>OY776679.1:56029478-58429478 GCA_963675555.1 Leptura quadrifasciata | reverse complement strand
CAGTCCAGTATTAGGGTAATATCGTAACAATGTACATAGGAGTATCTTAGCGAAATGTATCTATTAAGACTCGTCGTGAAGCGCATACATTGATAATCCGTGACTTTGAGTTTGTCCGTTGTCATCGCCACCGTGCTGTGCTGCACACCATACCATTGCCGTGATATAAATAAATGTTTCATTATCAGTTGAGTCTGTTACCCCTGACTAGGAACGCTGGACATGGAGTAGTACCACCTCGTTTATGTAAGTCTTAAGCGTCAGTAATTTGGTTATCCTTGATCAAAATTTATGTTGAAACCTATTATCGATGGAGCGACGCGTGAAAACTATTGTTTCCAACTTTTCGACATTTACTCGAATCTTCCACCGGTCATATTATGCCACGGCACATGCCATATGTACTAGGAGGAACACATTCACCGTTTGTGCATTATGAGAATGTGCTTACATGACCGGCTAAATTTACTAACCACTGAGCTATCGGCTCCTCATGATCCTCCTATTTGCTTGATATATTTTGATTTAGATTCACAGGCGCCGCTTGTACATAATAAAGCTTGTTAATATTATAAAGATGTGGTAAAGCCATGCCATCTTAAGCTACACCCTCGGCCATCATCTTGTAATGCTCTTGGTAATAAGCGATTAAGCCATTTAAAATTCGAAAAAAATAATTATTTTCAAGACGTTGCAATTCAGTGCGGTGTATAAATTGTCCATTTTATTTTCAAATACAATGCCAAGTTGACGTACAAATTGAACTTTATCTGAATGAAACTATTATTGTTATCTTCCTCGCAGAAAAATATGTATGTAAAACCATAAATATCGCTTGTAGAAAACGTTTTCATGGCATTTTGCTAATTATAGATTCTAGACCACTTTCAAAATGTCTTTCTGTCTGTTCGTCGCGGTTCTTATAAACATCATAACTGAAGAGCTAGATGTCACGTTGTATTGAAATTTAGGCAGTATAATCAGTGTTGGGTAGAGGAAGACCCTATTGTTTTTTGGAGAAGTTCGATAAGTAAATATAAAGTTATGAAACAGTTTAAGAACCAAATTGTACAAGAAATGTGTAGCAATATTTGTTAAAATTCTAGAAGAAATACTGCATAATACTGACTAGCACTTCGACAATTAAACTGACACCATAAAGAGATAATTGAAATTTCAGATACCGATAGCCGTGTTGGTTAAGGCGCGAGGTGGCAATCGCAATTAATCACACGGGTATTGCGCCACCGGGTTCGAATCCCGGCTCCGGTACTGGCACTGTCGGAGGAAATGGTTGTACGTTCGCGTTTTTTCAATGTGTAACCCCCTTCCGCACAAGCCTCTGGCTTCTGGAATTGGGGGTGGTCTAATTTCTGTGGTATTTATTTATTATTTTTATTTATTTATTTTTAGAAGTTTAATTTAATTTTAGAAAATTACAAAATGTATTCTACAGAATGCTCAAAAATCGTATAGTAAATCGTAACAAATCATCGAAGAGTAATAGTATCGAGTTTTGACATTGCTGTGTTGATAACGAGTCCTTTTAGGTAGTTTTTGCATTTTTTGTCTCTAGGAATAAAAACTACTTTTGCCGCCGTTGTACTACTATTTAAACATCTTACTACTCCCAGCTATGGAGAAAACGTTATCTTGAAAATCAGAAACTATTACAGATAGTATCCGTAAATTCAGTGTCGGAACATATGCTAGGTATGAAGCCAAAAGGCTTCCATTTCGAATCGTGGCTGGAATATGATTGGTTAAAATAATAATTATTATTAAAAGGGTATTTCCTTAGCATACTAATTGCACTCAAAATGACATCAAATTAAATTTTAATTGTAATATTAACAAAACAAAAATATTTTCGTGTCCGATTCAAGAATGGCAAAGTTCCTGCACGGCAAATTTTCATATGAACTACGCCCAATTTTTTATGAGAACGTAAATCCAACAACCCGAAAAGAGCTACTCTGAATGACTGACAACACAAGAATACTACCGTAAACATTTTGCAGAAAATTTAATAATTTACTAAAGAATTCTTAGTTTTGGTTTTCTTTATTTTGCTCCTTGTTTCTGGGATTTTTCCAGCATGAATCGATAATAATTCAGTAACATCGCGAAATGGGAATGAAATGAACTTAATAATATACAATATATAGATATCCTGGTGAATGGAGTAGAATACTTACATCCTTCGTATAATAACCCAGGAATTTAACTAGTTTTGGTACTTATGCAATTAATATGTAAAAATGATATATCTTTGAATATTTGTTATCTACCATCCTTAGTGCCATGGTAGTCGCACTTTGTGTGATCCCTAATTCAATTTAATGCACACGGTTTAATGTTTCAATCATTTCAAAAGCTCCTTATAGTCCAATAAATACACTGACTTATCGTTACCTCGTTGATATCGTTTCTCCAATTTGCACACAAAGACAGTGCTAATTCACATTTGTAATTATTCTTGTATACCGATTGCACAATTAGACACATGGTTTCTCTCAACTAATCCAAATGTTATGGCGTATTTTTCAAACCCTTGCTTGGGTAAAACCTTTCATTCTTCTTTTCGGCGCCACTGAGGCCTGCATTCTCCCACAGAACAGTTAACCGCACCCGCGCACAATCTGCGTGTTATTTAATTTGACGAGAGGCCGTAGTTTAATGGATGGTGGTCTTTGTTATATCCAGGGTCAATAGTTGAAATTATTCTCTCCTATATTGCCAAATTCCAGATCATTCCGTGGTCTAACAGATACAGACCGTGCCGAGAACAATGGAAACTTTTTGGTACGTGCGAAAATTTAGCTGTAATTTTATAACTTGATTGAAATCGCTTGGAATTTTTCTTATACGGGATATTCATTAGCAACTCCCATAAAACAATTTTATTTTGCGGTCGCATTTTCGACAGGCAGATTACTGTGATTTTATTAAAAAATGATTTCTACACGGAATTTACTTCTTTCAAGGTTCTTCTATAAATATATGCTAGGTGGGGCAACGAGATTTTTTTTATATAAAAATTATAAAGATTTATATTAACTCAATTTTCATTAATTATGGATATTATTTTTTATTTTGTACATTTATAAAAGAGAGCCTAAATTTAATTTTTAAGATATAACGACTCAAAGCAAATTAATGAACACATTTCAAGCTTAATAAAACGCATATTTAAAGTTTTAATAGTATATTTTAAACTGAAGTAATAGATTGTTGAAATTAGTCATAAAAATTAAAATTTGGTTATTTTTCAAAATTTCCAATTTCTTAAGTCCTGTATATTAAAAAATAAATTTTTAAGATTTTTTTCACATCATCGTCTTTTTGTTTATTACTTTAAGAGTAAAATGTGAAAGTTTCAAATATTTATCTTAAAAGTTTTAGAAATGGCATAGCTTTAACAGATTTTGTAGGAAAACGCATTATATTTAAACTTCATATACATACCATACACATTGATACAATGTTCTTCAAGTTTAAATATAAGTATCCAATATCTAATATCTTCTACTTTCATTTAAGTTTTGGATTGTACGATTCCATGGATTAGTTAAAAAGTTATAGCAAATTTATTATAGCGCGCCTGAGCCCGCGCGCTTCTCGCGCGGTGCACTTGTATGCCTTTTTGTGGTATCTGTTCGGGCGATCAAAAAAAAATTCTACAGCCCACAGTATTGATTTTACAATAATACTTTCGATATCATTGTTGTGTAAAATTTTCCGTTCTTTCAAATGGCGATACTAGTTTTTTTTATAAAAATTTGTATTTTAAGAATTTTTTAAAAAATTAAGCAGGCACTCTTTTGTTGATAACGTTTTATATGTTGTTCGTGCATACAGTAAAAAGTAAAAAGTTTTCGCTTCCCGGAATTTTTCCGAAGTGAAAACCTACTTTGACTTCACTAATACTAATTTTTTTGTTAGAATATTTTTTTAGTAGAGATCCTATGATTCCTTTTTTTATTGTTTTATTTCATTGTGAATATTACAGATAAAAGATTTTAGTTTTGATTTTCCTGGTATGAAATAAAATTTCCAAAAAAATATTAACAAAATGAATGACGTACTTATCATTTTTTATTATGTTATTATATTATTTATTATATTTATTTATTTATATATTTCATCAATGGGGCGAGCGTAGGTGCGTCTTTACTATGTACATACTTCGGTATGCGATGTAAAGCAACGACAGGCGCAGTTAGTACTTGGATGGGTGACCATTCCAACGGAAACCGCGTTCTCGCCTCACACATCTTCCAGCGGCTTGTATATCAGTGTATGCGCGGAAGCTATACGCGAGGCGAGGGTTCTATATAGGCGAGGGTTGTATAGGAGATATACCATCCTTCGGAGGGGATGTAAAGCCGTCGATCCCTTGTCTATTAAATGTTAGGCAAGTAAAAGATCCCTACTCTTCTTAAGGGAAGAGGTTCGGCAAAATTCCTGGTTGGGGGTAGCTCGTCTACAGGCGTCGGTGTTAGGCCTCAGCACCGGAAATAGGCCGACGTTAAATAAATGTATAAAAAAATATATATATTTCATCACCGAGAAAATCGAAAAAAATAGGTTTTAGGATATTTCCTAATGGGCTTTTTCCTCCCTACTACCCAAATAAGAATAGTGATGAAAGAAAATCGAAAATGGAAATTTTCTTCAAAGAGACTGTGGTGACTGTTCTTATTCTGTAAATTGATTTATCATTAATGACCCGACAACATGCCATGATTCATTTGTTTTGGAAAATGTGGCATTCTACATTAATAGGTAGTTTATTGATGAACAAAAATCAAAAATTGCTGTTTTGCTCATATTACATAATAAATTGATGTCAATAATAAGCTTTCAATATACCACGGTTAATTTGTTTTGGAAAATTTCCAACAGGGTGGTTTACGTGTGCAAGAAAATTTATGTAAGATACCCCATATACGGTATTTATGGCGAGATCACAAAATCATTTATTGTTTTCTCAAGTAAACATAATCCAAACAGTTAAGCGAGAATGTCAATGCTGTTGTACTATTTATTTATCTGTGGCAAAGAGAAAATAGAAATCTATGAACCCAGTTATTAAAAGAATCATTCAACTAAGATAACCTGCGTAGTTCAATTACATATTGAGAATATTCTTACAAATTATTTTTGTACGGGATGGTATAATGAAAGTAACTTTTTGTTAAAGACAGTAATTTTTAAAAGTTAGCCCGTATACATCCCTGGTAAATTTCTCATTAGCCTTCAACATCAAAGAGAAACTTTGTCCCTAGACGGGAGTTTACAAGAAGTTTTTAAACATCTATAAAGAGGGATAATCGATGTAAAGCACTTACAGTAAACTGTTTAGAAAGTTGTTACAGTTAAATAGCTTTACACATTTTTTTCCGGAATACTGGGTGCATTGGTAAATGGTGTGAATGCGATTTATTAACATAGAGCTTAATATTTATGAACTATTGTAATAAGTAGTTTTAAAGCCCTTCATTTGAACCCTTAGAAAATATTACGTAATGTTAAATAGAACCACGATTCTGGCATAGAACCATATATAAATTGATAATTTCTCCAAATTTTAAAAAAATTCTTCTACAACACGATTATTTTATTTATTCTAAAAATTGAACGCGCTAGTGAAATTCTTGACACGATGCAGAGAGAACGAGAGAATTTGTGCCTGATAAATGGCAAAAATCAAAATAAAATATGATAGAAATTATCGAAAAAATTACTCCAGTTTTCGTCTGTCATACGGGACTGGTAACTTTTTAAAAATCCTATACATAAGAAATATTACATAAAGAATGGCAAATTTTTACTCATCAACAGTTAGTGTTTTGAAAAACGAACATTTCACTGCACAAACACTTAGCACTTCAATTTTGTGATTTTAATTCTTCACAAAATTTTGGACATTATTTTGTATATGTCTAGTTGCAAAATAAGAGAAAATCTGTTTTCAAAACAAATAAAATTTTAACTGTGCTTCTAGAGGGCCGAATATTAAAACGTAATATTTCTGTCATAATCTCCTCTATAACATCCTTATTTTACTATAAGGAACATAACCAGACTGCAACCAACAGCTACTCTCCGGGCCATGTGCCCCGCCGAGCGCTGAATTATTAGTTATAAGGCTGGCGCGTTCAGTGTAATAATTGCATATTACAAACAGAACGCCAATGCTTCGATTGCAATCTTGCACTGATGAGAGCCAACAGCTCGAAACTACAGTCTGCAAGTCGTGTGGGACAACTGGCATGAGAGCTCCTTTAAGTAGGAATTAGTCTTTCGGCCAGTGTTTGTTGCAATCGAAGCTAGCGTTTTGTTGATAATATTCAATTATTACACTGAACGCGCCAGGCTTGTACTTGTAATTCAGCGCTCGGCGGGGCCCATGGCCCGGAGAATAGCTGTGTTGGTTGCAGTCTGGTTATGCTCCTTATAGTAAAATAAAGATTTTATAGAGGAGATTATGACTGACATATTTCGTTTTAAAATAACATTTTAGTGAACTAAGTTGAACTCTATTTTACATGTAGATCTCCTACTACTACGCGTTACTTCAATATTTCTTTTTTAGAAAAATGTGTACTAGAAGTAGGTCTACATGTTCAACTTAGTTGAATAAAATATAAATTAATATTTTCCAATTTTTAGAATACCTTGACCAAATTCTTGTCGATACAAAGTTGAAATGTATGTGCGGGACAAGAAGGGATTTTTCAAAATTGCCCCCAAGGCGGTAAAATATTCGGATATGTCAATTTTATTTTACTTTTTTATTGTACTATTTTAACTTTTTTTTTCACTATGTACAAGGTGTCCTGAAACAGCTGGGCATATGTAAACTTTGATTTTACCCAAAATATTTTATAACTTTTAAATTCTTCACAATATTTTAGACATATTTATGTAGTATATTATGACCTACCTAAACACAATGTTCGAGGCTATACTTTCTTTACAGACTTAAAAATTGTAGCACATTACGTCTGCTCTACTCTAAACTTTTTCTTTAGATCTAGACCCGAGATAAGAAAGAATTTTTTGAAAATTATCCTAAGGGGGTAAAAACCGTCCCGTACATATTAAAATAGTTTCTATCTTAGTATTTTGAACACGGACGAATACGTCAGTGTTGTTTGAATTATTTATATATTTCATTTTTTTTAATATGCAGAGTATACGGAAAAATTGACATATTGCAATTTTAATTTTTTAAATGCAAACCCTAAATTATTTTATAACTTTTAGAATATTTACAAACTTTTAGAGATTTTTGTATAATATAATATGATATGCCTGAAGGCCGTATCAGTATAAGAAGTGGACAACCTGCTCTTGTTCTGTTTTTTCTTAATTTAGGCAGCCGACAATAAATGCAGCTCAGTGTCAGTATCTGATGGAAACAGGCAAGAATTTGGGAATACATTTGAGGAGATACAAATTTTCCATAACTACTTTTTTTATTTATACATAGTAGAATATTAGATAATATTTTATTTACAAATCTCCAAATAATTTATGTATATTTTCTGTTTGTACATTTAACATTCAGCGGCTGCTCCAAGCGTTGGTAATAGTTTTTTATTTGCACAAGCAATATTATTTTATATCATAATTAACGAACGAGCAAACACTCTGATCAAACTTAGTTGCAAATTTGCTTAGACTGTATAATTCTCACAATACACACAATACAAATTAAATACCCATTACATTAATTTCTAGCTATAAACGGATAACGGCTCCGAACTTGAGGAATCGAGCAAATCTGGAAGGCAGGAGATGTGCATTAAATCAGTAAAGTTCCCTGCGGCAATTTAAACAACTCCAACAATTTTGGAACTCTTAAATTAATTTGAACTTTCTCTTGCTTTTTTTAGTTATTGCTCATCAAATTCATTGGCGTGGTAAATATTCTGATATTCTTCTTTCAAATATTCTTATTGAAAGACCATAGTAATCGGATTAATTGTTAATATTGACCTTTTCCCCCCTTATATCATTATTAACTTTTTGAGTACGCATACCGGATATATCAATATAACAAAAATTATAGTTATAGATGATGGCATGAAATCAATTAATCCTTAATAGAGAAATATTTCAGGTTGAATAAAAAAAAAACTATTCAGTCGTGTATTTACTTTTGTCCAACTCGTCATATAGATGGTTTAAAGAAATTAAAGATCGATGGAGACAGCTTGTCTCCGCCGAATTACCTTTCCCGAAGCCATGTTGATTATCTGCCAAATATTTATTTTTTAATACAAAGTTCGCAGTTCTACTAAATACTATTTTTTCTACGATTTTCAATGTAATACACAAAAAGAATATTGGAAAAATTTGATTTTAACAATTCAGAAAATGCTCTATCCGTGTCACTTGATTTTTACAAGCTTTTATTTAACTTGCAATGTTTGTTAGTTTGTTTAGGTAAAATCTTGCAAGCTAAATTAGAACCAGTTCATCCTAGCCGATTTTGCTGAAATTTTGCATACATCTTTAGTTCTGGTGACAATTTAATATGCAATACTCAATATTTTCAAAATGGCCGCCGCCACAAGATAGCGGATGATGTATATTTTGTCAACACTGTTAATATGGATATCAAATGAAAGAGCTTGAAGAGTAGGAAACGATATAAATTAATGACGTAGTTTTAAAATGGTCTCAGCCACAATATGGTGGATTACATTTTTTTGTCAACCTCCTTAATATAGATGTCAAATTAATATAGGTATCAAATGAAAGAGCTTGAAGAGTAGAAAACGATGAAGTGAGTGACATCACACTAAACTCAATATGGCCGCCACTCCAAGATAGCAGATTACATTTTCTTTTCAACCCCCTTGATTTCCTCAACGGTTAACAGCACAGACATGAAATTTTGTATACGCATTTAATTGTCACAGCCCGTTCTAAGTGCCACCATGATATGACAGCTGCACTCAGGGTTGGCTCTCGACGAGGAAACTGCTCAACAATCCAGCAAAATATAGTCACACCACTGCTGAATGAAGCATTATAAAAAAAGACGAAGGTCCAAAAGGAAGCTATGTTATCAATTTTATTGAAAAATTTTATTTATGTTATAATTGCTATGTTGTTTCGTTTACCGTTCATGTGAAAATTATCAGATTTCCTAAATGGACAAATGAAAAAATTGGAGATCTTTCCTCCATACAAATTTGGGCAATCTCCTTTACACAAGAAAAGCTCGCGAGAAGCCTTCATATCATAAAAAAAATTATATAACGTAAAAAAATGATGGGTTTGATTTACTTCAAAGTTTATTTTCTTCATTTTAGAGCATTTAAATAAAAGCTTGTTTTTAAAAATTATGTTTTAGTATTAATTTATTACCATATAGTTCCTGTATTATGTCCCACATTTCCCGAACAAAAATTTAGTTCCATCGAAAACGATTTCTCAGACATGCTATACAGTAGATATGCAATAAAAGTTCTGAATAATATCCCATATGTTTTCTTAGGGAGGTTCATTTTGCAGAATTTTGTTTCGAGGCAATGAAAATGGTATGGATTCGGGCTTTTTAAAATCACACAAAAATCTGATCTGGTACTGGAGAATATGTATGTATCAACATAATATATTTAATGTATATTTGTAAACAATTTTATCTAACGAGATTCAAGATACTGACAACGGTCTAATTAATCTCTGTTTTCCACAGATTGCAAAGTTTAAAAATTGATTCTTGACATTTTTAATGTGAAGTAAAACACAATACTCCAATTATAGTTGGCCTGGTATGGTAACATTGCTCTGTGTTATTATTTGATGTATAAATATGAACTGTTGTATACGTATAAGCTAGAGTAAGGAGGCTAGTGTTACCATCCTAAAGGGATAAGTGGGGTACTGTTATCATTTTAGACGAATAGTGCAAGGAAATATTACCCTCCTAGTAGGATAAGATAAGGTAATATAAACCTACGCGACTCTATCAGGATTATCTACAACTCAAGGATCGTTATGGTAAGCGGAACACATAATTTTGTCATATACGTCAACACAATTGAGGAGGGTTGATGCAAAAGCAGACACGTCCATTTTTAAACAATAAATTTTTTGCCACATTTATACTATCTGGTATGGTTTCTAGAGTTAGCCTTAATCAGATTCGCGCAAAACCAGACATTCAATCGTACCGAGTTTGATCAAAACAAGACATAGTAATACGTTGTAAGGATAAGTTGGAAAATGAAACGGGTGTTTTTGTCAGTATCTTAGTAGGTGTTTTATGTGGCATACTACTAATAATAATGGCAATATCTTCTGTCATTGGAGTTTTATTTAAATATTTTGGAAGAAGGTACCGAGCATTTGCAGGAGCGAGAAGAAAGGGAAGAAGGTGAGACATGTGATTGTCTTGAAGATGGCAAAGAATTGCATATTTAAATAATATGTGTCACATTTTGTATTTCGCTGGAGTTTCATTCATTAGAATTAGAAATTTTTTAATATTATTTTATTCTACTGTATCCAAAAAAATCTAGACGTCTCCACCAGTGTTCAGACAAAACATTCGGTGTATTCATGCAAAAGGATACATATCAATTTTTTTGTCAAATATCTCCTAGAAGCAATGTGTCTTTTAAAATATTTTTCTTAACACTATTGGTGGAATTCTTTTATACCGGTATATTTAAACCGTTTGTTTCTATATCAAGTGACTTTTGATAAAGCAGTTTTTGTTATTTTTCTCGAATTACATATGAGCACAATGCGACGTAGTGTATTTATTGAAATACATAATTCTAAGTCACAGTAATTTTAGAAGTCCATCAAAGATAGGAAATTTATGTGTTCTATAAACCATAACAATCCTTGAGAGGTAAGTTATAGTGATAAAGTCGACTAGGATAACTTTACTCCCTGTTATCCTACAAGGAAGGAAACATTACCCTCCAAGGACAGTAACATTATCGTCCTGACACCAGCTTATACGTATGCAACAAAAATGCGCGTAAGATATATTGATACTAAAAACTGAACTAAAACTAAAACATACTCATACTCTTGCTCCAGTTATTGGGGGTCTTTTCTGATAATTTTGTACAGCTACAAATTCCAAATATATAACATTAGGTATAAGGTTAACAAGTGTATATGTCCAACAAGAGTGTCGGTCCATACCACACATGGTGAGGATTAGGATGACTCGGGCAATGCAGTCTCCAACTACCATCCAATGTTTGTAAATTTATTGCAACGCGATTGACACAAGAAGATTAAATCAAAAGTTCAATATTTACGACTATGTTGACTTTTAGCTTGCTTGTCTTTATACGTATTTAGAAATGTCACAAATAATTTCGGGCGCTCACACTAGAGCTTGAATCGCAATACTTCAGAATATCAAAAATTAATTTATATTCATACGTTCAGGTCCCATGCACTATGTACATAGTAAGGAAACTTTTTTGGCACCGAATCATTGAGGAACCGAAAACGTATTTTACCGCCAAAATCGAATTTTGTCGCTTGAGCTAAATCCCCCCTCAGAAACTTTAATACGTAACTTTTTATTCGTCCTCATATTCAATATTGTGCCTAAGATGCAGTGCTACACAACGCCGATCCGTAGTTGCTAAATTTTGGTGGTCGGAGCGACATTCATTGTACTTACGTACAGCGACATTCATTGCTGTTACGTAAATAATTATGAGGTGCAGCGAGGTTGTGAACGATCCATGCTTTGATGGAAGTCTGAAGGACGTATTTTCTGCTCGAAAAACTTAGAAAAATTAAAAAAAATAGGAAAAAGAAAAAATTAATTTTCTTTTTCCTCAACCTTTTCTTAAATTCTAAATAATAATATTACGTTCACAAAATTTTTAGGGTTCAACGTGACTGTTTCAGACGGAGATTAATGGATAAATCATACTTACTGTCGTTTATGCTTAACTGCGGCTCTGATGGTATCAATTGGAAGACGTCGTAACACTATAAATCTAACACTGTCTGTTTCACACTCTCTTAAAATTAAATCTGAAAGGGAATTTTGTTAGAAAACACAAGTAAAAGACAATATAAAGTTCAAAATATGTATATTAAATCTTTTAAAAAATTTATGTTTTTTACAACAACTTCTTCAGAGAAAATGTTAACAAACAATGGTCTGACCCGTGTACAACACATGGTGAGGAACGGGACGATTCATACGGTACCAACTACCATCCAATATGCAGTTTGAAAAGCTAACGATGCACAAAAAGATTCAAGAAAAGTTTCATGTAACTGAAATTTTGGTGGGCTTATGCTTGCCTGTCTTATAAACGTATTTATTAATTCACATAAATTTTGGTCGCTCCTCGGAGCTTAAAATTGCTTGAAGCGTATCTACTTCGTTTGTATTATGCAATAACAAATTTTACGTTCAGGCAAGGCAGATCCCATGCACGTGTGAGTACATGGTAAAGATACTTTTTTGACTCCGAATCACTGAGGAACCGGTTTAGGGCAAACCCCGTCAAAAGCCATCATTTCCCCGTCAAAACCGACTGTTAGGAAATGATGGGGGTCCCATGTCGCTAAGGGCTATTTTCGCTATAACTTCCGATATACTTTGAATAGTCGTTGGACTAACTTGTCCTCATATTCAATACCTCGTAAGAGTTGCAGTGCTTGACAACGTGGATTCGTAAAAGGGTTTTTAATCTTGAAAATTTTGGAGTTCAAGTCTAATTTTAGTATACTTTCTAAAATTAGGTGGTCTAAATTAACGCTCCTTGAAGAGTTAGCGAAAATTTGGCATAAAAAATGCTCCGAAGAGCAAAAATATGTTTACAAGAATTAAAAACCTCTTCCACGGCGTTTTTACGTGAAGCACGCTTTTCTTACGAAGTATTTCCTAAGTCGGATTTTGTTACAACGTCGAAAAGTATATCGGGGTTATAGCGTGTTCTTTAACACCCCCCTTCTTTCCGTGAATCTTTTTGTGCAACGTTTGGTAAATTGGTTTTTGAAAAGAAAATGGATCATTGGATGGAGTCTCCCATGTGTTGTATTCGGTTATAATTCAGACCGGCCTATCTGAATATAACGTATTTTTCAAATCTAAAATTGAACATATATCGATGCATAGCATTCGATTGAATATTGAACATTGTATATGAAAAAGGCATAAAAAAAAGAAAAAATCGAAAATCCTCAGATTTTCGATGACACAACACAAACACTTTCGACGCACTTATCTTTCTTAGTGTTCTTCCACTAATGCGGGCTTGCGTCTGCTCCTCCTCGTGTCTATGCCTCGTCGATCACCTTCGGTGTCGAACTGCCTTCTGGAACAGCTTAGGTGGTCCTCGGACTGCTTGGCTCCAGCTATACAATGGCTCTGCTCATTTATATGAAACAATATAAAACAAAATTTTAGTAAAATGTATTGTTCATATCTCGTCTGGGGATCTGCGACCGATAACACATCGTCGTCTTTGAGAATAGGAACACTGAATTTTGTAGACTTATATTGATTGAAATGTTTTCCGTGTAGTTAAAATTCTCTTCTTGGGAGAAATCTGCGAGCGATATCACATCGTCGTCTTTGAGAATAGGAACACTGAATTTTGTAGACTTATGCTGATTGAAATGGTTTTTATTAAAATCTCTTCTTAGGAGAAATCTGCGACAGAATCTGCATCCGTCGGATCGCTGCATCTGCCCATCCAGCAGACGTGGCGGCATCTCGCCCTTGAGTAGCTAGACTCATCTGAATCGCGCTCTTGCGTCAGAGTCGTCGTCTTTCCATGCCGTGCCAATGGAACATTTGTTTGGACCCTTTGGGTCGGACTCTGCATACAGATGCATGTTTGTTAACATATGAGGACTTTGAAAAAATTATAAAAAATACCAACTCTGCCGGACACGGTCAGAGTTGCTGCAGTGAATTTGGAAGATTTGTATGTGGATACAATATCCTCGAGAAAAATAACTTGTAAAAAATGCATAAAAAATACCAACTCTTGCCTGACACGACAAGAAGTTGGTATGGGAATTTTGATATAAAATGAACCTAGCACTAAGTTAAAACTTAGCCTAGGTTGAAAAATATTATAAAAATATAATTGAATCTCCAGAACTTGATTCTGAATCAGAAGTGGAAGCATCTCGTGGCGGTGCATGAATTTGTACAACCGTTTGCTCCGGCGGTGGAGGTTCTGTGGAATCGTCTGAGAACGGGGAATCATTTCCATCGAGTGATGTTCCGCCTGGACTAGCATTTTCTTCATCGGAAGATTCGATTTCCAAGTTGTGCTCCTCTGGCGGGGCTGGTCTCAAATCATTCACATGTACTCTTGTCGTTACATTTCCCTTTTGCACGAGATACACTTCGTCTGAAAACTTCTTCAGAATTCTGGTTGGGCCTGACCAAGACGGCGTGAAGGTATGTACCTTCCTTTTTCTTTTACTCATGACTCTGTCTCCTACTTTGAAAACGATCGGAGTGACGGCCTCTTTCGGCGCATATTTTTGTTTATAATTTTGTTGGGCCTGACGGGCTTCCTTGACTCGCTCGTATCGTGGAAGCGTTTGTTGCTTGGCTCTTTCTTGCCTCCAGGCATACAAATCCCATTCGCCTCTTTCGGCTGGATCATATCCTAACACGACCATGCTAGGTGTTTGATTTGTAGCGGCGTTCCTACGATTTCTTAAGATGTATGTCATCTGATGCACGTAGCGATCCCAAGTGTCGTTTGGCTTTTTAAATAAGAGGGTGTTTAAAATTTTCTTACACTCCTGAACCCGTCGTTCCACGGGGTTGGACTGTTGGTGATATGCTGGAATTAAGTATCGTTCGATACCATTTCTTTCGCAAAATGTGATGTACCATTCGGAATTGAAATGACCTCCATTGTCTGAAATTATGACTCGAGGGACTCCGAATCTTGCTACTATTTCTTCGTCGATAAATTTGGCTATCGTTCTGCCGTCGACCTGAATGTATGCCTTTGCCTCTATCCATTTACTGAAAACGTCTTCGACGATAATCATGTATCTGTTTTCGGCGTCTTTAGTCCTCTGCAGCGGGCCAATTACGTCGACGCTCAAGGTTTCAAATGCATTTTGTGGTGCATGACTTCTAAGTGGAGCATTGGGTTGGGCTTGTCTTGTCTTTACAGATTGGCATATCAGACAGTCGTTTATGTATCTGCCTATGATCCTGGCCATATTATTGAAATAGTAGCGTTTTGCTATTTTCCTGAGAGTCTCGTCTCTTCCTGGATGACATGCTTCATCTCGGTCATGATAATGGTAAATCAATTCCTTTATTTTCCTCTTTGGAACTATCAATTTAAAATTTCGATCACAATCTTTAAAAAGTACATCGTCTTGGACGTGAAAATTTTTCATAAAAATAAGATCCGCATCGGAACATTGTTCCTGTTGAAATAGATCATTCCAACGGCGGATCTTGTCTTGAATATCTCTTGAACTCAATTGAGCCTGTACGATATCTTCGTATATTTCTGAGTGCGTTAACACAGAAATACGTTCTGGACACTTGTAATTTGGTAGGAACATTCTTTCCTCTTCATCGTCTGTCTCGACATACTGATTTTGTGGGTTACGACTGAGAAAATCTGCTAATAAATTCTCCTTTCCTGGACAGTGTTCAATTTTAAATGCATATTCTTGCAATAGTAATGACCATCGTGTAAATTTTGTTTTGTCGTCCTTATGTTTGTTTAACCAAAGTAACGCCCTGTTGTCCGTCTTCACCAAGAACGGTTTGTCTGCTAAGTACATCTTGTACTTTTTAATATAGTTCACCACCGCCAAGCATTCCAGCTCGTTTATGTGGTAACGTCTCTCTGCTGGAGATAACGTGTTGCTTGCATACGAAATTATATATTTTTCGCCGTTGTCGCCTAATTGATATAATACGGCCGAAAGGCCTTGGAGGGATGCATCTGTTTGCAAAATGAACTGACGTGAAAAATCCGGCCGATGGAGTTCCAGCGGTCCGGATAATAATTCTATTAATTTTCTAAACGCTTCATCGCATACATGGTTCCAGTGAAAACGATTTTCCTTCGAAAGAAGTTTCGTTAGTGGCTTCGTGATCATCGCCACATTTGGTAGATATTCTCTTACCCAGTTGCAAAGTCCTAGGAAACTTTGTAGCTGCTTTTTTGTAGCTGGAACGGGATAATTTTGAATTTGTAAGACATGTTTTTCTAATGGTTGGGAAGTATCAGTTCTAATGGTGTGGCCTAAATATTGAATTTCGTTCGTCGCTATTACACACTTTTCCGGTGACACTTTTAGATTGTGCAGACGTAGTCTTTCAAAGACTAACCTCAAGTGGGACATATGCTCCTTCACGTTTACGCTGTAAACGATTATATCATCTAAATACACTTTACAGAAATGGTGCAGGTAACCCGTTAAAACGTCCTTTGCCATGAATTTCTGAAAGGTACAGGGAGCTGTCTTGAGGCCGAAAGGCATGACATTGAATCTGTAAGCTGCCCCATCAGGAGTGGTAAAAGTCGAGAAATCTTTTGATGCTTCATCGAGCGGTATTTGCCAATATCCACTTTTTAAATCCAACACAGAAAAAATCTTCGAATTGCCTAAATCTCTAATACTTTCGTGTATTTTTGGTAAGACGGAAGCCTCGTCTTCAGTCATTTCATTCAAATGGCGATAGTCGATGCAAAATCGTGGTTTCTTGTCTGAGCGTTTTATTATCACGGGTGGTGAACTATATTGGGCAGTGCTAGGTTCGATGACGCCAGCTTTCAACATCTCTTCGATTTGGTCGTACATAATTTTCTTAGTACTCGGAGACATCGGATATGGTCTGATATTAAATGGTTTCGTGTCTTTTACTGTAATTTTGTGTTTCACAGTCACTGTGGTTGCTTGAGTCGGTTCCGCAGTGAACAGATCGACAAATTCTTCGAACAGCGGCCGTAGAAATTTGTCTTTAATAACAAGCTCTTCAGGAAGCTTTGCCTGCTGTCTCTCCCTCTGAGAAGCTTGATTCCAGAAGACGGTAATACGCTCTTCTGTGCCGGCATATAGGCATTTTCGGCCATAATCATATGCGACGTTGTTCATATATAAGAATGGTGATCCTAATATTATCGTTTCGTTCAAATTTTCGATTACTTGAAAATCAATTTCAAAAGAAGTGCCTGAAATTATTACTTTTAATTTTGTCGTTCCAAGAGAGTCCACCATTCGATCTCCACACGCCGTAGCAAATGATCGACGTGTCGTGAGATTTTTAAAATTATCCAACATCCTCGAATGGATAACGTTTCGTGTCGAGCCTGAATCAATCAGTGCGTCGACCGCATGTTCATTTATCTGAACTTTGATACGAGGCAAAGGGAACGCTTCGCTCATATAATTTATTGACTCTCTAGTCTTGTGCAGAGGAGCGTCGTAGTGGTCATGAGTATCGGAAAAAATTACTGGACATTGCTGCCGCCTTGGTTCGGCCGTTGTGCCGGGGATCTTGCAGATGGACCCTGGCCTGGGTCTCTGGCCCCTCGAAAGTTTCCCGGTCTCCTGTTGAGATGAGGGTTATTCGGGCATTGGCTATGGTAGTGCCACTGCACTGTGTCTGTACAGTATCGGCACGGGGTTGCCGGTCGGTCGGGTACTCGGAATTTCCCCGATCCGCCATTAAAATTGTTTTGCCTGCGGTCAGGATTCACTGATCCGCTTGAAGAATTAGGCATAAAAAAAGGACGACCAGGCGCTCTGCCTGGACCGTCCTGTCGAGAGACATCCTCTCGGAAATGCACCCTCGGTGCTGTCGGAGTTGGGCTTCCATTGCTCCTGTTACTAGAATTTTGTTGACTTATGTGTCCCGGCTCTTGATAGTAAGACGCGCGGAACAGACGTTGATCGATAAGTTGGATTAGCGACGTCTGTTCGTCAGCTGAATCCCGCTCGACGTTAGTAGCCGCTGCTATTAACATCTCTGTGGTTGAAATTAGGTTGCTTCTCAAGCGTGACCTAATTTCTGGACGCAGTTGGTCCATGATGACCCGAGCTCTGATGGCTTCGGATTTGAAGGGATCAATACGATCGAAAAGGCAGGTTTTCCTTGTGATAAACACTGCCGTGTCGTCTAAAGACGTTTGCTTGACGGCATACAGTTGAGCAATAGCTCGTGACTGTGTGTCGGGAGAATTAAATCTCGTAAGGAATCTTTCCTTGAATAAGGTATACGAAGTTGTCAACATCCTAAACTGTTCGGACCATCGTTGAGCTTCGCCCTTGAGTTGGCCGGTTACGTTATGGAGGCGATCATAGTCGTGGCTTATGCGAGCTCTGTCGAAATATTCCTCCATAATTTTCAGAAAAGCTTCTGGATCTTCATGATCAAGCCCATGGAACGTCACGTTCGGACATCTTTGTCTCTCATGGGGCGTACAGGTCGACACGTTCTGTATCGCCTGCACGAAGCCCTCTGCCATTTTCAGAAACATACTTTCCATCGAATTAGCAGTTTGCGGCTGTGAAGCAGATAAATTTACATTATTTCCCTCTGGAAACAGTCGTTGTGGTTCTATCCCTCTAGAACCGTCGTCGACGAGCGGTGCGGTGACTCGCTCGTAAAATTCTCTTGGGGTCGACCCCTCGGAGTCTTCCGCCATGAATGAGAAAGGATTTGTTGGGTTTGGGGACGGCATGGTCCCTGCTCGGGCGCCATGTGAACGATCCATGCTTTGATGGAAGTCTGAAGGACGTATTTTCTGCTCGAAAAACTTAGAAAAATTAAAAAAAATAGGAAAAAGAAAAAATTAATTTTCTTTTTCCTCAACCTTTTCTTAAATTCTAAATAATAATATTACGTTCACAAAATTTTTAGGGTTCAACGTGACTGTTTCAGACGGAGATTAATGGATAAATCATACTTACTGTCGTTTATGCTTAACTGCGGCTCTGATGGTATCAATTGGAAGACGTCGTAACACTATAAATCTAACACTGTCTGTTTCACACTCTCTTAAAATTAAATCTGAAAGGGAATTTTGTTAGAAAACACAAGTAAAAGACAATATAAAGTTCAAAATATGTATATTAAATCTTTTAAAAAATTTATGTTTTTTACAACAACTTCTTCAGAGAAAATGTTAACAAACAATGGTCTGACCCGTGTACAACACATGGTGAGGAACGGGACGATTCATACGGTACCAACTACCATCCAATATGCAGTTTGAAAAGCTAACGATGCACAAAAAGATTCAAGAAAAGTTTCATGTAACTGAAATTTTGGTGGGCTTATGCTTGCCTGTCTTATAAACGTATTTATTAATTCACATAAATTTTGGTCGCTCCTCGGAGCTTAAAATTGCTTGAAGCGTATCTACTTCGTTTGTATTATGCAATAACAAATTTTACGTTCAGGCAAGGCAGATCCCATGCACGTGTGAGTACATGGTAAAGATACTTTTTTGACTCCGAATCACTGAGGAACCGGTTTAGGGCAAACCCCGTCAAAAGCCATCATTTCCCCGTCAAAACCGACTGTTAGGAAATGATGGGGGTCCCATGTCGCTAAGGGCTATTTTCGCTATAACTTCCGATATACTTTGAATAGTCGTTGGACTAACTTGTCCTCATATTCAATACCTCGTAAGAGTTGCAGTGCTTGACAACGTGGATTCGTAAAAGGGTTTTTAATCTTGAAAATTTTGGAGTTCAAGTCTAATTTTAGTATACTTTCTAAAATTAGGTGGTCTAAATTAACGCTCCTTGAAGAGTTAGCGAAAATTTGGCATAAAAAATGCTCCGAAGAGCAAAAATATGTTTACAAGAATTAAAAACCTCTTCCACGGCGTTTTTACGTGAAGCACGCTTTTCTTACGAAGTATTTCCTAAGTCGGATTTTGTTACAACGTCGAAAAGTATATCGGGGTTATAGCGTGTTCTTTAACAAGGTTTATGATATATTTGTTGTAGTTGCTAAAAAAAATTCAAATTTTGTTATAAATTCAATTTACAAAATTTAAATTTTTATTGCAGTTCCGCAAAAATAAAAATTTTGCACAAATTGATAAACTTTCATCCACACGTTGTCGTTTATTGCAGTTACTATAATTCCTCTGTCGGAATTGATTTTTATGATAATTTGCAAAATATTGGGCTTTCGGTGCAGTTACGCAAAATAAAATTTTGTTGAAAAATTAAAAAATATTCAAATAAAATTTTTCCTTATACTTCCGAAAATATTCTCCGATGATGTGTGTCACACGCTGTTCAGTCAAAAAAGTCGGATTTCATGACGGTAACGCAAAATTTCTTCGATGAGGTTTTTGCCGATTTCAAGTGTGATGAGTTTAGATATATTTTGGTGGGTTCTTTGACATCTTCAGGTTAATTGACTTTTTTTAAATATAAAAGTGTATCTGTGTTAGAAGAAAGTCAAGCTTACATAATCCTGGCGACCGTGGAGACCTATCTTCTAGGAGTCCATCGTTTGTACAAAGTTCTTGAATTGTCTTTTGCTGCGTTATTTTTTTTTTAATTCTATTACAAGTTCAAACATTCTTTAGTGAATTAAGTCTAGATAAATTTTAATCAATTCGTTCTAAATATTTATTTCACACAAGTCATTTTATTTCTTTATGACTGCTATTGGTGTAATATATAGACGAAGAATTTTGATTCAGTCACCTGCGAATTTCCTATGTTAATATTTATTTTTAAAATGAAAGTAAATTAAAACTTTTAATTCATTCCTAATAACAAAAATAAAACTCGGCTTTAGATTATTTCTGTTTACATTTTATTTCTAAGATCCCTTGAATAAAACATATATATTTAAAGAGAATATAAATTGAAATAAAACTTTCACATATCTTATTTAAGTTTTTAAAACGTTTCTTCTTAGTTCTCGACGTCGAATTATGCTAAACCAACCACACACTTGTTGAAGCGATTATTACCGCCTCGGAGAGAAATACGAATGTTATGAAATATTAAAAACCTTTTCCATATAATCAAATGCTGCTTATTCGTATTATATTAAATGGGTTTTGCGGTCTAGATAACATGCTAAAATTCGTATCTTACAACTTCCAAGGAACAGTTGACAAGCGGTTACATCAATATTTCACCTCTTCTAAGAGGTTATCAAACATTCACTAGTGCGCTTGCATGGATTGGATAACTGGAAGTGCAAATTTCAAGTGAAATTTCATGTATACGCTCCTTGCGGTTAAATGGATATTTCAATGCGAATTACTAGAGAGAAGTGCCCTAGTTTATGCCAATTTATGTCAGTTCTAGAGCACTGTTTTAACAGAAAGGCAGACTTCTGTTGATCAGTTTACTCGTGCACAATCAGAGGAAAGACAATGTTTACTTAGGATGCGAATTCCTCAAGAGGCCTTGTTTAGTTTTTTATTTGATTTGTTCGATTTGTTTGTATTCGTTTGTCGTGTTAAAATTTATAGTGTTTATGTAAATAATCTGTGATTTTCATTATTTTATATAATAGTGTTGTGTTGCGCAAAAGACCTTTTATGTTTTTTTTTTTTTTAGTTGTCTTCAAACTGATGTGAATAAAAGTTCATTAGTATACAGGATATGCCACTTAACTTATTTACACATCACGAATGCATATATAAATAAATCCGAAAATAATACAAACTGGTTAATTACTTTTTCACATGACTTATTAATTATAAATGGTCAACGACCCCTGATGATGATGATAGAGATTATGTCATTAATTGTCTCACAGTCTCACGTAATGGTACAAATAATTCAGTATATATGTTTAAAAGAAGGATCTTTTTATTTAATGTTGTTAATTTTACAAATCACTTAATACTTGTCATGATTTTAAATGTATTTTCAGTTTTATTTGTTAAAAGAAACTGGTTCCATTAACATTTTACTGGTAAGTTTGTTCCGACATAAAGTTCTGACCGATTCCGAATTAGTTTTCACAACCTAATTGATTAGTATAAAAAATCTAGAACTTTATGTGGATGGTTTAATCAATTAAATCAGAAATTAAAAATCAGAACCGTTTTGGACCGTCTGTTGGAACGGGCCCAGTAATAAATTTTTAACGTTATTTGAATATGAAAATAGTGTAGTAAGCTCTATGAAGTTCATAAGTACGGTATAACAAAATCTGAGTTTTTCCGAGATGTGTGATAATGTACTTAACCGTATACCTTTTTTTTATGCCTGAGGAATCGCGATTGAACAGAATTAAATAATATATGAAATAGTTCTTACCTTTGAGGTTATGTATGTCCAACCTTGATAAGCAACAGTGTTCCAATAATATTAACAATTTTACAAATTGTACATTTAATTTTAATTTTAGTAACAGTTGCTAGTATACTATTTACTGTTTTACATCTCTTTATCAAGGTAGTTAATGCCTGTAAAACAGAAATGGCTTTCAATTAAATAAAAAAAGAATTTAGCAATATGACGAATCAGAGGTACCAAAATTTCTTTCTAACTTTATAAATGAATTCAGTATATTTAATTCGTTTGTTTCAACCCTTAGAACTCACCACACTATTAAAATTTTGTAGATGTGTACCATATTTCAGTATTCAAGGCTCATTTGGAAGAGAATTAGAATTTTCTGACAAACAGTTATATGTTTTATAGACTTTTAGCAAAAATACTTATTCTTTGAATGACCTAAACGTGACTACTTCTTAGTATGCGTATCATATTTTTTTGAATTCATATCCTATATATCTCACATGGTATTTGTTAAATTTACTATTACGTCGATAATCTTAATATTAATTATTTTTCTTTTGTTTCAGGTAATAACTCCATGCAGTTTCAATGACATCCCAGGTTTGCTGAACAAATAAATTTCTGTACTAACCGAAAATCGACGTATTGAATAATTTCAAATATCGTCTCACATTCATCGCATAATATACTACATAGACACAAGAGACAATATAAGTTTTGTTCGGGAACAGTTTTAGGCGGACCTGGTTGCAATCTCACTTGTCTCGAGTATTTCTTTAACTATTTTTTTGCAAATTAACGCCATCTAGCGGTATTTAGTAAATACCTTTATTTCTAATGGTCGGATCACAAGAATTGAAAATTGTTTATAAATTTTCTGATGGTCAGAAAGTCGAAATTATACCATCTGTTCCAAAATGGATGGATATGTATTTTTTTATTCATAAGTTCATACTTTTTCTGCCAAGTCGGACAAAGTGACAGTTTGTTAAAATTTCTATTTGGGTTTTTGATTTTATAGATTTTTTTAATAAATAGTTTAATGTTGGTTTTATTGGTTTTTGAAAATTACTCAACGTTCTAGCAATAACAGAAACCGGAATGTGAATGGACTCAAAAGTTTCAAACATTCTAAAGAATTAAAAATGCCAATTTAGCAATGGAACTAGATGGGGAAGGTTTACCTTAGATTGTGAACAACTTTTTCCGGTATTAACCCAGTCGCTAGGTACATTTTTTTTTTTTTTAATACATTTATTTAACGTCGGCCTATTTCCGCTACTGAGGCCTAACACCGACGCCTGTAGACGAGCTACTCCCAACTAGGAATTTTTGCCGAACCTCTTCCCTTAAAAAGAGTAGAGATCTTTTACTTGCCTAACATTTAATAGACAAGGGACCGACGGCTTTACATCCCCTCCGAAGGATGGTATATCTTCTATACAACCCTCGCCTAAGGTTGTATAGCTTCCGCGCATACACTGATGTACAAGCCGCTGGAAGATGTGTGAGGCGAGAACGCGGTTTCCGTTGGAATGGTCACCCATCCAAGTACTAACTGCGCCTGTCGTTGCTTTACATCGCATACCGAAGTATGTACATAGTAAAGACGCACCTACGCTCGCCCGGCTAGGTACATTTGAAATTGCAAAAATTCGATACCACTATTGTCTTCTATTAATCGGGAGATGGGGGGGGATGGGGTCATTCGAAGCTTATATCCTAATTTTCGACCAGACTTGCAGTTGTTTCAGCCGCCATCTTGCAAAAGGCTTCTTTCTCGTATCTTGCATATTTCAAAAGATAATCGAGCTTGAAAAAATAAGTTTTTCCAATGTTTTCTGTTATTGTTTATGATACATAAACTATATAAGATACGACAAAATGACAAGGTATCTTTCTTATATAGAATCGAATTTACTACAGTTAAAGTGCTCTTTTTTTGTATTTCACTTTTTTTCTGCGATGTCTTTTAATTAAATTATCTTAAATGTCACTTTTAAATATTTATTCCCGCTCAACCGGAAGTGCTACCGAGTTGAAATATAATATCAGAACCGATGCTCTAAATAAGGTTTTCTTACTCTAAAAATGTTTGTATGGCTCTTAACTAAAACATAAAATACTTGACAGCAATTTTCCATTTAATTAAAGCTAATTACTGTCATGAATTTGATTAATTTGGTGTTAAGCACTGAACTAACAATTTTATGGCTTTGTCCACTTGGTACCTTTCCCTGTACTACGTTATGGAATATCATTATTATTATTACACCGCAACCATCCTCACAAGGCACTATACTTCAAATACAATAATTATCTAAAAGTTACTTTTTGTGTGCCATTATTAACAGTAACATTCTATTATATTCTTGTATTATTCCTGAAAAGTTTGAGTTTAAAAACACTCGTGTAACTCGCGCCACTGTCAACGTGAATCTTACTGTGCAATTTTTCAAAAAAACAGCTACTCAAAGATCTCTATTTTTTGGCCTCAAGTTTTTTTATTTAATCCCAGTACACCTCAAACAATTACCTAAGTTAAATAAATAAAAAAAAGAAATTAGAGATTATATAATGGACCAACAAAATAAATTTTACGAGGTAATGACCTAACTGCCACGGTAAAAAATAATCTATGTATCCCTTGTCTGCTGGTTCCTGTATGCATAGTTTGTATCGTACACATCCTCTGTCTATTATTTTTTAATTACAATGTTATAATCTGTGAACCTGACAAAACTGCTTTCCTTTTGTACAAAATGCTCGGAGCGAGTACATAGCAAGACAGGCAACTCTGCCTAGGCAAGATGTTCGCTCTGGGGGTTTTGCTTTATTTTTTACCACTACTTTGTATGCACTTTATTTCATATATGTACTTTATATCAATTTTTTATATTATGCGCCATGTGGTGACAAGCATGACCTCAGTCCAGTCTATCGTTGACGTGCGTCCTGACAGTGTGGTTTCAGGGAGTCGCAACAATGCCCACCGTACGATGTAAAGTCAAATCACTATCTCTCTAAAACAGAAAAATGACTAGGGTAGCATGACAATTCGCACAGCGCCTGTTTTCATTCAGTATTCTACACACATCCATCCAAGAAAAGTGAAATAACATAAAGATGTAGTAGAAGGGAACAAAAAACATAAAGCGCTACTGGTAACTGAGATAGTACCTCTTATTGGGTTATTAACTTACATAATGATAAATTCATATCAAATGAATGTGGATCAGACTAATAATTAAATTATCTCTTAAGCCATGTTTTGCCTCTGAAAAAGCCTACTTACATTCTCGATTTTAAATAAAGTAAAAGATTATTATAGGGTTCTGTTTAAAATTAAAATAAGTCGGATTGCTTAATAGAGACTTAAAATGCAACATTATGTTTAATCAAGCCTCGTTAATGACTGAAAGCCGGACTAATTTTAGTTCGAAACAGCCATTCAGCTACTTTATATTCAGGATGAAGTAAGGCACTGGCTTATTTACGGCATAGCGTCACCTGAAAATTCTGAATACTAACTAAATCTGCGAGCCTGAAGGTGAAACATCAGTAGCGTGGCGTGAGGGGAAGAACTTTCAAATTTTATTTTATAGCCATAGAAAAAAAACAATTTTTATTTTCATTTTCATAAATAATAATGGCACCTAAAACAAAGAAAAACCATTAAGAATATATATTTTCTTATAAAAATTATTATTAAATAATCTACATAATAACTGTATTTAAGTTTAACAGAGAAGGAAATTATTATATACTATATGTGGTGCGGTGGTGTTTCTTTATTATTAAGTTTAACCGTTCTAAGTAAAAAAATTATTAACAGTTTTTATTATATACTAGTCTACAGGTTATTACATGCCATTTTGTCCATCTCACTATATCCAATATACATATTTTAGTTTTAAAATTTCAAAAACAGTTGGTTATTTGTTAATAACTGAAAATAAAAAGGTACCCTCCGCTCCTGTCTAAATCAGGGACAAACTACTTCATCCGATATTCAACATAGCATTCAAGTAATTGGTTTCATTTTAGAAAAGCGTGTTTATAATTTAATGCAATTTAGTGTTCGCGCTCGTTCTACTCGCTGTATTTTCTTCAAAATTAGGATTTCATGGAAAGCTTCAAATAGCGAATTGTACCTTTATTCAATAACCTACGGAATTATTACGACAAATGGAGAGAAACATTCAAAATGTCAATTTAATGTAGTGATAAAATTACATTGATAGATTCTCGCTCGATTTGCTTACACCGGGAAATTGGAAATGGAAATTTTATTACAGAACAGGAGCTTTTGTAAAAAAGCCGTTAATACACTATATTTTCATGGAAGTAGCTGAGTGTACCTCATGATTTTTTCTATGTAAATTTAAAAATAACATTAATGTTCATGTTTTTGTAACTATGTGTAAATTATTTTAAATACCTAGTTGCACTTCAAGACTTGATCTGTTTGACGACAATGGAACATTAGTGTCTTTGTAGTCACCAGCAACTACAAGGGGGTAGATTCAGATAAGCAACAATGAACTCTGTATGGAAGAAACATTAAGAATGCAATCAGTGGGATCTAATCACTAATGGACTCTCTCAACGGATATAAATGAAATGTCCAAAATTGATATTTAAAAGCGTTTTTGCTTCCATATTGCGAGTTTATTATATTTTTGAAATGTCCATTTGTAGTGAGTAGTGTTATCACTTGTTGTTAAACATCTTGACAACATCTTTGGGTATTTTTGATATTGAAACCATTCTTATAAACTGCATGTTTTAGATGGTAAAAGTTCAAAGTTATGAAACACCACACGAAAATTGAAAAATGCACTTTAGAAGTAACACGTTCTGTCGGCACGTTGTCCGATAACGACTGTTGTTCAAAGATTCACAGAAAACACTGTACATGATACCTACTTATTATTACTAGTTATTTTTACTTCCCCGGCTAGTGGAAGTATAACGCAAAAAAAAATTTTTGTTGGAATAATCTTAAAATGCCATAAAACGTCGAGATTTTAAATTTGAGCAAAAAAAAATTCTATCTGTCGGTCTGTTTGTCTGTATCTTTTTTTGTGCGCACGTTTACTCTGGAACCGTTTATGATACTGACTTGTAAGTTGGTACACTTACGTATCATAACGAGATCTGGAACTAGATTATATTTTGATCTAATTCCGTTGGAGAGTTCGGGGGTAAATGGAGTAAATAAGGGTAAATAGGCAAAGCAAGCAGGTAAGAATCCATAAAATTGCAATTTTGGGCATGTACGAAAATCCAAGGTCTCAAGATTTTTTTTTAGCATCAGCCACCCCCACTAACCCCATTTTCTTTTCTTGCGACTATCACCACCAATACCAATGAAAGAAAGTGAAAAAAATTAAATGTGATTTAGTGTGTACACAAGAACGAAAGTCTGGCGCTTTTCTCGCGTTAGCGACCCTCTACCACCTACATTGCCACCCCCCACCCTATTATTAAAGGAAGTAAAAATTAAATTGTGATTTGATGTATATAAGAGAACCAACGGCCTTTAAAAAAATTGTTGGCATTTATTTTATTTTTCAACTAAGAAGGAAATATTTATTTCAACAAATCAAATATCATCATATCCGCCGAAAAGAACAATCAAATGATTACTGCCAAATCATTCAATAGCCAACGCCGTTATCAATAGTGTCAAGTAGGCAGAAGAGCGAGAAATTCAAAATGGATTCTAAATTACTGGATGGTATTAATTTAGTAGATTTCTTGTAGTTATATATAGTTTAGTTTATAGTATAGCTAAACATCCACGACGCGTGCCGTCGTGTTGGTGAAAGGCCTGGACGAGGCGGGGCTAAAGGGACTAGAAAATAATGTATGAAGAAAACTCAAGCTCCATTCACTTGAGGCAAATTAAAAAGGCAATGAAGCAGTTATTTTCTTATACTTAAGAAATATTATAAACTGATAAAAATTGCCTCAAAATTGTTTTTTTGTAAGATGGTCGATGTAGGTGAAGACACTAATTGAAAACCTGCTTAGGGTACTTTACCAAGAGCAGCGATTCGGGCCTATAAACTTTCATTTTAAATGTTACGCCCCAATACTAGTTCTAATTTTAGGAAATTTGTGGCTGGGAGAAAGGACAGTAAGAAGACAAACAAAAAAAAATCACCAAGAAAAACTAAGCTTGACTGAAGTGCTTGTCTCCTGCTTCAACTAATAGTAATTACCGATAGTTTCATCAGTGAACCCATACACCAATCCTAAAGCCAATAAATGTAATTGAATTCATGCATTCATTTTCAATACCCCAAAGCTTTCGAAACATTTAAAAGCTTTTCTATCATTATAATTGCTACGCATGCCGCCCCTTACATTTAGATACAAATGTTCATCTTTATTGAATAAAAGAAACTCGTAGCTACCATCAATATCCGTCGAAATGTTATCAATTTTTCTTATACATATATGGCACATAACCCATATCTCCATCAATTCAATTCAATCAAATACAACTTATTCATATATAACATACATGTGCTCCCTAGGACTTGACTCGGGACCAGCCGTGCAATCACAACGCGAAGTATAGAGGCGATTGTAGGACCAAGCGATACATGCCTCGTTACATTTCTCTCATTTTATTTCCTTGCAACTTCACCACAAACTTGTTCGAATAATTTCAACAAACATTTTGGTGCGCTTAGATAGTTAAAAATAAAGCCGAAACTTAATTTTGCATAGCATGTTTTCTCTTAAAAATAACAATAACAATGGGGATTTGCAATATACAACATTTGAAATGGCTATTATTTGGAAAAGTTAAAATAGATTTGTGTTTCTCTATTAATCTGTTTGTCTTCCTTCTATAATTAAGGTAATTTTTTTAGCTTATGATGAAAATGGATACCCCGACGTAGTTTTAATAAGGGAGTTGTTATTTTTGCACGCTTCGTCAAGTATGTTTAAATATTCAAATGCAAATATGTAAGCATTGACAAAATAATTTATTATGACTGGTAATGCCAATGACTTCAGAATAGGATAGACAAAGCATCCTCTTGGTTTGTTGTGTATCATTTATTTGTTTACATTGCTTTAAAAATAAATACTGGTATTCAGTATTCTATTGGCTAAAGGCACGTGGGTATATGCGCACGCAGTCCCTCTCAACACGTTTTGTTTACAATCCAGTTGCAGCGTTGGCCGCCATTAAAGTATTTGTGATAAACCGAAATTAAACGTTGTAATTACAGTGGTTTTGTAGTGTTTTTGAAGACAGAATATTTTATTGTGAATAAACAATGGGAAAATATTGTGTTGTATGTAGATTTCTCTTTAAAATTGGAGTTAATCGATATTTTCACAGGTAGGTGAAATTATCTCATAAGCGTAACCTCGGGTTAGAACGACAAATAAGCAAAATTGTAAATATTCAGTGCAATAATAATATTGGAAGTATAGAAAATGTTTTTATGTTTTAAAATTGAGTAATATAGTTAAATGAAAATAAAATTGAAGGGCAAAATGAAAAGATATTATTTAATAGTGCAATATTATATTATTTGTAGAATTCCAAGGAATATTAAACGCCGAAAAAATGGGTCTGTCGCATTTTGAAACATTTGGGAAATGAAAATATCCCTGAAGATAGTGTTGTGTGCTCAGATCACTTCTCATCAGATGATTTCACAAGTCCCAGTGGCCGAGTTGTTCTTAAAGAATTTGCAGTATCTGACTTACCAAGTTCATCTAAGGAAAATGTACAAGTTGGTTAAATTATCATTTAAAAAAAGTAGTAGATGATGGGAATAATTATAACGTGTTTTTATTTTTTCTGTTAGTAATGCAGTAAAAGGAAAACTGTATTAATCAGTTTGTTTATGTGACATATATCTATACCAATTTATAAGTGTAAATTTAATATTTAAATAAATCATTCAATAAAAAAGCAATATTATTCATATTACTTTGAAGTCAAACTAGAAGAGAAATTAATATATTAATTATACGAAATAATCACCTTCTTTAACATATACGCCACTGGCAACGAGTTCCAAAACATAAACAAAACTATCTCCATCCTTTTTTAATAATAGAATGTATGAGATGGTAGGGATGTGTTAATGTATAGGACATGCTTTGTCTATCCTATTCTGAAGTCATTGGGTAATTCGATATGTGTTGCATACGTTTTTCATCTTGTAGTATTTTACCACCTATCAAGACAAATATATGTAGTATATTTCTATTTTCCCCCACATTATTCAAAATAATGTAATGCTACCTCTACACTGACGTACATTGACAATAAATATTTCATCTTAGATTGCAGCGGTTCTACTTTAGCGGGTTTTAGCTAGTTTTCACAAGGTGAGAATTGTACACTATAGCGAACGTGAATGATTAATTGGATTTGATTCGATGCACACGTCACATATAATTTAAAGAACTGCTTTGAGGCTGAAAATAAATTAATGGGAAAATTATTTGAATGGTTGTTATTTATTTTCTTCAGAAACATTCTACGTAGGAAGTATTTTGACAGTGAAAAAGGCACCAACATTGAAATTTTAAAATGGATTTATGTTAGACCTTGCTAAATTCAAAAAAGTTATTTTTAAGTTAGTTATTTTTAAGGAGTATCTATCTGCCTGTATACAATAACTAGAAAATCTTTGAACTTGAGGCATAAACACTTCGGTATTGACTTCCCTATGTCGGAGGAAGTAAGGAATGCGCCTTAAAGATATTTCATTGGAATTTGTTAGAATCGTACTGTCACAAATATTTAGCGATTATCGGTCAATAAATTAAGGACTGGTGGGTATGCAAATAAATCGAAAATAAAGGGAGCGCTGAGAGAGAGAGACAGTACATTTTTTAAATTTAAATTATGTGTAATAATAAATATATAGACCTAAATTCTTTAACCAAGGCTTTTGTTATTGTTTGGTAGGAAAATTTATATATATTTTCATTAGAATTAATAGTTCTCGTATTAATAATTACATAGTTAGCAACTTTTTATCATCACAAAGAATGAAGAGTCAACTTACATAACTTCCTATTTATATATTTTGCATACTCACTGTCCAATAACAAATTCTGAGAAGCATTCCATTATGTTCCTCGTAAATATATATCAAAACGTGAATATAATAGTTAAGAATGTGGAAATTCTGGCTGTTATATTTTAAATCGAAGAACTGTTTGAACATACATTTACCTTGGAATAAAACGACATTACTTGTCTAGAAATCCCCTTTCAGGCGAATAACGTATCCGTCCATATGCGGTTCCACACAACTTCCCATTTTTCTTTCATTCTAAATCCCAAATCTTGACGATTTATCTAAAACTTTGTGAAATTTCGACAAGCAAAAGTACCAAGTCCAATCGTAGCAATCTTAAAACGCAGGGTTGTTACAATCAAACAAAGCCGGTGCTCTAAGTGTCATTTATTCCTGCGCCGCCTCCGGGACCTTGTTATTCTGGATTATCATAATACTGAGAGAGTTTTTAGCCAGAATCTCGCATTGAAGATGGGTGTGCAGCGCCCTCTTGGATGTGCTTCTGTCGATAAGGATTATAGCTGGCTTGATCCCATTTCGTTGGAAAATATTTTTGTTGTAAGAGATATGACGGAATAATGCGATGATCTCGTATGACATGTAACGGGTGGTGGAAAAGTACGGACACAAATATCATTGTGATTGTAAAGTTTCTTTTACTATTTATCACACAATGTTTACCAGTTTGTTAATGTTCTGAGCATAAATTAAACTGTGAACGAAAAACTATAAACGAGTAATAATTAGGTGTAACATACCCCTAGACTGTTTATCAACGATTGTATGTAATTTCTGAACATTCTATAGAATATCCCTCACAGTTTCTTGTAAATAAGTTAATTTGTTATGTACAATTGCTATGTTTGTAATTTTAATCGCCTCCTGATGATGGCAGCCTAGTTGATGAAATTCCATTTATTTTGTAGAATTTTATCAAAGCTCGCAACGCTCATTTATTTTTGCGTTTAGAATGTGTCATAACTTTTATATTTACTGATAGACTTTTTTTCAAAAACAATAAGGTTCCCCTCTAGACCTCTTACGGCCCAAGTTTGAGTAAAATTGGACATTTTCTTCTTTCCAGTTATTGTACTTACAAGAAACATGATGGGCGGCCGGACAGACAGAAATACGGATGAAATATGAAACATAAAATGAAATTGATTTTTTTTTCTTATAAGTGATATTTACGGATTTAGAAAACTGATTAGTAAATACAATAATAATAAGCGCAATAAATATTGTTACCGAGTATTTAAGACACAACTATTATTTAACATTTATTTTCATTGGACAGCTAATTTATGTCCAACTTTAAGAAACATGGAAACAGTTGGAAAACAGAAATAATTTAATATATTTAACGACGTAGTAAAGTAGTAAACGCAGTATAATATGTTGAGCTGATGATACTTAATAATAATAATAATAATAAGCGGCTTTATTGAAACAAAGTAATAATATAATGTTTGAAGGGCGAAGTTTAGCATAGGCTATTCTACCACTTGACCCCAAATTAGTTAAGTGGAAAATGTAAATAACCTACTGAAACAAGCTAATTCCATATAATGTCAAAAGATGTATGTTGGCTAAACATACAGAAAACTACAGGCATTGTTTTCAAAGTAACTAGATCAAATATAAACTTTCAGAAGTTAATTTTGCAGTAGATGACGGATGCTACGGATTCACGTACACAAACAAATAAATATGTTGGATATTAATGATTATAAGATATTACATAACGAAATCGCTTGGGCTACTGTAGCGTAGCAGATATCGTAGACCACAAACTTAACCCGGAAAGTGATGTACGTGCCTACGATAAAATTTCTCTAGCTCAGACTATCTCAGGGCGTTAAGCCCAAGCTTACATAAACTATGATAAATTATTAGTTTACTTACTTAACAAATCACTGAGATTTCTATATGTAGTGGTTGCAGACGAAATAATGACACTTTCTTTAAAAATGAAATGCACTATATTAAACAATTTACAGATATTGGTTCTCTAGCATGTAACCTGGCGATGTTCACAGTTGTGGCCAATTTCTCGATTAATAAGTTATAACATTCATAAAATGCCTCGTGTAGCTACACATCGGTTTACAATGTCCTCATAAATTGTCATAAATTCTGCCACAAAGGTTTGATTTAAAGAACCTCCTTAAATAAATATACATGCATAAAATTTTTAAATAAGTTAAAATGCGAAAGTATGAATTGATATCCAGCCGAACCACTGAAGGTGGTCCCCGGTAAGTAAAAAAATAAACACAACACACTTATTCAGGGTGGTACGATACCGAGTCCGGACGTGGAAGAACTGTAGCCCTACGGAGATGTCTTCGGGGCACAAGAAATGGACCCAAGGATGGGGTTGATTGTAGCCTCACCAGCCCTGGCACCTTCCACTGTGTGTGGATGCCCCGTCCGTGGAACTCTCACAGACGTGTGTAGAAGCCCCGTCCGTAGAACCCTAAAGATATCATTTAATTCACAAAGTCAGAAATGCACGTGAAGCGTGTCTAATGTGAGCAATTCTGACATAACCTACAAATGAAACATAATTTACCTCACTGATGAGGGAACAATCCACCAATACTCCGGGAAGCCACAGTCGGATAAATGGGGTCGAGTCCGCCTTTTAAATTGGCACGGTATTTCCAAAGGAGAGCCTTGTGTAATTAAATATCCTGCTTACGCAGATAAAATTTACTCACAAACACAAAATATTCCGCTAAACGGAACAACAACAGATTGAGGAAATTTTCTTGTGTTGATAAATCTAAAATCCACTAGGATGCCTTGGATTAAACCGAGGTTCACAGAATTATCAACTAATTACCAAGCCAGCAAAAATGGTTCCTTCCCGTTTTCCGGTCTCTGCTGAGCACGTGCCGCAAATGTCGCCCTCCCGTGGAGAATAGCGAAATATGTTACGGACGTAGCAGTTTTTATAATGCGGCCCACAAAACGCAGAAGCGTATGGTGGGTCGCATACGCTAGAGGTTCGTAACACGGAAATATGTCCTCAAGCGAATCTGTGAAGTTTTTAGGTATCGTAACTGATGCCTCTTTAAATTAGTCTGAACAAGAATGTAAGGAAAAAAAAATTATAACGCATGGTACAGTCTGAGAACTATTCGAAGATACGTTTCCAATTCGAACTGTTTATTATACATATGCATACTGTATATATAAATGCAATATCTAAAGTTAAATAATATAGAATTACATTTTGGGATGGAGCCACAGATATAAATAAACTATTTCAACATAAAATTGTTTTACATTTAATAAAGTTTATTGATAAAATGCCACTGACAACAAGAAATACAAAAGTTATCAGTGTTTTCAACTCTACATAGCTTCTTAACGTATATGGTAAGTGCAATCATAATACTATTATTTTCAACCGTTTCGTAGTTTTATATTATTACTTACAGATGAAAACGTAAACAACTGAAAAAGTTTCCCCAAATATCCAACAACCTATTTAGATCTCTTTAGGGATCAAATTTCGAAAAATTCCATCTTAAGGTGCAAATGCACTGAGGCGCCACTAGACGACAATTCGCGTGTCACATGTCGTGCTGTGCCATTCATTCATAATGTGAGAGTCGCACGGGAAACTTGTGGTCCAATGCCACATACGAGTAGCCTGTGTTTGTAGCATGCGTTTAAACCAATTCCATTGAAGCAGCGTCATATTAGTAGTTAGCGTGATGCCTTTGGACCCGATCGGTATAGCTGCATATTTGGTAATAACACTAATAATCCAATCGCCATGTACTTTATACCTTCGAGAAGTTCATGAAACTTTGAGATGTTGCTTGTGGGTGTTCAGTAGTGCAGTACCCAATTTATCCAACAAATAAATCCTGTGGAATTTTTTGGAGGGACGAAAATCCCCAAAATGTTTGCACTTTTTTTTTATTTTAGCGGACAACTTCAAAGTAATAAATTGTAGCTCATTAAATTTCCTGCAATTTGCATGGTAAAACGTATTCTTTGACCCCATAGGTACCGAGATATAGAGTTTCGAAAAGTGCAGAATTTCTCAAAATCGTTAAAACTGCTGAAAAGGCTGGTTTTTGATATTTATTTTCTATTTTTCAACATATTTAATGGACTTGTGGTATATACTTCCATTTTCATAGGTTCAGCTACCCCCTTCCCTCCCCCACAACTGAATCGAATCGTCCACTACACACAATTCAATTGTGTCGCAGCCGTCGAAGGCCTGTGCTCGTTCATTTCAATATGAGTGATATTGACAGTCCTAGCCTCCACTTCCCACAAAAACATCTATTTCGAAAAGATTGGGAGAGGTAATGCCCCATCATTATTATATTCAGCAGCTTCATGCAAGATCGACCCACAAGATATTCTCTTTCCTGTATGCGGTAAGTGGGTGCGACACCACTTCAACCGCTTTTGGACAAGGGAAGAAGAAGGTCTGCAGAATTTATGAGAAGAACACTTCTTACATGACCTAGTAGCTATGTTCAAAGACCCGAAAACCACCACCTACCAGATTTCCGAGGCAGGCGAGAAGTTCCTGGTGGCACTGCGTGAAGGGAACATGGAAACAGATTCCCTTGACAACTTCCGAAACCAACTTTTTACTAAGTCGATGACCAAACCTAAATTCCAATTGGCCAGACTGCCACCTACCAACGACGCGGCCACCCACCATGTTTCCCAGGTCCAAACATGTCTGGGTAACGACATTGTACTCTACTTTAATTTTTTTTTACAAATTTACTTTATTAGACAGTAAGAATAGCTATAATATACTACATATAAAAATACTGTGTTTTAATGTTTTTTTCTTCAACCTAATGAACATCTACCAGTGGAAAGATGAGCTGGGTTATTTTATGCTCTTTCAAACCTTACATGTACACTGTATAGTATGAATATCGCAAAGGAGGAGGAGTTGAACCTATGCAAATGGGTGTAGATACCACAAGTCCATTAAATATGTTGAAAAATGGAAAATAAATATGGAAACCAGCCTTTTTAGCAGTTTTTTACGATTTTGAGAAATTTTGCACTTTTTAGAAACTCTGTACTCGGTACCTATGGGGTCAAAATATACTTGCAGGAAATTTAATCCTCTACAATTTACTAATTTGAAGTTGTCTGCTAAAATCAACCGTTTTTGAAATATTTACGAAAAAATCTAAAAAAGTGCAAAAATTTTGGGAATTTTCCCCCCTCCCCAAAATTCCACAGGTTTATTTGTTAGATAAATTGGATGTAGCACTACTGAACACTCACAAACAACATCCCAAAGTTTCGTTAAGTTCGGAATTTTTCTGAGGTACCCCCAGATTTCATCCTATGACGACTGGCATGTAAGGAAAAATTAGGAAAGAAATTATCCAAGGTGGTGAATGAGAATAAGAATGTTGATGAACAAGAAATGCGGAATGATTTTGTCGGTAAATTGGCTGCTGACGATGGATTTTTATTTAAAAACTTTGCATGTATGAGTTGAAGAGATTTGCAAAATTGGCTAAGAAAAATATCAAGTGAGTTTTCCATATTCCATTTCAAGTCGCAGAATAGAAACCGAAATGATCCGCAGACTGTCGAATATTTACCGACAGCGGTCGACAAGCTAATTATTGTCGACAGACAACAGTAAACGATATATATCATGCGGCAATGGCTCATACTTTATGTCGCCATATGTTACTTCTGTTGAAAGACAGGCTCCGTGTTGTATGCCATGCCGCATGTCACGTGTTGCCAAAAAGTTGCCTCAGTGAAAGGGACCTTTAATGAGTGCTTGCGTTATGATTCAAATATCTTTCTTAAGACATGTGTATCAGTTAACATCGAATGAATTTAACGTGAGCAAAAAATGAAAATTATTGGTTCTATTTGATAAAGTTTGATTTAAGTTGAAATGTACGCTTAAGAGAATCAGATATACTACACCAGTTTGTGATCTGCTTTCAAAGAGAAGCACGCGGTCTTACTAGAATCCCATAGCAAAATGATATTGATTTTTGAGTGAACTATCTGCTGGATTCTACCATCTAGTTAGGATTTTTAAATGTTCAGTAAACAACAAATTTGTTCATTAGTTTTGGCGACAGGAAAGCGAAAAAGTGATTAAGAAAATTATGATCAGATACACCCTCATTTAGATCATGTACTAAACAATTTTATAGAGTGCCACGTTTTCTTTTTGAATGTTAATTGGACCACCGACCTCTGACTGTGAGTTTGTTGAATGAGGATTATCTTCGAGTGGTAGTAAATATGCCTAACCATAACCAGAATTTTGGATTTAGATGGCTTTTAGAGCGATCTCTCATTCTGCCAGTTCATTATTTTACGTTAACCATTCTTTGTTATAAATTACACAATTTCGACCATAATACTGAATAGGCAATTCAAGAACCGACTAAATTATGAAAAAAAGTTGTTATTTAATAATAATGTTTACTCATATCAACAAAAACAAGATTTGAAAAGATTGTAAATCATAAATTTTACCATTTTTTAGAGTTGATCGAACAAATTTAATTTTCTTTCAAATCCTACACTGTCACCGTATGTCGTAATGACGTTGAATTAATTAATTTAAAAAAATATACTTACGGTATTTAGTTTTGTTATAAAATATTTAAATTAAATTGGTTTTAAATCATTTTAGACTTCGCTTTATGCAGAACATGTACATTTTAAAGTAACTAATTTAATAATTACATCGGTTTTAGCTGCTATTCAGCATTAAAATTGCACGAAATAAAATTATAATGTTTCTCTAGGTTTTCGAACAGCTGCTCTCTTATTATTTTAGGAATTGGCAATTAAAACAATTGGAAACATCAAGTTGTAATTAGGCTCTACTATCAGTGTTTCAAATTATTGCCGGCGTATTGTTGAGCGTACCAAATGAGAGGCAGCATTTATGTTAAATACTAATAATTTTTTACTCCAGTTGTGTAGCAACTGTGTACTCTGAGGTAAAATATTTGTCTGTGTCCTAAAAGATAATTTTGAAATTTGTGACACTTTGGCAGTAGAACAAATTAACAAAATAATATGTACAATGTTAATTATAAACAATAATAATTTATTCTTTAGAATGGAAAAAGTTGCAATTAATTAATTTAAAATTTAGTCGGAAATATGCACCAGTGAACATGCGGAGATTATATTGGTTATATATAACAATGTATTAAATAAAAGAGAATAAATTGTCTATCGACATTTGTACTAAAAGGTATAGTTGGTGCTTACCTATTCAGACCAGCCAGCGTCGTAAAAATCCCCTTTTCAACTGTAACTTTGGACTAGGAAGACAGTAATGATTCCTTCCCTACTCTAGAATGGAAGATTGCGTTAGAAGGGTCCAAAGTCTGAAAGTTACCGAAGGCGCCTTCCTTTCAGCTTTTAAACATTCTGAAGGTTTCACGGCCAATAAACTCCGAACGCAAATGACCCGTTCATAGGCGACGCGATCTTTTCCAGGAAAACCAGAGTGTGAAAACGAAAATATAATGTTATATATAGATAGACAGAGGGTGCTATCATCCAGAGCTTTGCAGATTTTAAATCATACGAGATCCGATTATAAATCTGTGTCAGTAAAATGTTATAGCTTATATTTTTTTCATTCCGACGTTGCTAATAAAAGTTATTAGGGATGAAATTTATATATGACGTTTATTTTGGTAATACATCAAAACCTAAACTAAAACTTACTTAAAATTGCTCTTCTGTTCCTCTTCAGGCCTGACAATTTGGTAAATGGTGTAAATATTTCAACATCGACGTGCTGGTTCTTATTTTCAGTTTATGATATTTTTCACTTATTTGCGCTGTGATTGTAGCTTTTCATCTACACGTTTAACAAGAACTAGAATTAATTTCTTGTAATATTTCTTTCTCTGTGTCGGAAATTTGGAATTTTTTGTTATTTAAATCAATGGGTGTGAATTAGATTAATTTAGATTAGTTTGAAAATGCATATATTCAAGTTCACAAATAACACAGACATACACCTGTTATATAAAATTTTATACTTGAATTCAATGAACCTGGAAATAATCTTGCTATAAAATAAGACAAATATTCTTCAAAGTAGCTCCCTCCTCCTCTTGAGCGCGCCCAAGAAACATATTTTTTAGTCCGTTAATCAATTCCTAATGGAGTAAGCTATTTAATTAATTAGTTTCAGATGTAGTATCTGCATATAACCCTAAGGTATATCATTTCAAGCTATGTATAATTCATTTTTTTGTACCCCTTATCCAGAAAAGAATAAAGAATCAACAATAATATTACTAGTATAATTATTTGCAAAATTTTCTTTGTATATGGTCAACCATTTTTCTATGGATACAGTAATACGGGTACCAAACAACATTACAGTACTCCAGTGGACTTCTAATAAACGAGAAATGTACAGTTTTTAGACAATAAATGCTTGTAGATTGTTTAGTATTTCTAATCATAAAGCCAAGCATGCCGTCTTTCTAATATAACATCATCCATTCTGTGGTTGTATACAATTGCGTTCTCTTTTCCTGCCAACGGTATAGTTTAATACTTTATAATATTTAACCTTAATTTATTTTCTTTGCATAATTTACACAAGGAAACAACCTCACTCAGTAACGTATATCAGTCTTGCTCATTTTTGCAACTTACGATCTTTAAATCAGCAGCATATGGAAACGTATGCGAGTTTAAAGAAAACACGATGTCATTAATAAACATCAGAAACCTAAGAGGCCCTAAGTTAGACCCTTGAGAAACACTGCTTGTTGCATAATATATAGCGAACTTGAGACCTTTTATTCTGCATGATTTTCTTATTTGAAAATTATTGGATTTGCCATCTTAGATTCCTTCTTGTAGAAGAATCGTATATTAGAGGTACGGCAGAGAACTTACTGGACTTAAGGTCAACTGAATTGATACAAGTAAGCATATATGTGACTTTCAGCAGCGCATTATATAGCAAAATATACAATTGGTTTTGTGCAAACAAATCCCATTTATATTTGTGATTTACGTAATTTTATTATATATTTAATTCAAGAAAAATGTATGTTTAGTATAATTGAAACCCTTTTAGAGTTCGAGTTTGTGGATATTGTATTTCAGTGTTTTCATTTCACTGTTTTCCAATACACATAGTGGTAAACAACACAAAGAAAGGTTAGGTAAATTTGCCTACTGAGAAAAGCATCGACAAAGCGTACATAAAATGTTCAAGCAACGTAATCCGAGCTGGCACAGGGATTAACTATGGGGAGGGTGCGTAATTTACTTCTCTTTACTGTATACCCTGGCTCGATGGCTATTTCGCTATTCCCGACCTCAGCTCCCCGGGAAAATTGTGTTCAACTTAAATTCCGTTTATTGTGGATGCTCGAAAGATAATTAAAGAATCGCCTTCTTTGAACCGGTCAAGAATTCGACATCAAACGGAAGCTGTGGTTGGCGCTGGACTGCACACTGTGGACCACCAAAGACCTTTATCGGTTCTAAAAGGATAATAAGAAGACTTTTAACTGTGAAGAATTATTGGCTAAATAGAAAAGGGAATTGTTCCGAAAACGCTTATTTTTCTATATATAATTGTTTGCTTCTAAGTTCAAGATAATGTGTGCCGTGTGTTATTTTCGTTAGACAATTAAAATAAGTGAATTATTAACATGAATGTTGATAATACTTAAACAAATAATACAGATTAACTAAGAATATTTTCAACACAGGGATGCATGTTCTGACATGTTATGTTGCCAAAGCAACGTCAAATGGAAGGGAAGGGTGGTAAATTTGTATTTCACAAAAACCCAGAATAAACCAGAATTACCTAAAAAAAACCAGAATAAACCGAGTGTGTCGTCGTTTTCTAAAGAAGATGGGTTTTTGCACAACCCTGGGGGGTGGACGAAGTGAAAATAATGAAAAACACCCTAAATATTTTTATTGCATAATTTGATCCTCTGATATGGATTGAACCTCGTAAAGTAAAATATGTATCTGTAACTAATTTGAGATAATAATTTATTTCCTGTTTGGATTTACATGTGTTTAAATGGGAATGCGGCCGAGAAAAGTGCTGTTTACTCAAAACTTTTAATGTAGCAATTTCTGGTTTTCGTTCAACTCGCATTACTCCGAAATTAGTAATTTTTTCAAAAAATACTGTAAAATAAAAATTATGGGCCGCTCTTTCAGGATGCTGCTGTTTTTTTATTTTTTCAAATCGAAGCAGCGTGCAGCGGTTAGAAAATGAATATTTAGATTGTCGATTCACGCAAGCGGGACGCGAAACGCTTGCTACACCTCCACGTTCGAGGTGTAAAATAGCGTGCTGATAGAAACCAATGCAGTATTTCTAAAGAAATATATTATTCACGCTTTATTAATTGGTTCTAAATGTAATTTAATTGTAGTAATCTGCAGATCTGTGGTTACATTGAGTGTGTAAAGGTTGGAACAAATTCGATAAAATCATTAAAAAGCAATAGATAATAAATCGGTTACTCAGGTCGATTTTTAAATATAGTCCTCTATTTTACATACATAAAAGAATTCTGATATTTTTAGAAGAAAATTGTGCTTTTTTAAAGGGCACTATCAGAAATTGATTTGCCATTTAAAAAAATTGTTGACGACTCATAACTTCTAGAAAGAAATTTAAAAAACCAATATTGTTCGGTATCTGATATGTCTGAAGAGGTATCTTCATCGCTACAATTTTATTTCGCAAGCTGAGTACTGTTCTGACAAGCTAATGATTGTGCTATACACTTGCAGGATGCCATGCACGGAATTTTCCTTTTTTTACAAGAGCACTGGCGACCATTTCAACCTGTAAATATAGCTTTCGATAATTACGTTACTGTTAAATATAAATAGAAACTATATACCTTTTTTGCATTGGCAAGTGACAAGACAAATAATTTCGCTTGATGGTGGAGAAGGTAGTACTGTGAGGACAGGGACTAATTTTTCGTCCATAATTTTCCATCCACATTGAATTGGGTCCAACAAATTTGGCTTTTTGTGTAAACAGTTTAACCAAATCTGCGTTTGGTAGATAACCCTAAGGCAATGTTGCATTAGATTATCCTCGGTCTGTAGAAGCTTGTTTATAGTTCGATACTGTACTAAAAGACCTCGTAGTTGATTAGTGTCCTTAACTACTTCATTTTTACTATATAAAGGTATTGCAAATGACTCCATGTCTCCAAATACTTCTTCGCTTAATTGGGCCATTTCTACATTCTTTAATAATTCTTTGCAAACGTCGCCCAACATATTTTTTTGCCCATACCTACAAATAGACTTGTAATGTCGGAACCTGCCATCGCATGAAACGCAGGAAGACTGTGCAATAATTGACTGCCCATCTCTATATTATGAACTGCAATGAAACGTCTAGAATTCTTTTTCCCTATTCTCAACCAGATTTCCGAAGTAAGTTTATTTTTGAAATGCGCCAGTAACACCAAGACATCGGTATCTTTGCAGTCTATTATTATCCGAGATAATCCTTCATTTTTAGTAGATAAAAGATGCAATAATATTCTGGTGTCTGCTTCTTCATGCGATGAACACATATATTGATCATCATACACATAATTAGTTTCGAATTCATATATATCATTAAATCCTTCGTATGTACCAAATTTGGTAACATTATTACTCATAGAATATTCATAACAGTATTTAGACAAAAATTTGCTAGTTGACCTTTGTTATATACAGAATGAATAAATAAATGCCACTGTTGAGGTAGAAGAGTAGCTGGGTTATCGATGATTTACTTTATTGTTCTGCACTGCACAAGTTAAGAGAAATACTGTAGATAAAACCGCTGCCCAAGGAATCACTATTTCCACGTCTAGATTTTGTATCCAAGTCAAATACACACTAAGTCCCAATTTAATTTTTTACTCTCTTTTATAATACGGTGGGGGTGGTAGATGGGGTGGCTAATGCCGTAACAATTTTAGAGTCCCTTGGTTCTCGTATACACACTAAATCCCAATGTAATTTTTTACTTCTTTTAATAATAGGGTGGGGGTGGTAGAGGGGGTGGCTAATGTCAAAAACATTTTAGAGTCCCTTGGTTTGTCAGTAATGTGAAATATTGAAAAATATGCACTTTTTAAACTTGTATTGCAAGAAATAGCTAAATTCGAATTATTATATATATAACATGCTTATTCAAATTATTATTACCAACTGCATATTGAAACAATAATGGCGATTCCGATATAGGCTTCTTATTGGAGAAGTGAATTGAATGGGGTCTCGGTGGCCAGCGCGTTCCGCTGTCCGGTTGCGTATATCGGCAATCAAAATATTCATTTTCGCAGTAACCGCTGCTTCGATTGGAAAAAACTAAAAACCGGCAGCATCCTGAAAGAGCGTCCCATAATTTTTATTTCAGAGTATTTTTAGAAAAATTCACTAATTTCGGAGATAATGCGAGTTGAACGATAATCAGAAATTGCAACATTATAAGTTTTGAGCAAACAGCACTTTTCTCGGCGGCGTTCCCATTTGAACACGTGTAAATCTAAATCTAAAAAATATTTTAACTATCTTAAATTAGTTTTTTTAATGAATAATTTTTTTCTGAGACTCCATCGATTTTATCTGATCAAGCTGTGTAATAAAAACTGTTGGGGTGTTTTTAATTAATTTCACCCTATCCATCCCCTGCCCAGGAGGATTTTTTGACAACCTCAATTTTTGTTATCTATGAGGTGTTGGTAATGAGTTCTGATGGTCAATACATTTTCAAATGAAGGTGCCAACAGAAATCATTTCTAGAGCACTGTTATGCATTTAGGGACTCTACTATATAGTAAAATAATGATTTTATGGAGGAGTTTGCGACTGAAAAATTATGTTTTAATATTCTGCCAGAAATCGGTAAAAAATTCGGCAGCCTATTTAAAATTAATTTATTACTAATATTTCATTCAAAAGTATTTTACAGTAATAAAATATATATGGTTGGAATAAGGCCTGCTTGGAAAAATCATTATATAACAGAATATAATTATGCTTGATATTATTCACAGTATTTGAGCAAGAAAATATTTCAGAATAGTTTCATTTATTTAACAAACATATATTAATATTGCCAAATTGAAAAAAAAATACAACATACAGAAAAAAAACCGCTGCCTAAGGAATCACTACTTCCACATCCAGATTTTGTATCGAAGTCTTATACACACTAAATACCAGTGTACTATTTTACTCCCTTTAATAATATGGTGGAGGTGGCAATTAGGGTGGTAGAGGAGGTGGCTAATGCCAAATTAAATTTTAAAGGCCCTTGGTTCTCGTACACACACTAAATCCCAATTTAATTTTTTACTCCCTTTAATAATAGGGTGGGAGTGGCAATGGGGGTGGTAGAGGGGGTAGCTAATGCCAAAATTTTTTTAGAGTCCCTTGGTTCTCTTAGACCCACCAAATCCCAATTTAATTTTTTGCTCCCTTTAATAATAGGGCGGGGGAGGCAATGTCAAATGCCAAAAAATTTTAGAGTCCCTTATTCCTGGTATACACACTAAAACCCAATTTAATTTTGTACCTCCTTTAATAGTAAGGTAGGGTAGGGATGGCAATGGGGGTGGTGGTAGAGGCTAACACCAAAAAAATTTTTTTGAGACGTTTTGTTCTTGTATACACACTAAATCACATTTTAATTTTTGTTTTACTCCCTTTCATAATAGTGTGGGATTGGAGGTCATAGTGGGGCGGCTGATCCCAAAAGAAATTTTGAGACCTTGACTTTTCGTACATGCCCTAAATTGCAACTTAACGGACTCTTACCTGCTTGCTTTGCCTATTTAACATTATCCCATTTACCCACGAACCCTTCAACGGAATTAGATCAAAATATAATCTAGCTCCAGATCTCATTATAATACCTAAGTGTAGTAAATTTCAAGTCAGTATCATAAATGGTTCCATAGTACACGTGCGCGCAAAAAAGTTGCACACATACCGACAGACAGAAAATTTTTTTTCGCTCAAATTGACATTTTAAGCCTATTTCAACAACAACAAAAAAATTACCCTTACTATATTTCCACTGGACATGGAAGTAATACTTCAAGTACTACAGAGGCACAACATTATTAAAAAAAGGAAAGTAATTATTTGAGCGGTATTTCAAATATCCGGGCGGTTATATCGAGCAGTTTGAAATTCAAACGGGCAGTATAATTTTTCTTGCAGCAATTTATCAATTGTGGCAGCAATACGTGGTCAGTAATATAAAATAAATTGGTCGGTTATTTAATCCTACAGCAGCAATACAAAACTTACGGGAGCGGTACAAATAAATGCCCAGTTCAATTATTAACTGGGCGGTAAAATGTTTGAATGGGCAGTTAATTCCTGAATGGGCAGTTAGGAGGAATGTCTCACGCCACATCCGATTTTGGCTTCGACCTTTGACCGTTGTCTTATTCATTAAAACGTATTGATCTATTGATATAGCAAGATGTATGTTGGTTCATTAAGAACCGTCCGAAGTGCTCGATTTTTTTTTTCACGCGTGAGGTTGACGGTTTTTTTTACTACATTTTGTACGAGATGTATTTCGGTTCGATTAGCAACTAAAATACGTAATGCGAATATTTCTTTAGGTTATGTTGTTAGGTTAAGTAGGTTAATATTGTTTGATGTAGTATAGTTTCTTATGATAAATAATTTCCCTTACCTTGACGGCAGTCAAGATCGGATGTGGTTCGAGATGCTCGTCAGTTAGGTTAGGTTACTACAACATATTTTAATCAATAATGAAACGTAAAAATTCTAAAGAAAAAATACGACAAAAAGGCTCTTTAGGTCTAAATAGTTCTTAATTTTTTCTTAGTATCCACTGTTAGTGGGTTCATTTGACTAACTGCCTATATCTTAAAAATTATACGTGTCATATATATATATATATATATATATATATATATATATATATATATATATATATATATATATATATATATATGTTGTTTTTTAGGTTTTCGCGGGTGTTAAATGAAGTGTTGTTGTACTTCCGGGTAGACAGCTTTCAGTGAGAACGTGAAGATGGGAGATGAGATTCTGCCGAAACGTCGTTTAGACAACCGTGACTCCTGGAGGAGTCGGTCATCGACGCGGGAGAGCACCCGGAAGTACAACAACACTTCGTATATATATATATATATATATATATATATATAAAACAGGCCGAGCATATTTTTTTATTGCTTAAGTACTTATAGAACTATTTTTTGAAGATTATTTACCGATCGATTCTGATTTAATAACTGCATACGCGTTACTGCCCATTTATTTATTTTACTACCCAATTGGATTAACTCGCATTCAAATATTTATTGAACTAATTGTTTGAAGATATGTTACTCCTCGTTTCCTATTTTTTTACTGCATGTCTTTTACCGCCCAATTGAACATACAATTTGTATTTTCATATTGACCGGAATTACATTACTGCCCCTTTAAACTGCAGCCTAAAAAAATCCGACCAAAGCCGCCTTATCAGCCGGAGGCACCCTTATTTTTGTAATGAGTATCATGAAATCAAATTTGTCAAATACGTAAGCAGTTGTTAATGAAATAAAAGATCGTGTGTGGATTTCGATATAATATTTTCACATCGATTTTGTTAAAATATACATTTTATATTTCTAAAGTACCTAAGATAATTTCAAGGCATATGCTCTTAGTATACTTGTAAGGTTGCTAAACTGCTGTGAAATTTAATCTAGCATGTCGGTGTAAAATGGCCGAGTCTAAAAATAAGCTTTAATGCAGTTTCTTCTTACTACTTACTTAGCGAGAATCTATATTTGATGGGTTGTTCGAAAGAGGAGACATAAAATTTATTTCCGGAATTGTTATAACTTTTATTATATTTTATAATGAAAATTTTATATCGGCTATTACACTTTTGTATTTTCATAATAAATTTTTTAACATGACCATAGAATATAAGTGGAGAAAATGTGTATGACAACAGAAATTTAAAAAATTGGAACCAATAACGGTCCAAAGTGTCAGTTTCTATGAACTATGATAGAGTTCGCATTTATATGTCGATGTAAATGTTATTTTACAGAGCTCAGTCAACATGAAAATATATTTCAAAATGTGCCATTATTTCCAAATGTTTTTTTAGTATTTTCAAACAAATTTGCAAAATACTTACGAATAACCCAGAAGTTTCAAATTAGTTTTTCATTTCTAACATTTTAGAAATGAAGTAGATATTGAGGTGAACGTAACGTCAGACACACCCGGCATAAGTTCAGCAACGTTTAATTACAATTCTATATATTGAATTTTAATAACAACTTTAAAAAGACGTCGACATTTAAGAGGAATTATAACATAAAAATAAAGATTTCTTTGATACACATAGCGAATAAGACTTCTACTTCTATAAATAGCATATGAACTTGCACTTTCCATTTTGTATTCGCCGCATATTATTCAGAACAAATATTTTTCATTCTGACATGCAATATTTCTTATATCATACGATTCAATCATTTGTGTTCAATGCCGTGCCGAAAGTAATTACTCCGCTATTGAAAAGGAATAGCTATCAATAATATTCAGCCACGTGTCAAATAATGCTACCATTCATTTCGAAGCTTCTAATATATTGACTAGGAAATGCCGGACAATGAATCTACCTATTTCCCCTATTCCGTTCTCTAAATTAAAATCGGAAATATCTAGTTGTTGAAAAGTGTCGATGTGCCAAATATTGATGGAAGAATTATACGACTTTTACTCCCTTATAACTAAATATTTACATACAAATTATTCTACTACAAAATACCAAGTCAATTTAACTGTGGCTAGCTTTCTACTAATCTCTGTCTTCCTGTCTCTCCTTCCACTCTTTTGACGCTCTATGTTCATCCACGGTGATTCCAAAATTCTCAAAATACTATTACTTATTACACATATGCTGGCAGCTCATTCTGTGCTACTAAAAATAAAAACGTGGTACGCAAATTATATGTGGAAAAAAATTGTATCACGCCACGTGTTTCTTTTTCATATTAGGATCTGACATTGTATGCCTAACGGGAAATATATATTTTTTCAACATTTGACTAAAAAACTGTTTTTTTAAAATATACTGAACCGTGTAAACCATTGTTACCGACTCGGTAACACGCCCATCTTCTAGCCAGATACATAATTCAGTGCTATTTTTTTGACTACCTGTTGATGGTCAATAAAATAAATTCTGTTGTTATTTAGTGATAAATATGCTTTACTTATTATAACCAAACTAGATTATGAAGCTCTATATGCAGTTATAGCCGCGGGATCATTTTAATTATATTAAGATATTTTTTACTGTTCATCAAACAATTTTCAAATGCCACAAGTAGTTTTGTCACTTTTGGAGAGCCTCTGTCTTACAAATTTTTTCATTTTTTTATTATATAAATACTGCACTAGAAATAAAACACCAAAGTTTGTTTTTATTATATTTTTGACAACTATTACGACCTAAAGTCAGGACAAGCAAACGAGGTCCCAGATCTTACAAATCCTCGTAGTGAGAGCGAACAATAAAAAAAACAAGTAACAAAAACAAATACAATTTATTAATAAAAATCAAGCAAAGTACAGTACAATGAAAGATAAAAATCAATCTTACAATAAAATAAATACCAAGAATACAGCAAAGTCTAGAGTTTAAAGCTAACGCTATGGGAAAAGAATTATTAATTTAAACAATTTTATTATGAAAAATCCTTAAAGCGAACTGGAAGGAGTATGCAGATTGAGGCCTTAGAGACGGATCGTGGTGAGATCTGGGGAGTAAGCAGATTGAGACCCCGGAATCGAACCAGTTCTACGAACTCCTAGCATTATTTTCTTTAACAATATTTTCTTGACCCCCCTCTTTTCTCTTGAAAATGGCTCCAAAACGGGAGCCGAAACGTCGAGGCATTAACAATCTCAGACGCGGTTCAACCCGAGAACCTAGTATTTTTCATACCAACGACCGCGGAAGCTTCTCGGAACATCACGTGTATATATATACAGTAATTACTTAGCGTTTACAATTATTTGGAGAGTTTCCAGGCGCTCCAGACTTGAAGGCTGTTGTTCAAGGTCCTTACAGGTTGTAGAAATCTTCACACCACAATTAAATAGAGTTTAGAAATCTTCATAATGATCAGATAAGGGTTTTCTCAATCGTAGTGTCAAAAATGCTTGTACCAAAGAATAACAAATGATCCAAAAGTCCAAAATCCAAATAATTCCAAAATACAACAGCTGGCAAGTTCTGTACTCAAAATTTAACCGTACCCAAACCGAAATCTGGCCTTACCAAAATCGTCTATAATTAAAGTTACAAAATTATTCTCAAAATTAGCCTCTAACGTGAGCACGTGTCTATAATAAATCAAAGAAATTACTTATCCAGAATACTACTTCTGGACAAACTTACTAATTAGTTTAAATTAATCCGAATAAATCGATATTTCAATTAAACAAACCAAAATATTAATTAAAAATTAGGTTGAATTTAGTTTTTGATCCGGTATCAAACCGACTAGCAACCAGGTGCCTTTTAACTAAATTATCCCTAGCAAAGTTTTCAACTCAATTTCTTGATTTAAAAAGAAAGTATTAAGCAATTTGAGTGATATTTATAACCTATGTAACTCACAAAAACAAGGAGAAATGACTTAAACTGACAGTTCGGCTGTCAGAGTACCAACTTGTGAAATGTTGAAAACTAAATCGATTTTTACGGACTTTCGATCAATAACTATTCTTACACTATCATTTTGTAGTCACTTTTTGTATGCCAATTATTGTAATAGTTTATATTTTAAAATTCCCTGGCATACACAATTATTTTAATGAATTGGTATATTTACCTAGTGAGCCATCTCTAGGCGCAAAGCTAAATGTGGTAATTTGGATAGAAAATTAGAGCGCGGTGACATCTATCGTTGAATGGGTAATTTATTACTATGGAGTAGTTCATCGACTAAAGTCTGATCACTTTGTGGAAACCAGCAAAAGATGGCACGTCACACTACTATTAAAAGTTCGCATCTAAAATTATATAAACCTGTAATGGTTTCTTGGAAAAATATTTTATGATAAGAATTAGAATTATGTCGACGAAATAAATATTTTTTTCCAGAAAAGAACCAGACATTTACTTTTCTAGTATTATTTGTTAATATAAAATATTTTACATTGTGTGTGATAAAATACTGTAAATGGTAGTCTACACGTGTGAAAATATTGTTTCTTTTTGTTTTCATTTTCTCATAACGGTCGAGATACACAATACTCACTCGTCAAACGATACTGTTTAAATATCAGACTTTAAGGTGTATAAATATATGTAAAGAAAACATCGTGTGGTATTTGTAGCTCTGAATTTTTAAGTGCTTCAAATATTTTACATAAATAAAGACAGGAATAAATTTGTGTTATTTTTCTTCTTATTTTATTACAGTCCTTAAATATATTGTTTTATTGTCATGTAGAGCTAGTATACTTTTGACCGAAAGAGTTTTAGCAATATGTGTTTGTCCGCTAACCTCTCAGGTGCATATTTAGATTATATTACCTTTAATCTGTGATTGCAATAACAACATATTTTCTATTAAATTGTGTAGTTGAGGATACCGTTACTTGTTTCTCATATTTTGTTAATAAACCACTTGAAAATTAGCAAATGAAAATTACAAAACATCATAAAATTTCATTTTATAATTTTAAAGTAACAGACAGAATTGACTGAGACATTTTTAATATATTTCAACGTGTTACTCAAATCTTTAATGCTTTTAAAAATAAATGATGTACGGGATTTTTTCTTTCTGTTTTCTTATCATAACTGCGTCAATGCCAGGTTATACTCTTTCACAAATTAGAGAATATCGATATAAAATAATGTCGCTGTAACAGCTCTGAGGAAGGAAACACTACCACATTAAAACTTTGAAATCGTTTTGACCCCATTCATTGTAGCTTTTTTGTTGCGAATTTGTTGCGGTGGAAAAAAATTTGTAACTCTTTATTTAAAAAAAATTACACATGGTAATGCTAACTTTACAGCGAATATAGCATTACCACTCACAGAAATCGCTTTAAAAAGTACACAAATATTTTCTTATCAAAAAATAATTTGTTGCACACGATTATGACAACCTTAGAATTCTAGCGATTTGTGCTTTATCGTTCGTAAAGTGTTTATGCAATAAAATGAAACGCCTGTTTTTATAATCAAAACAATGTTATTATTGACAAGTGAAAAATAAAGGAAAAAGTGTGAAATAATAGTTATTTATTGGGCTAGTGACTTATATGTAATAACTTCCGTGCCTAATATAACATTTTATCCAACAATTTTATATAAGTGCTTTTTCAGTGACAAACAATAAAATTATTAAAAAATCATATCATCGATTTTATTCTCAGTTGTCAATGTTAAAATCAATAGTGTTTCCCCCAAAAATATAAAATGGAAGTAGCGTATTGCCGTTGTTTAATATTATAGACTGCGTAATGAGAGAAGTAAACCGTACACAGGCAGGAATTAGATGGGGGCTCACGAGTAGGCTAGAAGCACGGTTAGTATAGATAGGGTTGGATTAATGGGCGGGGACTGTGACGTTACAGTAGACCTTGGAACGCGCCATATTTGTATCGTTTGTTTGGTCACAGACACGGTTTATCAGATACTCTGTGGTTTGGTTGTGCATTGTGAACTTGTTTCTTTACTTTTGTGTATTCGGTGTATTTTAAAGACGCTTTAAAAATACTATTATTAGGAAGTATTGTGGTTTTGTTTTGGGAAGTCGACTTGCCCTAATAAAAAGTAAGTACAAGTATTGTTGGTTCATTCTATATTTGTTGGTTAATTTTTTATTATAATTGTGTAGGTAAATATTGTTTTTTTAAACAGTTATGCCTGGAACAAGGTGTGCCGTGGCTATATGTAACAATAGTTTACAAAATACTAAGCAAGGAAATTTGGCTGTTTCTTATCATAAATTTCCAAAAGATGACAAACTATGATGTTTCAATAAAGACTTATTATTACTATTTTATTTAATTTTACATAATGCTAGATATATTTTTTTATTTTCATTGCTCAGATAGATATTCGCAGTCAGCAACGTTCGATTACCAAATTTTCACTTATTTCCTAATAGTCTCAATTAAAAATGTCTTTAAATAAATTTAATATATCACCTAATATAAAGTTCGTTCGTACGTGAGAATACTGTACATAACATTTTTCTTATACTTCTTCGTATTTTTGTATGCTATGCTAATACCTAAAACCTTGGGGTAACATATATTTTGCTTTAAAATTATGATAAGATAGGACGATAGTTTACACGCTTTTGGGCTATGTTAAAATCAGAAATACAGACTTTTTGTGCAGTAACTTAAAATTTTTCGTCCGATTCTAGTGCGTCCCTTTCTTATTAAATTAAATTTGTATAAAATAAATAATGCCTGTTTTTTTGTATTAAAATAAAATAATAATTGCAAGATATATAAGTGGAAGCAATAACGACTTAAGAGACTATTAATGAGGGAGAACGAGAAAGCATTATATGCGAGCGTAAACGAGGTCTACTTTGACGTCAATGCACTAAATGTTTTCTGATTGGCAGGAGCGGGCATAATCCAACCGTATGTATAATAACCGTGGGCTAGAAGACCCGGATTATGCAGCCGATGTCTGCCTCATGTCTCACACCTTACGGGATATTAAGATGAAGCTCGAGTCCCTGGAGAGAGAGGCAATAAGGTAGGACTGAAAATAAACACCAGTAAAAGCAAGGAAATGCGCATTATCTCTAGATCTATATGTTCAAAATTCACTAATAGAGAGAGTCACCGAATTCGAGTACTTAGGTAGCATAGTCAATAATGCGGGAGGAACGGATCGTGATATTCAACAAAGACTCTTAAAGGCGAAGAGAGCGTATAGTGCTCTTAACGGCATATGGCGGTTCTCCGTATACTCGAAGAGAACCAAACTACGCCTATTTAACAGCAACATCATATCAGTCCTACTATATGGATGTTAAACGTGGAAGAGTACTAAATCCACTGACTACATGATACAGGTCTTCGTCAACCGGTGTTTGCGCAGGATAATGCGCATATTCTGGCCAAATCAAATCGCTAACAGGGAGCTATGGAATATAACAGGACAGAGAGATATACGACTGGAAATAAGATCGCGGAAGTGGAAATGGTTTGGCCACACACTTACGAGACCAGAAGACTCTCAAGGGCGGCCCTTTATTGGAACCCCCAAGGCAGTCGAAGAGTGGGACGACCAAAGGTGACATGGAAGAGAACCGTGTTAGAAGAAGCAACGAAAATGAACAAGACATGGGGAGAAATAAAAGTACTTGCCAGGAACAGAGTCAGATGGCGACAATTTGTGGAGGCCCTATGTTCCTTATTGGAATGATGGGACTTATCATTATTGCTAAGTAGATTCTGAATGTATATACCTAGAAAGCTGTGGTTGTTATCCATTTCGATTGTAAACAGGGGTTGTTTAATAAACATTGTGTAATTAGCATCAAAATGGAAAATTGTGAAAGATATAATATGGAAATTCCGACCGATATTTTACAAGAAACCAGAGAAGCTACAGCCAATTGAATTCCAGAAAAGTCCAAAGTATAATAAAGACAATAAACTGCTTGGACTTTTTTTCGTATTAAAATTATACCATTCAGTGACTAAATCACTTTACCTCACTAGTGACTTATGGGCCACTTTATACCTTTAGAATCTTATCAAGAAAGATCACTTTATATGAAAGTGTTGGATAAAGAAATTTTATTTCACAGTGTGAAATAAAACTTAATAGTCAACAGACAACAAATTAAAGTTTTTACATCAAACGCTTATTAATTATTAACAAATTTTATTCATAATTTAACGCATAGTACTGTTACTAGCATTACTTATATTTATTCCTGGAATTATAGGTTCAGAGTGCGAAAAATATTTAATTCATTTATATTAATATAGTGGTTGGTCTATCGACTCATCGGCAGACATAGTCATTTCTGTAGTATTGTTTGAAAATATATTTTTTAAATTACCTTTTTGTTCTGGACGCTATTTGTTATATATCCCTCAGTAACAGTTAAGGATTTCCATCCCCCATGACGTTTTAAGGTAAAAATATTTGAAAAGTTTTTGCTTTTTAGATAGGTAAGTCAAAAGAACAGATTCGTATATATTACTCACAGTTTTCTGAGTTTTCTGCTTATACCAGTTCATAAATAAATCATATTCTTTTTCGTACAATTTTCTAGATTTCGCTGGTAATAAATCTAAAGTTGTAGCAATTGCTTGCTCCCTGATTTTCTGGGGAGTATCAGGAATAAAATCTTCCTCCTTATACTACACACTAAAAAAGGGTTTAAAAAACGGCTTTATTGAAACAGAGTAATAATATAATGCTTCATGGTTGAAATTTGGCATAGGCTATTCTGCGACGTTTAAATCCTTAAATATTTCGTTGTTTTATTATTGGTTTCTATTTTCTATGGAAACAGCAATAGAATTTAGCCATTACGGAAAGGTAACTTTGTCAACCTACGGTATTTTTACAAAATTATATTGTTTTCTAATTTCGAATGACGATACAAAAGCTTTTGTATGTAACTCGGGACTAAAATGTATTTTTAGCCACTTGTTATATAACGTACTTGTTCAAAATACATGTTGTTTTTTTTATGGTGGAGGGGAAATCCTACATGGACACCCGGCGCTAGGGTCTGCCCACGCCGGGTAGTGTCGGACTCCTACCGACTAAAACCCCTCCTGGATCAGTGTTTCCACGTAACCTGGAACTGCTTTCGCTTTCCATCAGGCCACGGGTCATTTGTCTTTTATTGGTGTTAGTAAAACTTCCCACGTGTTCCCTTACATCCCCCATCTGTTAAAGCAATTAGGGGTTCGGGGCTAGATTTCTTCTATCCTCTTCCTTTGTCCTCATTATTCGGTTTAGAGCATGTGCTTCATTTTCCCAGTTCTTCTCCGATTCCAGCATATACCTAATTAGGTTATCAGGGTTCCAGTAGTCTCCTGATCTCTCAGTCCTCCACCGGTTGCAGTAGAATAATGTATGTTCTGCATTGTCGTTCTCCCCACAGTGCACACACTCCCGTGTGTCAACCTTTCCTATATCAAAGAGATATTCCACAAAGCAACCATGTCCCGTGAGAGCCTGGGTGAGGTGGAAGCTCATCTCTCCATGCCCCCTCTCCATCCACGTTCTTATATTTGGAATAAGTCGTCTTGTCCACCTCCCTTTAGTTGAGTAGTTCCAACTAGTCTGCCATCTCTCGAGGAGTCTTTCCCTTGCCTCAAAATACATGTTATAGCATGGATGAACTTGGTTGTGAATCATAATAATGTTGTGTATGATATTGTGTATTGTACCAATACATTGCAGTAGTTGTTTCGATGTAGTGACATTTAGTCATGGATAAGTATTTTAATTGTATTTTTGACGGTACCAATGTCTGGCATATATCAATCATATGTAACATTCGCAGATCCTAGGTATATATTTTAAGGAAATTTTATATATCTGTTAATGAGAGATACAGATATATGAAAAAATAACATTAATTATTTTTACGATGGTCCACATTTTTAAAGAAATTTTGTTGACACTCTGTATAGTTAAATTTGATCTAAAGTTGCTATTGTCGTGCTTACTTGTGGTATATTATTGTTACATATCCTAAAACTATTAATCCCAATATTGCGATGAAACGTGTGGCGAAACAGTGAAAATTTTGGACAATAGCCATATCTAAAACTGCAAGTAGCATTATACGTAATTTACCCTCTAGTGTACTTTACATGCGACTTTCGACGTTGAGATCGGAAGAGGGGTTCCGACATCAAAAGGAACCGGATCTAGATAGTGGCGTTCCTTTGTAAAAGCTCTATGTGTAAGACGACACCACAGCACTCGCTAACTATTGTTCTTGTTTATTCACAGAGATGCAAAGGGCGACTCACTCACACCTTAACTTGGCAATTTTCTTGATGACACTCCGCAATTTGCCAATTTGATTAGGGATCTTATTAACTTAACGTAATTTGATCGTTATTTTACTTTACAACGAAAGAAATTATAAGAAAATTATAATTAGCGAATAATAGATTATCAACGTAATCGTAAATCACCTTGAAGATTTTCAAAAAAGGTGAAAGCTTCTGATCGGATTCTAAGGGTTTTTCGTTATTGATGTTTTAATATCAAATTATCAAATTATTTTGCTTTAAAATATTACGAATTCTATTTAAAGTTGGATAATTTCTCAATAGTGCGTATATGTTAACGTTTTACTAGTATGCGTATATAGTAACATAGTGTTAATATAAATATAAGTAAAATAAGTAATTTATTATTGTGGAAGTTTTGCTTGAATAATTTCTAAACTTTAGATTTAATGATACAAAATGTAAAGTACTTGAATGATTTGGCCTATGTCACATATTGTTACGTGTTTACACACTTTAGTAAACACCCCAAGCGTGTATTCAATAATTGCAACACGAATAACACTAACCACTGATTTATTTAACAATTAATTAATTTACAATAATTACTCTTATTACTACAACATTAATTACAACTTTTCACCACTATAAGTCACTGCTTGTCACTTTACTTTTTACTTGTTTGATCAGTTTGTTGTCTCTCTTGATCTGATACTACAGTATCTTGGTCCCGCTTCTTTTATAATCGGTAACTCATATTCCAGATCATTCCCTATTATTCTGGTCTCCTTGATCTAGATGGGTTCCGAATTATCTAGTACAAAATTATTCTTTCCTCTGTTGTATCAAACTTACCGGTAGCGCCATCTCTGGGCCGTCTGGAGAACTACCATTCTAGCTTCTTTCTACTAAGAGGGACTAACTACAGAGATCTCGTCTGTAAGGTATATACAAAATACTTTGTTATTTCCAGTTTCGATGTAAATATTCGTTGTGGAACTTTTTAGAAAGAGCAGTTTTTTAGTATCCCGACGTCCGAAAGTTTTTATGTAGCCTTCAGCACAAATACACAGAAGAAGAGCGCCGGCCATTCTATAAATTCTCCGAGGTTAATGAGTATAGATACCAGAATCGTGTGCCCTAAGCAAGCGAGAGGATCTCTGTATTACGTGCTTGCGCGGGGTCTTCCAGCGGCTTCTCAGATCTATTTGTCTAACACGACGAGTAGCATTGACCATCTAAGAGGTTTCATTTACCTCTCACCACTACTTAATGGTCCAGAGTCCCACGCCACTTTTTTAAAGTGATTACTAACAGGCTAGATTTTCATGAGTGGGTTCGTTTTGACAAGTCTTCCAACTTTTTCCTGTGCGATAATTCTCGGTAGAGGTGGATAAAGTTCTGTGCAGCTGCTAAACATGTTGATCGTTCAACTGACATTTTCATGGCGTAGGATTGGAAAACCTGGCAGAAAATTAGTTATAAAATTAGTAATAAAATTTCGGACCTCAGTATTTTCATATATTTACATATTTACGTATTTATACATTTACATATTTACACATTTACATATTTACACATACACATCCTTACATACTTACATCGCTTTTGTAAGAAAAGCGCAGCTCCCTGTTTTTTACACTAACGCAACGGGCTGATTTTTACACTATTGTTTAATCAATGTTTTTGAAATCGAATAGTCAAATTGTCCTACAAATTTTCTGGCAGGTTTTCCAGTCCTACGCCATGAAAGTGACAGTTGCACGATTAACATGTTTAGCGGCTACGTAGAAATTTATCTACGTCTACCGAGAATTTTCACAAAGAGGAGAAAGTTGGAAGACTCGTCAAAACGAAACCACTCACGAAAATTCATCCTGTTAGTAATCACTTTTAAAAAAGGGCCGTGGTACCCCAGACTATAAGATCAGCAGATTAACCACTATCATTCGTCTGCTCCATAACCTATAGCATACTGATGATAACATAAAAAGTTCGAAACCGGTCTATATCTAGTTAGGAATTGACAAATGATAATTCGCCACCATTCGATCAGAATTTGCGAGTGTAATCCAATGCAGGTCGGGGTATATGCTCGCTGAATAGTTGCTTCCTGCAAATCCTATCTAGCAAATGAGGTTTAGTCCACTAGGGCTAGCGCCGCACATCATGTTACTTGCTTTGCAAGTCGCTATACGTCACAGAGACATCTATGATGTCTGTCAGCTAGTAGTATTGATCATCTAAGATCACTTACCTCCCATCACTACTAACACTACCATTTAATTAAATCATGTCAATAACAGTTAACACAAACCTACTTGGGATAAAAAATATATCACTGAGAATTTTGCATTGGCTCAGAATTATCTGTTAATTAATTATACTAATTTAAAGTAAAAAATATTATATCTTGTAAGCGCTAACACCGAACAGTAACAAACTAGAAGTAGGAAGACCTTACTTTATTACATATGGATTGAGAGGACCATGAAGAAAATAGGAAAAGACCAAGTACATAGCGGGTTAATTTCCACAACATTGATAGCGGTTTTGTTATCCATAAAATTCCAAGCATGCTTATTAATACCACGACAGTCGCATATTAATGCAAAATTTGGCGTTTTTATACAATAATTATTCGTGTGGTAATTTTTGGTGTAACAATAATCTACAGTCGCCTTAGTATTCACAAAAAAAAACACTCAAGTCGTGCGAAGCTCGTGCATTGAATCGACCTAATTGAACATTTTATGCAACAGTTAATCTGGGTCGGTTAATCTTAATCGGTCTTCCTGTAACAATTAATAACCAATCGATTATTGTAAAATATCCAGCGAATGTATTTCTTCGTCTGGTCGATAGCTGAGTGGGTTAAGGCGCGAGGTGGCAAACGCAATTAATCACACGGACATCGCACCACCGGGTTCGAATCCTGGCTCCGGCACTGTCGGCGCGCCAATATCCATTGGCTTGATGACGGTCTCGATAACTAGGGCCGAGTAGGACTACTACTCTTTGCTCCTAGATTATCTCTGTAGACCTGGACCGGCCTTCGTGATAGGTGGGCCCGCTTACTTCTACCAGACCCAGCCCGCAAATGCGAGATGTGTCGTGGTATTTTCTGCGGACCTCCCCTGGTCCTGGCTCTTCAACCTCGCTGGCAGAGGTCTCTTCTGGCGCTCTTCTTGTCTTGATATTTTCTTTCTTCGCCAGCTTGTCACCCCCGTGGGTAGTCATCGGTCTAGTTGGGTTTTAGGAAGTTTTGGCTGGGATTGACTGCCGGTACGTAGGACACAGTAAAGGTGTGTCCTACCTCGGATCATCGGAAAGGTAAGGATATGAGCTGTGTAGCTCGGGAGTGTGGAGACCCTAAGTGCTTTTTTAGCACTTTCGGACTCCACGGAGCAGGTAGGACAACGGGCGTTGGACGGTATGTTGTCCGACGCCCGCAAGGAGGTTGGGTTTGGGTAGAAAAACGTCATGTCTCTGGTAGTGGTGGTCCGTCCTGGGGTATCTGAAACAGATCGGTTAGCGGGAAATATAAGTTATACTCACCCGTTGTCCAGAAGCTGTACCCTCGGCCGTTTGTGCCTCGGGGCGTCGGCAGGGTCGTAATCAGTGGCCTGTCTGATTAGCGGGTTCCCGTGCTCCTCTGCTTGGGCGTACAGCTTCTTCGCTCGTTCCCGGATGACTTCAGTGACCGTGGTGTACTCCAGGTCTCTGACGATGTCTGCGTTTCTCACGTACCATGGTGCGTCGACCGCCGTCCTGAGGGCGATGTTTTCCACTGCCTGGATTTTCTTCATGTAGGATTTTGCCTGGTAACCCCACGCTACCGAGGCGTACGTCAGCTGCGGCCTGATGAGGGTTTTGATAAGCGTGAGCTTATTCCTCAGGTTGAGACGGCTACCGTTTCCCATCATCGGGTAGATGAGGGCTCTTGTGCGCCGCGCCTTGGCTGTAATAGCGTCCGTGTTCTGTCTCCACGTTAGGCTTTTGTCCATGACCACGCCAAGGTATTTGACGGTGTCGTGCCATTGGATGTCCTCGCCGTTCATGGAGACGTGTCCTGTGGGAATTTCTTTCCGCACTCGTCTGAAGAGTATGGCTTGGCTTTTGTCGGCGTTGACGGCGACTTTCCACTTCGTGCACCATTCTTCCAGGAGTGTGGCCATTTCCTGGAGTTTTCTGGTTGCGTTCCTGGCTTTCCAGGATCTGGCAATTATTGCTGTGTCGTCTGCATACAGGGCCAGGGCTGTGTGGTCGGTCCTGGGGAGGTCTGAGGTGTAGATAGCGAACAGGTGCGGTGACAGCACCGAACCTTGCGGGACTCCCGCCTCCACGGTCCTGTAAGTGGAGAGTTGGTCCGAGATTTTGACCCTTAGCTGTCTGCGGTGCAGGTAGGACCTCACTAGTTTGACGAGTTCGATGGGGTAACCCATACTCATCATTTTAGCTAGGAGGCCGTCGTGCCAGACCCTGTCGAACGCTTTGGCAACATCTAGGAACAGCGCCGCGGTGACTTGCCGCTGGTTGAACCCCTTAGTAATCTCCTCGGTGAGACGAAGTACTTGGAGTTCGGTGGAATGTCCTGTTTGGTACGCGAACTGTTCATCCGGGATGATATTCAGCTCTTCTGTCTTTTCTGTGAGCCTCTTCAAGATGACCCGTTCTGCAACCTTGCTCATGGCTGGGAGGAGGCTGATGGGCCTGTAAGAACACGGGAAAATTAGTTCTTTCCCCGGTTTAGGGATCATAATGACGTCGGCCTTTTTCCACCTGGCTGGAAAATGCCGTAACCTTAACATCGCGTTTACGATGTTGACTAGCGCCGCTACTCCTTTCCTGGGTAGCTTTTTGAGAGCGATGTTTCCTATCTTGTCACATCCCGGAGCCTTTCTCGGCTTTAGGCTCCTAAGGATTTCTTTGACTTCCTCGGGGGTAGTCGGGCGGATGTGGTCGTCATCAGGCAGGCGGTGGATCCTACGTACTCTGCGCTCGACATCGTCCACCCAGTCCTCGTCCTCGTCATCGAGCTCGTTCTCTCTACACTGCAGTTCTAAGCTGTCGGCAAACGCCTCGGCTTTTTCCTGGTTAGTGTAGACGATCCTCCCTCGCTCTCCGTGAATCGGGGGTATAGGTTTCCTCCTTTTTCGCAGGGCATGTTGGGTATTCCACATACTTCTGTCCTGTGGATCGAGTGACTCAAGGTGGCGTTGCCACCCCTCCTGACGGTGTTCTTGGAGGGCGGCTTTCACTCTTCGGCTGAGGACGTTATACTCCCTTCTGTCGGCGGGGAGCCTCGTCCTCTGAGCCCGTCTCTTGGCGCTTCTTCTATCCCTTATCAGCTGCCTGGTGACCTCTTGTAGGTTCGCCATCGGTGCTGGGTGTCTTCTTACTTCTGTTTCTGTCGTGCTGGCCCTTATTGCTCCCAGGATCTGCTCCTCTAGGGTAATGACGGCCCTCTCAACGTCCCTCACGGTATCTAGCCTGGGAATTTGTGCAATGTACTGCTGCAGGTGCAGCCGGTACGATTCCCAGTCCGTTCGTCGCTTCGTGAAGGTAGCGTTGTCGTCACCCGCCTGTCCTCCTACTGTCGGAGGAAATGGTTGTATGTCCGCGTTTTTTCAATGTGTAACCCCCTTCCGCACAAGTCCTGGCTTCTGAAATTGGGGGTTGTCTAATTTCTGTGGTGTTTGTTTATATTTATTATTGTTCTATATTTGGTTGGGCAAACTAAAAGTTAGATTAATTTTCTAAATTTTTCAAAAATCGAAGTAAGGCAAAATTTAATTTACGGCTGGAATTCTGCAAATCTTCCACTTATTTGGTAGTCCTGCTAAGTGAATAGATGTAAATCTTTTGTAGAAATGTGGATTAATCAATTCTTGGAGCATAATACATAGTCTTCATAACTCCAAGTAGGAATAGCGATTATTGAGACGATCGTTTTGATATAGTAGCCTTGGTTCACAACTTGAACTTTATACAATTATGAACCTTATCTCAATGCTTCAATCCTTTTATTCTCTGCTTCAAGATGACGTTCATCTCGAAAAATTAATGGAACACATCATCATACTTAGATAGTTTAGGATAGTTTAGGCGGCTTAAATTTGTCCAATAAATTCAACTGCAAGGCATGCAGGAATATTATGCATTAGGGACTCCGACGCTGGACGGCAATACCTGCATTTAATATTAGACACCACTACAGCCAGTATGCGTTTGTGATAAACAAAGATGTGTATAATAACTTTCTGAGGGTCCACAATCAACTTGTCGAAATTTCAGTCCCGACTAATACGTTAGTTTAATGATCAGATTGCCTATCACCAAAGTTACAATCAACAACTCTTCCAATATTACCATAGGTTAGGAAGGAATTTCTTCAGCCGAAATACAAAGTTACGGGAAAAGAAATCAAAAAGGAGTACGCCTACCATGGCACAATTAAATTTTTTGGCATGCATGATGTCCTGGGCATGATACAAATTACCTTACATAGTTCTTGTCAAATTCTAGTCACGTCGCATTTTATAGAACAGAACATAGTTCTGTTTAAGGAGGCAACCCTGCGTTGGTTCTGTGTCCTAAGGGTAGAGGCGTTTTGGTATAAGAATTATACTTCATAAACCAATAATTTTAGTGTCTAAATACCACGCTAGTGTTTATAATTTTATCAAAAAAAAGTATAGTTGCCTAGTAGAAAAAGCCTAGTAGAGAATGTTTGCGCGTCGGACTAGACAATGTCCGCCGCCGTTTTCGAGCATGCAAAGTCGATTCTCGGGGTGCAATCAATTTTTTCACCTCAAATTGGCCAAAAACCACCCCCCCAAAATCCCTTTTTCGAACCCGTTTATTTTCCTCAAGTAGAACGGAAGGTCTCTCGAGGGATTTGACCTCAACCACCCCTACCCCAGGTTTCCACCCCTGTGAATTAGTGTTTGTTTTTGTGATAAAAAAAAAATCGATATTTTACAGGTGTTTCTTTGAGGAAGGAGGTAGGTGACCAGGGTTGTTTTCACTTTTCAACGGGGTGGAAAATTGAATTTTTTATCAAGGAAAAGAACGCGATTCAAAATGAACTGTTGTTCAACTATCGATGGACAAAAAATATCCACCCCGTTGCAGAGTGAAAACAACCCCCGGGGGTGGTTACACAATCCTGGTCACCTACCACCTGCCTCAAAGAAACGCCTCCTACAAAATTTTAATTTTTTCCCTTAAAAAAAACAATTTTCCATCCCTTTGAACAAAGAGTGAAAACAACCCCCAGGAGTGGTTACACAACCCTGGTCACTTACCACCTTCCTCAAAGAAACACCTCCCAAAAAATATAAATTTTTTTCTCACAAAAACAAATAATATCGATTTTTCACCCCCTACAGAAGTGTAAGCCTGGGGTAGGGGACGCTGAGGTCAAGTCCCTCGAGAGACTTTCCGTTCTACTTGAGGGAACAACAATTAGTCGAAAAACTGGGGCAAATAAACGGGTTCACGGAAAAGGGGACGTTGGGGGTGGTTTTTGGCCAATTTGAGGGGGTTGTCGAGGTGGAAAAATTGGTTTGACTCCGGGAATCGATTCAGCACCCTCGAAAACGGGGGAAACACATTGTATAGTCCGACGCGCAAACATTCGGCAGTTCGTTTGACTCCTTCAATGGACTAATTGCCAAGAATTATTACACATGACACATACACATAAAATTTAAAAGTACCTGTGGCGTTTTGGGGAGAAAGAATTTTTCGCCAAATAAAACTTGACATAAGACATGACATATTGACAGTTGGCGAAAAGCGGCTTACAATAAAAAAATATATATAATGAAATGCAGGTAGGAGCAGTTAAAATCAGTCTAATTATGGGATTTGATTGATGCAATGACCTCAAAAAATGTGCTTTCATTGACTTTCATATTAACAAAGTGAAGTGTCAAATTAAATTTTCACAATTGTGTTGTTTTTCCTTGAGCCGTTATCCACACAAAGTAATTTATACCCATTAGATAATTTTAATAATTAATTATTCCCAACGGAAAACAAAAGATATTCTGAGAAGCAATATTACTCAAGTCGTTAACGTTATTTATTTATTATTGTCAATATTACCGCCCTAAATGTTTTTTGTCTTCAATGTAGAATACATACAACTGACCTTGTTTCTCACTTATTAGCAAAAACTGCTACAAAGGAGTTAGTTTTGTTTCTATACTGAAAGTCGTAGAATTTCCTGACAGCCGGGGTAATTCATAATCTCCCTTTAAAGATCGTTCATGAATGACATAGAAAGAGAAAGATATTATCCAAAATAATGTAATACAGTCGTTGGGTTCTCACATCGTAGGGCAGAACATAATAGAGTGACGGAAGTAATCTTTACTAATGTGCTTCAAACTTGTATATTATTAGTAAGTTTCTACGTCATAAATAATATTTCTGAATAGGCAAAATGGAACAAGACGGAGGATAACATGAAAAGGGCTGATAAAATTAATTCGAGTGCTTCAAACTTATATATTGAAATGTATTACTACGTTATTAATTTTCTTCTATCCGAATAAATGAACTCCATTTAGCGACAAAATTTGTAATAACATTTTGTGAGGCAAGGATTACTAATCTTTTAGAGAGTTATATTATGTCGTATTTTAGATGAATTTGCCCGAACTATTCGCAATTTGACATTGAATAGCTAATTTGCTAACGTCAGTAGTAAATATAAGAAAAATTTTGTTTATTTAAAATGTGTAATATGAATCTTTCAGACTGAATGGCTAATAATTGAAAAATTCATTGCAGTTGAAAATACATAAAAAGATAATCCCTTAAATGTGGGCCGTTTATATTTTCATGCCTAATAAATAAATAAGGCTCATGACAGTGTGCTATTTGTGCTTAAATAGTTCTTTTCTAAGTAATGGCTTGAAAATATTTTTAACGCCTCCCAATTCACTTGAATGGCCCTCGTAAGTTTAGCGGATCTAGATTTATCTGGGTAAATGACACGATGTCCTGTACTTTATAGGGGAATCCGAACTAGTTCTTGGGGATCATTTACAATTGAAAATTACTTGGCAATAGATGGACCTAGTTATAGTATATTCCATAAACAGGAGCTTGAAAAAATTGCAAACGTCTCAAAATTTTCCAAAAAATAAATCAACTCTTTCACCTCACCTTGTCAAATTATAATAAAAAAGTCCTTAAGATGCTTAACTTCATAAAAAACTACAATTATTTACAAAAAGTCTGAAAAAATTCACATAACACCGATAATTCACAAATAGTCCGAATTTATCAACATCACCGTTCAAACATTCATATTAGTCATTTTACAGTAAAAAAGTTACAAACTACAGTCCTAAAAAACACAGCCCCCTCAACATCTTGATTCTCATCATAACCACTTTCCACACTCCCAGCCGCAATATTATATTTTACTTCTACCAAATTTTATAAAAACTTCTTCTCTCAATTTCAACTCCCCATTCAAGTTTCCATTCATACATCAAATCAAACTTCATTTACTTTCTCGACGTACCAACTGAGCATTCATTAAAACTTCTTCCCATTTCACATGGTCTAATCGACTTCAAAAACTTATTTCCATTTCGTATATTTCGCTTGTTGGCTCATTAATTTCAACACTACCCATTCAAAATATTTTATTCCAATCAAACTTTTGAATGAATTATTCTTCCTTTCAATCTCACCGTTCATTCGTTTTCTCGTCCAAAATATCAACATACAATCAATCTCCATTCAAATTATCCAAATAAAGTACCGGTACGTTCGTCCACGTCAATACAAAACTTCCTTCAGAAACATAAGCTAAGTATCAAATTAAATTGAATATACGTCATTCATCCACTATGAACGCACCGGCATAATTTTATATCATATTCAACTCTGTGTGGACACTGTGGACAGTCCTTTGGGGTGACTTTACGAAGTCATTTCAATTTTAATAAATATTTTTTACCGATTTTCGCTAATATTTCCTAAGTTCAAATTGATTCGAACTTCATTCATATATCAAAAAATTTCCGCTTTAAATGCCGATACGGTTATATAATTTTCATATCCGAATTTCCCATTTTAATTTTTCTGACGCAATATTGCGCAATCAAAGTCCGCACGGAATGGGGAGGGACCTTTCCAGCATATAAAAATCCGAGTGCGAAGAGCTCGGGCAAGTCAAGTTCGATACATACACCGCGATACGCGCCACTACAGCTTCTTCCTTGGCCATAACCAAGTAAAAAAGAGTTTTCAAATCAAATATTATAATCTGCCTCGCGCATCAAACAAAAAGTGAATTTTCTCAATCTTTATAAAACAATCGTGTTAACATATTTTTATTTTAAACCTTAATATTTTTACAACGGAAGTATCGAAAAATATTTATTTTAAACCTGTGTGAATTAAATAGCTAACCCGTTTCAAATTTTGTTTTCTTGTTCGTTTTAAAACAAAGTGTTTTAATGCAAGAAAAGCATATACAGGGAGAAGTTTTGAAACCCTGCCGTAGACAATAAAATTAATTAAAGTGATTAATAAACAATTTCAAGTGAAGCAACCGACTCCAGGGATTATACATGGTGTAGCATTTGACCCTATCCAACGTTTTACGTGTGACCCCCCACTCTCCTCAAATTACAAAATTAAGTGCACGAAAGGCTCCCAGGGTTTCTATCAAGCTCTGAGGCTCAAAGCTCTACCGCGGGATGAGGTTCGGCAGGATTTCTGGTTGGGAGTAGCTTGTCTACAGACGTCAGTATTAGGCTTCAGTAACGGAAATAGGGACGTTAAGTAAATATTAAAAAATATTGTAACATGTTTACACTCTAGTAAATACTCTCAAACGTAGGTTCAATAATTGCAACACGAATTTTCTCTAACCACAACTTTATTTAATACTTAATTACAATAATTAATCGTTATCACAACACGCTAATTACAACATTGATCTACTATAGACACTAATATAATCCACAACTTGTTACTGTCCTTTGTCCTGTCCGATCCCTTCTCATCTAATAACTTAACGGTACCGAACTGTCCACGTGCGTTGGATCCGCCTCTTATATATCCGTGGCGAACGTACTCTAATTGTCTATCTCATTGCAGATTAATAGGACAACTTCTTGATTTTTCTGTTCTGTTTACACTATCTAGTAAATACTTCCAAACGTAGGTTCAATAATTGCAACGCGAATTTTCTCTAAAACCACAACTTTATTTAATACTTAATTGCAATAATTAATCGTTATGACAACACACTAATTACAACATTGATCTACTATAGACACTAATATAATCCACAACTTATTACTGTCCTTTATCTTGTCCGATCACTTCTCATCTAATAACTGAACATTACCGAACTTCCATGTGCGTTAGATCCGCCTCTTATATATCCGTGGCGAACGTACTCTAATTCTCTATCTCATTGCAGATTAATCGGACAACTTCTTGATTTTTCTGGTCGACCATTTTCGAACAATCTCAATCTTTCGGGTTCTCTGGTAATGGCCGTTCGCCAGTTGTTCCAGAGATGGCGCGTCGTGGTAGCCAAAGTGGGCAGACTTGCTTTCACCCTGCTAACGAGGATTAATTAAATCTCTCTCCGTTAGAAGGCGGCACATAACAATATGTATATTTACAGTCTACTTAATTTAGTTAATAAACAAATATATAATAAACACCACAGAAATTAGACAACCCTCAATTCCAGAAGCCAGGGGCTTATGTGGAAGGGAGTTACACATTGAAAAAACGCAGACATACAACGATTTCCTCCGACAGTGCCGGAGCCAGGATTTGAACCCGGTGATGTGATTAATCGCGATTGCCACCTCGTGCCTTAACCCACGCGGCTATCGACCAGACAAATGTTGATTAACTTCTTCAAGTTTTAGTAATATTGAAATTAAAATAACAAAGGTGTCCTAGATCGCATATACAAGATGAGTCTATGAAGGAACACCCCCCCCCCCCCACTTATTTTGAGAAGAGGTGAAGTTAAAAATTTCAAATTTTAGGAGTTGACATTCTTGTTGAAATAAAGACATATTATTCTTATTATTATTTTTTGACCGTGTATTAGGTGGGTGCAGGGATTTAAGTGAAATTGTGTTTTTTTTTATTAGATTGGTTAGAATACTGGTAAAAATAAAAGTGTGTGTAAATGAGTCACTTCAGATTTTACATAAGAAAAAAAATTAAAATCGTTTCATAGTATTTCATCAACAATTTCATTTCCACCATTTTAAATTTTTCACTCCGTATATCTAAATCACATTGCTGTAAATTAGCTCAAAATAATTATCGCCAAACCATTTTTAAGTAATATATAAACAATTCCATTTAGCATTGACTATACCTGCCATTCCCTTGTTGCGGTCGGGATAGAGATTTTAATTTCTATCCCTTAATTACGGACGTAGTCCTATAAAAAGCACTGCCGTAAATTTGCTCATAATTTATTATACGAAATGTTCGGTTTTTCGTTGTCTGGGTCCCTCCCCGTACTCTCAAGCTTTTCAGTTTCGTCGCCAAATGGAATTCCTGAAAAACAGGCCACTACACCAAACGGAAAACAACATCTTATTTATTGCTAACGAAAAGTTCCATTCCGCCACAGTTGTATGTTACGTATATGAAGAATTATGGCCGGTAAGGGACTGTAGAAATCGGTTTATTGAATTTAGCTTATCACAGACACATAAATGTGTTTTAGAAATATCGAAATATAACAAATATGAAATGATGGCTCAAAACAATAAATGGGAAAAATATTCTTGTTTTTCATATCGAAATCGAATTGAGGATATCAAAAGAACATATTTACAAAGTGCTATTTTTTATGTACGTATTATATTCCTCCATTTTTCTTACTGGGCGAAATACCAGTTATATTACTTTTGTTTCAACTTTCAACTTGATTTATTTCGTTCGTGAGCATAAAAAGCCTCAACTTTTTTATTGATTTGAAAATTTTCGATTATATTTTATCAAACAAACAACTCGTGTACTTCTTACATTTTTATATTCATATTTATTTGTAAAAATAGTTAAAAAATTGTTGTAATTAACTCAAAATTATATTAGTCCATTTAAAGAGTAGGAATTTATAACGAAATTACCGAATGTTTGCGCCTTGGAGGAGATGTGCCTCCCCGCCCGAGTGTGCTGAATTGATTCCCCGAATTTTTCCACCTGAGCAACCTCCTCAAATTGGCCAAAAGTTCCCTTTTTTGTGAACCCGTTTATTTTCCCCAGTTTTTCTACTAATTTTTGTTCCCTCGAGGGATTTGACCTCAGCCACCCCTACCCCAGGCTCCCAAACCTTGTAGGGGATGAAAAATTGATATTTGTTTTTGTAAGAAAAAGAATTGATATATTGAGGAAGGTGGTAGGTGACCAGGGTTGTGTAGCCACTCCCGGGGGTTGTTCTCATCCGTCAAAGGGGTGGAATATGTATTTTTTTCTGGGAAAAAAAATAATATTTTATAGGAAGCGTTTCTTTGAGGAAGATGGTAGGTGACCAGGGTTGTGTAGCCGGTCTCGGGGGTGATTTCTAATTTTGGTTCGAAATGTTGTAGCTATTCTGAATATCTTTGCTAAAGGCTTTGAGCTTGAGATAGTAATTCAAGACAATAAGGTAACAAACAAACACTGTCAAAATAAATAGAGTGAGCAGTTATGGTCGAAAAATCACTTTTACCAAAAAATTCAAAATGGCGGATTAGTGTTATTGATGAATTCAAGTGTGCTTGTAGAAGGCAAAATATTAACAAAACGTAATATTTTAGTCACAATCTCCTATATAAATCCTTCGTTTTAGTATAAGGAACATAACCAGACTGCAACTGACAGCTATTCCCTGGCATTAAATTACGAATTACAAACCTGGTGCTTTAAATTTAATAATCACATATTACCAAGAGAACGCTTACGGCTTCTATTGTGACAAACATCGGCCGAAAAACCAATTTCTACTTACAGAGCTCTCGTGCCAATCAACCCACATCACTTGCAGACTGCAGTTTCGAACTGTTGGCTCCCATCAGTACACGATAACACGAGGATCCTCCGACTATATGATATATCACAACATCCTTAAGATTGCGAAATGCAACACAGTCGACATCGCCATCTAACGGTCCAGTGTCTCTTGCAATCGAAATAATAGCCTGGGCTTTGCATGACTTCAATTGTACTTCTAGAGGGCAGAATATTAACGGGGTACATAGTCGAGAGAACAGCTGTCGGTTACAGTCTGGTTATTTATTTATTTATTTTTATTTATTTGCTACACTGTCCAACTGGTTTTTGACCCAATTAGAGGACAGGCAGGTACAGTAAACTAATACAGATATGTAATTAAACAATAACACTAACATATAAAAAAAATGTATAAAACAAAAACTCTAGTAACTAATCACAGACATATTAAAAACAAGAAAACAGAGAGCATGATTTTCTACATTGTATATTATGAGAGATCACAAAAAAGAAAAACAAACATGTTAAATTAGTGCCTATAGTAATAGGTTTGTAGGGTGTTTACGGAGCAATTGAAAATGTCTATATCACCGCAGATTGCATTGTGATTGTCGCATATTACATAAATAGGTGAAAATTTCAAGATATTTGTTCGAGGTGTAGCTAGATAAAATACTAAACTATGAGGGGATATTGTTCTGGGAATATTAAAAGACAGTTTTGATAATAATAGTGGTGCGTCAATAATGTTGTTAATAATTTTGAAAACAAATATTTGAGACATGCATTCTCGCCTGCGATGCAAACTAATTAACGAGTACCTCTTGCGGAAAACCGATTGCTGGATAAGTACATTCTAATCTAAAATACATAAATTTCAGAAATTTGCGTTGTACCGATTCTAGATTAGTAACATGGACATTACAGTGTGGGGCCCAAACAAGTGACGCATATTCAAGTTTCGATCTAACGTAGCAACAATAGAGCATCTTCAGTGTATCAGGGCTTCAAAAATCACTAGAATTTCTAACTATAAACCCCATATGTCCTGCTGGCTTCCAAGACTATGGTGTTAATATATATATATATATATATATATATATATATATATATATATATATATTGTTATTATACATGATTTGCAGGAAACAACTACTCAGCGGGCAAATACCCCGACCTGCATTGAATTACACCTTACAAATCATGAAAAATTGGTAGCCAATGTCATTTGTCTACTCCCTGACCAGACATAGACCGGTTTCGAACTTATTAGTTCTCCTCAGTATGCCATAGGTATGCCATATATGTAGTATGCCATATATATATATATATATATATATATATATTGTCAAAGTTAACGCCTAAGTCACGCAATGTTTCAGGCCGGCGAAGTATATTATTGTTTATGGTATAATTGTAAGAAATAGAAGGCTTACATGTAAAAGACATAACATTGCATTTCTCCGAGTTTAATGGAAGGTTGTTTTTAGTGCACCAATTATTAATTCTGTTCAAGTTATCCTGCAGTTGAAGACAATCACTAAACAGTATAACTTCTACAAAAGAGCTTTACATAATCAGCATACATTAAGTAGTTAATCTCGTGTGTTAAATCGCGCGCTATGTCATTGATAAATATGATTAACAACAGTGGCCCAAGAACTGAACCTTGCGGTACTCCAGAGATAGCAACGTATTCGACAGACTTAAGTCCATTGAAGGTAACATATTGGGTTCTGTTTGATAGATAACATCTGAATCGAGTTATCAAATTTCCCGAAAGACCAATATTATTAATTTTTTTTAGGCAGCATAGTATGGTTAAGTCTATCGAATGCCTTGGAAAAGTCAGTGTAAATTATATCAGTTTAAAAGTGATCATCGATGGATTCCGAAATAAATTGCGTAACACAAAGCAGATTAGTAGTTGTAGAGCGTCCTTTCATGAAACCGTGTTGATGGATATTGATGTTATTAATAATTTTATCATATATAGAATCATGTAGAAGAAATTCAAACGCTTTGACAAAATTACATATTCTTGATATGGCACGAAGGTTCGTTATGTCAGATTTGTCTCCTTTTTTAAAAATCGAACATGCTTAAAACGTTTCCACGTATCTGGAAAATTACTATTCTTTAATATTATGTTAAAAGTTCTTATGTTCCTTATACTAAAAATAAGGCTTATTGAGGAGGTTATTTAATAATAACCTAATATCTATGTAATAGATTTCGAATACGAATCGTTTTTTGGTATATCTACATACTTTACACTCGTCGCATTTTACAAATGTCAATTATGACTTTATGAGCTAAAGTCTCGGATAAAGTCATAGTAGGTATATGTCAAAATAATTCCAAATCAATGTTTACAGTTGTTTTCATGTTCAAATTGTATTATATTGTCTAGAATGTGGTCAAGAATTAATCGTTTTTTTTTTAAATTTAAATGCCTATCTTTACTACTCTTTACTCTATATTCGTAAAGAGAAATTTACGATCTATTTTACTATAATATTTGTAAAGTTTTGATTTTATTTATTAGGAGAAGACGTCATTTCCGTGTAAACCGGAAGTGACATTTTATGTTTACATGCATCTTTTACTTACGTATCCATGTTTTTTCAAAACTCAGAAAAAATGTTTATCTTTGAACAAAATTAAGGACTCCTTCACAGAAGTGTACCATAGAACAAGTTCCCGTGGAAAATTGAGTAATAGGGGTTAACAATTTTGTGAGGACTGACAACTTTCTTTAATTGTATTAGAATAAAATTTTGTGTGGATAATTTTTTACGATGATTTTCAATATGATACCTAACAGATGTACGTTACTGCCACTAATAAAATTATTGTTAAAAGGAAAGCCAATAAAGCATTTATACTCTAACTTGAAATTATAATAGTTTTTGTTTACAACCGACGAAATGATGAGCAAACAGCGCCATAGGCAACGGTTTTACTATAGAAGGTATTATTGCAACCCACAACGATGTTCTAAATTGAACATTATGAAACTAAATCAATGTTAGATAAACCAATACGGTTTATAAACTCGGTTTTGGTTAACAGATCTAACTATTAAATGATTGAAGCCGATATCAATTCAGTCAATATTATGGTATCCAAAACCCATTCAATAATTGGAGAACTAACGGCAATAATAATTATTAATATTTTTCGAATAAACCTAAACGCATGACAATTGCAATAATTGTTAAAGTTTAAACTGTGCTCACATTGAACTAACTTTATTTACATATCCTGTAATTAATTCAAAAATAAACATGCACAGTATTGTGTGATAATTATTGATAATCAAAGTGATGGGAAGAACGACACTTATTTTATACAATCCATGTTGTGTCAGAAACATACATAGCATAGACTTCTAAAATACATATTTCCAGTTCATTGTTTTCCAGAACATGTTTTTATACCAAATAAATGCAGAACAAAATAATAACAATAACTGTGTTATCCTCAAAAAAAATGGGAGTGTTGTATATGTACTGAACCGCAAGAGCGTACTGAGAATTACGTCGAGGGATGTACGATTTAATTTGATTAATCTATTTTTGATTAAAAATATACACAATTATCTATTAGTGTCCAACATTGTTTCGAACGGTAACTAAATAACGTATTTCTTTAGGCTGCTTATCTATCAAGTAGGTAACTAAATGTATGACTCAACTGTTTTGGCTTACCAAAAAAAAAAAAAAATGGACTGTGTTAGAAATAGTTTTAAATGGCAGTTACTGATTTAATGAATATAAAATATAAATCCCGCAGGACCAGGATTACTGTAAATAGTTAATGGTGATTGATATGTTCGTTTCGTGTTTTACTATTGCACCGTTATGGTGAAGTGCAATGACTGGGGAGGAATAAATTCCGGTCAACACACAACACATTATTTTAAATGGTAATGTAATGTAACTCGTGCTATCTACAGGGACAAAATCCTTTTAGAAAGATATTGTCGCTGGGGCTCTGGACCCAGCATTAATGGCCGATAATGCTTAGATTTCAGGCTGCAATGAATCGGTTAGTATCCCCCCCCCCCCCCAACAGATCAGTAAAATCATGGTCTTAGCCATCTAGCCATCATTGCATCGGTGTCCTTATGAGTAATTGAAACAAAAAAAAAACGTTAGTTGAATGTGTGTGATGTTAAATCGAGTGTTAAATAAAGCATTTTTATTTTAAATATGAGTTAATGTGTCAAATTACTGAAAAATTTAAATTTTTGCATTTTTATAAATACTTCTTAAAATGCAGAATATTTTTTAAATGAAAAAATCCTCATTATTTTGGGGATAGATGAACACAGTTCTCGATATTACACATGTCTAGGTACATCTATAGTTACTTCACAACCAACATGTTTAAGTAATATCAATGCCAGAGCCTTGACAAGAAATATTTTGCTGTTACTTGTAGAAATATTTCAGTAATACCTGTAAACGCAATGAAGTGGATTGGAATTGGTTGGGAGGGTGGTAAAAATATTGAACCAAAGCACTTACGGTCCATTATGCCCCTTTTTTTCCTCCCTGTAGACAGACCTTCGCCTAAGCCTACAACCAACCTTGGAAATTAGATGGTGATGCAGCCTGGGGGTATGTCCCTTATATCAGCCAAAATAAGCCAACGTTCTCCCAAAATGGATTCTTTGATTGATGAGACGGCAGAACAGTCAAAAAGTACATGTTGACCGATGTAAGGGAGATGCCCCTAGGCAGCATCACCACCTATTTCGCAAAATTCGCTTGGTTGGAGACCTAGACGAGGGTCTGCCTACAGGGAAGATGTACAAGGTGCCCAATGGGGCCTAATACTCCAATCAAATTAAACAGAAAATCGCCTTAACCTGGACATTTGAAATAATAAGCTGAAAATTGGTGCAAACGTTGAGGATGATGTCCAAATTTGAATCTCAAAAGTCCCAATCAATTCCACTTGAAGAAAATCCGCCATCTTGAAAAAACCGCTGCCATCTTGGATTTTTGAGTTCTGAACTTAGCGACCGAACCAAACGTCCGATTTTGTTCGTCTTTGCGTCAAATTGTTATATCATCATATTAACAACTTACATGATTTAAACAGCGATAGTAATGGGTTACACTGGGTTACAATGTAGTTGAAAAAAAAAACGAAAACAAGGGTCGAGTAGTATGAGCTGTTTGTTTTAACTGACATTGAGTCGAGCATTGAATGCTATTCATTTAATTAAAAATAAGAAATAAACATTTAAAACGTCTTTGTTATTTATAAATACCCAGTGCATTCTTCAGGCAAGAATTCGCGGTCTCAAGGCACCGTCGTAGTGTGTTTAGCTCTAAATTATTGATACGGTTGTGTGAAGGTAGTGACAGGGCTAGTTTGAAGTGTGTCACTTAAAGTTCTGGAAGTAACGTAAAAATGTTGATACCAGGAAAAAAACATGTAGAACTCTGGCTCTTCAGCAGTGAGAAGTTGATCGCTACCCTTGGAGATGACCACCTCCTGTTTTCCATGCAGCAACAGCATGCGATACTACTTCTGTCTCCTTCAGAAAAGTTAAGAAGGGTTCTTTCAAGAAGCTCCTAAACGACGCTTATTTATGGGATAAAACGTCCATCTTCAATCAACCGAACGCTGCACACTAGGAAGTCGCTGAATCTGGGGAATATTTTCTTCTCGTACTGTATGGCTGTGATATTAAAAAAGCTTAAACAACGTCAGGCATTGGCTGTATTGGAAGAGTTGCTAAGCAATCCGTCAAGGCAACATTTGACTTCGCTGCACTTCCACCTACATCCGTAGCGGCTAAACAACATTCATACCGAGCTTACCACCAGATAAGGGCCGATTTCCATCATTTCCTCTGGTTTAAAAGCTTTTGGTATGCTAATTGCGTATATTTAAATTTAGGTTCCAGTATGGATAGAAAATCGCCTGCGGGAAAAAGAATGGGGCATGCACGTCAGCTAAAACCCATCCGGACTGAAGAGGATACAGCACCGGAGCGGGTACTCCACATAATATCCTGCAACTGCAAATCCGGTTGCGAAAAGAAATGCAAATATACGACAAGTGACCTCGGTTGCACAGTGCGGTTACTGCGCTGGGCATAAAATTAAACCATTTTAGGGGAAAACGTACTGTTAAAAAAATAAATTAAAATAAATATTTGATTTTATTTCTTTAAAAAATGGCCAATAATCCATACCAAGAAAAAAAAGTAAACTACGCAATTTGATACAAATACGAACAAAATCGGACACTTGGTTCAGTCGCTATGCTCAAAATTAAAAAATCTCAGATGGCGGATTTTCCCCAAATGGGATTGTTTGAGATTTTCAGGATTTCAATTAGGACATCATCCTCAACATATCTTGCATTTTCAGCTTTATACTTCAAATGTCCGGGCCAATGTCTTATTTGACTGGACTGTAAGTGCTGTGGTTCAATAATTTTTATTGATCACCTTCCCAACCAATTCCAGATTCCAGTACATGTTGAACCATCTCATCTTCTTGTTCACAACCTCTGCAGAGAGTTGTTTCGCTTAATCATATCATGTAGATGTTTCCTTAGCGGACAGTGTCCAGCCTGACTTCCCATCATAAAACGTAGGTTCCTTCTGGACATTGCCAGGTAGATCATTGCTGTACTCTTGTGGGATATTTTAGTACTTCCCTAGCAAGCTGACAGAGCTGCTTGAATTATCCCACAGCTTCTTGAATTCATTGTGGATGTTCTCTTTAATTATTTGTATTATCGCCATGATCGTTAACAGACTGGCCGGGCCTGGTCCAAAGATATTTAGGCCTATTGCCTTCTTGGTCAGTCTGTCGGTTACTTTGTTGCCATTGCACTGTGCGTATCTTCTCACCCAGCATACCGATATGTTATTCGTGCTGGAGGCACACACAAGTGCTTGGTGACATTCCCATACTGCTATTGTGGTAATTTTGTAACTTCTCAGAGCTAGTAGTGATTGTCTACAATCTATGTAGGTCCTGAATCCTGATTGTTTTGCCCGTGGTTACGCAATAAAATGAAATAAATAAAAACATTAAAACTATTTTTATCAGCACCTGCAATATAAAGTTGCAACATAGAGTTACAACTTAATAACTTAAGTCTCCTTTCTGAAGAATAAAGATCTACAAACCATTTTATCACTGGTAGGGAATAAAGGAGGAAATTTTACATTATATGCAAAATATTTACTTCATATATTACTATTAAAAATATATATTGACATTGATTGGTTTGCCAAGTTTAATTTTAATTAAAAGGGGAAGGCATTTTATATATTCTGGATAGGTGTTGGAAAATGGCTCAGTGGCTCAATGCTTACGTGTTAGGCTTGCAACCATGGAGTCCTGGGTTCGATTCCTGGCTAGGGTATGGATGCTTAGTGGTGTTTTTCATATGTTACCGAGTTGGCAACAGTGGACTAGAAGAGGTTATGTGAGAGACAACACGTCTGGTCGCTGTACCACTCCTGAGTACGAGTCTCAGCTGTGACAGATGGCAATGTCGCAGGGAATGGTCGTTGTATCATTATCTATATGTATGTGTATACAGCTCTGTAATTAGGAACATCGTTCTGGTAGAGTAGTGATTAATAAATAAATAAATAAATATCCGTACGCCATACGTAAATAGAAATATCTATACATAGTCTCGGGTATGAGCGCGAATCTATCTTCTTTAGTTTTACGTACGTTTCATCACTGTTTTAAGGACATTTAATGAAAACTAATATTCCGGTCGCTGCATATGCAAACAAAAATATTTTCCGACAAAAATCCTACACGCTTAAGCACTTTACAAAACACATCTATCTAGGCGCATCTCCCGCGAATATTAATATTTGCCAAGGCACATGTTCGTTTTGTTAATTACTACAGCGTCTATTGTTCTTGACTAAATGAGCTACTGATTTCCAGGACCCTTTACTTTCACCCTCTCTCGATGAGGACACGCTATAGATGGAGATTTTCATTTTAGCTCCCTAATTACTCCAGCAACCCGTTAATAAGAGTATACGCTATAAATACTTAGATAATAAAGACATGTAGACGTAGGGAGGGAGAAAGTAATTTAAATTTTATAGATTACACATGAGAATTTTCATATAACATTGTTTACTAAAGAGAAAAGTAGGTTGAATATATACAGAAATCTGATAATTAAAGACCCAAAGAAGCGAACTTTCAGAGTTTCAGGAACTGAAATCAATTGTGGCATTCGGAATTTGTAACATTTCAAATGCGATGAAATTATGCGGAGTTTAGAAGAATTAGAAATCCTTTTAAAGAGTATTGTAATTACTACTGTGTATTACTACTTTGATGTCATTGCTGCCAGGTTGCAAGCTAAAGTAAAGTAAGATTAGGAAAAAAGTCTAAAGAATATAAACAGATTTCTTTATATTTATTCGGAAGCATTAATAAAGTCATAACAATTGTGTCTCAACCGTTTCAAAAACATTGTACAATACCGCCGGATTAATTATCTCTATCTGGCAATTAACTGTTTTATAAACTTTAAATTATCCCAGAATACAATAATAATGCTCACTTATTGGCTCAGTTCTTGTGTACGCTTGAGACTGGTTTCGAATGCTGGCTAAGGTGTGGTGTGGATATTTAATGTGTTACCAAAATGAGGCACTGGGCTAGATGTGATTGTGTGACAACACGGCTAGTCACTATTGTTTCTCCTGAGGTCGAGCCTCAGCTGCGGCAGATGTATTCTCAGATTAGGCATCATTTTGATTATGTACGGTTATGAATTTAATTTTTAGAGTTTGATGATTAACTAACGTTTGATAATTAACTTGGAAGTCATAACTTTTACCGGGTCCGTGGCGCAACACTTACGTGTTAGGCTTGTAACCACGGAGTCACGGGTTCGAATCCTGGCTAGGGTATGGATGTTTAGTGGTGTTTTTCATGTGTTACCAAGTTGGTAGCAGTGGACTAGATGCGATTGTGTGAGAGACAACACGGTTGCTGTTGCTGTACCAATCCTGAGTTTGAGTCTCAGCTACGGCAGATGGCAATGTCGTAGGGAATGATCGTTGTATAATTGTTTATATATATGCGTCCTGGTTGAGTGGTGGAATAGCTAATACTAAACTCCGCCAGGAGGTCTAAATAATTCGTTAAAAAAATATACTTAAATAAAAATGTAAATTCATTGTCAATAAACAATGTCACAGTTCTTCTTAGTACACTGAAAGCTAACTAAGGTCCGAAAATCGAGACTGAAGTAAAAAAAAATACACTTGTTACAAGTCGCGTTAGTTTATAAAAAGAAAAATGTGAAAACTAGATCTGGTATAGGAAATACAAGTAGTGTTTAAAATAATCATTATTAGTATGAAAAATAATGAATTTCACTTACCTGCTTTTGGGTACGCTTCCAATTACGACAACACCGTTAGAACAAGACAAAATAAGGTTAAATATACAGGGTGATTCAGAAGTTATCCATAAAAAATTAAGGGAATGTACAACGGACCCATACAAATACGATAGCGCAAAGCAAGAATGAAAAAATCAACTTTCAAAATCATTTAAAAATATATACTTGTACGCCACTGGTATTTATTTGGTCGACTATAAAATCGTATAAAAAGTGATAGGGATACAATTGGGCAAGGTGCAATATGCGCCACACTGTTGATTGCAGTCGTCCAAGTAAATAGTGTTTATAATACCATAACTTTAATAATGTTTTGCGGCCATCCGGTTGGACTTTTATTATTTATTTTTTTGTGGTATCGGCTTCAATTTTAAAGGTGCGTATCCCCTTAATTTTTTACGGATAACTTCAGAATCACCCTGTATAATATAAATTTAAATAAAACATGCCAATTTAAACGAAATAGATTGGAAAGAAATAATATATCTATAAACTTGTATATCATAATTGCATTTATTAATATATTCAGAGCTACAAAATATATACGTACATTATAAAATAAGCGTTTGCATCAGTTTAGTACATAATAGAAACGCATATAATGAGTTCGTGTAAATGAATTATGTATATGCGGGTAAAATTTAACATTTAAATTTGAGTTGAGGTATTAACCAGTTTTAGTTAAAACTTCCACAACACTTAAACTTTAAATTTGACGTAATTCTTGGTAATAATAGTATAATAAACGGCGGATTGGAAAATTAATTGTGTTTTCGTTGTCTTGTAAATATGTTTTTTATTTGTTATGTCTTCTAATATCTACATTTTCGAAGAGATGAATTGTTTTACTGTTATTAATTATTTTGGAACTAAAACTGGTACAATTAGCTCATTTAGAACAATGCAGAATCCAATTAGCAGAATATTTATACATCTTAACATTTTCAGATTGACAAGTTTTCATGTTCATTTCAGCTTTACTTCTTCTAGTCAAGTGTTAGGCTACTTGCTCCAAGCGTGCCCACCAACTTACTTTAATTCAAGTTTATCCTTCTAAAACCAAAACTTTAACAATAATAGACCCTTTTTCGCGTAAATCCAGCAAGGGTCAGCGATCCATGAAATTGCATAGGGAAGCCTACCTCCTACAGACTCTTCCACGGCGGCTGGATTTGTCGCCACCATTACGAAAGACAAATACTAAGTAAGCATCACCCTGGAAACGGAGGGAAAGTAATTACAATTTAAATATACTGTACCATTCACAATTTAGAATCATTTGTTCTGTTCGAATATCTACGAAAATGATGATTCTGATATTTACAAAATTGATTTGTAATCCATTGAATATTTATTTAAAATTATATAAGGTGTTATTATTTTTATTAACGTACAAAGGGTTTGCTTTAAAAATTCCTTCATTGACACCACGAATATTACAAATTTTCCAGGGGTGATTCCGTATTATGTGTGTGAAATTTGTATTTAATGATAAGTGGTTATTATTTCCAACAAAGCAGTCAATTGTCTCAATATTGTAATGTATTGTATCATTTAGTCCAACTGTATCTCAATAACCTTTAAATTTTAATTACCAGTTGAATTTAATATAGTTCAGGGAATAATTCCTTTAAAATAATTCGTATAAAGCTTGCTGTTTTTATGTGATCACTTGTGCAACATCGTTACATTTTATTATTGTAGATATATATAATTGGTATAACTTTTTAGTACTACCTCCTCACCTCCCGTGTTCTAGTGCTAAAATTTTTGCATTTATTTACCTACTCTAGAGACTTTCGATCGCAAATTAATTCAAAAGAAAGTAACTCGGCTGACCATTCTTTGCATCTTTTTTAAAAGGTACTTTTCAGTTGCCGTTAAAGTTAACCATAGTATGTATATATGTAGGTTTCTGTATTTAATTATATTGGCTAGCATTTTTCTGAGTATTTTTTTTTTGTTATTTTAAAAAGCAACCGATGTTAAAATGATCAGTATTCCTGCACATCTGTCCTGCCTCCTAGTATGCACGCAGGGCCTTACTTCAGTGAGGTAAATCTAGCAAAATTTCTGTAAGAAAACTGATAAAGAACCTAGAAAAATGCCCATAAGTCATATCAGTGAAAGTTCGTCTGAAATTATTAATGAAACTGAAAACTTCTAAATCTTTACTATAAAGCTCAAATTAACTTATGGATGGTTGTGGGATCCACAGGTTGTTCATTTTAAAAATATGCAAACTCCAAATTTTAGTGCTTAAAAATAAAGATGACTTTAACAGACATACTGATCCTGTAATCGGGCAGGAATATGAATTTTTCTTAGCCTAACGAGACTATGTCCCCCTCCCGTTTTCGAGGATGCTGAACACGATGGCGGTGAAATCTTTCTCCGAAGGCACCTCACCCCCCAAACGGCCAAAAACTACCCTCGAAAGGGGTAAACCGCGTATCTGCCGTCTCCTACCAGCCAAACCTGTGTTACCCCCGTTTTCGAGGATGCTGAGCACGACGGTGATGTTGAGAGCCCTCCTCGACCCCCGCCAACCCCAAAACCACCCCCGAAAGGGATAAACCGCGTATCCATTGTCTCCTACCAGCCAAACCTGTATTACCCTCCGTTTTCAAGGATGCTGAGTACGATGGTGATGTCGAGACCCCTCCTCGACCCCCGCCAACCCTCCCAAACGGCCAAAAACCATCCCCGAAAGGGGTATACCATCTCCTACCAACCAAATCTGTGTTACCCCCGTTTTTGAAGATACTGAGCACGATGATGATGTTGAATCTTCTGCCCGAGGCGAACCGTTTTCTTAAACGGACAAAAACTACCCTTTAATATGCGGTTTTATGAAGTAAGTGAGTAAGTGCACAAATCTTTGAATACGTATCGGATGATGATTACAGGTATCTTGATTGACTACAGTAAATGTAGCGGCGCGGAGATGCTGTGCGGGATGATGTGTATCAGATAACATCTCTGTGTGTATTCTTCGCTGCCACTATCCTACGTACTTTTGAATTAAATTCTTCCGTAAAAAAATATAAAAAGTACGAGTATAATGATAATTTTGCCCGTTTAGTAAGAACTAAAAGTCCGTTTGCTGAGCAAGGATAGGTCGCGATATTTTTTTCAACCTCGTCATCCTCGAAAACGGGGGGTAACACGGGTTTGGCCGAGAGAAAATGGGATATCCGCGTTTCACCCCTTTCGAGGTCGGTTTTTGGCCATTTGAGGGATTGCCGAGAGGTCGAGGAGGGGTCTCAACATCACATTTGTGCTCAGCATCCTCGAAAACGGGGATAACACAGGCTTGCTGGTAGGAGACGGCGGATACGCAGTTTACCACTTTCGGGAGTGATTTTTGGCCGTCTGGGAGAGTGGGGTGACCTCGGAGAGAGATTTAATCACGCCATAGTATTCAGCATCCTCGAAAACAGGGGGATATAGTCTCATTAGGCTAAGAAACATTCATATTTAGGTAATATGTCCTTTGTCCAGTCTTCTTATTAGGACGAAGTAGCTGTAATTCCTGTTCTCCGTTGATGGTACATATTCATCGACGACGAAGCGTGATACAAGTCTTGGGACATAGATACAGGAAGTTCATATTTGATGTGTAAGTGATATACATGTTTGAGCTGGTATGTTGGGCCTATAAAAATTATATTGATTTCAGATCGGTTTCAAACTCGAAGTACAGTATAACTTATATTGTACTTCATGGTTTCAAAGAAGAACAACGTTTGTTTTCATTTGAAATTTAAAATTTGAGTTCACTGATGTCACGAAGTAGTATTAAATGATTCCATACCACCGAATTGGTTCCTTCTCCATGTTAAATACTGTTTCTAAATTTCAAACAAAATTAGTTAATTGATTATTACTATTACTAAGGCAACAAAGCTAGAATTACTGAAAGAGGACGAAGTATATAAGGCGAACTGTTCTATTAAATAATCTCCTAATCTTTATTTCAAATTAGACTTTAGACAGTATTTGCGGATTGAATAAAGTAGTGGAAATCCCACCGCCCGGATCCAAGGTACATATATTTATTTCATACTAACGGGGCCGTTATCATTTCTATTAGTGTTAACGGGTCGTTACTGGCTTGCATATTAAACAGACTTGTTAATTAATCGACCGATTTAAAATGATGGCTTGAATATTAAACAGATACGGCTTTTGCATATCAATCGGCTGAGGAAAATCATAATTTTTCTCAAATTATAGGTACAAAGCGTCCTTTGTAATCTGAAGTTGCCACAGCTGCGGCTCTTAATAGCCGTTCGTCCTTAAGAAACTATTAAGAAAATAAATTGTCTATTCATTCATTACCGCCAGCTTGCTTTGCATTTTAAAAGAAAATTTGTAAAGATTGTGGAAAAGAACATTAAATGTTTCTAATGAAAATAACTACTGTCAAGTGATGGTACTGTTATGAGAAAATGTATTATGATTTATATTATGAAAAAATTGTAGGTAGAGATCCATGAAATTGGTGATAGATAGGGAGATGAATAATTGAAATGTTTAATAAGAAAGACACTCGAAGCCATAGAACAAGCGTGCTCGCTGGAGAAATAAGATCAAATACAATTATTTACAATAAACTGATCACAATAAAATCGAAGAATTTGTAAGTTTTCAGATTTTCTATTAAATTTTCTAACAATGACGGGTAAGAAGTTGCAGTAGGGCGTTGCCGACTACGAATGCTTGTTTGATTAACATTTTTCTTAAAGACGACACAATTCCCTTTTATATGTAGCCTCTGAGTTCAAATGCCACTATATTTTTTTTATTTTTCTGTCAAAATAAGTAGGTATTCCTTTCTTAATAGTCTTGTACTGTAAGAAAATTTTAAGCTGAAATTGATATATCACCAAATCTAGGCAAAGTTTGTTTATCCTTAATACTTCAATCAATGTGTCGATTTTTAGTTCCAGAAAAAGCATTAATTATAAGAGAAAGAAAGTTAGTGCCTTATTCCCCAAAGAGAAATAACAATGCAGACACGAGTCCGTAGCTGCACTAACTTTCTTTCTTTAATAATTTGACCTCATAAGCCCTACATCTTTTATTAATTATAAGAGAATGTTTTCTTTTTTAGTATTGTAGAGTTGAGTGCCCTCATCAGAAACTAAAATTTTTGACCTCGGAGAGGATCACTTTTAGCCGCCATCTTGTCATAAAAGTGGATAGGATCAATTTTTTTTTTAAATAACTCCTATTGAACTTATAGGAAAAGTAGTTATTATGAATTTCGTAGAGAACAAAATTCTCGACAGCTTTTGTATATACATTTATTGGTACAGTTAATAGTTTAAACGCTATAGCGTCACGAACGTTTAGTTTATTACGTTTTCTCCAGTTTGGAATTAAATAAATTCGTAGAATCCGATTTTGCAGTGCATCAAGTTGTTTAGACTAGTTATTGAAATACCTTTAACGTACGAGTCCCGTGTCATCGTGGGTGAGAATAAGCGATGTCTTGGCAATATTAACAGGATCTCACAAAAGCATATCTTTCTAGACACCAAGAATAGCAACAGTTTCCAAGAAAGAACTTCTCGGAAAATTCTCCGTAATGTTTTCGGTATGAAGAAGCAGCAGCAAATAACAGTATATTTCTTTATGTGTTCAAAAGCTGCAGTACGGTGACTGCAATCTTCGTCATAGTAAAACACTAATCTGTTGTTAATCGTAACGAAAACCTACGGATACATACGCATCAGTCCGAGGACTCTTTTTGGTCACGTTGTTCGAGGAAGACACAAGATGGAATACTGGACTAATTTCGTTATCAACGTCTTGCTAAACCTGTAACTAAAATCAAATTAAATCTAGCTACACTTCCCCCCTCACAACAGAAGCGGCACTGCAGCATTGGTATGATGGGAACGAAGCTGCCAAAAATATGAAGATGGAGTTATTTCAATCAAAAATACAAAAGATCCAGCTTCTTGCCTTATACTGAAATATAACTTGCAAATAAATGAGAGGACTCGGCAAGACTTGTGGCTAAAGATAATGGAACTTGAAATGCTTCCTTATCTGAAACTGCAGTGAACAGTCCTGTTATAGTACCTATACCCATTAAAACTGACGAAAAACATATGGATGAGACTGGACTTTAATGAGTCATTACTAGACAAAATCAGGGAGTCATTATAAGATCAAATCAAGGAGCTTTTACCGAGTGGAAATGACGATGACATTCGATTCACGAAACAGCCGTAGATTATATATTAACGAAACTGGACCATCGAAGGTAACTAAACGAACGTACACTGAAGTACAACTATTTGTTGTGCATATTGCCAAAATATTTAATAGTTATTGAATGTTAAGCAGATAATAGTATTATGTCTGGTCGATAGCCGAGTGGGTTAAGGCGCGAGGTGACAATCGCGATTAGTCACACGGACATCGCACCACCAGGTTCGAATCCTGGCTCCGGCACTGACACTGTAAGGGAAATGGTTGTATGTCCGCGTTTTTTCAATGTGTAATCCCCTCCCGCACAAGCCCTGGCTTCTGGAATTGGGGGTTGTCTAATTTCTGTGGTGTTTATTTATTTACCTACGATCACTACTGTAAATAGTAAAAAACAAACTACCAACCATCTATGTAAATTGAACTTTACGCACAGTAAACAAAACGCACGGAGCACGGCAAATATACAATGATATAGGCGGCTGTGATCGTTGACAAGTTGGCATAAAAGTCAAATGCGCCTACTTAACTGTCAAACGGTGTTATAATTCGTTAAACAATATTGTTGATATACAAAACCAAGCTTAGTTTTACGAAATAAAAATGTCAAGCGATAGTGAACTGAACGAAAATCAACGGTAGCTGAAAGTTATGTGGACAATTCTATGAATAACAAAACTAACAATTCAACAAAAATAACATCTGCCATAGCAAATAAAGATTCAGCTACTTCAAGTAATAATATAACTGTGTCATATGCATCAAGCAGCAAATCAAACGAGACTCCTTTTGTATTTAATAACTGTACAGTTACTATAAATAATAATAATTCTAATTAATACATATTTCAAATAGTCTACAATAAAATGTTCACTTAAGTACTTTTTTATATTACTTTTAAATATTCGTTGACAATAAAAATATACAAAGTTTGTTTTTTTAATTTTATTAACTGTAATCGTAGGTAAAGTATAGTACATAATTCGAGTTGTAAGGCAATTACGCACTCATGGAACTTTTCCATTCGTGCGTAATATGTTTCTTACAACTCTCGTTACGTAATATACTATTATTGTCATTTTCCGCAATAAAACATGGTTAATTTTTGGCGACGCTATATCTTTTAGCCAGTTAATTGTACAAAAAGATATAAAAGTTCTAAAAAATTTGTTCCCTACGAAATTTACAATAATTACATTTTCTGTAGAATCAGCAGGAAATGAGTTAAACTAGCTCTCTGCCGAAGTCAATAATATTAATTTTCGATGTGGTCTTTCCCCTCTATAATAACAAAATAAAAATTAATATTAAAAAGAATTTTGAAAAACAAGCTTTTATTTAAATGCTCTAAAAAAAAAAGAAAATAAACTTTGAAGCAAGTCAAATTCATCATTTTGTTACATTATATAATTTTTTTTATGATATAAAAGCTTGTCGCGAGATTGCCCAAATTTGTATGAAGGAAAGACTCCTAATTTTTTCACTTGTCCATTTAGGAAATACGATAATTTTTACATGAATGGTAAAAGAAACTACATAGAAATTATTTAGATCTATTGCGGCATCTACGAATCCTTTCCTGATTTGGTTGATTTTCTGAACAAAGTACCTAACATTTTTGAATAATATTGATAACAAAGCTTTCTTTTGGACCTTCTACTTTTTTTATCATACTATTAATTGAAGATATTGCGATTTCATCTACTTTTAAATAGAATTAAATAATTAAAAAAATTGTTGTATTATAGCGGATTTATTTTGGGCAATCTCCTTTCTTTTAATTACTTCTGCCAAGATATATTCTCGCGACAAGCTTTTACATCATAAAAAAATTATGTAATGTAACAAAATGATGGGTTTGATCTATTTTAAAGTTTATTTTCTTCTTTTTAGAGCATTTAAATAAAAGCTTGTTTTTAAAAATGTTTTTTACTATTAATTTATTTATTATTTTTTCAGTTATCGCTGGACATGTTTATAAGTTTGTTCATTTCAATTAATGCGCCATTGTTGCGCAGTCGTTTGCCTGTTAATTTACTACAGTCTAGTTCTTCAATAAGGAGACCTTCTAGTGTCTTGACCCTACTTAAAGCCACATATGCTTGGCCAGCAACGAAAAGCTTTGAGCCTAATGATCGATAGTACTACCCTGCATTTTGTGTACTGCAAGCCCAGCATAATATAATTGGAAGCATTCTTCGTTCAGCAGTGGTGTGATTATATTTTGCTGGACTGTTGGGCAGTTCCCTCGTCGGGAGCCAACCCTGTGTGCAGCAGCCGTGTCATGGTGGCACTTAGAACGGGTTATCACAATTGAATGCGTATACAAAATTTCTATGTGTTTCTATGTCTATGCTGTTAACCGTTGAGGAGGTCAAGGTGATTGAAAAGAAAATGGTATCCGCTATCTTGGAGCGGCGACCATATTTAATTTAGTGTGATGTAACTCACTTTATTGTTTTTCACTCTTCAAGTCCTTTCATTTGATACCCATATTAATTTGATACCTATATTAAGGAGGCCATTTTAAAATGACTTGACTCATTTTTATCGTTTCCTACTCTTGAAGCTCTTTCATTTGATATCCATATTAACATGGTTGACAAAATATACATCATCCGCCATCTTGTGGCGGCGGCCATTTTGAAAATATAACAATATTGAGTACCTATCGCATATTATATTGTCACCAGAACTAAATGTGTATGCAAAATTTCAACAAAATCGGTTAGGACTAACTGGTTCTAATTCAGCTTGCAAGATTTGGCCTAAATAAACATTACAAGTTAAATATTGAAAAAATATATATTTTTTTAAAATGTTTTATTTAAATGCTTTAAAAAGTAGAAAATGAACTTTGAAAATTAAACCCATCATTTTGTTACATTGTATAATTTTTTTATGATATAAAAGCTTGTCGCGAAATTTTCCTGTGTAAAGGAGATTGCTCGCGACAAACTTTTATATCATAAAAAAAATTATATAATGCAACAAAATGATCGGTATGATTTACTTCAAAGTTTATTTTCTACTTTTTAGAGCATTTTAATGAAAGCTTTTTTTAAAATATTTTTTTATATAATTTTATTTTCTACTTTTTACTCTTTTGATATGATGTAATCTCCAGATATCGATTTTGAGACGAATCGGATCCTAAACGGTAAAGTGTCCGCCATCTTGATATCGATTTTGATCGATTTGGACCTAAATGATAAAAGTCGTCAGCCATATCGGCGCCACCATCTTGAACAAACTAACTAAGTATCAAACAAACAAACATTGCAAGTTAATTAAAAGCTATTAATAGAAGCTTATAAAAAAGAAGTTCCCTATTTTTTACGTTACATCAATTGTATAATCGTATATCCCGCAGGGTAGCTCAGTCGGCTAAAGACCGTTATGTGATAAATTCGCTTTGGTGTGACTGCTGTATTCTGGGTTGGATCCCCGGCACCGACATTGGCTATGTCGATTTTTTTTTTAAATTATAGGTGAAAATGATTTAAGATTAATTAAATACATTTTTTTCTCATTATAAACCATTTTTTTATAGTTTTTTTTTAAATTTTGTCAAATCAGATTTATAGTATGATGCCATTTGCTAAATTCGTGGGAAATAAAATTTACAAGTTGAAGACTTTATGTTGTTAATCCTATGAAAACACCAAAACAGTATCAAAACTTGAAATATTTTATAGTAAAGTACATTTGGAAACAAGCAATTTAAAAAATAGCCATTTTGAAACAAATGGCATAACAGAAATATTTACGAAATATCGCTGAAAAAGGTTAATTTGCAAACAAATTGTTAAAAGAAATATGTTTTCTATGAATTCCGTTCTTATTATTTTGTATCCGCTACAAATATTTGATGGAAGATGAAACGAAACAGAAGCTCTGTGAAGTTAGCACTACCACTTTAAAATTTTGAAATCGTTTTGGCCTCATCAATTGTAGCTTTTTTGTTGCGAATTTGTTGCGGTGAGAAAAAATTTGTAGCTCTTTATTTAAAAACAATAACCCATAGTAATGCTAGCTTCACAGTGAAGATAGCATTACCACTCAACAGTGCGTTAAAATTTTGAATTCGTTTTGGCCTCATCAATTGTAGCTTTTTTGTTGCGAATTTGTTGCGGTGAGAAAAAATTTGTAGCCCTTTATTTTTTAAAAATAACCCATGGTAAAGCTAACTTCACAGTGAAAATAGCATTACGGCTCACAGAAATCGCTTTAAAAAGTGCACAAATATTTTCTTATCATAAAAAGAATTTGTTGGGAATTTTTTGCTGTGAAAACATTTGTAACACTTAATTTAAAAAAAATAACCTATGGTGATGCTAACTTCACAGTGAAGATAGCATTACCACTCACAGAAATAGTTTTAAAAAGTGCACAAACATTTTCTTATCATAAGAATAATTTGTTGCGAATTTGTTGCACACGATTAATAGCAAAAAATTAATGAAAAAATGTTTTTTTCTGGTAGTGCGAACTTGATAATTAAAATCGCTTTTAATAATTAGCCCAATAAAACAACGGGAGGTTTGTCGATTTGGATGAAATAATTCAGAGCGGGCTGAAATTTTAGGAACAGGCGTATTTTGTGATAATTTTTAATATATCAAAAGGCCCCACCCATAGACGCCGGCGGAGGCGAGGGGGGGGAGAAAATAGGTAAAAAAAATCGGTTTTTCGTAAAAAACTACAAACAAGCAATTTTCGTCACCTTTGAAGTACAAAAAGTACATTTAATAATATTTTTTCACTTTTTGAAGTATCAGAAATTCTCACAGAATAATTTCAGCCCGCTCTGAATTATTTCATCCAAATTTTCCCATTTCATTGGGCTACATAATTTATAAATAAGAACGATAATTTTTTTTAAAACAGATAGCTTTAAAAAAGTGAGCAATCACGACTGAACAATTCCGGGTGCATCGTATAGAAAATAAAACACAAAATGTGCAAGGCAAGTAAGGAAGGAAATTTGCAGATAACAGGTTTCAAAAGATTTTGAGAACAAAACGTGGACTACTGTAATTTATATTGAAAAACAGTAGCAGTTTACTCATAAAAACAGGTATTCCATTTTATTTCGTAAACATTTTACTCAAAAATGTTTTCTAAGGAACGAAAAAGCATAAATCGCTAGAATTCTAAGGTTGTCATAAAAAGAGAACATAGTTTATGTTGAAATTATATTAGAGAAAACTTTATTTGCAACGAATTGTTTCTCGATGCAACAAATTCGTACGCGACACGTAACAAAGTCTCGAAATGAAAAACACATCAAAAAATGCATTTGCAACGGTTTTTGCAGGTGGTAGTCTTAGGCTGCGCTGGAAATTTAAGATTTCATTAAATTTTGCCAAAACTTTTTCGCAACAAATTGGGTCTCGATGCAACACATTTGTACACCACACGGTACAAATACTCGAAGTGAGAAACAGATGGAGAAATGCAGTTGCAACAATTTTTGGCGGTGGTAGTGTCAGGTTGCGCTGGAAATGCAGCGCATTATCAATTTTTGCGAAAACCTGTTTCGTAACAAATTATTACTCGGCACAACAAATTCGTACACCACACGCTACAAATCGTCGAAGTGAAAAACACATGAAAAAATGTATTTACAACAATTTTTGTAGGTGGTAATGCCAAGTTGTGCTGAAAATTTGTTTCGCAACAAATTATTTCTCGGCACAACAAATTCTTACATCACACGCTACAAATCCTTGAAGTGAAAAACACATGAAAAAATGCATTTGCAACGGTTTAATCGCCGATTTAATCTCTCCATTTTACTGACACTAGTCTTATGATCCCTATGAATAGTGTCTTCGGGGCAGCCATAGTGAGTTCAAGGCCTCTAGTGGGAGATCTTTAAAGACCTGCCTCGAAAGGCGGGTTCCTGGTTCTCTGCGGGTATCTAGTAGAAAAAAAAATTGTTCACCAAATGTTGTATAAGTAGGTATCAATATTTGCTGAGAAAAACAGCATTAAACAATAGCCATATTTTATTAAATGAAACATGATTTGATTGAATTCGGGTGTTTTCCGGGTTATCTGCAAGTAGCTTGGTATCCTGGTAAGGCTCCTCATTGTTCCATTAAACAAAGCCCTCATTCAGTGTAAAGGAGGGGAGAGACATGGTAACCTCTTTTGGGCCCGTAATCATTATCCTGAAATTTCTAGTTCTAAATATGCATATGTAAATTGAGACTAAATTTGTTCACGAAGTAATGAAATTCGAAACATATTATCCTTGTGAAATTAAAGGTGCCATTTAACGTGAAAAGAAATCACCTGAATTTTTACAAATGAATTTATATTTCTTGTTCACTTTGCATATTTTTAAGAAGTACGCCAATAGCAACATTCCCATCCTAAGGAAACCCGTACTTTAGTAAACTAACTTGGTACATTCCCGGAACCTTTCATGGCTTCCTCAAGGCCCGCCTTGAAGAAATCCTTACACAGAAAAAACATGGGTAAATTTTTCTTTAACCAATTGTTTTTTAACATGTTTTTTTTTGCTCAATACAGAATCACTCTATTTTCTATACCTTCTTTCCACAGAAACGTTTTTCATTGATTATAATGTTGATAATACATCATGTACGATAATTTTATGACGAGAAATTTTAAATGAAAAAAATCGGCAGCTACTGGAAGCGGCTGGAACCTCCCCACCCGGTGGATCTTTGAAGCCGAGGAATGCACGTGACGTGATAAGTTTCATCACGGCGCAACGGCTCCGCGCATCGACCGTGCCACGCGAAAAGCGATCTTATGCTTCAGATTTGTTTCTTTTTCCTTTTTTTCCCACGGAAACGAAATCGAAAGGGTCCAAGTGTGATATATCGGTGAAATCGGAATTTTAACTGCTTTTCAATGATTTGGTTACAAATTGTAAGTAATTATAAAGTAAACAACTTGTTGTGCCAAAACGGCACTAAACGTAATCCGATCACAACCAAAATTTTTTCAAATTTTCTGGAGCACCGAAGCAACTATCATGCAAAGTTTCATCCAAATCCGTTGAGTATTTTCGACGCTATCGTGGTAACACACATACATACGCACACACACATACAGACATTTTTCAAACACCACAAAAACCAATAATTTGTTGCGAAACAACTTTTCAGTATAAACTTGAATTTTCAGTATGACCTGGCATTACCACTGCCAAAAACCGTTGCAAATTCATTTTTTCATGTGTTTTTCACTTCGGCGATTTGTAGCGTGTGGTGTACGGATTTGTTGTGCCGAGTAATAATTTGTTGCGAAACAAATTTTCAGCAAAAACCGAAAAAACGTTGAATTTTCTGCACAACTTGGCATTACCACCTACAAAAATTCTTGTAAATACATTTTTTCATGTGTTTTTGAATTCGACGATTTGTAGCGTGCGGTGTACGAATTTGTTGTGCCGAATAATGATTTGTTGCGTAACAAATTTTCAACAAAAACCGAAAAAACGTTGAACTTTCTGCACAACTTGGCATTACCACCTACAAAAATTGTTTTAAATACACTTTTTCATGTGTTTTTCACTTCGTCGATTTGTAGTGTGTGGTGTACGAATTTGCTGTGCCGAGTAATAATCTGTTGCGAAACAGCTTTTCAGTATAAACCGAAAAAACGTTGAATTTTCAGTACGACCTGGCATTACCACTGCCAAAAACCGTTGCAAATGCATTATTTCGTGTATTTTTCACTTCGACGATTTGTAGCGTGTGGTGTACGAATTTGTTGTGCCGAGTAACAATTTGTTGCGAAACAAGTTTTCAGCAAAAACCGATAAAACGTTGAATTTTCAGTACGACCTGGCATTACCACTGCCAAAAACCGTTGCAAGCGCATTATTTCGTGTGTTTTTCACTCCGACTATTTGTAGCGTGTGGTGTACGAATTTGTTGTGCCGAATAATAACTTATTGCGAAACAACTTTTCAGTATAAACCGAAAAAACGTTGAATTTTCAATATGACCTGGCATTACCACTGCCAAAAACCGTTGCAAATGCATTTTTTCATGTGTTTTTCACTTCAAGGATTTATAGCTTGTGATGTAAGAATTTGTTGTGCCGAGAAATAATTTGTTGCGAAACAAATTTTCAGCAAAAACCGAAAAAACGTTGAATTTTCTGCACAACTTGGCATTATCACCTACAAAAATTGTTGTAAATACATTTTTTCACGTGTTTTTCACTTCGACGATTTGTAGCGTGTGGTGTACGAATTTGTTGTGCCGAGCAACAATTTGTTGCGAAACAAATTTTCAGCAAAAACCGATAAAACGTTGAATTTCCAGCACATCCTGGCATTCCCACCTACAAAAATTGCTGTAAATACATTTTTTCATGTGTTTTTCACTCCGACGACTTGTAGCGTGTGGTGCACGAATTTGTTGTGCCGAGTAATAATTTGTTGCGAAACAAGCTTTCAGCAAAAACCGATAAAACGTTCAATTTTCAGTACGACCTGGCATTACCACTGCCAAAAACCGTTGCAAATTCATTTTTTCATGTGTTTTTAACTTCAAGGATTTGTAGCGTGTGATGTAAGAATTTGTTGTGCCGAGTAATAATTTGTTGCGAAACAAATTTTCAGCAAAAACAGAAAAAACGTTGAATTTTCTGCACAACTTGGCATTACCACCTACAAAAATTGTTGTAAATACATTTTTTCATGTGGTTTTCACTTCGACGATTTGTAGCGTGTGGTGTACGAATTTGCTGTGCCGAGTAATAATTTGTTGCAAAACAACTTTTCAGTATAAACCGAAAAAACGTTGAATTTTCAGTACGACCTGGTATTACCATTGCCAAAAACCGTTGCAAATGCATTATTTTGTGTTTTTCACTTCGACGATTTGTAGCGTGTGGTCTACGAATTTGTTGTGCCGAGTAACAATTTGTTGCGAAACAAGTTTTCGCAAAAAACGATAAAACGTTGAATTTTCAGTGCGACCTAGCATTACCACTGCCAAAAACCGTTACAAATGTATTTGTTCATGTGTTTTTCACTTCGACGATTTGTAGCGTGTGGTGTACAATGTACAAATTTGTTGCGCCGAGTCATAATTTGTTGCGAAACAAATTTTCAGTAAAAACGATAAAACGTTGAATTTTCAGTACAACCTGGCATTACCACTGCCAAAAACCGTTGCAAATGCATTTGTTCATGTGTTTTTCACTTCGACGATTTGTAGCGTGTGGTGTTCAAATTTGTTGTGCCGAGTAATAATTTGTTACGAAACAGGTTTTCGCAAAAATTGATAATGCGCTGCATTTCCAGCGCAACCTGACACTACCACCGCCAAAAATTGTTGCAAATGCATTTTTCCATCTGTTTCTCACTTCGAGTATTTGTACCGTGTGGTGTACGAATTTGTTGCACCGAGACCTAATTTGTTGCGAAAAAAGTTTTGACAAAATTTAATGAAATCTTGAATTTCCAGGAATTTCCAGCGCAGCCTAAGACTACCACCTGCAAAAACCGTTGCAAATGCATTTTTTGATGTGTTTTTCATTTCGACACTTTGTTACGTGTCGTGTACGAATTTGTTGCATCGAGGAACAATTCGTTGCAAATAAAGTTTTCTCTAATATAGTTTCAACATAATAAACTATGTTCTCTTTTTATGACAACCTTAGAATTCTAGCGATTTATGCTTTTTCGTTCCTTAGAAAACATTTTTGAGTAAAATGTTTAGGAAATAAAATGGAATACCTGTTTTTATGAGTAAACTGCTACTGTTTTTCAATATAAATTACAGTAGTCCGCGTTTTGTTCTCAAAATCTTTTGAAACCTGTTATCTGCAAATTTCCTTCCTTGCTTGCCTTGCACATTTTGAGTTTTATTTTTTATACGATGCACCCGGAATCGTTCAGTCGTGATTGCTAACTTTTTTAAAGCTATCTGTTTTAAAAAAAATTAACGTTCTTATTTATAAATTATTTAGCCCAATGGAATGGGAAAATTTGGATGAAATAATTCAGAGCGGGCTGAAGTTACTCTGTGAGAATTTCTGATACTTCAAAAAGTGAAAAAATATTATTAAATGTACCTTTTTGTACTTCAAAAGTGACGAAAATTGCTTGTTTGTAGTTTTTTACGAAAAACCGATTTTTTTAAACCTATTTTCTCCCTCCCCTCGCCTCCGCCGGCGTCTACGGGTGGGGCCTTTTGATATATTAAAAATCATCACAAAATACGCCTGTTCCCAAAATTTCAGCCCGCTCTGAATTATTTCATCCAAATCGGCAAACCTCCGGTTGTTTTATTGGGCTAATTATTAAAAGCGATTTTGATTATCAAGTTCGCATTACCAGAAAAAAACATTTTTTTCATTAATTTTTTGCTATTAATCGTGTGCAACAAATTCGCAACAAATTATTCTTATGATAAGAAAATGTTTGTGAACTTTTTAAAGTTATTTCTGTGAGTGGTAATGCTATCTTCACTGTGAAGTTAGCATCACCATAGGTTATTTTTTTAAAATTAAATGTTACAAATGTTTTCACAGCAAAAAATTCGCAACAAATTATTTTTATGATAAGAAAATATTTGTGCACTTTTTAAAGCTATTTTCACTGTGAAGTTAGCTTTACCATGGGTTATTTTTTTAAAATAAAGAGCTACAAATTTTTTCTCACCGCAACAAATTCGCAACAAAAAAGCTACAATTGATGAGGCCAAAACGAATTCAAAATTTCAACGCACTGTTGAGTGGTAATGCTATCTTCACTGTGAAGTTAGCATTACCATGGGTTATTTTTAAAAATAAAGGGCTACAAATTTTTTCTCACCGCAACAAATTCGCAACAAAAAAACTACAATTAATGGTGTCAAAATGATTTCAAAATTTTAAATCACTGGTGAGTAGTAATGCTATCTTCACTGTGAAGTTAGCATTACCATGGGTTATTTTTTAAAAATAAAGAGCTACAAATTTTTTCTCACCGCAACAAATTCGCAACAAAAAAGCTACAATTAATGAGGCCAAAACAATTTCAAAATTTTAAAGCACTGTGAGTGGTAATGCTATCTTCACTGTGAAGTTAGCATTACTATGGGTCATTTTTTTTAAATAAAGAGCTACAAATTTTTTCTCATCGCAACAAATTCGCAACAAAAAAGCTACAATTGATGAGGCCGAAACGATTTCAAAATTTTAAAGTGGTAGTGCTAACTTCACAGAGCTCGAAACAGATTGTATATTTAAGTGAAATATATCAGTTCTGCAACTACATAGTATGTTAGGTATTGTTGAAAGTTTGGATGGACATAAAATATTCTATCTCTACACCTACATATGCAATTAATTTAACACTTTATTTGACTCCAATATTCTAGAAAATCTGTTGGGATAACTAACTAAAGACCGCATGAAACCGCTTTTGTTGGGTACTAATTCCTCGGTAATTTTGCAAGTTCATTAATAACGGCATCAAAATGCGAGAGCAATATTTTCGTCCCTCCCTTCACCCAAAAGGGTCAATACCATTTGTCAGAGTTTCATTTACGGCTCTATACATACATGACACGCTTGCGTAAAATATGTAAACACGTGACGTTAATCTCTACTTATTTTATTAGCGACTTAATCGACGCCACATAGCGTCGACGACGAAGGGTGCATATTATGGCAAAAATACCTTCAATTTCGCGTAGGGCTAATGTCTCCATCTCTGTTTTGCCGAGCGAGCAGCGAGAGATGTGAAGCTATAGGAAGATTGATGACTCCCGCGGCTCGTATTAATGGTTACGCCATCTGTGCCTCACGTCATATTACACGGTTATAAATTGATTACGAAACAAAAATATTAATACACAATTTCAGATGCGTTTTCGATGGAATTATGGTTATTTTTATTTTATAGCACCGTTTAAAAGTACATAAATCTCTTGCGACGTGAAAGAAGTACTTTAAGGCCTTGGTGAAAATTTAATCTTTTTTAATAGCCTAAATGTTTTCCCCATGTTCTGTTGTTGTTAAGTATCTTTGCAACAAAGACATTGGAAACCATTTTGTGAATTCTACATTCAGTTGTATTTTTAAAATAAATCATCACTGTAAGAATTCTTGCTAACGTATAAATAAATATGGATCCTTTTAAATTTCCTCATTGTAAATGTGAAATATATCTGCTATTTTCGATTTTTTGCTTTTTCTTTGTTAATGGCTGTAATGTTTTTTTATTACTGAAAAAATCTGTACTCTCCACAAGTATAGGTTGCTTTGGCTTCTTCGCATTTCTTGTCCGACTGCCCGTTGCCTCTCTCTGAATGAAAGGGAAGACGAAGTTGAGTTGATTTTTTTAACTCATCAATACAATGCAATGCAATATCAAGAAGGAAACAGTAGAATATTTGGCATTATGTAGAAAATAACGGTATGGGAAAAATTGACAGTCGTGGAAATTGTTGATATAATAATAATAATAATAATAATATAATAATGATAAGTCTCTATTGAGCACTTGGCTAATAAAAATCAGATTCCTATATATAATAACAACAAATTGCACTCGTATTTGTTGCTTAAATAACTGAACACTTCACGTTTAAAGACATTTAGATTTGGTGAAAACTTGATTGTCTCAGGAAGACCATTAAAGAGACAAACCCCTTGCAAAAACAATGATTTTTGTTAGGGCGTCAGTTTCACTGTATCAGTATTGTAATTTTGCTTAAAACGTAAATTATAGTTGTGAAAGTTTAGCATTTTAACGAAAAAATCATTTAAGTATCTAGGTTTATGTTCTGTTTTGTAGATCAGTATTAAGTTCGCTCTTTTAATACTCCCCCAAAAAATACTCCTCAACCACCATAATGTTTGCAACATGTCTTCTACTCGGGTTTATTACAATTTAGTGTAATACGCATTACTTTGTTCTGTTGTATCTTTAATCGATGTATATCATTTTTTGCACGGGGTATTGACATGGAAGTTCAATATGGAAATTCTTCAATATCAAACAAATATATCCAGACGCGGTGGGGTCAAGATATCTCTGTCAGAGTTTGTGAAGTGTTAGTTCTGAGTAGTAACGAGATTAGGAAAAATTTTGGTTTATATCTAATGCGAATTAATACTACTTCTCATTTAGAAATAATAAATTTTAATTTCTGAAATAACCATATAACATATCTTGTGTTTAATACAAAAATTATTACCTCAAATGATTTCAATATTATCAAACATTCTTAAGCGAAACTTCTAAAAACAAAATATAAAAGGACCATAGTTTGATGAGTCATTGAAATGTGTATCACAATATATTAAAAATGTACCCAATTGTTCTATTTTACACAGGGGGGCCATATTCCAAAAGTTTCATCCCCGTGGTACGACTACGAGGGTTATAGCAATTTTACCCTTTAATTTATTCAAAGTATTTTCTCATTTTCTACCTATGGATTTGCCGCACTTTTGTACAAATATTGCTTACATTTAATATAATTAATAAAAAAAAACTGCATATGCTTTATACTAAATATATTTTTAATTATTTTTCACTCCCTGAAGGGTTCTCGCTTTTTGTGGTACAATCACCTCACTATGTTTTCACAAAAATATGTCTATGTATGTTGAAATTTCAGTCATTTTGTTGCGGTGGAGTAGAATAAATAGCACTGAGTATACAAGGTGTCAACAATTTCAATAGGATTGTGTTACTATCTTTTCACCAGGTTCAAAACAAACAAATGTACGTCCGTCCTAAGCGCATGCGAACATCGCATGTACTTGTCCTGATGCGATCTCAGAACTGGGTGAAATGATAACAGTAACTTCCAAACCGTGAAAAATATAAATCCGAAATGAACAAAATGTAAATTTATGTGTTTTAAACAGGTAACTGAATAACATTCAAGTTTTAATTTTATTCTTTTTAAATAAAATTACTATTTTTAGTCTTTTGGATATCTCAAAATAATGAAAATTTTTCAAATTTGAAAAATGCTTCTTAACAAACTTTAATAGGGGAGAGCGTATGTGCGCTTTTACTATGTACTAGGATTAGTGGGCGTTTCAAGGGAGACCGTGTTCTCGCCTCACATCTTCCAGCGGCTTGTATTCAGTGTATGCCCGGAAACTATGCAGTCTTAGGTGAGAATTGCGCAGTGGATATACCATCCTTCGGAGGGTATGTAAAGCTATCGGTGACTTGTCTATTAAATGTTAGGGAAGTAAAAGTTCCATAATCTTCGAAAGAGAAGAGGTTCGGCAAAATTCCTGGTTGGGGGTAGCTCGTCTACAGGCGTCGGTGTTAGGCCTCAGTAGCAGAAATAGGCAGACGTTAAATAAAGTTATTAAAAGAAAATAGGCTTTAGAATACATAACTTTTCCCTAATTTAACTGACTTTCTATTTCTTATGGAAAAGAAGTTACCAATATAATCATGCACTTTGTTATGTTCTACCGCAACAAAATGATGAAGTTCGAATAAAATATAGCTTTTATATATTTTATGAAAAAAGGCGATTGCACAATAAGGAGAGAACACTTCAGAAATTTTCAGATCTCTTGATTTTTTAGTTAATTATAGGAAATATGAACAATGTTTGTGTAAAATTTCGTGTGAATCGATAGGTAGCAAATAAGAAAATAGCGATCAACCCTTTTTAGCTTTGACATATGAATGAAACCTTCTAGCATGTCTTACCTCTGTAAAGTGCAACATTTTGGAACAGTTTTACTGTTACAACTGACAGGGTACTTTTTAGTGACCCTGCTATAGCATCTTCAATATCAGGAATCTGTTGAGTATTTAATATAATTATACCACTGCTGAAAAATTAATTTAGTATTATACTTATTAATAGATTATGTATTCATCTAGGTTTTATCTTCTTGCTCGCTTGTTACTCTATAGATTTCCATAACTAAGATTGAATATATTTTTTTAATAAAAAAAAATCAACATTTCCGTTACATATTTAAGCCCAAATGACTTCGCTAACGTAGTTCTAATGGAAACTATCTTTCATATACGGATATACGGAACAGATATAATACTATTGAGATAATTTTACTTGTAAAGAAAAACCATTTGCCCAATTTCCTTTGGACTCCCCTTTTATGTAAACAGAAAGACCATCTCTCAATAGCTTTATTATGCACAAATTCATTTTATAGAGGGCAGAGATGAAGCATCTAAGGTTAATCAATTTCGTACCGAAGCGTACTACATCATATGTTGGATAATTCATAAAAAGACAAACACAACCGCCCAAAATAACATACGATATTTAACCAACTCATTATATTTTCATAATATACACTGTTCTCAACTTACTGTGGAGAAAATGAGGATTAAAATGGCACATTAGTATCGTAATATAAAAGCAGTGGCGTGGATGAGGATCCTCATGCCCCTCGAGCAGAAATATTCGGGAGGAGCTTTCTTGAATAATTGTCAATATAAATTTATGTGAGATGTGGATCTACATAACTTCTTACAATTTGGATATCTACTACAGAATGAGATAAAATACTACTTTCTAAGTATAAAAATTAGAATTTTAAATGTACTCTTAAACCTGTGGATCCTGTAAAATCCTACTAACCGTCTCTACTCTCATTATTTTGAAAGTTTCAATGATAATATAAATTTCAAAAGTGTCTTAAATTTAAAAGTAATTCCTCCGGCATCAGCCTTTAAGTAACTTAGACGATCAAGCGAACCCACGGTGCGGCCCTTACTGGATAAAAGTTGTAACACCAATACGAATCGGAACCTCATAGATATAAGACTCACAGAGACAACAATGTTGAGTATTTATAAACAAAATACTACACCCTTATCATGTTTGAACGGAAACACTTTCGGCGAAAGAGTGTTGAAACTAAGGTGGTTAACTATTGTTTCTGTCCTTGCATTAGTTTTTTTATAAATATTGTACATGGCCCTTGTGAAAAACATGAAGATGTTCGTCGCTCACAATATGGCTGCATATCAGTATAGTGGAGTAAAAATAGCCAAAAATAAGGCGACAACGAACATTTTACACAGACATAGAAAAATAAGTTTGTTTTGGTGAAACTAAGAATACCCTGAGTTTTCTATTTCGAGTAGGTGGGGAACCCCTTTTTCGCGGAAAAGGAGTAAATTGGTAATTTTTAGGGGTGGTTTTTCAGTTTAATTTATTTTTAACCTTTTAAAATGCTATTTAAGAAACGAGGATGGTACCCTTTTATTGTCGATGGTCAAGGAATCTTCAGTTCACGGCCTCCCATGATATGTACATATATATACTGAAAAAACGTAAAAAATTGAATTACGGTTAACTTGGTCAAAATTCAACCGAATTTGATAAACTTTTAGATGGAAGTTACTTATATAACCAAGAAATGGCCTGCTAAATTTTAACAAAAAATATCCAATAATTTGGCTGCAATTCCATTTTTAGTCCAAATTCCACAAAATTTTCAAAACGTTGCCCCAATTTGTCCAAATGGTCGTAGGAATTTTTTTTTAACAATGAAGGTTTTTTATCTACTTTCACGTAATGTAACTAAAAAAAATTTTTTTTGTAATTTAGCCGATCTGTTTCATTTTTGGTGTATATGTATATACGCGCGATAATTTCCCGTCATTTTCGGTATTATACGTATGCGAGCACAAGTATACGTATAATTATTCATTATAAACATTTCAATATTAGTAATAAAAAGTGATTGTGAGCAGATTTTAAATATTTAGATTAAGAAAACTGTCGAAGGTAAGATATAATTTTTTTTCGAAATTTTTTATTAAACGTTATACATGTATTAAATATTATTTTATTTTATTCATGTTTTCTTTTTTAATAGTTGTACAGAAGTGTCTACTTCCGAATCGGTAACTAGAGTTTGGAATATTTCTTCACCCTCGTCATCGCTGAAATCGTATACATCTGAGATATTCTCTGATGTACAAACATCTTCTTCAAAATTATCAACAACTTCTTCTTCAATATCATAAATATCAGGACAAATTTGTAATTGCTCAGGCTCTTAATCAACCACAGTTTCGTCAACAATATTTCCTGCATTTTGACACAAAGTATTCCTATTGTGGCGTAAATTGCTGCATGTGACGCCAATTGTTTTGTATGAGCAACGTTTAGTTTTGCAATCGACCTTACAATCACAAGCAATTATATTGAGTAATTCATTAGGAAGACGAGTTTTATCAGTCCTTATCGACTTCAGTCCATTATCTGTTGTTTGCTGCCATCCAAAATCTTGCCAATTTTGGATGGCAGCAAACAACACAATGGAAGGAATACTTTGTGTCAAAATGCAGAAAATATTGTTCACGAAGCTGTGGTTGATGAGGAGCCTGAGCAATTAGAAATTAATCCTGATATTTATGATATTGAAAAATTCGAAGATGTTGATAATTATGAAGACGTTTGTACTTCAAAGAATATCTCAGATGTATATGATTTTAACGATGACGAGGGTGAAGAAATATTCCAAACTCCAGTTACCGATCCGGAAGTAGACACTTCTTACAGTAGCACATCTGGTACAACTACTAGAAGAAAAAAATATGAATAAAATACAATAATAATCAATATATGTAAAAAGTTTAATAAAAATCAAGTGAATTTTCGAAAAAAAAATTATATCTTATCTTCGATAGTTTTTTTTTAATCTAAATATTTAAAACTTGCTCACAATCACTTTTTATTATTAATATCGAAATATTTATGACGTATACTTGTACGCGCATACGTATAATACCGAAAATGCCCGAAAATTATCGTGCGCAATGTGCATGTACACCAAAAATGAGGAAATGTCGGTTAAATTACAAAAAAAATTAGTTTTAGTTACATCACGTGAAAATAAATAAAAAAGCCTTCATTTTGGTAAAAAAAAATTGTACGGCCGTTTGGACAAATTGGGGAACGTTTTGAAAATTTTGTGGAATTTGGATTAAAAATGGAATTGAGAACAAATTATGGGATATTTTTTGCTAAAATTTGGCAGACCATTTTTTGGTTATATAAGTTACTTTCATCTAAAAATTCATCAAATTCAGTTGAATTTTGACCAAATCAGCCGTAACTCACTTTTTTACGTTTTTTCAGCATATACATGTAAATATCGTGGGGGGCGGTGAACCGATTTTCACGAAATTTGAACTGAAGGTTCTTTGACCATTGACAATAAAAGGGTATCATTCTCGTTTCATAACTAGCATTTTAATGGGTCCAAAATAAACTAAAACTGATAAACCACCCTTAGAAATGATCGACCCACCTATTAGGAGTAGACAACCCAGGGTAAAATAGCCTAAGATATTTTTTAAGTATGCGAGTTTCTTGCAAATCCTTTCATAGAAATGAATTCGCTATCAAACCATCAATTAATTGTTGTAACATATAATTACATGGATAAAATTTATTTTTCTGAGCCGCACACAGCGTGACAATGTTCATAGGGATCGATATAAACAAGTTTCTTACTAAATTTTTGGATAATTATTAAAGATAAAAGGCATCGATTAAATAATCTCTCAGTATTGTAATAAATGCAATTGATTTCAGTACATTAATAACATTTTGACTTATTTTCGAATTCACTAATGGTCGATCTACGAAGATAATATGGAGATTGTAGTGAATCCAAACTGTTAAACATTTAAAATTTCGATATTGGAATACCGAGTTCCTGAAAATTCATATAATTTTTTCTCATCTCAACACGTGGTCGGCCTTATGAAACGCTACTGACAAAATACATCGCCAGTTGAACTTTGCACCAGTTGTTTGTAGTTGTTAAAGTAGCCCCGTCTAACCTGAGGCAGTCGAACCTATGAATAATAAGAGATCGGTTGGCAGGATTGCACCGCCTCTTGATTTATTATTTATTGTTAATTAATACTCGGAGTAAAGGGGACTATGATGAATGCGTTATGAGGGTGGTCTTCCTATTCGTATATACTAACAAACTGTACTACTGCGAATTTCAAATAGGATGTTACAGAGAAGTTTTGGTTGTGATTAATGCATTGCTGGTAGAGATTACACTAAGTTAACGTAGGATTTGTATAATTAAGGATAAGTCATAGAAACTTAGTCAGCGTTCACATTTTTTTGCTGTTATGCAGACAGGAAAGTTGAAATAAAGAAGGTATTAAACTAACGGCAAAATTTATAAGAGTGTAATCTATAGAAATCCAAATAACAGAGTTTAGAAGTTTTGTTGTGTTTACAGTAGTGATGCGGCCAAATAGGAGATATTTCTCAGACTCGTCTCCTCTCGTCAAGGTCAATAATTTTACCAAGTCAAGAGTTTGCCGAGATCAAAAATTTCTTGACATTTTTTTAGTAATAATATTCTACTTTTGAACCCTAAAAGAGCGGTAAACTTTGAGTTATTAGTTTAATATTAATTTAATAATTTAAAAATGATTAGTCTATTTTGATATTGGAATGTTAATTGTTTCTCTCACATCCTTCCACCTATACCGTTGAAACTTGAGGGATGCCCCCATTGCGTGGCCCAGATGCACAGAAAAATGGGATTTTTGGGAAAGTCAACTCTAAGGTGTAAATGACTAATAAAATGTGAGAAAATGGCGTTACCAAACACTGAAGGTTGGAACTAGGGATCGACCGATATAGATATTTTTGCCGAGACCGTTAATCGGCCGATACCGATATACCAATTGCTGATACCGATACTATCGGCTTATCGGCAATACAAATTCATAGGTACGCGTGCTGTCGTTTTAGAAAGTTATGTTCTCGGTTATGTTCTGCCACCAGCAGAGAGCCCATCAACATCTGCTCAATTACATAGTCCTAGTCAATTAACCATTTCAAAACCATTTGAAAATATACGTTCTTGGGAAATAAACTCTTCTAAGGCCCAAGAATGTCATTATTTAATTGGCGAATTAATTGCGGCAGACAATCAACTCTTTAGTATTGTCAATGATATGGGCTTTACGCGTTTATTGAAGAAAGAAATCCTTCTCATCAGATTCCTTCAGATAAATATTTTCGACAAAATATTGTACCAGATATAAGATGTAAGGAGATATTGCTACGAAAGCTGACTTGTATGACAGGAAAACCACCATTACATCTGATATTTGGACATGTCAGTATCATAATAATTCTTATATATCGTTAACGGGTCATTGGATCGAAATTCAGGCACCAGATGTTCATATGCTTTGGCTGTAAGACATTTTCCAGGAAGCCACACGAGCCAAACAATACTAAAAGAGTTAAGTGATATGCTGAATGAATGGAACCTACACAGTGATAAGGCACACCTATTTATTGTTGATAATACAGCTAACATAAAGAAAGGGATTAGGGATATTAAAATTCGTCATGTATCATGTTTCATACACACTCTCCAGCTAGTGATACAAAATTCACTTGAGCCGACTGACGCCTAATAGAACCGAAAGTCTAATTTTTCTTCACCACAATTTATTAAATCTAATTTTTTTTTATTAGTTTTAAATCTTCATTTGTTTGTGTGTAGGAACTTATTTTGCTAAGTTTTGCCTTCATAGTTTCTTTCTATATACCTACTGTATTTTTTACTTTGAATTTCACAAGAATAAAAGATACACACATTGGGTAAAGGTTAGTTTATTTAAGTATATCGGCAAATTTTTGCCGATACCGATATTAATAAGAATGCACTTTTAATATGGACTTTACGTTGAAGTTTTATGTAGGAAACATAGGCTAAATATTTTATTTGCGCGGCGGAAATACGAAGACTACGCAAAAGCACACTAAGGTATAAAATGATCTACTTTATCAAATAAACAATGTCTGAATATAATTGAACTGTTTACTCCAACGACGGTTTTTATTTAATGCTATACGGGTATTTATATATCCAAGTTAACGTCTAACTTTAGGTGCGGAGGGCAATGGTGATAAAGAAAAATGATTCGCGTTGTTTGTTCTGGTGCCGAATTCGTCGTTTATCTCTTCCGCTATCCTAGACTCCGTATTTGTCACCTCCAGAAGATATCTTTATTTCCGACACGCTGTGTTAACAGCGGTTGTCTCAACCTCGAGTTTTATCGACGCAAAACTTTCTTTTTAACGATTTGTAGAGAACTTAAAACTTTCTATGGGATCTTTAGGCGTGTTACGGGCCAAATTGAAATCATGTTCACATTAACAATTTTACTCTTCTCCAATTAGAGGAAAAAACATCATAATTATCATCAAGGACAGAAAATATTACACAGAAAGTCGCTTCACAACACCCGAAAGAAAAAAACTGTTTTGTGTTTATGTGACTGAGTAGAATCATTTTTATTAGAGTTAAAGTTTGATAGGGTACTTAACGAAAATAAGACAGCAAACTACTCTTTATAAAAATGCGACAGTAATCGTTAGAGCCCTGTTAAAAATACTGGTAGATTCATTTGCTAAATTTTATAATTGATTATAGCAGAATTTATTAGGGTGTACAATTATCTGAATAAGGTGATACAAAATTTCAGTGTACCATGTTTTACGTGAACGATACATGATACATGAAATAACTCTTAAAAAATCGTGGAAATATTATTTTATTGCAAACTAATTTAAAATTGTTTTTCTTCAAACGTTAAAATGCATAACTTTTATCACAAATTTTTTAACTTAAACTGTAATTTTTTTGACACTTCGTCCGACCATTATTACGACCTAAAGTCAGAACAAGCAAACGAGCTCCCAGATATTACGAATCCTTGTAGTGAGAGCGAACAATGAAAAAAAGAACAAGCAAAAAGAATACGATTTATTTTAAAAATCAGCAAAGTAGAGTACAAATAAAACAAGAAAGGTAAAAAAATCTTACAGTAAAATAAATATTCAAAATATAGCAACGTTTAGGGTTTTTAAGCTAACGCTATAGAAAAGAATTATTTAATTTAAGCAATTTTTACAAGAAAAATAATAGTACAGTAGTTACTTAACTTTTACAAAATTGAGTGATTTTTCAGGCGCTCCAGACTTGAAGCTTGTTGCTCGAGCTCCTTGCCGATTGAGATCCTCACAATGATTAGATAGGGGTTTTTTCTCAACCGTAAAGTGTAAATCAGCGCAAATTCGTATACCAAAAATCGTGTACTAAAGAATAGCAAATAATCCAAAAGTCGAAATCCAATCATCAAAAACAGAATAGTTGGTATGTTCTGTACCCAAAATCTAGCTGTGCCAAATCGAAAATTACCAAAATCGTCTATAATTAAAGTCTCAATATTAACCTCTAACGTGAGCTCATGTCTATAATACTCCATATCCAAACTTATGCAGAATAATACTCGCTAATTAAATCCGAAAAAATCGAAATTTCAATTAAAATAATCCAAAATATTAACTGAAAATATGAGCGAAATCTAGTTTTTGTTACGGTACCAAACCGAGTAGCAACCACGTGCCTTTTAAGCTAAATTAATCACTTAGCAAAGTCTTTAGCTCAATTTCTTGATCCAAAAAGGAAGTTTGATGGTTCTTGGATAATAATATTTATAACCATTTTAACTCACAAAAACAAGAGGAAATTACTTAAATTGACAGTTCGACAATTCGGCTATCACGAGTACCAACTTTGATTAAAGCGGCGAGCGTGGGTGCGTCTTTACTATGTACATACTTCTATATGAGATGTAAAGCAACGTAAGGCGCGGTTAGTAGTTGGATGGGTGACCGTTCCAACGAAGACCGCGTCTTCGCCTCACACATCTTCCAGCGACTTGTGTATGCGCGGAAGCTATATAACCTTAGGCGAGGGTTTTATAGGGGATATACCATCCTTCGGAGGGGATGTAAAGCCGTCGGTCCCTTGTCTATTAAATGTTAGGCAAGTAAATGCTCCCTACTCTACTTAAGGGATGAGGTTCGGCAAAATTCCTGGTTGGGGGTAGCTCGTCTACAGGCGTCGGTGTAAGGCCTCAGTAGCGGAAATAGGCCGACGTTAAATAAATGTACAAAAAAAAACTTTGATTAAGGACTTTTCGATCATTTTATATACAATTTTTATACACCAATTATAGTAATAGTTTATATTACTATTTTTATGGGATACATGTCTATTTAAGAAATTATTATATTTTGCCAGTATGAGCCATCTGTTGGCGGACAGCCTAATTTAGGTAGTAATTCAAGTGGCGTGACAACTATCTGTAAAAGTGCAATGTATTACTATAGATGGGTGAATTGATCTACTATTATTAACTTGCGGAAACCAGCGAAAGATGGCACGTCACACCATCTTACTTAGTCTCTTAGTCCCGCTAAGAGCTCTGAGCGGCATTAAAGTATTGGAAGAAAAAAATAACAGTATTTATTAAATTTGTCTTCAACATTCGAAGAAAAAATTGCATCTTATAAAATGTGGAGTAAAGTGATGTTTGTGTCTCGGCTGTTCTGGTACATCTTCGACACTTTCAATCCATATAAAACACTATACCATTTTTAACTTAGTCATATGTATAGAAAGTCTGAAAACACATATAGTAGTTGCTAAATTTGTAAATTGGACATTGACCCTGAATCATCTTCAGGCATCAAAATTCTGAACATCACATTCAGTACGTGTTTCGCTAGCCAAATTGATAGATATTTTTGTGATATCCTGATCACAAATGTGGATTGTGTTTTCCTAAATGAAGTACACCACCCATTTATATACTTTTGCTTTGTTACTAAAGTAAATACTGGAGAAAGGAACATTCTTACACCTAGTCTTCATGATTCGGTCACTATATAAAGATAAATGTGAAAATCGGCAACAGTAAATCAGACAATAATCTAAAACATGCAAAAACTCCAACCAACCCTATCATGTACAGACTTTATATGACTTCAAAAAGTTCATAAGGAAAACTAAGAACACACGCTATCAAAATAAATGTTAGTGAAATCATATCTCAAATATAATAACTTGTTATATTTCAACACCCTTTATAGATACTCTACGCTTTATAACAGAACTTTACGGGCATTAACATCATTATTTATTTTAAGTATTTTAAACATTGTACCTTTTCCTTGTATTCAACATCATATAGTTCGATATACTTTTAATATTTTTTGTTAAAGTAATAAGTGACACTAACATCCTAACATAACATTTTTTTTCCTTCTTGTGACTGCCCTATACAATACAAGTGACATTCTAGTGCCCCGTCGTCTTCCCAAAGTCTCGTTATCTAAGACACAAATCTCCATCGGGACACAATGTATTACAACCAATAAACTACAAAGTGTTTTTGTTTTTTATTCTCTATCAGTGGTGAATGTGTTGACAACGCGTTGAAATCGTTTGTAGTCGCCCACTGTTATACAAAACAGTGTGTGAATGAAACTAGATCGCAATTTTATTTTCGGCTGGGATGTTGAATTAAATTGGAACGCTACCAGAAACAATATTTTATGAAAATGATATATTTCAGTTAGTTTTGAATAAAGCCGCATTGCTTTCTTGTGATAGGTTATCTCAGTTTAGTAATTTTATTATACTAATTATACTTAAGATTTCTGAAAAAATACGCAACAACTTATTATTTTCTTGTAAACTGTTTTAGTGCATTGTAAAATGGCACGTTAGAATATTCCTTATTGAAATTAGACACCATCCATTGTACAGAGTGATCGCCAGATATCTGTAAACTGACACATTTTACTTAAACTATATTTTATTATAATTTTACAGGAACACTTTAGCAGTGTTTATAATTAAGGATGCACAAATACGAAGATATTGTAATACTGTAATATATGGAATTCTCTCAGGTTAGAAAGAACTTTATAGGCAAGGAGCCGGTGACACTGAAAGCCCCATCATAGCGGAATCGAACTTTTTTTATGTGAATTGATAGTTAAAAATTGTACCAACAAAATAAGCTTATTATGCGTAGAGTTAAAAAGCCGATAAAAATTTTAAAAATATTAATTATTATAAAAATGCAATAATCTTTTACTGTGATGGCGGATATTGATTATTTTTAGTGTATCGATACAAAATTTTATACTCTTTCAGAAAAAAATTACACAAACCACTTTATTGGACGAATCTGTGTGAAAGGGGAGGAAATGTCTCCATTATCACGTACAGACTTTTTTTTTTGTTTCGATGTGATCTTTAAAAATATCTTGCAATGCGGAGCCAAAAACTGCCGAAAGTTACCAGCTTTATTGCATGGGCTCGATACACATCTAGTACAAAAAGTAGTACGTTAAATAAATTTGTTTTGGAGTAAAAGTTTTTATAGAATAAAATGTCTTATTTCTATTGTAGATTTAAAATTACATGGGGATAAATATAATCAAAGGAATTATAGGAAAATTTTTATTTTAGATGGATCAAACAATGAAATAAAGTTGATATAATTAACAAGAGTTTATGCCCAAGCTAGTATATTTATTAATAATCATCAAAGTTAATTTCATCAATAGTATAACGTCTTTCATTCTCTGATTCTTCACTTTCTTCTTCATTTTGTTGGGCACTAACAATTTCTTCAAATTTGAAGGTGCTGCCTGGACCTTTATACCACAATGGTTCAAGTTTATTGTCTTCATTTAACTGCCGTCCACATTCGGTTGGATCATATAAAATACAAATCGGTTCAATAGCATTTTGCCACATTATATTTATTATATAGGAGACAGAAAGAGAAAACCTAGGTAGAGTTTCAACCCGAACCAAAAATCTCTCACATACTCTTTTAGGGACTATGTTGTTGTTGTAGCTCTTAAAACTCACCTATATGGCAGTATTCTATACTAAACTGTATTATGTATATAAAAAAACATGAAACAAAAATAATTTTACAAGAAACAGAATTAATATTGATGTAATATACAAGATTAAAAGAATTATAAAACAAGAGTAGTTTAACAAGATGCATTTACTACAAAACAATTTTATTTAACGTACTACCTACTTTTTGTAATAGATGTGAATCGAGACCATGCAATAAAGCTGGTAGGCCGGATACTTCCGGCAGTTTTTTATATTTTAGATATTTTTAAAGATAACATCGAAACGAACAAAATAATTTAAAAATAGTTTGCAGGTGATAATGAAGATATTTTATCCCCTTTCACACACTTCAAATAGGTATGCCAGACCCGTTCGGACAAATAAAGTGGTTTGTGTAGTTTTTTTAGAAAAAGTACGAAAGTTTCTATCGAATACACTGCAAATAATCAACATCCGCGATGACAGTAAAACATTATTGCATTTTTATAATTAATTTTTTTTTAAAATTTTTTAGGCTTTTTAAATCACATACCAAGCTTATTTTGTTCGTATAAATTTTAACTATCAATTCACATAAAATAATTTCGATTCCGCTATGACGGAGTGTCACCGGCTCCGGAATTATTACGAGGATGTGGTTGTGAACTACAAATTCATGTTTCAACGATGAAAGTAAAAAAGATGTTGGTATCACGTAAAAGTGAATTTTGCCGTTTCAAGCAATATGTTAATCAAATATTGCAACTTCTGTTCATTTTAGTTTGTCAAAAATGCTCCTGCATTTACATACATTTAAGTCAAACTGCATTCCCAGATAACTGAAGAATCTGTTTTCTTAACTAATTTGTTTCAAATTTTTCAAAACACTTCAGTTATCCAATATTCTGCATGCCAGAGAAATTTTGCAAAGTGTCAGGTTTAACTGTACCGTTTCATACATACATTTTTGAAACTTTAATATAACACTAGAATAATCAAACTTTCATGAAAATAAGTATTTCTGATTGAACTATTTATACAAAATACAGCTGCTCTATGTTACTTTTAAAATTATGCATTTATGATTGTTTTTGTACTGTGTAAATTTTAGAGTTCTTGTTATTTACTTTATATAGGTGCTAATACAATTCCTGTGCTCCGGTTCATTAAGCTAACTAAATTTTTGGGCTGATTTATTTGAACTGCCAGTTTGAGTTTTCTAATTTTCATAATTTCCTTGAGGGCTTGATGTTAGTTCCACTCTCCCCGTGAAAAATTTCAAATTTCTGACATGTTTGGAAGCGCTGAAACAATTGATGTGGATGCACAAATATAGAAAGTTATTTTGCCGTTTATAATGTAGATTATTTGGTTATATTCGCAGATATAAGCACCCATTTCATTACCAACTAAACTACAATGTTTGACTGACATAATACTGAGCTCTTGTTAAAAATGTATATAAAAACCAAATAGTTCTTTCGCCAGCCCAGCGTCTTAGTCGGATTCGAGTATAAAATTGTCTACTACAATACTACACTCGGTAATTACAAATAGTTCTCAAGGTCTACAAACTATAAATCAAACTTATGTTAACCTGTCTACAAACCCAATATCTAACAGTTTTTGGACCTTTCATGTAAAAATAAAACAAAACAAGTCCAGCTGAAATTGAAATAGATTTGGTAGTGGTGAAGAATTAGTTTTGACTTGACCATTCAGAACTATGTTTGAATTTTTTTTACTTATTTATCCTAAAGATGCGATTTAGTTTTAATCTTTTGTTTTCTGGATAAGAAATAGCAAATTTCGGTTATTTTGTTCAAAAGTGTGATTGACAGGTCGAAACATGTTTATTCTAAAAATTTCTATTTCAAAATTATTTTATTAAAATTTTCTCATGTTTGTCCTCTAACTGATAAACGTAAATAACTTGAAAATGAAACATTTTCGAGAAAACAGTTTTCTTATTAACTGTTAACTGTGTGTTAACTGTTTTATTATTGATCCGCTTATATTAGGTTTTAATCATACTTATTATGCCCAGATGAGTACAGATAATTAACCTGAAATTTACTTATTTCAGTTAAATTTAAACCAGCGCATTCGCCATATTTTCGAAAATTATAGTTATTCGCTAGTTGAAGACATTTGTTATATTTAACATTAAATATAACATGTACTCTCACTTTTTAGAAACTAAACTATATGTATAATATATTCGGTGCCAGTCGGTGCAATTGAATATTATTTGCTATTTATTAAGTAAAAAAAATGAATATTTAACTTTGATTACGTAAGTTTTCAAACCTTGGAATACTGGGCGAATTGAAATAAAAATATTTTTTGCAATAATTTGCGCAAATATTAGATGGTTGCCAAGAACTTCGCACCAAATACATGGGATTTTGGTCATCGGTGAATTTTATCGAAATTTCGACAGCTGAATAAAATTTCAAATGGCGATAAGGTTCAAAATGGCCATTTCGACTCCTGTTTTGGGGTGCGGTTACCCTAAGTGAAATAACCCCTTCCAAGTATGTTCCCTTGCAAAACTTAAATGTCCTCAGATGCAAAGAACGTGCTAATTTAGCCCTATTTGAGACAAATGTAAAGTACACAGATGTATTAAAGTTGTCTGAACCATTAGTAGGTAAAGACAACCCATGTTTGTTAAGAATTGAATCAAACATAAATAAATGAGTTCTTTTGACCTTATTATGCTATTTTTATGGCGAGAAATTTTTATTCCAATAGAAGCAAAGTTAACTGTGTGAACCCACACCCCTATTTGTAGATAGCAACCCGCTATAATGGTAATATGGGGATTTAAATGGAATTAATTTCTGAATGTTTTCTGCTTTACTTTTGTTTATATCAATCAGGTTCACATTGCTTATTGCTGATTTTGCTGCCATAATATGTAGTTGTTTTTTGATATTTTCTGGGCTTTTATTGACTTATTTTTGTAGGTATGTTTTTTTGGATTTCTTTGAAATTGTCAAAGGGATCTGTTATATAAATGTTAAATACAAAATACAATGACTTAGTAAACTACGTAAATTAACTTTTTTGTTATTGTTTTCCAACAAGGAAATCATTAAAGAATTTTAGAGAAAAAATTCTTTTAACTTTCCTAATCTGTTTAACCAGTTAAGGGTCAGTTCTGTTCAAGTGTGATCGTCCTGAATACAATTTAAAAATGTAAGTACAATCTATACATTAGTGTGTGCATTTGGGCTTACGAGACTTGACAGAATATAGATTCATCAGAAACTCAAATTTTTATTTTGGAATTGCGCAATGCTTCCTTCCCCTACATTACCCGTAATATGATAAAGTAAAAAAAATATATAAAATTCAATAAAGACAATAAAATAATCCACTGTAATAAATCACTTGGAATCAGAATTAATGCTGCCTTATGTGCATTCTTAATTATTATCCACATATTCATTCGGCGGCTTTAAGAATAAATTTCTCTTTAAAAGAGTTTTTTAACTTGAACTAGTTATAATATAACATAAATCCACGAAATGCATTGATTCAGAGAATGACCAACAATCCGAGCTACTTTACTTAAATCAGTATTCTTGAAAACTATTCGACCCAAGTCGTAGTAATAGAGAAAATTTAATGCACTTTCCTTACTTCGTGCAATCTGAAATTTACTTTAATACTAGCATCAATAGATATAACGTAGATATAAATTTTTATTTGATAAGAAAACTATAACTGCCTTAAATTTTATAGGAACAGAGGCTCTTACTGGATAAGATATTATTAAAGACCCTTCTCTTTAACTTGCCAGTTAAATCTTTTTATAAGGAGAGTTTAGGGTAGAAAATGTCATTCGTATTGATTTCACCATTCTGTACGCCATTAAAGTATATATTTATAGTACAGCCGCAATAGTAAAAATAAACTAGAAGAATTTACCATTTTATTTCTTAAAATTGTGTGATCTTGTGAAGACTGCGGCTAGTGGAAAATGCCTAATCAAATAAATAATGAACTTACTTAAAGCATTTCTAACTTCTTTTACCTTCCCTGGAATTAATATAATATTTTTTTGTCAAATGACTCAACACTGGCTAGGTTTCACTACGTCAATTCACACCTCATATGTACCTGTTTAATTTTATACTACATGTATCTCATTCAAGTTGTTTGTTATGTTTAGTTGCTTCATTTTGACAAAAGATGCCAAAAATCAGTTTTTATTAATATCTCAATATTTACAATCCCCGATCCACGGTTACACTGGATAAATTGGTCTATGATGGTAATTTTCATCATGTCCAGTTTTATCCTAATCTTTCCGAGATCTACATACTACTTAGTCACAAACTTCAACTCTATAATCGATCGATTTGTTTATACTTAGCGCTAGTAATATATTTTTTTTATACATTTATTTAACGTCGGCCTATTTCCGCTACTGAGGCCTGTAGACGAGCTACCCCCAGCCAGGAATTTTGCCGACTCTTCCCTTAAGAAGAGTAGGGATCTTTTACTTGCCTAACATTTAATAGACAAGGGACCAACAGCTTTACATCCCCTCCGAAGGATTGTATACCTCCTATACAACCCTCGCCTAAGGTTGTATATCTTCCGCGCATACACTGATATACAAGCCGCTGGAAGATGTGTGAGGCGAGAACGCGGTTTCCGTTGGAATGGTCACCCAGCCAAGTACTAACTGCGCCTGTCGTTGCTTTACATCGCATACCGAAGTATGTACATAGTAAAGACGCACCTACTAGTAATATAATAAGTAGTGTTTCTACTTCACCATAGTATAATGTCCGAGTGAACTGAGCTGTTGCCAAAATAAAAACGAAGTGATAAGCGTACATTTCTCGTATGGGATTAATCATCCACTGCCGAATGTTTGTACACATATTAATATGTCATCGTAATTTAATTTATGCGGATTTTATGCTGCGGATGAATGAAGATTGTTTTTTAATTTCGGCTTCTTTAAAATAAATTTGATTTAGGTTTTGCATCCAAATTAATAACGAACATATTTATATTAATATTTACATTTACATAGTTGATTACAGTAATTGTTCATGCATGACCCTTTTTATTTTCAGACTGTCTACACCTGCAACTGTACAGAGACTCCAAAGACCGCTACAAGCAGGGCCAAACCAAAGCTTCCCTCTCTCTCCAACACTTCCTAGGTTTAGAGACTGGTTTTACATTAGATAAGGAATCAAATACTGTAGCAATTTTATGTCAAGACGTAGTAGTGGTACTAGCGTTCGACAATCGAGAACGTCTTATGCAATGGCAGGTTAGTAGCTCTTTGGTCAATATATCTACATATGTCGAAATAAAAGAGTTCGGAATTATTTCGGCTTGTACGTCATCGCTGGAAAACTATATTCCCTGTGGATCATATCAGTTCGTTCCATATAAACTTGACTTTTAATTGCTAGTAATGTTCCTCCACCAGATGCGCGTCCAGTCATGTGCAATATCTTATCATTGCCGAAAACATATACATCAGGAAAGTATTGGAAGCTTCGAACCTAATCGAATAACCAAGTCTACTAAACCAATACAGTCAAACTCTGCCTCACTCGCGGATGAACAAAACTCGTCTATTAATACACTAATACACTAAAACATTGTAACATTTGTAACATCCTAGTAGGCTGGTGCCAAAGCGGATTGTGAATTCTAAAAAAAAAAAAATTATTAACGGGCAAGGACCAGCCGGATGATTTAGTTAAGGTTATAAGGGTTGAAAGTGGTTTGTTGCGATTTTCGGCAAAACGTGACCTCCTAGCGGAAAATAGCTTTCATAAAAGTTGTAAATAATAAGAAAATCTAAAACTCTCATATAAGGCATTTTTCAACATAACATTACATCAACATCATCACATTAGCCGAGAAAATGGCGGAAAACTGATTTTTCGGTTTTTTGTTTTTTTTTTCTCGTAAAACTAATTCAATTTACATGTTATTATGTGGAAGTATACTTTTTACATTGAATAAGCATGATTTTTTTGAAATCTGAGAAACAAGTAGTTTCCGAGATATTTACGTTTTTCGGAAAAAAAAAAACAAAATCTTCCACGGAAACTTTATTGGTGTTCTTTTAATTTGAATATTCTATCCGGGCTCATTTTAACCGTTGAATGATTTCCCCCACATTTTTCATTTAAATTCATTCAACTTTAGTAATATTACATTGAAGTAAATTCTGTCATTGAAATTTAATCCATTATTTACATAAATAATTAAAAAAATGAAAAGAATAAAAAGTATTGAAAAATTTGTGATGTGAAACCACTTTCAACACCTAAACAGCACTCTCATTTCGCAATAATTTAACTTTATCTCGTGTTTAATTACTTCCACGTCTAATGGTAGTAACGCAAAAAAAAATTTAAATTTTTTTCTTGTTGAAACAGGTTTAAAATGTCATGAAACGCCGAGATTTTAAATTTGAGCGAAAAAAAAAAATTTGTCTGTCGATCTGTCTGTAACTTTTTTGTGCACACGTTTACTCTGGAACTGTTTATGATATTGACTTGAAATTTGGTACACTTATGTATTGGAACTAGATTATATTTTGATCTAATTCCGTTGAAGGGTCCGGGGGTAAATGGGGTAAATAAGGGTAAATAGACAAAGCAGGCGGGTAAGAGTTCATAAAATTGCAATTTAGGGCATATACGAAAAGTCAGGGTCTCAAATTTTTTTGGGCGTCAGCCACCCCCCACCAACCCCACCCCACTATCGCCACCAATACCACTCCCACACAATACTCCGTATACAAGAACGAAATGTCCCAAAAAATATTTTTGGCGTTAGCTACCCCCTCTACCACCCCCCTTGCCATCCCCACCCTATTATTAAAGTGAGTAAAAAATTTAATTGGGATTTAGTGTGTATACGAGAACCAAGGAACTCTAAAAAATTTTTTTGGCATTAGCCACCTCCTCTACCACCCCCATTGCCGCCCCCACTCTATTATTAAAGGGAATAAAATATTACATTGGGATTTAGTGTGTAGACTTGGATTATGATCTGAACTAAATTTTCCGACTGGTCCTTACCTGTTAATAATTTTTTTTTTCAAAAAGGTATTGGCATATTAAAATATGAAAAAATGAAATGGAAAAATTTTCAATAATATAAAGTCATATGATAAAATTATGGAGGTTAAGCACGATGAACGTGTTCATTATTAAACATTACCAACCACAGCATTGATTTACATAATGTAAAATACCAAAATACCAAATTTTAACCATGAAATACTCATATTCCCACTTATACTTAATTACTTTATTCTGCTATATAATAATAACCTTATTTTTTTCTTAATATAGGTGAAGCTAAGCTCACATCTCAATGATGGACCGCATTTTTTGGTCTTAGTGTCTTCCGCCCCTCCAAAATCCAGATTACCTCCAGGGCCTGCCAGGTTGCACGTGCAAGAAAGGGGTTTTTGTCTAACTACAGGGGTTCCCCCAAGGGTTGCTGGTCAGTGGCTTATTAGTAATTTAAGAAGGTATGGCGTGGTTGAGGGAAGATTTTGCTTCGAGGGTGGTTCTAGGTGTATTAAAGGAGAAGGTCTATATGTACTACTTACCGATCAGGGTGAAGAAATTACGTCCACGTTGAAAGTTGCTTCAACTGGTAACCTACATTCGTCCAGGAGAAGGCCTGTTTCTAGAAATATGTCCGGTGAGTGTATTGTAATACTCGTATGTTGTATCTAGGAATTTTACATTTTTAATTTTGGAACAAATAAATTAGTAAAGATATAAGATTTATGTAGCGTTTTTTTCATAGTGATGGATAGCCCACGTCGTATACCAATGAGAGCAACTGGAGGGGTAGCTTTAGAATTAAGTGAATCTTCTTTATTGTCTCGTGCCGATTCACCGTATACTGACATGGAAAGTAATTATGGCTGTGGTGATAGTATTTCTAATGATGGATGGGGCCCGCCACCTATCGAACGCTGTATGAGCTGTATAAGCAAACTAGGTGCTATGTCAAGGTAAGCGCAATTTTAATGATAATAGTACAATTAGTCTTAACAGAAAATATAAAAATAATACGACAATAATTTCCTTATTATAGTATGTTTCTCACCGCATCATGATAGGTGCCAAAAATGAGTATTTCAAAAATATCTCAGTGTTCATGGGCTGTTCTAAGTCTAAAATAATCATTATCAAAAATAAAGATAAGGAAATTATTTACATATAACTTCTTCATAAGAACAGTTGTTTTACGCATTATGGTGTAAAAGTTCTATACATACAGATACAGATATAGTCCATGAAAAAGTTGAAAAAACTCTAAAAATTCTATGACAGCGATGAAACATGAGTACTCCTCCGTTTTCTAATGGGCGATGGTGATATTTTTAAGATTCCTATCCCTCAGCAACTATCCCTAGACTCTAAAAACCAACCCTATTTCGCGGGATTGAAACTACCCCTTGCCCTAATACTGAACTAAAAAATCAAAACACATGAAAATTTGTTTATCCCCGTTTTCGAGGGTGCTCAGCAAGGTGGTAATATTCATTTCTCCCCCACCCTCCACCAACCACCCCTAAAATCACCCCCTTTTCATATTTCTTGATACGGGGCATGTGGGGACTCGTTAGATTGGGGTTTTAACCTTTACAATGTCGAAATCCCCTTGAAAGCTGCGATCCAAGGGGGTGTTTTAGGGGTGGTTGGTGGAGGGTGGGGGAGAAATAAATATTACAATCGTGTTGAGCACCCTCGAAAACGGGGATAAATAAATTTTCATGCATTTTAATTTTTTGGGGATACTTTAGTATTCGAGGAGGGGGTAGTTTCCACCCTGGAGGTGGATAAGATGTTGTATATTTAAATTTCATACGGCTACCCGAATCCTGCCCAAATAATTGATCCGCATGCCTAAGACGGAAAAAATGCGAAATAGGGGAGGTTTTTCGAGTTTAGGGTAGTTGCTGAGGGGTGGGAACCTTAAAAATATCACCATCGTGTTCAGCGCCCTCGAAAACGGGGGAGTACCTATGTTTTATCCCTGTCATAGAACTTTTGTGTTTTGAGCCTTTTTCTGCAACTTTTTCATGGACTACATCTTTTCCACATCACTTTCGACAATAATAATAAGGCTATCTCTTTTTGCATGGTGCATTTTTGTTTAAACACTTCTGCTAAATTTTGTCGTAAAGACAAAAGCATATTGAGTACCCCATGGAGCGCAGTATCATTATTCTCATTTTAAGAGTTCAATAGCTATTTTTGTGGAAATCCGCATGTACCTTTATGCAACATACAGAATAGAAAATATCATTTTTTTCATTAATTTCCACAACAATGGCTTGCCCAATGTGTCCAGTTTGACAATTATTATAGCTGCAGTCTAGACCATCTTGTTCCAAGTAGCACAGATTTTAAGTCCAGTTATGCATCGAACTACCAATAGGTACTCGTGAACTGAATGAAAATTGTTTAATAAAATACTCTCCTATCCTCTTAAATTAAATCGAACTCACCTCAACATATCTTTATAGATAATTAAATTAGAAAATACCTCTCCAAGGCCTAGTCCCGAGCTAGCCGATCAAATAAAGGGCTGGACGGAGTAGGTCCAGCTCGGCGATTAACAGAAACAAAAATAAATCTCGCTGTAAAAAACGCAACTAAAGAATAATGGGAAGCTTTCACATATTATTTTTTAAGAACCAAATAAAATAAATTCAGCTGGGTCGAAATTTTTCCAGAAGTAGTGCAGTAGAAATGTTCCAAAAATTCCCATGACCTAAAAAAAGTTGCATACTCGAATTTGTCATGCTCAATGTTATCAGGACCACTTAGAAGGTCTAAAACCAAAAAAGTTGACCTCCCCCTTTTGCTTCAGCCGCCAACTTGAAAATGTTTTTAATCGTTTTGTCTCGTGTTCCAGGGAAACAGTTATTGAACAAAAAATTCTACGTATATTCGATAATTGCCACGATGCCGGGTAGTTAATATTTCGAGCGGCAGAGGGCATAGAAGTTACCAAAATACAGTTTTTTGAAAGCAGTGTTGTGAAATTCGACTTAGCAGCTGTTTAGGTAAAAATATTAGCCATACACACATATCCAAATAAATTCGATTCCATTGATTTTAGATTTTCAATTAAATTTTTAAAAAACCGTTTTTTTGGTAATAACTTCGGCGCCCTCTACCGCTCGAAATATTAACTTCTCGGCATCGCCGCAATAGCTGAAAATATGTAGAATTTTATTTACAACATTTTTTGTTCAATAACATTTTCGGGGGGACTAATAGAACATGAGATAAAACGATTCAAAAAGTTTTCAAGATGGGGGCGTCATCTTTTTGCTTTTAGAAATTCTAAGTAAAATGAGACTTTTTTCATTAACATTATTTTCCTTGCTTACCATGACACCGCGCGCAAAATATTTTGCACATCACATACCTATTATTACCCATTGTTTTATAATTTTTAATGCGCAAACATAGTCTTTCTTTGGCAGTTGTAGACAAAATATTGTTTGCATCTCGTGTGCAAAATTCTTTGGTCATCTCGGACGATTTTCTTATTCGGCTGCGCTTCGTCAAAAAACTTTTGTTCTCGGTCACCAAATTAGTATTTCGCACCCTAGATACAAAATGACTATTTTCTGCAACTGTCAAAAAAGGCTATGTTTGCGCGCGCATTAACGTCAGTGTCTAAAATGAGACATTTTCTCATTGACATTATTTTTTGTGTTACCATGACACTGTGCGCAAGAATTTTGCACATCACATACTTATTATTGCCTATTTTGATAATTTTTAATGCGCAAACATAGCCTTTTTTTTGACAGTTGTAGAAAAAAATATTGTTTGCATCTCGTGTGCGAAATTCTATGAACATCTCGAACGACTTTCGTTCACGATCATCAAAGTAGTATTTCGCACCATAGATACAAAAATAACTGTTTACTAACTTCATAATTATTCTACGTTATGACTACATTTGTAACATAATATAGTAATAATACAATGGCATTATAACATTTTAATATATTTTTGTTTTAGATCCTCTACGGCAACTGTAACTATCGGGGCTCCATGTTGGGAACATGCTTGTGATCGACATTCAATTAGCAGCAGTTCAGATAGTAGCGGTTGGAGTCAGGCCGTTACTAAACCACCTGCTAGGCCACCAAAGCCCGGTTCATCCTCCCCATCGCCAAAGAAGCCTGCGGCTCCTCCGCCACCATCATATGATAACTACGACATTCCTAAAATACCATATCCAGTGGTAAGTGTTGGATAAATATTAAAATGAAATGTTAAAGTAAATTTGAAATTAGAATAGCTTGTATGCGATCTTGCATTGTATTAATATTGTTATGTGTACGCCTACGCCACTACCTCATAGAACATATGAGAAGAATACGAGGAAGTTCGAGAGTGTATTTGGAAACCACTGGAGGCAGTGCAGTGCTTTGAACTGGAAACTGATATAGACATCAAATAAGACCTATTTGTGACATTTTGAGAAAATGTCCAGAACTATTTGGAAACTAGTGCAGTTAGCCAAGTTCTGTCAACTGGAAAGTCATATGCATTAAATAAGACCTATTTGTGACATTTCAAGAAGACTTCTAGAACATTCTGTCTATTCCACTTTGTGGAAATATTTAACTTGAATCTGATATAGACTTAAATAAGACTTATTAGTACCGTTTCGAGAAGTTTAATGGAAACAAGAAACATGGCTGCTGAAAAACAATTGCAAGACATTAAGAAAAATTGTATTAGACCAGAAAAATGACGTCGAGAGGAAAAAGAAGAACAAGAAAAACGACGTCAGGAGGAAAAGAAGAACAAGAAAGATGGCGTCAAGAAGAAAGATAAGAACAGGAAAGAAGACAAAGAAGAACAAGAAAAACTACATCAAAAAGCGGAAGAAGAATAAGAAAAATGACGACAAGAAGAAAAAGAATAACAAGACAGACAACGTCAAGAAAATAGAAAAGAACAGGAAAGGAGACGATAAGAAAAGAGACGTCTAAAAGGATATAAAGAAGACAAAGATGAATTAAGAAAATCAAGGATAACCTGAAAATAAGATTTCACAAGGAAAACAGGAAGCAATGACTCGACAGGTGCAATAGGGCGTTATTCTCTCAGCCACTGAAGAAATTAAAAATGATATCAAGGTGGATATAAGAATTGTAAAGTTACTGGCGTCGAAGAAAGGATTACAGATATGGAAGGAAAATTTCGTGCAGTTGAGAAAGAAGTAGGATGGCTTAAGTGACAGTTAAGGAGAAAAGGAGGCCAGTTAGTAGTGTCATCAGGTCCTCGATTACAACCTTCCTCCTTTGACAGGCAAACTTCATGAACTATATATAAGAGACAACTTGGGGCAGCTGCATGCGGAAGCAAATGGAGTGATGAAGACGAAGCGAAGTTATGAAAGGCTGACAAAAGGAAACCGCTGTTTTAATTGCGGCATATTGGGGCATATCAAGAGATATCCTAAGGAAGTAAAGGCCGAGAATGTAAAGAGACAGCAGGATGTAGCAGAAGTGAAGGCGGTTAAGATAAAGCTTCCGAAGGACTGGGCAAAGTAAGTTGTAAGAGAGGACTAACTGAACGTTGATGAAATTGGATCAATATTGAAAGCGAAAGAAAAAGGAATCCGCCCGGAATGGAAAGATGTTTCGGACAAAAGTGTTGGACTGAAGGCTTTGTGGGCGCAATGAGACTCCCTAAGACTTGAAGATGTACTATTACGAAGAGCAGTATATTGCAAAAATAATTTCTACGTCTGTGATGTTAATGTCAAAAGAACAGGCTATTTTTGCCAACCAATACAAATTATAACAAAAATAAGGATTAAAGTGTGCTAATGTTTTGTAAACAAAATTTGTTTCCTTTTTCAACTATAAAAGAATTCTTGTTTGCTATGTATTCTAAATTACATTACATTTATTAAGTTCTTTGTAACCATATCGGTAAAAATATACAGAACAATTCGATGTACATTTATCTTCATTTAGTGATATTATTGCCAAGTCTTTAATTTTATAATGTCATCAACATATCTCAACCAGACATCCGGTTTATGTATACAATTTTAAACATGTCTATTTTCAATTTTTTTTTTTTTCTAAATATGTTGCTTAAGATTGGTGATAAAGGAGACGCCGCGCCGTTACCATTCCGAAGTCCTCTAAATAGACATCGTATTCCGATTAAATATAGGTTGTTTTTATTCACATCGTTAAAAATTCTACTCTCCAAATTATGATTTGGACAGATTTCATTTTCTCCCATATTGTACACAAAGTTAAAGCAATAGTCCAGAAACATTGTCTACGTGGACAATATTTCTGGATCTTTGTGTACAAGAGAAAATGAAATCGTACGGAAATATTAACTCATACATACACACGCCAAGTTAAAGTATACTAGACTATAGATTATATGAAAAGATGTCATTCGTATATACAATTATGCCAAAATGTTTATGTCACTATTAATCTACTTCACACGGTTGCATGATCATGTACAAGTTATTCTTATTTTAATTTATGGATTAATGACAGATTTCCGTCGCTTCTACGAATGATACTTTATTTCTTTTGTTACAGGAGCCTAAGAGTGACGAACTATATGATACACCAAGAAAACTTAAAGAATGCATACAAGGCTTTGGGTTTGACACTGTGCAAAAACCTTGCGGCTGCGTAGTACGTGTGCGCCAACCCGAACCGGAAAGGCCGTGCGTGTGTCAACGTCTTATGTCCTGCTGGTCAGCCACAGAAGATGTCCATGCCGTTTACGCTACTGTAGATTACACCAAAAAGACTCACAGGCAGCAACCCGCCACTACTACTGCCAATTATGCCAATTTAACACCCATTGTTTCAACTACAACGACTGCTCCAACTTCGACAAATTACGAAAACATGGAATTTGCTCAAACACTTCAATTATATGAAAATAGTAAAGAAATCGCTGAAAAAGCTAGAGCTTTATGTGCGAAATGTGGCCATGCTCAAGACGACTACCTCATGATGGAGCCATCCAATAAACCATCACAACCACATCCAGGTTACATTCCTATGTCTCCAGCTGTTAAACAACGTTTAGGAAAAGTGCTGTCAAATAGTAACCCCAATTTAGGGCCTGCTTTAGACAGATCCAACAAACCTTCTGGTTCAGCTATGTTACAAGCTAATGTCTACCAACGAAAGCAACTTTTGGATAATACAGATAATCTGGATATCAGAAGAAAACGCTCCAACTCAGCAGATTCTTCTACTAGTCGATGTGAACCGGAGCCAGAACCTGAGATGTCTCCCTGCCATTGTGCTCATGCTATAGCAGTTAGAAGATCTTCCTCTGTCCCTTGCAAGTCCAACAGGGATTCATCAAGCTCAAATGACTCAGGTGTATTCGAGTTGCCTCGCAGAGTTCAAATTTGCGCAAATCAAACTCTGCCAAGGAGATCTAAGTCTTCGGATCCACTAAGAGACCTTAGTTTTCAGTTCAACAAAGTTGACAATAAGTCAGCAAGTGCGGAGGCTGAAGTTCCAGTTTGTCCCTCAGGATCTACAAGCAGTGGTACTTCAGATATGTCTGATTACTTTGAAACGCTATCTTTGTCGTCTCATAGCTCCAGTGATGCTCCGCCTCCCAGCTGTACTTTGAGGCCGAGATCAGGCAACGAATATCTTAGTATGCAGAGACTTATAGCCCCAGTCCCAGAGGAGCGACACTAAACTAGTCTACTTAGGAAGCAATAAAATAAATAGTATCTAGTACAATACATATTACTACCTATTATTATTATTATTATATTATGTCTGTAACCATTTTCTGTATAAAGGTATTTACTTTATAAATAAATTATTCATGAAAGCTTTGAGATTTATTTTTGTGGTTAGTGGAAAAGATATCTAAATAGACTTAGTTTAAGGGTTACAATAGCCTTGCCAAAAATGGCTCATAGATATACATATAAAAAATATGTAGACATGGATATATAAGATTCGAGTTGGATAGTGAAACTGTAATTCTCTATAAGCCCTCATTGAAGGTTACTAGTTTATAACAGGATTTGCATATATATTTTTAATCAGTTTGAAATGGTAAGAGTCTGTATAAGTTAACTGATGGACGGGAAACTACAAATTAGCATAGATTCTTATGTAAAAACAGGAAATTCAGATAAATTATTATATAGTTTATTGGAATTTCCCTTCTAAGCCATTTGAATATATGAGATTTCATGTGGATTCGCTAAAAATAGAGAATGTTCATCATGAAATCTTTTGAAAATGTACGCGAACGAACGAACGAACGAAATAATGGAATAAGCTAGTATTTATGATACTTAATATGGTCTCAAAATAGTACGTATGAAGATCTATCTGAAAGCGCCAGCAGAAATATTTAACCTATGTCAGGTACATTCATTACATCACTAAAGACATCTTTTATGGCCCTTTGTTAGTACAGATTTAGATGAGTATCACCAAACAAGTGAATTTCTCCTATGTCATTATTGAATCACATTATTCAAGCAACTAGCTAGAGTCTCTAAACTAGAGTACATTTCTACAAGCATATTGCAAGGAGAGCCACCTATTGCAATCAGACTAGGCTCAGCATGATGATGATGAAGCTATACAATTCTATAAGTTCCCTTGATGAGTATACTATATTATAAGAATGTGCGTGAAATCATAATGGAATATATGAAACTTGATATGGTTCCAAAATAATGTGTATAAGAATCAATCTGGGAATTGAAACCTGAATGATCTGTATCCATGCCATTTGATAAGTATACGTGAAAACACAATGGAATACGTGATGCTTGATGTAGTTCGAAAATGGTATATATGAAGATCTATCTGGCAATTGGAACCTGAATGATCTGTATCTGTGCAATCTGATAAGTTCTCCTTATGATCGTGTATAAGATACTGTAAGAATATACATGAAATCTCAATGGAATACATAAGTCCTTGCTGTGATTTCAAAATGGTATGCATGAGAATCTATCTGGGAATTGAAATTTGAATGATCTGTATCCATGCAATTGGACAAGTTTCCTCCATAGGTCTATATAAGACACTGTAAGAATGTACGTGGAATCACAATGGAATATAAGGCTTCATGTGATTCCAAAATAAGGATCTCTCTGGGAATTGAAACCTAAATAATCGATTATCTCGATTTGTACAAGAAATAATTGTGGGAAGACGTATATCTGAAATGAAGCCAATTTCTTTGTCTCTAAAGCATAAAAGCATTCTTGATAACAGCTCTTATTTCCCGACACTAATTCTATGACAATCTATTTTCTTCCTGCAGAGCCATTAATCTTATCATGTTATTTTTCTCTAGTATATGCGAAATAATAGCCCCGCGTGCCCCACCTCTGATACGGGTATCTTCTCCATGATTCTTTCTGTGAGCCCTTCTTCCAACACTTGATTATATTCCTGGTATGAGTTCTGATTCTTTAACCTGCTAGTTGCAGTTAGTATCTTTTAGGCTATTTACCTATTAGTGGTAACGGAAGTAATGTCTCTTTTTTTGCAGGCGTACCTCGCATCGCCCTATTAAATGTATCATTAAATCACGATCAATTTTTTCTTGCTAAAATTTATTAGATTTGATTAATATATCAACTTCTTGTTCAAACCACGACGCCACCACCAGAGTTGATCTCTTTCTTTACGAACTTTCTTACTCATTAATGTCCAATTCTGTCCGTTTTTAAATCTCTCAACCAAAATCATCCTCCAAACATCAGCGAATCCTTTTATTACAAATATTTAAAAAATCACACGGCTGTTACATTACATTATATTCATGTGGGTTAAAGGGGACATAGGTATTCGTTTTAATGAAAAAGTGGACACAATCGTTAAGCAAAGCATCTCATCAGGTTTAGAAACTATAGGACAACTAAGTTACGATGATTCTGTAAATATCTGTAAACGTGTACTGAAAAAATCGTGGTCAAACATGTGGCATGAATTTGTTTTCACCAATCCCACAAGATATACTAAAATAAATTCTGAAATACCATCCAAATTCTGGCATGATGACTTCAATCTTCCTAGAAAATATATAACCATCATTAATAGGATGAAATTTGGACATGGTTGTTATCCCGCACATCTATATAGAATTGGAATTTCTCCTACGGATGAGTGCGAGACATGTAAAGTTGAGAGTGACTTAATATATTATCTTTGCTCTGCCTAAATAAAACGGAGATTCTAAATTGCTTAATATCATTCCTATACAAAAGTGGCATAAAAATTCCCTTGTTTAACCTCATGTAATCGATCCGTGATCGACCTCTATGATATTTTTTTTTAAATGCCTTGACAGGCCCCTAGACGAGAAGTGTGTCCCTGTTATTCCTTATATTGAATAGAATTAGGGTTAGATCTTTAGCCGCTTCTAAATTTAACTGTGTATCTGGCTGTATGGACTATATCCTAATGCCAAAAAAGAAGTCCAATTCAATTGTGTTTCAATTACTCTGTTATTCCACACTTCAAGTTGGGTAGGCTAAAAAAAAAACCTGTGAACAGTTTGCCTGATATGTTTCCAGTTCATATTGTAATTGGTTCATTATATCGTTCAACACCAATTAAATGCTTTTCAGCAGTAACTCCTGGATCCATCAGCGGTTGTTGATATTTAACATCACTGACAAATTATCTCTTGATCGAGGGCTATGAAGCGACACACATAACTATTGCCTACACTTCTCATGCGACTGAAATCGGTATTTTCTGAGGTACTGACAGCAAGTTGCGTACCAGTGTACGCAACTTGCTGCTTGCTTATTGTTTAGTATCCCGTATCGTCGATTGTCTGCTAAAGAATACTTGTGAACCACTGCCCGATACTACTCTCATTATACGTTTTCTGCTTTCATTTAATTCAACAAGTAGTGGTTAAAGGAAAACATCTGGATTCAATGACAGGTTAGTAAGATTCCCTTTATTAATAATTTTTTCGCTATTTTCCGTTGCTGGTTTCTTCACTGACAACACTTTCCCGCGATAATAGAGAGCATGCTTTCAATTGCAACAAGGTACCTTGGATGAGACTTGAACAGATAACATTATGACCTGGCGTCAGAGAACCAAAGCAATCCTTCTTCTCTTTATTCTGACTAGATTTTAATTTTTAGCTTTCTCTGATCTTCCATCAGTTATTTATTATTTAAGCATAATGCTTAATAATGGACCGCATTGAAAATCATTACGGAATTTGAAATTTTAGAAGGCAGCATCCTCAGAAGCCTCAGGTTGACCTGAGGGTGTAATTAGATTTATTCTTCTTAATTAATTTATCTTTTTTAAAAAAAAGAAGCCGCCCACTGATTTAAAACTTTTCTCTCTTAAATTCAGTTTTTATTAAAAATGTTGCTTTCATTTTCCAAATGGATTTAACTCTTCTTATTGTGCAATTAGATATATATCTTCAAATAAAATTTAGTAAGAACGAAAGAGATAAAATTTTATTTTTCATTCATGAGTTTTCAAAAATTAATTTAGAAATTATAATTCCCATTTATTGATCTGCGTGCTCTCTATAAAGTAAACAAGTACCGTACTTAGAATAAACATTTTACAAAAACTGAGTTAGTGATCCATCAAAATTTAATGTCTGTAACAGAATAACTTCATCCTTATCAATTGAAAGTGTTTGTATCTGTCGAGTAAATGTAGTAATTATGATCATATGTTTATGAAATCAAAGATCTTCAGTCAATGCTGAAATTTAATTTATCATAGTGGATTTGCACAAATGTACAAAGCGAATTTCTCGATACGCACCAATCACATCCTGATTAAATATTTTAATTACTATATTCTTTGTGCAGCAACCAAAGTATAGACGAATTCGTCTATATATATAATTATATCTCTGAGTGTACTAATTGTTTATCTCTTGAACGATAATACTTAGGTACCTAAAGGTATGGCAAAACTGACTAACATCTCCCGATATAAAACTAAAAGAGTGTTGAAGACGTGAAAGAAAATGGTATATTGTTTTATTAGTAGTAAAAATGATACTTTTATTACAAGCCTGTAGGTTTGCCGGATGAACGAAGTGACCAACGCACAGCCGTCTGAAATGTCAAACTTTAATGTCATGAAAAGAGTAAAAAATGTCATGATTTTCTGACGTTTGAAGAAAAAGTTTATTTTTCGATTTGTTTCATCAAATTACGTTGAATGTAACATTCAACGTAATTTGATGAAACTACAATCAGGTCACCTCCAAGAATATAAAAAGATTTTTTTGCAAACAATTTCATAGATTTTGCGTAAATTAATACGAAATAATGAATGGAACAGACCCAAAAATAAGAACAAACCATTTGTAACAATCGAGATTTGACGAATACGTTAGTAATAAGAGCGAGTGATGAAAACAGAAAACTTAATTTTCGATTTGGTTCAACTTAGTTACGTAGGGAGTTATATCGTTAGGAAAAAGAAATCATTATTTTTTTGCTCTTATAGGACACACACATATAAGCACAAGTAGTCCAAATTAATTATTTAATCATTCTATAATCATAAACAATTAATATTAAAATGAAATCAGGCCTGACATTGAATTATCAAAACATAAACTTGTGCTGAATATGTGGCCTACTGAGTAAACATTTTAATTTGATAAAAGAATCTAAGAGACAAGAAAGCCAGTCCTATTTTTAAGTTATAAAAAGAGTGACTCCTTATCCTGACGCACCTTCCTACATCAGTGCTATTGGTAGAAGTCCCCAAATTTGTTATTATTTTTGTGCCTGTTTATGCTGTGACACTATTTCTTGATTTTATTAATAGACTATATCTATTTTAACTTCGCCTTCTACTTTGACTACACAATTGCCCTCTCTCACAAGCCAAGTGGCCGTCAGATATAGCTTCATGTGATTGTAGTGGGACTGTGAACGATCCGTACACATCCTGTCTGATGGACTTGACACTGGGATTCTGATAATATCCAAGGGCGCTTGTCACACCTTCGGAGACAAAGATGCGAGGTTTTCACTCTCAAGGGGATTTTTTTCAGCATATAGGACGTAAATAGACGAAATACAAAATATTACATTTAACTGTCGATATGCTACCAGCCACTCTCCCTATGAGGCTACCTTTGGACGTTGCAGTTTATTTAAATTTAGGATTTCACCATCGCATCGTACGATTTCAGCATGTTTCTAAGTCATCTTTATTTAGCCGTCACTCACCTAATCCATCGATCTTTGATAGTTGTTAATAAATAATGCGATTTAATGCAAATACTTCTCTGGTTCCATACCACGCAGGGTGAGTATCGGGAACTCGAGAAACGTATAGTTTGCAATTACCATCCAAAAATAGCTGACAATGGACAATCAATGGCACAAAAAGATTAGTATGGAAATGCAATGCGTTGAGATCATTGGGCTTGGCTCGGCTCGTGCACATGCGTATTCTATTTAAACGAATTGGACTTTTCAAAGTCCCTAGGTCCCAAAGTCCCTTGAAATTGTAATCACTAAAAGTGAGACGTTTGAAACTACCTGTGACGCAACGGAATAGATTTTATCGACCAGTTATGTTACATGGGACGTTCCAGAGGTAAAGCATACTAATAACATGAAAATACCCACGAATTACCAACTTTTTTTTGACAGGGAAAATTTGTCATGGACATCCAATGCTTAAGATCTATTACATTCGAACATACTAATGACATGAAAATAAAGGGTTTTGACGCACGAGTCACCAACTTTCTTTGACAGGGAAAATCTGTCATGGACATCCCATGCTTAAGATCATTGCATTCGGATAGTACTGGACTCCTATTGGCTAAAACCCCTGTCTTCCGCCTGTTGCACTATCTGGAATCACTTTCGCATTACTTCAGGTTGCTGCTATCTTCGTAAAACATTAGTTATATGATGCGGCACGTGTCTTTGAGGGTATGCCTTATGTACTACCACCATTTCATAACACTCACAAGTTCATACCCATGTTATTTGTTTCGCTGTAATCGGCAGAGAAATAACATTTTTATCGCTTCCGCAAAAGGAGTGTTTTTGCGGTTTATCGCTTATACTTCGCTAAACTGAGTCCTAAACTAATTAAAATTTTGAAAAAGTGCTCGAAATAAAAGTTGTACAGCATTAAATTCTGCGTCGAATGAAATCAAAAGTAACAAGGCTGCCAGTGATGATTTCATCTCCCAACAATTAAAACTGAATATTAATCGGCGGGTTAAAGTCAGTTTAGTAACCTTTATAAATTTCAAGAACAATATGTTAGAAACTGCATCTTCCCGAGGAGACTAGTGGGTAGAAGAAGTCAACGTTTGGCCACAGTGAGTAGTTTAATTGATGGGAGATACCGACAGAACTGTCTTACCCGTACACCCAACGAGTTCCAAAGGTAGGCCCCAGGATGAAAGCATCGCTACTGCTTTTGAACATGTTCGCAATTAAACTGAGAGCATGCAAGAAGAATGCCAGTTTTATAGAAAACTGGCATTGTTTCATAGGAAAGAGATTATAAAAGATTTTTCTGGCCTTAAACCAACTAATTGATATTTATTATATATATTACTCCCATAATGGTCTTCTTTTCCTTGTTACAAAAAAAAACAAGTTGTTTTGAAATTGAACCCAGACTGACCTACTCGGTATTGACGTACTACACTCCCACTAGCTCTCATTGCAGCAGCCACATTCTTTTCCCTGGTGTAAGATTTTTGACATGAGATGTGTTGCTTTACAATCTCTCATCTCCCCGCTTCTTACAGCACTCAACAAACTTTCGGATTCCTCTTGTTTTCGCTGTTACTGCTTCATCCTCCTCTATTGTCTCTCCAAACACAGTACATGTGTCTGTCATGTTGTATCGCACGGGAACAGGTTGGTCACCGAAGGTTACTGTCCTATACTGAAATTAGAATGTGGGTTTATAGTTCGGCAATTCGGCAGAAGGAGGGAAAAATGTGGAAAATTGATCCAAATTTAACCTACTGTAGTTTGGTAGCGTGTGGTCCTCACCCCTTTTGAGGGTACATTTTTACCCCACACCCTTTTTCCACAACTCCGCCGAGGGGAAAAACCTAGGATAGTCATATTATGTCGCAAATGAAGCCATTAAAACAAAAAACCTTTTGTTGGGATTATTTCCGGTTTGGATGTTTAACGCTACTGACCTAAATAGCCAATGAGTATATTACATAATGACCATGGAAAGTGAAACTTAACATATATGGTATTATTAAAATTATAACATGCCCTTTTATCAAGATCCTCCACCTTCACAGACTTACCAAATCCACCACATCCCTCTCCCACCTAAAGTTCACTTTTTATATAAAGTTTTCAATAGGAATATTTTTAAAAACTGAATTGAAGATATTAATTACCACCCTTCTAAAAGTGCACATGGAAGGGGAAATTTGTCTCAGGAATAATAATTAGATTACAATAAATTACTTTTTATTAACAATAGCACAAAGGAGAACAATGTAGAACTACAGTAATACTACATATCTATGTAAATTAGTTGCCATTATTTAAAACAATATATCACAAGTGAAGTAAACCTAAACATTTCATCCATTTCATAATCTGGAAAGTGATTTGACAAATAAAGTTACTACCATATTCAGGATACGAGAGAAATATTCATATCATTTGGTCCCAACTATTTTTCTAATGCATGTATTGCCAATGTCATACATTTTGGCTGTAATTTTATTATTTTGTTTACTGCATTAAATTGCAAGTCTGTTATCATATTTTTATTTATGTACCATTTGTGCTGTTAAAGATCTTCAAATAGTTACGTAAATTTCTGTTTCCTGAGAATGGCAATTTTAAAATGCTTTCAGGAAAAAATTTCTTTTTTCAAAAATCAAAAATTAGTCTTTTACATTTCAACATACATTAATAAATACTATCAGTTAAATCACAAAAATATGCCCATTAAACCTGTTTAGGATATTAGAATTAATAGATCCTTGCAACACTTAATATGGGACTACAATAATTATGTAGAATAGTTTTAAAATTATTTGCTATAAATGATGGAAAATATAGTAGTATCGTAGTATTAAATTAATTTAATATTTGTTCAAGATTCTATATATTGTATATGAGATCAAATACCTAATTTAAAACTTATATTATAGAGGGTTAGTCAAGAAAATTTACGTTATTTAATTCATTTACATACGTAAAAACTAGAAGCACATGAAAGATATGTTACTTTCAATTTTAGTAAACTGTATATAATATTATATATTTTTATTTACCCTGGTTTTATAAGACACGCCCGCAAAAATTTTAATAAAAGTCGAACGTCCATCTGTACAATGGCTTGTGTAAGCAAGTATTAATTAGAGAGTTATCACCCTGAGAAGACAAGTTAATTACAGACTTCTCTTACATACCTATATTTATAAATTGTGCAATTCAATATGTCAGTTCAAAATAGTAGCACAATAAATGTCGTATTACTGTTAATTGTTTTAAAACTATATAATATTCATCGAAAAGACTGACTGCGCTTGATAAACCAATAGATAGTCTGTTGTCAAAATTGTCAGTTGTTATTTACCCTCGCTACTAGGCAGTTAAATAACATATATCAGAATTGTTAACAATGCAGCTTATACCTAAAATACTGACAATAATATATATAATTACAGTTCACTCCCCAGGAGTGGTTCGAAATTCTAATCAACTCCTTTATAAGTAAATAAGTAAAACAAAAAAGTGCCAGTTGCACTGTAACTTAACTAACTCCTAAACTTTGGCATATTCATTTTTGCGTTTAATTTATATACCTTAGAAGTCGTAATCCACTCCTAAGTCAAGTGCACATTCCCTTATCCACGGCAGAAAATTTGATACTCGCGTATACACCCCTGGCCTATTTTTCTTGGCACAACCATCACCCCATGACACAATACCAGTCAACTCTAGCCTACCGTTCTTTTCGCATACCAATGGACCTCCCGAATCCCCGCCGCATGCATCTATTCCACCCTTCAAGTGTCCAGCACAGAGCATTGAGTCAAGAATTTGCTGCTGCCTTCCTCCGTATATGTCATGTTTTCTGCACGTTTCCAATGATATAACCGGTACTGCTGCTGCTTTTAAGACTGGTGAAAGACGATCAGCTACATCGGGATCGGTGGCGCCCCAACCAGATACTTCGCACCACGTTCCTGGTGGAGCGGATTGATCTGAAAAGCATGCAGGCTTCACAACATCATTTAGTTTGAATCCAGGAGAGGATACGAGAAGAACCGCGACATCGTGGGAGTATGGACCCAGCTTTCTGAAGTCTGGGTGAGGAATGAATATTTCCACTTTCAGGATTTGCTCGTAGGGAGAAGAACCTGTTGAAGTTGAAACTCTGTTAGAAAATTCACTTTACTAAAGACAGGGGTTACTTAGGCTCTATCTTTTGCATTCAGATTTTGTACTATACTGTGCCATATGAAAAATTTGGTTTTAAATTTCAGTTTATTGTATATAATATATGATTTTCCGAATTTTTTGCATTACATAGGTAGAAAATACATTTCTACGACGATATTAAGACAAAATTTATGAGCTTTGATTGTTTCGTGCAATTTACCAGATCTTCGTATAGGTCTAATTTGAATTAAGGAAAGTTAGAAGAAACATGATGCCAAGAATTATCAATAAATCATGATGTTTAACTACTTACAAGTATTAATCACTATATATATATATATATATATATATATATGTATGAAAACATAGGATACACTAGCTAACTGCTAATAGCTATTCGATCACCAGTTTTCTCGATTTTAGTAGTTTACTTTTACAGGGTACAGAGTAATAGTATACATACAATCCTTTTTTACGTTTATTTTGCAAATCAGTAATCGAGGAGTCATTTCCTAACAGTAAGATTACAACAATATTGAAAATGTCTCAATAAGTTTTTTAAATAAATATAATTGATACACTATATAGGGGGGCCTAGCGACAGTTGCCAAAACTAAAAAAACTAGGTAGAGAGCATCAATACTTATCAGAATAACAGCTACATATGTCATCGGATTACTTATCGCTTTCGTTATATTAACGTTTTTTTTATTTTTTCAGTAGCTCCTACTCTTATCAATAAAATATTTTTTATTATTTTATTTTTATTGTTTTTAACGTTTTCTAACATATTAGTTACATTATCCGATAAATGTTGGAATACTATAAAAAATCTAAATTCGTTACTTTAGTAAAAGCTAGTGAAAATTAAAGATAATAATAATAATTTGTTACCTGTCATGAATCTTTACAAATACCGATAATGATTTTTTTAAAAGAACAGTAGTTCTCCTGATCTAACTGCTATATTAAGAACTTCTACATATGATAGGCTTTTAGAAACAAAAATATAAAATATCTACCTAATCAGAAAAAATGAGTAGTTACAATTCAACGGACAACGGTGCAATTTCAAAGTAAATTCGATATCTTCTTCATCAGGAAATTTGCTTTTTCTTTTAAATAAAATTGCTTACTTAAATATCAGTATCGCTTAAATAAAGTAATAATTATTGTTAGTAAATAACAAACTCGGGTTAAAAATAGTAAAAGCGATCGGTCAACATTGGTTAAAAGTGTGCGAGTAGTCTTTATACAGCTATAGTTAAGCAATACCAGAATGACACCTATCAGTGAAAATGGATTGAACGCCTCCACGATCACCCGACATGAATCCTGTAGATTTTTATTTGGGGATATTATAAGAAATTGTGTACGCCATGGAATGTTTCACTGAAAAAGAGCTGCGAAGTAAAATCAGGGAAGCATAAAACGTAAAGAGAACAAATGAAGCAGCCTTTCAAGGACTCAAACAATCACAGACTACGGATAGCGGCTGATGGAAGATATTTGGAATACCTTCTCTAAACGCAGTTTTATAACATTTCTTTTTTTCAATTAAAGTGCTGGCATATCATATATATGTAGGACTATTTAAGAATAAATGAGTGGTCAGTGTAGTAAATTTGAAATTTATTTTAAAATTGTACTTTTACCAATGTTGATCGTTTGCCATCATTTGTTTATTTAATCCTACTTTTTCATTTCCTACAATTACTAAACTACCTCTAATCGTCTGTCCAGTGCTATTGGGTTTATACCTCGGAACCCAGCTATAATGAATGGATTTGAACGTTTCCGGGTTTTTTCAATTTCTTATACCAAAAAGTAAAAAGTTTACCCTTTGAAACTTTCCGCTAATGATTTTGAAATTAAAATGACATTACTTATTCTAGTACAGTATATTCCTTTTAAAGCTATATTCACAACAAAAGCAGATTCATTGAAATGTTAAGAAAGAAACTAGCTGATAACAATATTTTCTCATATCAAGCAGAAGGTGGTGCTAATCATACAAACAGCAATTAGTATTGAATCAGAAAATGTTGTTCTTGTTGCTGAAGATATTGATATGTTAGTTTTATTAACAGCTTTAACACCTCCTCATAGAGAAATATATTTTCTCAAACCAGCAAAAGGCACGATATCCGCAAAAATTTATTCTAATTTTTATTAGAGACTTTTGCCTTGAACAAACATTACCAATGTGTAAGAATCATATTTTGTTTTTACATGCATTAATTGGATGTGATACAACTTCAGCGTTTTACAAAAAGGGGAAAAATTCGAAATTCGAAAATCGTACAGATTTAAAAGATGCTGCTATTATCTTTACTGACGTCACTAATATCTTACAGTCGGATATTTTATGCATTTTTACATTTTATGGTGCTCCTAAAAATCAAGAAAATATAAATAATTTTCGATACCAATCGTTTCTTAAAGCTACAAGTAAAAATACCTGTCAACTTGGCTTCATGGCATACGTTGAGAATTCTAAAAATTTATTTTTTTTTTAATTCACGAATTTTCGAAATTGTGGTAATTTTCAATGAGTAAACTTTTTTAGTTTATGGAATTAGAAATAAAATAATAATAATAATAATAATAATTCAAATCCATTCATTATACCTGGGTTCCGTAATTTTTCATTTATAATGACTAATTGCACTGGACTAGTTACTGATATTAAAATTATAAGAAAAAACATATTACTTAAAAGAACAGTAAACTTACCAATGAAATAAATATCGAAATTACTTTGAAATTGCACCTTTATCCGTTGAGTTGCGAACAGCTACTTATTTTTTCAAATCAAGTGGATGTATTTTACTTTTGTTTCTGAAAGCTTATTGTGCGTAGAGGATTTTGTTATACCATTCAAATCGGCTAACTGTTCCGTAAATATAATTATTATTTTGTCTTTAATTTTCACTAGCTCTTACTATAAAAAACAGTATCAATGAATATTACTAGAATTCAAAAAATATTAAAGTAACAAGAATAATAAAAGAAATGATTTACAATGATGGGAGCTACTGAAAAAATCAGAAAAACACGAATATCTCGAAAACGTGGATGTTATTCTGACAGGTATTAATGCACTCTCTTTGGTTTTTCTTTTTTGACCTCTGAGTCACCCTGCATAAACCACTAATCACTTAATTCTCGATTCACTGCAGCTTTTATATTTCATCCACCACAAAAAATAATAAATCACTTAAAACTAAACGAAAACGAGATATTATAACCGCACTAACCTGGTGGACCATGTGCACCGACCACAGCAGTTAAGCCTTCACTATAACAATGCGCTGCAGATAGAACCAACCGCCTGCTAATCAAGGCGCCACCACATTGATGATTATCGCCAAGACGCAGCTCAACTTGCCATGGCACAGCTCCCAGTGGTGGTTCCTCGCCACCAATCACCCTGGGTTCGCGTACCGGCTTCCACTGAACTACCCTCGAGCCGCAGGAATTATGAGGGAATTTAGGAAACCCATTTCTATCACCACGAGGCGAAAATGCCGTAATACTCGACAGAAAACAAACGAAGATACAAGCACGTAGAAGCTGCATTGTCAACAATTCGCCGTTACTAGCCCTCTACGTTCGTTTTATGCTTTGGCCTGGTCCCACTACCGTTAAAATTCAATGTTATTTATTGATAATAAGCGGAAAGTTCATGTTCATAAGCTGCACTTGCAATTCCGTTGAGAAACCATGTCTGTCTTGATAAGCCATAGTTATGTCATTGTGTCCCGCACACTTTGTGTTAATTGCGCAGCGGCACATATAGATATTAAGCTACCTTGGCCCAGCGCATCTCACTTTCGAATGACCTACTTCCTGTATTGAAAGCGAAACAGTAGTGTGGTCAGCTAAGAAATAATCGGATTACTGCCGAAATTATCGAAAGTTATTGTATGAGGAGATTGTTTACAGTGCTTAAATTTGGAGCCTATGTATACCGATAATATGTACAGCTAAAATTATATTATGTTAATTAACAAATTAATTTAGAAGTGGAATAACCCACCCCAAAATATTAAGTAGCAGTACAACTGATGCAAATTTTATTTATAGAATTTGAATAGTTACAAACCTAGTTTACACAATATTTAGTTCAGGTCAATTCCTATTTAAGGCGGCATACTACACATTTTTTTATTGGCTTCCTATACGGTTATTATTTGAAAATAATTGAAAAGTACCAAAGCGTTAAAAAATGATTATGTGAACTTAATGCTTTGATATTATGAATATATTAAGAGCTCAGAAGTCGTCGAAATTTAAGAATAATACTCCCACTTGGCTGATTATAAATATTAAGCGAAGTTACTTAGTATGAAAATAAACAAAAGAATGATTTATGTATCTATATATTTATAACTAAATTATGTAAATTATAAACACTGAAGTTCCAAAAGTAAATTGATATTGAGGTCTATTACCGAGTCTTATTATCCTTTCTTAATTGTTATAAACTAAAAAGTGATATACACATATAGAATTATCCGATAATTAATTTCTTTCAAATATTCGCGACAATACAACACATTACTACTTAAAAGACTTCCGAAAAGGCAATTTTCCAGCACTTTATAATTCATTAACAGAGACAGACTGGACTTTTCTGGAAGATTATTCGGATGCAAATGTTACCTGCAATAAATTTTATAACAAATATTATTATTAGCCGTTACTCGAGTCCGAGTATAAAAATGTTACAGTCGATAAATTGTGTACAATAAAAAACAAGTAAAAGTACATTGTAATTCCCATTCATCTACGGTGCACACGACTATGGCTATAGAGGCCAATTCGGGAGAGCACATGTCGACCGCAGTCAGGACAAACATAGACCTGGTTAGGTCTTGGATTCGGCCTTCTTGCAGCAACATTTCCTTGATAGCTGGCCACAACCCCTCGCCATTCGGTTCTGTCCACTGCAAGTTGTTCCCATTGCTCGTCTGCAATACCGCAGGATTTTAGATTTTCATGGAGAGCGTCTTTGAACCTCTTTCGTTGACCGCCACGCCTTCTTCTACCGCTTAGCAATTCACCATAAAGTGTACATTTAGGAAGGCGGTTATCATGCATACGATGAACGTGACCTGCCCATCTTAGGCGTGCTTTTGAAATAAACACCTCAATTGGAAGGCTGTTTGCTCTCCTGAGTACTTCCACGTTTGATATGTGATAGAACCAACGGATTTTCATCATACTTCTGAGGTGTCTTTGCTGAAAACGTTCTAATTCTTTCACATGACGACGGTAAGTGACCCAGCTTTCACATCCATATAGCAGTGTTGGAATGAAAACTGCTCTGTAGACAGCCATTTTCGTTGACAAAGCAAGGTCGTGGTTGTCAAATACTCTCTCTCTAAGTCCCCAGAGTGCTCTAGATGCAGCGTTAATTCTATTGCGAATCTCGCTGTCCATGTTTGCTTTGTCATTAACAACGTTGCCTAAGTAATTGAACTGATCCACCACTTCAAGAGAATTTCCGTTAAGTGTAATGTCTATTTGATTCACTTGATGAGGAGTTGACATAATCTTAGTCTTTCCAATGTTGATTTTAAGTCCCAAGGAATCATAGCTCTGGGCATACACATCTAAAAGTTCTTGAAGCTCTTCCGGCGTAGAGGCTAAAAGTGCACAGTCATCCGCATACTGGAGATCACAAATGAATCGTGTGCGTGTCTTCGTGAAAGCTCTAAAGCGCCCTATGTTAAAGAGACCGCCATCAAAACGGTATCTGAGACCTATTCCTCTGACTGTCAGTTTGTTGTCAACAATAATTGTTAGAGCAGTGGTAAACAAATTAAAGAGTAGAGGTGCCAGGACACATCCCTGCCTAACTCCAGTGAGGGTTTGGAAAGGTTCGGTTGCCTCATTATTATACATAACCTGGGCGTTGTTGTTTGTATGTAGACTGCGACATACTTCCACAAATTTTCTAGGGATACCTAAGCGGAACATAATTTTCCAGAGCACTTCCCTGTCCACCGAGTCAAACGCCTTGGTTAAATCAATGAAGGCCATGTGAATTTCTCCTTGATGTTCGAGTGCTTTTTCTTGAAGCTGTTTAAGTGTGAAGATTAAATCCGATGTGCCTCGGTTTGGTCTAAAGCCACTCTGTGTTTCAGGAAGTAACTTTTCCATAACAGGTGTTAGCCTATTTGCCATCGCTTTAGTGAGTATCTTCCCTCCAACAGCCAGGAGAGCTATACCCCTGTAATTTCCACAGTCCGCAGCGCTGCCTTTGTTTTTGAAGAGGTTGATTAAAAGTGTATCACGAAACTCCTGCGGAGCTAGACCACTTTCCCACACGACATCAAACAGTTTTTTGAGGTAGGGTATGAGCTCTGACGACACAGCTTTAAAGATCTCAGCTGGGAGTGAGTCGGCGCCGGGAGATTTGTTATTTTTTAGCTGCCCAATGGCGGTTAAGATCTCTTCCGTTGTTAGTGGTTTATCTAAGTCTTCGAAGGTGTCATATTGAGGGATAAGATTTATAATATCGTGATCGGCTTGACTTTGCTGGTTAAGAATGTTAGAGTAGTGTTCTTTCCATCGGGCTCTTATTTCCTGGTCTTCTTTGAGGAGATTTCCATTTAAATCTTTAATAGGGCACATATTTTTCCGACTGGGGCCGTACACTGCTTTTACTTCTTGAAAGAAATTCCTGTAGTCGTGTGAATCGGCGTACCTTTGAATTTCTCTGGCCTTGCTTGCCCACCACTCGTTCTTTATTCTTCTGATTTCGCGTTGCGTTTCATACTTAGATTGGGTAAAAGCTTCTGCTTTTGATGAGTCGTTGGGGTGGTTGATAGCGTTTTGGAAGGCAGTATGTTTGCGGTCAAGAAGTTCTTGTATAAAAGCTTCATTATCATTGAACCAGTCCTCCTGTTTTTTACTTGCTGCAGTGCCAAGAATTTCCTCACTCGCACTTTTTAAACTGTCTTTAATTTGTGTCCAGGTAGCAGCGACATCTACAGAATTGGTTTCTTCTAGTGCACTAAAATTCTCTTGAACTTTTTGCTTTAGCTGTTCGACGGTTTGTTGGTCACGCAATTTACTAATACAGAGACGGAGTCTACGTTTTACTTGAGTTCTTCGGTGTTTGGGTCTCATAACAATTTTCATTTTAGAGACAACAGGACGATGCTCGGTCCAACATTCGCTATCAATGCGCGCCTTTGTAATTTGGACGTCCTTGAGATGCTTCCTACGTACGATAACATAGTCCAGTAGATGCCAGTGACCTGATCTGGGGTGACGCCAGGTGCCTTTAAATTTATCCTTTTGTCGGAAAATGGTGTTTGTTATAACTAGATCATGTTCGGCGCATTTAGTTAGGAGTAGTTGACCGTTAGCGTTCATGTTGCCCAAACCGTTCTTGCCTATGATGCCTGGCCAGGTGTCTGCATCTCTCCCTACTCTAGCATTAAAATCGCCAAGAATAACGAGTCGTTCCGTTTTAGGTATTCTACAGAGGGTTTCTTCCAGCTGTTGATAGAAGCTTTCCTTGGTTTCGTGACTTGCATCCAGAGTGGGAGCGTAGGCGCTTATTAGATTTACCGCGTTGCCATCTGATAGCTCATAGCGTAGCAGCATTAGGCGCTCGGATAGGCCTTGTGGTACTTGTGTTAAGTTGGATACAAGTTGATTCCGAACGGCAAATCCTACTCCATGTTGTCTTCTTGAATTGGTGGGAAGACCTTTCCAATAGAAGGTGTAGTACTTTTCTGTGAGAGAGCCTTCCTCCAAAAATCGAGTTTCGCTGAGAGCTGCAACGTCAACATTGAGTCGGTGAAGTTCTCTATCTATTAGAGCAGTTCTTCTTTCAGGCCGATCGGTGCGAGTGCTGTCGTTCAAAGTACGAACATTCCAAGCGCCGTAGATGAAAGAATTAGTTTTGTTGGATTTAACTTGTCGGTGTTTTTTCGACATTCGATGAGGTGTCCCTGTGGGCACCCTCCCCCGGAGATCCGATCGGGAGGGTATTTTACCTCCGGATGATTTTGTCCCACTTGAATGCTCCATCATTTTTTTAAAGCCTTAATCGACTGAAAACGAAGCTGCATTTGAAGTTTTAGCTGGATCAGGTATGCAACTGACCAGCTCGGTTGCGGAAGGCGAGTGGTGTGGTCCCATGGCACAGAAGGAGACTGCGACGATGGGTTAACCAAATGATTCCAAAAGCAACCTTTGTGTGCGGTGGGTTATTTTTACCGCACTCTTCGTGAGAAGGTGGATGTGCTCACGGCAAATGGTAAGGGTTATTCCGCCCTTACTCGGTCGTTAGAGCCTCGTTAGTGAGAACAGGGTGCACCAAGTTCAAATTGAACTCATCGCGAAGGTGAGGTTAACAATTGAGTAGGAGAGGCTATAACTTGCGCTTCACTACCCCATTATCCCCATAACAAATATACAGTATCTTAGATAATCATGTGCCACTTTATAAAAATAGTATATGTAAATACCCTGCTTGATTTACCCCGGACATTATAAACTATACAAAATTAAAAAATAAACATAGAATGAAATTTAAATAATTCAACTCGGTGAATTTCATCGCCTGAGAAAAACTATTAAGAGTCAAATTAATGTTGCATATAAAGGTTATTTAAAAAACGTCCAAGACTCAATTATTTATTATCATGAGACCTTTTGGAAATTTTTTCATGCTAAGAAGCAAAACTCCAGTATGACGCATCATAGCACCTCTTATGACAGCCCTCAGTTGATTGCTAATCTATTTGGGTAGTTTTTAGTAGCGTTTACCTACCTCAAAAAATTTCTAATATTGATTCGAATATTGCACGTGCACCTTCACTCCATACGATGTTGTTAAAGTTTTAGGAAAATTAAGAAACAAGTTTACTTCTGGACCTGATGGAATACCATCTTTTTCTGTTGAGGATGGTGCATATGTTTTTGCCAAACCTCTTTCCATCTTTCCATTTTGTTTGGTTTAGCGTTGAAGACTGAGACATTTCCAGATGTGTGGAAAATGACTAAAGTTTGTCCCATTTTTAAAACTGACGATCCATCTATAGTTAGTAATTAAAGACCTATTTCAGTACTGTGTAATTTTGTAAAGACTTTTGAAATGTTACTGCGGGATAATATCCTGCTAGACGTGAAGAACTCATTACTCAATTTCAGTATGGCTTCGTGGAAAAAAGATATGCACTATATAACCTATGTTTAGTTGCGCAGTTTATTGCTCAGAATATAGATAATGACAGTCAGGTTGACGTTATGTGCACAGACTTTTGTAAAGCCTTTGACAGCATAGACCATCCAACTTTATTGAGAAAATTAACCTTGTTCAGCATTAATGATTTAATTATTTTATTACTTAAGTCTTATTTTGACCACCGTAAAGATTACGTTTGTTATAATGAATATAGGTCTCTTTATTTCATTGCTAGCTCAGGTGTTCCTCAGGGATCAAATTTGGAACCACTACTATTTTTACTTTTTATCAAATATTTAGCTGAGGAATTAACGCGTGGTAGATTACTTTTTGCCGATGATCTTATATTATTTAAGTATAAAATAGTTTCCTCTTATCACAATTAAGTTTTTTGGTCCCTAAGCAGACGTCAAAGCAAGATATCACATTTTATATTGACACAGCAAGAATTAATGTTCTTGTGAAGTGACCCATTTATGTAATGTATTCGTATTTTAATAAAATTTCTTGTAATTGCGACTTGTATTCAGACTCATTCAACCAAGTCTTAAATGTGGCGACCAAGTTAAGTCTAAATTATATTTGTATTTTATTTGTTACCGATGTTTTGGCAACCTCTGTAGCCAAGCTTCACCAACTATAACTTCCGCTTACCTTATCCACCTTTACTAATATCTCATACCTTTGTCTACCTGTAAATCTTTCCTGACCCCTCCCCTGATCCTTTTGTCGTGTTTGTTATTCTTGTTTTCTTTTTGTACAGTTTTGTCTCTAAATTCATTTCTCGTCACAAATTACTGATAATATTAAAATCTTCTGAAACCAAAATTCCTAAGGCCAAAAGTTTAAGCCAGCCTTGAATAGCCCGTTGTTCATGCGTTTCGCAGAAGGTGCCTCGTTTAGATTGAGGTACCTACGTCAATTTTTAAGTTTTTTCAAATATTTTGTGTTTGGATGTGTTTAATGTTATTACATATTTTTATTTAGGTTGACAAAAGGTGTTTAGGTTTAAGGCTAAAAATTTGTTTCTTACCAAGCCAGACCTGGTCCGCCTGGTCTTGCAATCCATCACCGCCGTCAGTGCGGTGGTTGTACGACCGGTCAAAGGACGGGTTCTAGGGCGGTACTTTGTAGTATAATTTGATTGAATCTATTTTGAATTGAATTAGAATATAGAATGGATAGTGTAGGTGTCTGTGAAAGGCGTTACCGCATTGTGCCGTGATACTGCGTGTTTATGCTCATCTTTCTGTTTTCCTTTTGGAATTTTTCTTCTTCTTTCCACCATTTCTAATTCCGGCACGAATTACCTATATCATTTCAATTTCTCTATGGTATTTATTGTCCTATCGCTGTTCGTTCTCAATATGCTCAGTCTCTTCCTAGTTTGTTCATGATCTTCTCGACGGTTGTTGGTCACGTGTAACATATCACCCTATTTTTAGTTTGGTTTCTATTCAGCATTAGCGCTTTCCTCAGTAGATGTGTTGAGTGCATGTTCCAAATTCTTCAGTGAGTATTTTTCAATCCTCTTTGTAATTATTTTCTTATCTTATCAGCGTTGGTGTCTTCTGTCGTTCCTTTGGTCATATTATTTTTACAAAAAGGTGGATGATGTCTTTTTCGCTTTTCTCATACTTTTTCTATTAGGTTTTGTTGCGGACGCGTTTTTAACACGGTATGTCATCGTTGACATCACTGATGGTTGTGTATACTGTATATCCTCTTAGCTGTTTTTCCCGACAAATAATAAAGTTACCCTTGTAACTCTGATATGCCACATTCATTATTTACTTTTCTCTGCTCTTCAGTTGGTTTGTCAGGTATATTCCTCGGTATTTCAGTTTGCTTGACGTGCTTGCCCGACATAGGAATAGGCCTATTTTGTAGTCTCCGCTTATTATGCTTTATTTTGTTGACTGGTCTCGCACCGTTATTAGACTTTTCTTGAATCTTAATTTCAGTCCACTTCCTAGAGAAACATGTTAGGTATATAGAAAATATACACAATTTCAAAAATCTTAATTAACCATAACTCGACTTTTGATAGAACATTTTGAATATTTCACACCAGCTTACAGATAATTTCATAAGCTTCATGTTATATTACCTTGTTTTTTTCTAATATAATGAAATTATTAAGTATTAATGAGTATGAGTATCGCATTTAAGATTTAGACAGTGTGGAACAGTCAAATAAAATAAATTCAATATCTCAATTATTGTGCATATTTATAAAAGTCCCGAGACACGTCGATTTTGGATTCTAAAATGCATCCTGCAACATACAAATTTCACCCCTAAATTCAACCCCCTTAGAGTGGCAGTTGCAAACCCTAAATTTTTTAATAGGACGCAGGGGCTTGCCTCATTTGAAAGGACTTTTCGTTCTCTATTCAAAAATGCTAGATTTTAATATTTATTGTAAAAATTAACGGTTTGCATGACGAAATTCGCTACAACAAACGAAAACATAAAAATTTACAGCATTTTGTTCTTGCAGGTTAGCAAAAACAATTTCGTTGTTCTTTTTCAACATATCAAACAGAGCTGTGTCGAAACCTCTGAAAATGGATTCGAATCACGAATCCGAATCATCAAAAAGGATTCAAATCACGGGTACTACGTTCGAACCCTTTTTGTAGAAAAAAATGATTCGAATCACAGGATTCGATTCCTCTTTTCGGATCACGAATCCGAATCCTCAAGTTAACTTCAGAATCACTGTTACAGTTACACTTATTAATTTCTATTGTAATATTATGGTGAATAGATTAGTACTTTGCTTGATTAAGTAATATATGTAGGTGATTGATTGATTAAATAGAGAGAAATTAATAAATTGCACTGTATTTTAACGTTAAGCTTACACCATTGAATTGGTTGGGGCGTGGTAAAAAGATCGATAAAATCAATTTTTAAAAAGTTGATATTGCGTCCTTATTTTAAGACATCCTCAGGACTATCTAATTTATGTTTTTCTTGTAAAACTTAATTTTAAAATTTGTATCATAAATTAAACATATAGAAGTCAGCAGTATTTTAGGCATTAAACCTTCAATATCGGCTAGAGTTTAATCAATATGTATTAGATTCTAGTGAATGTTGAATGCCTAAAATACGAGCTAAAATACGTCTGCCTTTTATGCGTTCCATTTCCATATTGTTCCATATTTCTTACAACTTTTAAGACTAAGTTTTACAAGGAAAACCTAAATTAAATAGACTTGAGAAAATCTTAAAATAACAACGAAAACGTTGACTTTTAAAAATTGAAAAATGGATAGAGAAAGTAATCGCTTTATTTTTTTAAGAACAGACAAATATCCGAAATTGTCAGAAATATTTTAGTCCGAAAAATGTCCGCACCACCTAAAAAACCCGCAAAATCGGACTGTTGTCCACCGCAACACTAACAAGTACCTACTAAAATGCATGATATTTGCCTGTCAATATGTTACAATAGGTTCTTACCTTCTTGACTCCATGTGGCTTCACGCTCCCTGTACTTAATAACATAATGCACAATGCTTGCGTAAAAAATATTGGAACCACAAAAAAGTATTCGAATCCTTTTTCATTTGTCTTACGGATCCGGATCAGGAATCCTTTTATATGAAAGTATTCGAATACCGCTTTCGAATACTCAAAAAGGATTCGAATCCTACCCAGCTCTGATATCAAATAAAAGAAGACATAAAAACATCAAGATTCTTCACAGCAGGCATTACCAGTTTTACTGAAATCACCGTAGCGATTGACAGCAATACATAGTTGTCATAGTGCTCAATAAATAGTTGTCAGAGTTTTGCGTATTGTTTGAGTTTTGCTTTGTAATTTTTAAGCGAAATGTATAAAATAATAATTTTACAGATGGTTGGTTACGGAGATAGAATGCGATTACAGAAGAAAGTTGCTAGCCTATTTCAAGAATAATTTTCTGATTTGCCGCCTATATACCAAGGTATAATTAGCAAAATTGAAGAGCAGATTCACGAAAATGGACAAGACAGCAGATAAAAAAATAAGCTTCCAATGCAATGAGTAACGATGCCAAATTATATAAACTGCTTGAGTTTGAAGAAAACCCACATAATTGAAGCGGCTAGCGGCTTTAGCATTGAATGTTTCCCATTCCTCAATTATTCGCCTACTAAAAGAAAGTAATATGCACCCCTGTAAACTGGCCTCAACTCAGGATCTTAGTGAAGACGATAAAAAAACTAATTTTTGTGAACAAATGATGAAATGCTTAGATAGCAATGTTATACAACTGGAAGATGTTTTTTTTTTCGGATGAGTCCACTTTTACTCTTCAAGGCCATGTTCATCGTCAAAACTGTCACTACTGGCCTAGTCAAAATCCTCACTGAATGAGAGAATTAGATACGCAAAATCCTAAACATGTTAATGTTTGGGCGGTGATAATTGGAAACCATGCCATTGGTCCCTTTTTCATTGATAGCAACTTGAATGGAGATAATTATTTAGCTCTGCTCCAAAATAATATCGTGCCAACTTTCACAAACTTATATTCTGCTCAGCAAACCTACAAGTTCCAGGGGATGTAATATGGTTCCAGCAGGATGGAGCACCTCCACATTACCGAATCGATGTCCAGTAATACCTCGACTTACTCGATGGCCAGCACATTATCCTGATCTTACACCCTTAGATTTCTTTCTATGGGGATACGTGAAAAGTATGATATACAAAATTAAGCCACGCGATATAGCTGACTTAAGAAGAAGAATAACGAATATGGATAGGTCGGTCACTCCTCAGATGTTGGAAAACGTTAGAAAACATTTTTATTTACGATTAAGACGCTGCCAAGACATTCAGAGAACCCATTTTGAACATTTACTATATTGAAATTGAGTGTTTTTTTTAGTTTGCTGTTGTGAATTACGTCAAGCATATGACTTAATTTTTTTAGCGTTAATTTTTTTCAATAAATATTAAAACAATAGCATTTTTGAATATACAATGGAAATACATTTCAAATGAGGTACCACAAGCCCTACTTCCGATTAAAAAATTTAGGGGTTGCAACTGCCACTCGAAAGGGGTTGAATTTAGGGATGAAATTTGTACGTTGCAGGATGTCATTTCAGAATCCAAAATCGACGTGTCTCGGAATTTTTTATAAATATGCACAATAATTGAAATACTGAGTTTATTCCATGTGGTTGTTAGTCACACTGTATACCAACATGAAAAGTTATAGCATTTAGCTTTGCATATGCCGGAGACGGGTCTTCAATTACACCTGTTGCACTTTTTTTTCGATTTTTGTTTAACCTCATCCCTTAAAATAGTCCTATTTAGCAGGAAACTCTCTCACATATTTTTTTAAATTAAATAACGGAACTGATTAGGTAAACATGAAAATTTAAAAGAAAAGTAATATTTCTCCGCATGTCAAAAGAACCTTACTTTAATAACAATTTTTTGTGAACTTAAACTGTCATTTCTCCGTCACTCCACCTGAGCGGAAGTAGAAGCCTTTTACTGCCACTCTCATCATTCTGAGCGGCACTAAAAGTACTTGAAAAAGAAGATTTATTTAATTCATATTCGATGTTTGAAGAACATGTTTTATGAGGAGTAAAACAATTTTTTGTTTCTTCTTCTGTTCTTGCCGGTCTCGCTTCGCTCGTCGCTGCTCACGAGAGGCACTAAAAGTGTTGGAAGAAAAATATAGTATATTGATTTATTAGGAGTAAAAGATGAGTCTGTACGTTTAATTATAGTCATAAAAGTGGTTTTACTCCGAATAAGACATGTTATTTTTTCCTTCAAACGTCGATTAGCTATAAAAAAAAATAAAGATAAGAAGTTTTGCTGTGCGTTGCCATTAGCAACGGAAATAAAAGTACGAAGCGGAAGAAAAAGTACTTTTACTTTCGTTGCTAATTCCAATGCGCAGCCGTCTGAAATGTCAAATTTTAACGTCGTGAAATGTATTGTTTTTTAAAAAATCTGTCAGTAAGTATGGTAGTTTAAGAAAAAGAGTGTACTTAAGTTTTACCACTTTTAATAAGATTCTATAAAAATAATGTATGGTTTACTGCAAGCATTTCGAAAGCTAAACTGGAAATTAGAAAATGCTTAAAATTTAAAATACAGCAATATTAGCTAAAAGATAAAGATAAGGATGCTAAAAGATTGCAAAAAAATGCGAAGAGTGTCTATAGAATGTTCAACAATTATAAAATACTTCAAGTATATTAGATAATTGTCAAAGTAATCGCTTATTTTCTTTACTTATTTATATGAAATATATTGAAGTCAATGACTTTCAACGGAAGAAGCATTAAAACTAAAGGGAGATTTAACCCTTCAAAAAAAAACAGTGATTTTTGTACAAAACCAGAACGAATTACAAAGGCCTCGTGTAAGTCAGTAGCAGTTAAGTTAGCAATAAATACTTATCGAAATTTGGTAAGCTAAAATTAAAGTTAAAGAAAACTGTAAATGTGCCGTATTATGGGCCAAGAACATAAAACATTAAAAATATTATTTAAACGTCCCTAAGTCTTACCTCCGGAGGCACACGGATTATTATTTCTGAAACATATGAAGGCACTTGCATACCAAGTTGAAATTATTATTCATCCACAGCTTATGAAAAGGATTTAGCACGCGGCACTTGATTACGTAAGACATAATCTAAATATCACGCACCGAATTAAACACCTGATGTGACTTATGCTGAGGCTGAATATTTAGAACATGCATGTAGGTAACTCCTAACTAATTTTTTTGATATGTTAAATTTTGTTATTTAAAGCGTATTATCTTTCAGGCTTGCAACGTCCTAACTAAAAGAGTCTGTCTCATAACATTATTTTCTTAGATTCACGCAGATTTCTTCCGTCAAAGTTTTATGGAGCCAACAAAACGTTCAAAAAGCTTTCATTATACTGTACACTTTTTCGTTACCGATTCCCCTGAAATTTTATACTTTACAAGACCAAGAAAAAAAAATTACGATTATAATGTTTATCTTCCAGTATATTTTGCAATCTAATAGTGATTTGACGAATCACGTATCGAGTCTATGTTTATTGAATAAGTATTATTTGTTAGCTGGGGTGAAATAGGGTAGTGAAGCGCAAGTTATAGCCTCTCCTACTCAATTGTTAACCTCACCTTCGCGATGAGTTCAATTTGAACTTGGTGCACCCTGTTTTCACTAACGAGGCTCTAACGACCGAGTAAGGGCGGAATAACCCTTACCATTTGCCGTGAGCACATCCACCTTCTCACGAAGAGTGCGGTAAAAATAACCCACCGCACACAAAGGTTGCTTTTGGAATCGTTTGGTTACCCCATCGTCGCAGTCTCCTTCTGTGCCATGGGACCACACCACTCGCCTTCCGCAACCGAGCTGGTCAGTTGCATACCTGCTCCAGCTAAAACTTCAAATGCAGCTTCGTTTTCAGTCGATTAAGGCTTTAAAAAATGATGGAGCGTTCAAGTGGGACAAAATCATCCGGAGGTAAAATACCCTCCCGATCGGATCTCCGGGGGAGGGTGCCCACAGGGACACCTCATCGAATGTCGAAAAAACACCGGCAAGTTAAATCCAACAAAACTAATTCTTTCATCTACGGCGCTTGGAATGTTCGTACTTTGAACGACAGCACTCGCACCGATCGGCCTGAAAGAAGAACTGCTCTAATAGATAGAGAACTTCACCGACTCAATGTTGACGTTGCAGCTCTCAGCGAAACTCGATTTTTGGAGGAAGGCTCTCTCACAGAAAAGTACTACACCTTCTATTGGAAAGGTCTTCCCACCAATTCAAGAAGACAACATGGAGTAGGATTTGCCGTTCGGAATCAACTTGTATCCAACTTAACACAAGTACCACATGGCCTATCCGAGCGTCTAATGCTGCTACGCTATGAGCTATCAGATGGCAACGCGGTAAATCTAATAAGCGCCTACGCTCCCACTCTGGATGCAAGTCACGAAACCAAGGAAAGCTTCTATCAACAGCTGGAAGAAGCTCTCTGTAGAATACCTAAAATGGAACGACTCGTTATTCTTGGCGATTTTAACGCTAGAGTAGGGAGAGATGCAGACACCTGGCCAGGCATCATAGGCAAGAACGGTTTGGGCAACATGAACGCTAACGGTCAACTACTCCTAACTAAATGCGCCGAACATGATCTAGTTATAACAAACACCATTTTCCGACAAAAGGATAAATTTAAAGGCACCTAGCGTCACCCCAGATCAGGTCACTGGCATCTACTGGACTATGTTATCGTACGTAGGAAGCATCTCAAGGACGTCCAAATTACAAAGGCGCGCATTGATAGCGAATGTTGGACCGATCATCGTCCTGTTGTCTCTAAAATGAAAATTGTTATGAGACCCAAACACCGAAGAGCTCAAGTAAAACGCAGACCCCGTCTCTGTATTAGTAAATTGCGTGACCAACAAACCGTCGAACAGCTAAAGCAAAAAGTTCAAGAGAATTTGAGTGCACTAGAAGAAACCAATTCTGTAGATGTCGCTGCTACCTGGACACAAATTAAAGACAGTTTAAAAAGTGCGAGTGAGGAAATTCTTGACACCGCAGCAAGTAAAAAACAGGAGCACTGGTTCAATGATAATGAAGCTTTTATACAAGAACTTCTTGACCGCAAACATACTGCCTTCCAATACGCTATCAACCACCCCAACGACTCATCAAAAGCAGAAGCTTTTACCCAATCTAAGTATGAAACGCAACGCGAAATCAGAAGAATAAAGAACGAGTGGTGGGCAAGCAAGGCCAGAGAAATTCAAAGGTACGCCGATTCACACGACTACAGGAATTTCTTTCAAGGAGTAAAAGCAGTGTACGGCCCCAGTCGGAAAAATATGTGCCCTATTAAAGATTTAAATGGAAATCTCCTCAAAGAAGACCAGGAAATAAGAGCCCGATGGAAAGAACACTACTCTAACATTCTTAACCAGCAAAGTCAAGCCGATCACGATATTATAAATCTTATCCCTCAATATGACACCTTCGAAGACTTAGATAAACCACTAACAACGGAAGAGATCTTAACCGCCATTGGGCAGCTAAAAAATAACAAATCTCCCGGCGCCGACTCACTCCCAGCTGAGATCTTTAAAGCTGTGTCGTCAGAGCTCATACCCTACCTCAAAAAACTGTTTGATGTCGTGTGGGAAAGTGGCCAAGCTCCGCAGGAGTTTCGTGATACACTTTTAATCAACCTCTTCAAAAACAAAGGGAGCGCTGCGGACTGTGGAAATTACAGGGGTATAGCTCTCCTGGCTGTTGGAGGGAAGATACTCACTAAAGCGATGGCAAATAGGCTAACACCTGTTATGGAAAAGTTGCTTGAAACACAGACTGGCTTTAGACCAAACCGAGGCACATCGGATTTAATCTTCACACTTAAACAGCTTCAAGAAAAAGCACTCGAACATCAAGGAGAAATTCACATGGCCTTCATTGATTTAACCAAGGCGTTTGACTCGGTGGACAGGGAAGTGCTCTGGAAAATTATATTCCGCTTAGGTATCCCTAGAAAATTTGTGGAAGTATGTCGCAGTCTACATACAAACAACAACGCCCAGGTTATGTATAATAATGAGGCAACCGAACCTTTCCAAACCCTCACTGGAGTTAGGCAGGGATGTGTCCTGGCACCCCTACTCTTTAATTTGTTTACCACTACTCTAACAATTATTGTTGACAACAAACTGACAGTCAGAGGAATAGGTCTCAGATACCGTTTTGATGGCGGTCTCTTTAACATAGGGCGCTTTAGAGCTTTCACGAAGACACGCACACGATTCATTTGTGATCTCCAGTATGCGGATGACTGTGCACTTTTAGCCTCTACGCCGGAAGAGCTTCAAGAACTTTTAGATGTGTATGCCCAGAGCTATGATTCCTTGGGACTTAAAATCAACATTGGAAAGACTAAGATTATGTCAACTCCTCATCAAGTGAACCAAATAGACATTACACTTAACGGAAATTCTCTAGAAGTGGTGGATCAGTTCAATTACTTAGGCAACGTTGTTAATGACAAAGCAAACATGGACAGCGAGATTCGCAATAGAATTAACGCTGCATCTAGAGCAGTCTGGGGACTTAGAGAGAGAGTATTTGACAACCACGACCTTGCTTTGTCAACGAAAATGGCTATCTACAGAGCAGTTGTCATTCCAACACTGCTATATGGATGTGAAAGCTGGGTCACTTACCGTCGACATGTGAAAGAATTAGAACGTTTTCAGCAAAGACACCTCAGAAGTATGATGAAAATCCGTTGGTTCCATCACATATCAAACGTGGAAGTACTCAGGAGAGCAAATAGCCTTCCAATTGAGGTGCTTATTTCAAGAGCACGCCTAAGATGGGCAGGTCACGTTCATCGTATGCATGATAACCGCCTTCCTAAATGTACACTTTATGGTGAATTGCTAAGCGGTAGAAGAAGGCGTGGCGGTCAACGAAAGAGGTTCAAAAACGCTCTCCATGAAAATCTAAAATCCTGCGGTATTGCAGACGAGCAATGGGAACAACTTGCAGCGGACAGAACCGAATGGCGAGGGGTTGTGGCCAGCTATCAGGGAAATGTTGCTGCAAGAAGGCCGAATCCAAGACCTAACCAGGTCTATGTTTGTCCTGACTGCGGTCGACATGTGCTCTCCCGAATTGGCCTCTATAGCCATAGTCGTGTGCACCGTAGATGAATGGGAATTACAATAGACTACACCTTTTACTTGTTTTTTATTGTACACAATTTATCGACTGTAACATTTTTTTTTTTATACTCGGACTCGAGTAACGGCTAATAATAATAATTTGTTAGCTATGATTATGTTTATAGCATATTCCCATTTCAGATTGATACGACGCAAACATCAACGCGTATCAAGGCGTGATTTGCTGAATCTCGCATTGCTATTGGTCGAATGGTCATGAGCTCACATGTGTTTGTTTACATTGTGTGAATCTGAAATGCAATAGGGATCCGGATACTGTTTTCTTTCAGTCCTATAAAACTTTTGGACAGACATAAAAATTAAGCCTGTATTATATATTCTGCGAATCTATTTCTAGAAGGCACAAAGTAATTTGAGCTTGCGTTCATCACCTTTATTAATATGTCAACCCTCTTCGGTGATACAAGGTGTTTGTGTTTTATCGCCAGGCTTAAGTATACGCAAGCAATAATGCAATAGAAAATTTGAATTTATTTTTAGTGAAAGAATTTTGGCAATACGAAAATTCTGTCAATTGCTTTATATCGAAAAACAATACCGAGCATCAATCGTAGACGAGTATTTAATATTAAATTTCACTTATTTTCTCATTGCTATGCATCCCTTAGACATGCTTTTAAAATTAGGTTCATATTGTGTAAGATTGTCTTTTGAATCCATTTCTGGGACACGCAAAACGATTCGAGCTTGCATTCATTTTCTGTATTAATTTTTTACTCCGATATACTTTTTGAAATATATTTCCTGACATAATTGAACAATATAAATGCTACGAGGATCAAATTTTGCATAAATATTAAGTAATGTGTGATGATTGTTGAAACAGGGTTTTAATTAGTTATTTTTAAAAAATGGGCACCCAGGGTGCTGAAATAGTGTAGATAAAAATGTGGCATCTAGTTAATTTATCAATTTGGCAAAATACGATCTGGATTATGTATTGTGAGTAATATTGTAATAGAAACAACAAGTTTAATTTTTATGATCCGATTATTCCGGAATATTTTATAAAATAATCTACCGGTGTGAATTCACTTGTACATATATTTTTGAACTATTATTGTACTTTGCTATTACACATCACATTAATTTGTAATAATTCCGATCATACAAAATCATTGAAGAATTATGCTGCAAATCACCATCGTATATTGCAAGTCAGGTTCTAGTGACTTATCTATTTACCGACTGTAATAGTAAGTATAAACTATCTATTGAAGGTGGGAAAAACACTATATTTAAAGCTCTTTTGAACATTAATGCCAAGGAAATACTTCCTCAATACCCGCAGCAAACGACCACGTTCAAATTTACAGCAATAGTAGAGGAAATGAATGCAAAAAAGGAGTAAGGAGTAGTAAATTCTTAATCGTTACAAGTTCAATATAAGGGCTTCAAACCTTTTGCATTATGTTAAGTCTCTGTAACAATAAAATGTATACCTTTAAAAATTAGTGCACTCACGAACCTTTTTGCATTTTACACCCCCCAATTCAATAACTTGCAAAGTTTTCAACGAAATCGGCAAAAAGTCATATCATGGGAGTTTTGGGGTCGCTGATTACGAATCTGAAGTGAAAGTTGAAAAATTCAAAATGGCGGACTTTTATAATTAATTCCTGATTTACGCCGTTTCTATTGATTTTACTGAAAAATACGTAGAGTAACAAACTGTATAGAATGCCATTTTACATAAGGGTACACCATTTTTAATAACCACATTATTAAACCCTTTCGCTTCTCCCCCGTGGAAAACCTTCTACGCCTGACACTTTCTTTTGCAAAAATTGAGAAAAAATATATTTTTTTACATTTTCATTATAGTTTCTTATTGTTTGTTTAGTTGATGATTGGACTAATAAAGTTGAATTAACCAAAAAAATTAACCCTAATCGTTTCAACCTTTTACTGGGGATGAAAATTGGCCTCCCAAAAAATACGACTTTTCCTAAATTTTTACTACAAACTGATGGGGAAAAATATGGAAATATTACTAATAGTATCTATTTTTATCAAATTATCAGTAATAACGGATATGCACCCTTAAAAAATAGTTTAAATTTGTTTAAAGGGCGGAAAAGCGTACAATTTCGTTTTGAAAAAAATATTTTTTGGCTACAAAAGGGGTCAAAATCATTTTTTAGGTCCGTAGAGCTTATATGTAATTTATGTATTGTTGTTGAACATGTCAGGGAATTTTCAATATTTTATTGAACATTTGTTCCTGAATATGATCATGTAGTCCTAATGGGGGACATTAATATCAATCTGTCTATTAGAGAAATCGGTACACAAAAACAATTCAAATTTTATTTGGATTCGTTTGATATTAAACAAAATATAAACACGCCTACTTGTAATAATATGAATACTGGAAATTCATCTTTTATCGATGTGATTACGACAATTAAACATTTAGAAACATTTGATCCTACCTCGTTACCTATTTCTGAAAATATTTCCGACAATAATATGATTTACGTTACATTTAATTTACCAAAAACAATAGCAATATATAAAAATATACAATTTAGAGATTATTCTAATATAAATTTAAACTCTTTGGAAACAGATGGCAATGAATTAAAATGGCACGACTTATACCGGGCGAATGTTGTAAATGAGAAACTGCCAATCTTCAATAATAACGTATTATCTATTTTAAGTAAACATGCCCCCCATCAAGCACAAAAAAATTTAACATAAACAATATACTCCTTGGCTAACCGAGAACATTAAATTAATGATAAAAATGCGAGATAAGGCTCATCGAAAATATATTAAAAGTAAAATTCCTCAGATCTTGGACTACTATAGGCAATTGAAGAATTACACGAACGGCGCAATAAAAAGAGAAAAAGAAGCATATTTTAACTCAATATCAAACAGCGGAAATAAGGTTTTTTGGAAAAACATAAAAAAGCTCAACCTAACAAAAAAACTGTAACTATGATATACCGGACGAACTTGCAGACCCACACGAAATAAATAATTATTTTTGCTTCAATCAAACGATCAAGCCTCCCAAGCCAAAATATTGAAGTATCCCTGTAACTTACACCCAAGAGTATTAACAACATTTTCTCTTAATTTTATTACCAGGGAAGAGATTTACAACATAGTAAATAATATAAACACAAACAGTATTGGCGAGGATGGTATATCTATTAAGGATATCAAATTATGTTTATGTTTTTGTATCGTTCACATAATATATTCCTATGTCCTACAGGGTGAGTTTCCAGACTGTTAGAAAAACGCAATAGTCAAACATCTACCTGAGATTCACAATCCGAAGGAATTAAAAGACAGCCAATAAGTATATTACCTATAATTTCAAAGATCTTAGAGAGACATATACATAATCAAATTAACTCGTATTTTCGAGAAAATGACTTAATACCTGAAAGTCAGTTCAGGTTTCCGTAAAAATCATAGTACCTCCACCACCCTCGTCTGTCTTACCGATGATATACGAAACAGCACAGATAAAGAAAATGTTACTTGTTTAATTTTGCTAGACTTCAGTAAAGCATTTGATTTGTTGGATCACTCGGTTCTAATTGCAAAACTACATTATTTAGATTCTCAGAAAGCTGGTAGGCGTCAATGTGTATCCCTAAAGAGAAAAGGAGAAAATCTAAAGTCGGACTTTATATCTATAAAAAAAGCTGTTTCGCGGGGATTTATTTTGGCTCTCCTGTTATTCTCAATATGTGTGGCATACATGGATGACAACATCCACAATGCAAAATTGTATCAATACGCCGATGACTCACAGCTACAGTTTTCCTTTTCTCCTGACTTAAACCTTTTAACTCAGAAGGAAATTAATGAAAATCTAGACAGGATATATAACTTTGCAAAAGACCACACTTTAAGAATAAACACGTCCAAGTCATTCTCACTAATTTTCTGTAGTAAAGTAAATAGAGTGAAATTGATTCGTGAAAATATTACTTTTAAAATAAATAACAAAAAAATACCTACAGCACATGAGGTAAAGAATTTAGGAATACACATTGACTGCGATCTCAACTTTCAAACAAATATAACCAACAGAACAAGTTTAGCATATTCTCGTCTGAAGGGATTGTATCCTCACAAGAATTGTTTACCTTCAAATGTCAAATATCAACTATGTGAAAGTCTTTTCCTGTCACTTTTCGATTATGGTGATGTGGTTACAATAGATCGTTAAGTCACATGTCCTATCATCTCATTCAAAAAATATAAAATTCATGTATGAGATTTTCATTTAATATTAAATGAAATGTTTAAACATTCATTATATTCTCAACATGAAATATCGTAGGTTGGCTCATATGTATTCATTCATATATAAAATTATGGAATCAGATGAACCCAAATATCTCTAGAATAAATTTGCTAACTTCAATCATCCTCACAACACACGTTTTGTACATAATTTTAGAGTTCCTCCTCATAGGACCACCGCATAACAGAAATCTTTATCTCTATAGCAGCTCATTTATGAAATGCTTTACCAGATAAGCATAAAAATTTGTCGAAAAGAATATTCTCCAAGCATATTAAATCCATGTTACTAGAGCAACAACTCTCCGACGGAAATTAAATCAGTTACCTGCTAACCCTCCAACATTAATTTATCGTGATTCTTTACTGAATCGAAAATTTCGTGTTCCTGCCTCTCACTCCCTGCCACTGCCTGCCATTTGTACCGCAAAATCATAAAAATAAATTGTTTTGACTTGTTATTTAGTTTAATATGTATTTTTTTGTTAAAATTTTGAAATTTTGTTTGTAGTCTCAATCTTAATACTCCGGACTATTGGAAGATCAACAGCAGTTGAAATAGTTTTTACCTCGAACATTAGTCTTAATCTGTTTGTAAATATATTTATCTGTATATTATGTATATGTATGTTTCTGAGGTAAATAAATTATTTATTTATTACGCTGTTTCTATTTTTTAAGAAAAATATGATGATTAAGAAAATGTTGAGAATATGCTTTTGCATAAGAGTACTTAATTTTAAAAATATTAGTCCTTAGCCCTTCCATTATTTCTATGGCTAAAGGACCGAGTCCAGTGCAAAACTCTATCTCCATACATTTTCAAAACGGAAATATTTGCGTTAGTATTGATTTGTTCCCCATAAGCAAGAGGAAAAGAAATGACTAGTGCCATTTTGTATCCGAATATAAATTTTGGAACTACCCTCCCGTTTTATCGTCTTGAATCGCTTTATTCGTTTTTAAGGATTCATATAAAGTACGATTTTTGCCATTTTTATTGATTTTAATGAAAAATGTCTACAGTAAAAAAGTGTTTATAATGCGATTTTGCATAATTATACCTTATCACCTATGAAATTTAAGAAAAATCGTATTTTTTGGGAGGCCAATGTTCATCTCCCAGTAAAAGGTTGAAACGATTAGAGTTATTTTTTTTGGTTATTTCAACTTTATTAGTCCAATATATAATAAAAAATGTAAAAAAAGTTCTTTTCGCAAAAGAAAGGGTCAGGCGTAGGAGGTTTTCCACGGGGGAGAAGCGAAAGGGTTAAATAATGTAGTTACCAAAATGGTGTATTCTTATGCAAAATGGTATTCTAAACATTTTTTACTCTAGATATTTTAGTAAAATCAGTTGAAGCGGCGTAAATCAAGAATTAATTTCGTTCATCTTCTAGAAGTACAGAAAGTTGCTCGCTATATATATTTGTCTCTACAATATTTTATTACCTTCGAGTTCTTTATTCTCTTCTTGAAATACGATTAATTAAAACAATTTGTTAACGTCACCACGATACCTTTATCAATTTCCGTTTAAAATTTTATCCGTGTTATATTGGTAATCTTGAAGATAGCATGAGTTATATTTCAAAAAGTACAAAGATCATGCATCACCAAAAAGAGGTGAATTAGCATAGGAGATGACCGCAAGCTCGATTCGCTATGCACTTTCCGAAAATTGTATACAATAAGAATCTAACTTTAAAAGTATGCCCAAACGTTACATAACAATAAAAAATAAGCGGAATTTAGTGTAGTGGGTCCCTGTCTATTATATGCATGTAGTTGATTCCGTAGTTGATCGAGTTAGACTTGACGTCATATTATGGGTTTGCGTTTACTAATTAGTACTCCTCTTTGTTGGTTGCATTTCAATTAGAGTTACTAGAGGAAGATTTCAAGTTACGTTGTTGTTGGTATTATAAGGGTGTTTTTTCAATTACTTACATCGATTTCTTAACTAAATACATAAAAACATAATTTAGTTAAGTTGCATCGAATACTTTCTAGGTATGTATTCTGTATTAAGTATTTAATACAGTGTGAACCTAAAGAAACACACAAAATTCATATCTTTGGTATGTGTCATTTGTAAAAAAAATCCTCGAACAGGTCGATTTTAGTTTTGTAAATGCTACATTTTGTCACTATACCAAAATTTATGACGTCATTGGTTTTCGAGTTATGACGTCATCTTAATTTTTTTACTGGAAACAGACATTTTTGTTTACTGTTTTTGGTGGTATATTCCTTTAACTTTCTGGCGATATGAACAAAATGTATTATATTACCTAAACCATTCTTTTGAAACCATTTTTATTGATTGATACTTTACATAAATAAGTAATTGTGAGAAGGAAGTCATCTCAATTGCTCAAATTGGCACCCTCCAACCATTTGGCATTGACCAAGACGGGTGTAGACACTTTGCACGCTGTTCTGGATTATCACATGGGCAACTCGTGTCATCTCCAAGCCAATTCTGTCTTTCAATTATTCTATAGTATCCGGTATATTAAAATACGCTCTTGACTTTAAGTAACCCCAAAGAAAAAGTCTAAGGGGGTTAAATCCTGTGAACGCGGGGACCACTCAATCGGACCTCGACGACCTATCCACCTTCCACTAAAAGTGTCATATAAAAACTGACGCACTGCTATCCCAAAATGAGGTTTTCAGCAGGAATATCTTCATCTTCATCGTTCGGAAACATAACTGCTAAGGCTGGCACTAACTCAACTCCGCAAAAACTCTAAATATCTTGCGGCCGTAAGATTTTCTTCAAAAAAAAAAAGGTCCCAATAAACGATCACCAATCATACCTGCCCACACGTTTACTTTGCCTCGTCGCTATGTATGGGCTTCTTGAGTCCAATGAGGATTTTGGCGTGACCAATACCTACAGTTATACCGATGTACAGTCCCCTTTAAAGAAATTGTAGGTTCATAAGAAAAAACAATATTCTTTAAAAAATTTGGGTTTTCATCACACAAAGCCATCAACTGTTCACAAAACTGTAAACGCCGATCTGAATCGTCCTCATTCAATTCGTGGATTAATTGCACTTTGCATGGATGGTATTTTTCTTTTTTCAACAGACGTATAACAGAAGCTTGACTCACATTATGATTTAAAGCCAGCTGCCGTGTCGAAAGATGGTGGTTTTCCTCAATTTCTAGAAGAATATTTAATTTGGTTTCGTTGCTTGTGCTAGGGCGACCAGATCGAGGGAGGTCAGCTACACTACCAGACTCATCATATCTAGCCACCAATCTACTTACAGTAGATCTAGAAATTTGCTTTTCGGAATACTTGGCATTCAAAACATCACATGCTTCCTCATGAGTTCTCAACCTATCACCATATCCAACCATCATCAAAACTTCTATGCGTTCTCTTTCACTTAAACGTGCCATTACATTCACTAGTTTCAAGTTTTACACTGTCTGAGAAGTGTCACAAAACTGAGGTTCCACGCGTGCCAGGAATAAAAAAGTTATCGATACTTTACACAATAAGGTCTGTATCTCTCTGTTGTCAAGGTGATTGTTTTTTTATTATTTTCTTTGTTTTGTTTTTATGTCAAATGTTTTCATGCTAGTTAAAATAAAAATGTAGGTAACAAGATTTATCAGTCCATAAGAAAGTGGAACATTACTCGTGAATTTGCGAAAGGTAAGCTATTTTTACATAAAATGTCATTTTTCCAAAAGAATGGCTCAGGTAATATCAATTTGTATTTATATCACCGGAAAGCTAAAGGAGTATACCACCAAAAACAGTAAACAAAAATGTCTGTTTCCATTAAAAAAAATGTATGATGACGTCATAACTCAAAAACCAATGACGTCATAAATTTTGGTATAGTGATATAGTGACAAAATGTAGCATTTACAAAACTAAAATCGACCCGTTCGAGGACTTTTTTGAATACACACACATCCCAAAGATATGAATTTTGTGCGTTTCTTTAGGTCCACACTGTATATTGGATGCATGTTCTAACTAGTCCAAGGTACCATAGTCTTTTTTTGTATACATTTATTTAACGTCGGCCTATTTCCGTGACTGAGGCCTAACACGCGTGTAGACGAGCTACCTCCAACCAGGAATTTTGCCGAATCTCTTCTTTTAAGAAGAGTAGAGATCTTTTTCTTGCCTAACATTTAATAGACAAGGGACCGACGGCCTTACATTCCCTCCGAAGGATGGTATATCCCCTATACAACCCTCGCCTAAGGTTATATAGCTTCCGCGCATACACTGATATACAAACCGCTGGAAGATGTGTGAGGCGAGGACACGGTCTTCGTTAGAACGGTCACCCATCCAACTACTAACCGCGCCTGACGTTGCTTTACATCGCATATCGAAGTATGTACATAGTAAAGACGCGCCTACGCTCGCGCCTGCCATAAATTTTACATAACTAAATTATTTACCTTAAATTTATTAAATGCTACCAGGCCATATAAATACATGATCTGACAAAACCGTTTTTAATATCTTCGCCCACAACAGAAATATGCAACTCATTCGAAATATGCAACTTTTTCGAAATTGCAACTTGCAAGGAAACATCTAATTTAGTAAGAATCGCTAACTGGGTTATTATTGAGAAATAACTTTAAAATGTCATAAAGATAAAGTTGTAGTTGTATATTTTTACAAAAATCGGGTCAGACAGGTATTGCAATTTGTTTGTAAATTACAATATGGTGTGGGTGATATATATTAACAGCATACATTTTATAATAGCGATAATCTGTCTGTAAATGAGTGCTTACGGATAATCAGGTCAATAACGAATATATGACCATGTTCTAAATTAATATAATATGTATTGTTTTTGTTCTCATTATTATGACTTATCATTTCTAGGTATATTTGTTTTTTATTGAGTAAGACCAGATATAAGATACATATTATTATTATTCATTCGTCGATTACCAAGGAATTTTCCTGGTTGCTTTGGGCTATTCCATAACTATTAACAATGCTTAAGTTATGATGTGCCCATTACTCTTTCTTATATTTATTTGATGAAAGTATTTAAGAAAGAAAATGTAATCGTGGTTTTTCTTTGTTGCGAAGAGTTAATTGAATTATACAATTAAAATTTATTTGAGTCCATTGTGAATATATTCTAATGATAGATTGCTAATAGAATTTCAGATTTATGGGTTGTCTAAAATCAATAAGAATATACAAATCATTTGATAGATATGTTCATATAATTACGTAGCAAGAACCCTTTCTTGCTACGTAACTAAAGAAAAGAACCCTTTCTTTTCTTTAGTAACTCTTTGATTTAATATATTATTATTATTATTATTATTAGCCGTTACTCGAGTCCGAGTATAAAAATGTTACAGTCGATAGATTGTGTACAATAAAAAACAAGTAAAAGGTGTAGTCTATTGTAATTCCCATTCATCTACGGTGCACACGACTATGGCTATAGAGGCCAATTCGGGAGAGCACATGTCGACCGCAGTCAGGACAAACATAGACCTGGTTAGGTCTTGGATTCGGCCTTCTTGCAGCAACATTTCCTTGATAGCTGGCCACAACCCCTCGCCATTCGGTTCTGTCCGCTGCAAGTTGTTCCCATTGCTCGTCTGCAATACCGCAGGATTTTAGATTTTCATGGAGAGCGTCTTTGAACCTCTTTCGTTGACCGCCACGCCTTCTTCTACCGCTTAGCAATTCACCATAAAGTGTGCATTTAGGAAGGCGGTTATCATGCATACGATGAACGTGACCTGCCCATCTTAGGCGTGCTCTTGAGATAAGCACCTCAATTGGAAGGCTATTTGCTCTCCTGAGTACTTCCACGTTTGATATGTGATGGAACCAACGGATTTTCATCATACTTCTGAGGTGTCTTTGCTGAAAACGTTCTAATTCTTTCACATGACGACGGTAAGTGACCCAGCTTTCACATCCATATAGCAGTGTTGGAATGACAACTGCTCTGTAGACAGCCATTTTCGTTGACAAAGCAAGGTCGTGGTTGTCAAATACTCTCTCTCTAAGTCCCCAGAGTGCTCTAGATGCAGCGTTAATTCTATTGCGAATCTCGCTGTCCATGTTTGCTTTGTCATTAACAACGTTGCCTAAGTAATTGAACTGATCCACCACTTCAAGAGAATTTCCGTTAAGTGTAATGTCTATTTGGTTCACTTGATGAGGAGTTGACATAATCTTAGTCTTTCCAATGTTGATTTTAAGTCCCAAGGAATCATAGCTCTGGGCATACACATCTAAAAGTTCTTGAAGCTCTTCCGGCGTAGAGGCTAAAAGTGCACAGTCATCCGCATACTGGAGATCACAAATGAATCGTGTGCGTGTCTTCGTGAAAGCTCTAAAGCGCCCTATGTTAAAGAGACCGCCATCAAAACGGTATCTGAGACCTATTCCTCTGACTGTCAGTTTGTTGTCAACAATAATTGTTAGAGCAGTGGTAAACAAATTAAAGAGTAGGGGTGCCAGGACACATCCCTGCCTAACTCCAGTGAGGGTTTGGAAAGGTTCGGTTGCCTCATTACTATACATAACCTGGGCGTTGTTGTTTGTATGTAGACTGCGACATACTTCCACAAATTTTCTAGGGATACCTAAGCGGAGCATAATTTTCCAGAGCACTTCCCTATCCACCGAGTCAAACGCCTTGGTTAAATCAATGAAGGCCATGTGAATTTCTCCTTGATGTTCGAGTGCTTTTTCTTGAAGCTGTTTAAGTGTGAAGATTAAATCCGATGTGCCTCGGTTTGGTCTAAAGCCACTCTGTGTTTCAGGAAGTAACTTTTCCATAACAGGTGTTAGCCTATTTGCCATCGCTTTAGTGAGTATCTTTCCTCCAACAGCCAGGAGAGCTATACCCCTGTAATTTCCACAGTCCGCAGCGCTGCCTTTGTTTTTGAAGAGGTTGATTAATAGTGTATCACGAAACTCCTGCGGAGCTTGACCACTTTCCCATACGACATCAAACAGTTTTTTGAGGTAGGGTATGAGCTCTGACGACACAGCTTTAAAGATCTCAGCTGGGAGTGAGTCGGCGCCGGGAGATTTGTTATTTTTTAGCTGCCCAATGGCGGTTAAGATCTCTTCCGTTGTTAGTGGTTTATCTAAGTCTTCGAAGGTGTCATATTGAGGGATAAGATTTATAATATCGTGATCGGCTTGACTTTGCTGGTTAAGAATGTTAGAGTAGTGTTCCTTCCATCGGGCTCTTATTTCCTGGTCTTCTTTGAGGAGATTTCCATTTAAATCTTTAATAGGGCACATATTTTTCCGACTGGGGCCGTACACTGCTTTTACTCCTTGAAAGAAATTTCTGTAATCGTGTGAATCGGCGTAGCTTTGAATTTCTCTGGCCTTGCTTGCCCACCACTCATTCTTTATTCTTCTGATTTCGCGTTGCGTTTCATACTTAGATTGGGTAAAAGCTTCTGCTTTTGATGAGTCGTTGGGGTGGTTGATAGCGTTTTGGAAGGCAATATGTTTGCGGTCAAGAAGTTCTTGTATAAAAGCTTCATTATCATTGAACCAGTCCTCCTGTTTTTTACTTGCTGCAGTGCCAAGAATTTCCTCACTCGCACTTTTTAAACTGTCTTTAATTTGTGTCCAGGTAGCAGCGACATCTACAGAATTGGTTTCTTCTAGTGCACTCAAATTCTCTTGAACTTTTTGCTTTAGCTGTTCGACGGTTTGTTGGTCACGCAATTTACTAATACAGAGACGGAGTCTACGTTTTACTTGAGTTCTTCGGTGTTTGGGCCTCATAACAATTTTCATTTTAGAGACAACAGGACGATGATCGGTCCAACATTCGCTATCAATGCGCGCCTTTGTAATTTGGACGTCCTTGAGATGCTTCCTACGTACGATAACATAGTCCAGTAGATGCCAGTGACCTGATCTGGGGTGACGCCAGGTGCCTTTAAATTTATCCTTTTGTCGGAAAATGGTGTTTGTTATAACTAGATCATGTTCGGCGCATTTAGTTAGGAGTAGTTGACCGTTAGCGTTCATGTTGCCCAAACCGTTCTTGCCTATGATGCCTGGCCAGGTGTCTGCATCTCTCCCTACTCTAGCGTTAAAATCGCCAAGAATAACGAGTCGTTCCGTTTTAGGTATTCTACAGAGGGTTTCTTCCAGCTGTTGATAGAAGCTTTCCTTGGCTTCGTGACTTGCATCCAGAGTGGGAGCGTAGGCGCTTATTAGATTTACCGCGTTGCCATCTGATAGCTCATAGCGTAGCAGCATTAGACGCTCGGATAGGCCTTGTGGTACTTGTGTTAAGTTGGATACAAGTTGATTCCGAACGGCAAAACCTACTCCATGTTGTCTTCTTGAATTGATGGGAAGACCTTTCCAATAGAAGGTGTAGTACTTTTCTGTGAGAGAGCCTTCCTCCAAAAATCGAGTTTCGCTGAGAGCTGCAACGTCAACATTGAGTCGGTGAAGTTCTCTATCTATTAGAGCAGTTCTTCTTTCAGGCCGATCGGCGCGAGTGCTGTCGTTCAAAGTACGAACATTCCAAGCGCCGTAGATGAAAGAATCAGTTTTGCTGGATTTAACTTGTCGGTGTCTTTTCGACATTCGATGAGGTGTCCCTGTGGGCACCCTCCCCCGGAGATCCGATCGGGAGGGTATTTTACCTCCGGATGATTTTGTCCCACTTGAACGCTCCATCATTTTTTTAAAGCCTTAATCGACTGATAACGAAGCTGCATTTGAAGTTTTAGTTGGAACAGGTATGCAACTGACCAGCTCGGTTGCGGAAGGCGAGTGGTGTGGTCCCATGGCACAGAAGGAGACTGCGACGATGGGGTAACCAAACGATTCCAAAAGCAACCTTTGTGTGCGGTGGGTTATTTTTACCGCACTCTTCGTGAGAAGGTGGATGTGCTCACGGCAAAAGGTAAGGGTTATTCCGCCCTTATTCGGTCGTTAGAGCCTCGTTAGTGAAAACAGGGTGCACCAAGTTCAAATTGAACTCATCGCGAAGGTGAGGTTAACAATTGAGTAGGAGAGGCTATAACTTGCGCTTCACTACCCCATTACAATATGAATATTTACAATATGTAATGATTTATGACAATAATGACCACCGCTCATATTGTCGTTATATTCTGCCTTCTTGTTCCAGATAAGTTTACTTGGCTTCTATTTCAGCTAATTCTTGTTTTTGATGGATATCCTGACAGTACTGTAGACACGAATACGAAATCTACAGGACGAGATCGCCGCTCGAAGTTGTATTGCGGCACTACTGCACTCTTCGATGAATCCATGATTCCCGCCGGGTCGCAAGAAAACTTGTTATCTAACAGCTCCAACAAAAGGCGCCTTATTGCATTGCTGACATTAAAGTTGGAAGAACATAATTACACGGTTAAACAGGCAGTCGAAGACGCGGGTTCTTTAATTGTTCAGACTGCAATCGAAATGTCTTCTTCTTTTTCTTTAGTATTCGTTGTTGGAGAAGACGTGGATTTGCTCATGCTGTGACCATTGGGGTCAGAGATCTCCCAAATGTTTATTTACAAAAACCAGCTAGGGGAAATAAGGAGGAAGTGTTCTATTCGCCCCAGAGTTTTCGATATAGCGATTCTGTTGCGAAGAACATCTTGTCCGTGCATGCCTTCAGTAGCTGCGACACTACATCGGCACTGTTTAAATCAGAGAAAGATCCGATTTCTCAATACTCTAGCGAGGGGCCATGCTTAAATGACTCAGTTCGGTATCTGAAGATCCCAATAAATGCAGATTTAGCGGAAGTAGTTGCTGCTGGAGAATTGTTTTTGTTGAGTCAGTATGGTGCAGGAAGTGAACATCAGCTCAGATTCTCTGCGATATAAGAATTTTGTACGCACTGTCTCGAAAAATTAATTCAACCTCGCCGCATTGCCATCAACATCAGACGCTTGCCAGCAACATTCACTGCGTACTTATTGTCAAGTACAGAGCTGGCCGGGTGTGCCGAAGGCTCCCGAAGAACACGGATGGCGGATTACAAGCACAGGACTAGACGCAATACGGACCATAAGAGAACCGGCACCAGAGGTCCTTAAGAGGATTTCGTGCAGATGCAAGGATGGATGTGGAGCAACTTGTGGTTGCCATAAAGCAGGATTAAAATGCTCGGTACTGTGCTTGCACTGGATTGGGAAGTCCTGAGAGAACATTCCCGATTAACTTTTGGACTACGGAAATGACGAAAACGACGCTCCAGAACATCTCGATCAGCAAGGCTCTTCGATCATACTTCAGAATTGATGCCTGAAGATGATGAGAATGAAAGCAAGTCTAGTTTGCATCATCGTAAGCAACGCAAGGTGAATAAACCTCGATTTCGAGTATCGATTAAGCCTATTGAAGATACCACATTCAAAAGAACGCACCGATCAACTATACATCAAGGCTGGTGTAAAAACAAGTTGAAAGTAATATGTTTTATATCATGTATGCAAAAATATAATATATTTGTGGATTATACGAAAATATATAAACGTATCAACCCTTAGACATGGATATTTAAAAAATCTACATATTTGAGTAGGTCGCGACGCGTGTCAATAATCATATATTTCGTTGTATATAACCAAACCTTACAAATCAGGCATCAACAGACTCACAAAATATTGCTTTTTCATAAAATAAATTTTAGTAGTAGATCGTCGTACTAGGGATGAAAATGTGATTATAATATAATAATCTAATAATAATATAATTTTTTTTTTTATTTGAACATTTTAACTATATCATTCCAAGTAATAGCACTATTCCTCAAGAAGTGCGGCAATGCACAGTTTTCTACCCCAACCCCTCGAGCGGCATCCCTCTGAGGTCGCAAACTTAGGTGTACCATTACAATGCCTATGTCTATCATCCTACCAAATTTCATCTCTGTCTGACTTATTGCAAGTCGAAACACTCCATTGCCTGGACTATAACCATATTTTAGGAGTCTGTTATGGAGTCAAGAATAAGATACTAACTTTTCATTATGTATGTGTGTTCCTTAGTGAAACTGGGTCGCTATTATTTTTAGATCAAAGTTGATCCGCTGATGCCTCAAGTAGAAGGAATTAACGATCGATTGAAAAATATCTTTATGACTCATATTAAATTCTCTTAACATGAGTCTAAATCAATCAGATAATTTACTCCTCCCATAATCTCTTTTCAAATATTTTTTATTAAACTTCGCCTTATATGGACCTTAATCGAAAGTATAGCGAAAGTAATTCAATGTCTTACATAACAACTGTCACTTTCTTTGTTATTTGAGATTTGGTGCGGCATTCCAGTGATTATTAAAATCATCTCATGACCTCAATATGAATGGAGATAAGCCATAAAAAAATTACTTAACAATTTGAATACTGGATGAAACAGGGACATTGAACTAGTTAAATAATTGTTAGTTCTAGTTTTAATAAGTAGGTGTGTCGCAGGTGGACTTAATGCAAAATTACAATGAGTATTGTGTAATATTTGGAGGAACATTTGCATAAAATATAAATGCTTAATGCAAATAGCAGGTTATAAATTAACTTTCGTTTCTCACTTTCGGTTTTTATTTGTTTTGTACTGAAGACTGGAGCTATGTACATATTAAATAGATTCAACTCGGTTAAGGTAATATTTTCGACATACTTTTTAGAGATAATGTAACGTCTGTCACGTTTTATGTATTACTGAATAACATCGTGCCTTAAGCCTTGAAGCAGCTATTTGGGTATGATCATCTCGCCAAGCATCGACTCAGCATCACTAACCTATTACAATATGGTTCATATGAACTGGGAGCCTTAATTTATAAGAAAAACTAAACACGTCGACAGGTAATGCTGTATATTTAAAAAAATTCGTCGTGTTTGTTATTAGAATAAAGTCGCTATTTCTGTTGAAAATTGAGACGAGGCTTGGCTCGAGGCTTCTCTATTTTTGCACCCTTTGTTGCGTTTAGGAGTATCGCCTATATTTGACAAAAAATATTTTTGGAAAGCTACAATTATGTAATTAATTATTGTTTAGTTACAATAATGGTATAATAAACTGCAACTTGCCAAGCATGACATCTGTTAAATAAGTACAATGTTGTTTATCTCATAATTATTAATAGAGTATCTCGAAGTTCAAAACGTGCGATATTCCTGAAAAATGAGATACTGAACGAATTTTGATTTATTTTCCTTATAAATTAGTAGGTAGGTATTGAATAGGACATAAGAACTTTACCGTGGTCTTCAAGGAGTTTGTTTTTTACTTGGGGGTGAATTTTCCCTCCCATTTCAGTAATCAAAAAAATAAATAAATATGGGAATCAATAGAGAATCAAACTCTAAGAAAGAAATGTCGTTATGGAAGCTAATAATTACTAAAGTATAGTACCCTAGAAATTTCGTTTGTTTGTTATTGTAGGGTTAATTATTTCGCAGAAATGTTAGTTTCAAAATGGCGTCGGAATATTTTGACGAAAGTGTAATGTTAAAATAGAATAAAGTGGCATACCAGTGGTAACTAGATCAAAAATGACAATGGCAAAAATGAAAACTAATGAAATAAGATTCAATGAAAATCTTTAGTTGTTCCGATGTGATAAAAAATTGCAAAGTTAAGGACGAATAAATGTTCGATTTTATATTTACTTGTAATTGCTCAATTTTGTTATAGTAATTTTCTAATTATAAACAAAGAAAAATATCAAATACTGATTATCGTTAACCTACAAACCGCATATAACCCAGTTTTTCCTTTAGTTTTAAAGACCGATTAATGAATTCGGAACATGCAATATACTTAGTTCAAATGTACTTTTAGAGGCCGGAATATTAAAACATAATATTTTTAGTCGCAAACTTCTCTATAAAATCCTTATTTTGCTATAAGGAACGTAACCAGACTGCAACCAACAGCTACTCTCCGGGATGTGCCCTGTCGAGCGCTGAATTACAAGTTACAAGCCTGGCACGTTAAGTGTAATAATTGAAGATTACCATCAAAACGCTAATGCAACGAAAGTGAAAATGGGACCGCTAGATGGCGCCTGCTGACTGTTTTACATATCGCTATCCTAAAGATACCAAAATGTACCAAATAGTCAAGGGATCCTCGTGTCGGTAGTCACATGCCTACCTTGCACTGACGAGAGCCAACAGCTCGAAACTGCAGTCTGCAAGTGGTGTGGGACGACTGACACGAGAGCTCCTTTAAGTAGGATCAGTCTTTCGGCTGGTGTTTGTTGCAATCGAAGGAAGGATTTTTAGACCAGGGCCAATCTTGTTTAAGGCAATAAAAATTCTTAGCAGTGGGAAAATGTAGTTAATGGTGTAAATAATTAAGGAAAAATCGTCCAGACTGAGTAAAAGTTCGGGAAGGGCGGTTGGGGTGGTAATATATACATTTTTAGGGGTTGGTACTCGTTTTTTGCGATTTGCGGCTAAACTATGCATCCCATCAAAAATGTTGAATGTAAAAGTTGTAGATAATGAAAAAATCTAAAACTTTCTAATTGATCATTATTGACCATAACCTCAAAATTATCGAGAAAAATGCAAAAAACCGTCTTATCGGTTCTTAATTTATAACTATCGCAAAAATGTTTATATTTTCGTGAAAATTGGTGAAAATTGCTCTCTTTTGTGCTTCAAACAAGCCCAAATTTTTTGAAAGCGAAATATTTAATTTTCGATGTTTTATGAAGAAAATAAAAAAAAGACCTAATTTTCAATCGAAAAATTTGGTTAGCAAATTTTCGATTAATGAACTTTACTAGTGCTCATTTTTTTCGTTGAAATCTCAACTTTAATATGAAATTAAAATATAATATTGTTTATATACAAAAATACCGCTAAAAAAGCGAAAAACTGAAAAACTACTTTTTAAAAATCGAGTTATCGGTGAAAATCATGAATTTCTTTTCTTTATTGTAAATAAACGTTTACATTGATAAAAAGCGTTAATTCTCATACAATGCTATGTTATACAAGTCCCGAAAACATTATTTAAACTGCAATTAAATAGGTAAAAATTCAAAAAACACAAAGCCTGTGAACTGAGAAAATTTGTTAATTATTTCTTGTGATTCGTAAGTATTTACAAATTGTCGCGTCAAAGCCTTATATTTGATTATAAAATACAAAAATTAAAAGTAAAATAATTTTATTGAAATCTTTTTTTCTTCGTGGGCAATTCTTCATCGCCAGAATTCAGTATCATTATTTTTATTATTATTATTATTAGACAGTGGGTACTGTCTTCGTCTTCGATGTCCTCGGACTACAATTTTATTCGTACAACGATTTTTCGGCATTAGAACATTTATCAGAACCGTGACAATTTGAGCACAAATTTGTGCACTTTAAGCCACGCTTGCGACACCCACATTTGCTATTACTGCATCCTGTTTCGCAGCTGCAGCAGATAATTTTCAATAAATTTTCAGGAATTAATTCTTGTTCTGTAAATATACGTACGATGCCATTAACGTGATGTTTCCATCCCCAATCTGTAGCTGTTAATTGATTACCAAGCCAACTTTGTATTTGAAAATACACCCTGTAACAATGTTGCTTAGCTGCCCCTTCAGTTGGAGGTAATTTTTTCAAATGAAATCAGGATTTAACAGTAGCCGTTCGGTAGAGTTCAAATCTTTTGTAAATAGAAGCTATTATTTTTAATCCATTTTCGGTAATCGTTTGTTTGTCTGCATTTGTATTGTAAAAAATTTCTGCAAGATTAGGTAAATGTTTATCGGCCAATAATGATTTTATAATTGTTTTTTTTTCCTTTCCCAGCAAAACTGGAAGTTGTATCGCAGCCAGAAAAACAATGCAAAAATGCTACAATATGTTTATGTGATTTATGTTTAAAACTATTAGAGGTGTAATAAGTATCATTAATATTTCTTGCATCAGGTTTGTGGAAGTAGATATTCAATTCATGTGAACTGAATTGATTTAAAAGAACTAAAAGATCTATGTCTTGACCAACAACTACCACTATTTTATCGGAGTTTTTTACTATTTCAAGGGATGTATTGATAATTAGGGAATCTGTATCTTCTTCATATAACTATTTTTTGGGTAGTTGTTTTGTACATAATGTAAATATTTTTGTGTTATTTCATTAATTGTATCGTTTTTTTGCCAGATTACTTTGTGTAAGAGAAACCCGCCATCAACAACGTGTACAATATTGCTCAAAGCTGGTAACGAATCGATGCTCGCAAATTCTGTATATAAATGAGACTTAACATTTTTTCTGAAGCCATTTTCTGTAAACAACGACACAGGAAATGGAGCAAGCTCGTACTGTAAATAATTTTTCATATCATCTGTGCTGCTGTTATTTCGCGAAATTCTCTCAAGTAATAGTAATGGATCAATTGTAACAGTCTCGCCTCAGTTAGGTACATATACATTACTTGTATAACATAGTATTGTATGAGAATTAACGCTTTTTATGAATGTAAACGTTTATTTACAATAAAGAAAAAGAAATTCATGATTTTCACCGAAAACTCGATTTTTAAAAAGTAGTTTTTCAGTTTTTCGCGTTTTTAAAGATATTTTTGTATATAAACAATATTATATTTTAATTCTATATTAAAGTTGAGATTTCAAAAATGAGCACTAGTAAAGTTCATTAATCGAAAATTTGCTAACCAAGTTTTTCGATTGAAAATTAGGTCTTTTTTTTTATTTTCTTCATAAAACATCGAAAATTAAATATTTCGCTTTGAAAAAATGGGCTTGTTTGAAACACAAAAGAGAACATTTTCACCACTTTTTATGAAAATGTATACATTTTTGCGATAGTTATAAATTAAAAACCGAGAAAACGGTTTTTTGCATTTTTCTCGATAATTTTGAGGTTATGGTCAATAATGATCAATTAGAAAGTTTTAGATTTTTCGATAGGATGCATAGTTTAGCCGCAAATCGCAAAAAACGAGTGCCAACCCCTAAAAATTTATATATTACCACCCCAACCCCCCTTCCCGAACTTTTACTCAGTCTGGACGATTTTTCCTTAATTATTTACACCATTAACTACATTTTCCGACCATTCGTATACTGCTAAGAATTTATCGTCTATTATGATATTTTAAACGGTTTGGCCCTGGTCTATTTATAGAGGAGTTTGCGACTAAAAATATTATATTTTAATGCGATATACTTAATATACGGCACTCTTCTGGCATATAAATGATTTTTCTTCCACGTCCGGTTTCATTGAAAGTGATACTAACTGTTCATTCTCAAAAGAAATATCTTGTTAGTCCTGTCGACAAATTATTGTAGAATACATGAAGGGCGGCAAAATTCTTGACTTCAGGGATGGGTTTGGCGTAATTAGGAGGTAAATATCCTAAAAGTTCCCGGCCCTAGGAGGTGAGCTTTGCGTGGGAGGGCTTCCGGAAAGTCCTAAATTTTAATTTTTTTTTTTGTTACTCGCTAATAACTCGAAAACTGTTGGTCTTAGTGAAAAAAATCATTCTTATCTTTTTGAAAGCTGACAAAATTTCCTATATTTTTCTAATTTTCACGAAAAATTTATATCTCCGATATCCGGAAAACTCTGTTTCGGATCACATTTTTCATCATACTCTGCTCCTAACACCTCAAACATTCTTTGTAAAATAAAATACAACCAAATCAAGTGAAGAGATTAAATTGAATTAAGAATTATATATTCTCCATATAATTAATGGCTGAGATGATGGATTTCAAGATTATTTGCCGCAATTTGATACGGCTATTTCTTGAAATCATACCTACATTTTATTGCATTCGTTTGGCTTCTTTAAATCGATTTATTGTTGTAAGTTGTTGCATTTGGTATAGTAATGAGTAGCTACAATCCAACAGTGGAAAAAGATAGGTAGGTACCTCTATAAGAAAACAACACAGTATTATGGTTTGAACTACTTTCATTTACATATAACAGCTTCTTTTATTTATATATAATTGGCTAATTGCTAATTAGCTAATGCTTTTTTTAAAGAAAGAAAAAAACCGATCAATTTTCGAACAGGAGAATAGTTTATGGGTCACCACGCCAGCAGAAGGGGAAAATGAACCCTCCAAAGAAAGTATTATGTCATCAAATTCTTCATTCTCCTCATCCACTGTTATAGGGACTCAATTATGGCAGTTGAAGCATGCTGACGAACAATTTAATGATGTCTTTCTGCATCCGAATCTTCCGGAGTCACAATTTTTTTTGCAAAGACAAAATATAACTTGCAAAATTTCGTCGGAGGCAGCATTTTCGTCTGTTAATTTGGGCCACCTCCCCATTTCCCTTCTTTCTAGCCAGGAATTCCTAAACCCCACACGTGAGGGCAGTATATTCCAATCCACTGCTGGATTTGGTAGTATATCCTGTAGGAATGGTACTTCGTGGCCCCCTCAGTTGGTGGGAGAGTAGAAATGTCTGGTTTGATCGAAGTGACTGATTTTAGAAATGACTGATATCTGTAGTCATCTAAGGATATCTCCTTAGATGGAGCACCGTACCATCTAAGGATGCAATTATGCCCTGCTCTTTCACCTCAGATGGTGCTTCTTTGACCGATATGTCATTTTTGTATAATTTTACAAACCTGACTTTGCTGTTCCTGAGGGCTGCGGAAGTGGTATCACAGTCTGTGAAAGCATGTAAAAACAGAATGTGCTCCAGCTCCAGATGCTGCAGCTTTTGTGAAAAGTATGTTGTTGTGCATACTTTTCCTTTGCTAGGTTTCACGAGGATTATATCATGCTGGGGAGGGGTTTTTGCCAACAGCGGACTGCCAAATCCACATCATGACCTATCACACCTACTGAAGAGCAAACTGACTAAATATACCAACTGCAATAACTTACAACAACAAATATATCTAAAAAAAGCCAAATGAATGCAATAAAATGTAGGTTGGATTTCAAGCAATAACCCTATCAGATTACAGCAAATATTCTTGAAATCCATCATCTCATCCATTAATTATACATAGAATATATAATTATTCTCAATTTAATTCCCTTCACTTGATTTGGTTGTATTTTATGTTATAAAGGAGATTTGAGGAGCAGAGTATGACGAAAAATGTGATCCGAAACAGCGTTTTCCCGATATCAGCGATTTTCAGAAGCGGATTTTGCTCGATAATGGTTGAAGAAACTTTTCGCTGAAATTAAAAGATGTAGGAAATTTTATCAGCTTTCAAAATGATAAGAATAATTTTTCCTCTAGGACCAATAGTTTTCGAGTTACTAGCGAGGAACAAAAAAAGATCCAAATTTAAAGCCTTCCGGAAACCCTCCCCCGCAAGGCTCACCTCCCAGGGCCGTGAACTTTTAGGATGTTTACCTCCTAACGACCCCAAATCCATCCTTGACGTCAAAAATTTTGCCACCCTCCATGTAGTCTACACCCCAATATTGAAAAATTCGTTGGCTGGACTATGTCTATTATTGCATTCTTGAACTCTGCATAATTTTCTGAATGCATTAACACTTCATAAGTGACATGTCAAATGTCAATATTAATTTTAATTCGATTTATAATTTTTAATACTTAATTACGTGATTTATGAACAAATGCAGTTTATCAAAATTGTTTTTGGGACACAATACATTTTTTTTCAAATAGTCCTTGGTACCGTACCCCAGTAAACACACATATTGTCTGCCATGAATCAAAGGAAGCTCACCTGAGCAACCCTGACATATAAAATAAATACATGTCTAACAAATGCATGACACATATTTTGTAATATCCCTAAAGACATCAAAAACCATATTTCTTTATATGTCGCTAATACAATACGTAAATAATCTTAATGTAACATTAACATTTTTCTTTCGCGACATATAAATAATCAGATATAGCTCAGTATGCTCTAGATGTTCCTGTACAAGCAAATAGAGATTTTTTACACCAACAAATTTATTATTACATTTATATACATTTTTTTCGTAATATTTTTGCAGAGGTCAGTTATGGCACTGGTTATGGATGCATGTGCACTCTGTACTGCTGTCAATAGTCAAAATAACATCAATCAAGTGCTGTCATCATAAATGTAATTGTTTATTAATATGCATTTGGTACTGAGTGACTATTAGTGTGTATTGCGAATTAGCTATTTATATGACAAGGGAGAAAGGTGCATAATTTCCTCCCGCGGATAGTTTGATCCCTCCCGAGGGAGGAAAAGTACTACTTTGCTCCCTGAAATGAGGGAGCAAAATAGTATTTTCTATGTAGCGAGTAGAAAAAAGTATTTACTTTTGTTGTGACACTGTTTCTACTCTCACTCATTTGATTTTGAATGTACTTATACAAGTTGCTGTACATCAGCGTTTTAATGTGTATCACGACTGAGTATTAGAGTTCCTCGCAACTATGCGACACAAAAACTTTTTTTATGAACTTAGTAAACGCCAGAAACGAGATATAATAAATGAGAGATCTTCTATTTCATCAACATCTCTTATTGGGCAGAGAATAAGAGGCAACGACAATAATAATAATAATATTTCTGCCGAAATTATTCCATTAGTGGACAATAATATTGTTTTAGCAGGACATAACCTGATGAAGATGAAGCTGAAAACGCCCAGATCGATTTACCCATGTGTATTTTAGCATCCGATGAAGATAATGACACACACAAGACCACACATTCTACGAGTAATGATTCCACCAGGCTGAAATAACCATTGTTCAAAATTTCGACGTCAAATGATGAATCCTTTTTCTCAACCTACGTTGCTGGCTATGCTACCGGTTTGTCCATTACATATCTGGTTGCATTAATCCTGGAACGCAATATATGCCTTTTATCAATAAAAGAGACAGCAAAAGACTCCGCATTTTCCTTATGGAAAAATTGGGATTTGTTGTAATGTATGACCTCTTGAATGCATGGAAATCTTAAAGGAGCTTTTCTTTAAAAAATGGTATTTTCGTCATTTTACATAACCAAGAATTTTTTTTACATTTAAACCATTATTAACTTTATGGAAAACAGTGCAATTAAAGAGTCAAAAAATGTTTATTTAAATCCAATAATGACTTTTTGTCAACTTTAAATAATTATGCCATATTTTCACTTAACATAAACGTCGAATGTATTGTGAAAAAATTATTAGTGACAAATTATATATTAAAAATTGTTCATTTTTGGAGGTCGTGCCCATTGACAGTTAATCAACAACCTACGCTACAACATATCCCAGTTTCAGCCAATTTGACCAGGACCATTCTTCCATAAGAAAAGTGTGGTTTCCTTTATTATGTTTCACATATTTGGAACATGTATGATACATATACACATAAGGACAAATTACATGTCTAACGCATTATAATAGCAATGCGAAAAACCAAAACGCCAAAATTCTGATGCATAAAAATCTCAGATTCGGAAAACGTATGGGATATGTACATTCAAGTTGCCTTTACAAAATATATGTCTATATATGTAAACATAATTATGCAGCAATTATATATCTCGTATGTATTTGTGTTTACTGGGATGATACCATTTATTAGTGTCCATTATCACTAAAGAATTTATTCACATCCCTTATTAAAATGTGCTATAAATAATCATCAAAATTACAGCTAAAAGAAAATACAATTTTATTATAATGAAATGGTAAGAAGTGGTTTTGAAAGCAATGGAATATCTATAGCATGTCAAACATTTGTTGGTTTACCGTTATTTTTATTGTGTCTTTAAAAATTGTGTAAAATTGTTGTTAATTTTGTTCAAACTGCCATTTATACAAGAAATGAAAAAGGGGACATGTTAATTATTTATAGGGAATATAGAACAAATGAAGTTGCGGCTACCGACCTTTATGCCCAACGATTTCATTGTTGACAATCAATTCCGTAGAGAACCCAACAATGATCCCCAAGAAAATTTTATTATTGGAGAAGGAACGGAAATCAATGTTTTGGTTCGAGTGGAACTTGAAAAAACTGTTTTCTATGGCAAATTGTGTTTGCATTAGATATCAGTCACCCAATTAACCAAGTGTTGCAATTTGATTTTACAGAATGACGTGAGGCCGAACGTTGATTTTTTTGATGTTATTCTCAGCTAAGTCTAGGTCCACAAACATGGGGTTACTTAACCGATAAAGTACGAGTTATTGGTCACCAAAATCATAATTTACTAAGAAAGGGTAATTGAAGAACGATTGAGATTCAATGTTTAACTTGGAATAATTGGCAGTAAAATCATTGGTCCAATAATATTTGAGGGGCCCTTGGCTGGTGCCGTATACTTGGGATTCCTGCAAAATGGGATGAATTACCTGCCGATTTGGAACAGGGAATAAATTTCCAACAAGAGCGTATTTTACCCTTTATCTAAAAATCTGACGTGGCTTTTTATTTAAAGAATCATTCACAGGTTTACGCATTTCGTTACCAAAGTGTAACTTCTCTTATATATTATTTTTATGCAGTGTATCTTTGCAGTCTCATTAATATTATATTTGCTTCCCTGACGAATAACTTCATCGTCATATTTGTCTTTTAATTAAAATAGGTTAGAGAAAGGAAAAGTTTAATACTGTTCATTCTCCACACTGTATAACTGAGTAAATTTATTCTTTCATAATGACTTTTTAGTACGATTACTGTTAATAAATAAAACCAGTTATTTCTAGATTTTGCTAACTTATTTAAAACAAATACGGGCATTAATTATGGCTAATGATATAAATGTACAATATGAGAAAATATTTTGCGAACCTAAAATATGCCATGTATGTTACTATAACCCAATTTTCCATTATGGTATTAGAATTTTACATAAAAGTTAACTTATATTGTTGATAAGGAACCGTAGATAGATATAAGAAAGTGTATGTTTGAAAACAGAGACGCAATACTTAATTACTATCTTATAAAATAAAATGTGTGACTGACATATCTAATTTAAAATGCATTTTCATTAATTTAAGATAGTTGTTTAATTTCGATTTTAATGTATACTAGCCAGTTATATATTGAAGCACCGAGAAATTTGTTTACTTTTAATTTGCCGTAAAATAATTGAAAATGGATGGATGTATTTGTACAATATTAGGTACACAAAAATATCCTTTATTTATTTGCTGTTGGGGTTGGAACTTGAATAAGGACTGCGATATGTGAGGGGTTGTTTCCATACTACTACTATTTAGGATGTATCTGTTAATCCGACAGAGCGATTTTTTAAAATTTGATCATATTTGGCTGCATTATATAACAACATTTTTGTAGTGGAAAGTCATGATTAACAAAAAGTACCAGTGTCCATGTAAGAATATGTAAAACGCAGTATAAAAGGGAACATTTTTCTTTGCCTATTAAAAATACTAAAGTTTAGAGTTTTCTCTCGCTTCTTTTTTTCGCGCGCGCCAATATCCATTGGCTTGATGACGGTCTCGATAACTAGGGCCGAGTAGGACTACTACTCTTTGCTCCTAGATTATCTCTGTAGACCTGGACCGGCCTTCGTGATAGGTGGGCCCGCTTACTTCTACCAGACCCAGCTCGCAAATGCGAGATGTGTCGTGGTATTTTCTGCGGACCTCCCCTGGTCCTGGCTCTTCAACCTCGCTGGCAGAGGTCTCTTCTGGCGCTCTTCTTGCATTGATATTTTCTTTCTTCGCCAGCTTGTCACCCCCGTGGGTAGTCATCGGTCTAGTTGGGTTTTAGGAAGTTTTGGCTGGGATTGACTGCCGGTACGTAGGACACAGTAAAGGTGTGTCCTACCCCGGATCATCGGAAAGGTAAGGATATCAGCTGTGTAGCTCGGGAGTGTGGAGACCCTAAGTGCTTTTTTAGCACTTTCGGACTCCACGGAGCAGGTAGGACAACGGGCGTTGGACGGTATGTTGTCCGACGCCCGCAAGGAGGTTGGGTTAGGGTAGAAAAACGTCATGTCTCTGGTAGTGGTGGTCCGTCCTGGGGTATCTGAAACAGATCGGTTAGCGGGAAATATAAGTTATACTCACCCGTTGTCCAGAAGCTGTACCCTCGGCCGTTTGTGCCTCGGGGCGTCGGCAGGGTCGTAATCACTGGCCTGTCTGATCAGCGGGTTCCCATGCTCCTCGGCTTGGGCGTACAGCTTCTTCGCTCGTTCCCGGATGACTTCAGTGACCGTGGTGTACTCCAGGTCTCTGACGATATCTGCGTTTCTCACGTACCATGGAGCGTCGACTGCCGTTCTGAGGGCGATATTTTCCACTGCCTGGATTCTCTTCATGTAAGACTTTGCCTGGTAGCCCCACGCTACCGAGGCGTACGTCAGCTGCGGCCTGATGAGGGTCTTGATAAGCGTGAGCTTATTCCTCATGTTGAGACGGCTTCCGTTTCCCATCATCGGGTAGAGGAGGGCTCTCGTGCGTCGGGCCTTGGCTGTGATAGCGTCCGTGTTCTGTCTCCACGTTAGGCTTCTGTCCATGACCACGCCAAAGTATTTGACGGTGTCGTGCCATTGGATGTCCTCGCCGTTCATGGAGATGTGTCCTGTGGGAATTTCTTTCCGCACTCGTCTGAAGAGAATGGCTTGGCTCTTGTCGGCGTTGACGGCGACTTTCCACTTCGTGCACCATTCTTCCAGGAGTGTGGCCGCTTCCTGGAGTTTTCTGGTTGCGTTCCTGGCTTTCCAGGATCTGGCAATTAGTGCGGTGTCGTCTGCATATAGCACCAGGGCTGTGTGGTCGGTCCTAGGGAGGTCTGAGGTGTAGATAGCGAACAGGTGCGGTGACAGCACCGAACCTTGCGGGACTCCCGCTTCCACGGTCCTGTAAGTGGAGAGTTGGTCCGAGATTTTCACCCTTAGCTGTCTGCGGCGCAGGTAGGATCTCACTAGTTTGATGAGTTCGATGGGGTAACCCATACTCATCATTTTAGCTAGGAGGCCGTCGTGCCAGACCCTGTCGAACGCTTTGGCGATGTCTAGGAACAGCGCCGCGGTGACTTGACGCTGGTTGAACCCCTTAGTAATCTCCTCGGTGAGGCGAAGAACTTGGAGTTCGGTGGAATGTCCTGTTCGGTACGCGAACTGTTCATCCGGGATGATGTTCAGCTCTTCTGTCTTTTCTGTAAGCCTCTTCAAGGTGACCCGTTCTGCAACCTTGCTCATGGCTGGGAGGAGGCTGATGGGCCTGTAAGAAGACGGGAAAATTAGTTCTTTCCCTGGTTTAGGGATCATAATGACGTCGGCCTTTTTCCACCTGGCTGGAAAGTGCCGTAACCTTAACAACGCGTTTACGATGTTGACTAGTGCCGCTACTCCATTCCTGGGTAGCTTTTTGAGAGCGATGTTTCCTATCTTGTCACATCCCGGAGCTTTTCTCGGCTTTAGGCTCCTCAGGATTTCCTTGACTTCCTCGGGGGTAGTCGGGCGGATATGGCCGTCATCAGGCAGGCGGTGGATCCTACGTACTCTGCGCTCGACGTCGTCCACCCAGTCCTCGTCCTCGTCATCGAGCTCGTTCTCTCTACACTGCAGTTCTAAGCTGTCGGCAAACGCCTCGGCTTTTTCCTGGTTAGTGTAGACGATCCCTCGCTCTCCGTGAATCGGGCGCATAGATTTCCTCCGGTTTCGCAGGGCACGTTGGGTATTCCACATACTTCTGTCCTGTGGATCGAGTGGCTCAAGGTGGCGTTGCCACCCCTCCTGACGGTGTTCTTGGAGGGCGGTTTTCACTCTTCGGCTGAGGACGTTATACTCCCTTCTGTCGGCGGGAAGCCTCGTCCTCTGAGCCCGTCTCTTGGCGCTTCTTCTGTCCCTTATCAGCTGCCTGGCGACCTTTGAGAGGTTCGCCATCGGTGCTGGGTGTCTTCTTACTTCTATTTCTGTCGTGCTGGCCCTTATCCTTATCCGCACCTGTTTTTATATGTACCCAGGTCCCAGGACGCGGTGCTACAGTAACAGCTACTATGACATCATAAACAGATGCTCCAGTATTAGCTGAGCTATTGTAACCACCGCAACGATGTCATTGTCCACTTTCTTATCTAATTAATACCAATTAAATCGATCAATAAACTAATTCTATGTATGTTTGATATATTAATTAGCTATATCGATATAATGAAATATAAACGTGTGAACTATAGAGAGACGCAGTGCAATGCATAATTTACGGGAATCTCCATATAATAACGAAATATATCCATTTCTGCTGGATATTTACAGGATATAACATATAATTAACTTCATTCTATAGACATCCATACGTATGAGATAGGCGAAATATATTGTAAATCAGGTTGGCGTATTTTTACTTTATTATACAGGGTAAAGTATCGTTACAATTTTAAAATAAGATATTAGTAAAGTATTTTTTAGCAGCCGATTCTAAACTGCTGCGTAATTAAAGCAGACGTTCTCAAAATATGGATCATATTTTTGTCCTTTATATTTTTGGAAAGCCGTGATTAATTTTATACGGTTTTTTGTGATGGTTAGCAATATTCTTTGACTGTTCACACCTCGACTGTTGTAAATAATTTTTAAATTATGGTTGTTTCTTTAATGTACAGATTAGTTAAGCGAATAATTTTATTTTCCATTGAATCAATACAAATAGTACAAAAGACGCATAAGATTCGTCAAAAGGTGAAATCCATTGTAAGTGAATCCACATGCGAAATATTAGATATGCAAGTAACATGTAAAAAGTCGTTCCTGAACGTGGTATAGAACATATACATTTTAAAATTAAGAGATTAAATGCTAAACACTAAAATAAAATATACATAAAACAATCTATACACACGTATAGGTAAAATATACGTGTCGAATAAAATGATATTAAGAATATACATCCACATCTAATTTTTGACTTATTTTGGGAGCACTTTGTTTGTTAAATTTAATTTCACTCAAATTAGTTGAGGCTTGAGTATGTTACTAAAATCAAATTTAGTCAGCTTTCCTTTCCATCCTTATAGCCATCAAAGGAGGGATTTTATGTATGTTTGGTAAAATATTATTGTATAAATATTATACTATTTGCCGAAACATATTTAACGATCTTTGTTCACGTCAAGACTGCAAAAACAATTTGCCATTAGGAAGTTTGAGACATTTAGAAAAATATATATTTATGATATTTTTTAGATTTAAAGGTAATTCTGAATTCTAAAAACAAACAACTATAACTAGATGATCCCCAAAAAATTATTCCATAGGACAATCTTGACATAAATTGAGAAAAACAGTAGAACCTAACAATGCACTCATTTGTAAATTCCCTTAAACGATATATTGCATAGCTAACTTTGAAAGTTTGTTACATAAATTGTTGACCTGCGTTTTCCAGTCTAAAGAATTGTCAAGGTGTATACTCAAGAGTTTCACATCAGTTACTTGTACTGATTTTCCGTTGATTAATTGACTTTCTTTAATATGACTATTTCTCGGCGTGAAATTAATAAAAACTGTTTTCGATGGATTTAAATACAACTTATTTTGTCGGAACCAGGCTACAGATTTATTTAATATTAGTTGTGCTATTTTCGTTACATCAGAAAGAGACTAAGTACACGGGTAACTATTATCATCAGATTCATCAATACTTGGCAAATAATTTATAAACAGGATAAATGATAATAGTCCAAGGACTGATCCTTGTGGCACCCCAGATTTTATTTCCAAATTTTCTTACCTCATGTTGTTGATATCAACAAATTGTTGTCTTTCTGACAGATAAGACGATATCCAACTGTATATATTCCCTCTTAGATCATACTTGTATGGTTTTTCTAAGAGTAATGTATGATTGACAATGTTAAAAGATTTGCTTAAATACCAAAAGTTTTATTACCATTATTTAGGTTATCATAAATTTTTTGCAAGACTCTACAACTGCACAGTTACAGGAGTTAAGATATTATATTTTGTTGTAAAGAAAATATTTTCAAGATATATTGGACCTCCTTTTTTGTATATTGAAATTATGCGTGCTGTTTTCAATACCTTTGGAAATACACCTTCTTCTGAAGATTTATTTATTAAGTACGTTAAGGGCTTAACAATGAAGTGAGTATTATTATAAGTCATCGTTCTCAAAGATTTCTAAAACTGTTAATTGTGGTATATTATCTAATATTATTTATATAAAATGGTGGAATTTACACGTACAGAGAAACTTGAATTACCAATTTGTTGAGATCTTAACATCATATGGCGGCCCGAGGTGAGATATCGGTATGAACAATAGTGGCTACCTTCTTGGCATACAGTAAATTTTTCACAAAGGGTCGATTATGTTTTACTTTATTTTAGCGGGTGATGCTGTTGAAATTCGTGGATGATATATTTAGGAAGAGGGTATAACGGAATTATACTCCTAAAATATATTTCCTTAGGTACCTTCTGCTCATAGACGTATTGGGAAAATATGCAAAGAAACAAATTTTGCTATATGTAATGATCTAATAAATTAACGAAAAGAACATAAGTAAAACCTGGTACAAATAATAAATCCAGAATTGTCAAATTGAATTTTATTGAAAGAAAGAACTTCATTTGCTCCGAGCACCAGCCAACCAGTTTTAATACCCAAAAAGAATTAGATATCATAAATAAGTAGTACGAAGCAAATATCAATAGCTTCAGAGAAGAACAAAGCACCGAACTCAATGTTTTGAAAATTGAGACAAAAGCTATTCACTTATCATATATAATGCATTTAGTTACATACGATGCCGATGAACCGCCCTAATCAGAGTTGAATGAGACTCTAGAACAGACATCGAACAACAACAAAAATTATGAACAACAAAATGCCGAATCAATTAAATGAACAGGACATCATTCCTCAACAAATTCTGAACCAGTAGGAACAAATGTAGAAGATAAATGGCGTAGTGATTAGCAAGCAACAGAGGGATCGAAAATAGGAAATACGACCCGATTAGTTAAGAAAAGTATTTTAAAAATACCCAAGATAACTCCTTATATAGACTTATTAAAAAACAAACATATGAGTATCTGAATTATGAATGAAATTGGTTTCATGTCCCATATGAACACGCCCATTCGCATACAGAGATATACAGGCTCATGTATTGATCATGTGTTTATTAAAATAAATCACGATACGGATTTAATTTTATCTCTCACTGTATTAACCGGTCTAACAGCCCTGCAATAGTACAAAAATAGTTTTTAGTAATGAAATAAAAAGAGAATCGAACAAATATAATTATATTAAAACTATACTATACTGTCAACTATAAGAATGTAAAAAAATATTTGCATAACCTGAGCTGGAATTCTATATTTCAAACAGACTGAGTTGAGTCTGCGACAACTAATTTTATCATGCACCTAAGAAATGTCATAAACACGCATACTACATAGAAACAATAAATTATAATCTATCACGAGAGCCCTGGATAACAGAAGGAATTATAGCATCCATTTATACCAGAAAAACCTCTACAACTAAAACTTATCAAAGATCCATTAAATGCCAATTTGAAACAGGAATATGCATCATATCCAAATAAAGTCACAATAATAATAAAAAAGCAAAAATAGGTTACTATAAGTCTGTAACAAAAAAATAATAAAAATAAATCAGCAAGGAAACTGTGGCGTACAATAAATAAAATAACGAACAAAAACAAAACAAAGAAACAACAAATAGATAAAATTGAATGGGCTGATCTTGAAATAATAAATTCTATTGATAATTGTTAAATATTCAATAATAGCTATTTGGTAATGATGTTGATATTTCCTAGTGTCTTTTGTGAAACAATTGTCAATATCTAAAGGAGAAAAATTAAACCCTCTCAACATCACTGATAATTAGCATTTGGATCCCAAGAGGAGGCATATCTTCTCAAGACGCTATACTCCCAGAGGACGTTAAAATAAGTAAAGACTTCAGTATACTCAAAGCAAAATGTAAAAATTCGTATACCATTTACCACGACCACCATATTCGTGAAATAATTGACATCAGAAATTAAACTTATAAAAATAATGCAAGTATATATTGTAAATATATATTATGTTATGTATGCATGTAGGTAAATGGATATATACAAATTTCCACCCATCAAGGTGCACAATGCGCGTTTCCAAAACGATTGACCTAAAACTTGCATATTTACATATTTATTTTTGTAAAAAATATGGGCCGTTGTAAAATATTTGCAATACGTCAATGGTCCGAAAAAGTAAATAACACTGAAATATAACCCTTGAGATCAATAGGATTTTAAGACCGCAACTTTGATTTGAGTTTCTCTCAATTCCACATTATACGATTTTTATAAAATTGGGAAAATGATGACATTTAACAACCATTGTTGTTTAACTAACCACTCTGTACATAAAAGAAACAAGGAAGTAATTTACGATAGTCGCTAACTAATGAATTTTGTAAACAATTACAATAATCCTCAATATTAACAATTTCGTTCCAAAAATCTGACAGTCTAAATATGATCTGTATTTTAACAATATCCAACTTCAATTCTGCAGCAGTTAATATATTTGACAATACAAAGAAAAGTATGGACATTGGACCAAATAACAGCTCACAAAAGTACGGCAATTTACAAGAGATCTAAACTGTCAGCATGTTTCCCAAGTCCCTCATAGTCAACTTTTGAGGGGATTAAGGATAATTGAGGATGATTAATGGTAACTAATTTTAATTTACATGAAAAATAAAGGTAACTATGGGTAATTAAAATAACAAATAATTCTAAAGGAGCGAAAGCAAACATCAACATCGCTGAACTCTTAAATTACGAATGCAAAAGCCTCAAAAGAATAGCTCTACAAACAAATCACAATAATAGGAGCATGACTGCTTTATACCACAATGCAATGTGGCAACGCGTTTCACAATTATCTACATTTCCCATCCATTACCCCTTTATCATGCGCTATGCTGCTAACACTACTAGCAAGAAAAATGACCTCAATCCAACCCAGCGTAGACGTAGCCGGTACTGCGGTATGTTTTGCGAGAGTGGCAGTAATGCTTACCGTACGCTGGTAAATCAAATCAAATCAAATGAGTTAAAATAACATTAAAAAGATGCCAAAGAAACTAGCGGAAAAGTATGAAGTTATACTTCACTTTTATTTGTGATGTCTTTAAAACAAGATTAAAGATTGTAAAATTGTAAATAAAAAAGGTCCTTTTTAAATTTTTCTAAAATGTAACTATAGAATATTATTAGGAGTAAGATTGTGTTTATTGTTTATATTAGGTATAATATATAAATTATACATTTTTTTTCCCTTCCAATCCCAGCTAAATTAATAATAAGAAATTGGCATCAAAGATATTTCAACTAGTTTCCTTTGATGTTAAATTATATTTATATTATGGAGAATAATAAATACGATTGTTTTTTTTTATTGTCTACTAATTGGTAATTATTACCTAAATATTGTCTATCTTAAATGATATCTGATTAGAGAATGGTTAATTATTTATTTGCGTCGCACGACATCTTATTCAACACCCTAATACTAAGTTTCAAATTTCAAATACTAAAAGGGAAAGCTTGTTCGCGCGCATTATATGTAGCTATTGATCAGTAGATGGCATAACTGAAGCTTAATACGGACACGCAAAACTTCTGTACATAATATTCTATACTTAGCGAAACATCCAAAAGCTGGTGTTATGAGTTCAGTTTTATTTCATAAAGAAATGTAAAATGTAATAATAAATACAACAACAAAACAACTGAATACAATTTAGTTTATGGTAAAAGTGTGAGTTCGAATAGCCGTGAATAAATAAATAACAATTTTGGATTTTAATAAATTGCCAAATAAGGTGTTAATAATAATAAGTACATTGCAATAAGAAAGTTTGAAGTTTGCGAATACAGGCACGATTTTAACAGAATATATAATTTTAAAAAAATTATGACTGATTAAAAATGTATGAAAAATATTTAATTTTCATAAAAAATAAAACAATTTAATGAATAAAACTAGATATAATTTGATTAAAGTGCTAAACGGTAATAAAAAAAAAATAATTGTTGCAAATATTAATAAGAAAATGTTACTACCACATCAAGCCGTTATTGACCAATGTTCACAGAACAAAATTAAAATATTCTGATAGATAATAATTTCGACTAAATATTCAACATTGAAATTTTTTATTACAAAGAATATAAACTTTCCTATCCTTAAAATGGCGATAGCTGCTTATGCTTATAGCATATTTAAATCTACCGCCATTTCCTGGTAAAAATTCTAGTGATATTTGTATTTTGTATCTGTACCATTTCTGTATATGGACGCGTGGGCGGATTGTGCATAGAATATTTTATGTTACTTATTGCTCGTTTTTCTTCTGATGAAAGTTAAGTATACAGGGTGTTGCATCATGAGAGGGACATAGCTTAATAGGAGGTAGAGAACGTCAGTGGTAACCGGAACCTCCCATAGAAATGTCTCATTGGGCCTTCATTACGAAGTTACAGGGTGTTAAATAATTTTTGGCCAAACCTGTTTTTTGTCATAACTTTGACAGGGAATGAAATAACGGATTCATATTTGGTACTGCTAATGTACTAACGAGCCCCAAGAGGTACATGTATAAAAAAAAATATATCCAGGTCCGGACTCACTATAATTTATGTTTCTTCTTTGCATCAATAAAACATCACCCTGTATATATTTTTTTGAAATTTCGATACGATATTCGAAAAGAGCAAGAAAAAACAAACAAAATGGCCTATTTCATTTTTTGTTACACCTTCGTGGTTATTTAAATACGTTGTTAAATGTGCAAGAAAATGGATTACAGAACCCTATTAAATGAGAGGCACGAGAAATAAATAGTTTTATAACTAAAATTTGCAAAAATTCTATTGAGCCTAGGTGGTCTGGGTGAATCCTAATTCCGGCATGTTTTAAAGGTCCATTTTGGTAAAAAACTGTGGTCCTAATAAGTAATCGGGTATGAAATAACAAAATTTTTAATCAATCACAGTAGGCTTGTTCAAAGAATAAGAGTGACAGATAATTTAAACCATTTAGGCCTAAGCAACCAGTTACTTTGATCAAGAAAATCATCAACATTTTCTACTTAATAAAAATTGGAAAAGAGAACAAACTAAAATCTAAATAAATAAAATATTTTCCATTCAATTAACAATAAATAACAAAACAATAACTAAATGTGTTTAAAAATAAAACGTAATTGACACTAAAGTAAATTTTCAAAATGTCCTCCCCCACATTCTGTGCATTTTCTTGCGCGTTTAGAAAGGCCACCAATTGCTCGACGTATCATTTCTGGATTATTCCGTATTTCGTCGCAGGTTGTAACGATGCGCTGGATTAAATGTTGTCAACTTCAATGCTATAAACCTCGTTTTTTAAGTGGCCCCATAAAAAGTAATCACAAGGGTTACAATCAGGAGATCTTGGTGGCCATTCATGTGGACCCCCGCGTCCAATCCATCTATTAGGATACACATTGTTTAAGGTGTTGAAGGTTAAAATGTGGTGGGGCCCCATCATGCTGAAACAACATGCCTCTTATACCGATATTTTCTAACATATTCGGTAAAATGTTTTGAAGAAAATCAAAGTAAATTTCACCATTCAATCTTTCTTCAAAAAAATGTGGCCCTATCAAATGTCTATTCACAAGTCCGACCCAAACATTTACAGAAAACCTGTGTTGCGAACGGCGTTGGCGTACCGCATGTGGGTTTTCCTGTGCCCATTTATGATTATTTCGTGAATTGTTTACTCCATCCCTTGTAAATTGTGCCTCATCCGTAAATAAGGTTCTGTAAATGACTGGGCGATGGTTAGACAACCAATGACAAAATGCCAGGCGGGGGATATCGTCGCCTTGTTGAAGACGCTGTACCTGCTGGATATAATATGGATGGTAACGTTCTCTTTTTAGGGTTCTCCATACTCGCCAATGAGGAATACCAGTTGCCAAACTGATTCGTCTAGTGCTCATATTTGGGTTTTCTTGAACTACGTTTATAATATTGTTTTGTTCCTGCACACCTTGTTGTAAAACACGCTCCACAACTGCAGAAGTAGGAAACTTGTCTTGCATACTGGAACACCGTACTAAAGGTTTTATGATTAGGGCATCGACGACCAGGAAAACGCAGCCGATATTCTCTTTCCGCCGACCTACCATTTCCATTACAGAAACCATAGATGAATATTATGTCAGCATATTCCACGTTTGTAAATTTTACTGGCATAGTTAAAATATTTTCACAAGTTTTCACTAACTAAATGCGGATTATTGACACATTAAATTACTAACAAACAATTATTCAACTGTTTAGGAGATTTCTTTTTATTATCTGTCACTTTGAACAAGCCTACTGTGATTGATTAAAAATTTTGTTATTTCATACCCGATTACTTATTAGGACCACAGTTTTTTACCAAAATGGACCTTTAAAACGTGCCGGAATTAGGATTCACCCAGACCACCTAGGCTCAATAGAATTTTTGCAAATTTTAGTTATAAAACTATTTATTTCACGTGCCTCTCATTTAATAGGGTTCTGTAATCCATTTTCTTGCACATTTAACAACGTATTTAAATAACCACGTAGGTGTAACAAAAAAATGAAATAAGCCATTTTGTTTGTTTTTTCTTGCTCTTTTCGAATATCGTATCGAAATTTCAAAAAAATATATACAGGGTGATGTTTTATTGATGCAAAGAAGAAACATAAATTATAGTGAGTCCGGACCTGGATATATTTTTTTGTATACATGTACCTCTTGGGGCTCGTTAGTACATTAGCCGTACCAAATATGAATCCGTTATTTCATTCCCTGTCAAAGTTATGACAAAAAACAGGTTTGGCCAAAATTTTTTTAACACCCTGTAACTTCGTAATGAAGGCCCAATGAGACATTTCTATGGGAGGTTCCGGTTACCACTGATGTTCTCTACCTCCTATTAAGCTATGTCCCTCTCATGATGCAACACCCTGTATATCGTTTTAATTAATTATAATTTGATCCAAATACTAACCTCAAGCTTATATTGTACCACGCTTTCTTACTCTATGTTTATTAAAATATTTGTAACATCTAACTTTTTAGAATGCCGCGAGAACGCCGAGAATTTACATGCCTTTTGGGAAGGCAGACAACGTGTACTCATTAAAGAGGTTAATCAAAAACCATCGTTTAAAAAAATTATAATTGAGAAAAATTATTATTCCCATACTAATATTAATAACAGTAGCATTACTATATGGTAGATAACGCTATGCTCTCAGCCAAGTATATCTAAACCCTTTTCTAAATCCGCATGCAAATTCTGCTGATGGTTTTCTGCCGGATGAGCGAAATTTTTGACAATAATAATCAATTTGCCACTTACAATGACGTAATAAGTTTATATTTTTATTAAATTATTAATGAAAATTAGATTGAGGTATTAACTTAAAACATTAACTAAACTTGTGACAGTAGTTGCGGTTATACAAATATTATTTTCTTTTTTGAGTTATAATTAATGTATTAATTAACTAGATTTTAATTTTTTAATTATTAGGTGAAATTTTAATTTAAATAAACATTTAATTTTGTTAATGATGTTGAAAAATATATTAAATCGGCTAGTATTAGATACCCTATTATTAAAAATATAAATTTATTATTACTGAATTATTATTAGCTTATGATCTTCTTTTTCTTCACTATCTACAGACCTGCCAAGCTCCTACTACAAAAAAATCGAGGGATTCCTTAAAAATAGTTGTAAATGCTAAACCTCTAGATGCGCATAGTGTAGTAGTAGCTGTCTAGTGTAGTAAAACACAAACATTTCTGAATCAGTGTGTTTTAGATTGATTTTCGACATTTTTGTTGCCAATTTAATAATTTTCAGTAAACCATGAACATATCTAAATTAATAAATCTTGTTTACCTTAAGTGTGTTAATGTATATAGCTTTTAATAGACCGATTATTTTAGATTACGTTACGTTTTAGGGTAGAAACATTAAAATTAGTGTAAGTATTTAATTTGATTCATGCCATTTTTGTTAGATTAATTTAGTTTTTACATTTCTGTAAAATATTCTATAAAATATATTTTTTTCGTACTATATAAGTTTTTTTTCACCTAGAAAGTTACAACCCACTAAGATCACAAACAATATTAAAACTATCCGACTAGCTAAAAATATACAGAGAATTTAAAAAATAAAAGTGGTGATTTGGAAAAGAGAACATTTTTTCTGTACGTTTTATAAATAATTTAAATTCATGTCTAACGGCCCTAAAAATTCAAACTTTCTAGTATCAATATTTAAAAAGCGAAATATACGGTAGGTATTTCAAATAAATACATGCTACATCATAAAGAGATACAAGTATATAGGTATATTAGTTACGTATGTTTTACTTAGTGTAAGGTCATTGTTAAGTGGTTGAATATACATATACGCTACGTCACAAAAAGATAAAAAATATACATATCAATTACACATATATTCAGTAGCGTGAGGTCACAGTGCTACCTCTTTACTGTAATGTAAAAATCATATGGACATGTTGCTGACATTTTGCAGTGTGCATATATAATTATTATACGGCGCATTTTACATAGCATATTACTTCTGCGAAACTAACTTATTTGCAAAACATAACCTCTGACTATTCCTTTGGCGTAAACGTCACGGGCGCAGAGGCTTTTTTCCAATAATTCTATTGTTTTGTAGATGCGGTGATTTGTTTTTGAAGAGGACAATAATACATATGGTAGAAAACCCAAATAATAAGAAAGAATACTAAGTTTACGTATTTACGTATATGCTATATATTTGTGTCTGCTGAGTATTATTTTGCAGGAAGGGTTGAAATGAATGAGCGCTTCTCTATAGAACCGGTGGGTCTTTTAATAGAACAGTTCAATTTTTTTATCGATAACATGAGGATAAGAAAGTTGATCGAATGTGTTTTCCGAAGATAGTGGCAAAATTTCTGGAGACTGGCTTTGTAGCCAATAAAAAGCGAAATGCTAGAAATATGGTAGGTATGAAGAGGTAGGAGTACGGGTTTAGGCTTGCTATAGTGTCGCTGAAAATCTAAAAGCACAAGATTTGCACCAACCTACGAATACCCTCAAAACACTGCCGAACGTGTGACAACATTTTGAGCAAAATCTTTACTGTTGTAGCGGTCACTGTTAGCGGAGTAAGTGTTCGACAGAATTGTTCTGTAAGTGTTCGAAACAACATTTACCTAACAACACGTAAGTAACTACTTCATCAAATTCTTTAATTTCTTGAATTTCGTCAGTCCAAATTTAAAAACTAAGATACCGTTTTAAACAAAACTTAAAGAGGTTCAAAACTATGACCTACTTGATTCCCTTTGCCATCAAAAATTTTAAGGGTAGGTCCTATTTATTACCACTTGTGGGTTGTAGTGACACGATCAAATATTTCTAATCAATTCACTCTGTATGTAAACTTCGTCACTGCTCAGTATATTTTTCGAATATTTTTTGCTGTGGATGTCAATAATTTAATCTTAAGACGGCGTCAATATTCTTAGCTGTGATGATGATCTCAGATGACTGAGATCGAGCAGGACTATTGCTCTTCACCCCAGATCATCGCTGTGGACCGGGACCGACCTCGTACAGGATGGGCCTGCTTTTTCTTCAACCCCGTGAGAGGTGTAGGAGGTGTCGGCAGACCTCCCTGGTATTGACTGCTGGGCCCTGCCGGTAGTTAAAACATAATATTTTTAGTCTCAAAATCTCCTCTATAAAATCCTTATTTTACTATAAGGAACGTAACCAGACTGCAACCAACAGCTACTCTCCGGGCTATGTGCCCCGCCAAGCGCTGAATTACAAGTTACTGCCAGTAAAGCTTAAGGAAAACCGGCGACAAATCTTCGTCGTCTCGGCGTCGGCTGGGTAAGGATTAGGGGGATTCTGACACGTCGGTCTCTTCTATGTTTTTTTGATCTGACTGGAAGGAAAGCAAATTACCTTATACTTACCCATTGTCTAGGATTTGGACCTTCGGTCTCTTGTACCTCTAAGCATTGGCCTGGCTGGATTGTAGTCAATCACATCTCTGATCAACAGGTTCCCATGCTCGGCTGCACGGACGTAGAGTTTCTTCGCTCTGTCCTGAATGTCTTCAATTATCGGAGTGTTTTCCAGGTTCCCAAAGAAGTTGGCGTTTCTGACGAAACAGAGGGTGTCGATGGCACACCGGAGTGAAACATTTTTCACCGCATAGATTCTCTTGAGGTAGGTCTTGACTCAGTATCCCCAGGCGACGGAGGCGTAAGTCAGTAGTAGCGATCTGATGAAGGTCCTGACGAGCGTGAGCTTGTTTCTCAGGTTGAATTGGGTCTGTCTCCCCAGCATCGGGTAGAGAAGAGCGAGACTTGTCTTCTTTTTCTTGACTATGGTCTCCGTATTCTATTTCAATGTCAGGCTGCGGCCCATGATCAGACCAAGGTAGTTGGCGGTATCGTGCCATTGGATACCGTTCCCGTACATGGTGACTTGCCTTGAGGGTACCTTCCTGATTCTCCTGAAGAGTATCGCCTTGCTCTTCTCGGTGTTGATGACTACTTTCCACTTGTTACACCATTCAGGAAGGATGCGGCTTCCTGAAGATAGCGGGTGGCTGGCGCCGGCTGACCAGATCTAGCAACGACCGTCGTATCGGCTGCGTAAAGTACCAGGGAGGTCCTTGGTAGATCGCTGGTGTAAATTGTGAACAGGTGCGGGGCATAAGTATCAAGTCGAAAATCAGATCAGTGGCGGAACAAAAAGTGGAGGATCCCCCGCAAGAAACTTCGATAGGTCCTCTCACTTCTTTGAATTTTCATACATAACCCTCCTCCAAATGTTTTGTCATGTGAAAAATTATTTTTGATTTTTATGTATAGATTTCTTAGACATCAGGACCACTAAAAGCGACGGGCCGCAAGGTTGAGAGCATATTTATTCCACCACCGGGTGACCTAAGAAAAATATAGTTTATAAAAATGGTTGCTAAAGCCACATGATTACAGTTTTTATAATAATATGAGCGTCAAATGCTGCGCCACCTGCAAACATTACTTTGCTCATCTGCTATTTGAAACTTTTTGAATTGATAAATTTTTTGGTTAACTGTTTTTTTTGTATAACCAGGATAGAACCAGGACAGAAGCTGTTACTAGAATTAATACGGCTAACAAGTCTAAGTGGCTGTTGTAGGAAAAAACCTATGTGCTTTTAATTGTATGATACAAAACCACTGGCCTAATAAACATTGTAAAGTACGAGTTTTCATATTCATGTTAACCTTCAATATAAAACATAACTATTCGCAGAATTCAAATGATAATGTATCATTAGTTAATTAAAATAGATCAGTATTATACAACAGAAAGCCATTTAGTTAATTAATTTCATATTAGGAGCATGAGGTATCAAAATATATGGTGAAGATTTTCGGTACTATTTTTTATGTTTTACAATGACTCTAAACAGTTGGTTTGCACCCTTTTTGCCCTAGTGTTCTGACAAGTAATTTTAAAAATATTTCTTCGATATAATTTTTCATTTTAAACAGTTTTTATTTAAAACGAAATGTAAAATTTTTAATAGACGAGAATTTTGTTTTTGGGCCCTCTCTGAATACTGGTACTCTGGTACTCTGACGAGAAATATGAAAAATATTTTCGAAATAATTTTCCGTTCTCTATGTACCAATTTCATCAATATAAGGAGGATCATACGACCCGCTTATGCATTATGGGATTGTCCCTCATTTTCATGGTATGTCACGCAAACGAAAGCATCCCACAAACAACAATTTTGTCCCTCAAAAACTTCGGTTTTCGAATATAATGGGACAAAAGGCAAGGTAACGGATTCTATAATTATTCTAACATCTACATACTTAACGTCTTCTTGGATATAGACTAAGTAAGTTAAGAAATTTTAAATGTTCAAAATTTTTTCCTCTTTCATGGATAGATGTTTTCTGTCTACTGTGGCTGTGGCATCTATTTTCTTGTATAACCCTGCTATATCATCGATTGGCTCACGCTAAACTACATATTTTAGATGGCCCTATAAGGAGAAACCTAATGAAGTTTTGTCAAGTGATCATGCTGGCCATCGGATTACTCCACTAGTTCCTGTCCATCTTCCAGGATATGTTGTATATCTAACTACAATTCTTGAATTATGTGCCAGTGCTCCAAATCGATGAAACCAGATTATGTGCCCATCATGAGGAATATTTCTTAATAAATTTGGCAGCTTCTCGTGAATACCATTTGTGTTGCATGAAATAGATAAATCCGACTATGTATCCGTTTAACGTTCCACACCAGACATTTACTTTAAAAACTGTTTGATTACTGGTTCTTCGTACTCAGCTCGGATTATCTTGAGACCAATAATGAGCGTTTTGTGTTGTCACAAGCCCATTATTATGGAAGCAGCTCCCATCGCCCCGCAACATATTTTTCGCATAATTCTGATTTCCTTCGACTAATACTGATAACTCGGCAATAAAAATTATGTTACGCTCATAATCACCAGGTCTTAAATAATAGACATAATGAACTCTATAGAATCGGTACTTATTTCTTTTTCAAATTCTTCGACAAGAGGAATAAGAAATATTTGTTTCAAACGATAATTTCCGTAAAGATAAATAGGGATTACTTGGAGCAAAATTTGCGTTATTTGTAGCTTTTAGATGTTTATTAAACACACCAGGTATTGTAGACAACCCCCAAATCCAAAGCCTGTCCGGAACGAGGGTGATACATTTGAAGAAGCGCAGGCAACATCCATTGCCCACTAACATTGCCACTGTCGGTGTCGGGGATCGAACCCAGAACATAGCAGACTCAATTCGAAGAAAATTTGCCCTCTACCTCTAGCCGACTGAACTACTGTACCAAAACGCTCATGCTCAAACTTCCATAATTTCTCAAATTATTGTCTCGCTGAGACAAATTGGGAAATTGTAATTGGAATAACCTTTTGACTAAGTAGGAATTTTTTCTATATTCTCCGTAAATCAAAATAATGTTTAATTTGTCTTCGTTAGGTTAGGTTAGGTTAGGTTAGGTTAGGTTAGGCTAAAATAAGTAACTACACAATCCACTGGATTTTACATTATTAAATTAGACAGGTAACAAAAAAGATACAGGGATTAATCCAAATTTTAAAAATAGTAAATATCAAATAATTTGAAAATAAAATTGATACCCTATCGCGTGTATGTTTCGGTTATCGAAAAATAATATTGTACTTCAACGCCATCTCTGCACAGTCATTTAAAAATTACGAATCACTTAAAGTTAAAGCTATTTATTGTACCCGGCAAATTTTGATTTTCTAGCTAATAATCAAATATTCGACTAACAATTTTTTTTGCTTTATCTCAAAAATCACTGGTTTTAATGGAAACGTGTACCATATAAAGCACTTAGAATTAAACAATTTAATAATATATTTCCAAAGTTCCTGTCATAGAAAAATGTCTTTCCGGCGCTGTGTCGCCACAGACAGTGGCTGCCATTGGCAACATTTGAAAAATATAGTAAATAAGTAACCAAGAATATCTAACGATTGGCTTTTACAGAATTTGAATATCTCTTTCTGTTACCACTGAAACTGCTTGGAAAGTTTTGTGTGAATCACTCTGTATATGTTCCAAATATTGCACTTGACAGTTTTTTTTAGAAATGGAGATATTTAATTTAAGTAATGGCATGTTCAAGATATTCCCTTTAGTGGAATTTATACCATGCATTTCTGTCTAGTTGAATTCTATTATATATAAATTTATCTTGCCTGTATCATTTTGGTGAATACAGTTAAAGTTCATCCACGCCCAAAACACTTTAATTAAATATGAATTGAGTTTAATGTGTTATTTACATGAATATTATATTCAAATCTCATAAACTAATGGTTCTGTATAGTCCATGCCCAGGAAGGTCGTAACCGGGTAATATGTTTGCGAGTCGATTTAATTCTTTTTTTTTCAGAGAACCCTTTCTAAGTTTCATTAAACCTTGGCAAATATTAGTCTCGAAATGTTCGTCCCTTATGCGAAAAAATTTGCTCTGAAAATTAGTAAACTTGTTTTTCTCAGAAACTGTTGTCGCGTAATACATGGTATTGAGTTATGTTATTGAGGTATTCGGTGAATCTCACTTTGTAGAAAATGTAGAACATACAAAAAAACTTTAAAAATATTTTTCTCCCCACCAAACGGTGATGTGGAGAAAATGGTCCACTCTTTAACAGTCGAGTTCCGGAAGGACGCCAGTCCTAGTTTAAGCGATACGACACACTACCCACGCCGAGTACGCGAAGGCTGAGTGGCTCAAATGGAGAAAGTATACTCCAGTGGGTCAGTTTGGGAAATTAGACGTTCACACACAAACAGTAAAACTCAGAATTTTCAATATCAGTATATTCAATTAAACCTACTGTATACAAATCTACGGGCTTGCTAATTGAATATCTCAACCAAATTTCACAGGTTCTAAATCTTGGGATGAGGGCAAGAGACCCAACGACGAGGGTAGTACCAGGTGACTCAGACAGGGATAGCAATCTGCAAAATAGTAACACCACATATACGTGGTAAAGAGGTAAACACAGGGCAAAGTTATAGTGCATTCTGCAAGTCGGACAGGAATATGAATATTTTCTAACCTAACAAGACTATGTCTCCCCCCGTTTTTGAGGATATCGAACACGATGAGGTGGTTAAATCTCTCTCTGAGGTCACCCCATCCCCCAAACGGCCCCGAAAGGGGTAAACTGCGAATCCACCGTCTCCTATAAGTCAAACCTGTGTTACCCCCGTTTTCGAGGATACTGAGCACGATGGTGATGTCGAGACCCCTCCTCGATCCCCGTCAACCTCCCAAGTGGCCAAAAACCACCCCCTAAAGGGGTCAACCGCAGATAGGCATTCTTGTCTCGACTAAACCCGTTTTACCCCCCGTTTTCGAGGATGCTGAGCATGAAAAAATATCGCAACCTCTCCTCGCTCAGCGGGGTCGAGGAGGGGTCTCGACATCACCATCATGCTCAGCATCCTCGAAAACGGATGTAATGCAGATTGGGCTGGTAGGAGATGGAGGATACGCGCTCATTCCTTTCAGGGGTGGCTTTTGTCTATCAGGGGGGAGGGGGGTTGGCGGGGGTCAAGAAAGAATCTCGATATCACTATCTTGCTCAGCATCCTCGAATACGGGGGGGGGGGGGTTAACACGAATTTAGCCGAGAGAAGAAGACCTATCCGCGGTTTACCCTATCGGAAGTGGTTCTTGGCCGTTTGGAGGCGGGTTGACCTCCGAGAAAGATTTAACCATCGCCATCGTGTTCAGCATCTTCGAAAACGAGGGGGAGACATAGTCTCGTTAGGTTAGAAAATATTCTTATTTTCGAGGTTCTATCCGACTCACAGAATGCACTATTATATACAGTATTTGGCTCGTACATCAGTTTACTTATTCCTCCAGGGTCTTACTTACTTCCTGTTGTTACGGTCGGGCACGTCTGCTGACTGGAATGGCTACATCGGACTGACTAACTCGCGGCTTCTCAGGACCTTTTCTGTAAAATGAATCAACTTACTGTTGGAGTGGGAGTAGACGCCAGATGCTGGTCGATGGCGTGGTATGGACTTGGCCAAAATCCTACTGCTCGAATATGATATACAGCATCTGGGTTCGGATCTCGGAGTGGAGACGTCTGCTGCCGATGAGTCGCTCTGGCTGACTGCCAACACGGGACGAATTCAATTACTTCTATCTAATGCTTACAAGAGGGAGTAGGGGCCAGATGGATGCGCGGCTAATCGATGACGTAGTACGGGCTTTGCCAAAATTCTGCTGCTCTGAAATATATAACGCTAACAATACTTGGGTTGGATTCTCGTAGTGGACACAACTGCTGCTGATGAGTCGCTCTGGCTAACTGCCAACACGGTGTGAATTTAATTATGTCCTTTGAATACTTAAAAGTGGGAGAAATGGCGATAGCAAATGCGCGGTGGATCGATGTGACATCAAGCGGATTTTTTATATATTTCACGACTTAAGTAAAATAATTCAATTACCTAAATATCTTTCTAGGCCGGAGCAAGCAGCAGGATACGTGTTGCGCGTATGAAAGAATGACGTTGCACGGGTGATATCAAATTGACTTGGGAATTTTATATTACCTTCCTTTGCCACTAGAAAATATTTCACGATTGATTTACGCAGGATGGAAGGCACTCACGTCTAGCTCCCGGGACTACTGGCTGTCGACTGAAAATATTTACTATAGACTCGTAAGGTTATACATGTTTCTCACGTTGCTTCCCCACCATCTGAGTGCATCTGTACTTACAACTGGTATATTTATTCGGTGGTGCTGCAAATTAATATAAATTTTAAAGCGTGAAACGGTATAGTTCAAGTAAGGACTTCCCTGCATAACGCAACAAAAACTTTACGACATAATTGCCGCGGGCCATCGCGGCATGCCTGTCCTCAAACGACCCTACGTACATTAAAAACCTATAAAGGTAAGAGAGTCAATTTGCCAACAGCAGTATAGAGAGTACCGGTATTTTAATGAGGTCGTAAAATTTCTGTTGCGTTTTTTATGTACCGGGATCTGATTATTTCAACTATACATTAACAAATATAAAAGATTCATTTATATAGGGGGTATATATAAATACAGATCCTGGGCACATTTTGGCAACGAAAAAACGCTTCGTTACATTGTACTTGTAAGGCAGTCGCCAATTTTTTATCAAATATTCCTCGCATATTATGTGCCCATATAAGGACAATAAAATTCATATAGAGCTTCATTTGTACTTGCTTGAAAATTCACTATCTTCTACTGTGCCTAGGCTTAGTTTTTATTCATTAGTCACTGTGTCACTAGTGTCATTTATTCTCCACTTACAGTAACTAGTTTTTTGACACTTTTTGCATAGAATATTTTCTATGGATAATTTTGAGACCATCGATGTGGTAAGAAAGGTACAGATTGAAAACTTATTCAGAACATAAAGAAAGTGGAATTAATAAGCATTATATACCTATATTACGGAAAAAAGATTTATGTGGGTAAATTTTTTTTTTTTGATAATGAACAATCTACAGATGGATTTAAAACCATTTAAGACTAAGTAATAAATTAATTTTGTTCTTATTGTTAACTATTAAACAAGAACTTGATTGCAGGGTAGTAAATGTCTTTTACTATTGCTATTAAATTATTATGCATAAGTTTTATAGTATATTAAATTATTTTTCTATAAACTGTAGGCGTTTTCAAAATTATTAAAGCAGCTTTAAGAAAAAGAGTTATGAAATACTTTAAAACCTACTTCCCCATTGCATCAGTCCCTGCATAATTAGAGCCAATTTAGGTAAAAATAAACTAATTTGCCACTTTTTATCGGTTTTTGGAGGTTTACTGCTCCCACATTTGAATTAGCACCGATTTTGCAATGTTGTACCAATGAATGTTCTAACTATCGCCTATCACTCTTTAGTGAAACTTAGGACATGTACTTCAAGCCACGTGAATATTTTCGATAAAGAGGAAAGCGGTTACAATTATTTCAAACCTGGGATTCAAAGATTACGTTAAACAGAAGTTCAGCGATCTAAATATATCAATTTTTCGTTCATTATATATTTACACATATTTATTATACATTTATAAGAATGCTTACTTGTTCGAAGGAAATGGTGCTAATCATAAGTATGATACTAGAAACAACTTATAAACAAGCTTCCCTTACACGTTAGAAATCTGTGAGAGGCGAGATATGAACATGTAATAAAAGATTTCCTAAACTACAAGGCATTCTATGATATCAACGAATTTTTGAAATTTGGTATCTCTGCAAATTTTAGCAAAATAAAATTGCTTTTTCGAGTTTTCTGCTCAAAAGTGCTGAGAACTTTGCACAGCATTGCTAGAAGAAGATGAGCTTATCGGAGAAAGTCAAATACGCTGGTATATCGTGTTCAAGTATAAAAAAATAAGTTATGAAAATTAAACCTAATAACTTACGCAAGTGGATTTTATCTCTTACAAGAAAATATAAGTATATTGTTTATTCCAATATTTGGTCGCACGTGACAATATCTTATTATCTTTATTATTTTTGAGAAAATTGAAACTACTAGTTCTATCATAACGAATAATGGCCAAATATCATCGAATATGTCTTGGCGCTAATACCGGATTAAGGATTATAAAACTTGGGTTCGCTGATATATAAGATTTTTTGTTAACATTAAAAGAGGGATAATACTTTCCACAGTTGGGTGATTTTGCTCATAGAATTAAATCTGATTATTTTATATGTAAAAATTGTCAGGATAGAAGAAAGAAGAGTAACATATCTTATAAAAAATTTATTTATAAAAAGATATTTTTGTTTGCCCAACAAAATAAAATAGATATGCCTGAAAATGTTTTAAAATATTTATTTCATTCTAAGTATAATAATAAAGTATACAAGGATATTAAGGAAAGACTTTTGTTTTGAGAATTTTATTTTAGTTGTTATAATATACATTTTATTATATATTTATTCTACTTAATACGATCCAGTATTGTATGTCCTATTACCTTTATATTTTTAACTAGTCTAATAAGTAGTGCTATATGTGTAATAAAACACATTACTATTTTAAATACCTACTTAATATTAAGGAAAGATTTTTGTTTTCTTGAAAGTTTTATTTTAGACGAAAAAGGATAGGAAGTATATATGTATTATATATTGTTTTAACTTTTATGTTCTCCCATGTAAATTTTACATAGAAAATTTACATACGAGAACAACAGCTTGAGGGTCGTTATTAGAGAAAATTACAAGGATTTATCAGTGCACCTGGTAAATTCGGTGAGATAATTTTTTTGAAATTCTATGTCAAATCGTGAATTACCATTTTAAATAAATTATAAAACTGTCAATAATTTTTCGTTGCATAGCAACATAAGTGATAATCTCCCTTGGGATGTTTTCAGTGTAATCCTTTAATAATTGGATGAATTTTGGCATGTGACTAGAAATGGACGGATTTTATTGGATTTCTATTTCGTTAAAAAACTATCACCATTAACCTCCTGGCAAAAACCTATTTAGTGACAGATATGACTAACTAATGGAATTTTCGATCATTTGTGGACGTACAGCATGTATTAATTACGTCTATTGCAAAATAGGTTTTCGCCAGGAAGTTAATGGTCAGCAGTTAGAACAGTTACTTCATTTATTAAATAATTATTTTAATGTTCATGATTTAAACCCAGATTGGTTGTGCTTGATATTAATTTTCTCAAAAAGTTTGTTATTTAATCATATTATTATTGTGATATGTCGTTACCCGTAGAAAAATATGCTGTCAAAAACTAGTATAATATTAAAAAATATATATGCCAATGAATGTCATAACCTTGAATAATATGACACAAACACATTTTGGCTCGTCCAAAGGTAAATTTGATATTTTATGAAACACGTCTTCAGATTTTTTTAGAAACAAACACTTCAAATTATATAATGTTGTGCGTACCTTTATGGCAACTTGTATAATAAAATTTACAAGCAGTAGCTGCTGGTGAAATTTAGATAGACCATATCCCAGTCTTGAAACGTAGGACACATGTCATACGTTATGCCATGACTGCCAAAATCAAATAAAGCAGTTTTGCAAAACATATTTGCAAAAAGGAGTAGCCTCTCCAAATCATCTGCGAAGATACTTATAAAATATTTACAAAATATTTTGTTCAGAATAAGGAGGAAATTTTATCGATAAGTTACACCATTTTGAAAATTTATTTTATTAGTTTTTGATTCATAAACTTTAAAAATGGTGTAACTTAAAAAAATTAGAACAATTTGAATGAAATTTAATATTTTCCGATAAATTTTTCTCATTAGACATTCAAGCTAAAGTAGGTGAATGGACCAATCGTGTCCGTCAACAAGAAATGCACCAAATCCGTTAGACAATATTGCGTGAAAAACTTTGTTGAAAATCGCGGTTATTTGAAACTATTATGAACACAATCAGTGCTCACAAATGATTCATTAATCGAATGCAAGCAGCTTTTATTAATTTTTATAAAGATGAAGGGCATTGTTCTTTTCCTAAATATTTGATATACAGTGCGGTTCATATTTAACGCAAAAATTCGTTTTTATGTCTCTCCCATTTCAACCTTCTTTGAATGACAACTGCCCCTTCAAATGTTGACATTTTCAAATGTTCGAATTTAATTTCCATGGTAACTAATTGACCAAATTTAACCAATTTTATATTGTTGAATAAAGAATCGATAGTATATTATGATACAAAGTGAGCCTTTAAAGCCCGCGCAATGAATTTAGGGGCACGACGCGAGCAATTTTTGTATAAAACAATATCATTTTAAAAACAAAAATCGACATATTTGAGAACTGTTTTTGAAAATTTGATAATAAAGCAAAAAGCGAATTTATCTGTTACGTCTGGACCGCATTGTATAGCTATACTTGGTTAAACTGATAATTTTATTGTATTTATCACTTTATGGCATGCAGGAATTCAGTGCCGAACCGGTTTTCAAAGGCCAAAAATCGACAAAATTAATGGTATATAAATGGGGGAAAATCGATTGGACCCCAACAAATAACCGGAAGCAGGGTGGGGGTATAAAAAGGGGTGAAACATGTTTTTTACAATTTCCTGCAAACCCGGACATCCTATCGAAAAAAGTTAAATGCAAAAGTTGTAGATAATTGAAAAATCTACAACTTTGGTTTCTATGTTATTTCTCTTATTTTTTCAACATAATCTCAAAACTATGAAGAGAAACGTCAAAAACCAATTTTTTGATTTTTTATTTCTATCTCCCACAGAAATGATTCGGTTTTAATTAAATTTTGTGAAAATGAACATTGTCATGCCTCAAATAAGCGGTAATTTTTTTGAAGCGAAATATTTATTTTTTGATTTTATGCGAATTTAATTTGAAAAAAGGCCTAATTTTCAATAAAAAAAGTTGATTAACGAAATTTTGATTTTTGAAAATTTCAGGTTGGAATTTTTTTCCTTGAAACCTCTACTTTAATATGGTGTATAAAAATCATGCTGTTACTGTGGAAAAACATCAAAAATGGGAAAACCAAAGCATAGATTTTTTCAAGATTGATTTTTCCGTAATTGTCACAAATTATTCGTTGCTTATTAAAATGAATTATTGAGAGTGATACAATATGGTAATTTCAATATAATAACAAATAAGGGAACTTTGATTAACCGTTAAGGTTCGGGCTGTTTAGACACAAATTGAAGCAAAAAAATTTTTCTTGAACAAAACTGTCATTTCTAGCACTTTCTAATGTACAACTATTGGTTAAACAATTAAAGCACACCTTTTCCCATCCCCTCCCTACTTCCGGTTATTTATTGGGGGGTCCAATCGATTTTTCCCCATTTATATACCATCAACACTAAATTTTCCAACCATCCATATACTGTTAAGAACTAGTTTTGCTGAAAAAAATTGCGACCAAAATTTGAGAAAAACATTGTCAATAAGTTAAATCTTCGCTTTTCTGCGAAAATACTAGCAAATTATTATTTTTCAGAATAATGCAGAAAATTTATCAGCAGGTTTCAAACATCACAATTTTTTATTTTTTTAAGTTACACCTTTTTATTTTTATACATCAAAAACCAATGTAAAATAAAATTTTAAAAGTTCTTAGTGAAACTTGAAATGTCAATAGTCAATAAATTTTCCTGTGAAAAAAATATTTTGAAAATATAATTATTTTCGAAAATATTTTTCGCAAAATGTTTTTTGTCCAGCAAAACTGCTTTATTTGCTTTCGGTAGTTGTGTTATAAAGTATGGCTCAAGTCCCATGCCTCAACACTGAGATATGGCCAATCTAAATTTCATCATTCGCCATTGATCACTTAGTTCATATTTAGATTATAGGATTCTTGGTACTGACCTAGGTTATGTCGCTAAGTTATATTTGGCAACAGCGCAGGATCTCACCTTATAATATGTTTATGTATATTCATCATTTTATTCATTGAAGGATCTCAACTTGTACCTTTTTATCACCGGATCTCACGTTACTTAACTTTTATCAAAAAAAATTAAAATCATAATTTCTTTCCCCTCTGCGGCAGTAAAACTAAGGGTACCTGTTCCCAGCTTATTTACGAAATATATACTCCGAAATTTGCAATTTTGAAGGTGGATCTCAGGTTGTCCAAGTTTTATCCGGATCTCTACTTGGTAAGAACATCCGTATATATATACAAACATAAAATTTATTGAGGTTGCAGTCAGTGATAAAATTTTATGTTTGTACCTTAACTAGTCCAGTCAAGACTACCTTTCTAAAATATATATATATATTATCGCAGGCTATGTTAATGTTAAAGTACCTACCTAAATATGCCAAATACATCCTGCTTTAAGTCAGGGAAAATCTCCTTCGGCGAGTGGAGAATAAGTGACACTAGTGACACAGTGACTAATGAACAAAAACTATGCCTAGGCACAGTAGAAAATAGTGAATTTTCAAGCAAGTACAAATGAAGCTATATATGAATTTTATTGCCCTTATATCGGCATATAATATGCGAGGAATATTTGATAAAGAATTGGCGACTGCCTTACAAGTACAATGTAACGAAGCGTTTTTTCGTTACCAAAATGTGCCCAGGATCTGTATTTATTTATACCCCCTATATAAATTAATCTTTTATATTTGTTAACGTATAGTTGAAGTAATCAGTTGGAGCGAGCGTAGATGCGTATTTACTATGTACATACTTCCATATGCAATGTAAAGCAACGTTAGGCGCGGTTAGTACTTGGATGGGCGGCCGTTTCAAATGTTATAGGGTATGTCACCGACAAGTCAAACAACAAAAACAAAAAATTTCAAAAATAATCAAAAAATCATATCGATCTATGCACCATGGCAAACCATATAAAAAAGTCAACCAGACACTGTTTGCACCGAAAAACAAGGTCACATAAATCTGAAAAAAATTTACAAGCACGCGATAGTTCTAAAATAACGTAAGTTCACTGAAAACAAATTTTCCACATTCATACTAGCCATTTCACAAAAGATGCATTACAAAAAACATTATTTAAAAATACAGCCCCCGTATATTCATCAACAAGACCAAAATCACTATCCGTACCTCCAACATTTTATTTCATTTCGTTAACTTTTTATAAACCATTCCACATTCAAAATTTTACCACTTTTGGACAACCCCTCGCATACTTTAAACTACGTTAAAACTTAACGTTCTAACTCATTTCATAAGTTTCTTGCAACTACTTCGCATTTCAGTTCTTCTTATTTTTTGATCACCCCTCGTATACTTTAAACTACGTTAAAACTTAACATTCTAACTCATTTCATAAATTTCTTGCAACCCGATTGCTATTTTAAATTTCACCACTTTTGATCACTCCCCGTAATACGGCATACAATATCTCGATTCGTCTTGTATCCGCTATCTCCGTTCAAACTCAACTCGTACCCATTAGGGACATTCTCATATCATCTCAACTTGTAAACATCGGACTTCCGTTAATAGTTTACAGGATCGTTTCAGATTTTGTCAATCAAACGTTAATAACTCCCAAACTAAAATAGATTCAAACTTCGTTCTTATTTCAAAAAAGTCCCCTTTTCCTTGCCGATCTTTCCATATAACTTTCATTTTAGATATCTTAAATTTTCAGTATTGCGCAATGTTTCGCAATCAATGACTCATCCTCGCTTGCACGGAGTGATTTCCAGCTTTTCCAGACGTTTTAAAACAGGATGCGAGACTCGATGGAGCACGATAAACGCAACTTTTCTAAACGTATAAATACCCGAGCACAGCCTATCCGAGAAAAGTTCAGATTTGACGGTGACTCCTATGTTGAGTATTCGCGAAGTGGTTTAGTGAAAAAAGTTATTTAAAAGTGATTTTAAGTGTAATAAGCTGATTTGCTAGTGCTTCCGGTCCGGTTACTATTTAAAGTTGTAGATACCCACCATCTAGTTAGGCTTTCTTACTCCCTGTTCCTGTATACTTTTCCTGACTAGCCGTTCAGATCTAGCTTCCCAAGCCGAAACCTAGTTAAAAATAGTTAGTTTTAGGAATTCGCCTTCGCGGCCCACGCAGTTTTAAATACAAAGTGAATTTTTTTCAGAAGAATAAAGACAGACAATTTAATAAACATTTTTGCTAAATTCCATAGACTGAATTTATGCCATCGAATAGTTACCCACTAAAAGGAAAAAATTGTTAAATAAAAATACCATTCATTTTAACTCTGTTCAGTTAAAATTTTAAATAAATAATTTGTTCGTTCCGTTTTAAATCCAGTGTTGTTTTTTCAAGAATACCATTACAACGGTTCCAGACCATATTATGCAGGGTATAGCAATTGACCCTAACTACCATAACAGAAATCGAACCCAAAGGCTTCTCACATCAAAATTAAATACACGATCGCCCTCTAGAGTCTCAGCTCTAATTCACTACTGCTCCAAATTTTTTTCCAATGCAGAGGGCCCGTTTGCGTTCACAAAGAAGACCGTGTCCTCGCCTCACATATCTTCCAGCGGCTTGTATATCAGTGTATGCGCGGAAGCTATGCAACCTTAGGCGAGGGTCGTGTAAATGATATACCATCCTTCGGAGGGGATGTAAAACCGTCGGTCCCTTGTCTATTAAATATTAGGCAAGTAATAGATCCCTACTTTTCTTAAGGGAAGAGGTTTGGCAAAATTCCTTGTTGGGGGTAGCTCGTCTTCAGGCGTCGGTGATTGACCTCAGTAGCGGAAATAGACCCACGTTAAATAAATGATAAAAAAAACAAAAAAGTAATCAGTTCCCGACACATAAAAAACGCAACAAAAACTTTACGACCTTATTATAATACCGGAACTCTCTGTACTGCCATTCGCAAATTGACTCGCTTACCTTTATAGGTTATAATGTGCGTCGAGTCGTTTAATGACAGGCATGCCGCCATGGCCCGCGGCGATAATAGTTATGTCGTAAAGTTCTTATTGCGTTATGCAAGGAAGTCCTTACTTGGACTATACCGTTTTTTTACGCTTTAAAATTTATATTAATTTGCAGCACCACCGAATAAATATACCAGTTGTAAGTACAGATGCACTCAGATGGTGGGGAAACAACGTGAGGAACGTGTATAACCTTACGAGCCTATTCAGCCTATAGTAAATATTTTCAGTCGACAGCCAGTAGTCTCAGGAGCTAGACGCGAGTGCCTGCTGTCCTGCGTAAATCAATCGTGAAATACTTTCAAGTGGCAAAGAAAGGTAATAAAATATTCCCGAGTCAATTTGACGTTACCCGTACAACGTAATTCTTTCAGTTCATGGGAATAATTAAAATATCCGATAGTTCAGTTTCCTGGCTGCCTTCATACGCGCAACACGTGTCCTGCTGCTTGCTCCGGTCTAGAAATATATTCAGATAATTGAATTATTTCACTAAGTCGTGAAATATTCCGAAATATTTTTTAAGTGCGTTTGACGTCACATCGATTCACCGCGCATCTGCCATCGCCATTTCTGCCACTTTTAAGTATTCGAAGAATATAATTAAATTCACACCGTGTTGGCAGTTAGCCAGAGAGACTCACAGGCAGCAGATGTATCCACTACGAGAACCGAACCCATGTATTGTTAGCGTTATATATTTCAAAACAGCAGAATTTTGACAAAGTCCATACTATGTCATCGATCAGCCGCGCATCCATCTGGCACCTACTCCCTCTTGTAAGTATTTGAAGGAAGTAGTTGAATTCGTCCAATATTGGCAGCCAGTGGTCTTCGGCCGTTTGGGGGGTTGGCGGGGGTCGAGGAGGGGTCTCGACATCATCATCGTGCTTAGCATACTCGAAAACGGGGATTAACATGAGTGTAGCCGAGAGAAGACGGCCTGGCCTGTCCGCGGTTTATCCCTTTCGGGGGTGGTTTTCGGCGATTTGAGGGGAATCGAGGAGGGATCTCTACATCACCATCGTGCTCAGCATCCTCAAAAACGGGGGGTTACACGGTTTTAGCCGAAAAAAGACAGCCTACCTGTAGTTTACCCCTTTCGGGGATAGTTTTTGGCCATTTGGGAGGTTGGCGCGAGTTGAGGAGGGGTTTCGACATCACCATCGTACTCAGCATTCTCGAAAACGAGGTAACACAGGTTTGGCTGATAGAAGACGGCGGATACGCGGTTTACCCCATTCGGGGGTGGTTTTTGACCGTTTGGGCGGTGGGGTGACCTCGGAGAGACATTTAACCACCACCATCGTGTTCAGCATCCTCAGAAAGGGAGGGGAGACATAGTCTCGTTAGGTTAGAAAATATTCATATTCCTGTCCGAGAAAATATCTCGATAATACTTTGGAAGTACATTGAAAGTTCTCGAGACGAGATTACAAAGCGTCATTTTTGACGTGACGCCGCGAATTGCAATGAAAGTTCACACGACGGGACGCAACGTCTAACGAGACGTCATTTTTAGAACTGTAACTAAAGTTCACATGACAGGACATGACGCCCCATGATGTGTAATTTTTGTTAACTGTAATAAAATTTCACACGACGGGATGTGATGCCCGAGACGTATAAAACAGGTCAGATAGTTTATTTTTTGGAATAATTCCTCAGTGCATTTTATGAACGTGATAATTAGGAGAAAAATAGTGGAAATTAGATGCATATGTTTTGGAAAGAAAATTTTATTTGGAACCTGTTGAAAAAAGAGTATGAATGTGCCGAAAACAGGTTTTTTCACGTTTTCGATGCGAAATAAGGGAAGAAGGGACGCGTGGTGGGGGAAGTTTCTCACGTAGCCGGACTTGTAGCGCTGCTAAATGATCCCCCACCACGCGTTACTTCCCCTCCGCTCGAGCGCCCGATTGTGAAAAATTCAGAAATATCTCGATTTTCAAATGCGTCTTTAAGGTACTAAACGAAACCTTACGAAAATTTAAAGATAATAGGTCATCATTAACAAACAGCTTTTTGAAAATTCTTTCTATGTCAATTTTTGACCATTTCCTTGCCGTCTTTCGGAAACACCTTTTTTACATTTTCGCTATATTTCCATATTTATCGATTTTTAATTTTTTGTGTAAAAATTTATTGACCTATTTCAATTGTAAAAAACAAATTTTTTTCGTCTTTTTACGAGCTATTTCGTAGTATTTTTGTATACAAAGAAATTTTCTTTCGCATCGAAAACGTGAAAAGACCTGCTTTCGGTACTTTCATGCCCTGTTTCCAACAGGTTTCAAATAAAATTTGCTTTATAAAACATATATATCTAATTTCCACTATTTTTCTCCTAATTATCACGTTCACAAAATGCACTGACAAATTTTTCGAAAAAATATATTTTCTTTTGGTATCTGACCTAGATTTCTAATGCACAAGGCGTCATTTTAGAAACTGTCTTGAAAAAGGACCAAATATAAATGTTCTTCTACGATCCGACGTTGTGTAGCCCTGCAACTTATACTGCACTGCAATATATAGCCTATGAGAACGGATTAATATTCTTCAAGAAAGTCCCAGAAGAGAAATTTCCTTCGGACGTTAAAATTTTCCAATTTCATTTGGCAAACTTAGCAGTCGTTTTTGGTGATAATCTAATAGATTTTACGCCGTATTTGCCTACATGTGGTTCCTCAGTGATTCGGAACACATGTCTCCCTTTTACCATGTACTGTGTTCATGGGACTCGCCGTGCCTGAACGTACGAATATAATATTCTAATCTATAGAGATTCAAACATCTTTAAGCTCGATAACAGAGTGCCCAAAATTTCCTATGTGAATTTAAAAATATGTATAAAGACAGGCAAGCCAGAAGCCCGCAAAATAGTAAATACTAAACATTTTCAAGTTGAATCTACTTGTGTCAGACGATTGCTCTAACGTAAGTCGTTGGATGGTAGTTGGAAACTGCATTGTTCATGTCGTCCTAATACCCACTATGTATGGTATGAACCGATATCTTTTTTATCTTTATACATTATTCATATACCTATATTGTACAACTAACATTTCCAAAATAGCCAATATATAGCTTTACCTGAATTCCGTCCTCTTTCATTGTGTCTTACTGAGTTCATATTAACCACATTCTCTTTCAGGAAATAATTTTAAGAAACGTTAGAAAATAAAGTGTTAGCTATAAGAGAGTGCAACGACGCAACGTTATAGTTAATACCATCTGTGGAATACCGTCGAGCGAAATCGAACTAACTATAAATTTTGTATTTTGCCTGCCTGAGTTAATCTGGACTCATCAGGTGAACATCCTAACAGTCCAATTAGGAAATATAACGAAACTTCCTTCTGACCGTCTTAGCATGAAACATGGATCGTTCACCTGAACACTGACTAATTGTGTAATTGATTTAATTAATATTAAGTCTAATATTATGCTATATTTTTGTAATCTTTTATGAATTGCACAATGGACCATAGTCTATTTTGTTCTAAAGATCAGAGAACGTAGTTAACTAGGTATTTCTTAAATTTCCATTTCAAATAAAGTTAGCTAATAATTAATACAAACGATCATTGATGTAGCTGTCACAACTTGTAACAATTTCATTATTGTTACAAGTCTACAGCTGTCACAAGCCAATTACAGGCTGGTATATAACACCTTAGAATAAAGAATAATATTCTTTATAAAAACCAGAAATTGACCACTGATATGAAGTGATGGAAAGAAAAATCATTGAGGACGACCTCATTCATAGATAAGTTGCAATGTGTGTATTTTTTTCCAAACAGTTCTTTTGTAATTTCAGTTTAGGTTTTCATTGAGGAAAACTGGATTTATATACTCTGTATATAGTTATAATTAGGTTTGGTATTTATTCTGTGTACCTAAGCAAATTGCAGTATATTGTTTTAATTGTATGTTCTAGACCAGTACATAAACTATTTTATTTCACTATTATACAAATGTATATAGCTAGTATACGTAAAATGCTTGCTAGTTAATGGAAAATTTGGCACTTATCCAACAATGATGATTAAAATATCTCTTGGGATTATTATTTATTCGTACGTCAAGCCCCTAACTGTAGAGTACAGTTGTCAATGTCTGTGAAGTTGGTTCAGTTGATAAATTTAAAACATGATCCAAACCAATGATGAACAACGTAATATATCAGTAATATCAAATATTACGGGACATTATTTTAAAAAGAACAATCGGAGAAAATCCTGTACATATTTCACTGAATATTGTGAAAATACCTCCATTCATGGTTTAAAGTACTTGGCCGAAGAAAGATCAGTGTGTGAAAGGTATAGTACGTAGCACGTGTATAGGCATGTATGAATATTAAAATTGATTTTTATATGCTTCTAAGTTATTGTAATACAAAACTGATTTCTTTTGTAAAGTAATCATCAGTTACAAAGTTAAGTGTTGACGGATATTGATGATCTACAAAATATTCCAGTGCCTGCAAAGTGCAAATTAGTTTCAATAAAAATAGCATGCCATTAAATTATTAGCTTCTACATATACATTCTACATATATTTGAAATACATAATGAAATTTCGATGGCGTGTTGTACTATCAATTTGAGAAAAAAGTTTATGTATAAACACAAGTGTGTGATGGATGTGTCAACCGGAGTATGTTATTTTCACATTTTTTAAAAAGAGCGTAACAATTCACTGTGAAATTTGGTATAAAGTTACAACATGATTCCAACAGCTATACAAAACAGCGCCTGTCTTCCGCCTTTCTTCACAGATTAGCGAAGAAATAGGGGCGAAATACTACATAAAATTATACTATAATTGCTTTAATTCATTATTCACATCTTGTATTTCGAGTATATCTTTTCCTTGTGAAATTAAAAGAAATATGTTTCAATATGGAATAATTTGATACGTTCCTTATATGTTCCTTGCCAATCATTTCCCGGATCATATTTATGTTGCTATATCCTATATTAATGATCTTACGTTATTGATGTTATAGTATACATAAGTAAATGATAACTTTATATTAGTGACCCATTATCCACGAATCAAATACTCAGAACATATAATTAAACAAGTTTCAAGAATAATTAAAAAAGTAGGATCGAACTGGGCAAATAGGACTTGTTACTATGCGAAATTTCAAGTCCATAGCACATGTAGTTTCTGAAAATATCGTCTGGCATAAGACAACGAAGATTCACTATAATGGTTCATTTTGTACCATTTAAAGTACAAAATCCTAAAAACTAAAAATTAAATTTGGAACCTTTCTATTCAACCAAAATTTAATAATTATTTATCATATTTGTGTTGCACGCTGTAGAAGAAAAATTCTTAAACCGAAATAGGAAGAATATTAAAAATAATAACGATATAAATTTTTTTTAAATATTAAAATGTATATATAATATATTATCAACAATTTTGCAATTAATTTTTAGCGTTTTAATCGTAATAAAATGATTCCTGTGAATACAATCACGTAGAACTAGTTAATAACTGTATTTGCGACCAGCGAATTGCTTTGTCCATTCTATACAGTCCCAATATTAATACTAATCAATTTGACTGCAGATGTGTACAAAGTGCATATATCCCGGAGAAAAAGAAATCGGGCAATAATAATTGCAAAGTTGAATATAATTTAACTTTTTTTGTAGGTTTTTCTGGGCATTCTTGATATTAACATCAGTTGCAACGTGCGGTTATTTGATAAGCCGTATATATATCAAATATGACCAAAGCCCAGTAATTGTTAGCTTTGCCACTAAGGAATCTCCCATTTACACAATTCCCTTTCCAGCAGTTACCATCTGTCCAATGTCAAAGGCAAACAGCGGAAAATTTAATTTTACCAAGGTTTATCACCAGTTACAAGATAATAAAACATTATCTCATGAAGAGTAAGTATTAATTAATTGCAATTACGAGTTAGGTATAACTTAGAATTTATTTTTTATTATCTTTTCTCGTGCTGATTGTTATCTTTTGTTAGCTTTAAAAAATAACCTTAGTTAATTAAACAGAAAAAAAATACAGTGGCTCAAATAGAATAATAGGTAAGATAAACAAATTTACCATAGGGTCACCAAAGATGTTAAGGTGGGCAGGAATGGTCCCTCACTACGAGTAAACGAGGTCTCGGCTAGTCAGTATTCAGGAGGCGAGAGTCGGGGGTAAGGGCTTCAATAACTAGTCATCACAGCTGGAAATTTTAAAAGTTGTTATGGTGTAGTGTAGTATAATATCAAAAGGCTAGGCGCCAGGCTTTAAAGAAAAGCCGGAAAAAAGAAGAAAAACAGTAATTAAATGACAATATTGATTTAATATAGATGTATAAGATATAAGTCTATATTTACTTATTTCGTTTTGTTTCGTTTTGCTTCGTTTGGTTTTCGCTTCGTTTCGTTTCCTTTTTCCTTTCCTTTCATCTCATCTCATCTCATCTCATTTCATTTCATTTCATTTCATTTCATTTCATTTCATTTCATTTCATTTCATTTCATTTCATTTCATTTCATTTCATTTCATTTCATTTCATTTCATTTCATTTCATTTCATTTCATTTCATTTCATTTCATTTCATTTCATTTCATTTCATTTCATTTCATTTTATCGCCATATCAACCAGGATACATACACGAAGACAATTATACAACGACCATTCCCTACGACATTGCTATCTACCGCAGCTGTGACTCGAACTCAGGAGTGGTAGGGGAACTAGCCGTGTTATCTCTCATACAACCTCATCTAGCCCACTGCCACCAACTCGGTAACACATGAAAACACCACTAAACATCCATACCCTAGCCAGGATTCGAACCCGGGACCCCTTGGTTGCAAGCCTAACAAGTAAGCGTTGAGCCACTGAGCCAGTACACAGGTTTAGGAATTAAGCTTAGAAAGTACTTGTTAGCAAAGTTCAAAATCAAAAATGAGTATATTAGTGACAAACGAATAACGGAATCTGGCAAAAAAAACTCGAAAAATCTATAGAAATGTTAGTGTAATGCAAAACTTAAACAAAATAAAAGGTACTACAAAATTTGACTTACTGGGTATGGCCAAAATTTAAGGATAAAAAGTTAAGTAACAATGAAAAATTTACATTGAATAAAATACTACAAAAGTTAGACTTAGGTGGCAGTAGAACTAGTTGATCAAAATGAAAGGATAAAACCTCCAAAGGTACTACGATTATTATCCAGGACAGAATCAACAGAAAACCAATAACTACTATTTAAATGTCACTAAACTATTTTCACTAGTAACTGTATCGTTTCGCGATACTCAAAATTATATATGTATAAATGTACCTACTAAACGAATCTAACTTATGGCAAATCTAGGATAGCAGAAAAGCTGTCCGCACAATATGGCACTCAAAAACAGTTCAATACTGCACGATACTATATAAATAGAAAACATGCCAGGAATGAACTGCTGCACTATAATAATATTATAGAATATGGCACATCCCAGCAAATAGTACCCATACTATAACGTTATACTAATATTTACACATGCGAAGAAAAGGATACCTGTACTATAACAGCGATATGCAATATGACCTATGCCAAAAATACTACAAAAATCTTAATACAACGGTACATCAAAAGGTAAATTACAATGTGTACTAACACACACTCTAAAATTTGTGCCAAGGCGAATCAACACCTAACAATCCTGCGAGGCAGAGATTATATTACTAAAATTTGGTTGGAAGGCACGATGTACAATTAATTATGGTGACACTTATATCATGAATGGTGGGACTTGATGGTCAGGATAATCCGATGTTCCCAGCAATATCGATTACACATCATCAACGATACTGTTCCAATAGTTACTTGTTATTCAAATCCTAATTTATAATTATATGTTGCCAGCGGAGGTTATAATATTTCACAGATGTCATCTATCAGCTGATGTTCAAGTAGTTGGTAATAGGTGGCGTTGCCGTCTAGCATAGACCAAGGAGAAAAGGAATTCAATAAAACTGTCTTATCTTCGCACCAATCTCGATAATTTTTTAATTCGTCATATATGGCGTAAACATTACGATTTGGAACTAAAATTCCACTGCCCAAAATCCACAAATAAAATGAATAAATTCATCGATAAATTCAATTATTAATGCATTTCACGTATTTCAGCCATTAAAGAAAGACAGATAGAGATATTTATAATATACAGAATTACTTTAAATATATTTGCAATTAGTTATAACATAATTGAATGGTAAATAGAGTTAGTTATTTCAAATAAATGCACTCAGTTATTGCTATACTAATTATTTAAACGTTCAAAACATCTATTACTATTTACGTATTTAATATGTTCAAGTAGATAGGTATAAGTTTTTAATTTAATTTTTATGGGAAATTGATAAAAGTGAAAAAAGGCTCAATATCACGTGATGATTAAATGAAAAGATAAGAAACCAATTTGTTTTCTTCAGTTTATGTCACAAAAGATTCAGGTTGGTATTTGCGATTTTATTTGAGGAAAAAATAAAGGAGATTGCCAGGGGATGGAAAACAACAAAGAAATTATAAATTAAGGGGAGAGAAAATTTTGGAGAAAAGAAGAGATTAGAATAAAACATAGAATAGACTGCTGTTTGATAAATTGGAGAAGAGTATATTGAAGAAAGAAAAGTAGTTAAAAAAATCTCAACATAGATTTTAGGATTTTGGCAAGTAAGATGAAAGAAGAATAATAGTAATTTATTTTAAGGGCAAGAAAACAATTCCTAGTGGAAAACGGCATCTCTATCGGAAGGTGAAAGAGCATAGGGGATAGTAACTGGACGTCGCAGATAAGTGATACTGTGCGACTGGAATTAATATTTCGTTCCGCGGACTAAAGCGGTTGTAATAAACTATATATAAAATTTTATGTTTACTATTTTAGTATAAATTCAATAGATAAATTGATAACTTGGAAATAATTGAAAATGTTTTAAGTTAAGGGCAAGAAAGTTCATTATTAATGCCATTATATATATATTATTAATTTGATAACTAAGTGACAACTGAGAACGATGCATTGGAGAAGTTGAAAGACCTTTAAATCTAAAATTCAATTTATGCAAGTCTGTTTCAAATTTAATTTTCCTACATAAATATGATGGTGATTTGTTCAATATCAAAGCATGAAACAACACAGCGCAATAAATCCTTATATTTTGCATATTGAACCATTTTACTTTATGTAATTTGTGTGAATTGCTTGATTCTTAAGTATTTCATATATTAATCTATGACAAGAGTTTTGTATTTTACGTGTATAAAGCGCAAGGGCTATATAAAGAATCTGCATAATTAAGAAGAGAATGAAGAGATAAAACTAGTCAGTAAAATATTGTTTAGTTTTTTGAGGAAGACAGTGGCTGCTTCCATATATTAATTTTAGAAACAGATAACTTCTTTGACGTAAGTACTTAATTAGCATAACTCTCGAACATTAAATCGCTGTCAATAATAACGCCAGGAATTTTGACTGTATATTTTTCTCAGTACGGCGTTCTCTAGAATAATATTTAAAATGGACACTTTACTTCTTAGAGCCGAAGATTATTACTTTAGACTTGTTTGGATTAATTATTAAATAGTGACCTTGAGCTTCCATTATGAATTTATTAATATCTTCATTTACATGAAAACTGGCTATATCCGCATCGAAAAAGGTAAAAGAGAACGAGAGTTACGTATCTTCTGCATAAATATGAATTTTGCAATAATTTAAGTTATTTAACATGGTTATTTGCGTAAATATTAAAGAGCATAGGCCAAGGGTACCATAGATTTTAAAGTTAAATATTTTGAGCTTATATTATTTAAACTCAGTTTATTCCTGGCTTTTTATGTAATAGCCAATTAATTCTAAGGAATATAATATATACCAAGACCTAAACATAATAGATTTTATGAATAAATCACGATTATTTGTAATACATTTTACTGTTTAATTTTCAGCGAACTCAATTTTTCATATATGTCGTTGGTCTGTGAAAAAGGCACTAATTTTTTTCCGAATAATAAAACATTTAATAACAGCTTTTTTGAACAAATTGACAAGGTAAGTTGTTTATTTTACAGTTTTAAAACAGTAAACTGAAGGTATCATAAAACATTTGTTTCAGATCAAAGTGCCACTGATGACGCTGTATATGTGCTCTTTTATGGGGAAACATTTTCCTTGTTTAGACTATTTCACTCCAATCATATTAGATGAAGGTATTTGCTATACATTCAATATGATGGACAGGGAAGAAATTTTTAATGATAATGTGTAAGTATAGTGATATCGAGGTCGTCCCTGGCGACATGCTGCAGGTCGTGGGTACGTTCTCAGATACCACGGTAACCAGGACTCCGGATGTTAGTTTTATTAATTATAATGTTATTTGTTTTAAATATTTATTTTAGATGAATAAAACGGTAATTTGCTATATTGTATACTGATGATTAAGAACTACTAATGTATTTCTACAGATTGTGGAGAAAAAGTTGTTTACCTTGTTATTATATTTTAATGCCGGTGTATCAAAGGCATGAGAAATTGATTTTTTCCATTTTTAAAATTAAAAAAAATTGCCAGAGTTTCAGTTTCTGTGGCAGAAGGTGAGAGGTTCTTCCTTATATAAAAAACAACCACATCACATATAGTAGGCAACACCCAAATTCAAGTCCAAAAACTCTCCAGAAGGGTGTTACATATTTGAAAAAACGAAACAAACATCCATTACCCACCGATAATGCCAATTTTGGTGCCGGGGACAAAACCCAAAATCCAGAAGAGTCACATCACAGTGAATTTGCCGCATAACGCCAATTGCTTATTAAAATTCTTTATTGAACATTATATATACATTTCGTATTAATTGCATTTATTTCATTTGTTCAGATATAAATTGTATGTCTTCACAACGTGTATACAACAATAATTTATCACTATCCGTTTTAATAGCGCCTGGCTAGAACGGATCAGGTGGCTGATGGCAACCCAACAATAAATACAGTGATCACTACAAATTAATCCTATACTATTCTGCTCTCTTAATAGATTAAGCGAATTTTAAGCTGTTTATTCGATAAGCAGTTACATAATCCATTGTAACTGATTGCAGGTAGGTGTTGTTTTAGTGTTTCTTGAAAAGGACCCCTCACAAATCAAATGGAAATCGGTTTCCGGTGAAATTGGCTAAATTTTGGATATGTTGTTCCTGTCAGTATCCTGATCAAAAGTCTCGACGGGTACGAAGCTCGAAAATTCCCCTGCGAGCAGTAACCAGCTTGGAAGGATTGAGGCCAGTAATCTCCGATTTTCGCTGATATCACCTCTCCCCTACGGTACGAACGATAAATGACGCGGTGTTTGGAACTATCCTAGACGAAAGTGTTGCCACGTCCAAATCGTTCATCCTGGGTAAAGCTGAGTGCGATATAAACAACACATAACAACTGTCGTGATTAACTGATTAACTAATCTGAAGTTCTTGAGGGTGAACAGCCGATTGTTTCAATGGCTTATATATTCATGGTATACACAGGTATATCAATATAATGGTCTCAACCCGCGTTTCAAGCACCGCATCATTTATCGTTCGAGACTTTTGATCAGGACACTGAAAGAAACAAGATATCCAAAATTTGGCCAATTTCACCGGAAGCCAATTTCCATTTGATTTAAATTGATTCGTGTAAAATAATAATAAAGGTAATTCTGGTAATTTTTCTATGCACTTTAACGTGCGAGGGATGCTATGGAGGCAAAGGAGGAGGGAGGAAGGGGATGGAAGGGTAGGTTTGTCGCATAACGCGCTCTAACCGACTGAGCTACCGTGCCGGTCAAGATGTAGACGCATTTGCGTTCATAGTCGACGTTATTTTGATGTAGCAATGGAGCTATCAACATGCGTTCATATCCAAAAGGTATATCCAAAATATCTACTTGTAATTTAGTTGTGCCTATGGAGTCCGTCACTCTATTTCTACACGCTAACGCCAAGGTAAATGTTTACAGTGCTGTGAGCCTGTCGGTATTTGATAATAATTTGGATTGCATCATGCTTAGACTTGCGTCTGCATCTAAAAGGGCGTCAATTGCACGTTTATTTATTAAATACCATAGACCAATAAAACATGGTTGTACAAGAATGTTTATTAGATAGAGTCATCCTGGTACACGCAAAGCGATGTAGCGAACTAGCCTTTATTACGCCTACAGAATAAGGATCTGCCAAAAGAGGCACTTGAACTTTTTCATCAAAACTAAATTGCTTTCCGTGGAAGACATCTTTTTGTAGGTATCCGTCAGTTAATTTATCGTTTTAACTGCTGCTGTGAATTTGTTACATAACTCCAGCTTGCATTTTTACCACGTATTGTACTGCTATTTTAATAAGGTCTATTTTATAAATTAAAAATCGGTGTAAAATAAAATTTCAAAATGGTGCAATTTTATTTAAAAATCAAGATTTTTTAAAATAAAATGCTCCACCGATGAAACAGTTTATACATTCCAACTCATAATTGTAATAAGTCATTGTGGTGGATAAGTTATTTCAGAACGCATAAAAAAGCTAAATCCTTCTGTAGTGTTTTGGACCAGCACAAGGACATTGAAAGCTGGCGTCGAGATTTCGGGATCTTGGCATCAGCTGAATCTGGGTTTGGGGGTGGCATGCCATGTCTCTTCTTGCATGATTCCTGGACTGGCTGAAAAGTTACTTACCCATTGTCCGATATCTGGAACTTCGACCGCTTGTGAGTGTGAGCGTAGACTGAATCGCAGTCAGTCGCATCACTAATCAACGGGTTCCCATGCTTAGCTTCAAGGACGTAAAGTTTCTTTGCTCTGTTCTGGATGTCCTTAGTTACTGGAGAGTGTTCTAGGTCTCTGACGATGTCGTTTCTAACGAATCAAGGGGCATCGTAGCGCATTTGAGTGCGACGTTCTCCACGACTTGGATCCTCTTGAGGTAGGTCCTCGCTTCGCTTGGTATTCCCGAGCCACGAAGGCATAGCTCAATAGCTGTCTGGTTTCCATGTCAGGTTACGGTCCATGATTACGCCAAGGTAACTGACGGTATCATGCCATTGGATTTCGTCTTAGCTTATTGAAGACGATGTTTCCTATCCTGTCGCATCTAGGTGCCTTACGGGGCTTGTGACTCCTCAGGCTCCTGAGGAGGGTCCTGACTTCATCTGGGGTGCTCGAAGCGATGATTTCCTTGTCCAGTATGCGGCGCAACCTTCAGACCCTGCGTTCCACATCGTCAACTCAATCAACTTTCTCGTTAATCGGAGGCATTGGTTTTCGCCTGGTGCGCAGAGCCTCTTGGGGTATCTGTCTGAGTATCAGATGTTATATTCACTTCTTGAGCCTCCTCCCGTCCCTGATGAGTTGCCTGGTGTCCCTCAGGATTTATCCCATTGGCGAAACGACTCATCTAGTCTGAGTTTTCGTCGTGCTTTCCCCTCAGCGCCACTTGCTATGATTTTCCAAACAGATGATGGCCTCTTCGATGTTCCCCTCATCCTCGATCCTGGGAATGAACGCAATGTCTTGCTGGAGAACTGATCAAAACTGTCCCCAGTCGGCCTTCTTCTTCTTGGTGAAAGTGTTCTCCTACCTACTCCTACTTTGGTTTCCTAAGTCCAATGGGAATCCTTTTACTTGGGTATGGATGTCGAAGTGGAGAGTATTTAAGCAGGGCGATGTCCACCACGTCAGGCCTTCGTCTTTCGTCGTAGAACATACGTTCCTCTGGCCAGCACATCTCCTGCGTGTCTGCTCAGGAACAGCAGTGTCCCTTATCCTCGAAGGTTGGTGAATTCTCCGCGTGGTGGTTGGTAGCACAAGGTCCTAGTCATGTCAACGTCTCATGCCGTGAACACTACTAAGGAGGTGGCATCGCTGTTTTTCAGCTCCGCCGTCACGGTTTGGTATTGATCTAAGATGTTGCGTAGCAGCGCAACTCCCCCTGCTACTGCTTGCCCACCGTTCCTGTAGGTCGTGTAGCCTGGAAAATAGATTTTCACGGCCGGTGTCAGAAAAGTTTCCTGCGGTACCATCACATTCACGTTGTACCTGCTGAGCAATTCCTCTATTTCTAGTTTACTCGCTTGAAGACCATTGACGTTCCAAGAAGATACATGCAGGGATTCGGCTTCACAGGTGTGTTATCCATCAAGGGTTGAGCATGTGGCATCTGCGCGAAGAATGCTCTCATTGCTGAGAACGTCTTCTGCATCTGAGCTAGGGGTGCCGTTGTCTCCGTAGCCGAGATTACAGTTGGAGGGTGCTCTTCTTGGTGGTTTCCTTTGGTTTTCCCTGGGTGGCTGCACTAGCGCAGCTCATGCCTGGAGTCACCTTCTTAACGGATTCCAGTGCGGTGATTTTCTTGGCTCCGTTAGTTGGAGGGCCTCTAATTGTCTTTAGACAAACCGGATGTCCCCTGTAGTTGGCAGGATGGGCTCCCTGGCAATTGGCACACTGCCTTGAAAAGTAGTATTTCGCCTCTTCGTTGCAGGGCTTCCACTTCGCAGTGCTTGATTAACTTGACTGGCAGCTGCGGCTACTACGATGCGCTCTGTTTGGTATCTCGATTGAGTGACTGGAGCTGTGCACGTGAAAGTGTCTAAATAAGTTGTCTATCATACCTGTAATATGTTATTTGAAACTATATTTCGGGTTACCACTAATACTTAGGGATCTAGAGACAGTTTCATTCAGTCCTATGCAACTTTTTGGCATTCTTTTGAAACTATATGTTTTTATACGATGGTGATGTTAAAAAAAAGTCTTAACTAGTTATGATTCAAGAAAAAATAAAGAATTCGGATGTACTAAAAATATATATTGTAGGGAAAAATGAAGCGCCTAAGTGCTTTTTGTATCTCTAGAAATATTGATTGGATTGTACGAGCAATATTGTGGTAGAAACTTCAAATTTTATTTTAGTCACAGCATTTTTGCAATCTGATTATTCTGGCCGAAGATATCAATTATTTGATATCGGAGAATAGTACCGCGCATCAATAGTAGAGGCGCAATTCCTCTTCCTTATCATTGCTATGCATCTCACGGATATACTTTTAAAATTGGGTACAAATTATGTAAATTTCAGGAGAGCACGAAATGATTGATTCAAGTTTACTTTAATCCCTTTATTAACTCTTTTATACTCTTTAAAATATATTTCGTGATATCTTAAACAATATAATAATAAGGATCAAATTCATAGACATTAAATACCATGTTATGGTGATTACTATGATCATGTTAAAAAAAGGGTTTTAATTAGTTGCATTGAAGAAAATATAATGAAAGCAATGTTAAAATATTGTAGATAAAATGTAGCTTCTAGATAATAAATTTATTCTACAAATATCATCTGACCAATAAAAAAATATCAATCTGCTGCCCTAAATTCGCTTGTACATATATTTTTGTACTGTCATTGTATTTTGTGCTGAAGAATTTTGCTACAAACTTGACCTCGTATATTGCAAGTAAGCTTCTAGCAGCTTATGAAGTTGTCAGTTGTGATACACAAGTTATTTGTTCAAAAAAGTATTTTATTTAAAACTCGTACTTCCTCGATATCCTCTGCAAACGGATATGTTTGAACTTACAGCAGAAGCTTGTTAACTTCTCAAGCGCATCAAATTTTTAAAACAATTTGGATCATTTCCGGGTACATTTATTTAAAAACTACAAAATGAACTCAGGAACGCTGCCACCTATAGGAGAAGCTTTCATACAGCATGCAAAGTGAAAATACCTTCACACCGTTTATACGCAAAAATGCCAGTGATACGTCCGCGTCCCCTAAGTTATTATTTATTCAAAAATAGGGTTGACAATTCAATAACTTTATTCTCGTCATGATTACAAAATATCTTAGATTGAACAAACAAATATCACAACATTTATGATTAAAAATAATAATTGCAATATTAGCTGCTTAGCCCAGTTGCCAGGGGTTTTACGTCGGAATTAATTGTTACCTAGCTAATTTTTCATAAAAGGCTAGTTTTCTGCCAGTAGAAAGTGACTCAAAAAAGTTTACCAAAATCTAACCTCTCGAACCCTTGTAAACAACCCTCTGAAACGGAAGAATTCAGTTCTTTGGTAATATCTCAAAAAATAATAATAATAAAAAACGGATAGCACCACGTGAAAGAGCGGGAAATTTTACATAAAAATAGTATAAAAGTTTTTTTATATAATTTTTTTTAGCATGACAAATAATTACAGTTCGCTCAATATTTCAAGCGCGTCGCACAGGGAAATGAAGCATTTCTCGACCGCCGCTACGTAATAAAGACAATTTGTACCCATTAAAAACGATAAAAAAAGTACCACTTCATAGAGGAAGAATTCAGCTTCCCAACGGTATACTTACTTTTAATTTTTCTAATTTTTATTTCTTATATTGCAAGTGAAAGTTAAGCTTTATCATTTTTTTCCACTCTATATAAAATATAAATACCTACCTTTTTTTACCTACAAGCCTTTTTCGACCGTCTTAGACAAGTTTTCAAGTAAAAATTTCCTACCCTAAAATATGGAAAAATTACCAATGATTTAAAACTTATTTTTTTACACTGGATACTTTAGAGCATAAAAATTAATCTTAGATTGAAGTTTAAGGTACAAACAAGCTATATCTACAAGGATTTTTTTAAATTAATATTTTATTTAATATTTATGTTTTAATATAGAGAGAAGAGAAATGATAAAGCTTTTTCACGTGCAATTTATAAGAAATAAAAATTATAAAAATTAAAAGTAAGTATACCAATGGTGTACCTATTAAAAACAAAAAAATGTAGCATTTTAAAGAAGAAGAATTCAGCCTTTAGCCAGTAAGTATACCAATGGTATACTTACTGGCTAAAGGCTGAATTCTTCTTCTTTAAAATGCTACATTTTTTTTGTTTTTAATAGGTACACAAATTGTCTTTATTACATAGCGGCGGTGGAGAAATGCTTTATTTCCCTATGCGACGCGCTTGAAATATTGAGCGAACTGTAATAATTTCTCGTGCTAAGGGAAAAATTTATTTAAAAAAACTTTTCCCGCTCTTTCACGCGGTGCGATTCATTTTATTATTATTATTATTTTTCGAGATATTAGCAAAAAACTGAATTGGGTGGATTTTGGTAAATTTTCGACTCACTTTCTACTAGCAAAAAGCTAGCCTTTCATGAAAAAATTAACGAGGTAACAATTAATTCTGGCTTTTCATCAAAATTAGTCTCTGACAACTGGGCTATGTTGTAAGAAGTGACGGGTTGATTGTATAAGTTGTATTTGCATGGCAGATTGCAAGTCTGAGCAAGATGATATTGAACAATATTTTTTTAAATCTATCTTTGCTTTCTTAAAGGAAGCACATAAACTTTTACCCTTACTTATTGACTTTGACTGCTAATGCAAATATAATTTTCCAATTGTAATTGTCAAAATTCTTTCACTAACATTAAATTTGAAGGATAACATATTTTTCTGTAATGTTTGTGCACATTTGAATATTCTTATTTACGTGTACTAATCGAATATTTTTCAACATAGAAAGGTATAAGAACCCGCTCTGTGAATATTTATCCATACATGCTGCACTGCACATCATTGTAATCGATTGCAAATTATGGATATCAGGAATAATCGGACTGTAGAAATTATTTAAAATTAAATTTTAATCTAATTGTTTGCGTTTTCAGATTCAAGATTTAAACGAAAGTTGCTTTCCTAAAATTAGTGAATGTATGCTCTAGAAAAATGATTTGGTATTAGTTTCAGACACTAAGGATGTCGATTTGTGTAAAGTATTTCTCATACAAAGACGTCATTTCGGACCCAGCATAGGGTTGTCTCCTTAAACAAAACTCAGGATCGTACAAACTGAAGGATGCTTTCAGAAAACTTTCCATAATTTCAGTATTTCTTGGTCTATCAGACAAATGTTTTTTGACAACTTACTAACAATTGTTTTCGTATTTTTACAGCTTAAGGGCGGCGGCACCATATCTAAAAAGATGATTTCGTAATTCGACAATTTCTCCTACATCTCTAAATCGATTTTAAAAAAATGATAGGCATTTAGAGAACCCTCGATAGAGTGGTACTAGCCCACTGAAAATTCAACAAAAACATTTTTCACACGAGAAAAAAGTTCAGAGTTTTATGTAAAGGCCTGTTAAAAAAATGTTTTAATCGATTCAGGGATGTAGGAAAAATTGTCGAATTACGTCCACAGCTCCGCCCATCTTAAATGACTATATTATTTCAGTTGACAATTTGATTAAGGTCAGTTCGTACTTTGGCCTTAGATGATTATGATAGAGGTAAGCCCTTGTTACTGTGTTGCTTGGGCTCACTGGCGATTTGCTCATTCCACCATTTTTTTTAAATATGGACCTAATAAAAATGTTTAAAATCTCCTGGTCTATTAATAAATTGTTGAAGGAAACAATTGAGTCTGCGTTTCCTATCTAATTTAGGCTACGAAGGAGCTGAGCAATGTGTTATAATAAGTGGAAACTCATTTACAAGCTAAAGTCCCAATTTTTGAACCCTGTGAAACTTCAAGGTTAATATCATTTAAATGACGTCTCTTTTAATATGTTAAGTTCGTGAATTAATAGCGTGTTTATATTATTAAAAATGTACATACTGAATGTAAAATTTATTTCTTGTATGGTCTAAAAATAATAATTATTATTATAAATGTGGAAATATTATAAGTAATGTTAAAATCTGAAAAATAGAAATCCTTTAATATTTAATATGAATAAAATCTTACCTCCTGATTTTAGTAAATGAAAATCATTTTTAGAGTACATTTTTCAAGTTATCACAAAAACTCTAATATCAGTGAATGGAATATAGACGAGGGATACTCAGCTGGTAGTAAGGTCGACTCATATCCAAGAAGGGCTCTTCTTTCGGGAGTGGACAACTCTCTTCAAGTTACTTTTAACCACTATACTGCTATGACGGATCACATGTGCATTGAAGATGTTCAGGGATATAGCGTAAGTTAAATATAATAAAGAGAATTACATATTTTCCTATATTTATTTTATTCCAATGATGTCTACAATATGGTCAAAAAGTCATTGAGAGTTTTCTCTACTTTTAAATTAAAATCAAAGGGGCACTCATACAAATTTCGATATTCTCTTTCCTATCAGAAACCTTTATTAAACACAAAATTGAAATAACTCAAACTTTCAATAACCATATGTTAGGCTGCCGGAATTCAGCCCTGCAACAATTGCTTCGGACAGGTTTTTTCGTTGAGACTTTTTCTGTATAAGTAATTAAAATTAAATTCAGTGCCCGCTTTATTTGTATTTTTAAATTCACATGGAAAATTTCGGGCACTGTGTTATTGAGCCTAAAGATAGTTGAATTGCAAGAGATTAGAATATTATATTTAGGCGTTCAGGCAAGGCGATTCCATGTACTTTGTTTGTGGTTAAAGAGCTACATATATTCCGAATCACTGAGGAACCACAGGTAGGCAAAAACGGCGTAAAACATATTAGTTTGCCGTTAAAAACGACTACTAAGTTTGAAAAATAAAATCGAAAAATTTTGACATCCGAGGGAAATTTCCTTGCTGGAATTTTTTGGAGGGCTACTAATCCATCCTCAGTTTTCATATTTTGCATGAGGAGCACTGCTACACAATATCGGATCGTAGAAGAAGACTTAAATTTGTACTTTTCGAGACAGTTTCTAATATGACGCCTTGTGCATTACATCTCGGGCATCACGTACCGTCTTGTAAAATTTTATTGCAATTACAAAAATTACGCCCCGTGGGGCGTTTCGTCCCGTGGTGTGAACTTTCATTATAGTTCCAAAAATGACGCGTCGCATGCAGAGTGGTGGGGCAATCAAAGTAGTGGGGGAAAATAAAGTGATGGAGTAATTAGTGTAGTAGAGATAATTAGAGTGTAACATCAAACATTGATATATCTCCATCTCCACTCAAGAATAGAAAATTATACCACAATTATTGCTGTAAACTGCAGTAAGTTCACGCAGCAATGTCCAAGTGACGTCACACTTTTACACTATTGAAACGCTCAAGCATGTTCATTGCTCAGTGTAGAATTTTATCCTCCAATTCAATTAAATGTGGGTAGTCGATATGGACCGGGATTAAAAGTATTCAATTTTTCAAAATTATATTCAATGTTGATGAGATAAACTGCTCGAAACTCGACTCTGCAGCCTGCTATGCCTATGAAAACTTCCAGTGTAATTACTATGACAAAGATATGGATGAACCTATGATGGATCTTAGTGAATTCAGAAAAAATCATTGTTTGTTATTGATTGCTTCCGTCAACCTGGAACCTGATGCAATTAAATCATCCACTGTCGACATAAAAATGGAATTTATGGTATATGCGCTTATATTTTACTATCCTCATTTAAGCTATGGCGCATTAAATGGTTCGGTCCAGAGCGCCTTTGTTGGTGTATGTAAGTAATACACTTCCTACTTTGATCACTGACTCACAAGGTTTACAATATAAAGACAACGAATATATAGTGAAGGAATTGGCTGGCGTCTGCTGGATTCATGGATATATTTAAGTGAAGGAATTGTTACTAATCTTTATACAACTTAAACAGAATGCTGTTAACAAATTCAACATAATTTACTATTAAACGATATTATAGCACTATGTAAAAATGTGACAAAGAAGAATTTCCTACTGCAATAATATCTAGGGTGGAATAAATGACTTAATGACTATTTACCACTTCTACCTAGCCTGGAATAGTCAATAGACTATATCAGAATGTATGGAACATTATCATTAATTGTCATTGTGTTCTCGCAAATGTTTATTTTCTTTACAAATATATTGTAAATTTAAATATAAAACTCTTTAGGTGTATTGAGGTATATCTTTTAATTTTAGTTTAGTTTAATAGTAGTAATCAAGCATAGGTAAGAAAGTGAATATATTATTTTTAATATTTGTTTTATTTCTATAACCTCATCATAATATAAAAACACAAAGATTAATTTTAAGATACTATAATTCATGTGCAATAGGACAATACAGTAGTGGTTTATATCTAATAAATAACACAATAAAGAATAATTTAATTCCTTGTACCTATCATATTCAGATTGGTTGAGTTGATATATTTCAATAATGAAGTAGATTCTTCCGGGTCTAACCGTGGTCGTCGAACTTGACTTGACGTTTCGCTGATCATCCTGTCAGCCTCTTCTGAAGGATTCTACAGACTGAATCTGTCGTGTTACACTCCTCGTTATATACCTAGGCGCCGCTTCGCTTCGCTGGTCATTGGTCGCGTTTGGTTCGCTTCGCTGCTCATTCGTCGTGTTTGGTTGACCGTGACTTACTACGGTGCTGGATACTCCGTCCTGTTTGTCCGATGTATCTCTTACCACATGTGCACTTCAACTGGTAAACACCTTTTGATAACAGTTTGGGGACAGCGTCTTTGACTGAGGGAAGCATCTGCTGTATTTTCTTCACTGTTCGAAACCGTACACCTACTTTCTTTTTGAGTAAAATCTTCTTCAGCCTATCTGTGACTCCCGCGACGTAGGGTAGGCATGCATACGTTGTTGGTTGTTGCTGTTCTTCTTCTTCTGTAGTTCTCCTCTGGTTATTTACTACTCGTTGTATATTGCTTTGACTGTATCCGTTCTTCTCTAAAGCTTGTTGGACATTCTGTAGTTCCTAGGGTTTATTCTCGTCGTCGCATATTTTGTTGGCTCTGTGGACCAAGGTTCTAATTAACGCTCTCTTCTGTTGTGCATGGTGGTGAGATGTCGCATGTAGGTAACGATTGGTGTGCGTTTTCTTTCTGTAGACACCATGGGCCAGCTTGCCATTGTGTGACCTTTTCACTAATACATCTAAGAAAGGTAAAGCTCCATCTTCCTCGGTCTCCATTGTAAATTTGATACTTGGATGCTGTTTATTCAAATGGTTGAAGAAAACAGATAAAGATGATTCTCCATGTGGCCATATGATGAACGTATCGTCTACGTAGCGTAGCCAGCACTTTGGTTTATTCTCACTACAGCGTATGGCTTCCTCTTCAAAAGCTTCCATGAATAGGTTGGCTATCACAAGTGCAAGTGGTGATCCCATGGCTGCTCCTTGCTTCTGCTCGTAGAAGTCTCCATTCCATAGAAAGTAGATAGATAGGCACAATCAGGCCAGATCAGGTATGCTTTCTCTTAATCCTTTAGGTACAAGTTGTTGACGAATCAGGTTAACTGTTTCCTCAATTGGTGCATTGGCGAACAAAGATTCGACGTCAAAACTAACCATGATATCATTATTCGTTATTTCCAAGTTTTCCAAAATTTCTACGAAGTGTCCGGAGTTCTTCACGTGGCTACTAGTCTTACCTATATAGGGTTGCAGTGTGTCTGCGACGTATCTGGCCAACTCATAAGTTGGTGATCCACATGTGCTGACGATTGGTCTTAAAGGATTACCTGGTTTATGAATCTTAGGGAGGCCGTAGAGTCGTGGTGGTAAGGTTTCACTTGGCAGCAGGCGGCGTTGTTCTTCTACTGGGATTAATGAATTCTTGATAGCTGTCCTCGTTTGTCTTTCAACTCTTGATGTCGGATCCTTTTTTAATTTTGTGTACTCTACTACTAGTATCCAGTGCAGAATCAAAGAACACCAGAGAAATACCAGATTTGGATACACGGATAGGTCAGCGATAGCAGAACATCTCCATAATAACGAGAACCATAAAATCGACTACGAGGACGTCAATATATTAGACAGGAATATGCGCTATTATCCGCGAATCATTAGGGAATCACTGGAAATTATGAAAAACGTGAACAACTTTAACAGAGAGAATGGGTATCGACTTAGTAACACGTGGATACGGGTATTGCTAAGTACCAGCACCGTAGTAAGTCACGCTCAACCAAACACGACGAATGAGCAGCGAAGCGAACCAAGCGCGACCAATGACCAGCGAAGCGAAGCGGCGCCTAGGTATATAACGAGGAGTGTAACACAACAGATTCAGTCTTTAGAATACTTCTGAAGAAGCTGACAGGATGATCAGCGGAACGTCAAGTCAAGTTTGACGACCACGGCAAGACCCGGAAGAATCTGCTTCATTAGACAACGGCCGTGAAAACCTGCATTCTACTATATTTCAATAAGTTTCTTAGGCAGATACTTCATTATACAGGCCCATCTCGTTACTGTCGGCGATCTCTAAGTTGGTGGAGAAGGTCGTCCTGACTAGATTAGACGCTATTCAGGAGGCGCTCCACATCGACGATGAGTCCCAGTTTGGCTTCAGGAAAGGCAGGAGTACGGTGCAGCAAGTCGTTAGGATAGTTAACGACATCAAAGGGCAATACAACCTCGGGAAGAACACCGCCATGGTGCTTCTCGATATTGAGAAGGCATTAGACACCATCTGGATCTCGGGGTTACTCTACAACCTACACTACTATAACTTCCAGACTTATTTCATCAAACTCGTTCACGCGTTCTTGACGGGCAGATCCCTGCAGGTTCGAGTAAATAATAAACTTTCAATACGGCGGGACATCCGCGCGGGAGTCCCGCAAGGATCGTGCCTGTCACCAAAGTTGTTGTACATCTATGTCTCCGATTTCCCAGAGTTCCCGAATACGAAACTGGCCAAGTACGCCTATGACACAGCCATGCGCATTCACATAATGCCCAAGCAGCGAACATGGTACTCAAGGCGCACATGGCTCGTGCCACGGTTTATTACGACCAGTAGTAGTAGGCGATAGTCTTCACGCGCCGTTTCACCGAAAACAAAATCATAACACCAATCTCGATCCGGGGAAACAAAATTCCAACCAAGAGGTGTGTGAAGTACTTGGGGGTGGACCAGCGACTGACGTTTAACACGCACATTAATGAGACTACGGATGGTCCATTCCCTGTCCAGGAGTTTGTATCCGCTTATGGTCAGGGGTAACAGACTTAATAGACAAAATATGAAATTGTTGTACACAATGGTGATCAGACCGTCTATCACATACGCGGCGCCGGTGTGGTGTAGCACATCGGCTACGACAATGAGAAAACTAAAAGTTCTTGAACACAAATGTATGCGCCTCATCTCTAATTCTGAAAGACACACCTCCCTCAGATAGCTATACGCACTTTTGTCACGACATAATCCCAATAGCGGACTACGTCCAAGACATTTCTCAAAAATTCTACTCTTTCAATCTGGGCGATAGCCCGCTAACAAGAAACATAACACAAATTAGACAGCATAATGCCCCATTTCGGATAAAACACACCCTACCATACCAGGCGTTACCGATCTTCCGGCAACCTCTGTAGCCAAACTTCATCAACTATAACTTCCGCTTGTCCTATCCACCTTTACTGATATTTCATACCTGTTGTATCTTTAAATCTTTCCTGTCTCTTCCTTTCTGTTTGTAACCTTCTTGTCGCGTTTGTTTTTCGTTTTCTTTTTGTACATGTTTGTCTCTAAATTTATTTTCATTGAAATTTTTCAAAAATCATAATTTTTCGAAATCAAAATTTTTTAAAACTAATGTTTAGGCCACCCTAAGCGCAGCCCGGCATTTTCACACTTCGCGGAAGGCTCCTCGTTTAGATTGAGGTGTCTGCGTCAGTATCAAAATTTTTCAAAAATGTGTAGTTTGTAAGTCTAGTTAAGTCTGTTTTAGATATATACAATTTTGTCACCTAATATTATCCATCTGCGATGAAGAAGTTTAGGTTAAGCTGTTTTTAATTATCTTTAAGCCTAACCAGTCCCATTCCGCCCGACCTTGCAATCCGCCACCACAAACAACGCGGTGGTTGCACGGTCGGTCTCCGGGTGGGTTCTGGGGAGGCAGATGTAAATTTTAATTATTAATAAAGTAGTATTGATTGTGAATATCTGTCACGTATATATGCGCGAACTTCTTCAGCATCATAACAGACACTTGTATCATAAACTAATGAATGCCGTAAATTCCTGATTAAGTCACTTAGTTCACAAGAAAACCTTTCAATGGTCGATTAAAAGTCTTCTACCCGTACAAACATATTAAATATATATGTTAGATAATCGATTGTTGAAATCACTTTTTAAAAACTTTATTTATTTATTAATGGAGTCAACGTTGACTCTTTATAAATTAGAACAATAATAATTTTGACTTGTTTATTCCAACATGAGTTTAAGACTGCCGTCTGAAAGTACACTACTCCCATTTATAACCTTTGGGAACAAAGGAACTGCAATTATGCAATTTTGCAAGAATACAATCTTATCTAATTCTCGGGAGAGCGGATGCTGAGAGGAGTCGTTATCTGATATCTATGTAATATAATACCGCTGAGAGTGGTGAGGCCAATGTCTCAGAGATACAGGGTATATTTTCATATAACAACTTCCCCCTTATAAAAAAGTTGTTGTTTATACAGCAACTTTTGAGTTGAACAAAATTTGTGATTTAACAAGAATTCAAAAATATAAAGTAATGTAAAATGGTAAAATTGTAAGATTGAAAAATATAAAAATATAAAATGTAAAATATAAAATGTAAAAATACAAAAAGCGTAAAATGTAAAAGCATAAAATGTAAAAATGCTAGGCGTAAGACGCAAGCGTATTAGCTTGTTTGTGTTACGAAAAGCATGTTAAAATGTTAGTCATTTGAAACTAACAAAAATAGGAATAATAAAATACACTAAATAAACAATGAAATGAAGTAAAAATTCACTGAAGAGTCTTGGTACAAAAAGTCAGTAAAAGGCACAAACAGTCTGGTTTAATTAAGTTCGATGTCTTCACCTTCTTCGTCCTCTCTTCTTAGTGGGGGTCGTCTTCGTTGATGAAATAGGCTAGTAAATGTCCTGAGGGGTTCACTAGGCCTTGGTGGAGATGAAGGAGTCGTGGAAACGTTGATGGCTAGTCTTCGTCTTCTTGCTTTACACTTACAGAATAGATACAAGAATAAGAGTCCGAAAATTAGCACTATGGTAAAGTAGGTAAACCAAGAAATGTGTCTCGTGATGAAGGGTTCCTTGATTAGGTCGTCTAAGTCTTTTGAATACTGGTCTAATTGGTGTCTGGCGATATCGAGGTCTTCGGTGTTCAGATCACTTAGTTTTAGTGGTTTCAGATTGGGCACTCGAACTTTGTCCGGAACCTGGTTGCAACACTCGAAAGGGGTTTGTATGGGGTGAGCGTCGTTCTTCACGTCTGTCGTTTCGTCTGTGCTAGCTTGGATCTTCGTGATGCCTATGAAGGCGTAGCAATTTGGTTGTAATTTAATTATAGAGTTTTTGAAGATGGTGTCGGTTTTTGAAGTCTCCTTCGGGCAATTGATATTCATTTGTAGTGGCTCTGTATTGATGATCATCCACACGTTTTCATCTAGTTTTTGGATGTTGTATCCATGGCCGATGATAGTTGACGTTTGACAGTTTTCTGGTAGGGTTTGTAGATCCTTGAAAAGGCGGGCTTCGCATATGGTGTTGTTGTCAATTGGATATGCAAACAAATTTGGACATAATTTAGTATTGGTATGGAGTGGCTTGCATTCTCTGAGGTCAGCAATGGGTATGTACATCAAAGAATCATCATCTCTCGCGGTATATTTTTGAGAAGTTGACAAAATATGATACAGACCAGTTCTACTATCTAGGATAGGAATGGGGTATAATTGGAAAACAGAGTACGTTTGAGGGTTTACTAGCGGTATATTTAATACAAATACTAATTCTGAGTTCATTTGGAAAGCTTTTAATTCAATAATATCTAAATACTGTGCAATTTTTGAAAGTTTAATTGGGAGTGGCAAATTGTTCTTTTGTAGGTTTTGTGAAATTTCCTGCAATGAGTTTACCAAATCTTGGGGATTAATGATAGACGTATGAATTACTTTGAGTCTCGCGAAAGCGATCGAATTTAAAATATCGTTGAGGTTGTCCTCTATAAATAGGCAGCTCGCCATGAGTTGTTCACAAATTTCCAAGAATTTTAATTTTGTTTCAACTGCTCGTACGTTATACGTAATGTCTAAGATTGCGTATTCGATTTCTTTTATGTCTTTGTCTCCTCGTCTATTAGTAGTTTTTGAATTGTCGTGTTAAAATTTTTAATAACTGAATTTGTAACTGATACTTGATTTTTCATCAAATTTTCTATCTGACGTTCGTCTTGGTTTAGTTTATTGATACAGTCAGAGTAGTATTTACCGTCTTCTGCGTCTAAATTTCCGGTAATTGCTTTGAATATTGAACCAATTCCGTTTATGATTCCGCGTTTGTAGCGTTTCGTGTCGAGATGTATTTCGTCAAATTTAGTTTGTATAGATTTTGAGATTTGTCCTAGGAGGCTTAAATGCGTTTTAACCTCACTCGCGAATTCGTTCATGTTTTTGTATGCTGGGTCAAGGGTGGTAAGGATTGTCTGTAAAATTTTGTCGTTTCTGTCAAGAGCTGTCTTAAAGGTCGATATATTTTTATGTACGAGTAACGTCCATTTCTTGTGTGAGATGACAATGTCCGTGTCTTTGTGATAGTAAACACCGATAGTATTGTTTATTGGTGTTATTTCGTATTGAGAAAATGCTGATCCGAACAGCAGTAGAAACCTGAAAATAAATTTTAATCTTCAGTATATGGTTTCATTCTATCAAAATTTACTTTACTTGTTGGGGGCGAGCGTGGGTGCGTCTTTACTATGTACATACTTCGATATGCGATGTAAAGCAACGTAAGGCGCGGTTAGTACTTGGAATGGGTGACCGTTCCAACGAAGACCGCGTCCTCGCCTCACACATCTTCCAACGGCTTGTATATCAGTGTATGCGCGGAAGCTATACAACCTTAGGCGAGGGTTGTATAGGGGATATACCATCCTTCGGAGGGGATGTAAAGCCGTCGGTCCCTTGTCTATTAAATGTTAGGCAAGTAAAAGATCCCTACTCTTCTTAAGGGAAGAGGTTCGGCAAAATTCCTGGTTGGGGGTAGCTCGTCTACAGGCGTCGGTGTTAGGCCTCAGTAGCGGAAATAGGCCGACGTTAAATAAATGTTAAAAAAAAAAAAAAAATACTTGTTTGATTCGTCTCGGGATTTAACAAAGTGGCAGAATTTTGGAAAATTTCTTTGATCTCGAAAGGGCCGTTGAATTTATTTTGTGACTTACTTTTGATTTGGGATTCCTTTACATATACTTCGTCTCCAACGTTATACGTGGGGCGATTTTCTGGGATATTTCTGTCGAATCTGACTTTAGCTTTTTGTTTTTGCGCTTCAGTCCGACTGCGTGCAATTTGGTAATAGTGAGATATCCTATTATTTAAGTCCCTAACATATTTAGTTATTAGGTCTTTTTGGTTGTACAGGGTCTCTGGTGGTCTATTAGCTGTGCGTCCAAAAACCAGTTCGTATGGTGTAAAACCATGCGTTTTATTAACCGAATCATTATAGCATATTACTGCATATGGTAATATGGTAAAAGGGTGTTCATTTGGGTTTTCAGTTTTGTGAATTCGGATCATTTCGGCTAAGGTAGCGTGAAAGCGTTCTATAGAACCGTTAGATTGGGGGTTTCCTACGCTAGAATATGTCAGTTTTATATCGTAGAGGGTACAGAGGTCTTTTAGTAAGTTGTTGTCGAATTCACCGCCGTAATCACAGTGAATCCTTAGTGGGGTACCGTAATGTTGAGAATATAACAATAGGGTATTTACCACAGATTTTGCGCTTTTATCCGGTACTGCATAGGCTTGTGTGAATTTTGTAAGTTCGTCGCGGATAGTTAGAGCGTAATTTCGTGTAGGAAATTCGATTAGGTCGATGTTAATTCTTTCGAAAGGCGTTCTCGGAGTTTCAGCGATTACTAGAGGGTTGTTAAGATTTTTACGGCAAACTTTAGTCCGTTGACAAATTTCGCAATTCTTTATGAAATTTTCAACATCTTTGGTTAGTCCTTGCCAATTGTATTTATTTTTGATCCTACGCATAGTCTCGTTTATTCCGCGATGTAGGTTGTTTTTGCCGGTATGGTTTTGGTCAAGAATTATCGGTCTTTGGTCTTCGTCAGGTGTTTGTACTAGGTTTTGACAGATAATGAGTTTTAAATCTTTTTCTGCGAAGATAAATGACAGAATTTCAAGTATGGGGAGGTCTAAGTTGTTTTCGACATGGTAAGTATTAGAAAGATCTAGTTCATGTTGATTTTTTGTATATTGCTAGGAACAAATGTTCTACTACAGATTCAGGGTCAAAGGGTAGAGGAATGATATAGTATTTCCTATGTCTAACCGATCTACTGGAGAGGATATTTATTTTGTCGTCGTAAAATTCGGGGTTTTCCTCGAAAATGTCATCAATAATTTGGTGATGAAGATCTCTTAGGTTTATTTGTTGAAAGAAAGTTATGATGTCTTTGTTTTCTCGGTCCAAGAGTTGTTTATTTGAAGTTTGAATTTTAGAGTAATCTATTGAATATTCAGTTTTGTAAAGTCTAGAAAATGTGTTAAATTTCTGAGAAGTTTGTTCGTTTGTGATCTTGTAAATATATTCATTTGTTTTTACTTAGGGCCTCTCAAATAAAAAATATATATTTTTTGAACATTTTGAAGAATGTTTGATTTTCAGTTTCTGAAATTTCTTCTCAACGTTTGTGAGTTTCTTTCAGGGTTTACGAGTAGTTCAATTATTTAATTTGGAAAAGGTATGTCCTGATTTTAAGTTTTAATTAAATTCTGAAAAGTTCTTACTGCATATTATTTAATTTTTCTGCCCTTGGTATTAATTATTATATAGTTAACAGCTGTTATTACTTGTGCTTGTAAAGCGTTTATATTGGTGTAGGGAGAAATCATAATGAGTGCAATGCGATACTATGGTGCTGGATATCGTGCAATTATTATTAAAATATTTAAGTCCATAAATATACAGGACGTGCCTCTGTGCAAAAGTTCAAGGTACTGTTATCAAAGTAGTACTACTATTATGAGTTCCTTGAATTAAATGTAATTACTTTATATGCATTTATTTAAATGAACAAAAATATTTCGTTATAATTAAGGTTTTGTTTCGTAAAGTAGAATTTACTACAGGAGAAGTTTCCTAGTAATAGAGAGAAGAAATAAAATTATTTACATGAGAAGTGTTTTGATAGTTAATTAATTTGTTATACAATGGTTTTTTTTTGTAAAATTTTCTGGTAGTATTAATTTAGAAAAGTCTAAGAAAATGGAAAATACTTTAAATGTAAACTGTTAATTTTTGATAATATTCTAAAAGATTTAGTTTAGGTGACTAAAAAAAAATATTTGTGAGATAATTTTGAAAGTAATTTTGGGTTGCAAATTTTTGTAACTGTTTTATTTGCAGGGTCGGCATATAGTTGAGACTGAAATCGGTATTATCGTTATTAATTAGGTTTAAATATAGATTTGAATTTTTGAACTGGTTCAAATATTAAATTAGAAAATTCTACTATTTTCGGTATTGTTTTTACCGGGGATAAAAATGAATTTCGTTGGTAAATTTTCCTGATTGTGTGGGGTATATAAATTTTTCTTTTGTTTTGATTACGCAAGATCGTATGCGTGTTTCCTGGATTATTCTTTACTTTATTTGTTTTTCGAATTTTCGATTTCCTGAATATTTTATTATTAATTTTGAATACTGTTTGCGAAATAAACATTTTTCTGTTTAATGTTATTGTTTGTTTCGAATTGTTATTGGACATGTTTGGATTTAAAGTTGTCAATTTAAATTTGCCTGTAGGAGATGATTTTGTTTCTGAAAGGTTCATTTTTTGTCGGTTAACCGTAGGGGTTACATTTGAAATTGTTTTTGTTTCTTGTACCTTATGTTTAATTATTCCTTTGATACGAGATTCGGTAAAGATGGAATTTTGGTTTTTGTCTTTACAGGAGATGTCTGAAAGTTTAGAACTTTTGTCTATTTGATAGGAGTCTGAATTTTGATAGTTTTCATTAGACGTTATCTCGAAAAATTAGCTTTGTATGTTTGTCTTTGCAAAGGTGTTAGGTAAGTGTATTTTTTCTTGTTCCTGAGCTAGCGGTATAGCGTCAGTGTCACAATAAAATTCAAATATTTCTTCAGTGTCTGGTTCGAAAAAAATAAGATTTTGATTAATGGTGTTATCTGAAAGGTGATTGTTAATATTTTCGTTTGAATTTGTAACTGGTTGTAAAGGTAAATAATCGTTAACTTTAAATAATGGTATATTTTCAAAATTGGTAATTAGTTGATTGTTTTTGAAATCTATAATGCATTCGTAATATTCTAGAAAGTCGTTACCTACAAAGCCATCGAAGTCTGTATCTAAATCGTATACATAAACTTTGTGTGGATCGTTAAAATTGAACGGTATAAGAACAGATTCAGCGATATTAATTTTTTGACCTGTTACTTTTATATTTAAATATTCGGGATGTCTTAGGTTATAATTTTCTATTGCTTTGGGTTTGAAAATGGAAATATCTGCACCTAAATTGATTAGAATATTAAATTTATTTGTTGGGTCTTTCATGAAATACAGGTTTGTCGAACTTATTTGAAACGGAGGGTTAGATGGTGATTTTACATGAAACACTGTTCTTGGGGATTCGAATGTGGGTCGGAATTGTCTTTCAGGTTTAATGTTTGAATTTGGTTGGACATTTGGTCCACTTGGAAATTTATCTCTTGGGTTGGAGTATTCATGGAATACTCCGGGCCTAATGAAAATCCTGAGGATTAGCAGTATAATCCTGCGACATCTGAGAATTAGCTGTATAATTCTCATTTTGGTATGGCATGTTATCGTCGTTATTTTGCTGGAAATGGGGGTAATCGTCATAATTTACTTGTGGCATGTTTGCCATGTTATCAAGGCTAGACTTAGTTTGATAGTTTCCGAAGTTATGGAATTGTGGGTCACTGAAATTATCAGTTTCATGGTAAAAATTAGTATCATAATTTTGAGAGTCGAAATTATTGTCAAAATTAACGTGATGTGTTCTCTGCGGGTTTTGTATGTTAAAGTTAGGATTGAAATTTGAACTTTGTTGATTTGGGGATCTCTGAAAGTTTGGATTAGGTCTTATTACAGAAGGCCTATTATGTTGAAAATCTTGTTGCGGCGTGAAATTTCTTTGATATTGCTGGTTGGGAGAATTTTGGAAATTCGGTCTAGAAAATTGTAGAGGACTGGCAAAATTGTTTTGTCTAAAGTTCTGATTTTGTTGTGAGAATTGTAGTCTTGTACGGCACTCATTAAAATTGTGCCCGTTACGTTTGCAAAAATTACAGAATTGTTGGGAGTTGGGACGCCTCTGTTGATTCTGGATGGGGTTTTTGTTGATAGTTTGTTTTGGGAATTTTTGTGACTCGAAGTAGGACAGTTGGAGTTCGCGTTTGATTCTATTAATTGCTTCTAGCATGTCGCTGGGATTTCCGGCACGGATTATTTGTCCAAGTTTGGGTTCTAGTCCGGTAAGTAGTGTTGTTAGAGTCATGGTTTCAATTAGGGATGATTGGGCTGTCTTTTCTTCCATCGTCAAAGTCTGTTTTTGCACAGCAGCGTGCATTTTGGCATTATGTGTTTGTAAACGAGATACGAATGTCAGGGCAGTTTCATTAGGTAGTTGATGAATCCGTGGTAAGTCCTGTATAAGGGCTGTCAAGTCGCGTGAATCACCGAAGTGGGCCTCAAGTAGGCTTTTAATTTCTGCCCAAGTGGCAGGGTTCCTTGAATTTATTAATTCGGCAGCTTTTCCCCGAAGTTTATTTTTAATGTGTAGAGTAAGTAAAATACGCTGGTCTTCTACCGACATTCCGTTCGCGAAAACACACGCGGAAATAAAGGTTTGTAGGAAAATGGGGTTCCCGTCGAACTCTGGAACTATTGAGAAAATCTCACTTAACCTGTAGGGTTCTATGGTAAGGGTTTCATCAGCGTTATTGGTATTATTTGCTGTAGTATTATTTACTGTAGTATTTGGTTGGTTCGCCATTTTGTATTAGGATTTGTATATAAATTTCAGATAAACAAACAAAAATTAATTTGGTACACACAAAAAATAATAAAAATTAATTGTAAAAGGTGCAAGAGTACGCCACTGGCAATAATAATGAATAAAAGGAAATGAGATTGTATTCTTTTCTTTATAAAGTATGTAACAAATTATTTTTGCGATGGTATTTGCACTTATTCAGATATTATAGTCATATGGTATAAACAATACGTTAACCTTTATTAGTAGTAGTATTAAATTGCAATAAAAAAAATGTTACAAGATAAATATTAAACTTGATATATGTCAAATTAATATATTGATTGCAATGAAAATATTTATGTGTTAAAATAAAATAAAATATCGGCTAAAGTAATACGATATTTAGATAATATATTCAACTAAATTAGATTGCAGAACTGTCGTGGGTTTAATGCAAATGTGAATGCAATGTACGAATGATAAAATATAAATGTTTAGTGCAGTTTTAAAATAGAAAATAAATCGAGATGATTCTTAAATTACTTACATTACTATCTTCATGCCTGGGGTCCAGATGGAAGGTCGAATGCGGTTTCGTAAGCGTTGCTACACTGGAATGTACCGTCAGGGGTATCACTAGGTGTTCCTATCCACGGTGACGTGCTCCAAGTGCCGAAGACACCGACTTTCAGGGGCCAGGAATGTTTCTTACTTGCTAATTATTTCTCGATGTGTATATGATGCTTCTTGTGAGCTTGTTGAGACGTTGCTTGTCTGCTTGAAATTGTATTTTTCTTGTTTCTCGTAGATTCTTTGCTGATTGAAGGATTGAAATCCACCACCTCTGGGTTACAGGGTGTTTTTCAGATCCGTACGACTGCGCCAATGTTAGATAATCGATTGTTGAAATCACTTTTTAAAAACTTTATTTATTTATTAATGGAGTCAACATTGACTCTTTATAAATTAGAACAATAATAATTTTGACTTGTTTATTCCAACATGAGTTTAAGACTGCCGTCTGAAAGTACACTACTCCCATTTATAACCTTTGGGAACAAAGGAAAGTTTTGCAAGAATACAATCTTATCTAATTCTCGGGAGAGCGGATGCTGAGAGGAGTCGTTATCTGATATCTATGTAATATAATACCGCTGAGAGTGGTGAGGCCAATGTCTCAGAGATACAGGGTATATTTTCATATAACATATATATTCAGAAAGGATAAATCTTTTTTATAAACTCACTATGGTTACCCAATCCAATCTATTTGTTCCCACCACTCTAATTGAACTTTAATTATCCTCACTTTAATTATCACCACCCTAATTACCCCCATCACTCTAATTACCCAGCTCCTAAGCACCGCCTTCTATGAGGTCATAAAAAGTGGTGGCGGAAATAGGAAAAGAATGATTTGCAGAATGTAATGCTATTTTTATTGAAGCTGCACCTATATTGTTAACATTCTTCTCCTATGTTAATTGTCAATTTTGGTACTTCTAGCATCTCTCCCGTATTATTTATTACTCATAAACGAATTGTAATCACCAGTGGTGTTTCTTATTGTAGATATTACTCCACACCCCACATACCATACCACTCTTAAAAAAACAATACTTTCAAGTGCCTCACGGTAACGCCGTGCTGGCTGCTGTCCAACCAAAAATGATGACAACATCTGATGAAGTGAAAAAATATGATCCCAGTGACAGGGAATGCTATTTCACCAAGGAGAGACCTCTAAAGTTTTTCAAAATTTACACGCCCGATAATTGCCGACTAGAGTGCCTAACTAACTACACTTTACAGCAATGTGGATGTGTGAATTTTTACATGCCAAGTAAGTTAATATTTTCCATTAATACTGCATCGCCGGTTTATGTTGCAAATATTTACACTGTATGAAAGAAATAATTTTGCATAATAAATCTACCCAGGTACCTAGTTTGAATATATTCGCATATATTTTCTACCTCTACGGATTAAAATAAAATAAAAACTGTTTATAAAATATGAAAACTTTACACCCGCAATTTGTTTACACATAACTTTTCCCTCTAGTTCACGCCTAGATGCTACATGACATTTTTTATTAGTTATTTTTTTTAAGAAGACCCCCTCCCCTCTAAAATTATATCAGATTTCTTCCTTATCAGTAGTGTTAACTTCATATTAACTCAAAATATATAATAATAATAGTTCATATTATTATAGTATACTATGTACAATATTGCTCCATGATTGTTGCAAGTGGGGAGGAGGAACACTGCTTCTCCACAGAAGAGAGCGGACCGGAATGTACAAAAGATGGATGATCATCCGGTCAGCGAAGCAACACGCATCTCGTTTACGATGAATAGACACTTAAAGCACCAACAAGAACGTAGACGTATAAAATGACAGGAACGCACGCGCACTAGCGAATTGTTGTACGTTTGTACTTACGCCCGACGTAAACTTGCGTGTTCGTACGTAAACCTGAAACGTATCGTATCGAGCCGAGTAATGGTGATGGGACCACTGATTACACCCGATTGTACTATTGTAATTGTCAAAAATTCTACATTGGCATAACTACCATCGTTTTTTCTTATTTTTGGCTTATTTACAAAACTGCAATGTAATTAAAACAAAGACACCGATTGCAAGTGTAAGGTTAAGCGGTTATGTTCATAAGGTTCGTTGAAATTTAGTTCAGTAGATACGTTACGTTTCAAACAGTGCTTTAAGATTCAATTTAAGACCATATAGCGTAAAATGGATTTACGTGTATTTTTGCCTTTACTCCGAAGAGTTACTGGGCGATAGTCCACCAACAAGAAACATAACACAAATTAGACAGCATAATACCCCATTTCGGATTAAACATACCCTACCGTACCAGACATTACAGATCTTCCGGCAACCTCTGTAGCCAAACTTCAACAACTATAACTTTCGCTTACCCTATCCACCTTACTGATATTTCATACCTTTACATCTTTAAATCTTTCCTGTCCCCCTCTTCCTTTCTGTTTGTCTCTTTTTGCATTTTTGTCTCTAAATTCATTTTCCATCAAAATTTTATAACAAAATCAAAGTTTTCCGAACTCCAAAATTGTTTTAAAACCAAAGTTTAGGCCAGCGTCAACAGCCAAATTAGAAACAGTGACGTGCGCGAGCTACTAATAAAAGCGTAATTTTAAGTTTTGTTGAATCTGTTTTTCTTTTAGATGTTTGTAAATTTGATCACCTTTTTTAATCTGCATTCTGCAGAAGGAGCCTAGGTATAAGTTTTAATTGTTTTAAAACCGAACCAGGCCTAGTCCGCCCGGTCCTGCAATCCGCCACAGCGAATAACGCAGTGGTTGCACGGTCGGTCCCGTGTTAGGCCTTGGGGAGGTAATTATTGTATAAGTTACTGTTAAATAAATAAGTTTTGAATTGAATTGAAGAGTTACGTGTATGATGCTGGCGTTGCTTTAAGTGTCTATTAGCTGCCAAGTTATGACGCATTACACACTTAATGGGGCGGTGGTGCGACCATCAAATAACAGTACCTCGACAGGATATAATAATGCTTTATTTGCTCAAATATTATTTAAATATATTGTTTTAGGATTATCGCAAAGGGAATGAAAACATACTAATTAGTCTATTATCATACGGGCCCGCACGCTTCGATCTCTTGCTAAGTTTGTAAATGCTTGATTTTATGGAAGTATGGCTCTTCTAGATGAGACAATTTTATGTTGGCATTTTTGTAAATCAGTTTTTTGCCAAATACAGCAGTTTCAATATGGCGGATACAACAATTAAAAAAAATATATATGTTTTCGTTAATTTTGGTCCTATTTTCGTGAGCAAAAAATGAGTTGTTTAGAATAATCCAAATTTTTACGAGAAAAAATTTAATGTCACAAATTTATAACCCTTCTATTTTTTTTTATTAAAATCTAAATAAATTTTCCAATTTTTTTTTGTATGTCCTATATTTTACGAATTATAATCTATATCAAAATATTTTCAACAAAAAATGTGTAGAATTTTCTGCTGAATACAATGATGCATAATGCGTTAAGATTTCTATAGAAAATATACCTTGTACAAGTGAAAATGGTAATATTCGCGCACTCACTGTCTGATTCAAGCTCGTAATTTGTAGCGTGTAAATAGATTTTAGTTTCGAAAGTGTGTTGTGCGAATGTACAATGTATTATTATTATTATTTGTGACTTTGTATGGCTGAGTGAAATGGAATTCGATTTTAAAGCTTGTTTTTTTGTGTCAAAAGCGCGTTGTTAAGAGCATGGATATTTATGCAATGAAAGATTCGTTATGCAGAATTTAAATAGCTGTTGAACAAAGGTTGCATTATGGTGAAAAAACATTATCTATCAAAAATTAAGCCAAATTTTTAGTGAATATGAAATAGACGGCTTGCTTGTGAAAACTCCTATCTATCACAGACAATGCTATTCAGAAGTAACCAATAAAGCAAACATAGAGATACTAAAAAAAGTCTTCTGCTCAAGGACTCCAAAATATTATTATTAAAGAACTACCAAGTACTACTAGCAGTACCTTTGATTGTGTTAAATGCGGTCTCTGCCAAGAGGTAAAGAAATAAGTTGTATATAGCATAACATCTGAAAATATGTCTAAGCAATTAAAAAATATAGGAATTTCCACTACTGATTTAAAGTTAAAACAAAGGCTAATACTGTTGACAACCTCTGATGATCCATTAGCTGCTGTAGCATATGATATGAAATATCATGTGAGTTGTTTTCGAAAACATGAAAGATTTTCGATTGGTGAATGCTCTAGTTCACATTTAGAACTTCCTGTAAACGTCATGGATATTATTAACGCTGAAATAATAAATGTTGTTAAAAATAAACTCTTGGAAAATGATAGCAATATTCTTAACATGAATGATATTCAGAAAGTTTATATTCAGTTATTAAGAGATTTTGAGTTACAAAGAAACTATAAACCGTTTTTAAAAATCTTTTAACTCAGAACATACCTTCAATAGTTTTTCAAAAATCAAAAAAGAAAACTGATTCGGAACAAGTTTTATGTACTCGCACTTTGAATGACCTTGTTATGGAAGGTATGGATGTTAGAATTTGTTTTCTAACATCCATACCTTGAAGTTGAACAAAATAAGCGAAGCCGCTAAAATAATTAGAAATGAACTAAAATCAAAGCCAAAAAGGAGTTTTCAAGGGCACTTCGATAACTATACAGATCCTCCATCTTACTTTATAAAATTACTTCTATTTGGAGACCAAAATATTACTGATTATATATCTAACAGTGAAGAATAAAAAAAATCTGTATCAGTGGTTTGTCAACACATCATGCAAACTTTTAGAAGCGACGGGCAAGCCAGACAAATCTATACTGAATCTGGAAATTTAAATGGAACGCCATTGGCTGTAGGCTTGGCATTAGATGTACATAAAAATTTCATATACCAGAAAATGATTGATACTTTACACAAATTAAATCTTTGTATAGATTACCGAAAAGTGTTGCGCATAGAAAATTCCATACACTGTTCAATATACAAAAATACACAGGAAACTAATATTAACGTTTGTTCGTCTAATTGGTTGATTAAAAACAAATTTTTATGGTTTCCTATAGATAACATAGATTTCCTTGAGGCAACACCTAGCGGCATGGACACATTGCATGGGACAGTAACAGCTGTTATTCAAGGAAAAAGTGAGTTATTTAATAAAAAAAATATAAGGGTTATAAATTTGTGACATTAAATTTTTTCTCGTGCATATTTGGATTATTCTAAACAATTTTTTTTTTTTCACGAAAATAGGACCAAAATTAACGAAAATATATATTTTTTAAAATTGTTGTATACGCCATATTGAAACTGTTATATTTGGCAAAATAAAGAAAAAACGTACTTATTATATCTACCAAATAATGATGTGTTGACCGCGGAGAATCAATTATACTTATTTACCCGAACATTACCAGTCGAGCTATCACACATCATATGCTCTAGAGCCTATACTAATAAATTGGGATGAATCGACACAACGGTGCGCGTCACATTTTTGCAGTTTTATAGGGTAATTTTTCAACCTATACCTATAAATTTTATATCGTTGGATTCAGCAGAAAATTGTGCACAATTTTTATTTCATTTTTCTTCTCGTGGTCTATTGTTTTCAAAATAATAAATGTTAAATAAAGGTAAAAAATATAAATTTTAGTTTTTTTGGGTATATTTTATTGGGTATTAAATATGTTGAACTCTACTAATTTTTTTCGTAAAATATATTCCTTCGTGAGTATTTTATTTTTTTTAAATTGAAAATCGGTTAATTATTACCAAAGATATAATTTTTTTTTAAATCGGCCTGGTAGCCATTTTCAACTGCGAATTACTAAAGAAAAATCCATTTTCGGAAATGCCAACATGGCACTTGGTGATCTAGTTGGCTTATATTTTCACGATATAAAGAGTTTTAAAACTTGGCACGACATCGAAGCGAGCGGTCGTTTTTGAACCGTATGATAATAGACTAAATTCTGAGTTAATGAAATATAGTTAATTTCTAAATATAATTGACATATAAAACTACGATTTCATTACACAAATAATAATTGAACCTACCAATTTACACATACAAATGTAAATTTAACACAACGTATCCTTCTTAGTCAACAAAGCAAATTTCAAAGTATTCCTGGAGCATGTAAATTAGTTGTTTCAAAAGCAACTTTTTATACTCAAACTTTTTGTTAGATGGTGGGCTTCGTGTCTTTAGTGGAGTTAAATACCTTCATTGACATAATAAACTTTTTCTTAAAAGTTGCAATTTATGTTGGGAGATAATATCCTCTTATACCGTTTACTGTGATCATGATTTGACATGTAAGTTTGGTTTGCTTGATTTTTTTTTTTTTTTTGATTTTCTAAACAATGTATATAATGTTGGAAGTAAGTAAATTATTCTCTAACCAAAAGCTATTATAAGTTTATATGTAAGTATAGTAAATATAAACGAATACAAGGGTATTGTAAATATAATAATATACAAAATATAATAAGTATAGAATATAGAGAATACAAAGTATATTAAGTTATTACAAACCACAACAAAAAGAAATAGGTATTTTTAATTTTATTATTTTTGTAATAATTTGTCCACTTTGTATTGGCTTATATATTTTGTTAAATATAACTTAGTCCGAGTTTGTCGCCAACTTGATTTTAATAAGTTGCCACTAGATGGACCTATTCGCAAGCGGACACCTCTTGTCTGTAATTTGATGACTAGAGGAACAGTGAAGTGTTGTCGAGAACTAACAAGCTCGAAACTAGTCTACGGCTGGCGATGCACAACAGCCCTGCACTGTAGTCCTTTCTATAGGATTAATCTGCCTCCCGGGGGCTTATTGCAATCAGATTTTATTTTGCGTTTTCCGATTCAAGACATAATGTGTCGCAAGTTATAGGACATTATTTTCAATTGATCTGAGAATGCACATTGTGCACCTTGGTTGGTGGCAATGAATCGATTCCCTTTCATAGGAAGCAGGGGAATACTGGACTTTCGTAGTAGATATTTTTACTTTACTACACATTTATTATTTTTGTAAAAAAAGAAAAATACATTAAGAAAGAGATATTAAGTTAAATAAAGTTTTTTAAATTTCTTTTCAAATAATTTTAAACTTAGAGTTAATTTAACTTCATGTGGTAGATTATTAAATAGTTTCAGCCCATCTCTTAACAAGATTCTTAGTAAATTACTAGTTCTTACAAAATCGATGGTAAAATTATCTTTAGACCTTGTATTATATGAATGGACCTCTGACCTTGTCACTACAAAGTTCTGTAGATATTACGGCAATACTTTATTTTCAATTTTGTAAATAAGAACTAAATTTGACTTTTTAATGTCTTCTATCGATAGCCATTGTAATTCAACTCTCTCTCTCTCTCTCTAATCTACTGTTGTATATTTGCTGTATCCAAGAATTGTTCTCATAGATTTATTCTGTAAAATTTGCATTCGACTTATCATGTCTTATTACAAGACATCAAGAATGAGGCACAATAGGCAACATGAGGATGAATTATGGTATTATATACTAATAACTTACACCACTATGACAAGTTATCTTATATTCGATAGAAAAATCCCGTTTTCTTTCCAATTTTTTTTACACTCAAAGTCAATATGTTTACGGATAGTTAATAATTGCCGTTCTAATATTACTCGTAAATACTTGATTTCTGAAACACAGTTGATTTTTTTGTCTTTAATATAAATGTTAAGGTTACTGTTTCAGTATTTATGACAATTTTGTTTTGAACCGAGAATCATACAATTAGTTTTATGGGCATTTAACTTTAATTTATTATTACATAACCATTTATATAATGTGTTGTTCGTTGTTCATTGATTGCTTATTTCTACATGATCGGTTCCTCAGACCGATGATAAGGTGTCATCAGCGAATACATTTATAAAAATATTCTTATTTAACATTTTGCTTAGATCATTTATATAAATTATAAACAGTAAAAGCCCAAGTATACTACCCTGTGGAACTCCAATATAGTTCCTAAATTTTTAGGATTTATGCCCTTTCACTTTAGTCCTATGATACCTGTTACTTAAGTGGCTTAAGTGCTTACCGTAGCTTTAATTCCATATAACCGTAGTTTCATCAAAAGTCTTTGACGATCAGTCGTCTCAAAGGCACGCTTAAGGTCAGTAGAAACAGAACCTTTCCAACTGGCTCAATGGCTCAACGCTTACGTGTTAGGCTTGCAACAAGGAGTCCCGTGTTCGCACCTTGGCTAGAGTATGGATGTTTAGTGGTGTTTTTAATATGTTACCGAGTTGGTAGCAGAGGCTAGTTGCTGTACCACTCCTGAGTTCGAGTCTCAAATGCGGCAGGTGGTAATATCGTAGGGAATGGTCGTTGTGTAATCGTCTATGGTATGTGTCCTGGTTGAGTAGCAGAATAACTAATGCTAAACTCCGCAATGCCAGGACGTTAATCTAAATAAGGCGTTAAAATAATAATAATAAAAAATTTATATGTTTCCTCTACTTGACACACACAAATTGTAGAGTAGATTCGCATGAGTGCTTCTCCCGAAAACCTGACTAGCCACTGTAAATCAACTGGTTATTTTCGAAGTATTCTCGGAGTTATTCAGGAACCACAATTTCAAGAATTTTGTCCAAAACTGGGAGTAAATTAGTTGGTCCGTAATCTGCTGGTTGAGACGGAGATTCAACTTTGGGTACTGCAATTATCACCTTAGTTTTCAGTTCTACGGAAATTACGTCCATAGTTAGGGATGTATTAACTAGGTATAGTAAAGGATATCTCACTACATCAAAAATATCCCACAGTAGTATTATTGTTATATCTTTATCAGAAGTCGACTTGTTTTTAAAACCTATGAGAAGTTTACGAAATTTGTTCACGGGAATTGCTTTAATTTCCAGCAACTCTCCATCATTTTGTACCTGAATAATATCATTCTATTATCATTTCCGACATTTTCGATACTGTCTACTATGCATTTTAAACTCTCTTCAAAAAGCGTATTAAAATTGTCCACTAATCTACACTTATCATTTTCAAAAACTACTTTCTCCATGTTCGTTATGTCCTCCTTTGTATTGGTTACTAATTGTTTCAAAGCTTTCCACATACTTTTACTGCACTCTTATTTTCCAAATTTTGTATGCGCTTTATGCCTTTCTTTCTGCGTTCTTTACTATTTATTCAAGGGATATACATATATATATATATATATATATTTTCCGAGAAGCTTCCGCGGTCGTTGGTATGAAAAATACTAGGTTCTCGGGTTGAACCGCGTCTGAGATTGTTAATGTCTCGACGTTTCGGCTCCCGTTTTGGAGCCATTTTCAAGAGAAAAAGTGAGTCAAGTAAAAATTGTCAAAGAAAATAATGCTAGGAGTTCGTGGAACTGGTTCGATTCCGGGGTCTCAATCCGCCTACTCCCCAGAACTCGCTCTAAGGAGTAGGCAGGTTGAGGCCTTAGAGACGGATCGCAGATTGAGACCCCGGAATCGAACCAGTTCCACGAACTCCTAGCATTATTTTCTTTGACAATTTTTACTTGACTCACTTTTTCTCTTGAAAATGGCTCCAAAACGGGAGCCGAAACGTCGAGACATTAACAATCTCAGACGCGGTTCAACCCGAGAACCTAGTATCTTTCATATATATATATATATATATATATATATATATATATATATATACGCATTTCTGTAGCAGGTGCAATTACTATATTCAAATAAACTGTAATTTTATTGATGAAGACTTTGTATAAAATGTCACTGATGATCCATGATTTTTGCTTTCGACTTTTTCAATATTTTCATTACTTAGATTTGTTTTTGAGTTTTGCAATATTTTCATTACGTAGAGCTCGCGTTCATTTAAATATAGGGGTTACATTTTTTGGATACATTCAATTCGACTCCAATTACTTTGTTATCTGTAAGATTTGCGTAGTCTCTCGATAATTGTCAATTGCAAAAAATAATTGTCAATTATTAGTGAACTTGACATGTCTCTAATATGTGTGTATTCTGTGATAATTTGCCTAAAGCCAGCAGCTTGAGAAATATTTAGAACTTTTTCTCGTTTGAAGAATTTTTGTTTGCTAGATTAAAATTAAAATGTCCTGGGATTATCACTTCTTGTTTGCATATTGATGCACTGTTTCGTTTGGATTAAAAAAAACTGCAAGAATTTGTTGCAATCTCCATTCCGTGACCGATATATGATAGGTACCTATAATGGAAGCTTGGCTACAGATAGTAATTTGTACGAACATGGATCAATAATAATTTTTTCTGAGGATTCATTATATATATAAGTACATGGTTTATGCCTACTTTCAAAGTACCAAACAAAATGTTTATAACCACTTATTTTTATTTCCTTTTCGTTCATTTCCTCTGTTACATGTGTTTCATTTGATCATACCACTACAAGCATATTTCCTTAGCAGTTTGGTCGGCGCAATGATTGTCTAGTTGCTATGAGTACTGTACTCTAGATTTAGCCTTTTCGAATGCTCTTATATAACACGTACATTTCTTGTCAATTACTGTAAAGTTGTACTGTATATTCAGTAATTTTCACATCATGGGCATGCTTGCAGTTTAAGTATTCATTTACCTCAGACCTACAATCATTACTTTTAGGCAGTGTCTATTTGCATCGTCCGTGTCTGTGTAAGTGTGCGTGTACTTCCGTGTACTCTCTGTATAGTCCCCGTGTAAACAAAAGTAAACGGAGATTACACAGAAGGAAAGGGAAAGTAAACGAAAGTACACGAGAATATACAAAGTACACGGTGTACACGAATTTTGTCTTATTCGACTCCCCCGTGTCGGGAAAAAACTGAATCGTTTATAGTTCATTTGGTGTAAGTGAGAGAGAAAATATATAGCCGCGAAACCAACCGGATTTCTTGATAGTATTTATGTAATTGGGGTTAGGTTAGGTTAACAACATAACCTAACCGAACCCAAATTACATAACCCGGTCGGGTTCGTGCACTCCGTGTACATCGTATATTCTCGTGTACTTTCGTTTACCTTCCCTTTCCTTCCGTGTAGTCTCAGTTTACATTCGTGTACACGGAGATACACGCGCATTTACTTGGACACGGACGGTGCAAATGGACATTACCTTACTTTTATGGTGACTATGGCATAAAAGACATACATATCGTAATGTTACGCTTTGTCTCCAAGTTTCCAACATTTATAGCATCTTAATACTCCAACATATTCAGAAGTGTTAGCACATTCAAGTCTATGATTATGGTTAGTATGATTCTTTACTTGATTTATTGTCATTGCACGGTAAGATGCTTTTTGCGATTTCTGTTGAATTACTCCACAATATAATACCACAAGATGGCTGTAACTAAAATAGACCCATATACGCTAGAAGGCAGATGTGTCGTGGAAGATGTTTGGCTAGTTTTTGAAGTAAGAATATTACGCTTTCTAATTCATTTTCCAGACAGTTTGTGTGTTTATGTGGTACTTCTAATTTAATTTGTTGTCTACAAATTTTGTATATTTGACGTTATTGTTTACATTTTATAAGGTAAAATTCATTCTGGTAGTCAATAGACTTACTTTATTTTATCACAATCCCCTCCAAGCTGTTGCTGTTTCTAGCACCGTTTGTATCCGTGTTCTCGCCACTATCGCTATATCGTCGGCGTATTCAATCAATGTCACGTCCTGTGCCACATCTATCTGAGCGAGCAACCATTGCAAGTATATGTCCCCTCTGGGGGTATGTCGGCGATCCACCCTGAAGGTGCTTCCCGCAGGTTAAGTTGTTAATATTATAACGTGCTTAAAGCTGTCTGATAGTGGTATGCTGTGGTGTAGACTGTAGTGGCATGTGTTGACTAACAGACGTCGACACAATGACCCCCCCCCACGCCCACAAGTTACTCCACCAAAACTTACCCATCTACAACATACGAGGCTGACGTAACGTACACACATATAACCTTTCAGACATAAACCTTTGGACAATCCCACCTCTTATCTCCCTCCTCATACCCTTTTCTTTCCTTTTCTTAAATTCAGAATAATTTTTAATTTAATTTAATGTAACATAGAATACTTCTTATTTCACTTTTATTTCATTTTAAATTGTACATATATTTTAACACTTTTTCTAGAATCGATTTTTATTTACATGACTTCTTATTCACTAGAGCAGGTTTTTCTATAATTTATTTTCCTGCCTTTAAACACATTAATTTTTTTATTAACAACTCCACAAATATACTTTATTTTTCATTTTTTATACTGCTTGGCAGACAATTACAAATAAATCTATTTACTAATGGGAAAATAGAAAATTAATTTTTAATCTAAAATTTCGAAAGGAGCGACCATCTTTCCGGCAGAACAACGGCCATCCTATACTATGAAGTATCACTTGTATTAAATAGGTTACTTTTATAATGCACTCTGTGCAGGATTATATAATTTAGCTAGGGAAAGATGAAGCAAATGGAATATAATGTACTCATAACATTGAATAAAAATATTTTAATTGGTAATTGGCATGTGTGTGATAGGGTGAATTATATTAGTATGTTTTAAGCGGGATTATTGGAGTTAGTGCTTGTAGGTGGCATCTTTTATGTACGAAATAATATTGGCTCTTTTGGTTGGTCTGAAGGACGATGTTATATAGTATTGTGTGTTTTTTTTGTATTTTGTATATATTTTTTATTTTTTTGGTTTGATTTTTTTTTGGTACTACCTTTTTTGAAATATAATTATACCAGATGTATAATTATATAGTTTTTTTTAGCAACTTGTCGTAGTATGAATTATATAGGAGCGGTGACTCCTGTGTGACGCCATCACAGGTAACAGCAATTCTCCTGTTGTTCCCCAACTATCTTCAGCAAGTACAGCAATATATTGCAATATATTTTTGTAGCTCCCGCATTACTTCGGCCTACGGTACCGAATTAAAGGCATTTTCACCATACAGTGCCACTAAGATGCAATAGTCTCGCTATTGACGCTTGGATACTGGTAACATCGTCTACAATTTGTAGGGCTTTCTCCATAGCATGCACCATTGATTATTCTTTGCGGAATCCATACTGCGACTCTGACCACGTTTTTGATCAATTTCTCTTTCTAGTCTGATACTTGACAAAAGTCAAAGCAACTTGGCTATGGAATTCAGCAGGCAAATTGGCCAAACGGTTTCTCGGCATGTGGTTTTTGGGATTTTGTATCAACACCAACTTCGCCTCCTTTCATGGGTCTGGAAAGATACCTTGAGTCATAAGTTCGTTTAACAACCACATGATATAGCAAGGATAACTCTTTAAAATCTATCATATCAGCTCTGGTAGTATATCGTCGGGTCCAAGTCCTTTCGTTTCTTTCAAATTCTTAGCCGCGTCCACCATTCTTCCATTGTGAACAATTGAATGTCACGCAGGTTAACTTCAGGCAGATCTCATTGTGCCCCTTCATGTTTTGGAAAAAGCATTTAAGCTTGTCTCAGATCTTTTTCTTCCGTGATACAACTGTAAGGCTGAAGTTGCAGTGACGACCCTAAATCTGACTGTACGTATCATCTTTCTATTTTTCCTCCAGCATAGCTCTTTCGATTTTCGAATAGTTTTTCTCAGGATACCCCTCTGTATCTATTTACCGAGAAATTGTTTTCTCCTCTGTGCAATCTTGTTTCTTCCAGATAGCATCTTTACAGAATACTGCAGATAGGCTCTTCCCCTCTCTTGTACTGAATCATTCGAGTGTCCCTCTTATTTTGTCCTTGAAGTCTATCATCTTATCGAGTTCCATATTCCATTTCCTTTGCGAAGCCTCTGGTTTAGCGCTGAGTTTGTGGTTTTTGCTCTCATTTATTTCAAACAAGATACTTTGATACATCTCCTTGGAAATGTTACTGGGTGCCAGGACAGAAGTTGCACTTGGTGAGAAGAAGAAATATATTAATAAATAAAATGTAAATTGCAGAGGAGGGTTTTGTACAGTTTTACAAATTTTGTTAAATATCTTATTCTTCTGCATTGGAGTGCCTGTAAAGTTATTAAAATATTTTTATTTTTAGGAGACAATTCTACATCTATTTGTGGTACTGGTAATTTTAATTGCATGAAGGTTGCAGAAAGTAAGTAAAATTCATTTATTAAAGTACAGTTCCTTAATTACTATTAGAACAATTTGTTTCATGCTTGTGTACAATGATTGTAGCTAATCCATTATGTTAGTATTATTGTCTTTTTGTGCGTATAAAATAGCTAGTAGTTTTTTGTGAAGGTTGCAAGTGTAGTATTGCATGAGTGAGATCTGCTAAAATTCCTCATATAATAAAAAAGGACTTCTATCACCCCATCATTATTAAAATAAAATACAAAGTGAATATAATGCCTTCAAAATAATCCCTAATATTATTTTTCTAAATTGATACTGAGGCCAAATATTTAACGTCGGTATCTTTTTTCCTCAACAACGATTGAGATTGTCTTTATTCATACATCATATTATATCACATTATAAGCATACTAATTTCGCGTAAAAATGGTACCTTTACCGTATCATCTAGCAAAACTGTGAGTGACATTTTTTTCCTACATTGTTATCTCGTTATTTTCTCCAAAACAATTCTCAGCAGTATGTGGATGATCGGAAAATTTAATATTAATGGTAAAGTGGGGAAAGATCAATTGAACTAGACCTTCTGTCGTGAAAAGTTAAATGCAAAAGTTGTAGATAATTGAAAAGTCTATAACTTTTATTATTATATTCTTTCTCTTATTTTTCTACATAACCTCAAAACTATAGAGAAAAACGTCAAATACCAATTATTTGATATTTTGTTTTTATCTCCCACAAAAATTAATCTATTTTCATTAAATTGGGTGGAAATAGACATTTTTTTGTCTCAAATAAGCTGTAATTTTTTTGAAGCGAAATATTTATTTTTTGATTTTATGCGAATTTAATTTTAAAAAAAGCAAAACATCGAAAAAGTTGATTAACAAAATTTTGATTTTTGAAAATTTCAGGACGGAATTTTGTTCGCTGAAACCTCTATTTTAAGATGTTGTAAAAATCATACTGTTGCTGTGGAAAAACATTGTCAAAAATGGGAAGAATCAAAACAAAGATTTTTTCAAGATCGATTTTTCGGTAATTGTCACGAATTCTTCATTGTTTATTGAAATGAAGTATTGAGAGTGATGCAAAATGGTAATTTCAATATACTATCAAATAAGGGAACTTTTATTAACCATTTAAGGTTCGGGCTGGTGAGAAACAAATTGTTTAAACAATTATATTAAAAAAATTGCTAAAAATGAAAGTTTTTGTTTAAGAAAATTTTTTTTATGCTTCATGGATAAAAGTAAATTGAATAGAATTGAATTGAATGGAATAGAACTTCATTGGTCATAAATACACAAATTGTGTTTTGACAGGTCATTAAAGAAAAAATAACACTTTTAAACAAAACTGACAATCAGTGTCATTAAGTACGAAAAAAAAAACATACGTATATGTATAAATGAATAAAATAATAAATAACATGTAGAGTATATAAAATTGCAACACAAGAGAAATAAAGAACTCGACAGTCACGCTAAACATACAATGAATATTAATATAACTTTAGTAAGTATTTAGTAAGATAATATTTTATTAGTGCATTATTCGAAGTGTTTGCACATGTCGAACATACAAAATGCGGTTTGTACATCAAATACGTTATTTAATACATAAATATCGAGATAAAAATAAAATAAAACAAAAAATTTCAACAAGAAATCATTAAGCTAAAATAGAAAAAAAGTCAGCATTTAAAAATTCGGTTAAACTATAGAAGGGATTTTCGGTTAAAAAACGTTTTATGATAACTTTATAACGACTATAATCCACTTCCCGAATTCTATGAGGTAACGCATTAAAGAATTTTATTGAAAGTACCATGTCCCGTCACGTGTTTTTGATAGACGCAAAAAGTCAATGTTTAGCTGATTTTTATTCCGAGTAGGGTACGAGTGAATCTGATCACGTGGTGTGTAACTTCTTTCATTGTCTTTCACATAGAGGAGGCATTGCAATATATAAGCGCTATACAAAGTTAGAATCTTTAATTTTCTGAATGAGTCTCTGCAATCGTCTCTGTAGCCTAAGCCCGCAATTAATCTTACTGCACGTGTTTGGATAGCAAATACAGATGCAGTATATGAGGAGTGACCCCAAACCAAAATTGCATAGGTGATTACTGAATGTATTAAACCATAGTATGCCATTAAGATTTTTGTCCGCGATACGAAATTTACAAGGCAGCGTAGAAGAAATATATTTTTGGAAACCTTGTTACAGGTAAAATTAGAAATTTTTTCCCACGTTATCCATTTGGACACCTAGAAATTTTACACAATCGGTGAAAACAACATTTGGAATCTTAAGCTAAAGAGCATTGTTTCAGTCTTACTCTTGTTTAACATTAGCCTATTTGATAGGAACCAGTCATGAATAGTTGACAGGCTATCGTTCACGCTAGATCGTAATGCCGTGGTATCCGAGTTACTGAAAATCAAGGTTGTATCGTCCGCAAAAAGAACCGATTTAGCTCTTACAGTATTATTAGGGAGGTCATTTATGAAAATGAGGAAGAGGGTTGGGCCTAATACAGAGCCTTGGTGTACCCTAAATAATTCGGAGTTCCTGTTATGGTGGTGCACAAATTGAGTTCTCTCTTCTAGATAAGACGTAAGTAATTTCTGACTGTCAATGGAAAATTTATAGAAGTCCAATTATTTTAGCAAAATATCATAAGATACACAGTCAAAAGCTTTGCTCAAATCTAAAAACTGGGTATATGAGATTTCACTTTGTTCGTAACCCCTATTTATTAAGTTAGTCAATGTATTTATGGCTAGTGTAGTAGATGACTTAGATCTAAACCCAAATTGACAGTTATTAAACAAATTGTACCGAAATATGATGTTATCTGAGATTTTAAGACCATTTTAAAGATTTTAGCAAAAAAAGGTATAATGGAGATTGGCCTATAATTAGAAGATTCATCAATACTGCCTTTTTTATAAATAGAAATGACTTCTGAAACTTTGAGAATTTTCGGAAATACGTTGTTTCTGATACACTGATTTATTAGATTGGTTAACGGAATGTAGATTTGATATTTAATACAGTTTAGAATTTTAAGATTTATGTCGTAGGGATCTTTACTGTTGGTGTTTTTTAAATTTTTTATTATATCTAGGATTTGTATGTAAGAGACTTTCGAAAAATTGAAATTATTATTTAGCTCTCCCGCTTGGGCGTTATTTAAGTAATACTCGAAGTTTCGATTAGAGGGGGGCAACATGTTAACGGTGTGTTCGACAATCGTCCCAAAGTAATTGTTAAATTCACTTGGAGATAAGTTTGAAACGGGATTGGATTTGTAGGACTGTTGTTTTTCGGAATTAATTACATGCCACATAACTTTATTAGGGTTGTTACTAAGCGTGATGTAGTCATCACGTGCCTTTCTTTTTGCCTTATTCAGTTCAAACTTGTACAATGCCTTTTTTAAATTAATCTGGTTTTTCAAATGGGGTGAAGGATTCATTTTATAATTGCCTTGCAAGAAATGTAACGACTCTCTCATTTGTCTTAGATAGTCGGTAAACCAATTTAACTTAGTCCGTTTATTGTCGGTTGAAATTTTTGTTTTTTCCGGAGAGGCCGAGTCTATTGCAGAAGTAATTATGTTTAAAAAGATTTAAAATTTTGCCTCTATATTAATTGACGGATCGCTAGTGAAACTCCAATCGGTACATTTTAAGCAGTCATTTAACTCCAATAAACCCAAATCGGTAGTTGGCCTAAAATTAATTTTTTAGAAGAGATATTTGTTGTTTTATTTAAACCTATGTGGTCAGATAGGCTTGAATTAACAGTAGTAATTATACAGGAATTCTGAGAGAAATTTACAAATATATTGTCCAGGCAATTTGAATTACGCGTAGGGGATTTGTTCAAAGCAAACAATCCGTATGACGCAAACAAATCAGTGAGTGTGTATTAGCATTCTTACCTGGATTATGGAAGTGCACGTTAAAGTCTCCAGTGACAATGATTTTTTTATTTTTATGTGGAAGAATTCCTAGGGCGTGAGAAATTTTTTCCAAAAATATGTCACTACTTGGTGATCTGTAGGCAGTAACAATATAATAATTTTTATCGCAGACAACAGCGGAATGTCATCAAAATAAATATTTCAAATTATTGAAATGGCATGGCAGTTCTTTACTACATGGTTTCGAGTACGCGCGCAGCTCTTTTTTGTTCATTTCTGCTAGCTCGCAGACCCTGGTTTTCCGCGCATCCACAACTGGCACGTGCTTTGTTTACATCGTTGTTGTTCATCAAATTTCAAAGGAAAAGTAAAGTTTTATTTCTCAAAGCGGTTCAATCTTCGGTAATATTGAATGACGAGACTGTAGCAATCAATCCATTATTACTGTTTCAAAGAATTTCATTAAATTTTAGCAGTAAACATGACGTGAAAACGTATTTAGAGTACGAGCTTGTTCTATTTCCATTGTCACTACTGATAGAAAGTGGCCTCAGAAAATATGTTGAATCGCATCTATGAATTTACGAGCATTGATGCATTGCCAATCTCCAGTATTGTACACGTTGCTGATGGTGGATTTCTGTTACACAAAGTAATTTGGCAGAAAAATGATACGATTGGTGAAATTATTAATAACTATTTGAATTATGCAGCAAACAGTTACGGTGTATTTGATGGATATCCCGAAGTTGATATTACTAGTAAGAAGACAGCATCAACATCAACTGCATCAAAAAATCCGACCGTTTACGAAAGAAAGCCTCAGCAAGTATCCCTACATTTGATTTTCAGTCATACAAAAATTTCATTTACTCCAGAGAAATTTTTATCTGATGAATAAAATAAGAAAAAATTGATACAAACGTTGACAGGAAAATTTCAATCGGAACGACTTATATGTAAACAAGCAGAAGAAGATGCCGATGTCCTAATTATTAATACGGCTATTGAAATAGCTGTAGATCCTACTAAAATCATAGTCATTGTAGGTCAAGATATTGATCTTCTAGTTCTAGTGTATACTTAATATTTAATCCCCTTAATTTGCTTCTAATAAACATAAAATAAAATTGGAAGTGGAAGTAGAAATAATTCAATATTAGTTGTATATTAGCAGTATATTACACTATATGACGAATTTAGACTAGATACAAGATAACTTGCCAGAAAATTATTTAAATGCAGTTCCTCATGGAGTAGGTTCATACCATTAAGGTATTAGAATGTGCCACCACCAGTTAGAAAGGTCTCCTTGTTTCAATAGATCGTTTGCGCTAGTTAGGTGTATCTCGCCTGGATGCTGGTCCATATTCTTCTGGGTCACTACTGGGTCAGACTTCTTGTTGTGCCAATGTTTACGGATCGTCCCCATCGCGCCAATTCTTTAGATCATGATTTAGAACGACTTTTAAAAATATATGTATTATAATTGGTGAGTCAACTTTGATTCTTTGCAATAAAGATAGTAGAAGCGTTCAAAAGGCACGAGTACTGAAATGGCGTATATTATAATTTATATTCTCTCGGTAAAGAATGTACAGTCAATGTTTGCTTTGTTTTCAAGTTTTATAACAAAGGAAATACAATCCGCGAAAGGGAATTTGTGAGGCAAATTCAAATTATGTATAAATTTTATACGGTGCCTCAAATGTTATTATAGCATACAAATATATACATATATAAAAAGTTTGTTCCTTTTTGTCCATATATCATTTGTTTAAAATAATAACCATCGTTTTAACATGATTATAACTCATGAAACATTTAAAAAAATATTGTCACTTTTAATTCTGTATTTTCAAAATATTTATTGAAATAGATAAATTGTAGGTAATCTTGAAATTTGATTTCCTTATTTTTGGTGTGTAAATCTTTCTTGATAGCTCCCGTAGCTTTCAAATAACAACTTTGTTTACGATCTTCTCTTCACAGAGGCGAGATAGTGACCATGTATTTTGTTACACTAAAAGTAGTTCTATTAAATACATTCCAGATTAAATATTTAGCATGTTTACTTGGAGGTTGGAGCACTTATCTTATTGTTCTGAGTATTTCAAGATGTTTCAAGAAAATGTGACTAAACTTTGTTAATTGCACCTTGGGTTCAGGCCCCAGCTTCGAATGGAATATTACAACTTTTATAAGTAGGGCAGAATTTCGCAAAATTTAATTTTTCATGTGTTCTTTAAAACAAACATCACGTTATTAAATCAATGATTTGAGCTACAATTATGAATGTTTATAAACTTACTCAAAAAACTATGGCGCTTCTAACGGCAAAACTTCACTATGTGACCAACTATTTTAACTAAAACTATTCCTCCTAGCCTAGTTTTCATATACGAATTTATTTAAGAATCTTTATTGCCAAATTTCAAAAGAAATAATTTACGCGAAAGAGACTACTCTACAAGATCCTATATACTTACTAAATATATAAACATTTTACGACTGATCATCGAACGTTATTACAAAAAAATTCAGGTGCGACTCTGCGGATTTGGCGCATTATATTAGCTGTATAATGAAACGCACTAAAAATTTGATTTCTCGAAAACTGTGACACTAGCAAACTGAATATTTTTTAAAAAACTTTCCTACAGTTTTGTCTACATTTGACTTCATATATACATACATAAGTTTTTAATAATTAACATAGTTGCTCACATTGTGAAGTTTTCAATGTACGGATTTGCTAGTGGCGATTTTAGGGCTCATTTTCTCAAAAAGGTCTTACATTTTGAAAATTTGGCGAGTACTGTTAGAAGCGCTATAGTTTTTTAAGTAAGTCCACAAAAATTCATAACCGTACCTCAAATCACTGATTTAATAACGCGATGTATGTTATAAAAAACACATTTTTCAAATTATTTCCCAGACATGATAGAAACGATTTAGCAAAATTCGTCCCTGCTAAAAAAAGTTGTAGAAATCCTTTCGGATAGCCAAAATTAAGCCCTATAAAGTGGTGAAACCCATTTGGTTATACCTTAAATAAGAAAACAACCAGAAATAAGTGAGATAAAGGAGAGATTTTACTCCACTATATGCATTCTTTGGATTTGAGGGCGCCTTAAGTCATGTTACGCGATTTAAATATTTTCTTGCAAACTCTGCGAGAGTAACTGTCTATGTGAAGTATATGTTCCTTGCAAATAGCTGACCGCCAATGTATGCAACTTCTACTTTTCTAGTGAAACTAAAATTAATAGAACTAAAAAATAATATAAATATGGAGGATTATGAGGACAACAAATTTTCTTGTGACTGTATGCCCTTATGCACTGAGTTAACCTATGATATTGAACAATCTCAAACCGACTGGAATTGGTATGGACAATACCATGCAAAGAGGTGGTTGGGATATGAAAAACCGGTTATGAGGTAAGTGTTAATAAACATAACTCTATTAATTTTGCTTACATTTTGTATGCATATTTAGGGTGGTCACACCTTGAGGAAAAATCGCAAAATCGATCATATCTCATATATGGTTAATCCATAAGAACCCATAGAAAAACTTTAAACAATTTTTTTCTCAAAAATGGTTCTAACGATTTTGATCAAATTTAACACATGGGTACTCACTTACCACTAGCATGAGATGACATAACCCGTCCTTTCATAAAAATGCAGGAATGGAGACTGTGGGGATAGGGTTAAAATAACTAAATCGTTTCCTTTCTCTAAAAGTGTGTTTGATTAAATTTGAAACACGGATACTTCCTCAATATAAGTATAAGATAACGATACTAGTTGATTCTAGAAAATTCAAGGAGGAATAGTGCAGGGGATGTGGTTTAAAGAATTAAACAATTATTTCCTCTATAATTGCTCGAAAGACTTTGATACAAATTAACGCATAAATACTCTTTTAGTATTAGTATGAGATGACAAAACCTGTTATACAAAAAAATGCAGTGACTGAGACTGTGGGCGATAAAGGTTAAAATAATTATATTTTTGTTTTTCTTTTGGCCGACTTGCATTGTATTTCTTTTTGTAGAACTAGAAGATAAATAAAAAGATATGTCATACTTCGTTTATTCTAATAGGCCTTTATTTTGTGATTATTAAATTTTGAAAACATACGCACAACTGTAGTGTTAAGTACCATGAAGAACGCCGTTTCGTGAGGGATGGTTGGTCGCTTAACGAATAGAGTATTTGACTATCATCAAGGAAACCAGGGTTCAAATTCTATCCGATTATTATTATTTTTTTAATCGCGATGTAGATGCTAAGGCCGAGATGATCAGACTGTAGAGGCAAATTATATCCTCCATCAACACTGTTAATAACCAGAAATGGGGATAAGCCGCCTTGACACGCGTGAACAGATAGACGTTGATGACGGACTTACAGAAAGCGAACTACTTAGCTGACCACTTCCAGGACATACATAACGCTAATATCCCAAATAATCTCGAACACGACCTCATCGAAAGTGATCTAGACGATTCATTGGTCATGACGTACAAATGACACGACGAGAATTTCTGAAAGTCTTGACCAAGCCCTCGGAAATAGCAGGCAGTCTCAAGAACTTACCCAACAATAAATTCCGGGGAAGGACTGTGTCGAGTACAAGCTGCTCAAATATCTCCCGAGGAAAAGTATCGTGCAACTGACGTATATCGTTAATGCGACCCTGCGGCTACAGTACTGGTGTAGCCAGTGGAAACGCGCCGTGGTCGTTCCCATCCTGAAACCAAACAAGAACTCAAAGTTCGCTGGTAGTTACAGGCCCATCTCGTTGCCGTCGGCGATCTCAAAGTTGGTGGAGAAGGTCGTCCTGATCAGGCTTGATGCTGTTCAGGAGGAACTTCATATCGACGAAGAGTTTTAATTTGGCTTCAGGAAAGGCAGTGGCACGGTGCAACAGATCATTAGGATAGTTAACGACGTCAATACAACATCGGGAAGAGTACCGTCATGGTGCTCCTCGATATTGAGAAGGCGTTCGATGCCGTCTGGATCCCGGGATTAGTCTACATACTTCATGACTATAACTTGCAGACTTTATCAAACTCATTCACTCGTTCTTGACGGCAGATCCCGTCAAGTTCGAGTGAATAACAAACTCTCAACATGGCGGGACATTCGTGTGGGAATTCCGCAAGGATTGTGCCTGTCACCTAAGTTTTACAACTTGTGCGCCTCCGATTTCCCAGAGTTCCCAAATACCAACCTGGCCATGTACGCCGATGACACAGCCATGTACGCACATTCACACAACGCGCAAGCGGCATATCTAGAATATCTCCCAAAATTTCTACTCGCTCAAGCTGGGCGATAGTCCGCTAACAAGGCACATAACACAAATTAGACAGTATAATGCCCCATTTGGGATTAAACACCCCTTATCGTACCAGACGTTATCTATTTTCTGGCAACCTATATAGCCAAACTTTCATCAACTATAACTTCCGCTAATCCTATCCAACTATCCACCCTTCGCTAGTATTTCATACCTTTTGACTATATTTAAATCTTGCCTGTCCCCCTATTTCTTTCTGTTTGTCACCTTCTGTAGCGTAAAGTTTAGGCCAGCCCTGCTCTGACGAATTTCGCAGAAGGCGCCTCATCTAAGTTGAGTTGCTTGAGGCAGATACCAAATTAAAAAGTGTTTTTGTGCAACGGTGTTTTAAATTTTGTGTTAGTTTAAGTTTAGTTAAATCTTTTTCTTAGATATTGCTAATTTTAAAGCTTATTTTTATTTTACGTTAAAAAAGGAGTTTAGGATAGGAGTTGCTTCAATTTTTTGTTTTCGCCGATTCAGAGCTGCTTCGCCCGACCCTGCAGCCAATCATAGCGTTAGCATGGTGGTTACATGGTCGGTCCCGGCGCAGGCTCTGGTTAGGCAACTGTTATGTACATTAGTTTTGAATACATACTTATTGAATTGAATTGACTATCATCCAAAAAATCGAGATTCAAATTCTATCGGATTCATTTTTTAAAAATTTCTCACATCAATGCCAACTAATTTTTTTTGTTTAAATAATAAAGTCTTTTACGTATTTTATTAAGATTGCTTGAAAGAAAGCGGATATTTATCGATATAAAAATTTATTGCTGGAACGGGGCGCGCATGTCAATTCGGCAGATGTACAAAAAATTTTAGCACAAAAATGTATTTATTCCTAAAGTGATAAAGTGTGTTCGAGTTGTCACGGACCAATTTTTTATTATAAGCTAGTGATTATTTGTTATTTCCGGTAGAAGAAATACTTTGTGTATACCGCACTTGGAAAATAGCCGTTTGCAGATCAACTAATTTGCAGCTCTCTCGCTTCGTTCGTGCTGCAAATTAACCTTGGTCTGAAATCTGCTACTTTCGAACCTTGATATACAGATAACTATTTTACACGTGTATCATACAATATCTTTTTCATTTCAGTTCGAAAAGCACAGTTTTTCCAATTGTTTTTTATTTGAAAAGTAGCTGCTTTCAGCAAGTATGCTGCAAAATTTTGCCGCATACTTTCTACATTTTGCAGCATGCTTTCGCCTAAATCTAAATGAAAAGAATAGTAACGATTGTATATTCTTTATTTCAACAAGAAATGATAAGAAATATTAACCCTCCGGAGGGCGCCTGCGGCAAAAAGCAGCAAATTTACATTTTACTACTGTTATAAATAAGATATGATGAGCTCTGTAATATTGTGCGTTTAGATATTCCTTGTTTAATTTGCAGTGTATTTGCTGCAGCGCGCCTAGTTATGTAAGTTTTATTAATTACAATTTTTTAAATAACATTGTGTAGTGTACAGTTTACATGTACGTGTACTATTGTATATATAAACACGTATACTTCAAACTTGTAAAACAAATGGCACAATTTTATTGAATTTTATGTCACTTAAAGAGAAAGAGGCAATGAACTGAGGAAAGAATTAAATTTTGAGTTTGATAGCAACGAAAATGATCGGTAACACAAGACTCATACTCATATTCTGAGCAGTCAGCAGAAGAAATCGAGGATGTCTCACACGACGACGAACAAAGCCAAGTTGCAGATGATTACCAGTTTTTTTTCATAGGATGCGGTAATGAAACACTTTGGATAAGCAAACCTATTTCAGTTGGAAAAACGAAAGCGAGAATATCATAAAAATATTACTTTGTCCAATAGCAAGTGCTAGAAATATACATAGAGTACATACATATACATACTTTGTTTTAAAAAGTTTATATTAAATAAATTGATTAAGCATGGTATACTTGTCTTATTTTACTACGCAAAATATATTTTCTTTGTTATTTGTGAGCTAGAAACGTGGAAAACTAAATGCGGTGTAAATGCCGCGGTGCGCCCGTTTATGTAACTGTAAAATGTGCGCCCGCCGGAGGGTTAATCTGATGAATATTTAAATTAGTATTATAATTATTACAATCTGAAATGTTAACAGCAAACGGAAGATCACCTGGCTAAGATATATTTTCATTTGAAAGTATCATTTAGAACTTCAATGTTAGCGCTTTATTAATAAACTTGACAGTCATGACTTCGGTACATTATCCTATATTCCGGCAGTTATGTCTTAATCACGGTGTAGTATATTAGGTGGTCCGACACACGGCACTTGCCATGTTAATCGACGGCTTCATAAGTGCTTGGTTTCTACTTAATTCAGTAGATGGTGTCAGGAATATACCCCTGCAATTACCTATGCATAGATCATGGCATAGATAGACGGATTTCCTTTGATGCATGTAGTGTTGCATATATACACAACTAAACGGCAAAACTAAGATAAAAAGTACGAACTAAAAGGCTCTTTAAATATAAATAAAACAAATCTACAGAGCATCAACTATTGTATGTATGTAAACTGTATTTCTAATATTTCTATGCGTGAGTAACGACGAGACTTTATTTGTCCTGCCATCTATTGCACTACACGCAACTAAACACTTACGAAGCCATTGTACGGGTTTTTATCAACGGAAGACGCAAGTTTATTTTATTTAAGCAACATCGAAAGCAACACTGTTGTTGGCTACATTGTACCACAAATATATTTAACATTATTTGCTGTTTCGAAGAAATGAATAGTATTACTAATAAATAATAAATAAATACCACAGAAATATCTTTTTAAACATAGGTTTAATGTAGAGCTCACTAAATGTGACGAATGTATGAGGTAATTATTTTGGTGTACCTACCTATTGTAATATCTTGGACTGAAAAACTACAAAACTAATCAGCATTACAAACCGTCGGGCGGTTTGCAGCGGTGCCTCTCTGGGTTTTTAACACATTATCACACAATATATAAAATTATTGTCATTGCGTTACTTTATAAATTTACTCACTTTTATATTTTTCAGTCCCGATTTTCCATTTCATCTTTCCAGACTTACGATTTTCTTCAAATTAGAACATTTTTTAACTTCACAGAGGAACGAGTTATATGGCCCAACAGATTTTTTGGCAAATTTTGGAGGCTTACTTGGACTATTCACAGGATTTTCCTTATTATCATTAATGGAAATTATATATTTTCTAACTTTAAGAATATTTTGTAATATGAGACGGTACAAGGTTTGGACAGGACCCACTGAATAATCAGATTATAATGTAGGTAATTTGTAGAAATTGAATAATAGTAGTAGAAAAAGCTTTTTATACAAGCATGCATTATTACTATCAATAATAACTGCCGTAAGAGGTCATCTAACGAAATTGTGTCCTATAATCGGCCAAGAGCTACAAAAATTTTAAAAAAAACCGCTGCCCAAGGAATCACTACTTCCACATCCAGATTTTGTATTCAAGTCTTATACGCGCTGAATCCAAATGTAATATTTTATTCCCTTTAATAATAGTGTAATGGTGGTGGAGGGGGTGGATAATATAAAACAATTTTCAGAAGCCGTTGGTTCTCGTATACACACGTTTTATTTTTTATTCCTTTAAACAATAAGGTGGGGTGGCAATGGAGGTGGTAGAGGGGGTAACTAATGCCAAAAAATAAATTTTAGAGGCCCTTGGCTCTCGTACACACACTAAATCCAAACTTAATTTTTACTCCCTTTAATGATAGGGTGGGGGTGGCAATGGGGGTGGTAGAGGGAGTAGCTAACGCCAAAAAAAATGTTTGAGACGTGTCGTTCTTGTATACACACTAAATCACATTTTATTTTATTTATTCCCTTTCATAATAGTGTGGTGGGTGATAGTGGGGTTGGTGGGGGTGTGGCTGATGTCAAGGAAAATATTGAGACCTTAACTTTTTGTACATGCCCTAAATTGGAATTTTATGGACTCTTACTGCTCGCTTTACCTATTTACCCTTATTTATCCCATTCACCCCCGAACCTTTCAACGGAATTAGATCAAAATATAATCTAGTTCCAGATCTCGTTATAATACATGAGTGTACCAAATTTCAACTCAGTTTCATAAACGGTTCCAGAGTAAACGCCCGCACAAAAAAGTTACAGACAGACCGACAGACAGGAAATTTTTTTTCGCTCAAATTTTAAACCTCGACGTTTTAAGGCATTTTAAGCCTATTTCAGCAAAAATTTTTTTTTATTTTTTTGCGTTACTATGCTTTTCCACTGGACGTGAAAGTAATTGTGTGAAAAACTCTTTCGACCTGCATGGACTTGTTTTTTATTTAAGTAAACAACTCAGCAGTTATTGTATGAGGTTAATTTTATATGTATATACTACAGATATAAAAATAACCTCATGAGAACCACTTTCACAAAGAACCAAAATACTCGACCACGTTAGCATCATCGGGAGATGGTTAAAACTGAGAACCAATTTTTATCACCCTCCGATGATACTAGAGTAATTAGCGAAAGGCTCGTCGTATAGTGCATTCAAGTATTTTGAGAAAGTGGTTATCAGATACTTAACGTACTGATTTACTATAAAATACATCTCACACAAAAACGCCTCCGCAATTAGGACTGCGTCCTTACACCGGAAACAGGACCATATATGAAGGGTCCCAAGCAATTTCTCAAAACTTTACTAGCTTTAGGTCTACTAGAAATCAAAGGAGGACCTAATACTTATTTTAATTATTCTACAATAAGAAAGCTTATATCGATTAAGGAGAAAATTGTGATTTTGAATATATTGCCCATTCGGCGGTATATGGAAGAACTGGCGTTTCCTTAGTTGAAATTTAGAGACTAAAATTCAACAATTGTCCAAAAATTAATCACTTCATTTGATTTGTCTTTATATTTAAATCCGGACAGAAAAATAAGTTTAATGAATGCACTCTACCTATACGCGACAAGTATTCTCTCTTGCAATGTTCACATATTTGAATCTTTTATTGTAAAAAATTTAATTACCCACTCATATGCAGGTCTGATTCTAAAAGGAATGTTTCTTTAAAAATATGAGTTAAAGCATTAGAGTTACACCTCTTTTAATTAAAATATATAACTGCACAATGAAATTTATTCAATAATGTAATTATTTCCAAATGTATGTGACATGGGATGTTTGGTCATTTTATGAATTATTTATAACACTGCTTTAATAACAATTGCAAACAGTTTTTCCTCAAGATTCCCTTTAGCCCAGTTGTAAGAGACCAATTTTGATGAAAAGTTAGAATTAATTGTTACCTCGCTAATTGTTTCATGAAAGGCTAATTTTTTACTAGTGGAAAATGAAAGTTTACTAAAACTTTTCCCCCCGAACCCTTCTAAAAAATCTTCTGAAAGAAAAATCCAGTTTTTAATTTTACAAAAAATTAGCAAGTATAATTTTTTTTTAAAGTTATTTTAGCCCTGAAGAAAATTAATTTAGAAAACACCCCCTCGAAAAAATAACGAAAATTACATAAAACAACAAATTTTTATATGTTAATGGGTAAAATATAACAGGTATCAATAAAATAACAGATTTATGAAATAAATGAAAAGTTTTCGTAATTTGATCCTCAACAACCCCCAAAAACTACCCTCTGAAACGGATAAATCCAGATATTTACTAATATCCCGAAAAATAATTAAATGAATTAAAAAATAAATTTTCTAAATACAAAAAAGGTAATTGTATTTAAAATAAGAAGGATATAACAGTAGGTAAATAAATAAATTATCATATTTTTACATAAAAAATATTTATTAAAAGTTGAGTAAAGCATTAAAATTAACTTATTTCATCTTCGACATATCTTTTTCAGAATCGCTACAAGTTTCTGTTGGTAAAGTACAATCTTCATCGTCATTAATCGCTGCTACTTTTTTTATAATCACTAAAATATTTTTTAGATTTTTCATCCAATAAAAAATAAATTTATAAATTAAAATGCTTACAACAGGTTATTTTTCCTTTCTTAAACAACTGGAATTTTTATATTTATAATACTTTTTTCATCAAAGTGTTTTTCAAACTTTAATTAAAAATAAATTGCCACTGATTCTTTAATGTCACTAATTTTATTATCCAAACTTGCACTGAAATAAAAATAGAATATACTTATTAACATGTTTAACATTTATTACACTATTGAACTATTAATATATAAAAGTAAGGCGCAAAGTAATAATAAATAACACGTAAAGTATTAATTTATAATTACTCGATGATTTATATTTTAAAAAGTTAATTCATTTTATAAACAACTCCGATTTATGCTTATATAGAGCATATAAACAATAACGTGCTCCAAAGTACTCTTGAAGCATACACTAATGCAGAGAGACCGCACGTGTTTTAGAAAAATCGGTCGGTATAAGTGTGGCTCTTGAATGTAAACTTATACGACTTGGATTTCGTCCATTTTTCTTCACTTCAAGTATCATATACTTGAAACCTGGACATCAAATGATGAAATAAATATTTGGAAGTGAAAGTTTACACTTTTATCTTTCTTTCTATTTATTTCAAAATATTTTTTGCTACAACTTATACGGGGCACACAGAAAAAAGTACATTTTTTCCAAGAAATATTCTTTTACATTAAAAATGAAATAAAAATATTTCTGAAGATAAAATGGTATTTGCTTATTAAATATCACGTTACAATTTTTTTTACCTACAGGCCTTTCTTGGCCGTTTTAGACAAATTTTCAAGTGAAAATTTGATAACTCTAAAAAATGGAAAAAATAAATATTAATGATTTAAAATTATTTTTTTTTACCCTGGATACTTTAGGGCATAAAAATTAATAGTCGAGGTCAGAAGTCGAAAGAGGTACATTTTTTTGCCAGAGCGCCAATCTAGAGACCCCCTTCCCGTTTTCGAGGTCACTGAACACGATGGTGGGGGTCCTTCAATTTTTTTCCTCGGCAACCCCTTCAAATTGGCCAAAAACCACCCCCAAAGTGCCCTTTTCCGTGAACCCGTTTATTTTCCCCAATTTTTCGACTAACTGTTATTCCCTCGAGTAGAAGGTCTCTCGAGGTATTTGACCTCAGCCGCCCCCACACCAGGCTTCCACCCCTCTAGGGGGTTGGAAAATTGATATTTTTGTGGTGGAAAAAAAATTTATATTTTTTTGGTGAAAAAAAACTGATATTTTACAGGTGTTTCTGTGAGGAAGGTGGCAGGTCACCAGGGTTGTGTAACCATCCCCGGGGGCTGTTTTTACCGTTCAGAGGGGTGGAAAAATTGTTTTGGGAAAAAAATTATATTTTGTAGGAGGCGTTTCATTGAGGAAGGTGGTACGCCTACTACAAAATATTATTTTTCTCCCACCCCTTCGAAGGATGAAAACAACCCCCGGGGTTGGTTATACAACCCTGGTCACCTGCCACCTTCTTTAAAGAAATACCTCCTACAAAATAATAATTTCTTTTCAAAAAATAAAAAATTAAATATCCATCCCTTTGAAGGGTGAAAATAACCCCCGGTGTTGGTTACACAATCCTGGTCACCTACCACCTCTCTCAAAGAAACGCCTCCTACAAAATATTACTTAAAAAAAAAAATTCCACCACTTTGAAGGGTGGCAACGCCCCTTGGGATGGTTACACAACCTTGGTGACCTGCCACTTTCCTCACAGAAACACCTCCTATAAAATATCAATTTTTTCCCACCAAAAAAATTTCGATTTTCCTACCCCCTAGAAGGGTGGAAGCAAAAACCCGAAAAAATCCCGACTCCTGACCTCGACTATAGTCTTAGATTGAAGTTTAAGGTATTATATAAATATAAGGATTTTTTTAAAAATAGTATTTTATTTAATATTTAAATTTTAATATACAGCGGAAAAGAAAGATAAAGCTTAACTTTCACATGCAATTTAGAAGAAATAAAAATTATGAAAATTAAAAGTAAGTAATTCTTCCTCTTTAAAATGTTTTTTTTCATTTTTAATGGGTACAAATTTACGGAAGCGCTGAGGGGCCAAGATAAACTACTTTTTTTAAGTCGCCCGTTAGACACTTTTAATTCGACTAACAGAAGCGTTACTATTAGGCGAGCTTAATAACAGATGCGCGACCTGTAGGCACGTTTATCTCGACTGTTAGACATATTTAATTCGACTAACAGGTACGCAACTCTTAGGCACGTTTATCTCGACTATTAGGCGTGTTCATTGTTCTGTAGTTTTATACATTTATTTAACGTCGGCCTATTTCTTCTACTGAGACCTATCACCAATGTCTGTAGCCGAGTTACCCCCAACCAGAAATTGTGCCAAACTCTTCTCTTTCGAATAGTATAGGGTTCTTTTACTTGCATAACATTTTGTAGATAAAGGACCGACAGCTTTACATTCCCTCCGAAAAATGGTATATTAACTACACAATCCTCGCCTAAGATTTTATAGCTTCGGCGCTTCCGTAAGTGCGTAAGCGCTGAGGGGTCAAGATAAACTACTTTTTTAGGTCGACCGTTAGACGCGTTTAATTCGTCTAACAGAAGCGTTACTATTAGGCGAGATTAATATTAACTAACAGATGCGCAACCCTTAGGCACGTTTATCTCGACTGTTAGACGTGTTTAATTCGACTAACAGGTGTCCAACACTTAGGTGCGTTTATCTCGACTATTAGGCGTGTTCATTGTTCTGTGGTTTTATACATTTATTTAACGTCGGCCTATTTCCACTACTGAGACCTATCACCAATGCCTGTAGCCCAGTTACCCCCAATAAGAAATTGTGCCAAACTCTTCTCTTTCGAAGAGTATAGGCTTCTTTTACTTGCATAACATTTAGTAAATAAAGGACTGACAGCTTTACATCCCCTCCGAAAAATGGTATATTCACTACACAATCCTCGCCTAAGATTTTATAGCTTCTGCGCACACGTTTATATACAAGCCGCTAAAATGTGGAGCGATTCCACTCTTTATTCTTGAAACGGGGAAACCATCCGAGTACCCATCAAAGTAACACGTCCATATTTATTGCGCAGGCGCTAGACATATTATGGTGAAGATGGATTCAAGTATGGAGTGACGTTTAATAGTCGAATTTAAACTCGGCTAACAGTAACGCATCTGTTAGTCGATTTAAACTCGTCTAATAGCCGAAATAATCGCGCCTAAAGGTCGCGCATCTGTTAGCCGCATTAAACGCGCCTAACAGTAATGCTTCTGTTAGTCGAATTAACCGCGTTTAACAGGTCACTTTAAAAGAATTTGTTTATTTTGGCCCCTCACCGCTTCCGTACAAATTGTCTTTATTATGTAGCGGCGGTCGAGAAATGCTTCATTTCCCTGTGCGACGCGCTTGAAATATTGAGCGAACTATAATAATTTCTCATGCTAAGAGAAAAATTAGTGAAAAAAAAACTTATATACTATTTTTTTGTATAATTTTCCGCTCTTTCGCGTGGTGCTATCCGTTTTTTTTTTCATTATTTTTCGAGATATTAGCAAAAAACTGAATTCCGTTTTATAGGGGTCCGCGAGGGTAAATTTTGGTAGACTTTTTTGTGTCACTTTCTACTAGCAAAAACTAGCCTTTCGTGAAACAATTAGCGAGGTAACAATTAATTCCGACTTAAAACCCCTTTCAACTGGGCTACTTGTAATTTCACGTAAAGTAATTTCAATCTGATTTAAAATTCATGAATATGAATTGTTCTTAATTTTCTTGCAGGTATTCATATTTTAATTATACTTATGGACTTATTTTAAGAGAAATACACAGTCACTATTTGTTTGAAAGACTCATCTACGTGTGTGAAAAATATCTACATATTGACATAGTCCAAGAATATTCCAAGGAAAAAAAATCGTTAACACGAAATATATTTTATTTGAAATTTGAAACTGTTGTGACAAAAACCAGCCATTGTTCATTAACCTACTTTACCTTCATTCAAGAAGTGATGTATTTCTGCAATTGAACTAAACAGAAAAGATTTAACAGCATGCAAGTGTAAAGAAAAAATTTAAAAATAATTCTTTGGGAGAAATGAGGAAAAATCTTATATCATCCTCAAAGTTGAACTGAGTTTGACACAATTATATATGTACACTGAAAGTCTTGCAATATTTTTAAATAATTATTCATTAAATGAATTCTTTATACAAATGAGATAGTTTTACTTTTCCATTCATACGAAGCCAATAGATTGTGAATATTTTTTTATAATGTTACCTTTCAAAATGTGGAAACTGAATAAACAAAAGGTCACTAAAGAATATAAATAAGGAAATACAAGAAAATTGAACTACCCCATACAAGTTGTTTAAAGATATGAAATAGAATGTGAAATTAAACTAAAGAAATGCACCGTATTACATAATATCGATTTCAAATCTATACAGATGCGAGTAAATAACGCAACCAAATGAATTTTTAGGATTACTAGTTTGTGCACCCGCTCAAATTAATATTAGGTAATATGTCATAATTATTCCTTCTCCTTCCCCTAAGTCGATAAATTTTATATTATAACTGCAATTGAATGAAATTTTATTTCACAAGAAAGATATAGATCTTTCACTTTTTGAAGGAGGTTAAAATGTATTTTTATCACTTGTAAATATATTTAATTTAAAAAAGAAAGAGGCGGCATCACTACACAATAAGATTTGCTAGTGCACTTGATACTATTATTTTTTCCTAGATTAATTTTAAGTATCCAATTAGTAAATATGTTGAATGTGTACTGTTCTAGTTATGAATATATTTCTAATGTAAAAATTATGTCAAAATGTAATATATCAGCAATACTCATTCTGTAAATTCTTTCTTTAGTGTAATAATTCTTATAAATATTTAAATAAATTATTAAATGTTACTTATATCTCAGAGTATTATTTCTAATTTAACAGATAGCTGAGCTATTCCGTTTACAGTATCGCCGTCTTCGCAGCAAGATACGCCTTTATAGTGGACTCGATCTAGATTTTAAATGGAATTGTCTGGAAAAGTATTACTGATAGTGTGCATTCATCATGAGACAATCGAAGCGCTACATATATAACGTATAATTTCCATGAATGTGTAGAAAAATAGTAGTACGACCATGACCAGTTCGTTTCTGATTGTTTTATTACCCTCTCCCTTTTCCAAATAGACTAAAATATATCTAGCTCATAAATAATTTCGGGAATATTGTGAAAATGCAGGCATTCATAAATTAATATATGTAACCGAAATAATATCTATATTATTCAGGTAACAGGTATGTAATGAAGCTATTTTTCAGTTGATAATTTTGCCCGAATATGAATTTTCGATTTATTTATTTTCGAGTCTACCCGAACATTTCCAGTTTCTAAAATTATTTTAGAAATAGCCCGTGTTGTACTCTATAATAATCCTGAAAAGGACCACCCTGGGTCCATTCTATTTTAAAAATAAGTCTTAAGTTTGATTTAAATCAGGGAAACATCATTTTTATAACTACAATTAACCAGAAATTATTTAAGCATTGCATTCTAAATTTCATTTCCAAAGTTAGACAAATATACAGAAATATTTTTACAAGTCCATAAAAATTGCATACACATAAGTAGGCCCGACTAAATGTCGCCAAAGCTTTTAAATGTTAGGGTAACAACGTAAGATTAATTTCAAGTGGTACTTAAAAGCGTTAGAAATTTTACAAGACGAATGCATTTTGTAGTCAGAGATACGTCGAGTGGTTCGAGCGAATTTGAATAAAGACAACATTAGGTGCACAGGAGGAAAAGGGACAGGGCATAACTAATGGCAAGCTAGAAAACATTGGGTCACAGCATCACGGTAAAAATATGGAAATAATGCAGCGTGTAATGCCACAGAGACGCCGTAGAATCTGAATAAAAGCTCAAGGCATTCACAGCGTTCGGGAGAAGAAAATCGACGCTGGACCAGTACGCTGGCGGCACCAAACTGCAAACTACTGTATGTTCTCTACCAGCCATCTTGGGGGAACAATTAGAAAATTACTGCACGTTCTCTACCAGCCATCTTGGGGGAACAACTAGAAAAGTACTGCACGTTCTCTACCAGCCATCTTGGGGGAACAACGAGAAAATTACTGCACGCTCTCGACCAGCCACCTGGGGGAGACAACTAGAAAAATACTGCAGGCTCCCGACCAGCCGCCTGGGGGAGACAACTAGAAAAGTACTGCACGTTCTCTACCAACCATCTTGGGGGAACAACGAGAAAATGACTGCAAGTTCTCTACCAGCCATCTTGGGAGAACAACGAGGAAAGTACTGCGACACTACTTGCCAGCCCACTCCGGGAGCACACTCCAACATGGCTATTTACACGACGACAATTTCACCAACATAACTATCTAAGTATCAAACCAATTTACTTCTCTGCATTATTATTTAAAATTGACTTTACATTCTGGCTTATTTGTGGTATCAAAGATATTCATTTTATGACAGGTTCGTTGCAACTAATTTTTCAATGTAATACACTTTAATTGATTACTGGTTAGTTCAGGCTTTTAATAATATTTATGCAACAAGTTTTTAGCAATACCTGACAGCCTGCATTGCTGTGTGCATTTCTTTGTCTAGAGGACTCACAGAATTAGGTGCATTTCGAGGGAACCGGACCCAACACATTACTTTTACGTTTACATCAGCTGTTACTGCATTACACTTGACTCGACGCTCCGTATAGTCGTCGGATCCCCAGATGGTCGGGTGACCGTAGTTTCTTACTACAATAAAGTCATCACAGGCACAGCTGGGGTTCTGATTGACCCAAATGTTAAAAACACCGCAGTTGTAAAATCTTATAAGGCTGTTTGCTTTCAACTACGTAAATAGTACATAATCTCTTGATTTATTTTCATTGTTGTTATAACCACAAAGAGTTCCCTGGCTCTAGTTCAAACACCGCGGTCGTGGGTTTGTTCTCATCTTCGATAAGTGGTTGTTGTGACAATTATAATCAACCCGGAGATTTTCGTGTTGATATCAACTTTAGGGAATTTTCCCTGCAGCTTATGAGCATTTACACTGAGTCTTGGCACGATGGCCACTTGCGACGGAGACGTTTGTCTTGTTTAGCCAAGTACGCACCTAGTTTGTGGAGTCTTTTACTCAAACTGAATATTTTGCTAGGAAGATTTACGTTTGCACAATAACCAGTTTATATTCTCGAACTATATACTTTCAGAGTTTATGCAATGACAAGAAACTTTAGCTTCCAGTATACTTCAGTTGTGCTCTACCAAAGGCCCTGCCGCGTGCCTGGATTTCCATGTAAAGGTTTCACTAGAATACTGTCCAGTCAAACTATTGTGAGATATTTCTCACCTGCGAATGCCTAGTTTTCTATGATTGTTTAATAACGATTCATCAAATTAATAAAGAGTTCCCTGGCTCTAGTACAAACACCACGATCGTGGGTTTGTCCTCAACTACTTTTCTACCTTGCAGACGACACAGAGTTCCCTGGCTCTAGTACAAACACCGCGGTCGTGGGTTTGTCCTCAACTACTTTTCTACCTTGCAGACTACAAAGAGTTCCCTGGCTCTAGTACAAACACCGCGGTTGTGGGTTTGTCCTCAACTACTTTTCTACCTTGCAGACTACAAAGAGTTCCCTGGCTCTAGTACAAACACCGCGGTCATGGGTTTGTCCTCAACTACTTTACATCGTCTCACCCTGTTCACGTTGTTGAACAATCATATACAATTTGGGATTTGCAGTTGTTTATTTAATTAAGGGAGCTTTCCCCCAACGTTCTATGATCTTTTACATGATGGTTCTTGTCCTCTGTTTTGCAGTAAAATTATTTTATCAGAGCGATTGCTAACATCAAAATTCCAATTACATTTTAATCGGCTATTTGCGGCATCTTTAATTACACCTACAAATAACACGGCCCACGATTGGATTACTTTAGTGCTTGTTATTGCATAATCAGCTTTGAAATATGTATAGTATGTCATTACTATAGCGACGTAACCCTTCCTATATAATATTTAGGCAATTGTCTCAAATATTTGGATTGTTTTGATTTAATGTACGGCTATTTATCGCATCAATTTATATAAAATAAAATGGTTTTTTTTTACTATTTTTTCGCATCAATTATTGTCTTTTCTTTCACCTTTACCTTTACAAGTAATAACACCACATAAATAACAAATAACATTAACTAGGTTTCTTAAATAATAGACAGCGTATCCAAACTTACAGTGTATTTAAAATAACAGAGTGATTAATTTTCTCAGGTACAGTATCAGACAGAAACAAGTAATACCAAACTTTATATCAAAGAACTTGGGGTAATGATAAAGGGTTACTACACACACACAACGTAATTAAGGTCCTAACCACATAAAACTAGACGATCACGTTAATGGCCAATTTGTTTATTTATCTTGTCATAAAATTGAGATAAACTATTACTGAATTATTTTGATTTCAGAATTATTTAAATAAGACTTTAAGTAATTAAAATTAATTCAAAGTTATTATTATTTTCCGACTTCGTTCATTCTATTGTGTTCTAGAATAACTTAATTATTTTGAATTCATTCAGACTATTAAAAATTACAACGGACGTTTATTTATATGCAAATTCGGAACAAGTAGTTTTATATATCCTGAAGTAAATGAGCGCGAGCAAGAAAACAAAAATCGATTACGTCAGAGCAAGACAGATGATTGGTATATTAGTGGCGCACGAATGAAAGTTTCTCGACCTCCCGTCTCACCACGAAAGCATTCTACTATAATATTTGCCGCGACAATACCGATTCCTATTATAGAACATTTCATGAATCTGCGAAAAAATACAATAAAAAAATTGCATAATTCTCAAAATAACCGTTGTAAGCATTTCATAATGTCAAACCATCGTAGAAAAGTCATATAGATACTTAAATTAACAAAAACCAACAATTTTTCTCAACAAAAACCGAAAAAACTCATAAACTTCCGATAATTCACAAAACCCAAATATATCGACAATATCTTTCAAACATTGAAACTAGTCATTTTACAGCTCAAACGTTATTAAATAATGCTCTAAAAAATACCGCTCCATATGAACTTCGAGTATATCAAAATAATTTTTCACACCCCTGTCACAATATTTTATTTTGCTTCTGTTAATTTTTTATTAATTATATTTCCCTTCTATTCAAGTTCTAATTCGGTTTTACGCCCTTTAATATTATAACATCTCATTCTGCCTCATGTCCTATCAATATATTCAATAAAAATTTATTAAGTCCGCCGTTTCCCAGAAATTAATTGTTTTATCAAAACTTACTTACACTTCGATGCAGACCTATACGGGAACATCCTCGCAGTTAACTCACGAGTGTTAACCCCTAAATAGCCCGCAACGAACAGCCGCCGGCACGAAGTGAGGACCTTCATGATATCATACAGTACCACATCCATTTTAATTAATTTATTCCGACAGTTAATCGTTTTAAATATCAACTTCATTCATACACCAAAGATGCCTGTTTTCAATGCCGTAATTATTATATATTTTTAGTCCCGAAATAATATATTTTCTATGAATTGCGCAATAATTGCGCAATCGAGCCGAATGGAATGGACGGGGCACCTGGAACCCACCTAAAAAATAGGGAAAAACGTCCGTGCACGATTACTGTCCCCTTCAAACGAAACGCAACGATACCCATATAAGGACGAGCTCAGCTCATTCAAATCAGTTAGTTCTGGTTGCCCATTAAGTATTATATATTTTCGCGACACGGCACCACCAGAAACATGTTTCTGGTGAAAAAAAGCCATCGCTTTCTTTAGTCTTGTTCTGTTTCTCCTATTTGCCAAAAAGATTCGAAAACTAAATATTATTTTCAGAAATGTAAGAAATTTATGTTTATCCCACTTACAATTTTCGTGTCTGGAAACTGACGAAAACGTGTTCAATAGTTTTTCCACATCTTCATTCTCATCGAGTTATTTTCATTTTCATGATTTTTTGTATATATGTGATGGCTCCAGGAAGGCTGCTATTTGAATAAATAAATTTGTTTTTCATTTATAGGTGTTCTGTTAGCGTAATTCCAAATAGAGTTTCCCACTTAAATATTATATACATTTTTCTTCTGCTATATAATCCAAAAATCCATTAATTACTAAAAAAGTTCCTGATCTGGTCTGTATCCAGTGTAACATGCGATCCTCCAAGAATAGGTGCCTCTGGTAGAAGGTTAATCACGGTATGTACGCTAGGATAGACAATGCCCCAACAGCAAATCTCTAAGGCATTGCTACCTGAATCTCGATCTCAGGGGAGGAGGGCATCTAGCCGTGTTTTCTAGCCCATTGGTACCTTCAAGATAACACGCGAAAAACACGATTATACGTTCATACCCCGATTCATTGAGTCAATTAAATTTTTGTTTCAGAATTAACAGCCCTCGTGTCATTATACACGGTTCGCCAAATGTGTGGAAACACCTGATTTCTCGCTAAACTATAATTTCGAATAAAAAATACCCTTAACAAAAATTTTGTTCAGGCGACGGACAAAGAGCAAGTTAAAAAATATTGAAGACGGCGTCATCCAAATGCATGTATTTTTTGAAAGACAGTCTCTTTTCTATCACAATTTTTGGTTTAACTTTCATCCAGGAACAGTTAGTCCTGGTATATTCGCACATTAAGTGTATATTTGTGTATTAATAATTACGATCATTTTTTTTAGTAATTATCTTTCTGTAAGTACCTATATAGTTTTATATTAATTTTATATTCTACACTAGTCTAACCATTTCATTTCATTGTATACAAATTTATATATAGCGAAACATAAAGCGCTTGATCTTTAATAGAAAACTTGGCACTTATCCAACAATGATAATTAAAATATCTCTTGGGATTATTATTTATTTGTACGTCAAGCCCCTAACTGCATAGTATAGTTATCAATTACTCTGTGCAGTTAGTTCAGCGTAAATTAAAATATGATCCAATCCGATGTAGAACAAAGTAATATATCAGTAATATCAAATATTGAGAAAAATTATGTTAAGAAACGCAAGCAAAGAAATTTTTGTAAATATTTTAGAGAATATTGTGAAAATACCAGTATTCATGGTTTGAAGTACTTGGCTGAAAAAAGATCAGTGTGCGAAAGGTATGATGTAGGTACATGTATAAGTATTGAAATTAATTCTTATATGGTTTTTAAGTTATTGTGATACAAAAAACGAGTGTGTTTTGGTCAAGTAAGCAATAATCATCAATCATAAAGTTAAGTGTTAATTAAAATGCAGAAATGATTTATTTTTAGCAGATCTAACATAGCATCTACGATTACAGTTTTGGCAAGATGCAAACTGGCTTTAATGATAATGTCTAAGTTGATATTTTAATTAGTGTGATAATAAATTATTAATTAGTTTCTACCTACATATAATGTGTGTTACAAATGCACGACAAAGTTTCGTCAGTGTGTTGTATGAAAAGGTCTTGGATAGACATAAGTTCTAAATGCTTCGTTTTAGAAATACGGTGTAGAAAATATGTCATTCTGAGTACGCAGTTCTTACATTGTTTGAAAATAGTGTTTTAACATTTAACTGTGTAATTTAGGATAGAGTTTGAGCGATATGGTTCCAACAACTGTGCATAATAATGTTCTTGTTATATTTCGTCCATGTAAATAAAGACATTTAAAATGTTGCAAAGGACCCCGCACATTTCTTATGGGAAATGGCCCCCGGTGAAACTCGCTGGAATCGATATATGTTACTCCTCTTGAGCTCCTGATCAAAAGTCCTTACGTTCACAAGATCGGAGAATGTAGTTTTCCCGATATGGAGAGGTGGAAAGTCGATTTTTCGGGATTTTTTCATTAATAGTGTGGAGCCATGATCTTTTCAATGCGGCTTCGCTAGTGTTCCACGGGGGTTTTTTGGATCGCTGATTTCAAATCCGATGTCTAATAAGGTGGCATTTGACATTGACAGCTGTTAGTTGCAGTGTTAGCTGTATCATCCGGAAAAGATTTATCACAATGTTTCCGGATCACGCTAAAACAATTCAATTAGTATGTTCTGTTTGAGCACTTTTATAGTATATTACTCAACATGTCAGTACGAAATGAAATTCTTTTTGTTGGTTGCTGACCGAATTATATAACGTGATTTTACACTGCTACTGACAGCTTTCAACTGTCAAATGCCACCTTCGACATCGGATTTGAAATCAGCGACCTAAAAAAACCCTTGTATGTATTCTGATAAATCTTTTCCAGAAAATAAGGTGAGTTGACAGTGTCAATGATAGCTATCAACTGTCAAATGTTATTTTGACGACGGAATTGAAATCAGCGACCCTAAAATACCTCATAGAACACTAGCGAAGCCGCATTGAAAGGACCATGGCTCCATACTATTAATGAAAAAATCCCGAAAAATCGACTTTCCCCCCTCCATATCTGGAAAACTTTACTGTACATTTTCCGACCTTGTGGCCATGAGGACTTTTGATCAGGAGCTCAAGAGGAATAACATATATCGATTCCAGCGAATTTCACCGGGGGCTATTTCGCATAAGAAATGTGCGGGGTCCTTTTGAATTTCGAAAAAATCAAGTACTTACATAGTAAAAAAAAATTATTGCTCAGAATTAAAAATAATCTAAACCAATATATCCGCGCCATACTTTATTTTTGGTGTATTTTGTTGTAACTATATTTTCTCAGTGTAGGTAAACTATATACACAGGAAAACAAAATGCTACACAAATTAATTCGAATTTTCACACACAGAAATAATTTTTAATTCTGATGACCTTTCTGTAACAAAATATTACAATATCTTTTATAGAAAAGATACTTTACCTACACAGAAAATAAATGTATCTCCTGTCAAGAGCTGCACGATTTTTTTAAATTGAAAATTTATCAGAAATCACATTCTAATCAACAGATCTAGATCGCAGAACGTAAAATTTGAACTTGAAATTTTTTGCAATTTTTCAACTTATCTTGGGCCACACACTGTAGATCTAAAATAATAGCAAATTTTGATATACTCGTAATTAAACTTTAAATTTGAGTACTAACCTTTTCAAGTTTAAGAACATTTGCTATCAAAAATTGTTAATTATTGTATTAGATTAATCATTTTTTCACTTGCTCCACCCGAACTAATTGTAAAGTTAAAAAATCAAAACCAAGAAAACTGTAAGAAAATATATTTATGTAACAAAGTTATAAGTACTACATAAAAAAATACATAAAAAATTAAAGAAAAAATTCAATCTGAGATTACGCTGTATTATATGTTTATGTTATCTTAATAATTATATCGAATCCATATTTGGATATAGTCGAAAAAATTCTACTCGTTGCCCCTAAAAGTTTTATAATATTTAGAATGATGGACAATCTACATTGTTCATAATACATGCACAAAACACACCGCAGGTTTCCAATTTGGGCCCTTTACTTTTTCTCTTGTTTATTGATGACTTAGTTAAAATTTTAGAGTGCGAATGACTTCTGTATGCTGATGATGTAAAGATTTCTATTTCAATCGTTAGTTTGCGTGACTGCATAAAACTGCAGCAACATCTAACACAGACCTGGTTAAATGTTAACATGCTTGATTTAAAAAAAGCAAAGCAAAATGTAAAGTGCTCACTTTTGGTAGGAAAGAGTCCTATTATTTTTGATTATGAGCTTAACGCTAAGAATCTCAATAGATATAATTTTTGTAAAGACTTTAGGATAACTTTTGATGAATCTTTGAGTTTCAAAAATCACATAGAGTGCATAACATCTGCAGTATATAAATCACTTGGTTTTATCTCCAGAAACAGTAAGTCTTTTAATGATGTTGATACATTGAAAATCTTGTATTGCGCATTTGTTAGATCTAAACTGGTGTACTCCTCCTTAGTTTGGATTACGTGTCTCACATTAATAGTTTAGAGTCTGTATATAGGAAATTTTTAAAATATGCTGCCTGCCGAGTAGATGGTATTTATCCGGAACGGGGAATTGATAATGACTTATTACTAACTAGATTTGAGATGGTATCATTAAAAAACAGAAGGTTCACTTCATCTCTTAGCTTCTTGTATAATTTATTACATAATCAAGTTGACTGCCCGAATATTTTGTCTCAGTTAAATTTTTTAGTACCTCGTCTATCTGCAAGAAACTTAACACTTTTTAAATGTCCTGCTGGTAGAACAAACATAATGTTGAAGTTTAGTATAGCTACTCTTACACCTAATCCTAAATATTTTCATAATAATAACATTGAAAGTTTAATTATCACAAACGAAACACAATATATTCTAAAATTAATTTAGTTGAATTAAAGTAATTTTATACAGTATTTAAGTAATTGGGAATATAAGTAATATTAACCTAAATAGGTATATATATTAAATACATCAATGAAATATTTCAAAATAAGAAACTTTGTAAAATTGACATTGAATAACATGAAATACAGTGCAGTGACGGCCCCTCCACCATGCTAGCCGGCCAGCGCCCTCGCCCACGGCTTGCAGCAGTGTGCATGCGCGAGGGCACCGGACAACAGACACAATGGAGATACCGCCACTGTCAAAACGCTCGCCGCCTTCTCACTGAAGGTTGAGAAGGATATTTGGAATATTTAATAAATCTTTAAATCTTACATTAGCCGGGTGTAATGTATTTCTAAAATTTAATTTGTTTTTAAGGTAACTAGGCGTATCAGATTTTAATATAGGAAGTGTGAAGCATAATAAATGAAATTTCCTACGGTTCTCCATAGAAAACCATTTAGATTTTTTTATTTTTTGGGAAACATGGTTATATTTTCTCAAATTATATAAAAATCTGCAACATGCATTTTGTATTTGTTGGATTCCACCTCTATCAGCAGAATCCAAGCAGGGGCCGTACACAAAATCACAGTAATTCAAAACTGATAAAACAAGCGAATCCATTAATATTTTCTTGAGCTTAAAATTTAAGTTTTGTCTATTGCTATATAATAATTTTAATGTGTAATAAGATTTTTGAATAATCTTGTTTACATGTAATGAAAATTTCAAATGTGAATCGAATAATGCACCTAAGTATTTTGCGGAAGAATTAGTTGCCAAATTTTCATTATTAATTTTTACCTCTATATTATTTTTTACATAATCGACTTTCTTTTTATTCCCAAAAATCAAAACGAATCATTTATTTGAATTTAACGTCAGGTTGTGGCTGAGGGACAATTGTAAGATATTTCTTAGATTTTCGTTGAATATATTTTGAGCAGTCACAACATTCTCAGCTAAGAAACTTTCATACATCTGCGTATCATCAGCATAAGCATGCTTTTTGACGTTAATTGAATTTAAAATATCAATTGTATAAAGAATAAAGAAAAGCGGACCTAAAATAAATCCCTGAGGGACTCCAGTATCTAAGTGACAAGGCTCAGAAAATTTGTCATGTATTTTGACGCGCTGCGTACGACCAGTCAGGTAAGATCTAACAAGATTTTCACCAATTTCATTGAACCCATAATATTTTAATTTTGCACAAAGTAAAAGATGATTTATTGTGTCGAATGCTTTTGAATAATCGAGTAGTACCATAGCTGTTACCTTTTGATTATCACATGCAGTTATGATATCATGAATAATATGAGCCAAGGCAGATCTTCTACTATGACCTTGCCTGAACCCAGATTGAAACTTAGATAATATGTTATTAAAAATATGAAAATTTGTTCAAATAAACTTTTTCTAAAATTTTGGATATTGAGGGCAAGATACTAACTGGTCTCAAATCAGAAATTGTAAGGGGGTTATTATTTTTAGGTAAGGGTAAAACTATACCCTCCTTCCATAAATTGGGAAAATAGTCACGTTCGATACAACAGTTAATGATATGTGTTATATACTTATCTATGAATGGACTACAATATTTTAACATTGAGGCACTAATTGCTTCACTACCCCGCGCATTTGACTTTAGGCTCTGCAATATTGTGTTAATTTGTTGAATACTAGCTAGTTCAAATTCAAAATTAGCAGTATTATATCTATTAGAATTGTAGAATGCTATTTGTTCTCTGCTGTCATCTTTCAGAACAAAACCTGAGGAAAAGTACTTATTTTCTTCGTCAGGATTTGCTAAATTTTCAGGAACTTCTCTAAAAGGTTTGTTCTCAATATTCATATTTTTTAAAGTTTTAAAAGTTTCTTTAGCATCATTTTTTATGAATACTGGTTGAATATATGTTTTTCTCATTCCGAATAGCTGTTAAGGTTAAATTACGTAACGTTTTATAGTTTGACCATTCAGAATCTAGATTAGAAGTATTATATTTATTTAATGCTTTCTCCCTCTCATGTATCATTATTTTGATAATATCTGTAAGCCCAAGGGGCTCTGCCCTTTGTTACACGAACTGTCCTAAGTGGAGCATGCTTATTAAAAATTTCAGTAATAAAATTTGAAAGGAGCTGTATCTTATGTTTAATATTATTTTCATATAAAATCAAATCCCAAGGTAGCGATTGCAAATCATTGTCAAAATCTTGATATTTAAAATTTTAAAAATCCCTAAATGTGATATATTTCGATTTACACTTTGATACCAATAATGATAACACAAAAAACTAAATTGTGATCAGATATCATGTGAGCATTTATAACCCCTTCTGCTATATCTTTACAATTTAAAAAAATTAGGTCCAATAAACTGCTGGAATATTGTGTAGTTCTGGTAGGCTCGTTATTAATTTGTTCTAATTCATATGCATCTAAAGCATTTATGATTGGGTTTGTAAAATTTAAGAAATTTACGTTTAAGTCACCTACACAAATCATTTTATGAAAGAATTCTTATATCCTATTGGATAATAAAGTACTATTATTATATAGGATAGTCACCACAGACTTCGTCAATGGAAAGTTTGACAAAAGTTGAAAAAGTTTTCAAATTTCGAGGTAGATAAAAAAATAACAAATCCAGTTGCACTCTTTTCCGCCCTCCGGAATATTGTTAAATTAACAAAAACGTAAATTTGTAATGACTTTTGAAAAAGTCTATGCAAACCTTGGAGAACATTTTAATAATTAATTATTACTTCCATTTCAGATACACTCTAATACTGTCTATATGTATACAATCTATTTTTTATTTTCACTTATATCTTCACTATTAGGCGGTACACTTTATGTATACAATTTTAACGTTATTTTTTTGCATAAGCGGCTTCATCGAAATATACTATGTTAACTTTAACTTTTTAATGGAAACGGAACCTAAACACAAAATTATTTGTTATCTATGATATAAACAATACAAAAAACTATTAGTGGAGTAAAATTAGATTTTCAGAGAAAATTTTACATGGAGCAACGCGACATAAAAAAATAAGTTTGTTTTGGTGAAAGTAGAGATTAGATTAGAATAGATTAACAAAGGAGCTGATTGTTTAGCCTTTACCACCGCGAAATTTTCAGGTCTATTGTGATGCTTCCAGAATATCTTCCTTATAGTACCTCATTCAGCTTTGTCCTTTGTACTAGACTCCACAGCTTCGATAAAGGCCCTTTTGTATAGCTGTCCGCCCTTGGTTTTTCTTCTCCGAGTACTTGGAATCTCAACCTCACCAGGCCTTCACAATGGCACAAGACGTGAACTGAGGTTTCCTCTTCCTCTTGGCAGAATCTGCAGGTCGCGTCCTCTGCCAGGCCCATTAGACTCATGTGTCTATTGAGCCGGCAGTGGCCAGTTAGAAGGCCTACTATTACTCTGATGTCCTTCCTACTCTGGCTTAGTAGATCTTCCGTAAATTTGGCCGAACGTTCTTTAATGAACTCCTTGGCCTGTCTCTGTCTTGGGAGATTCCTCCACCATTCCAGAGATTTATTTTACACCCATTCCTTAATGGCTGCTCGCATGCATGGCTTCGCCACGCCACAAAAGGGCTCGGGTCCTATTGCGGCTTCAAGTGCGCCTTCCTTGGCCAGTTGGTTAGCCTTTTCGTTTCCTCTGTGTCTCTCGTGTCCTGGTACCCATGCTAGGGTCACTCTGTTCTGACTTCCCAGCTCTGTAAGGGCTGTCAAGCAGTCCCACACCAATCTTGAGTTGATTTGCATGGAACTGATTGCTTTTATTGCCGCTTGGCTATCAGAGAAAATGGCAATCGACTGGTTAACAATGCCTTGTCCTATTATCTCCCTTGCGCAACAGTGTATGGCGATCACTTCAGCCTGAAACACCGTTGCGTATTTCCCTAGACTTATCGGGATATTGGCTTTTGACCTTGTCCCGTAAATCCCGGCTCCGGCTCCTTGTTCTGTCTTGGAGCCGTCAGTGTACCAGACTGTTTGTGCTGTTATGGGAGGACCGTTTTTCCAGTCCTCCCTGTCTGGTATAACAGTCTGAAAATTCTTATTGAAGTTATACCTTGGGACCATTACATCCGTGGGCATGTCTAGAATTGCGCCAGCCTTGACAGGCAGACGGTTAAAAGAAAGATAAGACGTAAATCCCAAACAGGCTCCGAGAGCAAAATGATAGTGGACAGTGCTTCGGACGCTAGTCAAGAAAGCGTTAAGCTGGCTGGTTAAAGTCAAAGAGGCAGAGGTTTACAGATTCAAACGACCCGACATTCACTCACCCGGGGACCACCAGAAAACAAAAAACTACACCACAGTCGCAGGTAGCGGTAGCCAAAAATCGCTTCAAGGGGCCACTCCCGCTGCCTACAGACATGGATGTCATCTCCCCCCCAAAGAAGTAATGAGGAAGACAACCGAAAACAGGGACCCAGTGAAAGGAGGCCGCCGCCGGTGGTCATACATGGCCACCTCGAGAATCATAAGGGAGTCAATGAATATTTAAAAAATCACCTCAAAGGAAAATACTTCTGGAAGCACTCCATGAACAGCACCTAATTGCAGGTAACGTCTAAGGAAGACTGGACCATTATAAACAAGTGCTTTCAGGAGAGCAAAGTTGAGTACCATACGTACACGCCGAGAGAGGAGAAAACTCATGCATTTATCCTGAGGGGACTTCATCATGAAGTAAACATAGACGATATAAAAGAGTAACTAAAAGCCACGCACCAAATTATGCCGAAAGAACTGTACACTATGAAAGGAACCAGGTACCCCACCTATCTACTAATAACAGATAGTAAGATTATACTGAAAGATCTGCAGAATAAGGTGAGGTACCTGGATTATACGGCTATAACTTGGGAGAGGCACGTAAACGCCAAACTCATAATACAGTGCCATAGGTGCCAGCAGTGGGGGCATGCAACAACCAATTGCAGAGCTGCCCCCAACTGTCTGAAATGTGCGGGAAGCTACTTCACCCGCACATGCACGAAGAACAGGGACACCCCAGCAAAATGTATTAACTGTGGGGGTCCTCACACGGCGAATAGCGACAGCTGTATCTCATACAAAAAGAAAATGGAGCAAATTGAGAGGAGAAATATAAGAATGCCGCCGGCGCCAACCATGAAATATGCGGCTGCCCCACAGCCTAAGACCAACATATGGGAAGAGCGAAGGAGAACCCAACAGACGCTGCCGCCCAGTCAAGCATTCAATCAAGCCTCCCAAAGGACGGAAGAAAGAAGAGGACCTGCCTTGCTGTCCATCCCTCCCCTAAGGAACGGAGCTGCCGCCGCCACTACCACCGCGGAGAAGATTGAGCTGCTCCGACAGCAGCAACGCAGAATGACTTCGCTAGCAGATTTGGACAAGTTACTGGCGCTATACAGCAACCTAAACGATGAGCTGGAGAGGTGTGTAAACGCAGGAGAGAAATTCTTTGTTATGCATCGCTTCCTTGAAGCAATACCCCAGGATGCATTCTAAATAAAAATTAAACTTTCTTCCTGGAACGCCAATGGTATAGGTAACACAATTCCTTTTCTCATCAATTACTTACTGAGGCATAAAATTGACATTATGCTTCTAAATGAGACGAAACTTACCAGACGAGACAAGCTGCGAGTCCGAGGGTATACGGTACTTCGAAAAGATAGGGCCGACAATAACAGAGGCGGCGGGGTAGCCGTTCTCATAAAGTCAGATATTGCACACATGCATCATTCTATACGGAATATGACCGTAGAGAATATGTGTGTGACGCTAGAGGGCGGCATGAGCATCATAACCGCGTACAATAGGCCAGCAAACGGCTTTACGGCGGGTTGCCTGGAGAATTTGATGAGCGCGAGCCCGCGCTGTCTGCTCATAGGCGACCTTAATGCTAGACATCGCAACTGGAACTGCCATCGCAACAACGCGAACGGTAACACACTTTTTGACTATGTTAATAGACATAATGTCATCTTTCAGTATCCGGACAATCCCACGCATTTTCCGGATAACGGTACAACACCGACAACCCTTGACATAGTGGCCAATAAGGGCGTGAGGAACTCCACGACCCCAGTGGCCCTGGAGGAACTCACATCCGACCACAACCCGATCATCTTAGAGTTGAACGATATGTCAAGGGAAGATATCACACGGAAAATCACATCTTATAGGGGTGCCGACTGGCGCCTCTATAAAGCACATATTAACACAAACTTAATACTGAACAACACAATCAGCACATCCGCCGAACTGTAAAATGTAGTGGAAGAGTTTACAAGAGTGCTGCAGGATGCCAAACAGATTGTTGCCACCACTATCACAATAAACCTCAACAAAGACCAACTCGACGCAGCGGTCATACAAGACATACAGGAGAAAAACAGACTGAGACGGCTTTGGCAGCGAAATCGCGATGTCGACGCTAAGGCCGAGATGATCAGGCTGCAAAGGCAAATCAGAACCTCCATCAACACTGTAAGGAACCAGAAATGGGGGGACAAACTGGCAGCGCTAAATCCTCAGGATAACTCGCTGTGGAAGCTGACGAGGGCCCTGAAAAATACGCGGGAGGACATACCCGCGCTGACACGCGCGAACGGACAGACAGCGATGACAGACGCGCAAAAAGCGAGCGACCTAGCTTCACATTTCTAAAGCATACATAATAACAACATACCAAATAATTTAGAGCACGACCGCATCGAAAATGATATAAACGAAATCATTGGTCATGACGCACAACTGACAAGAAGAGAATTTCTGAAGGTCATGACCAAGCCCTCGGAAATAGTAGATATTGTCAAAAACTTACCAAACAACAAAGCCCCGGGAAAAGACGGCGTCGAATACAAACTGCTCAAATATCTCCCGAGGAAAGGTATTGTGCAATTGACGTATATCGTTAACGCGATCCTGCGGCTGCAACACTGGCCTAGCCAGTGGAAATGCGCCGTGGTCGTGCCAATCCTTAAGCCAAGCAAGAACGCGAAGTTCGCCGGCAGCTACAGGCCCATCTCGTTACTGTCGGCGATCTCCAAGTTGGTCTGGATCCCGGGATTACTGTACAAAATGCAAGACTACAACTTTCCGACTTATTTCATCAAACTCATTCACTCGTTCTTGACGGGTAGATCCCTGCAGGTTCGAGTGAATAACAAACTCTCAACGCGGCGGGACATTCGCGCGGGAGTCGCGCAAGGATCGTGTCTGTCACCAAAGTTATACAACCTGTATGTCTCTGACTTCCCAGAGTTCCCGAATACAAAGTTGGCCAAGTACGCCGACGACACGGCCATGTACGCGCATTCGCATAACGCCCAAGCAGCGAACATGCTGCTGAAGGCGTACATGGCTCGTGCCACGGCGTATTACGACCAGTGGAAGATTCGGGTAAATGCTGAAAAGTCGGAGGCGATAGTCTTCACACGCTGTTTCACTGAAAACAAAATCCTAACACCAATTTCGATCCGGGGAAACAAAATTCCAACTAAAAGGTGCGTGAAGTACTTGGGGGTCAGACTGGACCAGCGACTGACGTTTAACACGCATATAAATGAGACAATACGAACGGTTTACTCCCTGTCCAGGAGTCTGTATCCACTCATGGTCAGGGGTAGCAGACTTAACCGACAAAATAAAGAATTGTTGTACACAATGGTGGTCAGGCCGTCCATCACATACGCGGCGCCGGTGTGGTGCAGCATACCGGCCACGACAATGAGAAAACTAAAAGTGTTTGAGCACAAATGTGTGCGCCTCATCTCTTATTCTGGAAGGTACACCTCCCTCAGAGACTTATACGCACTTTGCCACGACGTAACCCCAATAGCGGACTACGTTCAGAATATCTCACAAAAATTCTATTCTTTCAAACTGGGCGACAGTTCGCTAACAAGAAACATAACACAGATTAGACAGCATAATGCCCCATTTCGGATAAAACACACCCTACCATACCAAATGTTACCGATCTTCCGGCAACTTCTGTAGCCAAACTTCACCAACTATAACTTCCGCTTATCCTATCCACCTTTACTGATATTTCATACCTTTTGAGTCTTTAAATCATTCCTGTCCCCCTCTTCTTTTCTCTTTGTTTCCTTTTATCCCGTTTAATTCTTGTATTCTTTTTGTACATTTTTGTTTAAATTCATTTTCATTCAAAAATTTTCAACAAAAACCAAAATTCTTGAAAAACCAAAAATTTTAAAAACCACAGTTTAGGCCAGCCTATGCGCAGCCCGGCGATTTCACACCCCGCGGAAAGCTCCTCGTTTATGTTGAGGTGTCAGCGTCAGTGTCAAAATTACTTGGTGGAAAGTGAAAGTTTTTAAAAATGTGTAGTTCTTAAGTTTTATAAAATCTGTTTTTTTAGATATATGTAATTTTAATACATTTTTTAATCTGTTTGTTAGCAGAAGGAGTATAGGTTTTAAGTTTTAACTGTTTTTTAACCCAACCAGACCCAATCCGCCCGGCCCTGCAATCAGCCACCGCGAATCGCGCGGTGGTTGCACGACCGGACCCGGAGTGGGTTCTGGGGAGGCAACTGTAATTAAAATTGAAAATAAAGTTATATTGAATTGAATTGGTTCGAGTAGGTGGGGAACCCTTTTTTCGCGAAAAAGAGGTAAATTGGTCATTTTGCTAGTTAAAAAATGAGCGCGGAACCCTTTTATTATAGGTGATCAAAGGACCTTCAGGCCAAATGCCGTAAAAATCGGTTCATCGCCTCCCACGATATGTATATAAGTATACTGATAAAACGTCAAATATTAAATTACGTCCAACTTGGCCAAAATTAAACCGAATTTGATGAAATTTTAGATGAAACTAACCTATATAATCAAGAAATAGTTTGCCAAATTTTAGCAAAAAATATCCAACGGTTTGGCCGCAATTCCATTTTTAGTCCAAATTCCACAAAATTTCGCAAATTTACCCAAATGGTCGAACGAAAATTTTATTTTACCAAAATCAAAGCATTGTTATGTACTTTCACGTGATGTAACTAAAAAATAACTTTTTTTAAATTTAACCGATTTTTTGTCATTTTTGTTATATACTTACATGCGCGCGGCGATTTCCCTTTATTTTCGTTATGATACGTCTGTGGGCGCAAGTATACGTGTAATTAATTATTCATTATAAAAATTTCAATATCAATAATAAAAAGTGCTTGTGAGTAGGTTTTAAATATTTAGAACAAAAATACTCTCGAAGGTAGGATATAATTTTTCTATTCGAAAATTCACTTGATTTTTATTAATTTTTTACATATATTGATTATTATTTTATTTTATTCATGTTTTCTTTTTCTAACAGTTGTACTAGATGTGCTACTACATGAAGTGTCTACTTCCGAATTGGTAACTGGAGTTTGGAATATTTCTTCACCCCCATCATCGCTAAAATCGTATACATCTGAGATATTCTCTGAAGTACAAACATGTTCTTCATAATTATCATCTTCTCCTAATTCTTCAATATCATAAATATCAGGACTAATTTTTAATTGCTCAGGCTCTTCATCAACTACAGCTTCGTTAACAATATTATCTGCATTTTGACACAAAGTATTCCTTCCATTGTGGCCTAAATTACCGCACGTGACGCCAATGGTTTTGCATGAGCAACTTTTAGTTTTGCAACCGACCTTACAATCACAAGCAATTATATTGAGTAATTGATTAGGAAGAGGAGCTTTATCAGTCCTTATTAGCATCAGTTCATTATTTGTTGTTTGCTGCCATCCAAAATCATGTCAATTTTGGCACCTCAGAGAATATCTCAGATGTGTACGACTTTAGCGATGACAAGGGTGAAGAAATATTCGAAACTCCAGTTACCGATTCGGAAGTAGACACTTCTTGCAGTAGCACATCTAGTACAACTACTAGAAAAAGAAAACATGAGTAGAATAAAATAATAATCAATATATGTAAAAAGTTTAATAAAAATCAAATGAATTTTCGAAAAAAAAAAAAATTATATCTTACCTTCGAGAGTTATTTTTATCTAAATATTTAAAACCTGCTCACAATCACTTGTTATCATTAATATTGAAATTTTTATAATGAATAATTACACGTATACTTGTGCGCGCATACATATAATACCGAAAATTACGGGAAATCGCCGCGCGCATGTGTATACTGAAACGCCCAGTATATAGGGCATTTACAAATTTAAAGTTTTCCTATTTATGTTTCCAAATTCAAGTAATTATCGCAGTTTAATTCATGTTATTTCATCTTGTCATTTATTTAGTCATTAAATATTAAACACAGTAAAGTTACCAGAAATGCAATTTTAAAATTATATTCTTTTAAAGCAAAGTTAAACGCTACAATTTTGAGACAGAATTTACATAAAATCTAGTCGAGTCGCAGGGTTTGTTTATCGTATATTCAGAGAAACGTCAAGTATTTCGTGTATTCTCATAGTATGGAATCACCTACACGTGTCTAGCTTAACCATAGACAAAGACAGGGTTACGTCATGTCGAATATTATAATGGCGTTAAAATAAACATATTCTCACAAACAAGCGGAGATGCATAATCCGGGTAGAAGGGTGACATCAGAAACCATATAAAAGAAGATCAGACTGTTCAGAGGAGGAGATTTATTTGTAATCTCAACCGAGTTACTTTGCAGACTTCGGTCAGCTGTACTTCGGAAATAAAATTAAACCACGCTCAAGGTACTTTGCAGACTTCGGTCGGCTGTACTTAGCAAATAAAATTAAACCACGCTCAAGGTACTTTGCAGACTTCGGTCGGCTGTACTTGGGAAATAAAGTTCTAATACACCATTGCACCGCAGTACTTCGTGTTCGTTGTACTTACATCAAAGACAATCACTGTTTAACGTACACTTTAAGAAGTCGTTTTAACATCTCTACGATGCCCTACGAGGACATTAAACATGTGGAACCTGGGGGAGAGCATTCACGGGCGATGTAACGCTATACAGATCGCACAGAAATTCAGCTGGCATAAATTTCTAAAGGTGATTACTTTCTTATTTCGAGACTCTACTTTATTATTTGCAATTGCATTCATATTCTGGTTACAGGGTGTTTAAAAAAGGTTTAACTGACGCACTTGTGGTACTAAAAGAATATTAGTTTTTTTTTTATGAAATACTAGCTTTGATTTTTAACTATAAAGAATACTATATTACAGTTTATTCAGTTATGATTTTATTCACGATTTTAATTCATAAAATTTCATTTTCTGAATATTTTACTAGGGAAATAGGCGTTTGCAAAATAACAAGTTTATATTCAAGAATTATATATTTTCTGCGTTTATGCAATGACAAGAAACTTTAACGTCCATTATTTTTCATTTGATGTACTTATTAAGGCTGCTGTGTGCCTAATTTTGGACATGTCAAATGTCATAGTAATGTGTATCTTTCAAATGATTATCTGAGATTTCTCACCAGCGATCTATTTGGTTTTCTATGATTGTTTAATAACGATCGATCCATTTAATTACCTTGCGCTCACAAACTGTACAGGCCATCGGTAAGTGCTGGGTTTAATTAGCCTGTAGACCTGTTCGTATTAAGAAGGGTTTACTTTTCGTCGAGTACTGAATCGGGACGTCTCGTCTGTTTGATTTACATCTACCCACCTCGTTTTACGTTGTTGGACAGTCATACAAAATTTGGTAGACTGCTTGTTTTAATTATAATCAAAGGATTTTTCCTCAACATTCTATAATCTTTTACATGAGTATTTAATGTTTATTTCTCAACTTAATTTTGATAATGTATAAACATGACATGATTCTTGTCCTCTGTTTTGCATTCGATTCATTATTTGGCTATTGCTAACAACTTTAATTATAAATCATTATTATCTAGCGATTGCTAACAACTTTATGTAATTATAAACCATTGTTACCTAGCGATTGCTAACAGCTCTATTATAGATTATCATTATCAGGCCATTGCCACAACTCTAATTACTATTAAAATAACACAGCATACTTTTGTATCTCAGTTCTTGTTATTGCATCAAAACACTGAGTATATCTATAGTATGGTCATTACTATAGCAGCGCAAATTTTCCTATTATAGTATTTAGACAATTGTCTCAAATATTTGGATTACTTTTGATTTCATGTTCAACTATTGTTGCATCAATTTATATAAAATAAAATGGGTTTTTTTTTACTATTTTTTCCCATCAATTATTGTCTTTTCTTTCACCTTTACCTTTTTCTTCATATATAAGTAATAAACTCAATAAATGTTTTAATTTCAAAAGCAAAATAGAAAACAGACTTTAACTATAAAGGTACAGTGCAACCTTGAGAAATAAAATACTACATAAGTAATATATCAAATTAACTAGGTCTCTCAATTAATAGACAGTGTGTTCAAGTTTACCAGGTATTTAAATTAACAGAGTGATTAATTTTCTAAGGTATATCGTATCAGACAGAAACAAATAATATTAAACTTTATATAAAAGAACCTGGGGTAATTAAAAAGGGTTACTACACACACACAACGTAATTAAGGTCTTACACTAACAAGACTAGACGATCACGCAAATGGCCAATCTTATTTGTTTATCCTTCAGATAAATAAATAGTAATGAAATTAACTAGAAAACAAAATTTAACAGGATTTCATTTGTAATTAATTGGGGTGGGCTTCAACCTCTTCACTGGTGCCGTGACCAGGATTTATTATTAATTAATACACAAGGGCCAATCTCTTCAATACCAAAAATGACAAAAAATCGGATAAATTAAATAAAAGTTATTTTTTAGTTACATCACGTGAAAGTATATAAGAATACTTTAATTTTGGTAAAAAAAAAATTCGTTCGACCATTTGGGCAAATTGGGGAAAGTTTTGAACATTTTGTGAAATTTGGACTAAAAATGGAATTGCGGCCAAATTGTTGGATATTTTTTGCTAAAATTTGGCAGATTATTTCTTGATTACATAGGTTAGTTTCATCATCATTTCATCAAATTCGGTTTAATTTTGGCCATTTATATGTATATATATATGTTATATTAGAAACATACTATGATATATAATATCACCGAGACAGGCTTAACCTTCTCAAACATATCATGTTACAGATTGCGTAACAGCTCTTCTCTAATAACCGCTCACGTTGGCTGAGCTTAATGTTTCTTTCTTGGTTATCCCTTATCATGCTGAATTGCCAATTTAATGTTCTTTGTTCTCTTATGTTATAAATACAACCAACAGACATTTGTACCTTCAGTCATATACTCATTTTCGACCTAATACATTCTAAATTTATTATTGTTCATTATTGTACCTAGAGTCAAGCTTGACTCCCAAGTAAATAAAGTTTTTAAAAAGTGATTTCTACAATCCATTATCTAACATTGGCGCAGTCGGTAGGATCTGAAAAACACCCTGTAACCCAGAGGTGGTGGATTTCAATCCTTCAATCAGCAAAGAATCTACGAGAAACAAGAAAAATACAATTTCAAGCAGACAAGCAACGTCTCAACAAGCTCACAAGAAGCATCATATACACATCGAGAAATAATTAGCAAGTAAGAAACATTCCTGGCCCCTGAAAGTCGGTGTCTTCGGCACTTGGAACACGTCGCCGTGGATAGGAACACCTAGTGATACCCCTGACGGTACATCCCAGTGTAGCAACGCTTACGAAACCGCATTCGACCTTCCATCTGGACCCCAGGCATGAAGATAGTAATGTAAGTAATTTAAGAATCATCTCGATTTATTTTCTATTTCAAACTGCACTAAACATTTATATTTTATCATTCGTACATTGCATTCACATTTGCATTAAACCCACGACAGTTCTGCAATCTAATTTAGTTGAATATATTATCTAAATATCGTATTACTTTAACCGATATTTTATTTTATTTTAACACATAAATATTTTCATTGCAACTTAATATAGGTCAAGTTAACTTCTATATAAAGTTTAGTTCCATATCAAGTTTAATCTTTATCTTGTAACGTTTGTATTGCAATTTAATACTACTACTACTACTACTAATAAAGGTTAACGTATTGTTTATACCATATGACTATAATATCTGAATAAGTGCAAATACCATCGCAAAAATAATTTGTTACATATTTTATAAAGAAAGGAATACAATCTCATTTCCTTTTATTCATTATTATTGCCAGTGGCGTACTCTTGCACCTTTTACAATTAATTTTTATTATTTTTTTGTGTGTACCAAATTAATTTTTGTTTGTTTATCTGAAATTTATATACAAATCTTAATAATACAAAATGGCGAACCAACCAAATACTACAGTAAACAATACTACAGCAAATAATACCAATAACGCTGATGAAACCCTTACCATAGAACCCTACAGGTTAAGTGAGATTTTCTCAATAGTTCCAGAGTTCGACGGGAACCCCATTTTCCTACAAACCTTTATTTCCGCGTGTGTTTTCGCGAACGGAATGTCAATAGAGGACCAGCGTATTTTACTTACTCTACACATAAAAAATAAACTTCGGGGAAAAGCTGCCGAATTAATAAATTCGAGGAACCCTGCCACTTGGGCAGAAATTAAAAGCCTACTTGAGGCGCATTTCGGTGATTCACGCGATTTGACAGCCCTTATATAAGACCTACAACGGATTCACCAACTACCTAATGAAACTGCCCTGACATTCGTATCTCGTTTACAAACACATAATGCCAAAATGCACGCTGCTGTGCAAAAACAGACTTTGACGTTGGAAGAAAAGACAGCCCAATCATCCCTAATTGAAACCATGACTCTAACAACACTACTTACCGGACTAGAACCCAAACTTGGACAAATAATCCGTGCCGGAAATCCCAGCGACATGCTAGAAGCAATTAATAGAATCAAACGCGAACTCCAACTGTCCTACTTCGAGTCACAAAAATTCCCAAAACAAACTATCAACAAAAACCCCATCCAGAATCAACAGAGGCGTCCCAACTCCCAACAATTCTGTAATTTTTGCAAACGTAACGGGCACAATTTTAATGAGTGCCGTACAAGACTACAATTCTCACAACAAAATCAGAACTTTAGACAAAACAATTTTGCCAGTCCTCCACAATTTTCTAGACCGAATTTCCAAAATTCTCCCAACCAGCAATATCAAAGAAATTTCACGCCGCAACAAGATTTTCAACAGAATAGGCCTTCTGTAATAAGACCTAATCCGAACTTTCAGAGATCCCCAAATCAACAAAATTCAAATTTCAATCCTAACTTTAACAGACAAAACCCGCAGAGAACACATCACGTTAATTTTGACAATCATTTCGACTCTCAAAATTATGATACTAATTTTTACCATGAAACTGATAATTTCAGTGACCCACAATTCCATAACTTCGGAAACTATCAAACTAATTCTAGCCTTGATAACATGGCAAACATGCCACAAGTAAATTATGACGATTACCCCCATTTCCCGCAAAATAACGACGATAACATGCCATACCAAAATGAGAATTATACAGCTAATTCTCAGATGTCGCAGGATTATACTGCTAATCCTCAGGATTTTCCATTAGGCCCGGAGTATTCCATGAATACTCCAACCCAAGAAATAAATTTCGAAGTGGACCAAATGTCCAACCAAATTCAAACAATAAACCTGAAAGACAATTCCGACCCACATTCGAATCCCCAAGAACAGTGTTTCATGTAAAATCACCATCTAACCCTCCGTTTCAAATAAGTTCGAAAAACCTGTATTTCATGAAAGACCCAACAAATAAATTTAATATTCTAATCAATTTAGGTGCAGATATTTCCATTTTCAAACCCAAAGCAACAGAAAATTATAACCTAAGACACCCCGAAAATTTAAATATACAAGTAACAGGTCAAAAAATTAAAATCACTGAATCTGTTCTTATACCGTTCAATTTTAACGATCCACACAAAGTTTATGTATACGATTTAGATACAGACTTCGATGGCTTTGTAGGTAACGACTTTCTAGAATATTACGAATGCATTATAGATTTCAAAAACAATCAACTAATTACCAATTTTGAAAATATACCATTATTTAAAGTTAACGATTATTTACCTTTACAACCAGTTACAAATTCAAACGAAAATATTAACAATCACCTTTCAGATAACACCATTAATCAAAATTTTATTTTTTTCGAACCAGACACTGAAGAAATATTTGTATTTTATTGTGACACTGACGCTATACCGCTAGCTCAGGAACAAGACAAAATACACTTACCTAACACCTTTGCAAAGACAAACACACAAAGCGAGTTTTTCGAGACAACGTCTGATGAAAACTATCAAAATTCAGACTCCCATCAAATAGACAAAAGTTCTAAACTTTCAGACATCTCCTGTAAAGACAAAAACCAAAATTCCATCTTTAACGAATCTTGTATCAAAGGAATAATTAAACATAAGGTACAAGAAACAAAAACAATTTCAAATGTAACCCCTACGGTTAACCGACAAAAAATGAACCTTTCAGAAACAAAATCATCTCCTACAGGCAAATTTAAATTGACAACCTTAAATCCAAACATGTCCAATAACAGTTCGAAACAAACAATAATATTAAACAGAAATATGTTTATTTCGCAAACAGTATTCAAAATTAATAATAAAATATTCAGGAAATCGAAAATTCGAAAAACAAATAAAGTAAAGAATAATCCAGAAAACACGCATACGATCTTGCGTAATCAAAACAAAAGAAAAATTTATATACCCCACACAATCGGGAAAATATCCCAACGAAATTCATTTTTACCACCGGTAAAAACAATACCGAAAATAATAGAATTTTCTAATTTAAAATTTGAACCAGTTCAAAAATTCAAATCTATATTTAAACCTAATTAATAACGATAATACCGATTTCAGCCTCAACTATATGCCGACCCTGCAAATAAAACAGTTACAAAAATTTGCAACCCAAAATTACTTTCAAAATTATCTCACAAATATTTTTTTAGTCACCCAAACTAAATCTTTTAGAATATTATCAAAAATTAACAGTTTACATTAAAAGTATTTTCCATTTTCTTAGACCTTTCTAAATTAATACTACCAGAAAATTTGACAAAAAAAAAAACCATTGTATAACAAATTAATTAACTATCAAAACACTTCTCATGTAAATAATTTTATTTCTTCTCTCTATTACTAGGAAACTTCTTGTGTAGTAAATTCTACTTTATGAAACAAAACCTTAATTATAACGAAATATTTTTGTTCATTTAAATAAATGCACATAAAGTAATTACATTTAATTCAAGGAACTCATAATAGTAGTACTACTTTGATAACAGTACCTTGAACTTTTGCACAGAGGCACGTCCTGTATATTTATGGACTTAAACATTTTAATAAGAATTGCATGATATCCAGCACCATAGTATCGCATTGCACTCATTATGATTTCTCCCTACACCAATATAAACGCTTTACAAGCACAAGTAATAACAGCTGTTAACTATATAATAATTAATACCAAGGGCAGAAAAATTAAATAATATGCAGTAAGAACTTTTCAGAATTTAATTAAAACTTAAAATCAGGACATACCTTTTCCAAATTAAATAATTGAACTACTCGTAAACCCTGAAAGAAACTCACAAACGTTCAGAAGAAATTTCAGAAACTGAAAATCAAACATTCTTCAAAATGTTCAAAAATATATATATTTTTTATTTGAGAGGCCCTAAGTAAAAACAAATGAATATATTTACAAGATCACAAACGAACAAACTTCTCAGAAATTTAACACATTTTCTAGACTTTACAAAACTGAATATTCAATAGATTACTCTAAAATTCAAACTACAAATAAACAACTCTTGGACCGAGAAAACAAAGACATCATAACTTTCTTTCAACAAAATAAACCTAAGAGATCTTCATCACCAAATTATTGATGACTTTTCGAGGAAAACCCCGAATTTTACGACGACAAAATAAATATCCTCTCCAGTAGATCGGTTAGACATAGGAAATACTATATCATTCCTCTACCCTTTGACCCTGAATCTGTAGTAGAACATTTGTTCCTAGCAATATAGAAAAATCAAAATGAACTAGATCTTTCTAATACTTACCATGTCGAAAACAATTTAGACCTCCCCATACTCGAAATTCTGTCATTTATCTTCGCAGAAAAAGATTTAAAACTCATTATCTGTCAAAACCTAGTACAAACACCTGACGAAGACCAAAGACCGATAATTCTTGACCATAACCATACCGGCAAAAACAACCTACATCGCGGAATAAACGAGACTATGCGTAGGATCAAAAATAAATACAATTGGCAAAGACTAACCAAAGATGTTGAAAATTTCATAAAAAATTGCGAAATTTGTCAACGGACTAAAGTTTGCCGTAAAAATCTTAACAACCCTCTAGTAATCACTGAAACTCCGAGAACGCCTTTCGAAAGAATTAACATCGACCTATTCGAATTTCCTACACGAAATTACGCTCTAACTATCCGCGACGAAATTACAAAATTCACACAAGCCTATGCAGTACCGGATAAAAGCGCAAAATCTGTGGTAAATACCCTATTGTTATATTTTCAACATTACGGTACCCCACTGAGGATTCACTGTGATTACGGCGGTGAATTCGACGACAACTTACTAAAAGACCTCTGTACCCTCTACGATATAAAACTGACATATTCTAGCGTAGGACATCCCCAATCTAACGGTTCTATAGAACGCTTTCATGCTACCTTAGCCGAAATGATCAGAATTCACAAAACTGAAAACCCAAATGAACATCCTTTTACCATATTGCCGTATGCAGTAATATGCTATAATAATTCGGTTAATAAAACGCACGGTTTTATGCCATACGAGCAGTTGAAACAAAATTAAAATTCTTGGAAATTTGTGAACAACTCATGGCGAGCTACCTATTTATAGAGGACAACCTCAACGATATTTTAAATTCGATCACTTTCGCGAGACACAAAGTAATTCATACGTCTATCATTAACCCCCAAGATTTGGTAAACTCATTGCAGGAAATTTCACAAAACCTACAAAAGAACAATTTGCCACTCCCAATTAAACTTTCAAAAATTGCACAGTATTTAGATATTATTGAATTAAAAACTTTCCAAATGAACTCGGAATTAATATTTGTATTAGATATACCCCTAGTAGACCCTCAAACGTACTCTGTTTTCCAATTATACCCCATTCCTATCTTAGATAGTAGAACTGGTCTCTATCATATTTTGTCAACTTCTCAAAAATATATCGCGAGAGATGATGATTCTTTGATGTACATACCCATTGCTGACCTCAGAGAATGCAAGCCACTCCATACCAATACTAAATTATGTCCAAATTTGTTTGCATATCCAATTGACAACAACGCCATATGCGAAGCCCGCCTTTTCAAGGATCTACAAACTCTACCAGAAAACTGTCAAACGTCAACTATCATCGGCCACTAAAGATGACTATCAATTGCCCGAAAGAGACCCCAAAAACCGACACCATCCTCAAAAACTGTATAATTAAATTACAACCAAATTGCTACGCCTTCATAGGTATCACGAAGATCCAAGCCAGCTCAGGCGAAACGACAGACGTGAAGAACGACGCTCACCCTATACAAATCCCGTTCGAGTGTTGCAACCAGGTTCCGGACAAAGTTCGAGTGCCCAACCTGAAACCACTAAAACTAAGTGATCTGAACACCGAAGACCTCGATGTCGCCAGACACCAATTAGACCAATATTCAAAAGACTTAGACGACCTAATCAAGGAACCTTTCATCACGAGACACATTTCTTGGTTTACCTATCTTACCATAGTGCTAATTTTCGGACTCTTATTCTTGTATCTATTCTGTAAGTGTAAAGCAAGAAGACGAAGACTAGCCATCAACGTTTCCACGACTCCTCCATCTCCACCAAGGCCTAGTGAACCCCTCAGGACAATCACTAGCCTGTTTCATCAACGAAGACGACCTACCTTAAGAAGAGAAGACAACGAAGCCGAAGACATAGAACTTAACTAAAGACAAACTGTTTTGTGCCTTTTTACTGACTTTTAGTGCTAGACTCTTCAGTGAATTTCATTTCATTTGTTTAATCATTATATTTCATTATTTTTCTATCCTTTGTTAATTTCAATTTTATTAACATTTTTAGGTTATTTTCATTTAAACTTATCATACTCATATTTTATGCTTTTATATTAAAGCTATATTTTAACCTTGGGAATATTCTATCCCATTTTAAGACAAACTTATTATGTTTGTATTTTACGCTTTCTTGCTAAAGCTATATTTTAACTCTAACATTTTTATGTTATTTTATTTTATGAATCAAGCTTATTGTGCTTGCATTTCATATTTTAGACGCTAAGGTTATACTCTGTATTTTAAACTTTACGACTTAACATTTTTGTACTCTTTATATTTTTCCAAATTGTACCATTACCTTTTATATACATTTTATATTCATTTCAAAAGTTGCTGCATAAAACACCAACTTTTTTTATAAGGGGGAAGCTGTTATATTAGAAATATACTATGATATATAATATCACCGAGACAGGCTTAACCTTCTCAAACATATCATGTTACAGATTGCGTAACAGCTCTTCTCTAATAACCGCTCACGTTGGCTGAGCTTAATGTTTCTTTCTTGGTAATCCCTTATCATGCTGAATTGCCAATTTAATGTTCTTTGTTCTCTTATGTTATAAATACAACCAACAGACATTTGTACCTTCAGTCATATACTCATTTTCGACCTAATACATTCTAAATTTATTACTGTTCATTATTGTACCTAGAGTCAAGCTTGACTCCCAAGTAAATAAAGTTTTTAAAAAGTGATTTCTACAATCCATTATCTAACATATATATATATATATATATATATATATATATATATATATATGTCGTAGGAGGCGGTGAACCGATTTTTATGAAATTTGAACTGAAGGTTCCGTGCCCATCGACAATAAATCGCTACCATTCTAGTTTCTTAACTAGCATTTGAAAGGGTCCAAAATAAATTAAAACTGAAGAACTACTCTTAAAAATGACCAATTTTCCCCTTTTTCGTAAGAAAAGGGTTCCCCACCTACTCGAACCGAAAAATTGAGGGTATATTTAATTTCACCAAAACAAACTTATTTTTCTGTGTCGCGTTGCTCCATGTAAAATTTTCTGTCATCTTATTTTGAAATAATATTACTCCATTATATTTATATTAGCTAAACAGTTTGTAACTTTTCGTACAATACCCATTACGTAATATACCGTATTTAAACTCCTCCAACTGACTGGATTGCACCTTGTCATAATGGTAATGATTTCCTACGAATCTTAATCCAACCGTTGCACTGTTGGAACGTTTTTCAAAAATTAACAGATGTCATGGGTAAAAAATAAATGGCTTGTCCATGTCATTAGTATGTCTGATGATCGAGAGGTGAGCGCACTTGCCTCTCACCCAAAAGTTCCAGGTTCGATTTCCGTTCGTGGCAGTGGAAAATACTGTGAGGGATTTTTCCACTATACACGGATACTGGGTGTGTGTTCCTTGTCTTTAAATGTGTAGCCCCCTCCCACACAAGGCTCTTCTAGAGCCCCCCGTGATAATGGGGGTCGTCATTACCTGTGGTGTATTTTAATATCCCTTCAGGATAAAAGCAATGTCTAGAAGAGCTATCTGAACTACGTTAAGACAGAAATGTAAATAAAGAATTTATTATTATTATTATTATATGTTTTCTTCTCTATCGATTTGAGAATGATGGTAATCTATGTGTTATGCAGGGCCAATTGAAACTAAAAAAATGTATATATCTTGTCTGATCTATGAGACTGGATTTCGCTTAGAAAGTATAACTCTAGTATAATCAATTAAGTTGTAAAAAATGTTTTAAGGAAAATTCTCATAAAATTGCGCCAGTACCTCATATGTTGTAATATGTGGACAATAAATCAGTCAGGAATGATTTACAAGTACAACACTTAAGTATTGCAGTATTACTTGACACTTGTCAACACACGTCAAATAAAAATTTTCACTTAATAGGTCAAAAAAAATAGCCTGACCTAAATATGTTATATTTACCCATAGGTAAATTTTTGATGAAACTTACAAGTTAATAATTCTTTAAATAAGTAAAGTTAACTAACATGTCGTAAAGTAATGGACACATTTTATGAGTTTTATTTAGTAGTTGTTACTTCTCGTGGATAAAGTATTACTTAAAATTAGGCGATATTGAAAATTTCAGGCGTATTTGAAGCGCGGCGTATCGACTTTCTCAGTGTTCTGTGCATTAAATTGGATAATATATCTTTTATTTGCTACGAGTTGAACGTACATAAACAAATAGATACGTTGGATCTTAATGATTATCAGATATTACGTAACGAAATCACTTGGGCTACTGTAGCGTAGCAGATACCGTAGGCACTGACTTACCCGGAAAGCGATGTACGTGCCTACGATAAAATTTCTCTAGCTCAGACTATCTCAGGGCGTTAAGCCCAAGCTTACATAAACTATGATAAATTATTAGTTTACTTACTTAACAAATCACTGAGTTTTTCCATATGTAGTGGTCGCAGACGAAATAATGACACTTTCTTTAAAAATGAAATGCACTATATTAAGCAATTTACAAAATTGGTTCTCTAGAATATAACCTGGCGATGTTCACAGTTGTGGCCAATATTTCACGATTAATAAGTTATAACATTCATAAAATGCCTCGTGTAGCTACACATCGGTTTACAATATGTGCATAAAATTGTCATAGATTCTGCCACAAAGGTTTGGTTTTAAAGAACCTCCTTAAGTATATGTAAATATATGCATAAAATCTCTAAATATGTACAAGTTAAAAATATGCAAAAGTATGAATGGAAAATCCAGCCGAACCACTGAAAGTGGTCCCCGGTAAGTAAAAATAATAAACACACAACACTTATTCAGGGTGGTACGATACCGAGTCCGGACGTGGAGGAACTGTAGCCCTACGTAGATGTCTTCGGGACACAAGAAATGGACCCAAAGATGGGGTTGATCGTAGCCTCACCAGCCCTGGAACCTTCCACTGTGTGTGCATGCCCCGTCCGTGGAACTCTCGCTGACGTGTGTAGAAGCCCCGTCCGTAGAACCCTCACTGATGAGGGAACAGTCCACCAAAAGCCACAGTCTGATGAATGGGGTTGAGTCCGCCTTTCAGGTTGACACGGTATTTCCAAAGGAAAGCCTTGTGCAATTTAATATCCTGCTTCCGCAGATAAAATTTCCTCACAAACACAAAATATTCCGCTAAACGGAACAACAACAGATTGAGGAAATTTTCTTGAGTTGATTATTCTAAAATCCACGCGGATGCCTTGGATAAAATCAAGGTTCACAGAATAACAACTAATTAACCCCAATCATGCCAAGCCAACCAAAATGGTTCCCTTCCTGTCTTTCGCTCTCTGCTGTTCACGTGTCGCCCACCCGTGGAGAATAGCGAAATGTGTTTCGGACGTGTAGCAGTTGTTATAATGCGGCCCACAAAACGCTAAAGCGTATGGTGGGTCGCATACGCTAGAGGTCCGTAACAACTGCCCCTTTACTCGCAGGAAAAAAAAATCGAAGATTTTTTTTTCTTACTAGCTTCTCACCAGAGGATGGATAATTGGTGGGGAGACTTAATATGCACAGGGATGGCTAACCCGCCTCCCAAGTTACCATCAGGCATAACAACGAAAATAATGAGACTTAAATGCACGAGGATGACTAACTCGTCTCCCAAGTTATCATCAGGCATAACAACAAAAATAATGTCAAAAATAAGGAGACTTAAATGCACGGGGATGGCTAACTCGTCTCCCAAGTTACCATCAGGCATAACAACACAAGTAAAAAAAAATACATAGAGAAAAAAAAGAAAAGGAAAAAAAAAAGAACAAAAACGCATAAGGACTTAACAGCTAGGAAGTAGCTCGCCCCAAGGCTACTCCACGAGCAAAACAATGAAGTACGGGAGTGTTCCCCGTCACACCACGACGACCACCCTTGCTAGACAACGAGGTTAGTCTGAAGCCCAGTCTCTAACCGGTACGGGTTTAGGTTTCACAGCCTCCTCCTCATCTGAACTAAAATCAGTAGCTATTGCAGAGCTATGCGCATCAGGCTGAACCTGAGCCATGGCATTATGCAACACCGACATATCGAGGATGGCTGACTCTTTAAGCTTACGATCCCCGCGGGCCTTATCCTTAAGTTTATCAAAAGCTAACAATAATTTGAGCCGAGTACTGGACTTCACACCTTTTTGCTCGTCATTAGTGGGCATGGACCTGTTAACACGACCCAACGCATGAGCTATCTTGGAAACAATCCCCTTATATTTACTATCATGCTCGCTACCCACAAATTCATCAATATGTTTTTGAATAGCAGCTAGGGATGCCGTTAGAGCTTCAGAATCGACAGTGAATTGGTATGGGTATGGAGGACTTTTAATAGCCAAAGTAGTCTTCTCTAAGTGTATGGCTTCTCTTAAAACAGTGCGCAACTCTGCCACAGTAAGATCACTACCATCTCCCAAGCCACGTACTTGTAATTCATACACAAGCTCCTCCCTAACTAACCCATTGATATCTAACTTAATTTGTGAACTGGCCATATTGAATTTTCAATCAAACACACAAAAAACGACAAAATCAGGTAAATTAACAAAACGACGCTGGGCGTCGGTACGTATCCAAGGCATCCGGGTGGATTTTAGAATAATCAACTCAAGAAAATTTCCTCAATCTGTTGTTGTTCCGTTTAGCGGAATATTTTGTGTTTGTGAGGAAATTTTATCTGCGGAAGCAGGATATTAAATTACACAAGGCTTTCCTTTGGAAATACCGTGTTAACCTGAAAGGCGGACTCAACCCCATTCATCAGACTGTGGCTTTTGGTGGACTGTTCCCTCATCAGTGAGGGTTCTACGGACGGGGCTTCTACACACGTCAGCGAGAGTTCCACGGACGGGGCATCCACACACAGTGGAAGGTTCCAGGGCTGGTGAGGCTACGATCAACCCCATCCTTGGGTCCATTTCTTGTGTCTCGAAGACATCTACGTAGGGCTACAGTTCCTCCACGTCCGGACTCGGTATCGTACCACCCTGAATAAGTGTTGTGTATTTATTATTTTTACTTACCGGGGACCACCTTCAGTGGTTCGGCTGGATTTTCAATTCATACTTTTGCATATTTTTAACTTGTACATATTTAGAGATTTTATGCATATATTTACATATACTTAAGGAGGTTCTTTAAAACCAAACCTTTGTGGCAGAATCTATGACAATTTTATGCACATATTGTAAACCGATGTGTAGCTACACGAGGCATTTTATGAATGTTATAACTTATTAATCGTGAAATATTGGCCACAACTGTGAACATCGCCAGGTTATATTCTAGAGAACCAATTTTGTAAATTGCTTAATATAGTGCATTTCATTTTTAAAGAAAGTGTCATTATTTCGTCTGCGACCACTACATATGGAAAAAACTCAGTGATTTGTTAAGTAAGTAAACTAATAATTTATCATAGTTTATGTAAGCTTGGGCTTAACGCCCTGAGATAGTCTGAGCTAGAGAAATTTTATCGTAGGCACGTACATCGCTTTCCGGGTAAGTCAGTGCCTACGGTATCTGCTACGCTACAGTAGCCCAAGTGATTTCGTTACGTAATATCTGATAATCATTAAGATCCAACGTATCTATTTGTTTATGTACGTTCAACTCGTAGCAGTTGTTATAATGCGGCCCACAAAACGCTAAAGCGTATGGTGGGTCGCATACGCTAGAGGTCCGTAACATATTGTTTGTTTGTGGTTATTAAAAAATGTGCGAAGCGAACTTTAATAAAGCAGACTCTTCGAATCTTCCAGAATAATATGTTTTAATAACAATGCATAAAACGACCACATGAAATTTGCAATTTTCCCCTACAATCAAAATTATTTAATTATTTAAAATATATTTACGTTACACCTTGTATAATAGCAGCTTGGTGTTGGAATATAAAGTAGCGTATTTCTCACATATTTTTAAACCAAAATGAAAAATACTCACAAAAATTGCTAGTATTTAAAGTATATTTTACGTTTAAATTTCAAAAATACTGTATTTAATAATAAATAATTTAACACATAGATACTTATTTTGAAATGGTCTTCACAAATTATGTTGATTTAGTTGTAAGCCTTTTCTCTCTTTTCATAGTTTGTTGCCATTTCCTTCGCATTTTTAAATCTCTAAGAACGGTAATAAATGTTTTAGTAGGTGTTTTTACCATGGTGCTTTGACACTCAGGAACAATACAATATTTATAATTCCTTTTACTGTCACTATTATACATTGTTAATATAAATCGGTGAAAATACTTGATAATCCGAAATTCTTCACAAACACTCATAAGTTTCAACATACACTGCTTGAGTTAACGATTGTAATATTATGAGCCGATAATAACCATGTAATAACGTTCTGTAAAGTAAAGTATATACGATTGGAATTGAAACTGGTCAGTTTTAAAGCACAGGACCGTGCGTACTGAACTTGATATTTTGTCCTATATATTTGGCAATGGTATTGAGATTCGAACGGTAGTTGAAACTGTGCAGGCGAGTCCGAGACTGGCAATGTAATCAGCCTGAATGAACCATCTACGATTGCACTGGTTTAAAGGTAATAAAACGGACAGGCCTACTAGCACAAAAAAACTCGTAAATCGTTTCTTTATCTTGGAACGTGGAAGTCTAATATCGTCCTGTCTATGTGCCAGTGCAGCGCATAAATACCTATTATAATATCAAGCGTAGGAGATTAGTTAGTTATTGTTCATATTTATAAATATTTACTACTGTATAAAAGGTAAAATATTTTAATTATTTACTAATTTACCATGACTTTCTGGAGACCATTTGAAACAGAGGATAATATAATAACGCCCGAAAATCTTATCATTTTGTTATGACAAGCATTTCTATCTACCTCCGCCCATGTACAATAAAGAGATGCCGACTGTTTTTCCCGGCTTTTAGTTTTTATACGGTTTCAATGCCAATCATATATACTTTAACTAGCCGCTTCAGCTGGCGGGTTGCTATTGAGTGACGTCACGGCCGAGACTCGACAAGACGGGTACGGTCCATGTTTATGATCTTTTTTAGGCGATTTACGGGTTTCAAGAAATTCTAGTTTTTGCACAGGGTCTCAGAATTTTCAAATCTTTCCGATAATGAAATAAAAGAAAAGTGCTAAATGAGCTCATTCGATAACTTGCAAAGTTTTCAACTAAATCTACTAAAGTTTATATCCAGGGGGTTTTTGGGGTCGCCGATTACGAATCCGAAGTGAACATTGGAAATTTCAAAATGGTGGACCTATACTTACGGACTATAAGAATGAATTCCTGATTAACGCCGTTTCTATTGATTTTACTGAAAAATATGTGGAGTAAAAAAGTATTTAGAATGCCATTTTGCATAAGAATGCACCATTTTAGTAACCGCATTACTTTAGATATACAAATGGAATCCGTATGGTGAGTATTTGTTTGTCCATCCGTCCGTCCGTCTGTTTGTCTGGGTGTACGACATAATCCACTTCCTCAGGAACTATAATGATATCGACCTGAAATTGGCTGTAGTAACAAAGTCTGTTTGTCCGACTGTCTGCATATAGTCCAAGAGTCAGAACCACAAAATAATTTGTTGGCTATATTTGTGGGCCACAGATAATCGTTTATTTTTGTCACCCGATCAAATGGGGTATCACATAAAAGGTTCCTCATTGCAGATTCCATTGTGGTATTGCTTTTATTTTAGGCAACGTAGTTTTTTTCAGTTCAGAAAAAATGTTCGATTGACACTATGCGCCCCTCATTATATGAACTTCGTATGCCAACGAATTTGAAACAACTGATAGGTCTAATAAAGATTATAGATAAAATAGAGCGGTATCTATAACTATTTAAATAATGATAACCTGTTACCAGCATGGGTTATTTATGCTGCTAGTGAAATCCCTACTAATATACGGTTTTTTTGCAGGTTCTTCTGGGGATTCTTAATAATAACATCAGTTGCAGCGTGCGGTTATTTGATAAGCCGTATATATAATAAATATGATCAAAGCCCAGTCATTGTTAGCTTTGCTACCAAAGAATCTCCTATTTATACGATTCCTTTTCCAGCAGTTACTATTTGTCCAATGTCAAAGGCAGAGAGGTATCTATTTAATTTTACCAAGGTTTATCATCAGTTACAAGATAATGAAACATTATCTGCTGAAGAGTAAGTATTTATTACTTTTTATAAATAATGGCTGAATTTTATAAGCTAAGAAGGAAATTTAACGTTTTAAATATTTAAAGTTGCTTCTTTTGCCTCGTCGACACGCTTCCAGTCCGTCTATATTTTTTTTCTTTGGGTGGCATTGGACATGATCCTTGTCTATAACATTAATAAGGTTTATTTCTAACTCACCAAAAGTAAATTAAAGCATTATAGTTTTAGTCGCAAACTCCTCTATAAACTCCTTATTTTACTATAAGGAACATAACCAGACTGCAGCCAACAGCTAATCTCCGGGCTATGTGCCCCACCGAGCGCTGAATTACAAGTTACAAGCCTGGCGCGTTAAGTGTAATAATTGCATATTACCATCAAAACGCTAATGCTTCGATTGCAACAAACACCAGCCGAAAGACTGATCCTACTTAAAGAAGCTCTCGTGCCAGTCGTCACACACCACTTGCAGACTGCAGTTTCGAGACGTTGGCTCTCGTCAGTGCAAGGTAGGCATGTGACGACCGACACGAGGATCACATGACAATTTAGTATATTTCGGTATCTTTGGGATAGCGACATGTAAAATAGTCAGCAGGCGCCATCTAGCGGTCCAATAACTCTCTCAATATAGGTTGGATGTCAAAGAGATTATGAGAAATCCCTAACAGAAATTACTATGCATCTGGTGATTCTCAGGTGTCATGCCGGGTGCCAAACGTATTTCAGGACGTGCTTGATGGAATGTCTGGTACACATTTTTACGTGAACAAAACTTGGACTAAAGTACGCGCCAATATCCATTGGCTTGATGACGGTCTCGATAACTAGGGCCGAGTAGGACTACTACTCTTTGCTCCTAGATTATCTCTGTAGACCTGGACCGGCCTTCGTGATAGGTGGGTCCGCTTACTTCTACCAGACCCAGCCCGCAAATGCGAGATGTGTCGTGGTATTTTCTGCGGACCTCCCCTAGTCCTGGCTCTTCAACCTCGCTGGCAGAGGTCTCCTCTGGCGCTCTTCTTGTCTTGATATTTTCTTTCTTCGCCAGCTTGTCACCCCCGTGGGCAGTCATCGGTCTAGTTGGGTTTTAGGAAGTTTTGGCTGGGATTGACTGCCGGTACGTAGGACACAGTAAAGGTGTGTCCTACCCCGGATCATCGGAAAGGTAAGGATATCAGCTGTGTAGCTCGGGAGTGTGGAGACCCTAAGTACTTTTTTAGCACTTTCGGACTCCACGGAGCAGGTAGGACAACGGGCGTTGGACGGTATGTTGTCCGACGCCCGCAAGGAGGTTGGGTTAGGGTAGAAAAACGTCATGTCTCTGGTAGTGGTGGTCCGTCCTGGGGTATCTGAAACAGATCGGTTAGCGGGAAATATAAGTTATACTCACCCGTTGTCCAGAAGCTGTACCCTCGGCCGTTTGTGCCTCGGGGCGTCGGCAGGGTCGTAATCAGTGGCCTGTCTGATTAGCGGGTTCCCGTGCTCCTCTGCTTGGGCGTACAGCTTCTTCGCTCGTTCCCGGATGACTTCAGTGACCGTGGTGTACTCCAGGTCTCTGACGATGTCTGCGTTTCTCACGTACCATGGTGCGTCGACCGCCGTCCTGAGGGCGATGTTTTCCACTGCCTGGATTTTCTTCATGTAGGACTTTGCCTGATAACCCCACGCTACCGAGGCGTACGTCAGCTGCGGCCTGATGAGGGTTTTGATAAGCGTGAGCTTATTCCTCAGGTTGAGACGGCTACCGTTTCCCATCATCGGGTAGATGAGGGCTCTTGTGCGCCGCGCCTTGGCTGTAATAGCGTCCGTGTTCTGTCTCCACGTTAGACTTTTGTCCATGACCACGCCAAGGTATTTGACGGTGTCGTGCCATTGGATGTCCTCGCCGTTCATGGAGACGTGTCCTATGGGAATTTCTTTCCGCGCTCGTCTGAAGAGTATGGCTTGGCTTTTGTCGGCGTTGACGGCGACTTTCCACTTCGTGCACCATTCTTCCAGGAGTGTGGCCATTTCCTGGAGTTTTCTGGTTGCGTTCCTGGCTTTCCAGGATCTGGCAATTATTGCTGTGTCGTCTGCATACAGGGCCAGGGCTGTGTGGTCGGTCCTGGGGAGGTCTGAGGTGTAGATAGCGAACAGGTGCGGTGACAGCACCGAACCTTGCGGGACTCCCGCCTCCACGGTCCTGTAGGTGGAGAGTTGGTCCGAGATTTTGACCCTTAGCTGTCTGCGGTGCAGGTAGGACCTCACTAGTTTGACGAGTTCGATGGGGTAACCCATACTCATCATTTTAGCTAGGAGGCCGTCGTGCCAGACCCTGTCGAACGCTCTGGCAATATCTAGGAACGCCGCGGTGACTTGCCGCTGGTTGAACCCCTTAGTAATCTCTTCGGTGAGGCGAAGTACTTGGAGTTCGGTGGAATGTTCTGTTCGGTACGCGAACTGTTCATCCGGGATGATATTCAGCTCTTCTGTCTTTTCTGTGAGCCTCTTCAAGATGACCCGTTCTGCAACCTTGCTCATGGCTGGGAGGAGGCTGATGGGCCTGTAAGAATTAGTTCTTTCCCTGGTTTAGGGATCATAATGACGTCGGCCTTTTTCCACCTGGCTGGAAAATGCCGTAACCTTAACATCGCGTTTACGATGTTGACTAGCGCCGCTACTCCTTTCCTGGGTAGCTTTTTGAGAGCGATGTTTCCTATCTTGTCACATCCCGGAGCCTTTCTCGGCTTTAGGCTCCTAAGGATTTCCTTGACTTCCTCGGGGATAGTCGGGCGGATGTGGTCGTCATCAGGCAGGCGGTGGATCCTACGTACTCTGCGTTCGACATCGTCCACCCAGTCCTCGTCCTCGTCATCGAGCTCGTTCTCTCTACACTGCAGTTCTAAGCTGTCGGTAAACGCCTCAGCTTTTTCCTGGTTAGTGTAGACGATCCCTCGCTCTCCATGAATCGGGGGTATAGGTTTCCTCCGGTTTCGCAGGGCACGTTGGGTATTCCACATACTTCTGTCCTGTGGATCGAGTGACCCAAGGTGGCGTTGCCACCCCTCCTGACGGTGTTCTTGGAGGGCGACTTTCACTCTTCGGCTGAGGACGTTATACTCCCTTCTGCCGGCGGGGAGCCTCGTCCTCTGAGCCCGTCTCTTGGCGCTTCTTCTATCCCTTATCAGCTGCCTGGTGACCTCTGGTAGGTTCGCCATCGGTGCTGGGTGTCTTCTTACTTCTGTTTCTGTCGTGCTGGCCCTTATTGCTCCCAGGATCTGCTCCTCTAGGGTAATGACGGCCCTCTCAACGTCCCCCACGGTATCTAGCCTGGGAATTTGTGCAATGTACTGCTGCAGGTGCAGCCGGTACGATTCCCAGTCCGTTCGTCGCTTCGTGAAGGTAGCGTTGTCGTCACCCGCCTGTCCTCCTAGAGTTAGGAAGATCGGGTTGTGCTCGGTAGATCCCTCCGTTCTGGTGGAGATCTCCGCTTCGAGGGTCATCTCCTTTAGGATGGCTATGTCCAGTACGTCTGGCCTGTTTCTACCGTTGTCAAAGGTGGGCTGGACTGGTCCTACCACCAGCAGTTCGCCGGCGTGCTGTCCCAGGAACCGCAGCAATTCTCGTCCTCGAGTGTTGGTTACGCCGTTGTTCCATTGCTGGGATTTGGCGTTAAAATCGCCAATTGCGACGACCTGTGTCCTAGCGGGTAGAATTGCGTCCAGATCCCCCTCGGTTAGCGTGCTGTGGGGTGGCTGGTAACATGAAACTACTTGGACGTCGCCGTTTCGTGCTGTGGACACTACTACGGCGGTGGCATTCATATTTTCTAGCTCAGGTAGTACCGTCGGATGGTGGGCTATGGTCTTTTTAACGAGTAGAGCCACTCCTCTTGCGGGTCGCCGAGGTATGTTTACCCAGTCCATCCTGTACGTGTGGTATCCTGGGAAGTTGATCTCCTTGGCCGGGGTCAACTTGGTTTCCTGCAGTGCCATGACGTCTATGTCGTACCTGGTCAGGAGCTCTTCGACTTCAAGTCTCCTTTGTTGCAGGCCGTTTACATTCCAGGCCGCCATCTGCAGGAATTCCGGTTTAATCTGTAAAGGCATTACAGATTAGTAAAGTTTGGCATTTGAGCAAAAAATGCACTCATCGCTGAGCACATTTGTTGCATCTGTGCTAGCACCGCTGTGAGGTTTTTGGCCTCTGGCGATGCCTGTTGTTTTGAGGCAGGGACGGTGTTCTGTCCTGCCTTGCTCTGGGCTACTTTTGCGTAGCTAGTGCCTGGCGCTACGCCGCCCTTCTTTGTTGAGGTCGTCGTCGGCCTCTGTACCGGCCTTTGAGTGGCGCTGGCTGATTGCTTGGGGTATTTTGGACACCCCTTGTAGCTGGCCGGGTGGGCCCCTTGGCAGTTCGCACACTTGGCCGGTTCGTCTGCCTTCTTCTTGCAGTCAGTCGTCCGGCGTGCCTCGCCGCACTTCACGCATTTCGGCTGCGCGGTACACCTGGATTGTCCGTGGCCGAAACACTGGCAGCGGTGGCATTGGGATGCCGCTACCTTGGCTCTCTGTCTCTCTGTCCTTACGACTAGAGAGCAGCACCTCGTGACTTGGAGTATCTTGTCCTGGTCCTGTGGGACTAGGACAAGTACGAGTGGCACCTCCTGTTTCGTCCGTCTGGACGTCATCCGTTGCACTGCGGTAGGTGCGAAACCTTGGTCTTGGAGGTCTTCTGCCACCTCTGTACAAGTAACGCCGCTCGGGATCCCCCTATGACTACACGTAGCAGCCGTTCCTCTGGCAGGGTGTACGTGTGGTACTCCCTTTTCTCGTTTGCGAACATCCTAGTCATCTTGCGATAATCTTCGGATGTCGCGGGCTCGATGGAGATTCCCTCCGCGGTAACTTTAGCCTTGCTAAAGTTAATGCCGGTTTCGGTTAGACGACGGCTCACCGTTGTCCATGTCTCCTTGTTTCTCAGCACTACCGGCGGTATGCGCTGGCTTCTTGTTTTTGTTTGAGGGGCCTCAGTCTCCTCTGTCCTGGCGTTTTGTCTGGGGACGTTAGCCTCCTGCTGGGGAGCTCTAGATCCCGATCTGCTTCGTCTGGATGGCTCTGGGGGGCACTTGAGGGGCTCTTCAGCCACCTTCTTTGCCGCCTTAGGGGCCTCTTCGTCGGAGTCCGTATTAGTGGCGGGTGGGTTTTTCCGCTTCCGCGTTTGCGATTCTCCTCGAATCGCACGCAGAAGTTCTTCGTGCTGGGACTTTTGCTCCCTCTGCATTAGCTCCAACCTCTCGGCGAGTTCCTCTATTTTCTTTCTGAGGGTTTTGTTTTCCTCTGTGAGACGTTTTATCGTCTCTTTATCGTCCCTTCTGTCATCCCTTGGGGTTGGGGTATCCCCTCGGGAGCTACCGCTCTGGGACGTTTCGTCTTCACTGTAATCCATGCTACCGTCCTCCACGGTAACGTCGCTGTGGGTGTCCTGCAAGGGAATACCTATAATATTATTGGGAAAAGTTATGGTTAGTAACAGTAAAAATGGTGTCTCCAAGGGAGGGAGACTTTATTTATCTTTTTAGTACACCGTCTTGAAAAAGACGTGTGTACTTCCTCTTCTTAGAACTGTCGACGACGACACTAACTGTGGGGCTGCCACTTCACTGTGCACTTTCTTGGCTCGGTACGTCTGCACTCGGTCACCTCTCGATGCACACTGACTAAAGTACGGGAACGATTTAATGGGTAGAATCAGGAAGACGTGGAAGCTTGATGTCACACTTCAAGAGACCACAGACAAAGGGTATGGCTCAAATCAAGCAATATAATATCGGAGCATCTTTTGAGGGAACTGAGATTAACATAGATGACCGTCCCCAGAGACTAATGACGGTAATAAATACATCCTGCTTTACATGGACTATTTTAGTAAGTGGTCGGAATCTTATGCCATCCAAAATCAAACGGAGTTACTGCCGTACAGGATTTGCAAGGTAACTTGATATATCGGTTCAAAGAGGAAAATTCAAGTTGGAAGCATTTAATCAAATCTGTGATTAGAAATTTGTAAAACACTAAAAAATGCCCTTCATCCTTAGTCAGAGTAGTACATAATAAGAGAGTAGTACATAATAAGACCGTGATAATAAGAATTAGAGAGATTGGAATCCGAACCTTCTCCCTTCTCCCTCCTTGGAAAAGGTCGCATCTGTCATCTCCTGAATCAATCGTTTAATTTATCGAATTTAACGAAGAAAGAAGCTCAAGATGACACTCATGGGTACAGTAGTAGTTATACCGGGTTATGTTCCGCGAAATTCTCAGTCGGGGACGCTGTCTTTAAGTGGGACACTCCACCTGAGACGTACCGTTATTTGATACTTTTAAAGTAGGTTCACGGGGAATTTTCCACGAAATTCTTAGCCGGGGACGCTACCCTTAAGTGGGACACTCCAGCTGAGATGTATCGTTTTATTTAGTAGTTAAAAATTCCATTACCGAGTTCACCACATCAGGTTCGCAAAATTAGCTATTTCATCATATACAGAAGGTCACTTTATTCTTGCTAGAATTTTCAAAATTCTAATAATAGTTTAACTATCATAAATTTAGTCCTAATTTCATTTATGTTGCATGTGCCAAACCGCTGGTTTTGCTTTGCTTGTCATTTGATTTTATTTTGCATCTACCTGATATCATTTACTTGCTTGCGTTCGCTCTGGTTAAAAATATTAGTAGAAATTTGAATTAGAGAAATAAAAAGGGAAGAATTATAACTAACTAAAATCTCAATATTTCCGAGACTTGAGTAATTAAAAATTAAAATAGATTTGAAATATTGATTTATCTATATTATATTGTGGTTTTCCTGTATATATGCACATTTCTTAAGATACATCACCGTAATTTGATTTACTTTTATTTGAACTGTAAATATTTTTAATATATTATTAAACTGTTTTGTGTGCTTTATTTTTAGTCTCTACTCTAATCTGTACTGTCCTGAAAAATGTGTTACAAATAATAAAAATCATTACAGCTGTCCAGTCCTTGAGAAAGACGGCCTACGTTTCGACCCCTGGTAATAAACCGTCTTCACTGATTCTATCTGGGGCCGTTATTACATTGTTAATAGAGAAAGTGGCGTTTCTGCACTTAAAACAGAAACTGGCGCTTGAGACAAAAACCCGCTTATACTAGTATAGTGCAAGTTGCAGCATCGAAATAGCAGCGTTACCCAATCAGTCACGAAGCGAAATAAAACTGGGTCAGTAAGCTACAGCTTGTCGAAAACGTACAACCCAGTACGAGAGAACTGTCCGCCATTGAAATATGTGTAGTTCAGTTATAAGCTGACTCCGCTCCACTCTGACTTCATACCGCTTCGCACAGCACAGCACCGCATCCGGTAGACTACAGCCTTAAAAGTTACAAATCTGGTACAACACCGAGATTGCTACAATTAGTTTTTTAAATATACTATTTATTCATAACATTAACGAAAAAACAGTTACACACATAAGTAAGATACAATCCGCCGCCACTGTGTACATGGCGCTAGCTGCCTTTTGAATCGAGATGTAAGTCGCAGGTGTAACTGAAATACTAGTCACTTCCACACTCTCACAAACAATTTATTTACTCTCCTAAAACCTATACTATACATATTGTGACCTACATATATGGCAATTAGTTTTTCGGTTACACGAGTGGTTAGAATGGAACATATAACATTAATAAGCACATTAATAATTTGATTTGATTTGATTTGATATTGATTTGATAATAAGCTATGAGATGGAATTAATAAAAAAATATAATCCTCAGATAAAATGAAATATTGTTTTCAAATAGTAGATACATTCACACTTGCTTGCTTCTTTTAAATTTTTGCACCGTTTTATTTAAATCGTGAAATGTGCTTCCAAAAGTTCTTTCAAAATTTAACCACATTTCAATATTGAATTCACGACATTTAACTCGTATTGAATATCGCATTATAAATACCAAAAATTTTCAGAGTAAAGAAATACACGACAAAGAATTCGGAAAGGGTATTCCTATAAGCTTTGTACTTCCGCAAATAATTAACTCCTTAATTAATTTGACAAGTTCAGCCTCTTTGCAATTTTGTCTTGACAGAAACATTGAACGGTTTATAAATATCAAGTCTAAATGACCGGTCAGCCTACAACTTAAATAACAGCCAGGACGTAGGCATTCGGTTTACAAGCGCAAAAATGAAATGAGCGCGGCGTAATTTATTCTGGTTACATTTTTACCTTTATTAAGACTTGTAAATTATTTTTAAGAAATCATTTAATTATTTCATGTCTCTTAAATTAAATGTTATAATGTTTCCATAGTTTAAAATAACAGATTTAGTGTGTATAAATTATAATTATTTGTAATCCAATTTGCTGTTTAATTTTCAGTGAACTCAATTTTCCATATATGTCCTTAGTTTGTGAAAAAGGCACATATTTTTTTCCAAATAATAAGACATTTAACAACAACTTTTTCGAACAAATTGACAAGGTAAATTGCTTATTTTACAGTTTTGAAACAGTAAATTCCAGGTATAGTCAAACATTTGTTTCAGCTAAGATTACCACCGACAACACTGTATATGTGTAAGTTCCTGGGTATACATGTTTCTTGTGATGAACTATTTACTCCGATCATATTAGATGAAGGTATTTGCTATACATCCAATATGATGGACAGAGAAGAAATTTTTAATGATAACGTGTAAGTATAGTGACTTATATAGATATCAAACCTTTAATTGAATATATAGTTTGTTCAATGCTATGACTATAGATCCCTCAATTTTGCACAGACTTCCGGGGTTCTCCAAGGCTCGACCTTGAGGCCTCTTATATTTGCAGTATTCATTAACGACATTACTACCAAATTGGATGTAAAATTTCTTCTACACGCAGATGATCTAAGGATATTTTGAATTATAGAATAATATTTACACGATGGTATTAAGTTCCAAAAAAATTTGGATTTAATAAACGCTTTATTGATAATCACCTACCTCTCAATATCAACAAAAGCAACGTAACGTCGTATAGTCGTAAAAGAGACCCGCTGCTATACAATTGTGCTCGTGTTGGTGCTGTCCTGTCGGCCAGACATAATGGTGCACCTTGGTGTTACTTGTGATTCCAAATTGTCTTTTACTTGTAATTGTCTTTAAATGCATTCAAATGGTTAATAACTATTCCCAACTTAATATACTTTTGTGTGATACAATTGATATTAAACAAATATAGGCAAATACCTATACCTTTTTAAAAACTTCCTATAATATATACATGTTTATTTATCTGTTTTTAAATTTGTCACTAGATTTCCTTTTCCCTTTCTTATGTCTTTCACTTGCCGTGTCACTCACATTCTCCATCCTCCTCTTTATTCTATGTGTTTTATATCACCTGTCTAAAATGCTATGTTAAGTATAATGTATACTTTGTATTTTGTATCACAGTGTATTTACTTCGCAGAAACTGTTATTCACGTATCCTGTAATTGGGGGTCTCATACCAGTTGGATATAAAATAAATATAATTGAAATTCTGCCAGCTGCCTTATATTTATATAAATATTTATGAGTTTTGCAATTGCTTTGACAAGTGGGTATTCAGAAATTGAGTAGCATCAGGTTAAGACTTTACCATATTTCCGAATTTAGAAGGTCGGTTAAATTTTGTCGGCCTGTGTAATTTTTAAAACATTTTCTATTCATCAGGAATTTTCTGTTTTCAATAGCCGGGCATACAGGAGAGTGCTCTTTAAAGAATCGAATCCTCGAAAGACCAAATCCTCAAAAAAGTCAACTGGTGTGTGAATAAGGGAGGGCCACCGAATCAAATCTGACAACTACTCGTTCGGTGGCAGCGGACCAGATCGGTATGATCCTTAGGATATGAACAAAAATTGAAGCATGTACGTGAAATTATTTATTTCTTCTGGCAAAACAATTTTGTATACACTTGCTTCGATTCCTTCTTTTCAATATGGTATAATAATAAATAACAAAAACATCCACTACGGCTGTAGCAAATTTTAGTTCATACATGATGACCACGGATCACGATTGGATCCGATTGGATCCGATCCTTTAAAAAGTCCTCTTGTGTATGGCCGCGGCTAATAGATTTTATTTACTTTTTGTGATCTTGACTTATTTGTGAAAGAAGTAGCCTTTGTTCAAATGAATATTGGCTATTTTAAAGATAAATTAGTTATGTAGAACATACATTAAAGAGAGATACACTTTTAGTTTTGAAGATAGCTTCTCTCTCCTCAAAGGATCAAAATTACTATCCATTTTCTTTCATCTTAGTGCTTTATTGATCCATCTTGGTCATCATCTAGCTAAGAATTGACATAATGTCGCCTTGTGCATTCCTATTATCCCCATTATCCCCTGAATTGTCTTGTAATTGTGAAACCATAACACCACCTACATTTTCTTGCGCTGCTTGAAGAGCTACCACGTCTAACTCTCATTTCGTAAATTAGGCATTAGAACATTATTCGCAGACATATCTGCTTGTTGTTCCCTAACTTTCCCGGCAATGTTATCATTATTCTCCGTCATTTAAGTATTATTTAACATTTTCATATAACCAGAAGACTATATCTGAATATTCAGTTTGGTACTAAAATTTGATTAAGTTGCTCAAGTGTTCTGTGCTCTTTCAATGATGCCACTAAAGTTAGGCGCCAATATGCTACGATATCTTCACCTGACGAAGCTAACGTATCACACAATATAATTTCTAAATTTAATTCCCAAGGTCGGGATCAATGAAGAAAGCACATATAGAACCAGAAGCAAATACAAATCAACTGAACAATGTATTGTAATAACAGATATATCATACAACGAAAACATAAAATTTCCCCATCTAGCTAAATAAAATAATTATGAATTTAAAATTAAAATAACTGGAATGTAATTAAGTTGAAACTAAAATTTTGTTTATAGAAATTAAATTAATTGTTAAAAATTACCGATTTAAAATATTTTAATTATTTCTAAGTTATCAATTTATCGAATGAATTTATACTAAAATATTGAACATAAAATTTTATATATAATTTTTCTACAACCTTGTTAGTCCGCGTTGCGAAGTATTAATTCCAGCCACACAGCATCATTTATCTGCGACGTCCAGTTAGTATCTCCTATGCTCTTTCACCTTCCAAATGATATATCGTTTTTCGCCTGGAATCGTTTTCTTAACCTTAAAATAAATTACTATTATTCTTCTTTCATCCTACTTGTCAAAATCTTGAAACTCGATTTTTTCTATTTCTTTCTTGAAAATTATTTAACTACTTTTCCTTCTTCGTTTTACCTTTCTATAATCAAACCAAACAGCAGTCTCTTCTATATCTTATTTTAATATCTTCTTTTATCCAAAATTTTCTCTCCCCTTCAAACTTTCCATTTTCTTGTTATTTTTCCATTCCCTGGCAACCACCAAATTTTCAATTTTTCCACAATCTCCTTTATATTTTCCTCAAATAAAATCGCAAATACCAACTTGAATCTTTTGTGACATAAACAAAACAAATTGATTTTTTATCTTTTCAATCAATCATCACGTGATATTGAACCTTTTTTCACTTTTATGAATTTCCCACACAAATTAAATTAAAATCTTATATCTACTTGAAATATTAAATGCGTAAACAGTTCGAGATGTTTTAAATGTTTTAATAATTAGTATAACAATGCTAATGCCAAAATAAATTTTAAAGGCCTTTGGTTCTCGTATACACACTAAATCTCAATTTAATTCTTTACTCCCTTTAATAATAGTGTGGGGGTGATAGTGGGGGTGGCTGATGCCAAAAAAGATTTTGAGACTTCGACTTTTCGTACATGTCCTAATTTATGGACTCTTACCTGCTTGCTTTGCCTATTTACCCTTATTTATCCCATTTACCCCCGAACCATTCAACGGAATTAGATCAAAATATAAGCTGATTCCAGATGTCGTTATAATATAAGTGTACCAAATTTCAAGTCAGTGCCATAAATGGTGCCAGAGTAAACGTGCGCATAAAAAAATTACAGACCGACAGACAGACATTTTTTTAAATTTAAAATCTCGACATTTCATGACATTTTAAGCCTAACAGCCTGACAAAAAAAATATATATATATTTTTAGCGTTACTATACTTCCGCTGGACGTGGAAGTAATTATTTATCGAAGAAACTAAAAGTGTTTCTTTTCTTAACATATGTCCTTTATAACTAATTTAAAATTGAGGTGATTATCAATAAACCGTTTATTAAATTCAAATTTCTCTGTAATCTAATACAATCATGTAAATATTCTAGTTCAAAATATCTTATATGTCGTTAATGAATACTGCAAATATAAGAGACCACAAGATCGAGCCCTGGAGAATCCCGAAAGCCTGATCAAAACTGAGGAACCTATAGTTATAGCATTGAACAAACTGAGACCTATTAATTAGGTAGAACTTAAACGAGGCTGTCAGGTAGCTACTAACATTAATATTCTCCAGCTTGCACAATAGTAATCCATGTTCCAGTCTGCCAAACGCTTTCAAAAAGTCAGTGTAGATAACTTCTACCTAAACTATCCGATCAAGCACTTCGTTAACAAATTGCGTCTTGCATACCAAGTTAGTGGCAATGGAGCGTCCTTCGATAAAACCGTGGTGTTTTGGTATAATAATATTTTCCAGATGGCTTGATATAAAAATTTGAATTAATATTTCAAATACTTTTGAGTCATTACATAGGACAGCAACTGGTGGTATCATTCTCTGATCCCTTTTTAAAAAGGGGACATATTCTGCAAATTTTCCAGGTTAAGATGGATTAAATTAAATATTATATATAGTGGTTTTAAAAAAATAATATCGCAGTCTCTAAGATCGTACCTTGCAGTCGGGTTAAATTTAATTCGCTTTAAAGATTTCCGTACATCTTCGACGGTTAAATTATTAACATAATAATAACATAAATTGTTAGAAACAGCCTCAGTCGAATAGATGTAAGCATTGGAAAAAGTCGGTAATCATAATCACTATCTATTCTATATATACAAATAAGATCACCAGATATATAACTATTGCAGTTTTTTCAAAAAAGTAATGCATCCTACTAGTAAAGAGTTCCCTGCGTTGTCCATTACAGGTGGTACTACATAAATGTAGAAAAGGATCTATAAAAACGCGATCAGAGTAGATACGACTAAAAACTGAAATACATATAAGAGATGAAGACAATCCCTCGATATCCGGAAGCGTCCTCGAATTCTTCACAACAGGACCTCAGGACCTAGTAATTAGAAGCTATATAATGTATTCCATAGCTCAACAGATTTCGTAATGAATACTAAAGTTTATTTTACCTGCTTATCGGGTAGGTAGAATGTATCGATTAAACTAAATTTTATTGATATTGATGCTGTAATCGATTTTTAATAATAAGTCGATAAATTTTTTTATGAACCTTATAGTGGAGCAGATCTGGAGGAAGACCAGGCCCGAGTAAGGAAACGTCCGACTGTGATTTTTTGGTTGCCAATAAATACAGTTGTGGGGGAGTCTCAGTCTGACGAAAAGAAATCTTCAGACCAAAAATGAAGAGCTCATGAAAATAAGCAAATTTCATTGATTCGCGCGAGATATCGTAAAAATCGCAAAAAATTAAAAAAATTAAATTCATTTTTTATCATGAAGAAGTGTAGTTGAGGACTCAATTTTTTTGAATATTGGTATTGATAGATATTTTGTTGGGCCGGAGGCTGGATACGATGGGATAATTAGAAGGGGGGAGAGGGGGAAAACGAAAATTGTCATATGCTGATAACTGTCCGCATAATCGACCTATCGCGATCAGACCGACGTACACTGTATTGTTTTATTTGCTACAAGATAGTACTTGAAAAAAATGATTTTTTTCACAAACGATGGGGAAGAATCCTTTTCGCCACGTGATAGATTTTTTTATTAATGTTGAATTTCCGCCCGGCCAGATCGAGATAAAATGATAAGGAAGGGAGGTAGAGAACGGCAAAGTTTTTGCTGTTTAGCGGGAGAACGGAGAGGAGTGGGGGCTCGGGCCAGAATGAAAATTACGGGAAAACGTTTTTATTTTTATTTCGCCGTGCTGAGAGTCTGTGGAACCCATACATTCCTCTCGCACTCGAGTTAAGAAAGAGAAAACTGTATGAAAACAGGCGAGCGAGCCAGTTGAGCGGCAGGGGACGGAGCCTACACTCTCCAGCTCTCTCTCTCCTCTCGAGCTTAAACACGGTTGAACGTGCGTTCGTGAACAGCGCCCCACGTAAAGACGCCTTATCTCATCCGTCAGTATGTGTATAGGCGGTACTCCTGATATTACCTGTAGCGCCTCGGCCGATACCGTTCTATAGGCCCTAGCAACCCTCAGTAACATCTTCCTTTGTGTTTTTATAAGCCTTTCTTTGTAATTCTTTATACTCATCGCGTCCGCTCATAATGGAGCACCATAAAGTACAATAGAATGTACCACAGCACACAAAACTTCCCTCTTCTTGCTGAAAGGACCCCTTATATTGGGCATAATTCTGGTTAGAGCAGTGACCCTCTCCTCTGCCTTATTTGCAACTAATTTCATATGCTCACCAAAATTCCCTCTGTCATCCAACTGTATCCCCAGGTAGCTCAAAAACCTCTTAGGGATTATTTCCACATTCCCTCATTCCCTCATTCGGAAAGTTACTCCCTCCCTCCGTCTGGGGCCCCTCAGGATAACTGCTTCAGTTCTCTGAGGTGCTACCTCGAGACCGTGCTGCTCCATCCATACATCAATCCTTCTTATCCACTCCTCCGCTCAGAAAATTAACTCTTTCTCTTCTCCAGCTTGTATCATCAGTGCCAAATCATCCGCAAAACTTATCGTTCGAGCCCCCTCCGTGATATCCAATCTGAGCACTCCGTCGTATAATATATTCTATAGGGTCGGTCTGACCTTCAGTTTCCTGTCACTCAAGTAATTCCTTACCAGCCTTACCAGACACTCTGAGACCTGTCTTCTCCTCAATTAGTCCATTATCCCCTCCCACGGCGTCATATTAAACGCGTTACGTAACGTAATAAGCGTACACTATTTAGCCCTACATTCCCTAACCCTTAACCGCCTGGACTGCCGAATGCCCTCTCCGGAAACCGTACTGGTAGTCGGCCAGTCCCCCCTCCCTCTCAACCTTCGCATCAAGTCTATTTCTTAACATTCTCTCATAGAGCTTCGCCAGAGTATCTATTAAACATTGGTCTTTAGGCTGATGGACAATCCAAAGCCCTTCAAGACGAGTATAAGTCTTGCTACTTTCCACTCCGGCGGGAACTCATTTCTCCTCAGTATCCTATTTAGCATACTCAAGATCTTGTCCGATTCAGCCTTTATCGCCTCTATAACCGTCTCCGGAGGGATACAGTCTCGATCCCGTGGCTTTCCCTTCTTAATATCTGCCATTGCCTCCCTCAGCTCCTCTATAGTGAAGGGTTCGACCTCCGCTTCAGCTTCCTGTCTGTCTATCCTACCATCCCATCCCTGGGAAAAAAGTTGCTCAGTTCCACAGGCTAGTATTGCATAGTCGTCCGTAGCTATCTTATACGCTTCCCCCATATGTCGTTTTCCAAATCTGCGCATAGTTCCTCCCAATGTTTCCGTTTTTCACTGCTTATAAGACTTTTTAGTTCCTTCATCAGCCTATTATAATTTTCCTGTGCTACTGCCCTTCCTCCTCCGTCACATCTATTCTCCTAGCTATTCTACTTGAGGTCCTCCTCGCTCTCAGACACTCCTTCCTTTTATTTTGTACATCCGGATCCCACCAGTGTGGCATATTTAGCTCGCCTCGCCAACTTCCTACGATAATTACAGTACCTGTAATTAAATGGCAAAGAAATGGCCATATTTAGCGGTTTTTAATTTTTTGTGCTAAAAGTTATTGACCGATTTAATTGTCAAAAACTCATTTTTTTCGTCTTTTTACGAACCTACTTCGTAGTATTTTTTGTATAAAATTTTTTTTCTTTCGCATCGAAAACGTGAAAAAATCTGTTTTCGGCACTTTCATGCCCTTTTTTCAGCAGGTTCCAAATAAAATTTGCTTTCCAAAACATATACATCTAATTCCCACTATATTTCTCCTAATTATCACGTTCACAAAATGCACTTGGGAATTTTTGGAAGAAATAAACTATGTGACCTGGACTATTATTAACCTAAATGGGTTGAGACATGTGGGCCAAGAGACACCTGAGCAAAGGTACTTGAGTAGCTTAAGAAAATTGGCCCCCATAAACTTACTTTATATTCATAAAAAATATAAATTTCTTAGAACTACTTGTCCAATATTTACAACTGAATGTACATTTTTTTCTTACATGTGATTTGAAAATGACTACTTATTTATTATTTTGTGGAAATATTATATGTAATGTTCGAACATTTGAGTAATATAGATCTTTTAGTATTTAATATGAATAAAACTGTACTTATCGATTTCAGTAAGTGAAAATAATTTTTAGAGTACATTTTTCAAATTATCACAAAAACCCTAATATGAGTGAATGGAACATAGACGAGGGATACTCTGCTGATAGTACGGTCGATTCATATCCAAGAAGGGCTCTTCTTTCGGGGGCGGACAACTCTCTTCAAGTTACATTTATGCACTACACTCATACTACGGATCACATATGCATTGAAGATGTTCAGGGATATAGCGTAAGTTAAGTTAAATATAATAAAGAGAATGACATATTTTCACACATTTTAATCGATAGGTATTATTGTATTCCAATATTTACAAGATGAACTAAAAGTTGTCGATCAATTTTTTTATTAAAATCCATGTCAGGGAAAAATCTCGCCCACATTTTAACTAGGAACTCTATGATAATATGAATCGGAGCTTGATTGATCATCTTCAGGCACAAGTATAAATTTTTCCTCATAATCTTTGGAATTGAGTATCTATGTCAGTGAGAGAAGGAAAAGGCAAAAATATGGATGCATACAAGGATAAAATAGAAAATTACACCAGAAACAATATACAGAGATATAAATAAAATGAATATCGAAAATATATCTTTTGTATACTTATTGTAACTTTGAGGATGATAATATTTTAAAATTTAGGATTAGTTAGTAAAACAATAATAGCAGGTTTCACAAAACCAGTTCTTTCTATTATAGCTCCTTCCCAGTTCGGACAGTGGTCTGATGACAGACCGGTCTCTGCGGATGTTCCATCAGAGTTTAAATACGTTTTGTTGGATTGCAGTCTTCACTCTTTCATCTAGCTTATCCTCCAGGAAACTTTGGATATATACTCTATTTGCAGTAAACTCACTGTAGAAATTTTTGGGCAAATTTGTCAATCAGCTGCATAGAGCCAGCGGCTCAGCAAAATGTGTTTTTCTGTTATATATTAGTTCAATTTGCTTTGTTTTCAATTGTCTGGTCCAAGGCATCGAAAAGACATTAATGGCCAAAGAAGTGGCTGTGTGTGCTTTCGTAGACATAGAGGGTGCTTTTGACAACACCTTCTACGACTCCATACAAGAAGCCGTCGAAAAAAGGGGAATATAGTCACTTACGATTAAATGGATACAATCCATGTTAAGAAGCAGAATAGCAGAATCTACAAGTGTGGGGGATGAGTCGGCTACGGTGACTGCAGTCAGGGGTTGTCCATAAGGTGGAGTCCTATTACCCTTGCTGTGGTCAATGTTTGTCGATGATCTCCTCCATAAAATGAGTAATTCGGGCTTCAACGTCCAGGGTTATCCAGATAAACTGGTCGTGACTATGAGAGACAGAAATGAGGTTATGATCTCAAACCTCATGCAAGTTGCCTTAAACATAATATCCAAATGGTGCTCGTCAGAGAATCTTAATGTCAATCCGGGCAAAACAGTTATTGTTTCGTTCATAAAAAGGAGAAAACTTCATCTTTGAACTCCTTTGCTGAACGGAACGATACTAAACTTTTCCAGTGAAGTCAAGTATCTAGGAGTAATCCTAGATCTAAAACTTAACTGGAACTCACATCTGGAAAGGATACTTACTAACGCAATCGCGGCAATATGGACGTGCCGTATGCTGTTTGATAAGACTTGTGGTCTGAGACCGAAAATGACACGTTGGTCTTTCCTTTGGGTTGTCAGTCTTATGGTGACCTACGCATCATGTGTATGGTGGCCAAAAACAGAAGAAAAAATAGCACAAGAAAAGTTGCAGAAACTGCAACGCCTTGCCGGTTTAGGGACTAAAGGAGCAATGTGCTCGTGTCCCACAGCAGATATGGAGGGAATGCTTGACCCACTTCCTTTGCACTTGCATGTGAGGAAGGAGGCAGCACTTAGTGCCTTACGATTGCATCAGGCACAACATAAATTTAAACCAGGCGATCTAGTTGGTCGCTTAAGGGTTCGGAAGTTAGTCCATTTGGAGTCCGTGACCAACCCCACTGATTCAATGACAATCAAACAGAACTTTAACTGTCCGTTTGACGTGCCGATCGAAAGCCATCAGACTAGTAAGATGGGGGTACTGCGATTAGAAAAAGGGTCACTGATCTGGTATACAGATGGATCTAAAATGGCTGAAGGGGTACGAGTGGCATAGCAGGGCCTAAATGTAGGCTAAACAGAGCCCTCGGTAAGACCCCAACCATCTTCCAGGCAATAATTCATGCCATAGATCTGTGTTCCCAGGAGTGCCTATATAAAGGCATTCGAAAGGCAAAGATCTATATACTATTAGATAGCCAGGCAGCATTAAAAGCTTTAAGGTCCTATATCTTCGAGTCTAAAATTGCCTGGGAATGTAGAAGATCCCTGAAGAAACTGGCCAACAACAACAAGGTTACCTTGATGTGAGTGCTAGGGCATGAGGGAGTACAAGGTAATGACAGCCTTGCGAAAAAAGAAGCTGAAGCACAATTCGTTAGACCCGAACTGTCTTGTGGCCTGGCCTAGCATATAACGGAGGAGATCCAGAAATTGGAAAAAGATCAGAAAAAGTCCTAACTGGAGAAATATTCCAGGCCAAAGACCAGCGAAAAAGTTTATAACTTATTCGGCAAGGAATGCCATAAAACTTTTCGAACTTAAGAAGTTCGAATTAAGGCTAATAACAGGTCTTCTAACTGATCACTGCCCTTTAAGATATCATCCCAATAATATGGGCAAGCCGTAGACATGACAAATGTAGATATTGTGATACTGCAACTGAAACTGTGGAACATAATATACTTTGTGAATGCAAATTATTAATCCACACTAGGCTAAAGTTCCTAGAGCAGGCCGAATTAACGCCTGAAGACATAGGGAAATTAGACCCCAGAAAAATCACAAGCTTTGTAAAAAGTCTTGGAATCCTGAGCAACAACTAGATGTGGGGTAAATCACAAAATATCTTTTAGGTCGAAGTAAAGCAAGGTTACTCAGAGCCAAACGACACCTGAAACAATCTACAACAATCTACCATCTAGTTCTATTCATTTATTAAACTAATACTTACGTTTGCACATTTTTCACAAAATAATTTATTCATTTTGCATAATGTTTGTTATATTATTTCTAATTTCTAAATATCTCACACTCCGACTGAAGCCTTCAGCACTCAAGCTGAACAATCAACGACATTCTAAGGTACACTTGCCAGTAACATCTTAACAATGCTGCAACGGATCATCGGTTGATAATTTTTTAAATTTGTCTTTCATATATTTTACACATGACTATTTTTAGAATCATTGCCGAAATTCAGTCTCAACACGTTCAAATATTTACTTGCATTTCAAGTTTACCCTGTGTGTATGTATAACACCGCTGTCACCGACTTCATGGAATTTTCTTTATTTCTTACATTTCTTTATATATTTCATATGTAATTTTATTGTGCTGCTTATCAGTCCACAATGAACTGTTTATCAGTGTATTCTTTGTGCAATGAGAGGAAACTCGACTTATGTTGGGAGTGGTTTGGTTAAATTAGAACGAATAAAACATGAGATACGAAAGCTTTGAATGTTTCCATTCCATTTTTACTGATCTTGTGTTATGATAATAGTTAAGAATTGGTTATCGTAGCATAATGATGTTTGAATTGAAATTATGCTACACTACTACACTCTTCCCGTCTGCTAATTATCGGTTTTTTTATTTCAAATATTCCATTTCATAATATAACTCTGAAATAAACTACAACCCTTAACATTTGATAAATTAGGCAGCATAATGCCCCATTCAGGATAAAAGTCACCCTCCCTTACTATGTGTTGCTCATTTTCCGACAACCGCTCTAGCTAACTTTTCACTACAACAACTTCCTTTTACTCCACATTTCCTTACCGAACACATTATATTTTTAATTCTTTCTTGTTCCTCTTTCCGTTTCTATTATGCTTCTTCACATCTAACTCTACCTCTCACTAGAGTTAAAACTTATTTTGGACCAGGGCGTTAGAAAATGATAGATTAGGCAGCTGGCATTTAGTCGTTCGCTTAGTTTTACTAGATACTAAGTTTTAATTGTTTAGATTCTTTTTTGGAATTTTTAAACACTATTTCCTATTTAATTTGTCGCTCTGACAAAACAAGCTAGGTTTTTTATTTATATATTTGTTTTTCGCTGAACCGTCTAACACTTCAATTGCCACAGCGCCATCCGCCGTAGATATTTAGCTTGCTCCGGATCAGGTCACGGGGAGGATCATGTATTTAAATGTTTAATAAATTTGTATTTGATTTGATTAATAACTACCAGTGATGTTTCTTACTGTAGGTCTTACTCCATACCCCACATACTATGCCACTCCTAAAGAAACAATACTTTCAAGTACCTCACGATAGCGCCGTGCTGGCTGCAGTCCAGCCAAAAATGATGACCACATCTGATGAAGTGAAGAAATATGACCCCTATGACAGGGAATGCTATTTCACCAAAGAGAGGCCTCTGAAGTTTTTTAAAATTTACACTCCGGATAATTGCCGACTAGAATGTCTAACTAACTACACGTTACAGCAATGTGGATGTGTGAATTTTTACATGCCAAGTAAGTTAATATTTTCTGTTCATACTATTTTAATTAAAACATTGGCCATTGCAGGGAAAATTAATACTTAACATTGGGCATCCTTGTTAAGTACCACTATGTTTTTTTCTTCATTTGAGGCTGCAGTTTAGAGGTTGCTGAACTGCGTTTACAAGTACTGTGCTTGAGAATGTAGTCTAGCGGCTGCGGGGCTGCAGCCGCGAGGGAGAGAAGGATGTGCTGGTGTTTGGGGGAAGGTTCTGTGTTCGTTATTTGTTATATGGAGGCAAACAACTTCATATCTTCAATAAAATGTGGCAAATATTTGAAAAGTGCTGGTTTCTTCATCGGGTCATTTGGTCGGTGCCGTCGCACGCTGATTGCACAGAGTTGCTATAGTGCGTAAGGGCGTTGACCGGGTAGCCTGGTGATGTATTTTTCGTTTATTTCATCTCAACTTCATTATTTTGAAAGATTTTATATAAATACTTCTTTTTGTATATACATATCAGTAGTAGTAGTGCTCAAATATTTTAAATATTTTTAAGTGAATTAATTGTTATAATTCAACTTTTAATATTGCCATATTATTATGAAAATATCTAGCATTGGGTGTAAGAGTAGCTATTCTAAACTTGACTCTTGTATTTTCTTCATAAATAAAGACGTATTGAGTTAAATGGGTGACTCGCGCACTCGGTGAAGTCGCTAATTGCTCTTGATAAGTCACCAGATCATCGCCATATAGCCTTTGTGGGCGGTAAATTTAAAAATGTAGGTTCTACATAAGCTATACATCGAGACCAAGATATTTCTGCATAAGCATTTAAAGAAATGCAAATAAGTAGTTATACTCGCCCAGAGCAGTAGTACTCCAGGCAATCGGTAGTTTTCCCACGCAAAAGATCGTAAGGAGATGAAATTTGGTGGGATCGTAAAATGTACCATCCTGACCATAACCCTGAGTTTGCGACCTTGGGAGAAGACCGCTCTGCCACAGCCCATTTTGAACTTGCATGAAATACTTTTAAGCAAGGAATCCGGAGCCGGTGTCTGGGTTTTTCACCAACCATACTCCACTGCATTTTTTTCAACTTCACGCCATAACTGGACTTGGTAGTAAGTTCGTAGACAATGTTACCGCGAAGCGTCTCTCTCTCTCTCGTTGGTGGTAGTGAGGCCAGTTGACCTTGTCTTTCACCACTGATCGTCCGAAATTCCTGTATCTCAGGGAATCCAAGGTATCGGTTTCGTAACATCCACCATACAGCGTTACCAAAAATACTTCTCCCGCAGTGGCTACCGCATCGAAGTCTGCATGTGGAGCTTGGAAGGATTCGATCATTTCAAGCAACTTGTTGTTTTTCACAAGAATATTAAGAAATTTAATCTTTTCCTGATTAAAGAAAGCAGACGTTTTATCACAACCGCTGAATGCATGCGAGAACAAAATATTCTTATCTACTGAATTTACAAACTGTAGACTGTACGATAAATATATATTTCCTCCACTTTACCCCGAGCAGGTTTTCGTAAACAATCCCGAAGTGCTTGAGGAAGGCGAGGTGAATATAGAAGAGATGAATCTCTTAGAAATGGCAGATCAAAATGCTATGGAAAGTGATTATAACGATGAAGAAGATTCAGATGACAATGCACCAGTCCTTCGACAACCAAAACGTACTTACGTACGTTTGACGCGCTGTGTCTTGAAAACTGTTAGTCTGGCGGTAAAAATGGATAGAACATATTTTACGTAGAATTTTAAGTACTTCAATTTTTCCTAGGACCAATAGGAACGGAGATATTTATAAAAACTGATTTTGAGCGGCATTTTTCCAAGATGGCGGCGCGAACGGTCTTACCCCAAGGTCGCAAACTCAGGGTTATGATCAGGATGGTATATTTTATGATCTCACCAAATTTCATTTCCTTGCGATCTTTTGCGTGGTAGACCCCCTTCCCCCCCCCCATTGCTTGGATTATAAGGCTCATAAAAATTTTTCGCGATTTTAACCAGATTTTGAATATATATATGTTATATTAGAAATATACTATGATATATAATATCACTGAGACAGGCTTAACCTTCTCAAACATATCATGTTACAGATTGCGTAACAGCTCTTCTCTAATAACCGCTCACGTTGGCTGAGCTTAATGTTTCTTTCTTGGTAATCTCTTATCATGCTGAATTGCCAATTCAATACTCTTTGTTCTCTAATGTTATAAATATAACCAACAGACATTTGTACCTTCAGTCTTAAACTCATGTTCGAATAAATCACTTCAAAATTATTATTGTTATTATTATAGAGTCAACGTTGACTCCAGTGTTAAACTAAATAAATGTTTTTAAAAAGTTAAATCTACAATCCACTATCTAACATTGGCGCAGTCGTGGCGGATCTGAAGAACACGCACAGTTCGGGAGCCTAACCAGTGGAAAACATATCGGAAGGAACAAGGAGTTCATCTGGAAAAGGTGCCTAACCTGAAGAAAAGAACCCCTGGAAAAAGGAGAAATTCCTTAGCTGTCGTGGTGGATCCCAATCCTTTACTCAGAAGAATCTACGTTCACAAAGAAACAATAATAATAATTCAACAAGCAACAAAGCAACATATTAATCAATCAACAAATTAGCAAGTAAGAATTCATCCCAGTCGAGAAGTTGGTGTCTTCGGCAGTGTAGGAGACCTCTGTGGAAGGAATACCTGGTAACGCCCCTGGCAGAGAAGACCGCATTGTAACAAAGTTCACGGAGCAGCATTCAACTTCAATCCAGACGTGTGGAATGGAAATTTTAATGTAAGTAGATTTTAAGAATCATCTCGATTATTTTGCATATTTTTCTTATAAAAAAACAATTCAATTTAACGAACAGCAGTTCTAATATTCAAATAATAATTTCATTCAGAAGTAATATAATATTTTATTTAAAATTTATGTGACCTACATAAATAACTATACCGTTCCTATCTTAACATTGTTTTTATCGTAATATCATATACTCTTTAAGTACGAACTTATCTACATTTCCTGCATAAATAATTATAATCACATACCATTTTTATCTTAACATTATTTTTATCATAATATCATATATCATATAAAGGTTAAGTTTACGCCTTACTTGACTGTGAAATAAAATAAAACCCACATGTTCTATACTGTTTAAATGCACATTAGTATATAAAATTTCAGTGACATTATTCCCAACTAAAAACACTTTTTAAATTAATCCAATTATCCTTGTAATTAAATTTTGAAATATTATAAAATAAACAGCACATTCTTTTACATATAATATAAAATTACCAATTGTCAGTAGCGTACTAGCTCAAATTGAAAAAAGTGTTTTAAGTTATTTAATTATCTAAATAATATAAACAAAATGGCTACCGCCACAAACGTAAGCAATTCCAATGCAAACAATTCAATCACGACGAACGAAACTATAAATATTGAACCTTACAGGTTAAGTGAGATTTTTTCGATAGTCCCGGAATTCGATGGAAATCCGATATTTTTACAAACCTTTATTAGTGCGTGTATTTACGCGAACGGAATGTCTATAGAAGACCAACGTGTTCTACTTGCTCTGCACATTAAAAATAAACTTCGGGGAAAAGCCGCCGAGTTAGTAAACTCCAGGAACCCTGCCACCTGGGCAGAAATTAAAAGCCTACTCGAGGCCCACTTCGGTGACTCCCGCGACTTGATAGCCCTTATACAGGACTTACAACGCATTCACCAACTACCCAACGAAACCGCACTAATATTCGTATCAAGACTACAAACGCATAACGCGAAAATGCACGCAGCAGTGCAAAAGCAGACTCTAACTTTAGAGGAAAAAACTGCTCAATGTAACCTCATCGAAAACATGACATTGACCACCTTACTGACCGGATTAGAACCCAAGTTAGGGCAAATTATCAGGGCTGGCAATCCTAGTGATATGCTAGATGCAATAAATCGCATCAAACGTGAGTTGCAATTGTCGTACTTCGAATCGCAAAAATTCTCCAATAAAATTCAAAATAGAAGTCCCGTTCAAAATCAGCAAAGACGCCCAAATCTCCCACCATTTTGCACATTCTGCAAAAGGAATGGGCATAGCTTTAACGAATGCCGCACGAGGCAAAACCACCAATTTTCACAACCCAATTTCACACCAAACGCCTATTCCAATCAGGCACAAGCTCCTAGACAGCACTTCCAGAGTGTACCTAATCAAGCAAACTTTAGACAACAGAATTCCCAAAATTTTTCTAATCAACAACGCAATTATCCACAACAAAACAGGCCCTCAGCTATCAGGCCAAATCCTAACTTCCACCAGCAGAGACCTTCTGCCATACAACCGAACCCGAATTTCAATAGATTTAACCAACAAAAAACCCATCACCTAAACCAAGAAACTTATGATAATTATTCAGATTACCCAAACCAATACGAAGATTACTCTGCAAATCAGTCCGTAAATTATTCTCCTGATTATCAATCTCAAAATAACGATGACTACGATTTTCAAAATGGACAATATGAGAATTATACTGCTAATTCTCAGCAATACGAGGATTATACTGTTAATCCTCCGGATTTTTGCACAGGCCCGGAGTATTCCACGAATACTCCAACACAACAAACGGACGAGCTAGACCAAATTTCTCATCAAGTCCAAGCGATAAACCTCCAGGACAGTTTCGACCCAAACCTGAACTTCCCGGAAAACCAATTCATGTAAAAACACCCCGCTACAAACTAAATATCGTAAACTCAAAAAATTTATTTTACATAGAAGACTAAACATTTCAAAATCTTGATAGACACAGGCGCAGGTATCTCTATATTCAAACCCGAAACGGCAGAAAACTATAAACGTCGATCCCACGAAAATGTAATTATACAAGGTATAACAGACGAAAAAATTAATATCACTGAATCTGCTCTCATACCTTTCAATCCGAATGATCCATACAAAGTTTACATTCATAATCTAGATATAGAATTTGACGGACTTTTAGGTGCCGACTTTTTGGACCATTACGATTGCTTAATAGACATTAAAAACAGACAATTAATCACTAATTTCAAAACCGTACCATTGTATCAAGTTACCGATAATATATTAACTACAATCTGGAGCCCGATTAAAAATCAAAATTTAAATGAAACAAAAAACCAAAATGTAATTTCTATCGAACCACGCACAGAAAAGATTTTTAAGCTTAAATGTAATTTACAAAATACCGAAGCTATACTAATAGCCCAGGAAAATGAAAAGGTACGCTTACCGAACGCCATTGTTAAAATAGACAACAATGGTGAATTTTTGACAACGATAATAAACGCAAACGCGATTCCAAAAACAGTAAATTTCTCGGATCTTAAACTTGAACCCGTTCAAAAATTTAGATCAATATTTAACGTAAATCTTCAAAATCCGGATTCCCAATACATAGACCGAAACTACGAAATAAAAAATCAATTACGCTTAGACCGCTTGAACGACGAGGAGAGTGAATTAATTACTCAACTCTGTTTAGACTTTTCAGACATATTTTATCTAGAAGGTGACAACTTGACATTTACCAACGAAATCAAGCATTCAATAGACACTAACGATTCTAAACCAATTTTCACTAAATCTTATCGTTACCCCCAAATTCACAAACAAGAAGTAAAATCACAAGTTTCAAAAATGCTCGACCAAGGCATTATCCAGCCTTCAATTTCTCCCTGGTCCTCCCCAGTTTGGGTAGTCCCCAAAAAACTAGACGCTTCTGGTAAACAGAAATGGCGCGTCGTAGTTGACTACCGAAAATTAAACGAAGTAACGATAGGTGATAAATATCCTCTACCTAACATTTCCGACCTTTTAGATCAATTAGGCAAATGCCAATATTTCACGACTTTAGACTTGGCCTCTGGCTTCCATCAAATTGAAATCGATCCCAAAGACATTCAAAGAACCGCTTTCACAGTCGAAAATGGTCATTTTGAATTCGTACGAATGCCTTTTGGACTTAAAAATGCTCCATCAACATTTCAAAGGGTGATGGACAACATTTTACTAGGAATCCAAAACGAAAGGTGTCTCGTCTATATGGACGATATCATTATCTACTCTCCTACTATCCATGAACATATTTCTCGATTAACAGAAGTCTTCAAACGTTTACAAAAAGCCAACCTCAAAATTCAGCCAGACAAATGCGAATTCCTTCGCAAAGAAGTCGCCTATTTAGGACATCTTATTACAAAGGATGGTGTAAAACCGAACCCTGCCAAAGTCGAAGCAATTCTAAATTTTCCTCAACCCAAAAATCAGAAAGAAATTAAATCTTTTCTAGGTTTAGCAGGCTATTATAGACGTTTCATTCCTAATTTTTCCAAAATTTCAAAACTCTTGACTAAATTACTACAAAAAGATATACCTTTCAATTTCGACAATGACTGTACAAATTCATTTGAAACCCTAAAACAAACCTTGGCAACTACTCCGATATTGATCTACCCCAACTTCGATGAACCTTTTGTCCTAACTACAGACGCTAGTGCATTTGCAATAGGTTCTGTACTTTCACAAGGAAGTATAGGAAAAGATTTACCAATCGCATACGCATCTCGAACTTTATGTGGCGCGGAAACCAAGTATTCAACCATTGAGCGTGAACTTTTATCTTTGGTCTGGAGTGTAAAGCATTTTAGGCCATATCTATTCGGAAGGAAGTTCAAACTCGTCACCGACCACCGACCACTCACTTGGCTATTTTCCATAAAAGACCCAGGTAGTAGACTAGCGCGTTGGCGCTTAAAACTCGAAGAATACGATTACGAAATAATATACAAACCCGGAAAAATCAATAAAAACGCGGACGCGTTGTCCAGAATAAAAATTAATCACTTTTCAGAATGTTCCAAATTTTATTCAAAAATTCTAGCCGCAAACGAAGACTCAGACGAAGACGAAATTTCAGACAACGATGACGAAATTACCGACGAACAAATCGCCCGAGAATTTGACACATTTTCCCGACTTTACAAAACCAAATCTCTAATAGACTATTCCAAAATTCAAATCACAAATAAACAACTATTAGATCGAGAAAATAAAAATATCATAACGTTTTTCCAACAAAACAACTTGACAGACCTTCACCATCAAATTATCGAGGATATTTTCGAAGAAAACCCCGAATTCTATAACAATACAATTAATATCGTTTCCAGCAAATCGACCCGACAAAGAAACTACTACATTATCGCTCTACCTTTCGACCCAGAGTCTGTGGTAGAACATCTATTTTTAACACTTTACAAACATCGAAACAAATTAGACCTTTCCAAAACTTACCATGTTGAAAACAATCTAGACTTTCCAATTCTCGAAATCCTATCATTTATTTTTGCAGAAAAAGATTTAAAACTAATCATTTGTCAAAATTTATTACGAACTCCCGATGAAGACCAACGTCCGATCATTCTCGACCAGCATCACACCGGAAAAAATAATTTACATCGTGGAATAAACGAAACAATACGTAGAATCAAAAATAAATATAATTGGCAAGGTTTAACAAAAGATGTCGAAAATTTTATAAAAAACTGCGAAACATGTCAAAGAACAAAAGTCTGTCGTAAGAACCTCAACAATCCCTTAGTAATTACCGAAACCCCTAAAACTCCATTTGAGAGAGTTAATATCGATCTATTCGAATTTCCCACGAGAAACTATGCACTAACCATCCGCGACGAGTTAACGAAATTTACTCGAGCTTATGCTGTCCCAGACAAAAGTGCAAAATCAGTTGTAAACACCCTGTTGCTATATTTCCAACACTATGGCACCCCATTAAGAATTCATTGTGATTACGGCGGTGAATTTGATAATAATTTATTAAAAGATCTTTGTACTCTCTACGACATAAAATTAACATACTCCAGCGTAGGACACCCTCAATCCAATGGATCTATCGAACGATTCCATGCCACCCTAGCGGAAATGATGAGAATACATAAAACAGAGAATCCGAACGAACATCCTTTCACAATATTACCATACGCGGTAATATGTTATAACAACTCGGTAAACAAAACTCATGGCTTTACGCCATACGAGCTTATTTTCGGACATACAGCTAACCGACCACCCGAAACTCTTTATAACCAGAAAGACCTGATTACCAAATACGTTAGAGACCTTAACAACCGGATATCCCACTATTACAAAATTGCGCGAAGTCGAACAGAAGCACAAAAACAAAAAGCCAAAGTTCGATTCGACAAAAACATTCCCGAAAATCGACACACATATAATATTGGCGACAAAGTGTACGTCAAAGAATCACAAATAAAAAACAAATTACAGAACAAATTTAACGGCCCCTTCGAAATTTTAGAAACTTCTCAAAATTCTGCAACATTATTAAATCCGGAAACAAACCAAACGACTAAAGTAAACTTTGACCGAATGAAACCTTATACTGAAAATTAAATTTATTTTCAGGTTTTTCCTGCTGTTCGGATCAGCACTTGCTCAATTTAAAATAACACCAATTAACAATACAATTGGAGTATACTATCACCGAGACACAGACATTGTGATTTCTCACAAGAAATGGACTTTACTGGTACACAAAAACATATCTACCTTTAAGACAGCTTTCGACAAAAACGACAAGATCTTACAGACACTATACAACACACTCGACCCAACGTATCATTACATGAACGTCTTTTTAGGAGATGTAAAAACTCACCTCAGTTTATTGACACAAATTTCTCAATCAATACAATCAAAATTTGACGAAATTTACCTTGACACGAAACGATACAAGCGAGGAATACTAAACGGTATTGGAACAATTTTCAAATCAATAACTGGAAATTTAGATGCAGAAGATGGTCAGTATTATTCTGATTGCATCAACAAATTAAGTAATGACGAGCACCAACTCGAAAATTTAATCAAAAATCAAATATCTGTCACAACTTCAGTAATCAAAAATTTCAACGCAACCATTCAAAAACTGCAGGTTGATGAAGAAACTTTCAATAAAGATATTAAAGAAATCGAAACTTCAATTCTAGACATGACTAAAGACATAGAAAATATTCACGCAAAATTAAAATTTATAGAAATCTGCGAACAGCTTATGGCAAGCTATCTATTTATCGAAGATAACTTAAACGATATCCTGAATTCTATCACTTTCGCGAGGCTCAAAATAATTCACACATCGATTATAAACCCAAAAGACTTGGTAAATTCCTTACAGGAAATCTCACAGAACCTACAAAGGAACAATTTGCCACTTCCAATCAAATTATCAAAAGTTGCACAGTATTTAGACATTATAGAACTAAAAGCTTTTCAAACAAATTCAGATTTAATATTCGTATTAGACATACCTTTGGTAGACCCTCAAACCTATTCAGTATTTCAATTATATCCTATACCTATTTTGGATAATAGAACTGGCTTATATCATATCTTGTCAACCTCTCAGAAATATATCGCGAGAGATGATGATTCTTTAATGTACTTAACCATCCCGGACCTCAGAGAATGCAAACCACTCTACTTCAACACTAAATTATGTCTAAATCTATTTTCATACCCCATTGATGATAATGCCATTTGCGAAGCCCGTCTCTTCAAGAACCTCAAAACTCTGCCAGGAAGCTGCCAGACATCATTCATCATCGGCCAAGGATACAACGTCCAAAAGATAGACGAAAATACGTGGCTGGTTATCAACGCAGAACCATTACAGGCAACCATCAATTGTCCAGAAAGAAGTTCGAAAACTGAAGTCATCTACAAAAACTCAATAGTGAAATTACAACCTAATTGTTACGCCTTTATAGGCATCACAAAAATCCAAGCCAGTACCAACGAAGTAACCGACGTAAACGACGACACTCATCCCATCCAAATTCCATTCGAATGCTGCAACAAAATTCCAAACAACATTAGAGCACCAAACCTTAAACCATTAAAATTAAACAACCTTAACACAGAAGATCTCGAAATTGCCAAACACAAATTGGATCAATATTCCAGAGATCTAGACGATTTAATCAACGAACCATTCGTAACAAAACACATATCCTGGTTCACCTACTTCATCATTGTGCTAATATTTGGACTGTTATTTCTGTACCTATTTTGTAAGTACAGAACAAAAAGACGAAGACTAGCCATCGATGTTTCTGCATCACCCCCATCTCCACCTAGGCCTAGCAAACCCCACAGGACATTTGCTAACCTATTCCCTTCACGAAGACGACCTACCTTAAGGAGAGAAGACAGCGAAGCCGCAGACATAGAACTTACATAAAGATGAACTGTTTTGTGCCTTTTACTGACTTTTAGTGCTGGACTCTTCAGTGAACCATATTTTATTCATTTAATCATTACATTTCATTATTTTACTTATCCCTTGTTAATTTCAATTGCATTAACATTTTTATACCATTTTCATTTAAACCTATCATGCTTATATTTTAGGCTTTCACGGTAAAGCCATATTTTAACCCTGGGAATATTTTTATATTATCCCATTTTACAACAAACTTATTATGTTTGTATTTTACGCTTTCTTGCTAAAGCTATATTTTAACTCTAACATTTTTATGTTATATTATTTTATGAATCAAGCTTATTGTGCTTGCATTTCATATTTTAGACGCTAAGGCTATATTCCGTATTTTAAACCTTACAATTTAATATTTTTATACTCTTTATATTTTCCAAATTGTACCATTATCTTTTATATACATTTTATATTCATTTCAAAAGTTGCTGCATAAAACACCAACTTTTTTTATAAGGGGGAAGCTGTTATATTAGAAATATACTATGATATATAATATCACTGAGACAGGCTTAACCTTCTCAAACATATCATGTTACAGATTGCGTAACAGCTCTTCTCTAATAACCGCTCACGTTGGCTGAGCTTAATGTTTCTTTCTTGGTAATCTCTTATCATGCTGAATTGCCAATTCAATACTCTTTGTTCTCTAATGTTATAAATATAACCAACAGACATTTGTACCTTCAGTCTTAAACTCATGTTCGAATAAATCACTTCAAAATTATTATTGTTATTATTATAGAGTCAACGTTGACTCCAGTGTTAAACTAAATAAATGTTTTTAAAAAGTTAAATCTACAATCCACTATCTAACATATATATATATATGTTTTTCCTAACTAAGATACAATTCGCTTTTATAAAACATATTAACAAATCTAATTCCTCTGCATTGTAGTTCCGGTACAATTATTTAAATATCTCTATTTTCAGGAGACAATTCTACACCCATTTGTGGTACTGGTAGTTTTACATGTATAAAAGAGGCAGAAAGTAAGTAAAACAATGTTTTTATTAAAGCACATTTTCTGAGCTATTACTAGAACAATTTGATATATTCCTGTGTACAGTTGTACTGTACGTACATTAATATTATCATGTATTTGGTCATATAAAACAACTATACTGGAAATAATTTAGGAAGGCGGGATGTGCAACAAAAAGCCAGACGAAGAAATAGGCATGTCTCGTCTCATTTTCTTCCACGCGAATACAGAAGCTTCAGACACGAACACAAATTGACTTCTATTCTTATTCATGAGTTAGACAAAGATAACTTCTGAAATAATCGATAATGCAAGTAAATCGCGAATCCACAGGAAGGGATAAAGATATTTTCTCTAATTATTTGTATGGTGGGTTTAGAAAATATCATCTCTGGTTCAAAATTTGGTTAAATATAAATTTTAAATGTCATAAAATACTTGCAATATTTTTTATCCGTTTCAGTGCTGGCTGCAGACTTGCGAATAATGTAGTTATCAAGACACTCATTATTTATTTTCTTTTTCTGTTTAATGCATATTTGAAAATATGTAAGTTGTAATGCATTTTCATGTTCTTAAGTAACATATTCTGTTTGACGACGCGTGGAAGAAAGTTAGATATACGTTTTTCTTCGACTGATATTTTATTGAGCATTACGATTACTTATATTAACTGAAATTTAGTAATTCTTGATGAACATGGTCAGTGCAGTATCGTACGAGTAAAAGCTACTGAATTATCTAACAATTTTCCAAGAAGTAGCAATATATTATCAAAGAATATAATAAAAGGACTTTCAGTCACCCCATAAAAATTAAAGTAAATATATGAGGTGCATATAAATTCCACCAGATATATTAATGCCTAGCAAGAGTTAATAAAGTAGTAATGGGGAACGATCAGACAAACAAAAAACCTATGCAACTTATTCATCTAGGGACACTGAAGAAAATTAACACATTTCAATTATTTTAATAAATATGTCTAGTAAGTTTGAGAGCTAATATCACTCACTCTGCGGTTTAGTTATAATGACAATTTGATCGACTCTACATTAAATCTAATTAAAAGAATTTCGGTGATCCTTTTTTTTCTTATAAGAAAGTAAGTAATAAATTTCGATTCATAAGAAACGGTGGTAGTTTTCAAATTGGTCGGGCGCCATTGATCTGGCGTTTTTTCTTGTTGTTTATTCTTCTATGCAACATCTGTTAAATAAAGGGAAATGTAGGTCACAAAGAGATCTTGAACTATCTAGCCAGAAGTTCTAAGCAATTTTTTTTAAATTACTTTTTTTTTCTCAAAAACTCTGAGCTTTAGACCCCATATTATTTAAGATTTCTTACTTGTTTGATCGTTCTCTATTACCAGTTTTTCTTTTAATGATAGGGAACTAATTGCATCCTATATTTGTTGGGCTAGAAGCATACAGTGGGTCCATGAAGTTGGCCGCCTCAAATAATATTTTTGATGTTTCCTCCATATCATCATCTAGTTCCTTATTTGCAGCCATTTTAACGTACATACATAAATTTGTAACTCATCCCACCCGTAGAAATTATGAAATATATTTTTAGAGTTAACTTCACGGAAGTCGCACAACTATTAATGTTATTAGTTCACACTTGACTGTCATTTAGTATACAACTAATTTGTAGGTATTTGTAACCCAGAAATTAGAATTTGTAACTGCATCGTCACCGAGTAATAAATTATTAAATTATAACGGTGAACGATGAACTTTTTCGCAGCATAAGACCTTGAATTTTTAGAAATTTATTTGTAACTATTTATAATCCACAAATTAGAATTTGTAACGGCAGCATCGACGAGTAATAAATTATTAAACTATGAGGGCTGTAAATATTGCATTCTGAATATTTTCAAATGCACAACGTCCGCGCATCATTATTAAATCTGCTGAAAAACTAATAAATTGCGGGAAAGCAGAATTAGTGACCAACTTCCTGGTAGACAATATACATCATAGTTTATCTCTTTTCCCGTGCATATGAAATTGTAACTATTTGCAACTCTTAAATTAAAATTTGTTACATCATCGCCATCATCGTTCTGTGGATATATTGTACAATTTGATGCCGCCTATGTGACGTTGGAAAAACCATGAGGGAGGTATCCATGTTTTCATTAGATCACGTGAAAAGTAGTTATATTGTGAATACTCTTTTGTTTTTTGGGGCTAGCTTATGTGAGTGTGAGTTAAATTATCTGCGCAAATATGTCATAACACTGCGAATGTTTGTAAATTGTTTTCATACAATAATACTATCTAATGACGGAACTCTCTTAATGATGAAGTGAAAGCAATGGTGGAAGGGTTGTCGGCATTTGCTGGAATTTATAGTAAAATTATTATTTGTAGGCCGATTTAAACGATTTTTTTTTAAATTATAGAGCTTCAATAACTCTACCGTGTTGCAAAATTTTAGATCAAAATTTAAAATTCCAAGGCCTATTTCGATATCTTTTCAAGTCCAAAAATTCAAAAAAAGTGTTAGCAATTTTTATCTCAAATTTGAAATTAGGCCATTAGGTTTAGAATACCTTCAAATGGGTATGACCAAAATTTAACAGAAAAATATTGGTTTTTAACAGAAATATAGCATAATTAAAATTTATATTATGTTATCGCAATTTATAATCATCAGTTATTAATATTATATTGGAAATATTTGTTCTCTTTAACATACTCCATATTAAAAGTAATCATTTTTATTATAGTGGAATACGGTAATCGAAGTGTTATACAATTTTTCGTAGAGATTCCAAACTTTGGGTAGTTGTTAATTGTCTTAAAAATAAGATATTCCTAGAATATCTACCTTCTGCAAGTGTCGGAACGTTATTTTAAATTCGAAAAAGAGGTAAATTAACCCTCTTTTGGGGCAATTTTCGGTTTTAAATTATTTTTGGACCCCTTAAACTATAAATTAAACAACGAAAATGTGGTCCTTTTATTGTCAGTGTTCAAGGAATCTCCACTTAAATATTCGTGGTGTTACGTCCCTCCTTCTCCTGTAAGTCATATGTATGTACGTTTTTTTTTTACCAAAAATTGATTTTGGGATAACTTGAGCAAATCGTGCCCAAATTAGATGAAAAATTGAATAAAGATGGCTCATAATACCTACAAATAGCCTGCCATATTTCAAGTCAAAAGCTCCATTAGTTTGGCTACAATGCCATTTTTTCGAGAATTTTACAAAATTTTTAATACGCTGTAACTTCATGGCCGTTTATCATATGACAATTTTCTCCCCGTCAAAATGTAGGTTTTTTTTGTGTACTTTTGGGTGATATGACTTATCCATTTTCGGACATTTACGACATACATGTACTTGCGCTCAGTGATTTTCTGTTGCACAAGGTACATATAACTATATAGATGTTTGTATATGTAAATATGACTCGTGTACTCCAGAGAATGTTCGAAAAAATGCACAAAAGGATATCTTATTTAACGGATGAATATTAGAAATGGTAAAAGACACGTATCACATTTTATTTACATTGAAAATTTTAGATTAGATTTATTTATCTACATGTAAAAATGTTTTAGGTTGATTTCCTTTTTTTACAAACTTTGATGCTACTTGTATTGGTTGCTTTCCTGTACTCGAGAGCTACCCGCTTCTGAATCCGTCACAGCGTTGAAAATTTCATCGGTTTCACTGTCGCTAAAGTAATATAAATCGCTCTCAACTTCACCCATCATATCGTTCACATTTTCGTAGTAGGAATTATAATCATCACCATCATCGTCGATAAATCTTGTGTTCCCATCTGGCATGTCACCAGTAAGTGTCATCGACCGGTGACCCACTGACCTCTTCAGAATTTTGGCAGGTTGTATTCCAGCCAAAATGGCATAAACTGTAACATGTTAAATTCAATTTCTTGCATGAACAACATTTCGTTTTTCACCCAGCTAAGCGATGATTTTTAACGAATCTTCTGGAACGCGTGGTTTGTCTGTAGTTTTTGGCATCAGTCCATTTTCCATTTTACATCAGCCGAAATTAATTGCATCCCTAGTTCTTTCACAATACCATCGACGAATTTGATAAAATGTTCATAAGCTGTGATAATCAGTCACACCCTCGGTTGGTGGTAGAGAGGACAGTTTGACATATAAAATAAATTTTTTGTGCGAGTGTGTCTTTCAAATCCGCACACCTTTGAGTTAAAATGACCAGAAGATCGATATCTTCTCTAACGATTATGATGTCTCTATCTTCTCTGCTCTCTTTTCTTTTAGTTAAAGCGACGTCAATTATATCAGGATCAACATCGTCGTCGCATTTTCTATATGTGATGCAATATTCGTCAAATTTGGAGCAAAGTAATCCAATAAAAGCTACTTTATTGTGAAAGTTGGATAATAAGTTTTACTGTAATGCTGTGGATTCGTTCCGCCTCTCTAGGGCAATATCTGGGCAATAGTTTCTTTGGAGCCTTCTTTGGCGTTAAGAATTCTTAATGCTATTTACTGGATAGCCATAAGAAACAATACAATATTGCCCAGGATAATGACGTTGGATATAGTTGACGTATGAATCAGCAATTTCTTAAAAATTTTGCTCCTTGTTCCAAACCACTCGATGTAACAAAAACCCACCATCAATAACATAAATTGGACCGGTAAAATTTGGTGAATCTGATAGCGGATCGAAATGATCATAGAAAGCCGATTTTGCCATTTTTCGAAGTTCGCCATATTCGTCAAATATGCTCATTGGATGCGTTGACAATTCATGTTCAAAGTAATTCATAACTTATTGGTCGCTTTTCTTTAACAAGCAAATTTTTTGAAAAATTGCTGTTGGGCTGACTGATCGATCTTTTCCACGACATTTTACTTTTGAATATACGAAACTCAAAGGGTTAACTGTTGATTTTTTTTAAAGTTACATCCGCTAATCTCTTTCCAATTAAATTTTTTGCTCCATTACTTCAAATATCAAAAGAGTTTTGGCAATTGACTTCATAGTTTCCCATGGTACCTGTATTGATGGACATAAGTTTAACCATCAGTTATTCAATATTATATTGGCAATTGTTTTCTTTAAACATGGTCCATATTAAGAATAATTATTTTTATTAGAAAGCTTTGCAAATTCTTAAGTTGCCATGGCAAGCCAGCAAAACAAAGGACGAAATCTGTCAAATTTATTTGTATTAATAGTGTCAAAGTTACTATCGATATAAGTATGGCTGATAATTTAACTGGACAAAATTGAAATTATAAGAATTCGTGGTGACAAAGAAAAAACCGAAAGGGAAGCACGTAGAATGTTTAGTAATAGACGCGTCGGATTAGCACAGCTACCGTTGGTCGAGTAAATTAAATTTTTAATTATATGGAGCTGTATCTAAGCACATATTAAAAAATCGCAATTTACAATGACAAATGCCAAATAATGAATGAATTATAAATTATTTTACTGATAATCTGAGAAACAGTTTAAACATTGCAAGTTTAGACTTAGATTTACCACGTGAAACAATTTTAAAAAGTATAATAATTGGAAGCCCTTTAAACCAAAGTTTATTTATATTTTAGAGGTAGGCGCAATACTTGTAAAATAATGGAGTGCTGTTTGTGGACTCATGGAGAATATGGGAATGACAAGAACTTTATAAATAAAATTTTAGTTAGTGATGAAGCAACAGTCACAAATATAGGAACAGTTAATTCTCAAAATTCAAGGCGTTAGACAGAAGAAAATCCACACTGGGTAATAAATTGTAGAAGGCAATACTCATAAAAAAATAAACGTCTGGTGCGGCATATTAATACCAGTGGCCCCTTCTTCTTTGAAGGCAACTTGAACTGCCAACATTTTTTGAGGAATGGGTTTACCAACACTATGGATGAACTTCTTCTAGCAGAAAATGCTCATGTAATATTTCAATTAGATGGTTGTTCTATCCACAATGCAGCGATTGTGAGGACTTGGTTGAATAAAAACTTCCCTAATCAGTGGATAGGGCGAAATAGTGGGTTAGTAGGGTTTCCTACCAGGTCCCCCGGCTTAACTCAACTAGATTTTTTTCTATGGAGGTTTCTTAAAGAAAAAGTCTTCAAGACCCGCCCATCCAACACAGAAGAACTGTATGAAAGGATAATAAAGGCTTGTGCGGAAATTACACCAAACCAATTAGGTAATGTGATGGCAAACATTAAAAAAACACTCCAAAATTTGATGTGCTGACGTATCAATTTATTCTATTTTTTTATTTTGTTTGTGGTTTCTTTTGTTATTTTATTACAAAAAGGGTAATTTCTGAAATTGTTGTTAAATTAGTAAATTTTTAATTTTAATTACAATTTATTATTTGATCTAATAAAAGATGTTCATTTCTAAGATTTCTGTTAAATTGAAAAATTTTTAGTTTAGATTTTTATAAAAGTTTATTTATTAAATATCAATTTATACTTGTCTTCTCGATATCGTTTCTTTCTGAGGTCAGACAATTTTTGATTTATGGGCTTTATTATTATTTACATAATCCTCCAACGCCAGCTTTGATAATAAAAATAATTGCAAGACTTGTTAATAAAAATAACTATCTTTAATATGGAGCATGCTTAAAGAAAACAAATACTGCCAATATTGAATAACTGATTTAAATTTTTAAAATTCAACTGTTAACTATCTAAACGAGCATTGTAAAAAATATTATTTAAAGAATTATGAATTACATGATGAATATTCTAATTATTTCAGTAACATAATATAAATTTTAATTATGCTATATTTCTATTAAAAAACAATATTTTTTTGTTAAATTTCGGTCACATCCATTTGAATCCAGTGGCGTAGTCAAATTTGAGATAGAAAATACTTTTTTGGATTTTTGGCCTTGAAAAATCGAAATAGGCCTTGAAATTTTGCACCACGGTAGAGTTGTTGAAAAAAATCGTTTAAATCGGTCTACAATTAAAAATTTTAGAGAGGTGTCCCGCTTTTAAATGGTTCACTCTGTATGAGATTACCTTGTATATTCTAATATTCTCATGTATTTAGACAATGCAAACAATGCTGGATCATGGTGAGACTAGGCAAACTTACAATACTTCATTCGGAATGATTAATTTATGACAACTGTCCAACGCTATCATATTTTTTTTTTGTTTCCGGATTATTTAATAGCCACTGGTAAACCAAAAAATTAAACTGCTAGTTCGACTCAAAACTAAATTTTTACTGTTAATGTGAACGGTTCATCTTTTGGAGTCTGGAGGACTTTTAATATATTTCAAAAATGAATGTTAACGTTCACAAAAATTAGGGTTCAAGATGACTGTTTCAGACGGAGAATAATATGAAAATTTATACTTACTGTTCGTTTTTGCTTAACTGCTGCTCTAATGGTATCTATTGGACGTCGTAACACTATAAACCTAACACTGGATGTACCACACTTTCTTAAAATTACACCTGAAAGAGAATTTTGTTAGAAAACACAATTAAAAGACAATATAAAGTTCAAAAATATATATTGAATCTTCAAAAATTTATGGTTTTACAACAACTTTTTTAAGAAATATGTTTAACAAACACTAGTCTGGCCCGTGTGCAACACATGGTGAGGAACGGAACGATTCATAATGTACCAACTACCATCCAAAATGCAGTTTTGTGAGCTAACGATTACACAAAAAGATTCAAGAAAAGTTCAATGTTTCTGAAATTTGGTGGGCTTTTGCTTGCCTGTCTCATTCACGTATTTGTATTTCAATTTGTATTTCAATATTAATTTTGGTCGCTCCTCAGAGCTTGAAAATGCTTGAAGCGCTACCACTTCGAATTGTATTCTGCAATTACAATTTTATACGTTCAGGCAAGGCGGTCCCATGCACATATGAGTACATGGTAAAGATACTTTTCTGACACCGAATCATTGAGGAACCGGTTTAGGGCAAACCCCGTTAAAACTCATCATTTCCCCGTCAAAATCGACTGCTAGGAAACGATGGGGGTCCCATGTCGCTAAGGGCTATTTTCGCTAAAACTCACGATATACTTTGGATAGACGCTGGACTAACTTGTCCTCATATTCAAAACCTCGTATGAGTTGCAGTGCTTAACAACATGGATTCGTAAAAGGGTTTTTAATTTTGAAAATTCCGAAGTTAAAGTCAAATTTTGTTATAGTTTATAAAATTTTGGTGTCGGGACGACATTACGTCCCTGTGCAGCGACATTTACTGCACTTTCTAAAATGACGCTCCTTGAGGAGTTATTGAAAATTTTGCATAAAAATCGCTCCGTAGAGCGAAAATATGATTACAAATATTAAAAACCTCTTCCACGATATTTTTACGTGAAGCACGCTTTTCAAACGAAATATTTCCCAAGTCGGATTTTGTTACAACGTCGAAAAGTATACCGAGGGTTTTACCGTGTTCGTTAACATTAACCCTGGGGATAATCGTTTTCAACGCATTTTATTCAAAGAAATGTTTTTAACCGCCTAAGTCACTGGAATAAGCCTACTGATTATTGTGTAATCCAATCGTATGTAAAACAAACAACTGCACATCTATGGCACATAATCGTTCTCTATTCAGATGACTTAATTTTCCGTTATTTTCATGTAATAGTAGGTTCAATAAGAACATAAAAATTGTATTTACTCTTGCTTCTAATACCTCTTCAACAGAATAACTTGAATTCTTAACCGATTCTAAAACTGTATATCTGAAGTTATACGTATTTGTGACATATAGCTGACCACCACCGATATACGTGACTAATATTTTATATTAATTGACCGCCTTTTTAGTGCAACTAAAAGTAATAGAACTAACTAACAACATAGATATGGAGGATTATGAGGATTACGAGGATTATGAGGATAACGAATTTTCTTGTGACTGTATGCCTTTATGTACTGAGTTGACCTATGATATTGAGCAGTCTCAAACGGATTGGAATTGGTACAAACAGTTCCATGCAAGAAGGCTCAAAGGATTTACGGAATCGAATAGACCGTAAGTATTTTTAGTCCTCACATTAGTCTTCTTCTAGTCACTTCAGAGAACATAAATAATATTTTTACCTACGATCTTTGGGTAAAACAATTATCCATGTATTAATAAGAATTAATGAGTATTAATTTTTGACATACGATGTGATTTTAAAAGATGCCATAGGTATAGGTGGATAAACGAGCGACTAGGGATAGCAGTCATCATTGCCTCTGATTGGTCCACAGATAGTTATTGGATTGGTCGGTTACTCCTTTCTTATTTTCACATTTTGATAGATTGACGTATTGATATACTAGGAAGTATGTACATTTGTCAACAGCTATCCGAAGTGTAGTAGATGGGATGCACGGCTATAGCCTAGCGCAGCCCGCCATTGGAGTAACTCGCGGAAGGCGCCTTGTTCGAGTTGTGGTGCCAGCGTCCAAACAGAATTTAAAAATGAGTGGTTGTTCGCGAGTGATCGTAATCTTTTTCGTGTGTTCTCAGCGTTGTTAAGTTTTCTTTTTTAAGCATTGTTTCTTAATTATACCACCTGTTTTTATTTTTCGATCGTTAAAAGGAGTATAGGTTTAAATTTTGAATTGTTGTTTTCGCCGAACCAGGCCTGTTTCGCCCGACTTTGCGATCCGCCACCACGCCAACGTGTGGGTCTTGGGAACGCAACTGTATTATTATTTTAACATGAATAAAATTCTTTTAAATTTAATTGAATTGGATGCATGGCTCTCACACGCGAGCTCGAGGGTTCGAATCATTTTGTAAAATTATTTTTTTTTACTACATTTTGTTAATAACTATAATACTTAATACGAGTATTTCTTTAGGTTAGTTCGTTAAGTTAAATATGTTGATATTATTTGATTTAGTGCAGTTGCTTATGATAGATAATTTTCCTTAATAATAATAATAATAATAAACGTCTTTTTTATTTCCAACAATAAATTCACATTCAACATATTACACACATTCTTCAACTAAGAAATAAATGGCGAAGTTCAGTTCCGAGTAATCAAGCTGTTAACAGAATTACCCGATCTGTTCTTCCATTTAACCAAATGTTTATATCACTACATACATGAATTTGACGCTAGAAAAAATAAAATGATATAGATAATATTAGGTACAATAGGAGATTGAAAAGTTTCAACTACATATAGGGTATATATGTTATATTAGAAATCTACCATGATATATAATATCACCGAGACAGGCTTAACCTTCTCAGACATATCACATTACAAATTGCGTAACAGCTCTTCTCTAATAACCGCTCACGCTAGCTGAGCTTAACATTTCATTCTCAGTAATCTGTTATCATGCTGAATTGCAAATCCAATGTTCTTTGTTCTCCAGGCATTATAAATATTACCCACTGTCATTGTAAACCTCAGTCTTATACTCACTTTCGAATAAACCTCATCTAAATTATTATTGTATTTTCTTAACGAGTCAACGTTGACTCCAGTGTTAAATAAAATAAATGTTTTTAAAAAGTTAAATCTACAATCCACTATCTAACATTGGCGCAGTCATGGCGGATCTGAAAAACACGCACAGTTCGGGAGCCTAACCAGTAGCAAACATATCCGAGGGAACAAGGAGTCCATCTGAAAAAGGTGCCTAACCGGACGAAAAGAGCTTCTGGAACAAGGAGAACTTCTTAGCTGTGGTGGTGGATCCCAATCCTTTGTTCAGAAGAACCTACATTATTCTCAAACGCACAGAAGCGAAACAATAATAATTATCAAGAAATACAAGCAACAAAGCAACATTTCAAATCAACACGATTCAACAATTAGCAAGTAAGAACTTCATCCCGTCCCATCGTTGGTGTCTTCGGCATCAAAGGCAACCCTGTGGAAGGAACACCCAGTGACGCCCCTGGCAGAGAGAGACCTTTGGTGAAGCTAAGCTCACGAAGTCGCATTCAACTGGACCACGAGGAATGAAAAATTTAGGGTAAGTCATTTTTGAATCGTCTCGCAATTATTGATTTTCAACGACATAATTTTACATTATATTTTATCGAAATACATTGCATTGCTACATACAGTTCTAATATCTAAGGTAGTAATTTTATTTAAACTTGAAACAAAATATCTTGATTATAATTTATGTGACCTATATAAATAACCGTAATCATATACTGTTCCTATCGTAACACTATTTTTATGGTAATATCATATACTCTTTAAGTGCGAATTTATCTAATTAACTGTAATCACGTACCATTGTTATCTTAGCATTTTTATAGTAATATAATATTGCATACCACATAAAAGGTTAAAGTTAAGGCAGTAAGACAAAGCTTATGTTCTACAATACTATTTAAAGTGCATATCCTTTACATTAATATAAAATTATCAGAGATATACTATTTCCAAACTCAAAACGCTTTTTAAACCAAACGCGTTTTTCAAATTCATCTAGCTATTTTTATAATATAAATTTTAAATATTACAGAATAAATAACACACTCTTGCACGTTTCATATAAAAAAATTTTTTTTATTAAACACCAGTAGCGTACTAACTTAAATTGGAAAAAGGCGTTTTAAGTTATTTAATTATCTAAATATTATAAATAAAATTGCTATCACTACAAATTCCAATGTAAACAACTCAATCACTACAAATGCCAACAATTCAATCGCTGCAAACGAAACCATAAATATTGAACCTTATAGGTTAAGCGAAATATTTTCCATAGTGCCCGAATTTGACGGCAACCCCATATTCTTGCAAACGTTTATTTCAGCCTGTATAACCGCTCAGGGGATCGCTGTTGATGATCAGCGCATCTTATTAACGCTTCACATAAAAAATAAATTACGCGGAAAAGCCGCAGAATTAATAAATTCCCGAAACCCTGCTACATGGGCAGAAATCAAAAGTTTACTTGAAGCGCATTTTGGCGACTCTCGTGACCTGACAGCTTTGATTCAGGATCTGCAGAGGATTCGTCAGTTACTCAACGAAACCGCACTAATATTTGTATCAAGACTACAAACGCACAACGCTAAAATGCACGCAGCAGTGCAAAAGCAGACTCTAACTCTAGAGGAAAAAACTGCTCAATGTAATCTCATTGAAAATATGACATTGACCACTTTATTAACCGGATTAGAACCCAAATTAGGCCAAATCATTAGGGCTGGTAACCCTGGCGACATGTTAGACGCAATAAACCGCATTAAACGTGAATTGCAATTATCCTATTTTGAATCACAAAAATTTTCTAATAGAGTTCCAAATAAAAATCCCATTCAAAACCCACAAAGACGTCCAAACTCCCCACAATTTTGCACCTTCTGCAAAAGAAACGGACATCATTTTAACGAATGCCGCACAAGGCAAAACTGTCAGTCCCCATCTCCCAATTTCACACCAAATGCTTATTCTAATCAAGCACAGCCTCCAAGGCCACATTTCCAGAGTACATATAATCATAGACCACAAAACTTCCCTAACCAGCAACAAAATTATTCTCAACACAACAGGCCCTCAGCTATCAGGCCAAATCCTAACTTCCACCAGCAGAGACCTTCTGCCATCCAACCATTTCAACAGGTTCAATCAACAAAAAACGCATCATTTGAACCAAGAATTTTACGATAGCTCAAATCAATATGAAGACTATTCCGCAAGTTATTCTCCCAATTACCAATACCAAAATAATTTCGAAATTAATGAAAACAATTATGATTACGATTTTGGAACCCAACAATGTGAGAATTATACTGCTAATTCTCAACCCCAACAGTACGAGAATTATACTGCTAATTCTCAACCTCAACAGCACGAGGATTATACTGCTAATCCTCCGGATTTTTGCATAGGACCGGAGTATTCCACGAGTACTCCAACACAACAAACGGACGAGCTAGACCAAATTTCTCATCAAGTCCAAGCGATAAACCTCCAAGACAGTTTCGACCCAAACCTGAACTTCCCGGAAAACCAATTCATATAGGAACACCCCGCTACAAATTAAATGTCGTAAATTCCAAAAATCTATTTTACATAAAAGACTTCACAAATCGTTTCAAAATTCTTGTCGACTCAGGTGCAGGTATTTCTGTATTTAAAACCAAAACAGCGGAAAGGTACAAACAAAGATATCCTGAAAATGTAATTATACAGGGTATAACAGATGAAAAAATCAATATCACCGAATCTGTTCTAATACCATTCAATTCAAATGACCCATACAAGGTTTATGTTCACGACCTAGATATAGAATTCGATGGACTATTAGGTGCAGACTTTTTAAAATATTATAAGTGTCATATGGACTTTGAAAATAATCAACTTATTACCAATTTTAAAACCGTACCACTATTCGAGGTGACTGAGGTAACATCAATCAGGAACCACAATAATTCTAACGAAAACAATAATCCAGGTATTAGAATTTCAAACCCAAATTTAAATGTCAAAAACCAAAATGTAATTTCTATCGAACCATGCACAAAAAAGATTTTTAAACTTAAATGCGATTTACAAAATACCGAAGCTATACTAATAGCCCAGGAAAACGAAAAAGTACGTTTACCGAACGCCATTGTCAAAGTAGACAACAATGGTGAATTTTTGACGACAGTAATAAACTCAAATGCAATTCCGAAAACAATAAAATTTTCAAATCTTAAACTTGAACCCGTCCAAAAATTTAGGTCAATATTTAATGTAAATCTTCAAAATCCGGATTCCCAATATATAGACAGAAATTACGAAATAAGAAACCAATTACGCTTAGATCACTTGAACGATGAGGAGAGTGAACTAATTACTCAACTCTGTTTAGACTTTTCAGACATATTCTATTTAGAAGGTGACAACTTGATATTTACCAATGAAATCAAACATTCAATAGACACTAACGATTCTAAACCAATTTTCACTAAATCTTATCGTTACCCCCAAATTCATAAACAAGAGGTAAAATCACAAGTCTCAAAAATGCTCGACCAAGGCATTATCCAGCCTTCAATTTCTCCCTGGTCCTCCCCAGTTTGGGTAATCCCCAAAAAACTAGACGCTTCTGGTAAACAGAAATGGCGCGTCGTAGTTGACTACCGAAAATTAAACGAAGTAACGATAGGTGATAAGTATCCTTTGCCCAACATTTCTGATCTTCTAGACCAATTAGGCAGATGTCAATATTTCACGACTCTAGACTTGGCCTCTGGCTTCCACCAAATTGAAATCGATCCTAAGGACATCCAAAAAACAGCTTTCACGGTAGAGAATGGCCACTACGAATTTGTACGTATGCCATTCGGTCTAAAAAATGCTCCATCCACTTTCCAGAGGGTCATGGACAATATTCTATTAGGCATCCAAAATGAACGCTGTCTCGTCTACATGGACGATATTATTGTTTATTCCCCTACTATCCATGAACATATTTCCCGATTAACAGAAGTCTTCAAACGTCTACAAAAAGCCAACCTCAAAATTCAGCCAGACAAATGCGAATTCCCTCGCAAGGAAGTCGCCTATTTAGGGCATCTTATTACAAAGGATGGTGTAAAACCAAACCCTGCCAAAGTCGAAGCAATTCTAAATTTTCCTCAACCCAAAAATCAGAAAGAAATTAAATCTTTTCTAGGTCTAGCAGGCTACTATAGACGCTTCATTCCTAATTTCTCCAAGATTTCAAAACCCTTAACTAAGTTGCTACAAAAAGATATACCTTTCAATTTCGACAATGACTGTACAAACTCATTCGAAACCCTAAAACAAACTTTGACAACTACCCCGATATTGATCTACCCCAACTTTGATGAACCTTTTGTCCTAACTACAGACGCTAGTGCATTTGCAATAGGTTCTGTACTTTCACAAGGAAGTATAGGAATAGATTTGCCAATCGCATACGCATCTCGAACTTTATGCGGCGCGGAAACTAGGTATTCAACCATTGAGCGTGAACTTTTATCTTTGGTCTGGAGTGTAAAGCATTTTAGGCCATATCTATTCGGAGGGAAGTTCAAACTCGTCACCGACCACCGACCACTCACTTGGTTATTTTCCATAAAAGACCCAGGTAGTAGACTAGCCCGTTGGCGCTTAAAACTCGAAGAATACGATTACGAAATAATATACAAACCCGGAAAGATCAATAAAAACGCGGACGCGTTGTCCAGAATAAAAATTAATCACTTTTCAGAATGTTCCAAATTTTATTCAAAAATTCTAGCCGCAAACGAAGACTCAGATGAAGACGAAATTCCAGGCAACGACGACTAAATTACCGACGAACAAATCACCCGAGAATTTGACACATTTTCCCGACTTTACAAAACCAAATCTCTAATAGACTATTCCAAAATTCAAATCACAAATAAACAACTATTAGATCGAGAAAATAAAAATATCATAACGTTCTTCCAACAAAACAGCTTGGCAGACCTTCACCATCAAATTATCGAAGATATTTTCGAGGAAAACCCAGAGTTTTATAACAACACAATTAATATCGTTTCCAGTAAATCGACCCGACAAAGAAACTATTACATTATCGCTCTACCCTTCGAACCAGAGTCTGTGGTAGAACACCTATTTTTAACACTGTACAAACATCGAAACAAATTAGACCTTTCCAAAACTTATCACGTTGAAAACAATCTAGACTTTCCAATTCTCGAAATCCTATCATTTATTTTTGCAGAAAAAGACTTAAAACTAATCATATGTCAAAATTTAGTACGAACTCCCGACGAGGACCAACGTCCGATCATTCTCGACCAGCATCACACCGGAAAAAATAATTTACATCGTGGAATAAATGAAACGATACGTAGAATCAAAAATAAATATAATTGGCAAGGCTTAACAAAAGACGTCGAAAATTTTATAAAAAATTGTGAAACATGTCAAAGAACAAAAGTCTGTCGCAAGAACCTCAACAATCCCTTAGTGATTACCGAAACCCCTAAAACTCCATTTGAGAGAGTTAATATTGATCTATTCGAATTTCCCACGCGAAACTATGCATTAACTATCCGCGTCGAGTTAACAAAATTTACTCAGGCTTACGCAGTCCCAGACAAGAGCGCAAAATCAGTCGTAAATACCCTGTTGCTTTATTTTCAGCATTATGGTACCCCACTAAGAATTCATTGCGATTATGGCGGTGAATTTGATAATAATTTATTAAAAGACCTTTACACCCTTTACGACATAAAACTAACATACTCAAGCGTAGGACACCCTCAATCCAACGGATCTATCGAACGATTCCATGCCACCCTAGCGGAAATGATCAGAATACATAAAACAGAGAATCCGAACGAACATCCTTTCACCATATTACCATACGCGGTAATATGTTATAACAATTCAGTAAACAAGACTCATGGCTTTACGCCATACGAACTTATTTTCGGACATACAGCTAACCGACCACCTGAAACTCTTTACAACCAAAAAGACCTGATCACCAAATACGTTAGAGACCTAAATAATCGAATATCCCATTATTACAAAATTGCGCGAAGTCGAACAGAAGCACAAAAACAAAAAGCCAAAGTTCGATTCGACAAGAACATTCCCGAAAATAGACACACATATAATATTGGCGACAAAGTGTACGTCAAAGAATCACAAATAAAAAATAAACTGCAAAATAAATTCAACGGTCCCTTTGAAATTACAGAAATGTTTCAAAATTCCGATACATTACTAAATCTCGAAACAAACCAAACAACCAAAGTAAATTTTGATCGAATGAAACCATATACTGAAGATTAAATTTATTTTCAGGTTTCTCCTGCTGATCGGATCAGCACTTGCTCAATTTAAAATAACACCTATTAACAATACGATCGGAGTATATTATCACCAAGACACGGACATTGTGATTTCTCACAAGAAATGGACTTTACTGGTACACAAAAACATATCTGCCTTTAAGACAGCTTTCGACAAAAACGACAAGATCTTACAGACACTATACAACACACTCGACCCAGCATATCATTACATGAACGTCTTTTCAGGAGATGTAAAAACTCACCTTAGCTTATTGACGCAAATTTCCCAATCAATACAATCAAAATTTGACGAAATTTACCTTGACACGAAACGATACAAACGAGGAATACTAAATGGCATCGGAACGATTTTCAAGTCAATAACCGGAAATTTAGACGCAGAAGACGGTCAGTATTATTCTGATTGTATCAACAAATTGAATAATGACGAACACCAACTCGAAAACCTAATTAAAAACCAAATATCCGTTACAACTTCAGTAATCAAAAATTTCAACGCAACTATTCAAAAATTGCAAGTTGACGAAGAAACTTTCAATAAAGATATTAAAGAAATTGAAACCTCAATTTTAGACATGACTAAGGACATAGAAAACGTCCATGCAAAACTGAAATTTATCGAAATCTGCGAACAACTTATGGCAAGTTATTTATTTATCGAGGATAACCTAAATGACATTCTAGATTCCATCACTTTCGCGAGGCTTAAAATAATTCACACGTCAATTATAAAACCAAAAGACTTAGTAAATTCTCTACAGGAAATTTCGCAAAACCTACAAAGGAACAATTTACCGCTTCCAATCAAACTATCAAAGGTTGCACAGTACTTAGACATTATAGAACTAAAAGCTTTTCAAACAAATTCGGATCTAATATTTGTGTTAGACATACCTTTAATAGACCCTCAAACATATTCAGTATTTCAATTATACCCTATTCCTATTTTGGATAATAGAACTGGTTTATATCATGTATTATCAACTTCTCAAAAATATATCGCGAGAGATGATGATTCATTAATGTACATACCTATCTCGAACCTTGAAGAATGCAAACCACTTTATTTCAACACCAAATTATGTCCAAATTTATTTGCATATCCTATTGACAACAATGCCATATGCGAAGCCCGTCCCTTCAAGAACCTCAAAACTCTGCCAGAAAACTGCCAGACGTCATTTATCATCAGCCAAGGCTACAACGTCCAAAAAATAGATGAAAACACATGGTTAGTTATTAACGCAGAACCTCTACAAACAACCATCAACTGTCCAGAAAGAAATTCAAAAACTGAAGTCATCTACAAAAATTCAATAGTACAATTACAACCAAATTGTTACGCCTTCATAGGCATCACAAAAATTCAAGCCAGTACCAATGAAGTAACCGATGTAAAAGACGACACTCATCCAATCCAAATTCCATTTGAATGTTGTAAACATATTCCAGACAAAATCCGAGCTCCAAATCTTAAACCACTAAAAATAAACAATCTCAATACGGAAGACCTCGAAGTTGCCAAACACAAGTTGGACCAATACTCCAGAGATTTAGATGATTTGATCAACGAACCCTTTATAACAAAACACATATCCTGGTTCACCTATTTTATCATTGTGCTAATATTTGGACTGTTATTTCTGTACCTATTTTGTAAGTGCAGAACAAAAAGACGAAGACTAGCCATCGATGTTTCTGCATCACCCCCATCTCCACCGAGGCCTAGCAAACCCTACAGGACATTTGCTAACCTATTTCCTTCACGAAGACGACCTACCTTAAGAAGAGAAGACAACGAAGCCGAAGACATAGAACTTACATAAAGACAAACTGTTTTGTGCCTTTTTACTGACTTTTAGTGCTGGACTCTTCAGTGAATTTTATTTCATTTGTTTAATCATTATATTTCATTATTTTTCTATCATTTGTTAATTTCAATTTTATTAACATTTTTACGTCATTTTCATTCAAACCCATCATGCTTATATTTTATGCTTTCACAGTAAAGCTATATTTTAACCTTGGGAATATTTTATCCCATTTTACAATTCAAACCTAGTATGTTTGTATTTTACGCTTTCTTGCCAAAGCTATATTTTAACTCTAACATTTTTATGTTATTTTATTTTTATGAATCAAGCTTATTGTGCTTGCATTTCATATTTTAGATGCTAAGGTTATATTCTGTATTTTAAACCTTACGATTTAACATTTTTGTACTCTTTATATTTTTCCAAATTGTACCATTACCTTTTATATACATTTTATATTCATTTCAAAAGTTGCTGCATAAAACACCAACTTTTTTTATAAGGGGGAAGCTGTTATAATAGAAATATACCATGATATATAATATCACCGAGACAGGCTTAACCTTCTCAGACATATCACATTACAAATTGCGTAACAGCTCTTCTCTAATAACCGCTCACGCTAGCTGAGCTTAACATTTCATTCTCAGTAATCTGTTATCATGCTGAATTGCAAATCCAATGTTCTTTGTTCTCCAGACATTATAAATATTACCCACTGTCATTGTAAACCTCAGTCTTATACTCACTTTCGAATAAACCTCATCTAAATTATTATTGTATTTTCTTAACGAGTCAACGTTGACTCCAGTGTTAAATAAAATAAATGTTTTTAAAAAGTTAAATCTACAATCCACTATCTAACATATATACAATATACATACATACATATTACAAGGGGTTAATAATATATTTTTTTAGTTATAAGCATAAGTAATTTGTATTTTCTAATGCATATAGGAAGTAGAAATAAAAATTTTTACTAGAGTGTTCGAAGGCATCGTCAATATTATTATATATTTTGCAAATTTGGTAACTAAAACTGCGTTTAAATAGTTCTGTTCTGTGGGCTGGTGGAGTTAGAAGACCCTTAAATCTAAGATTTAGTGTATGAACATCTGTCCTAAATTTTATTTTTTGATATAAGTAGACTGGGGACATCTATTATTATGTTATGAAAGAGACATGCTGAATGATGAAGTCTTCTATTTTTCATATTTAGCCAATTAATCTCTTTTAATTTATGAGATATTCTCTGGTTCCGACGTATTCCATAAATTAGCCTTAGACAAGAATTTTGTAATTTTTGTATTTTGTTGACGTATATTAAGTCCAAACAAGGGCCATACAAACTATCTGCATAATTTAAAATTGATAAGACCAACGTTTCACAGAGTAAAATTTTTGTTTTCTGAGGAAGAAATTGCCTATTACTATATATTAATTTTAGAGATGAGTAGGCCTTTTGTAATAATTTGTTGATATTTTCTTTAAATCGTAAGTCCGTGTCAATTATTACCCCTAGACTTTTAATTTTCTCTTTTCTTTCTAATTTCTTATTAGTATATTTACACTATCTAAAATGCTGTTTCTTTGCATTTTCGGACCAAAGACAATAATATTAAATTTTGAAGGATTAATAACTAAACAATGGTCTTTTGCTATTTTTAGGAAGTTATCAAGGTCTTCATTTAAACGTGCACAAGCTATATTTACATCATTAGCAGAAAAAGACTGGTAAAGTTGTGTATCATCAGCATATAAATGAATTCTTGAATGTTTTAGCTGGGTTAGATTACTTGTGTATATGGTAAAAAGCAACGGACCGAGAATAGATCCTTGTGGGACAACTGTTTTTAAACTTATTCAGCTTGATTTAATGTTATTTAAAAGTACACACTGTTCCCGGTTTCTTAAATAATTGCTAAATAGTTTTACAGCATCTTCAGAGAGCCCAATATAGTGTAAAATCGCTAAAAGTATGTCATAGTTTATAGTATCGAAAGCTCTACTGAAGTCTAACAAAACCAGTACAGTACAGAGTCCTTTATCTGTGGCAGTAATAACCTCATCAACAATGTGTAAAAGAGCCGTAGTGCAGCTGTGTCCTGGTCTAAAACCAGACTGGACTATAGGTATTAATGAGTTATGTTCTAAGTATTCCCTTAATTGTAGTTCTATAATCTTTTCAATAATCTTTGACAAAGTTGGTAATATGCTGATGCACCTCAAATCTTTAAGAACTTCAGGATTGTCTTTTTTGGGCAACACAGTTACAACAGCTCTCCGCCACATTGCAGGGAAAATATTTTCAGTTAAACAGTGATTGACAATAATATGTGTTAAATATGGGACAATATGAGGACAGCACAATTTTAACATAGTGATATTAATTCCGTCGCACCCTGTAGCAGTAGTATTTATGTGACTCAAGATTTCGTATACACAATTATCGTTGACAGCTTGAAATTTAAAATTGTTATCATTAATATTATTATTACTATAAAAATTTATGACTTCATCTGAGACAGACGTTCTAGGTACACCATTAACAAAAAAATCATTTACTACAGTTACGTCACTTAAGTGTGCAGGTATTTCTTTATTTTTCCTTACGGGTACACAATTATTTTCTCTAAGAAATTAATGTCTTTTATTACATATTTTAGCTTTCCTAATTAAATGTTCATTTATTGTACTTACCTAGCATTTTTAATATACTTATTTAATAAAGACAATTTTTAACAGTTAATAGTTTCTTAATAGAAAAATTGTTTCTCACAATAATGGCCAATATCGAATTTTGAAATGAAGCGGCAAATTTCGAATTCCTCGACCAATCAGAGGCGACGATGACTGCTATCCCTTGTCGCTCGTGGTGGATAATATATCAATTGTCAAAAACGCTATTTGCTGTTGTGTACAATATTTTTTTCGATGATGAATAGATTGGACAGTTACTTAATGAAACTCATAATGCGAGAATAATGAGAAACTTTACTGCTTCTCTTGATTTTCACTTGGCCTCACAATAGCTTTTTCAGATGATGAGTACTACTATATATATTTTATAATAACTGTCTTTGTGTGACGAAACAATTGATATGTTAACAAAGAAATAGTGAAAATAAACTAGTGAAACTTCTCATTACTTTCTCATTACTCTCTAAATATTTTTTCAATTCTTGCTCTGAGTGTACATCTTTTCCAACTTTAAGTTATTTCCCATAAATGCACTGCAAAATTATTCTCCGCACTTGCTGAATTCTGCATTACACTTGTTGTTTTTTGAGTTTTTTTTAACTGTAAACCTTAATAAAAAGACAAAATTTTTTGAATGATTAACATAATAGACCAAGAGCTAGTCTGAGAAGCCTGCGAACCTCCGTCAACTTTTATGGTGTATAATCCTGTTTAAAAAGACTACGCTGGGTCCAGATCCTGGCGGTAGGGACGTTTTCGTGTGAGGGGTATTTTCCAAATCAATAACTTTGTAGTCTAAAAACCATTTTACAAAATGCCAAAACATTTGAACACTACACTAGAATACACTATTAGACTTTTACTATCTATATAGCAATATCGGGAGACGAATAAGACTAGTTTTCAATCTTAATTATCTCTTGATGATGCCAATATGGTTAGCGAAACACGCGTCGAGTAGTGTGATTGTAGTGTCCAAATTCTTTGGCGCTTCATGAAAGTGATGTTTATACATCAAATATATTGATTTCTGAAAAACAGCCTTCATATGAAAACGCCTCCACCCCCAGTACCCAGTGTAGGGTTAAATAGAACTACGCACGATAAAAGCTGAGGGAGGTTCTCAGACTCTCTTTTTAAAATTCAGTAGCTCTTGGTCTATAATGGATATTTAAATTAATATTGTAATTATTACAATTTGAAATATTGTCAGAAAACGAAAGATCACCTAGATTAGATATCTTAATTGCGATCTTGAACCACGTAAATACTACATTCTCCAATACTTCGGCAATAATGTCTTGACAGTGGAGCAAAAACCCCAGCCCCCAGACATACGGGGTCAAATTGGGAACGACCAGACAAACAAAAAACCATTAATCTTTTTCCTCTAGGAACACTTTAGAAAAAATTGTTCATGACAACTCAGACAAACTTTCCTATTTAGAAATAAATAAATTTTAATAATAATAATAAACAGCACAGAAATTAGACAACCCCCAAATTCCAGAACCCAAGGCTTGTGCGGAAGGGGGTTACACATTGAAAAAACGCGGACATACAACCATTTCCTCCGACAGTGCCAGTGCTGGAGCCAGGATTCGAACCCGATGGTGCGATGTCCGTGTGTCAAGCTTTAGCTAATGTTTATTAGCATTCTCAAAACATTAACTTGAGGTTAATTTGATAAAACTGCGTCGAAACACATGGCAGGAAAATTACTTAATACGCTACTAGTGGTCGATCCCACACACATAGCTACACTGCTATTGTTATTAATAAAACATTTAACTTAAGTTTAATTACACATATTGATAAAATCTGATTAAAATTTCATTTAAAATAATTTACAAAATGATGATAATTTTTTAAATTATTTTAAATGAAATTTTAATCAGATTTTATCAATATGTGTAATTAAACTTAAGTTAAATGTAAGTTGATAAAATGTTCATTCACGTTATTCGTTATTTCTTGTGGATCATTTATTAAAATACCATTAATTTTTATTTCGCGAATATTATTAGTCTTATTATTCCTTGTACCTAGACCATTATTAATAATCGACCAAGCAGCTTTCGATTTGTTAGTAGCTTTATTAAAAAAATTGTCATTATATAACCGCTTAGCTGCTTTTATGACTTTCTCGTGCACTCTTCTGTAAGCTTGATAACTATCTTTTAGTTGATATCATAATTTTATAAAGAAATTTCAGTTTCGAGTAGAAATCTTAATATTGGAAGTTATCCAGTTCTTTTTGTTAGTGTCAGTTTTGACAACAACAAAGGGAAGACATATGTCTATATAGTGAATCATGTTGCCAGTAAATGAATCAAAACCGTCATTAATATTTTTCACGCTATACACGTTAAGCTAATTTTCCCTACTTACATGCGCAAACATGTTAAAATTATTTTCAATGTAAAGCCTACATTTTACAGAATTCGCAATTTGCATGATACTTGGTAGGTTAAAAGACAAAAGCTGAGAAGTGTGATCTGATAAACCATTTGAAACAACTTTAGAGTCAAATTCAAAACTACTATTAATTAAGAAATTGCTACACATATAATCAATACAAGTTTCCGAATGCATAGCTAATCTAGTTCGCAAACAAGAAGTAAAATCACAAGTTTCAAAAATGTTAGACCAAGGCATAATCTAGCTTTCAATTTCTCCCTGGTCCTCCCCAGTTTGGGTAGTCCCCAAAAAACTAGACGCTTCTGGTAAACAGAAATGGCGCGTTGTAGTTGATTACCGAAAATTAAACGAAGTAACGATAGGTGATAAATATCCTCTACCCAACATTTCCGAGCTTTCAGATCAATTAGGTAAATGTCAATATTTCACAACTTTAGACTCGGCCTCTGACTTCCACCAAATTGAAATCGATCCCAAAAGACGTTCAAAAAATTCAGGGGTTGAAAATGGTCATTTTGAATTCGTACGAATGCCTTTTGTACTCAAAAATGTTCCATCAACATTTCAAAGGAATGAACAACATTTTGCTAGAAATGTTTCGTCTATATAGACGATATCATTATCTACTCCCCTACTATCCATGAACACATTCTTCGGTTAACAGAAGTTTTCAAACGTCTACAACAAACCAACCTCAAAATTCAGCCAGGCAAATACGAATTCATTCGAAAAGAAGTCGCCTATTTAGGGCATCTTATTACAAAGGATGGTGCAAAACCGTATGCTGCCAAAGTCGAAGCGATTCTAAATTTTCCTCAACCCAAAAATCAGAAAGAAATTAAATCTTTTCTACGTCTAGCAGGCTATTATAGACGCTTCGTTCTTAATTTTTCCAAAATTTTGAAACCCTTGACTAAATTGCTACAAAAGGATATGCCTTATAATTTCGACAATAACTGTACAAATTCATTCGAAAACCTAAAATAAATTTTGACAACTACCCCGATATTGATCTACCTCAACTTTGATGAACCTTTTATCCCAACTACAGACGCTAGTGCATTTGCAATAGGTTCTCTAATCTCACAGGGAAGTATAGGAAAAGATTTGCGAATCGCATACGCATCTCAAACTAAGTACTCTACAATTGAGCGTGAACTTTTAGCCTTGGTCTGGTCCGTAAAGCATTTTAAGTCATATCTGTTCGGAAGGAAGTTCAAACTCCTCACCGACCACTCACTTGTCTATTTTCCATAAAAGATCCAGGTAGTAGACTAGTCAGTTGGTGCTTGAAACTCGAAGAATATGGCTATGAGATAATATACAAACCCGGAAAAATCAGTAAAAACGCGGACGCGTTGTCCAGAATAAAAGTCAATCACTTTTCAGAATGTTCCAAATTTTATTCAAAAATTCTAGCCACAAACGAAGACCCAAACGAAGACTCAAACGTAGACTAAGACAAAGATGAAATTTCAGACAACGACGACGAGATTACTGACGAACAAATTGCCCGAGAATTTGACATATTCTCGCGACAAAACCAAGTCTCTAATAGACTATTCCGAAATTCAAATCACAAATAAACAACTATTAGATCGAGAAAGTGAAAATATCATAACGTTCTTCCAACAAAACAACTTGACAGACTTTCACCATCAAATTACCGAAGGTATTCTCTAGGAAAACCCCGAATTTTGTAACAACACAATCAATACCGTAGTAAATCGACCCGACAAAGAAATTATTACATTACCGCTCTACACTTCGACCCAGAGTCTGTGGTAGAACACCTACTTTTAACATTATACAAACATCGAAACAAATTAGACCTTTTCAAAACCTACCACGTTGATAATAACTTAGACTTTCCAATTATCGAAATCCTATCATTTATTTTTGCAGAAAAAGACTTAAAACTAATCATTTGCCAAAATTTAGTACGAATCTCCGACGAGGACCAACGTCCGATCATCCTTGACCAACATCACACCGGGAAAAACAATTTACATTGCGGAATAAATGAAACAATACGTAGAATCAAAAACAAATATAATTTGCAAGGCTTAACAAAAGATGTCGAAAACTTCATAAAAAACTGTGAAACATGTCAAAGGATAAAAGTCTGTCGTAAGAACCTTAATAATCCCTTAGTAATCACGGAAACTCCTAAAATCCCGTTCGAAAGAGTTAATATCGATATATTTGAATTTTCCACGCGAAACTACGCATTAACCATCCGCGACGAATTAACGAAATTCGCGCAAGCTTATGCTGTCTCAGACAAAATTGCAAAATCAGTCGTAAAGACCCTGGTGCTATATTTCCAACGTTACGGCATCCCATTAAGAACTAATTGTGGTTATGGCGGTGAATTCGATAATGATTTATTAAAAGATCTTTGTACTGTCTACGATATAAAATTAACATACTCCAGCGTAGGACATCCTCAATCCAATGGATCTGTCGAACGATTCCATGCCACCCTAGCGGAAATGATAAGAATACACAAAACCGAAAATCCCAACGAACATCCCTTTACTATATTACCCTATGCAGTGATTTTTTTTATACATTTATTTAACGTCGGTCTATTTCCGCTACTGAGGCCTAACACCGACGCCTGTAGAAGTGTTACCCCCAACCAGGAATTTTGCCGAACTTCTTCCCTGAAGAAGATCTAGGAGTAATATTCGATCCAAAGTTATCTTTTATTAGCCATATCAATCAAATCACCGCTAATTCCTTCAAAAATTTAGGCTTCATTATCCGTAATTGTAAAGAATTTAGCATTGAAAAACCTCAGAGTTCTGGAAATTATCCAGAGAGAGGTTTTCCACACTGTGACTTATTACATAGATTCAGCACGGGTGATCTTCAACTACGTCGGACGTATCACTATCTTGTATTCCTTTTTAAGATTATAAATGGCACTATTGACTGCCCTGAAATTCTTAGTTGCATTAGATTTCATGTTCCTAATTTGCAGATTCGCTCGCATTCGTTTCTATTCTATTTGCCTGCACCAAGAACAAATTTGCTGTTATTTTCTCCTCTGCACCGTATATGTTCCAACTATGATTCTTTATATAATAATGTAGATATTTTTAATACTAGTATATCCAAAATGCGAAATGTGGTTCTCAATGCTGCACAACAACTGTAGCTTCTAAACTACTAGATTACAACTCTTAGGACTATACTAATCATAGACTTATTTTGTTAATTTTTATTATCATTAATTGTTTACCTTTAGTTAAGCTATTTAGTTTTAGTTACTATTTAGTTTTCTTTTTATGTTTGCAAAATTCTTGCCCTATAATTGGATTTCTGTCTGGGCAGTCGTAACAAAAAAAATAAAATAAAAAAATAAAAATAAAGAAGAGTAGGGATATTTTACTTGCCTAACATTTAATAGACAAGAGACCAACTGCTTTACATCCCCTCCGAAGGATGGTATATCCCCTATACAACCCTCGTCTAAGGTTGTATAGCTTCCGCGCATACACTGATATACAATCCGCTGGAAGATATGTGAGGCGAGGACGCGGTCTTCGTTGGAACGCTCACTCATCCAATACTACCCGCGCTTGACGTTGCTTTACATCGCATATCGAAATATGTACATAGTAAAGACGCACCTACTCTCTCCCTACCCTATGCAGTGATATGCTACAATAACTCAGTAAACAAAACTCATGGCTTTACGCCACATACGAGCTTATTTTTGGACATAAAGCTAACCGACCACCCGAAACTCTTTACAACCAGAAAAACCTGATTACCAAATACATTAGAGACCTTAAGAACTGGATATCCTACTATTATAAAATTGCGAGAAGTCGAACAGAGGTACAAAAACAAAAACTCAAAGTTTGATTCGACAAAAACATTCCCGAAAATCGACACACATGTAATATTTGCGACAAAGTGTACGTCAAAGAATCACAAATAAAAAAACAAATTACAGAACAAATTTAGCGGCCCCTTCGAAACAAACCAAACGACTACAGTAAATTTTGACCGAATGAAATCCTATACTGAAAATTAAATTTATTTTTAGATTTTTCCTGCTGTTCGGATCACCACTTGCTTAATTTAGAATAACACCAATTAACAATACGATCGGAGTATACTATCACCGAGATACAGACATTGTGATTTCGCACAAAAAATGAACCATACTTGTACACAAGAACATTTCAACTTTTAAAACAGCTTTCGTAAAAAATTACAAAATTCTTCAGGCGCTCTACGACACACTCGACCTAACATATCATTACATGAACGTCTTTCTAGGCGAAACAAAAACTCACCTCAGTTTATTGACACAAATTTCTCAATCAATACAATCAAAATTTGACGAAATTTACCTTGACACGAAACGATACAAACGAGGAATACTAAATGGCATCGGAACAATTTTTAAATTAATTACTGTATAACTGGAAATTTAGACGCAGAAGATGGTCAGTATTATTCTGATTGCATTAACAAATTGAATAATGTCGAGCGCCAACTCGAAAGCCTAATCAAAAACCAAATATCTGTCACCACTTCAGTAATCAAAAATTTCAACGCAACTATTCAAAAATTACAAGTTGACGAAGAAACTTTCAACGAAGATATTAAAGAAATCGAAACTTCAATTTTAGACATAACTAAGGACATAAAGAACATCCATGCAAAATTAAAATTTATAGAAATCTGCGAACGGCTTATGGCAAGCTACCTATTTATCGAAGATAACTTAAACGATAGCCTGAATTCAATCACTAATTCACAGATCAATCATAAACCCAAAAGATTTAGTAAATTCTCTATAGGACATTTCACAAAAACTACAAAGGAACAATTTGCCACTTCCAATCAAATTATCAAAAGTTGCACAGTACTTAGATATTATAGAACTAAAAGCTTTTCAAATATTCAGATTTAATATTCGTATTAGATCCTCAAACCTATTCGGTATTTCAATTATACCCTCTCCCTATTTTGGATAATAAAACTGGCTTATATCATATCTTGTCTACTTCTCAAAAATATATCGCGAGAGATAATGATTCTTTAATGTACTTAACCATCCCGGACCTCAGAGAATGCAAACCAATCTACTTCAACACTAAATTATGTCCAAATTTATTTTCATATCTCATTGATGGTAATGCCATATGCGAAGCCCGTCTCTTCAAGAATCTCAAAACCCTGCCAGGAAGCTGCCAAACATCATTCATCATCAGCCAAGGCTATAACGTCCAAAAGATAGACGAAAACACATGGTTAGTTATTAATGCAGAACCCCTATAACCAACCATCAACTGTCTAGAAAGAAGTTCGAAAACTACAGTAATTTACAAAAACTCGACAGTAAAATTACAACCTAATTGTTACGCCTTTATTGGCATCACAAAAATCCAAACCAGTATCAACGAAGTAACCGACGTAAAAGACGACACTCATCCTATCCAAATTCCATTCGAATGCTGCAACAAAATTCCAGACAAAATTAGAGTACCAGATCTTAAACCGTTAAAATTAAACAATCTCAACACAGAAGATCTCGAAATTTCTAAACACAAGTTGGATCAAAATTCCCGAAACTTGGAAGATTTGATCAACGAACATTTTATAACAAAACACATATCCTGATTCATCTATTTCATCATTGTGCTAATACTTGGACTATTATTTCTGTACCTATTTTCTAAGTGCAGAATAAAAAGACGAAGACTAGCCATCGATGCTTCTGCATCACCCCCATCTCCACCGAGGCCCAGCAAACCTCCTAGTACATTTGCTAGCCTATTGCCTTCACGAAGACGGCCTACTCTAAGAAGAGAAGACGATGAAGCCGAAGACATAGAACTCACCTAAAGACAAACTGTTTTGTGCCTTTTACAGACTTTTAGTGGTGGACTCTTCAGTGAACCTTATTTTATTGATTTAACCATTATATTTCATTATTTTTCTTATCCTTTGTTAATCTCAATCGTATTAACATTTTACGTCATTTTCGTTCAAATTTATCATGCTTGTATTTTATGCTTTCACAGTAAAGCTATATTTTAACCTTAGGAATATTTTATCCCATTTTACAATTCAAACTTAGTATGTTTGTATTTTACGCTTTCTTGCTAAAGCTGTATTTTAACATGTTTATGTTATTTTATGATTCAAGCTTATTGTGCTTGACGTTAAGGTTATATTCTGTATTTTAAACCTTACATTTTGTACTCTTTTACATTTCCCAAATTGCATTATCACATTTTATATCTATTTCAAAAGTTGCTGCATGAAACGTCAACTTTTTTATAAGGAGGAAGCTGTTATAGTCGAAATATACCATAACATACGATATTACCGAGACAGGCTTAACCTTCTCAAATATATCATGTTACTGCGTAACAGCTCATCTCAAATACCGCTCACGCTGTATGAGCATATATCAATTTTCAGTAAGCATAATTGTGCTGATTCGCCAATACCATATTTCTTTGCTCCCCAGATATTAGGAATATTACCCACAGACATTTGTAACCTCAGTCTTATATTCACCTTTAGAATAAACCAGTCAAAATTATTATTGTTATTTCTCTACACAGTCAGTACTGACTCCATTATAAGTGAATAAAAGTTTTTAAAAAGTTATTACAAGAATCCAAAATCTAACGTGCATGTATGTTATATTACTGTTAATTTTCTAAAATTATTGCGTTACTCTATATATTTACTAACTTTTACATTTCTCTATTTTTCAGTTACAATTCTCCATTTCATTTTTCCAGACTTACGGTTTTCTTTAAACTGGAACAATTTTTAACTTCACGAAGACACGAATTATATGGCCCAACAGATTTTTTGGCAAATTTTGGAGGCTTACTTGGACTGTTCACAGGATTTTCCTTATTGTCATTAATGGAAATTATATATTTTTTAACTCTGAGAGTAGTTTGTAATATAAGACGGTACAATGTTTGGGCAGGGCCTACTGAGTAACCAGAACATATTGTAGGTAATTTGTAAGAAAATGATTAATAATAAGGAAAAGGAGAATTTTGATTATTACTTCAAAATTGTAGCAAAAATGTGAAATTACTTTGTTTCTAACTTCACCTTGTTCCCAGATAAACGCCATTAGTTCTTGACAAAAAGCCATATATATGCTTATAACTTTAACACTACTTGAGATATTTTAACAAAACTTCACAACAGGGTTTTTAATGATGGCCTATAAAGATGGTATGAATTTTCTTTTTATAAAAAAATCCCTAATACGATTTACCTCAAAATTTACTAAATTTTCACATCCGCACTGTGGAATAAATGAAATAGGTATATGCGCTGTTACTTGCCTTGAAGACGTGTGCATTGTGCAACTTATCCAAATTTAAAATAAATCGATTTATTAATTAGCTATTATCATATTGCCGCGGAAAGTGGAACACATTGTATAAAAAAGAAAATTGAAAATCTCATAATATTTTAAAATAATTCAAATAATTCATTAAATTAATTCTAACCACAAATAGGATAGTTTTCTTTTCCTAGTCATACGAAGCCAAGTGTATAAATTTTTTCGCAATGCTTTCTTTTACTATTTTAGTAAAAATTTAAAAATTGAATGAATAAAAGGCAATTGAAAAGAAATAAATAGAAAGTTTAACAAAAAAGTGGAAATGTATTTTTGAAATTACTAATACTAATACATTAGAAATTCTAATTTCGTAATTTCTTATTAACATAATAATTTGTAAACATAATATTTTTAGTCGCAAACTCCTCTATAAATCCTTATTTTACTATAAGGAAAGTAACCAGACTGCAACCAAAGTTACAAATCTGGCGCGTTAAGTGTAATAATTGCATATTACCATCAAAACGCTAATGCTTCGATTGCAACAAACACCAGCCGAAAGACTGATCCTACTTAAAGGAGCTCCCTTGCCAGTCGTCACACACCACTTGCAGACTGCAGTTTCGAGCTGTTGGCTCTCGTCAGTGCAAGGTAGGTATGCAACGACCGACATGAGAATCCTTTGACTATAGTACATCCCGGTATTTTTACAATAGCGACATGTAAAACAGCCAGCAGGTGCCATCTAGAGGTCCAGTGTCTGTTGCAATGGAAAAATAAATAGCCTGACTTGGCTTAGCATAGTTCAAATGTGCTTTTAGAGGGCGGAATATTAAACATAATATTTTTAGTCGCAAACTGGTTACTTTCCTTATAGTAAAATAATGATTTATAGAGGAGTTTGCGACTAAAAATATTATGTTTAATATTCCGCCCTCTAAAAAGCACATTTGAACTATAATAATTTGTGTTTTAAATATATTGAAATAAATTATTAAATGTTATTTATTTCTGGGTATTATTTATAATTTAGCGAAGTCCTTCCTTACTGCTATTTACAGCCGTCGACACTTAATACCACAGCTGCAGTTCATAGTCATTTACATTTTAAAGTGCTGGCGGATCACATCCTTGCTTTAACAGATATGTAGATATATTTATTATTTAATTCAGTCAATTTCTCTTTTTTTACCTCTTGGAAAAACATTAAATGTAGGAGAATTATTTTTGGTATTTTAGGGGAAATCGTTAAAGATTGAAATTGTCTTTGTAAGGGGCGGGCGGGGGGAGCGGTGGGGTTGGGTGGAGGCATATACTTAAGCTACTGCCTGTGTAAAGGGGACTAAAAACAGTTTTTTCGGGAATAACTGTTTTCCTGTTGATCTTATTAGGAGACATTTTGTAAAAAACAAAATTCTCGACAAGTTTTGTGGTTTAAGAATTGTAGCGGGGTGAAAATTTTATGATTTTTTAATAATATCTAAAATTATTTCATCGAGCTTTCTCCAGTTTAGTATTAAATAAATTTGAGAGATTCAGTTTGGATGTATGTATAGATCTCTTGGTGATATTGAGAGAACTGTCAAGACACATCTGGAAATGCAGAAATTTCCGAGAAATGTTCTTCCTTCCCCAGCACGAAGAAGCAGCGACCACATCATTTTTCTTCATGCATTCAATGACTGTGATGCGACGCCTGCAATCTTCGAAATAAGAAATTGAGAAGTCAGAAGAAATTGAGGAAAACGTAACAAGACGTAAAAGCATTAAATATTAACGAATCTGCACCATCGCAATGAACTAAACGAACATAAACTGAAGAGGCATTAATAATTCTGTTGTGAATTTTCAAAATATTTAAAATTAATGAATGCATATTCATGACGAAACTTCATTCATTTATCAATAGAACATAGCAGAGTCGCACCAAAGCCAATTTGCCACAAAATTTGCAAAATTCCGGGAAGTTCCTTCTAGTACTTTTAATAATACGTAAAATCAAAATTTAATACAGAAATCTTACGTTTTCATAGAGGTCTCAAATAGTCTATAGTGGTCGATTTTTTTGTCAAGTAAACAGAAAAAAATGACCTACGCCCACTCTGAACTATCGTCCTCTGACAAACTAAGCGATAAAATGTATTAAGACGGTAAATAAATTATTGAATTGAGCATCTACGTACAATTTTAAAATAGGGAAACAATAAAGATCTGCGATAGATTTTAATGTCAGTACAGAATCTGAATGGTTTTGAAATAGGAACTCTTGTTATTAATAACTGGTTATTCAATATTTCTCGTAAAAGATGTAATTATTTTTGAATAAGATGGGAGATATTTACTGGTTTTTGGCAGTCAAGTAATTTAATGTATTTGAATGCCAAGGTGAACGACGTGGATTCATTAGTTTTTCTATTAATCAGCGAGATGTATATTGATTGTTTTATTTCACTTACACTATAGAAGGTTTAATACTCTAAAATGACAAAGTTAAGGTTAGTAAATATCGAGCGAAAATTTACATTTCTTTCATTATGAAGAATATTTAATTTTTTTAATCCACAGTATATGCAAATGCGGTATGGATACTGGAGAGTTAGAACTCTCTCAGGCTAAAATAAATAACTCTGAGGAATCACAAAGACAGTACACCTGTTCAAGGAACTTAAAGAATTACATTTTGGAATTCTGTCGAGAGGGATCTTTACATGGAGTTAAGTACTTAGGACAACAACGAACATTAACCGAAAAGTAAGTAACTTAATGTACAAATCATTTAATATACAAATAAATATTAACAAAACTGCCATAATATGGGAAATATTTAAACATTTTTTTGACATTTCTGCTATTAAATATCAAAAATAGTCATTAGAACGGAGGGGCGATAGCATTTTACTTTGAAACCCAGTCTCTTTCAACAGATATTCTGCTATGTGTTTGATATATACAACAAAGTTTAAGGCTTAAAAAACACTTTTTATTTCGGGGTGGTTTATATACCCTCCCTTCCCGGAGTGTTGTCAAGATAATTGAAAACTAACTAACTACTAGAATTTCGAATTTGAAATTTTATTAAAATTGTTATATTGGTTATAACTACTGGAATAATGCAATTTTCGGATCGAGAAATTGGCCTAGCAGGTTTAAAAGTTTAGAAGGTGGTGCTGAAACATTTATAAGAGGAGATCTAGTGTTTAAATCTCAAATATCTCCATTGAAAATGCATATGTTAGAAATTAAAGGTCTTGAAATTCGCTTAAAGATTTTTGATCCCTATGCTTTAAAAACAACGAAGTTATGAATGAAAGAATGAGTGTTTGGTAAACATTTTTTAAGAGAAGTTTAGGTTCTTCCTGCTGTGGTTGGCCATAGAATGGAAATAAAAGTCAGTACTAATTGGTTACTGTTAACACACAGTATTGCTAATGTTACTACTAAAATTGTTTATTATTTAAAAAATAAAGCATTTCGCGAAAAGTACATCCAAACATTTATTTAACAGAATAGGTGACCATTTGTTGATTTTTTATGATGGTGGTAATGGCTTTCTCCGTCTTCTAATATTTGATAACCTTAACATTAGTCATTTTTTAAGGATTTACACTTTTTTATTATTCTGTTATTTTTAATATCAAAAATAAATAATAATAATAATAATAATAATAATAATAATAATAATAATGGTTGACTAAAACTGTATCGAGAGTAACATGAATATTTTCTTAAGGAAATATGTGACGTCTACTTCTGATCTGGTAAGTAAAAAAGAAGCAATTTCTTTATATTTCGCAAGTTTTGCTCTAGTGTATATACACACAAAAATAAAATCTTCATTTCCATTCCGTATCAAAAGGGCCTTGCAAAATAATTAATAAATTCTCAAAGAAATTTAACTTATACCGTTTACCAAATTCCATGCAAAAATTATAATAAAAATTGTTTCTGACCAAATACACAGTATCTTGATAACCGTTAAAAAGTACATAAAAATTATAATACTGTAATAAATTAACATAAAACCTAGGTTTTTAGATCTAGGGTCCTTAATTCATTAGTCCTGGAGCCCCAGATAGTTGGTACCATTGGTATGACTCTAAAACTAACGCAGTTTCCACCAACACCAAAAGACTTGAACAATGCACTGAAAACAGTTTCAATCATCTCCCGGTTGTTAGCCAAACGCGCGAAGAGTGTTCAAATTTTTTGGTGTTATTGGAATCCGCGTTAGTACTTGATAAAAACTAGAAAAACATGAAGTCTATTAAATGTCAGTGATATCTTGAAGCATGTTTTTATTGAGAGTAGGTAACGTTGAAAAATTAGGAAATACTAACTTTGTAAATATTGGCAGAGATGAAGACTGTTACAAAAGAATTCTGTTCAGCACTGATTATATATCAATCCATCGAAAATAACTCGATCGAAGAAAGTAGCCACCAACGGAGTGCTATATTTCTCTTGCTAGATGAGATTAGTGAGAAATTGTATATAAATATTTGATATATTTCTGTACGTGTTAAGCATGCGTTTAAAGTAAACTTTAGACTAAAAAGATATTCTTTACTGAGATTTTTTGTTGGCAATATCTAAATGGGACGATAAGAATTTACAACCTGAACCATAGAATACAGAACCATCATTATTTCAGTAGATATAAAGTTGTAATACTGAGGGTGAATAGATACCTCTTAATACCTATAATAAATTGTTGGACCAACTTTACCCCTGAAGCTGTCGTATATGTATAGTTAAAATTATTCCAGGTCAGTTTCACTAATTTAGAACTATTAATGATTTTAAAAGAGGAAAGCTATTTTCAACTTCACAGGTTATCGTGTCAATAAATATTGTAAATTTGCCATGCGCGTCCAAAGGTGAATCTTATACAAAACTCTAGTCAACAGATTGCAAATGATTATGTAAATTATCTAAGTCTAAGATAGTGATTGGTCTAAAATGTATTTCTCCTGATGTACCTATTACCTGTGGGATGTTTAAAGTTCGTTTTAATCCGAAATGGTCAGAAAATAATGTGTTTAAAACTGCAGTAGATATAGAGTTTTCAGTAATGTTTAACACGTTAAACGCCATGAGGTATAATGCGAATGTCTCACCTAATTTAGATCCCTAGACTTTGTTATATGTTGTGCCTCATTGCAATCGGTTCAATTTGACGTTGTAACACAGCAGGTATGTCTCGCCTTACTGGTTTCTTTATGGGAACTAAAAGAGCATGGCCCGAGAAGACAACATATAGTTTTGGTCCATAAATTTAGATTTTTGTATTTTTTTGGTATTTGATAGTGCGGCACAGCATATATGTCTCAACTTACTTGGTTAGTTCTTCTGATCCATACAATTTTACATTTTCTTTTTCCTTTGTTTTTGGAATTTGTCCTAAAACTGTAATAACTACTCAAGTGGTTTTTTCCACAAATTTCTGTTACAAAAAATACGAAAACAATGCACACTTCTAGAAAATACTACTAGTATTAAAATATAAATAGAAAAATTCCTTTTTTAGGTTTGCATGAAATGATGGTGATATTGATACATAAAAATGACAACTTCTGGTATCAACTTCCGGTCGTCCAATACATGCGATGTGGGGTATCAAATGAATCGTCTCGACATCTAGAACCGGAATTTAACTATATTTTCGTTCTAGGTGTAAAAATGACACTTAGTGCTGAATGATTTGAATTTCAAGTGTGAAATCATGTCCCCGGGTTCGAAACATGCCGAAATCCGCTATAAAATGACAACTTCCGGTTTCAACTTCCGGTCATCCAAAACATGCGGTAAGGGATACCAAATAAATCGTGTCAACGTCTAGCATAGGAATTTAACTGTATTTTCGTTCTAAGCGTAAAAATGCCACTTGTCCAAAACATGCGATGTGGGGTAACATAAATATTGAAGTCGTTTTTGTTCTTTACTGTACCCGTCAGACATGACGAAAACCAAATCAAGTGTTTACTGGACGGAAATACGATATAAACTAATCATTCACGCAATATTGTTCGAAGCGGTTTAGCGATGAAACGTAAATCTGGACAAGTTAAAATGCGACACAGATTATATGCCACGCGGCCCTAACTTGTGATATAGTCTTACAGGCCACGTGGCTTAAAACGCATATCACACAAAAATAAATAAATAAATAATTCAAAAATAAAAAAATATTTTTGTATATAAATTGCGCATCTATGTTAATTTCACACCAAACTAGAACCAGTGTGATAAAAAAAATGGCCCAGTGGACCCAATATTTGTATCATATGGTGGCGTTTAACGTGTTTTAAAAAGATGTTCAAGACAGTTTAGATTTTTTGTGGGAGTATTTCTTGAAGTGTAACCAAAATAACTAAACAGATTTAATAACAGTAATGTGTATTTGTTACCTGAATGAATATGTACATTGACATATCCACTAATGGTTATTTTATTATTCTTGGATAATATAAGTAAGAATGTTTCCAGGAATACATCAATGTCTTCACTTGGGGACCTGTAGACTGTTGCAATTTGAAAATCATTACATCTCATAGCAGCCAATTCACAGTGCAACTCTACAGAGATAGTGAAGTATATAAGTAGATAAGGAAGTAATGTTAGTTAATAAGGGTATTCATATTTCTCTTTAAAAATAGACTTTGCTACACCTAATAATAACAATTTATTTTAATAACTTTTAATATAGGATATGGTGGGCAGTAAGCATGGTAATTTCTTTATACCTTTGCATCACTCTGGTCCTTAGCGCATATGATAAATGGGAAACTTCGCCAGTTATTGTAAGTTTTGCCACTAAAGAAACTCCAAATTGGCAAGTACCATTTCCAGCAGTAACAATTTGTCCTGAAACCAAAGCGCTTCCAAGGAAATTTAATTTTTCGCATTTACTTCATAAGAAAAGAAGAAATGAAACATTATCACCAGATGAGTAAGTAAAGACTGATTTGATTTGATATTTTTAAATAGTATTAAAATACTGTATATTGCGTATACACATATTATGCTACGTCTAAGTTTCTCCTTGCTAAAGCCCATTACACTGAAGTATACTCTAATAATAGTCATCCTATTTTATCGTAATTATTTCTGCGAGTCTACTGTCGGCGCTCACGGTGTCACTACTCTAGCGATCCTCCGAAACGTGAAAGTATTTTATCCGTCTAGGGTTTGCATCCACATTATTAAAATGCTCGGGCGCCAGGCCTAGTTTAAATGAAAGAACGCACTACCCTCAAGCCGAGTACGCGAGGCTGAGTAGCTCAAGTGGAGAAAGTTTACTCCAGATGGTCAACGTAGGGGAAATTAGACGTTCACACACAAATAGTCAAACTCAGAGTTTTTCAATAAAATCAGTGTATTACGATAACCTAAAATTCTACTCTAAGTACTTATTAGGAACTCTTCTATCGGCAAAACCTCTTACCATAGGAGTGGAAGTAGGCGCCAGACGTATGCGTTACTATACGTTGACGTAGACTGGACTTAACAGAAATTCCGCGGCTCAGAATTTAATATATTACAATATCTTATGTTCAAATCTCGGAGGGAACACGTCTGCTTACTTCGAGTCGCTCTCGCTGACTGACTACATGGTATGAATTCAATTACTTCCTTCAAATATGAAGGAGTGGGAGAATCAGCGGAAAACAAATGAAAACTGTGACGTTAGACGGACTTGAGAAATATTTTGAAATATTTTTGGACTTTGAAAAATAATTCAAATACAGATTTGTGGACTTATTATATATATTATAAATTATTTCGGAATATTTCGCGACTTAGCAAAATAATTCAAATATGTATTTGTGAACTTACGATATTCCCGTTGTAATGCTGGAGCAAGACTGACTGCGGAATAATGAAATTATTTCCGGGTACTGAAAGAGTGACGTCGCACGGGTGACGTCGAATGAACTTAGAAAAATAATGCCACTGCGGATTTGTCGACTTGGCAAATTTACCTTACTCTGGTACCACAGGACGGAGAGCTCTGCGCATCTAACGTACTCGTTCGCTGGGAACGCACTGCCTCGTGCGTGGTTTGTCTTGGTTGGAATGTAGAAACTCTTCTCGTCGCTTCCCCACCCGAGTTCATCTGTATTTTACAATCTGATATACCTACTCGGTATTTATAGAAATTAATTAATTTTAGCACATTGCATATTTGTAGATATAAATGCTAAGAACTGAAGAAAATGTTATACTCCTTAAAGCTAGTACTGTTATACATGTTAAAAATTAATCTCAGTAATTTTACCTTGGAAACAAGGACACGTTGTACATGGTTCTAACGTCCCTACAGTAATATATTCAATGACAAATGAGAATAAACTAAAGCATAATACACACTTAGTAGGCCGCGTCTGGGCATTTGTATCCTTTAGCTGTAAAATGACGAAGTAGGCTTTGTTAACCAATTTACAAAATATGTGCTCGATGTGTACTTAGCATGTTAAATTACTCTATATCTGTAGACACCCAACAATTTTGTTGAATTTGTAAAATTTATGTTATCACAGTCAATTTAAAGAGTCGGGATTTATGACGAAATTACCGAATGTTTGCGCCTCAGACTAGACAATGTCCCTCCCCCTGTTTTCGAGGGTTCTGAATCGATTCCCGGAGTCAAACCAATTTTTCCACCTCGGCAACCCCCTCAAATTGGCCAAAAACCACCCTCAAAGTCCCCTTTTCCGTCAACCCGTTTATTTTCCCCAGTTTTTCAACTAATTGTTGTTCCTCGAGTAAAACGGATCGAAGGTCCCTAGAGGGGTTTGACCTCAGCCACCCCTACTCCAGGCTTCCAACCCTTGTAGGGGGTGGAAAATTGATATTTGTTTTTGTGAGAAAAAATTGATATTTTATAAGAGGTATTTCTTTGAGGAAGATGGTAGGTGACCAGGGTTGTATAACCACCTCCAGGGGTTGTTTTCACCCTTCAAAGGGGTGGAAAATCAATTTATAAAAACAATTTAATGAACATATTTTTATACTATTTTTCAATTATAAATGAAAAAATGTCTACTGCCTTGAAGGGTGAAAAAACTCCGGGGTGGTTACACAACTCAGGTCATCCACCACCTTCCTCAAAGAAATATCTCTTATAAAATATCAATTTTTTACCCCCTACAAAGGTTGGAAGCCTAGGGTAGGGGTAGGGGTGGCTGATGTCAAATCTTCTTCCGTTCTACTCGAGGTAAAACAATTAATCGAGAAACTGAAAGTAAACGGGTTCACGGAAAAGGGAACTTTGGGTTGGATTTTGGCCAATTTGAGGGGGTTAAAGGGGTGGAAAAATTGGTTTGACCCCCAGAATCGATTTAGCACCCTCGAAGACGGGAGGGGGCATTGTCTACACATTCGGAATTTCGTCCGACTCATTCAATAGACTATAGACGTTAATACTATTCTAGAATTAAAATTAATTTATAAAAACTTTTTTGTCGTTCAGAATGGACTTATTTACTTGGCATTATGTGTGTTACATTCTAATGTAATATAAATTTTGTGATAAAGTTTCTCCTACATTACGGCTGTTACTGAAACGATGGTATCGTCTGCATATGTGGTAACGCCATAATGTATATGGTTAGACAAGTCGTTAATATATATCCAGAATAATTGGTGTCCTAATATTGAGCTTTAGGGAACACCTAAATTTGCATCATGAACACCTGATTGAGATCCATTAAGTACACTTTATTACTAATTTTGTATTTCCCATATATGAGTTAATGTAACTTAGCAGGCATCCTCGTATACCAGCAGTTTCTAAATTTTAGAATAGAAATAAAAAGCTTTCGATAAATAAGAAAATAGTGATACAACATATTTGTCCCCATCTAACTTTTGGTAAATATATTTTTTTTAATTCGTACGTCGATTCCGCTGATTTCTTTGATCTGAATCTGTATGGACTCTCGGTAAATATTTTATCTTATTCTAAGAATAATATAATACGATAGTAGATAATTTTTTGTATTATTTTTTAAAACGCACTTAGGAGACAAAAATGTCTAAAATTCAATTCGTATTTATCATTGCCCTATTTTAAGATTATTTTGAACAGTCATATTAAATATATTGTAAAATATTTGGAAAATTTATTTAGTTATAGTTCGTCGAAAGTAAGGAAATAAACAAGTAGTGAGCTTGTATTTCAGTAAATAGAAAAACAACATAGTCAAAATCATTGTTTTCAGAGATAAAAAATTTGGATACATGTCTTTAATCTGTAACTACCAACAGGACCTAAATTACACATCCCTTGAAAATAAATTTGCCGGGCAAGAAGTGCTAGAATTTTTTGACGAGGTATATATGCAACATTAACGATCTTGAAATATTTGTTATTTAAATAATTTCACTCTAGGTGCAGCCCAGTTTCTTTGACATGATTTCAGAGTGCAAGTATATGGGAATTGAAGAGAATTGCACCGACATATTTTTTCCAGTAATCACAGATGAAGGAGTATGCTACACATTTAATTTGTTGGACAGAAGTCAATTACTTAGAGACAATGTGTAAGTATTATTAACATCATATACACCATAGCAACAATTAGTCACGTCACAAGTAACGGAGCTTGTATAAGACTAACTGAGTAGAACTATGACAGGTGTAGTGATATGAATTTTCACTCAATAATTTCCGTTGTTTGCAAAATTAGTTAATTTAAAACTACAAGATATGAAGATTGACACTATTTCATATATCTTGAACCCAGCGGATTTCGTAAACGATTGGATATACGAAAAAAATACAAGATATCTTTTTTATATCGGTTTTTCAACTTTATTTTTATGTAGAGATGATTTGGTCGAAAAGTTAATAAAAAAAGAAGATATTTATGAAAAATCGATTTTTAGCCCTTTTATGGGCCGTCAAAAAAGGTCAATCGATAAGAACTTTTGACACTTTATTAATTACTAAAGAAGGTATATCATAATTCAGCTCGTTCGGGTTTTCCGAAGTGAAATTCTAATGTCCATTGAGGATAAAAATACTACATCATTTATTTCAAGTATAAATGTGTCACCTATTTACTTAATTATTTACTTCTGTAACCTTAAACTTTTTATTTTTTTAAATTTGTCAGTCCTCGAAAGGTTTTTAATCTCATCAGGAGGATGTGCAAATATTTTGAAATTAAAACTAATAGATTTCATCTAGTCTATACAACTTCGTCATTTAATATGATTACTACTTAATTATTTTTCCATGATTTTAGTATTCAATATAAAAATTATCATAAGGCTCCATTTCTATCAAACTGGACGTTAGAACAAGGCTATCCTTTAACAGCGGAAACGATTACTTATCCGAGAAGAGCTCTGTTTGCTGGTGCGAATTTTGCACTAGAGGCCAAATTTACTATTTATGATAAAGATCTTGACTACTCATGTGGATCATCAGTACAAGGATTTAAGGTAATACTATTTCTATGAATTTTTTTTATATGGTTTTTATTCTATAGTCTAGTATACTTTAACTTGGCGTGTGTATGTATGAGTTCATATTTCCGTACGATTTCATTTTCTCCCATATTGTACACAAAGTTAAAGCAATAGTCCAGAAATATTGTCTACGTGGACCATATTTCTGGATCTTTGTGTACAAGAGAAAATGAAATCGTACGGAAATATTAACTCATACTTAGACACGCCAAGTTAAAGTATAGTAGACTATATCCTAGCTCTTATTAGAATTTTGCTTCCGTTTCTAGAACAAAATGATAATAAAGTGAGTTAATGACTGCTCAGCAGAACAATGATATGGCTTACTTTTTAATACGGGTTGAATTCCTATAATTTAATCCCATACCCATTTTAATGTTTTACTTTCAGTTAAAGGTAAGGAGTTATTTTAGAGTTTGAAATCAAATTTCGGATTTTTCTCTAACACCGCTCAATGTAGAAAGCTGAACAAGAATTGGTTCAAGACAGAACGCTGATGAATATTAGTGAAGTCGGTACATCATCCAGGGACCTCCAAAAACAATTTTAAACGAGAATTATCCAGTATTATTATTTGTAAAGTTTTTATTAGTGAAACAGGGAAAGCGCTAGGGAGACAGTCAAAAAAGAATTTTTTATGAAATCAAAAAATGTCTCAAATAAAAACTCTTCAGTACGTAAAATATCATCCCAAAAGTATTTTGTATATCTCTTATCACTCAAGCAGGCAAATCTCTCGAGGGTACCCAAGAATAATTTTTCATCGAATTAAAAGATGTTTCAAATGAATATTATCCAGTATGAAAATTGAAAATTGCATCGAAAAATAAATCTCTCACAGCCAGTATTTCAATAAGTTGTTTCCGAATAAAGGTTGAATAATAGTGGAGACAGCAAGCATCCCTGTCTTACACCTCTCGTAATTTATATGGAGTGGCACATATTATTATCTGATTTTATCTGCGCAGTTTGGTCCTAATATCGATGCGTCGGATGTCCTTTTGGTCTATATCAACTTTTTTTAAGAAGCTACATTAGTTTATGGTGCTATACTCGATCGAATACTTTTTCTTGGTCTATAAAAAAGATAGGCACACATCTTTTCTTTGATCGTAACAGTTCTGGAGAAACACTTGAGTTGCGACTAACGCTTTTCTTGTATCCAGTCCTTGAAATGTCTAACTTTAATGTCATGATTTTCTGACGTTTGTGGAAAAAAGGCATTTCATTCCACATAAAACATGCTATGTTTCTTAAAATACTTTTAGTACCTCTTATGGATGGCAGTAAAAGATTTTTAGCGGCGCTTAGATTAATAACTGTGTCAGTAAAATACTTTATATATACGTTTTTTAAATGGATATTGGTAATAATGCAAAACGTAAAATTTGTATGAAATTTGAAAAATAAGAATACATGTTTTAAACAATAATTGCAAGTAATTATTATTAGACAGATTTCAAAAATTATTCCTTAAATTTTAAATGCCTCCATATTTTTTAGATTCAAATATCTCACCCTTCTCGAATGCCAAGAGTTAGGCAACAGCATTTTATGATGCCACTCGATCAGGCCATTATAGCAGCAATTGCCCCAGATATGACTACCACGTCTGAGGCTGTAAAACATTATAATCCAAGGAATAGGAACTGCTATTTCCCAAGTGAAAGACCACTGAAGTTTTTTAAAGTTTACTCGCAGCAGAACTGCCAAATAGAATGCAAAACGAACTATACGGTAGAAAAGTGCGGGTGCACCAATTTTTACATGCCAAGTAAGTAAATCGAATAGTGAATTCAAACCGTTTGTTCGCCTGAAATATTACGGTAATATATCACGATTCATTGGATCTTTAAAAGATTACTCCGACAATAATGACGGCCGAAGTAAAATGCAGCCAAAAGTGAACATTTCGAAAGCAATTAAGACGATTATTACAATACCGAGTGAATAAAAATTCTCGTAACGGTCAAATACCTCGAGAAATATATATCGGATCGAAAAGCAAAAAAATAAGTACTGAATATTTTTGAAAGAGCTATCCAATGATACTAAACTCGACCCCTAGCCCTGCCCCCTGGGGGTGGGATGGGGGCAACTTTGAAATCTTAAACAGAAACCCCCATTTTTTTTATTGCAGATTCTGATTCCATACTGCAAATTCGTAGGTTGTGTTTGAAACTTTTTTTGATTCGCAATAGAAGCTTAATCGCAAAAAATAAAATTTTCCGCAATACTCGAGAAATACACTATGGATCGAAAAACAAAAAATACGTATCGAATATTTTTGAAAAAGGTGATAGCAAACTTGACCCCATCCCCCCTGGTTGTGGGGTGGGGACAACTTTAAAATCTTGAATAGAAACCTCAATTTTTTATTGCAGATTCGGATTCACAAAATATGTAGGTTTTGTCTGAGTCTTTTTTTTTGATTGGGGATAGATGCCGTTGTAATCGCAGAAATAGGATTTTTCGCAATACTCAAGAAATACATTTTGAATCGAAGAACAAAGAAAGATGTATTGAAAGCTATCCAATGGTCCAAACTTAAATCCCTACCCTCATCCACTTTTAAATCTTAAATAGAAACTCTCATTTTTTATTGCAGGTTCGGATTCCGCGCTACAAAATACGTAGGTTTTGTCTGAAACTTTTTTGTTTCGCGATAGATGGCGTTGTAATCGCAAAAAAGTTCGCTTTTCTCTTTGGATTGAAAAATAATACGTATTTCAAAATCTACTATATTTCTAGCAGTTAATCGTTTTGCACAAACTGTTTCTATTAAAGATGAAGCAAGATCTGGAGGAAGAGAATTCTTTAGAGGTGTTACTGTATTTTCAAGAAAATTGTCACACATCGAGTAGAAAAGTAGCTCCACACTGACTGACGTGCTGACAGGTTCCGTTCTTAGATATATGAAGTTGCATCACTACCATAAAACCACCACGTATAAAATCAAACTAGTACGAGAACTTATAGAAGATGACTTTGATCGTATAATTGAATTTTTCGATAAAATAATGCAGCGATATGTTGTTGACAATAGTTTTTCTTTCTGGATTTGCTTTTCTGATCAAGCCACTTTTCATTTAAATGGTTCTGTAAATCGGCATAATATGAGAGTTATTGGTCTGATGAAAATCCTCACTGGATGAGGGATTGCCCTACCCAATATCCGCAAAAAGTCAATTTCTGTACTGGAATTTTGTGTAATAGGATTAGGGCCATTTTTTATTGACGGCAATTTAAATGTTCAAAAATATATCAACGTGTTAAATGATGAAATTACCTGCAATGCAAGAAATCGTTGGACATGCATTTGGCCACGTATTTATACCAGTAAGATGGGGCTCATGTGCACTATGCTTTAATTGTACGCAATTTGCTGAATAATATTTTCCCGGGAAAATGGATTGGTCGAAGAGGTGCATAGAATGGAAATCAACGTCCCTTGACTTGACCCCTCTCTCTTATTGGGGATATTTAAAAAGTAAGGTTTACGAAATCAAACCCGACAATATTAATGAGCTGAAAGAGAGAATACGCAACCGTTCAAGCTCAATAACACCAGACATATTGAAAAATGTTTACCTTCATTTAACGCACTGCCAAGCGCAGGAATGTGGTCAATTTGAATGACTTATGGTATAAATTTTTACTTGCTTCGTAGTGTTTAGTAAGAGGCAAGGGCACTCACATACAACAAGCACTCCGATAGTGAGATGCGAGGGGACTCACTTAAAAAAAGCACCCCCAGGAAGAGAAATCTACTACGTCCACGTACTTGTTCCTGGATAACACTAAAAATAGTTTCTTAAACAAATTAAGCGCCATCTATCACGACTGAAAAATGGGGGTTCCCATTTTTTTAGAGTTGAAAGTCAACTGTCATCACTGGATGAGTATTTAAAAAAATATTGACCACGTATTTTTCAATCCAAAGTGTATTTTTCGAGAATTACCTTATTTTTTGCGATTGCCATCTATCGCGAAACAAAAAAAAGTGTCATATACGTATTTTGTGCGTGGAATCCGAATCTGCAATAAAAAGCGAGGGTACTATTTCAAAGTTATTCCCGCCCGTCAAGTTTAGAATTATTGGATAGTTTCTTCAATAATATTTAATACGTATTTTTTTGTTTTTCGATACGATGTGCTTTTCTCGAGATATTTGGCCATTCCGGAACTTTTAATTTACCTGGTATATGATGGTGGAAATATTTAATCCACTTGTTTATATTTATATTAACGTCGTGGTTATTACACAACTTCATTTCAAAGACGCATAGAGATAGAGATGTATGTCAATTAACATGGGCAACATATAAAAGCACTTAAATTTTTCTGTTCAATTATGTGCAAAATCCTTTAATTGTTTAAGTCTAACTTTAAATTTTTTACTTATTGCTCAATAAATCAAAAACAGTTACAAATAGCCATAGGGAAGTACTTACAAAAAATGTTCATTTTTCAGTTCCACATCTGTAATATCCTTTGCTTGTTAGGTCCATAAAATAAGTATTCCATGTAGTTTTTATATAAAATTTATTTAATAACTACATTCTTTATCTTGCAACTACTTAATGCTTTTTCTTACATATATGGATTATTAATAATAGTTACAACGTATTTTTGTTTACTTTACTTAATGCTTACCTATCAACAATAAAATATACAATAACGAGTAGAGCTGTGCTGGACTTTGAAATACTTGACAGTAGATGAGATATGAGAGATCTGTAACAAAATCCCATGCTATCTCTTGTGGAGGTTCATTGTAGTTTTTCAAGGTCATTCGTGTAAATAGTCAGCTGAAGTTAACCGCGCATGCGCAGGTCTGTAGCTAACTTCACAACTTGCGCGCAGGGCGGGAAATTCAACCGTTAGCGATCATGGGCGGTTCAGAGGGGGGGGTTGTCATGACCTGTTTGAAAGCTGTATAGACCTGTCTATTGTTCGTACAGACCTGTTTGAAAATCATACAGACCCTGTTTGGAAGCAGTACAGATCTGTTTATTATTCGTACAGACGTGTTTGAAAACCGTACAGACCTGTTCATTTTTCGTACAGAACTGTTTTTTGACACCCCATTAACTATCCATGATACCCCCATGAACAGTGTGTAAAAATGTACAAGGTGTTCCATTTGAAAAAAATGAGAAAATTCAATTTAAGATGTTCTTAATTGAGAAATAATTTTCTGTCATCTTGTACATTTTTAGGAGGTAAAAATGATTCAAAAACATTAATTAGATGCCACGTAACTAGTATTCGCATAAGTTTTTCTTAAAACCCATAATTCTGATGTTGGTGATTTTTCAATATGCATCTGCGCATAGCAATATTTCTATATAAAAAGCTCATTATATCCAAGTGGTTGAGAGATAGTCAATAATAATAAAGGAATGAATAGAGTTTAGAAAGACGCTTCAAAAATGCATTGATATACATAGCATTCTATGTTAAAAAGGGCACTTGTTACTATAATTTCGTCTTGGCTTGCCCTGTATATTCGAAAATAATTTCCGGTTATTAACTTTTTTATCTAGTTTACTTGTATTTTTTCGAGATATCGAAGTCTGACGCACTATTGCTCCACAAAAATATAGGGACATATTAACTAGTCAGAAAATATAAGGATAAAATTATACGGTTACAAATTCGTCAAAGACTTAGAAAGCATTTTCTAATAATGTTTTTTTCTTAAATAACTTGAGACAGTTTATTTCTCGTATATGCTTATGGTAATATATTATTATTATACATATTGACACACTTATATTTTGAAAAATGTTTATTTGTTAAGGCTCTATGCAAAAAAATTCTTGGTCATGTGTCATGCCTTGCTTGATGCCCATGTGTTTCAAATATATTGCTAAAAATATTTGTATTCAGTTTAATAACATTTAAATACATATAGTCATAGTACGGTTAAAATATTTTTATGTTTAAAAGTTTTTCTATAAGTTTCTTCTTTTTCTTAAAATTTATATTAAAAATTAATCGCATTATTTTTTTGTAGAATAATCACCCTACCTTTGGCTTTTCCACATCCTCAACTAGGAATATTTAATTGATATAAGCTTAATATTTAATAGATAAGAGGTAGACTGCTTTACATTCCCTCCAAAAGATAGCATATCCACTGCCCATTCCTCACCGAATGCTTCTTAGCTTCTGCTTATACACTTATACAATGATGTTATTTACTATATATTGACCCCCTTTTATTTCTGTTATTATTGAAAATAGAAAAAATAGTTTCGTGTCGTAGAATCTTACCTATATTTTATTGAAACGTGATAAAAAAAATATCATGTATAGGTCACGTGATACGAAATAAATATATTTTTTTTAAATGGAACACCCTATATATTATTGCATTTTCGAGAAGCACTTTTTCCCTGATTTCAAATATGTAATATTGTAGAGGTTTATCTTAAATACTCCTTGACATATTTGACATTCAAAATGCAAATGAGCTGCCTTATTGCAAGAAGAGTGAGCCATGCATGTCAAAACACAAGAGAAACAAAAATAACAAGGTAGGCAACAAAAATAATTATTTTATTGTTTATTCAATTTTGATATTTCAAACCGTCCATAACAACAACCGTAAATAGTTGTTTATTCACTAGTAAAATAAAAAGTTTTTCCTACAACTGCTACTAACTACGCACTACTAATTACGTTTGAAAATTATTGATTTCACACAGCGTGTGATAAATCTTTAACACACGCTAACAGTATGTGAAAACGCTTTCACGCATGAAAAGTACTATTTTTAACATGTAAATTATTATGTATATGACCTAACTATAATCACGTGTAAATAATTAATATATTGACTGATGGTCGAGAGGTGAGTGCACTTGCCTCTCACTCAGAAGTTCCAGGTTCGATCTCCGGTCGTGGCAGTGGAAAATACTGTGAGAGATTTTTCCACTATTCACGGATATTTTGTGTGTGTTCCTTGTCTCTAAATGTGTAGCCCCGTCCCATACAAGGCTTTTCTAGAGCCTACCGAGATAAAGGGGGTCGTAATTACCTGTGGTGTTATTTAATTATTTATTATTTATTTACATTAGAATTAACTTCATATTTAATTTATTAAAAAACAAATCTAGCAAGGCAAGAGAATACTCGATAATAAAATAATACTACATAAGTAATCAATTAATTAAAGAAATTGTTCAAAGTGGCCACCATTAATTTAATATAATGTCTTTTAGGAAAATATTGCAAATAACGTTATTATGGTTTCTGTTTAAGTAGTTCATTTCTTCTTGAATTTTTGCTTTAATGACCTGAAGATTGTGATTATGATTAACATTGACTTTATCTTTCAAAAACCCCCATAAAAAGCTATCTAATGGCGTCAAATCAGGGCTATTTGGTGGCCATCGAATAGTCTCAGCATTGTCTATTCAAATAGGAATTTGATTATTTAAACTTTCCCGAACCTCTAAAATGCTATATGGAGTCGTTCCTTCCTGATGCTAAATCATTCTAGACAATACGTCCATAGGGAATTCTTGAATTAGACGATCTACCTCTGGTAAAATTATTACGAGATATGTTTGTCGTGTCAAAGTAAAATCATAAAATATAGGCCCAACTACTTTGTTTTGAAAAATTCCGCTTCAAACGTGAATTAATTTTCTATACGATTTTTTTGTTTGATCGACCTTTCTCTGTCTTTGGTTTTTATTCTCCCAAAAGTCTGTTTTTTCTATTAAAAACTCCGGCGTGGAAACACTTGACTCATCTATTCTGTTGACATAATTTCTTTAAAAAATCAGGATTTTCATCTAATTCATGGAGCCATGATGTAACAAATCTCCAAACTTCTCCTTTTTTGGTACTCATTCAGTTCCTGGACGGATAATATTTTGTAAAGTCTATATTAATGCTTTTTCAAAGTTCTTTGAATATTGGAATATTTGTTTTCCATTTCGCGGCGAGCATTTAATAAACTATTAACCAAATTTTCTAAAACAAATATTAAAATAAGGTATCGATCTATTATTATAATAAATTATTTTGTTACCTTCAAAATATAGCAATATATCTAGATCTTTTTCCTCGTTTGTTGTAATATTACGTCGCGTCGTTTTCTTGAAAAACTATGGGTACTATTTACATGATGATAAACATTCAAAAAACCTGTTTACACAAGGAATCGCTCGATTCGGATACAACGTCATGTATTCTCTCCTTGCGGCATACCAATTTTTATTATTTTTCACATAAAAGGAAAATATTTCGACCTTTTCAGCTTCTCTATAACCCATTTTGATTAAATAAAAGTTAATAATGACAGTTTGAAATATCAAAATTAAATAAGCAATAAAATAATTATTTTCGTGACCTACCTTGTTATTTTTGTTTCACTTGTGTTTTGACATGCATGGCTCACTCTTCTTGCAATAAAGCAGCTCATTTGCATTTTGAATGTCAAATATGTCAAGAAGTATTTAAGATAGACCTATACAACAATATATTTGAAATAAGGGGAAAAAGGACTTCTCGAAAATGCAGTAATATATAGAGTGTTCCATTTAAAAAACATATATTTATTTCATATCACGTAACCTATACATGATATTGTTTTTTTTATCGCGTCTCACGCTATTACTTTACTTCTCGTATTGAAGTGCGGGAGAAAACAGAACACAGTTTTATTCGAATTAAATATTAGAGTCCTTCCCGAGGCCTAGCCCGGATCCATCCAGCTGAAAACCTGTTTTTATAATCTCCCGTTGATGCTGATATGGTTAGAGAAACGTGTATTGAGCGTAGTGTCCAAATGTTTTTAAGTTTTTTTGAAAGTAGTTCTCAAACAATGAACATATATCAATTTGGGCAAAATAGTCCTCATATGAAAACGCTCTCACCCTTGGAACGCGGACCAGCTTAGGGTGGTCTGATCCCATATCATTTCAGATTTTTTTGAATACCAATGACTTTATGTCGAAGGTTTCTAAAAGTTCAATTTAATTTTATTCTATGCTTTTTAATGTAGACATACATACGCCCATCGCATATTGCCACATCGCAGAGTTCACACAGAACTTTTTAAACTCACGTAATCTTGCTGTAATCAATTTATACTAATATTAATATTTTTCTACTAATGTATTTCTGCTTACTTCACTAATTCTGTCTAACATTTTCCATTTCTTATTGTTAATTAAATTAAAAATAAATAAAAAAGTTAGTCGTAATGCACAAAGCAGGGTGTCGTATGCCTCTTGATTTCCTAATATATTTATTGTGCGTTCTGAATGATATTTTAGTTATCAATTACTAGAAACAGAAACGCAATAAAATGTTTGTAACAAATGCTGGTGAAAGGAACTACGTTCCAATTAAAGTAGTTAAACTAGTTACAAGTTGTCGACATGGTGTTGCTTGCCATTTATAACATCAGGAATCCGCAACAACTGTGGTCTGCTCTGCGTTAACGAGAGCCAAAAAGCTCTAAATCAGTCCACAAATATTTATAGACCTATCGATATAGCAGGACTTCTGTTTACAAACATTCAAAAGATTTATAATTATAATTGTTGTTCAGAATCTAAATTAGTTTTATGTTTCAGGAGACAATGATACTAAAATTTGTAGTGGTGGAAAGCTTGACTGCATTTATCAAAGTGAACGTAAGTAAAGAAGAATCTTTATTACAATTTCAAGAACGCTGACGAAAAGACTTATCTTCGGGGTTCCAATTCCGGGATCCTAACAGGATTCGGAAATCCCGGGATTGAAATCCACAATCCTTCTAACCCTCAATTTAACCACGAAATATATTCTTTTTCGACAAGAGCTATTTATGGTATTGTACAGAATATAATATTTGTGCCATTTCTATAAATAATACTGGTGACAAATTGTGATATTGATAACAGCGGGTATACCTTCAACAGTTTTTTCGGAACCAGGCCCAGGATATCACCAATCCAAATCTCAATATTCCCGTGATCGAGGTAATTCGCAGTGATTGGACTCCTAATCTGTAATGGTTGTGTTGGTTCGAATTAGGTTAACACCATTAGTTACAAATGTATCAGCACATCGTGTAGGGTGCGCTCTCTTTCTGCTTAATTTAAATAAACACAAACAAATAAAAATGTAAATAAATATATTGCTTGTCAGTGAGTGTGGGACACTGTATATTGGCGCATATTTTCACTTCACTTTTCACGAACATAAGCAATGGCCTTTAAAGGAAAAATCGAAAGGTTCATGATTAAAGTAACACTTTAGATAATATTGGAATCAGGAGCTACTTAACTCAATTAAATATATGGATGTCATAGAAGGAATAATTAAAGTAAAATTAAACCGACGCGACCGACCAGCCGTATGTCTATTGAAAAATCTACGTATAGGGGATTTCTCTTCTGGGATGCATTGCAGGGTAGTAGAGGATAATTTCTCGTTCGGTGACATATTCTTGAATCTGTCAGTTTATTTTCAAAATGGCCGCCAACTGTTCATAACTGTTACTTTCCGAGAAACTCGCTATTTTTTCAGAAATTGCTGACTATTTTTAGCACAAAAGTGTTTAGAAACAGTTTTGAGCAAATTTTGTTATTACAAATATTTACCTAAATTTAACTGATTTTATAAAAAAATGTCTACAACCTGAAAACGCGTAGTTCATTAAATAATAATTGATAATGCATTATAACAAAATTAACAAATGTTATTCAGCCTGTTATGTTTTCTTTAAAAAAATAAACATTTAAATACATAACTAAATAAATAATAAACTTTCATTAATAAATAAGTAAGTAAAATAAACGAGAAGGTGGATATAAAAATGTAAAAAATAAATCATATATAGAAGTACATTTAAAATGAAAACTGTAAATATTATTTCAGTTCAAAGGATTTTGACATTCATTACTTTTTCCACACTCACAGAATTTTGAACATGAAATTATTCCTGCTCGATATTTACATACAGTCTCTCGCACATTTCTTGCATTTGCATGGTATCGGAAAATCTTCTTCATTGGTGTTAGTAGCCAGTCATCATCTTGCTCCATAAAGCCATATTCAGATGGATTTAGGAGTAATGAATCTTCAAGTATGTGGTACCAGGGTAACCCTGAAGAATTGAAGATGATGTTGCTGGGAGTTTTGTGAAATCAAGGCGCTTCATTCGATGGTATTGTTTTAATCGGCACTCATTCAGTGACACAAAGTTTGGTTTTATGAGACCCGCAAATTATGACTCAGCAGCGTGAATCATGGTGGTATCTATATCCGTCTTCTCAAATATTTCCAAGAGACGGGGTGATTCTTTAGCACGTTTCAGAGCAGCATGCTTTATAGAAAATTTGCTTGTCGTGTCACACCCAGACAAAGTATGAACAGCAGGTAAAATTTGAATAAGAGCGTAATTTAAACGTTCAGAAAATGTAACCCGTTGAATGCTTTTGAGAAGCAGCTGCAATAATCTTCAGACTGATTTTGTCCTATAGATCGTCTGTGTTTAAGCAAATAACCACTCATACACTGAGAACGATACATGATGTCACTAGCAAAAACACTATTTTCATCTGTTAAAGTGCTTTTCTATCGAATACATCCTTTTCTGAATATCTAGATGCAGATAAGAATTGGACCTGCCTACCTTCCAGAAGCACCCCCTCAGAATCTGCGTTCGTCTTCTTTTTAGCTGGTGATTGCAACAACTTTTTTCCATTACATTTACTCTCAAAATCTTATTTACACGTAATTATCTGAAAATAATAGACATTCTGTTTCACATACTCTGTTACATTTCATTATTTACATTACTGATTTCAGTACACTAAACGCAACATTACAGTACAGACTGTACCGGACTGTCTGCAATAATATCATTGAAATAAGAGCAGCGGGACAGTATGGAATAAAATGTTGTACGATGTACGTCCGGTAAATGATCTTTCACAGTACTCGTTTCAAGATTCGGTGAGCATCGAACTCGTACTGTAAAAACTCATTTACGACTTGTAATGTAAACAACTATTAATACATCAATAAATAGTAGACTAATCATAATATTGTATTGTATTTATTGTAATTTTGTTGAAAAAAAGTCCGTTTTTATGAAAATGGTTGACTTCAGGAAAATAATGTAATAAGAAAATTAGTTCTAATCACCTTGGGAACGTTTTTTTTTTGTAAAATTTATTTTCCTAAACTCAAAGGTTTGCAAGATAAAGCTTAGTTTCTGAGGGAGTTATCGTAACGGACGTATTATAGGTTGGCGTCCATTTTGAAAATAAACTGACAGGTTCTAGAATATGTGACCAAACCAGAAAGTATCCTCTACTACCTTAGAATGCATCCTAGAAGAGAAATTCCCGACACGTTGATTTTCCAGCAGACATAAGGCTGGCTCCTAAACTGACTGGGGCCCTGGCTGGGGTTATTAGTTACGTTTGAAGGGATTCTCATAATGTTGATTAAGTAACAAAATTGATCGAACGTCTTGGCAAATTAGAGAAATTGGCGGAGTTGCCGGTAATAGCGTTCCTTTGAATACATTTTTATGCAAAGTTCTTGTGTGGATGAGTATGATCAACTCATCTGCGAATTTTCTTCTGATGATATGAGTTTATATCTGGTAAAGTCTTGATACTTTCAATGAACTATTGTTAATTTGGATTTGGCAGTAAGTAGACTTCTACTCTAAAAAGGAGGATTTGGAGAATGGCTCACTTAGGTATAAGGATCTGGTAAAGTCTTGATACTTTCAATGAACTATTGTTAATTTGGATTTGGCAGTCAGTAGACTTCTACTCTAAAAAGGAGGATTTGGAGAATGGCTCACTTAGGTATAAGGATTGTTTGTAACTTTTTTTCCAATATTTTAACCTCTCCACAATAAAATTGTGAGAGGTTACTAAAATTGGTTCAAAAACGAAAATTGAGATAACATCAAATCTTTACGTTTTGAGGTCCTAGGAACCTAAGAAAGCGGTTTTTGAAAAATGTCTGTGTGCGTGTATGTGCGTATGTGTGTATGTATGTGTGTATGTGTGTTAGCACGATAGCGCCGAAACTACTGAACGGATTTGAATGAAACTTTGCGTGTGCGTTTCTTTAGTGTCCCAGAAGATCTGAAAAGGTTTTGGTTGAGATCGGATTACGTTTAGTGCCATTTTGACGCAACAAGTTGTTTATTTTATATTTACTTTCAATTTGCAATGGAACCATTGAAAAGCAGTTAAAATTCTAATTTCAACGATATATCACACTTCCACCCTTTCGATTTGGTTTCCGTGAAAAAAATTAAAAACAAAGCAAATATGGCATAGATCGCATTTCGCATGACATGATCGATGTGCGTAGCCGTTACATCGTGAAACTCGTCACATCACGTGTCAATTCACATGTGAGGGTTTCTTCACTGCTCTAGAAGTAGAGCGGATTACGTTTAGTGCCGTTTTTAAATATATATACAGACAAATCGAAGAATTAAACTACAAATATTCCTCTAAAATCTGAAATTACTGAAATGCTAATGTTTGATTTAACAAAGACAGCCGCGAGCGATCGGATTGCCATGAGCAAATTTTGATGATTGTCATTGTCATCGTTTGTCATCCGGTAACGTTGGTGTCATGTCATGTTAATAAGATTTCGGCACATTTGTAACTTTTAGTGGATTGTCACAAATTTTAAAGGTAGATGTAACAGTATCAATATCATATGCTTTCTGCACCTTCGTTCGAATTTATTATAGATTATCACTGTACCAATTTTCAGTTTGTTGCTTTACAAATCTGTAGTATTTAGGATAACTAGACTTTCTTAGTCGTTCAAGTGATGTTAAAGTTGTTAATATCCTAATAGTATATTATTCAACGAGCGACAATGTAGATAATAACTCGCATAGATGATTGTAAATTCATTAAGTTGAGGGTTTTTTAGTGCCCCAGAAGATCTGAAAAGGTTTTGGATGAGATCGGATTACGTTTAGTGCCGTTTTGTCACACAATTTAATGCTCTTTTCGGCTTCAAAGATCCACCGAGTGGGGAGGTTCCAGCCGCATCCAGTAGCTGCCGATTTTTTTTAATGAATTTATAATTATGTTTTTTATAATTCTTGTATTATTTTGTTAATAAGACGACAACTCAAATGTTGATTTCCTATCGATTCCTTTATTGCACAGGATATCCTGGTGAAAATCTACTATGAGAATGTACAGAATACGTTTCCTTTCATTCATTGAATTATTCGTCCTCAAAATAAGAGATAAAAATCATATCGGTGTATATACTGTGTCTGAAAGATTGTATGTTAACTTATTTTCACGTGTTCTGTACACTTTTATCAATATTTCTTGTACATACAGTTGAATAATATACCTATAATCGGTATAATTAAAAATATTATTCTATTCCTTTATTTAGACTAAATTTTTAGGTTAAATATCCAGTATATTAAGATTTAATTTATTTTAGAAATGTTGCTATTTTCTGGAATCGAACAAAAATTAGAAATGATGCGTCAAAAAATAAAAGCTAAAAATATTGATAAATGTGACTGCCTTCCGATTTGTACCTCAATGTATTACAAAGTGGAAAACTCTCAGTCAAATTGGGACTGGAGGAGACAATATAACTCAAAGGACCATACGTAAGTAATATAAGTCAAAAGACATTACGTAATAAAATATTTTATGTGAGTTTATCAATGTTTGGTAAAATGGTAAAGGCATTAGCTTTTAGGGCAGATAGTCAAAAGAATTAGGATTCAGAAACAAACATTAATGATTGTATATTCACCTAGCGAATGTAGTAGCATGTCCTATCTTCAAATGTGTAGCTCCCTCCAACAGGGAACTTTAGTAATATGAAATGTTAAATTTGTATTATTTGTGATACTTAATATTGAATACCATTGTAGTAATATATCTTTTGGCAGGTGTAGATAAAAAATTTGATTTTGTGAACGTTCACTAAAATACCATATTTATTGCCTAGATAATAAAATAATATTGTCAATCTTCTGGAATTAAAAATTAAGAATGATATTTGTTATGAAGTGAAAGACAGAAATATAATTTTGTATATTGGGTTTCTTTCTAAACGTAAATGGTATATAAAAATGTACATAAAAAACACGAAATTCTCATCTCATATGCATGGTATGTGAATACTAAGAACCTTGTGAAGCTCTGTTTTCAACTACAGTCTAACAATTATTTAGAACAATTGGCTGACACAAGGAGATTCTGTTAAAAATGGAGTATTTGCATATTTGAAACTTCTTAATTGCCATCTATTCGTATTATTTATACTTGTACATGCGCATTTAGTCCATTGAATGACTGGGACGAACTAGCAAATGTTTGCGCCTGGGACTAGACCAGGCAACCCCCACAAATTGGCCAAAAACCACCCCCAAAGTCCCCTTTTCCGTGAACTCTTTTACTTTCTCCAGTTTTTCGACTAATTGTAGAACGGAAGGTAACTCGAGGGATTTGATCTCAGCCACCCCTACCCCATACTTTCACTCCCGTAGTGGGTTGGAAAATTGATATTTTTGTGGGGAAAAAAATTGATATTTTACAGGAGGTGTTTTTTTGAATAAGGTGGTAGGTGACCAGGGTTGTGTAACCACCCCCGGGGTTTGTTTTCAAAGGGGTGAAATTTTTTTTGGGCGGAAAATTAATATTTTGTGGCAGGCGTCTTTTTGAGGAAAGTTTTAGGTGACCAGGATTGTATAACCAACCACGGGGGTTGGTTTCACCCTTTAAGGGGGTGGAATTTTTTTTCTATCTATAATTGAATCAATCCCGAGTTTCCTCATGTGACCTATGTAAATCAGCTTTAAAATTAGTAAGTAGAGTATCTAAAGAAAAATCCACACGTCGATGATCTTAACTCCATCCGATGGTAATATTTACAGACACGAAAGAAAAATTTTAATGTCAACATGCTACCCCCAACTGAAGAGGCGTTTCCAGAACACGCTTTAAGAGTGTATTTTCAATGCCAAGCATGGCTAGGAAATGAACTTAATCCTACTGAATGGGGATGAATATTAGGAAATGGGCGTTTGGAACCGAAATTTATAGAAAAGGCCGAGGAAACGACATTGGTTCAAGGTTTACAACTATGCTTGTAAAAGCGAATGTACCAGACGGCGCAGTCGCGTAAAGTTAGGTGTAGCATGTAGTGTTTTATGTAAAAACTGTAAAGGCATCGAGTGTCAAAATTGTACGACAGATGATAAACCTGACATACCACGATTTTGACATTAGTTACATACATTTCTTACAGATCATTCCCTACATCAGTATTAACGTTTATTCCCCGAGAACGGACGATGCATGCGATATGCAAGAGGATGACAGCACTGAATGTCACGAAAATTGTGAAGAAAATGAAGAATGTAAACTTGTAAACGCCTACGGTTTTGTTGATCCACTGTCACAAATAAAGAGAATATGTATCCATACACATATGTATTTACACATGTATTCATACACCAATGTTGCTACGTCAAATTTTAAAACTACAATCTGACGTAACTAGTTGGTCGTCGTCTGTTGACTAACGGTATTTGCCGGCCGACTAACAGTGGAGATGGTCGGGGTTCTAAATTACTTTGATGTATCAGGGCGCCAAGTTAATTTTTTTTTTCACTCCAAATACCAGCTCAAGTACAATGTAACCTCAAATTTACTAAATAAATTACTTAGCGAGACGATAATGAAAAATTCAAATTCAGTTTTATCTTTTAATAACAATAAACGAAATAGGTTAACTTTAAAACATTCAACAGTACAATAACGTAGGGTATGGTAGACAAATTCACACAAAAAAATATATCTAACTGGGTATACGCGTCTTACGTAAGTGCTTAAACCCCCAACAAATATCGTAGATGTTATAATTAGTTGACAGAATATTTTCATAAAATGTTTAGCAAAATTAGCAGTGGTGAATTTTTTTTTAAAAGCAAAATATACAATATATTTAAAAAAAAAATCAATATATATATATGGTACAAGAAGGATACAACTTGCAGGCAGCAGGGCTTCAGCTTCGGCTCAATTTTCAAGAATGGGCAACTTCCAGCCTATCAATTAACCCAAAAAAAATGGATGGCTCCTCCACACAAAAAAAATTCCAGTCCAGCAAGGAGAAGTAACATAAGTACGTGTAGACCGGTAGAAAAAAAATTATTCATTCGTATCAGGGGAGACAAAAAAAAATCGTATGAAAAAACTACGAATTCCTAGACGAAACTGTAGGTGAAAATAAAACCCTAAAAATAAATGTTTACCATTGAACAATTTACTACAAGTGATATTTTGCTAGTTTGAATATAAAAATAAAAAAATTACCTCGTTTCGGAGGGTTTTCTTAGAAAAATGTTGTTGACCTTGGATGTCCTTGGCCTCGTGTAAATTTGGCAAAAATGGCTTTTACGTATAGATCCTTCCAATGAAGACAATCGATTTCCAATACCATAAAAATATGCACTCGTCCCAAACATAAATGGATAACCGAAAAATAAAACGTTGCGAATATATCCCAAAAATGGTGAAATTACTTGTTTCAAAAATCGCAACGAGCACGTAAAAATACCACTTAATAAATTGCCAAGCGTTCGAGCGAATTACACGTGAAAAGTGACAGACTACCGGAAGACAAAACCTAAGCCAAAAACTATTGTGAAGAAATAAATCTGTGTTACCGATCGTCAGTCGGTTATAGGAATCTACCTATAAACTAATTAAAAGTTATTGGTTTCCTAGCTTAAGAATTACAGAAATAGAGAGCTTAAGTATATGCAACACGCTACACAACAAAATATATAACGCCATGCCTATACCTGCAACAGATTCCTTACAATTGCGAATTCATATAGACAACTAAATAATAAATATTACGCGTGACGACGGATAACACGAATTCGTTAGACATTAACGTAAGAGATAAAGTAATGAGTTAGAGATTTTTTTAAATAATGTATAAATGTTAAATTGAACTGTAACAATGTCTCTATGTACAAAATTTATAAAAACAATTTAATAAACGTATTTTTATACTATTTTTCAATTGTAGATGGAAAAAAAATTCCACCCCCTTGAAGGGCGAAAACAACGCCTAGCGCGAGCTGTGAGGGAAACGTTATTTTAAATTAATCAAAACAGATGTAAACAATAACAACATTTAATTCAACAAATAAACGAAGAGTCAGATATAACAAAGATACATCAAAATAATACCACACATTAATAAATGAAAATACAAACAAATCAACTCAAAGCTCTCGGGGACGGCTCTCAGATCAGCAGGGCGGGCGTGTTTCCCCGCGTCCGAAAAACATACAGTCCCCCATATTCATTCACCTCATTATTTTAATACCTAAGATAAATGATTACCTAAACGTTTTAAATGCGAGCAATGTCAGTTTATTATGCTGGTAAACCTTGCCTGCACAGCAGAAATGCTTGTTTATAAATATTACAAATATACTTGAAGAGCATCAAACCAAAATAATAATGTTTAATAATATTGATAAGGAACTTAGCCATGACATGCTTGTATTTTTACAATAATAATATTAATGGGGTGAATGAAGAATTAGGTTTGACACATTTCCCTCGCCCTTTGAAAGCTGTCCTCAGCTTTTAAAAAATTATAAATTATAATATAACAAAGTCTTTGAGAGTTCCAACACACTTATTACAGTTTTAGAGCGCACACATACCAAGTTTCGAATAACACTGTCACTGACTTCGCTAATCCCTGTGGCTGATCCAATCCCAATTTGCGGCACTTCATGCCAGCCAGTCTTATTGCTCCTTGAATGGCAGGTTGACTCCGACTGTATCTGCCCAATTGGTAAATTCGTGGCAGAACCATAACTGGGTGGCATTATTATTAAGGATATCTCTTCATGGGATGTTTTATTCAAGGTAGAAAGAAGGTAGAAGGAATTATATGCTCCTTCATAGGCAAAGGCATTGGAATAGATGGCTAAAAATTTCTGCATTTGCAGAAGGAAAAGTTGCCAAATGATAAAGCCCTTATTGTTTATATCCTGGGATGTGTAGCAGAGGTAGTTTTGCAAAGAACAAAACGGTATGCTGTGAACAGGCTCCTCCAGGAGTCACGACTGGGTTTCGTCTGTGAGAGGCTATCATTCTTCTAACGCATTGAAGCAGCTTCTTCGTGATAGTTCGGAGATGACTATAAAACTTTTCCCTTTAAAGGATATTCTTGTAACCGTTATTGGACGTCGTTTGGTTGATCAGCGGACGGGGAGGTTGGTTGCTTTGTCCACAAGTGATTTCCGTGTGCGCTTCGGAGTGTGGTCTCTCATTTGAAGGACATGCAACAAAAGTACTTACATTAATTTGACGTCTTAGAGTTAACAAATATTTGGAAAATATAAAAATCAACAAAATCAACATGTTTACATCTTAACTACCCTAGTTCAAATTACTTATTTTCTAACGTAATACCACATTGATAATAAGCTTAAAAATATATAAGAAATATATCATCAAATTTTTATGATTCCCAGTTCATTTTACCACACAATTGACCATTTACTAAGATTTTTATATTTAAGCAAACAGAACTACTAGCAAATGCTTGTTATATACACGTGTGTGTAAACATAAAAATATCATAAAAGAATAAACAGTAACATGCGTTGCACCTAAGTAAATAAATATTTATTTGATTATTTACCTCCCCATTTTCCTATTTATAAGAAAATCAATTATCGCTGCGTAAAAATCGCCATTTTAGAGGTTTCCTTATCTTTTACCCTCTTTTTTTCTATCTATTTCAATAAATAGTCACCAACTTGTGCCTCACCAGTTTGGAATATTTTGTAAATTACTTAGTTTCTTATCTAAGATTTTTACGGTAATCTTAGCTTAAAAGACCCAGTAATAAACATGGTACGTACCTTTATTCCAAATATAACATTCGATACAAAATTACCCTCTCTACATTTCCTTCGGAAGCAAATGAAAAATAATAAAATATGTATGCACACACATAACTTGCAGCAAAACAAAGTAAATATAAATACCTCAAAATTCGAAAAGTTGTATTTATTTATAACTTTTCACATTCATACTCTACACATATGTGGAACGCGTCTACCACTGTGCTTGTTCTTCTATGATTCCAATCGTAGTTACCATTGCTTACAGAGCATGTCAAAAGACTCCTTATTTTTAGAATCCGGAATTTAATTAGACTGGTCATCCCTAGGTGGATAATGAGAAACCTACATAATAAACAGTGAAGAAATTAGTAAAATACTCATTATTAAAAAATACTTAGGTACTAGGATAATTAAGGATTATAACTTAGAAAATTATTTTTAATTCGACCTGGTCCCACCCCTGGAGTCCATGGGTCGTTATATGGCAATATCCGACTAACATGCACGATCTCCTTTTTCGACTTGTCCGTTGGGCCTTTCTGGATTTCGTAGTCCACTTTGCCAATTTTTTTCTTAATATAATACGGACCGAAATATCGCAGTAACAATTTTGTTGACCGCCCTACTTTTCTCACTGGGGTAAAAACGAAATATATAAACACACATATATACGTACACCTAAAACTTTCAAAACTCAGGAACGAAATTAATAATAGAAAGAAAAAAATTCTTACCAATACCTATGAAAGAAAAAATGACTATCAATATTAATCGGACAATATGTCTAAAAAACAAAAGAATATTAGGGGTAACAAAATAATTAGATCAAACAGTATTTTTATTTAACCAATTAGGAAGAATTGACTAAGAGAAATTCACCTACGGTGCCTCCACCAAATGTCACGCCTAGCGCGAGCTGTGAGGGAAACGTTATTTTAAATTAATCAAAACAGATGTAAACAATAACAACATTTAATTCAACAAATAAACGAAGAGTCAGATATAACAAAGATACATCAAAATAATACCACACATTAATAAATGAAAATACAAACCAATCAACTCAAAGCTCTCGGGGACGGTTCTCAGATCGGCAGGGCGGGCGTGTTTCCCCGCGCCCGAAAAATATACAGTCCTCCATATTCATTCACCTCATTATTTTAATACCTAAGATAAATGATTACCTAAACGTTTTAAATGCGAGCAATGTTAGTTTATTATGCTGGTAAACCTTGCCTGCACAGCAGAAATGCTTGTTTATAAATATTATATTATAAATATACTTGAAGAGCACCAAACCAAAATAATAATGTATAATAATATTGATAAGGAACTTAGCCATGACATGCTTGTATTTTTACAATAATAATATTAATGGGGTGAATGAAGAATTAGGTTTGACACACCGATGTTGGTTAAATACTCATGGTCACCTACCACCTTCCTCAAAGAGATGCCTCCTACAAAATATTAAATTTTTTCCCCAAAAAAATGTGTCTACTCTTTCGAAGGGTGAAAACAACCCCCGGTGTTGGTTACATGGTTACACAACTCAGGTCACCTACCACTTTATTCAACGAGACACCTCCTGTAAAATATCAATTGTTTTCTCACAAAAAACATCAATTTTCTAACCTAACAAGACAAGGTACTCCACTTTCAAAGACTGAGTGCAACCCCAAGTCGCTCATAGTAAGTTAGAAAACATCTCTAAAAGAAACCATCGAGAACCTTCAAAATGTTTAACATTTATAAATTTTACCTGAAATTTTATACTTGATATCCTTTTGTAAATAATAATCATTAACGTAGACTTACTTACTTTGACAAACAGACAAAATTAATTTGAATATTTCCAATTCAGTAATTTTACTTTTAGATTATTGAAACAGCGTTATTTTATAAAACTCTAGTAACTTGTGAGGTGGGAGAAATTTCATTAATTTATTTTATATCCCTAATAATAATTGTATCATGTGAACCAGAGCTAACACCTTTAAAAGAAGAATTTGGACTGTTAATGGTACGTTTAGGCCAAGCAAGGAACATCATTTCACAATGGGAATTAATTCATTTTATAGACCTACAACCAATAATAAATAATTATATTCAAAATAAAAATATATTCTTAAAATTCTTTAATAATACACAAAAAATATATGTAAAAATTTTAGAAAGCTATTTTCAAAAAACTGAAATTATAATCAATAAAATAATTTCTAAAACAACTAGATCTAAACGTGGCTTATTTAACTTTATAGGCACTATAGAGAAAACACTAACTGGAATTTTAGACGGTGACGACGGAGAACGTTATGAAAAAAATTTAAAAATCTCTTTAATAATCAAGAAACACTGAAAATACATTTTGAGAATCGATTATCATTAAATAAAAAAGTGTAATAATACCATATTTGAATTAAACAAAAATTAAAAAGAATTAGCTCCCACTATAGCAATGTTTTCTTCATCTATACATAAATTACAGGAAACACAACTTTGTGCATTTACTGAAAGTCAAACGGCATTATCTTCAATACATTTCGAACAACGAAATTCACTTCTTATGAATATTAGTATAATGCAAACATTTTCAAGGCATTCTCAGTTTCATACCGCTATTTTAAAACCAAATGAATTACTTAACGAATTAAAAACCATACAAAATTATCTACCACCCCAAGTTTCATTAATGACTGAACCCGATTTATGAACTTTACCATTTTTTTATTTTTTAAAAAATGATACAGGTCAATACTTATTAAATAAATACGAAACTTTACTTTGTCCTAATGTTTTCAATTGCTTATAGAACTACCTTTGATTATCTTAGATTATTTCCATTGCCAAATAAAAATAATCAAATTATTCTCCACGAAGAAAATTATTTATTGAGCAATGAACAAAACTGTGCACTTACGACTCAACCATGCCAATTAATTGTTGAAAATCAATACATATGTGAAATCGCTAAAATAACACCATCCTGTTTGTGTATGAAAAGCAGAAGCAAGCAGAACTCGCATAATTGCAAAAAATAACGCTTTCTCAATATAAAAATCAAATTATAAAGATAAAAGAAATCAATACATATTTATTAATAATGCATGATTTGGAAAAATTACAGATTGAACCAATAATAGGAAATTATTTACTGACCATTGATTCATTTTGTAAAGTAACTATAGGAGAAAACATTTTAATCCCGACACACAAAACAATTGCTAAATCTAATATATACCCTTTATTTGATTTGGAAATGCGACACTTCAACTAAAGAAAATAAATTGAAAATTAATCTCACAAAGATTAATTTCGAAAAAGTAAATGAGATCTATAGTCAAGTAGCGTTTGAGGAAAATAAAATAAAATCTCAAACTCTGCTAGACTTGGAAACAAATAAGATGGCATGGACAACTTATGTTATTCTTTTTATAATCATAACATTAATTTTACTTATTTAATTGTATTGTTATCCAAACTATAAAACACTTTTATGTAAAATATTTTGTAAATCTAGTAATACTAAAATATCTAAAACTGTAAGGGATGAACAAACATCTAATATTGATAATATTAATTTAGGCAATTTAAAGCCATTTTGACTTAAATTTCCCTCTGAGGATGGAGGAGTTCTGATACAACTAAATACAGACATCAGCAGAAATCGTTATCTGTCATTGTCTATAAATATAGGTGCCGAGAACACACAAGTTTTTTCATCCTAGACTTTGACTACTTAACTTCTTGTTACTAAAGTGTAAAAATCTTTTGAATGCAAATAATAAATTTTGTTAAGAATCAAATTTCAATTCTTTTTAAAAAGCCTTCCGTTCGACGACGATCCTTAACTAAATTTCCAAGGATACATTTCATATGTTGCCGAAACTTAACATAATGCAAAAGGTCTTTACATTGAAGTAGTAACGAGTAAGACTTAAATGCATTCATTTTCTCTAATAAAAGAGAACAATAAAGCTTTAAAAGTGTCTTAGCCAAAATATGACACTTGTTTGCTTTGTTAAGCAAACAACCATTGTAATATTCTATATTTGATAGTCAACAGAAAACTAATTTATGAACGTTATTTTAGGAAGCATATGTCATATTTTCAAATATTCTTCAAGGGAAATCAATTTATTACCATGGACAGGAACGAGCTTTTCGGTGCAACTGACTTTTTGGCCAATTTTGGAGGTTTACTGGGACTTTTCATCGGATTTTCATTATTGTCTTTAATTGAATTAATTTACTATTGCACGCTTAGGATAATTTGTAATATTAAGTTGTTTGGAGCGAAGAACTGGTCTGGGAAAATAGATTAAGTTAATTTCTAAGATACTAAGTGATAATGCCAATACAATTAAATTTACCCATTTTCTGTGTTTTTATTATTATTATTTTTATTATTCTACTTTTAATTATAGAGTAATAAAATTTCCAAGTAACCAATTAGAGATACCGACCATACAACTAGTAATACTACTGTTAAATATTAAGGAACGTCTTTTTATTAGTAATTTATCACAAAATTAAAACAATATATATAAAATATCTGACATACTTCACATTCGCATTTAGAAAAATTGGTTATTGTCGATAGCTACTTGGCTATTAATTTGTTCTCAAAGCCGTCCTGCCGAATTTAGCTGCGAGGACATTAGGCCGAAGGGGATTACACATTGAAAAAACACGGAGAAACAACCATTTCCTCCGACAGTGCCGGAGCCAGGATTCGAACCCGGTGGTGCGATGTCCGCGAGATTAATCGCGATTGCCATCTCGCGCCTTAACCCACTCGCCTATCGACAAGACATTGATAATTACTTCTCATATTTCATGCTGTAACGTCTCAATTATGAAATAGTTTATTTCTAGAGTCAATAGCTCGGTAATGAAGACCAATCGGATATTATATCATTAACACGGAAAGTAAATAAACATGCCATGTGTATGTTATAAATTCCGTGAATGATACATATAACCATACGTTTGAGAAACATAAGCAGACATTCAGTACCCTTCAGCAATGCCAAGGGTGAAACTCAAAACATGACCAGTATTTTATCTTTGATCTTCCCTCATTGAGCAAGCATTGCTTTTGAAATGCTATGTTTAAATTCAATGTGAAATATCAGAATCAAAAGGTAAATGAAAACTCGTTAGCAAGTAAAAATTAGCTATTTGCATGCCTAGGGTGGAAAGTTTATTATTTCCTTCCTCGGATAACGTATCACTAAATGTTAACTCTGAAGAGGCAAGATGCAAGGTAGGTTTGAAACAACACAAGCGCCCCCCAACAATGGTACATCACGAAATCCTTAAAATATCGAAATGTAACACGGCCGATAGCTATCGATAAGTATTGTAAAAGGATATTTATATATTATAGGTTTAATATACGTATGTAATACAAGTAATATATAAAGTAAAATATAATAGCGAATCTTCTGTATTTTCCCAAATATAACATATTATACCTATCTCACAAATTGTATAACGTTGAGTATGATTTTTGGAAAAAAACTGTGTTGTTCTATTCTATTCAACTCTGCTCTGTTCTGCCCTCGTCTCCTCTCTTCTCATTTTCTCCGTTCTGCATTGCTCTGATCTGCTATGCTTTGTAATATTTGCGAATTAAAAACGCGGTAAAATTGCCCCACTTGAGTACGTCACTGTAATATTTGTAAAATAAAATATGGATATTAATATACACCTAACGTAGGGAAGCCAATGTAAGTTACAAAAAGATATATCACCATGTGAAACTTTAACTCAGATACAGTTACCTTTGCGTATACGTGCTCATATGATCTCGATGTCTATGAGGCAGTTGTAGTTTATCTACATAAATCAGCTCTTCTAGGAGGCAAGAGTCATAGATAAGTATTGTTAAGCCACTAATCAAAGTACTGTACTATGGTGCGGGAAACTTAGAGGAAAAATAAAACACACGTGATAACATTGTTTTACATTTATTCTCGTATACCCAGATAAAAAATACAAAAAAGATAAATGAAAGCTCTAAAGTAGATAATATAGATTCACACTAACAAACAATACGATACTTACATCTTTAAAATACTATAAAACAGACTCGATTACTAAGTTAAAATTCCCAAAAAAATATACTATATGTTACAATGTATTGGCACGTATTACACACTGGGACTAAAATTACTTTTAGTACTTATTAGCTTATTTCATAATCCCACCACAGGGATGAGTGGTGTTGAAACCGAATAAAAAATTGTGGCAAACACAAAAACCAACAAAATGGTGTCAACACAGATACTCAATAGCACAAGATACGGTCTAAGATTCTAAGTAGCCAAAAGTACAAGACATTGCTAAAACTAGCTGTAGTGCGGACATGGAAATCAATGTTCCGGTCCACTTACCATGCGACATCACTGGAACCAAGCCACGCCTCCTGACGATGCATATAAATAAAGGAGCTCAGGCCAACAGAGCTCACTTTGCTTCAGAAGAAGACCACGACAAGATGGTCGAAACGTCAAGTATTCAAAACTATCAACACGAAAGGGAACCGGGAAACCTAACTATGGATTATCTCGTTACAGTTTGCTCTGTTTCATTTCGCTCTAATTTCCTCTATTCTATTATATTCGACTCCTCTGTCAAGCAGTCAAACGTAAATTGCATGTGTTCGTTCATTTGTGGCTTTATTTGTATTAGCATCATGATAACTTTCTAAGGAGAGGATAATAATATGATTAAGTTAAGGCAATGAAATATGTTTTTTCATAATTATTATGGTTTCTGTTTCCTATTCCCAGATGATTAATAGCACAATTCCCATCACAAAATATGTGATAAATGAGAACATTAATTAGTTTTTCGTGAAAATTAATTAGTGTCCTTAAATTCAATTCCCTAGAAGAAGGGTGTGAAAATATGTAACAGCCGGTGTTTATTAAACTAGGATATTTTTTATGCAAACATGCGTGTCGTGTAATAATTGCAGTTTTTAATTAGATAAGCATAGAAAGTTGTATATCTAAAAAAAAATGATATTGGCTGTTATTACATGTTTAGATCTCTAGCTGACACAGCGTTATAAATAATTTGCCTGTAAGTATTCTTATAATAATAATTATTAATGAAAATATTTATTATTTTGAATACGTTTCTGTAATATTATACATAATACTTGCGGTTCATGATTCTTTTTGTAAAGTGGTACACAATTTTTTTTGGGAAAAATCACTCGGACATGTCTAAAGGTTCATATTGAATGTCACATTATGGTATATTCTTGAATTTTTTTCGCAAGTTTTTAAAAAGCTATGATATCATCAGTATTTTTAAATGATAACCAACATTTTTCGTCATGAATTTGAAAGAATGTTTTACTTATACAATACTACCAAGAATTAATGAATTTCGAAAACAACTAAATTAGATGCTTAAATTTCTCCATTTGCAGCCTGACAGTAACGAAAACGAACAAGGTTTTTTTTATGTTTTCGATGATTATAAGATGAAATCGTCCTAGACAGAATGTTTTCTTTTAATTTCTTTGATGTGCAAATTTAAATGTTTGTTTGACTGTTTGGTTTTAATAACAGGATCCGAACCTAAAACAAGTAGTTGATTTGTTCAATGCAACTCATCCTGATCGGCAGTCTAATAGTAGCCAAAGTATAGTAAATAGAGTCAATATTCATGGAGTGTGAGCATTTTCGCGATTTTTCTAAACCTGGACGGCTATCACACAAGACGAAGATAAACTCAATCTTCGGTTGACAGTGTAAGAAAGTCCTCACAGTACACTTGAGGATACTGTGTTTAATTGTAATATGGCAATGCTCACTATTCACGAAATACACAAGATAGCAAAATATCGGCTTCATGCCTCGTTCACCAAGGCCAATGCCCTATAAAAAAATGTCTCTATGAAATTATCCATAAAATTAACAGTTTTTGAATAAAACAGGAAGAACAACTGAAGAGCGACGGCGGCAGTAATTTTTTGCGAATTACGGCCGTAGCACAAGGTCTATTAATGAGGACGTTTGGTATCCTATTCAGGGAGGCCAGTACATTTCAGCAAAAAAAAATTGTCGCAATTAATTCCTAATAAATAATTAATTCTCTTAGACTAGAGTATTTCTTCATGGAAATGTGTACACAGCGATTATAAAAATGTATATAATGAAAGGTTTAGTTGTATTTTAAAATTAATTTTTCGGGCAATTAATTTTTTGCAGAAATGTATGTTAATAAAACTAATTAATAGACCTCTAGTTAGTTTTAATTTTTAATTTCCGTGTATAACTTACCTAACAAATCTTAAAAAAATTTAAAAAAGATAAACAAGCCTAGATACATAGATTTTTGTCTTGTTCATCTTTGTACCAAATATTTGTTCACAGCCAAGTAAGAGAGGATATGCCATCTTACAGTTATGTTTATTTTTTCATGGAGCTACTCCTATATTTCAGAAACAACAAATGCGATTTTTTAATATTTGGGTGTTTGGTTACCGCCCCTAAATTAGAATTTAATGACATGGTAAAAAGTGAGAATCATCATAAACTAACGTAAGGGTGGATTTCCTAAAATTTATATTAGTGATTTTTTTAGAAAAAAGCTAGTTGGATATTCTTAATCATCACCTTTAAATATTCCTTTGTGCAAGATTTTGTTACAGTAGATTTAAAGGTGCTTGAGGTAGAGGCCACGACAAAAAAAATATTTTAATTTGCAAACGATTTTCTAATTGAAAAAAATATATATTCTGATATTTTTAATTGTGTTGTGACTTCACATATCATTTTTGGTAATGATTATTTATTAAGCTTATCTAAAGGGATCATTAATCAGGTGATTTGCCCTTTCATAATAATAATCATCCTCATCTAAAATAACCACCTTATGACCTTTGTCGGTTTTTAGATAAAAGCAATCCTTTTCATGTAGCCGTTCGATAATTTTTGTTTCCTTTGTGGATTTTAATTTTATACTGTTCTTATCAATAATATTTGAAGTTGTTTGTCTTCTACACGCCTCTCTGAAGAATGAGGTAAATACTAACTTGAACTTTCAATATTTGCTATAATGTCTTATAGAATGACCTCAGAGGAGGGTATTGCAAATTCCAATCCTTCGTTCAACAAATTAAGTATTTTTTATCAAACGCTTGATAAAGACGAATTTCATTAATTGTCTTGGATATTGTCAGTTTGCAAACATATCGCAATTTGAACATTTAATTTAGTCGTTTTGAAATTTCTTTATTTCAATTAGTATTTGAACTTCAAGAGACTTCAAATTCGCGACAAAAAATTGGACTACCATGAAGAAAAAATATTGATGCCAATTTCAAAAATTTATTATTAGGTGGCATTCAGTATGAATTAAAAAAATACATATACACTTTAACGAATTTATCCACTACTTTACAAAAGCACTTTTCATTTCTTCAATAATTATCTCTTAATTAATTTGTTTACTGCAAAATACGAAATTTAAATAAAAATTGGAAACTGCACTTAATTTTAAGAGATGGATAACTACCCCAAATAATATTTTGGAATGCCAAATATTTGTTTCTTAATTTTTTTCTAACTGACTATATGAATATTGTAAATTATTTTTCTTGCAATAAATTTTTATAACCGATCAAGGAATATTACAGAATCATTATTACGCAGGCAGTATATCAGCATGTTCCAATTCTGCATTAGTAAAAAAACTTATCGAAGAACCTATACTTTTTACATTTTTAAAACTGCTTAGTACCATGTGTGTAACGTATACCCTCGTTCATAAACTTAACCCTAAAGGTTGAATGTATTTTAGATTTAGGAAAAACTGCCAAGTCAAGCATTTTTATTATAAATACAAAATCCAATAAAATACTTGAGATAGTATTTGATCATAATTATTTAAAAAAATACACGTGGTATATACTTATCTGCCGGCTATAATTTTTCAATTTGAACCATCGCACCAGTGCAGAGAAAGCAAGTGCCAAAACACAAATAAATTTTGTGGTAGTTCAAAAATAAATTTGAATGACACTAGTCAGCAACTTGTAAATAAAACCACACAACTTGATTTATACACAAAAATCACTAATTGATACATATCTCAGTAACGAAAGCATTTCTCACTCTTAAAGAGCAAGTAAAGAATTAATAATTTCAATTTAATGATGCTATTTTTACTGTTACTAAATGTTAGAATATATAGTTTGTTATCGCAGATTTTGTATATTATTGTGTATATGGTATACGCAGTGTTGAGGTACCCAGTACTAAAATGTACTCCAGGTAAAGTAATCGGTACATTTTTACTTTAACTATTTTGCTCTAAGTACTTTTAAAATCCTTGTACTCTCAGTACCTTGGCTAAAAAGTACTGAATACTTGTACTTATTTCTAAATAAGTAAAACTTTGTTACTTAAAAAAGTACTCCAAGTACTTTTAAATATTCAGTATTTTTTATATTCAGTATACTTTACTTTGAATAATTTTGTTAAAGAAATCCATCAAACATGCAGTCTCATTATTTGGTTTGAATTATGATCATGCTACATATAAAGTAGCAAGTGGCCCTAGAATTTTGTAAGCAATCCAATTAATCCAAAAATGCACTTCAACAAAATAAGCAACAAATAAAAAGAAATAATAACATTCTCTTAAAATGAGCATTCTTATAAAAACAGAATAAGTATTTACGGCACATATGAGATAGGTCGAAACAGAATCGTTACGTGTTTACAATCTTCAGTAAACACCCTGTATGTAGGGTTAATAAATTGCAACAAGAACTTTCATAAACCACTACTTTATTAATCACTTAATTACAAATCTATTGTACTACAATAGTCTCACTACTGTCCTCAGTGCGCTTGGATCCGCTCTATATATACCCGCGTCGAATGTACTCGATTGTTATAGAATGTTCCAGTCTATCATTCGCAAGGTTTCTGGGCCCTTCTCGAATTTTCCATGAGGCAGGGTGTTTAAGTTTAATAAATGTGTTCTCATGCTTTCACCATATTTAACATATTACAGTTAAGATATGCAAAATTGAAACAAATCTAAATTCTAATCCATCATTTCCGATGTCTTCTCCGGTTGCATCGTTGCGAAGGAGTTCACATTTAACTTCTAGGTTTGATGTGATATGATTCACAAAATATTTTATTATTAGAAAAAAAGTAGTAAAGATTTTTCAAGAAATTTTACCTAAAAACAAACACAAGACAAATGCAGAGAAAGTTTTCTCCTCCTCTATGCTGCGTGCTGCGTATCGTCTGTTGTATAGCTAAATGACTTTTTGTTTAAAATTGTAAAAAGTAATATGCAATTTGCACCGAATCGAAAAACATGATTACTACTAACGACTAAATATTTTGTAAAGAGGGAGTACTGCAGCATAATACACTCCTTAGATTAAAAATTACTAGTATCTAATACCTAAAAACCTATTGCAGTTCATTCAAAATACTCCAAGTAACAAAAATTACTTTTAATACTTTTACTTGTACTCAAAAAAATAATTATATTTTAGGGTACTCTAAGTATTTTCAGTACTTAGAGTACTTCACGGAGTAATTATTACTTTGTACTGGTTACTTAAATTTTAAATTTCAAGTAAATTACTTAATACTTTAAGTACTTTTCAAAGTATTTGTACTTAAAAATAGAAATTTTGACTACTTGTACTGGGTACTGGGGGTAGTTTTTAAAACTACTTGTCTCAACTCTGATGGTTTTCCGTTATACTCACTTATTTCACAATTTCGACAGTTTTTAGTACAATCCAGAAACTATGAAACGGGTCACAGATAAGGGCACTACCTTAACTGATGTGGAAATTGCAAAAACGAAAGATATTGAAAATGGTAGCCCCAAGCATAAAAGAAAATATCCCGGCTTTCGAAAAAATTTGCTTGACTATATCCAGGAATATACTGACTACACCGGTATCCATGGATTTAAATATATGGGAGAACAAGATAGATCAATTTTTGAAAAGTAAGTACATTTAGTGTGATGAAAAAAATATATTAGAGAACATACCAACAATCCTTCAAATTCAGTGGCACCTGACGGATGAAATCTTTGTTGGCCATTTCTCAATATCAAAACGCAAGACCGAAAAAATAGTTTTGAAACTATGGAATACCATATTGTTCGTTCGCTCATAACTAACTATGGTTACTGTTTTAGATTATGGTGGCTGATTTTGTTTTGCATTTCTCTTTATGTCTGTATTGACTTAATTATCAAAACATGGGAAAAATGGGACACCTCTCCAGTATTAGTAAGCTTTGCGAGAAGCCCAACTCCGGTTTGGCAAATACCTTTTCCTGCTGTAACAATTTGTTCCGAGACTAAAACCAGGCAAACGATATACAACTTTACCGACGCTTTTGATAGATTCAGATTTACCCAAAATCTTACAGACATCGAGTAAGTAAAAATATACAAATAGTTATAATTTATTAATAAACGAGATTCTGTAAACTGTAAACACATTTGATTTAATTCTTTAATAATTGATTTATTTCACTGCTAATGACCTGTAACGTTTATATTCATATTATACTGCACAACTAACAATTAAAAGCTTTATCACGAACAGAAATTACACGACTGTAATAAATAGCATACATCTTTTATATCAAGATTCCAATGATAGTTCAATAGAACACAGACACAGATAGGGCAACGCACAACTAGTGTGGAGGTTAAGAAGTTGTTAAAATATAAAACGTGAAACGTAAAATGCTAAATGTAAACCGTACGACATAAAACATAAAACAAATCATAAAATAGGCTGATGAAAATCATAAAGAACTCTCCGTCGTGATTTCCATACTCATAGGTAATAGTACACCAAATTTCTTGTTAATTCGTTGGAACTATAATCTAATGTAAAACAGAAAGAAAAGATTTAAATGTAAATAACGTAAGACAATAATTTGCACAATTTATTTTTTATTATTAATGCTACACTCGTTAATAAAATTAATTAAACCGAAATAATCAAATAAAAAATAATATATATATAATATATAATAAGCGAATATAATATACATGGTGTTTTTTAATGACGTGCTAGTAATATTTTAGGGTCTGATACCTTATTTCATTTTATGAATAAAAGTTTATATGAACATATGTCCGCAACGACTTAAATTTTTTGCTACAGGGAATTGATTTTTTTTCTTAAATCGTTATTTTTTAATACCTCAGAGAGTACATTAGGTATTACTTTCAACTTTCGTACATGTTAACAGGGTATAAATCAGCATATTTTAGTTAGAAAAGTTATTTTATCACTCCACCAGTGGCGTCCCTACAAACAAGTCCTGTGATATCTGTTATCAAAAAAGTGGTATGCCACTGACATCTATCATGTGGATATTTTTTTTAATAGCCTGGTCCATTCTATATGAAAACGGTCGTTTGCATTTTTCTCGTCAGACGTTCTTGATTAAAACAATTAAATTCAAATTGCTTCATTTAGCAGTATTGACTAAATTCTTGAACACTAGTTATCCTGGAATAAATCGCGTTTTTGCTAACATCAATTTCAAAACAATATTTGTAGACATAAAGTTAAGTTGTTGGTGTTCAAAACCATCTCATTGTATTATTTCTTCGATTTTTAGCTGCTTCTAGTTTATTTAATTTTTTCTTTGTTTTTATTAGAATATCTCAGTAAATATATAGCCCAGGCGGTATCTGATTAAAATTAAAATAGGATAGTATAGCAGATTTTTGGCTTAATCACTCCTAAACATCATAAGAAATTATAATTTCACTATGCGCTAGTTTGAAAACGTGGACTTAATTTTTTATTAAACAAAATGTGAAAGAAAATTCTAAAAATTTCGTTTTTTCTTCCTATTTTTTCATAAACTATCGCTTTTAGAGAAAAGTTGTACAAGTGAAAAAGTTATGTAATTAAATTTTAAATTTTGGTTTCAAATCCAATTGCAAAAATAGTAAAAATCGCAAAATAAATTTTGAAATAGCAAGTTATTTGTGGAATTTTTTTTCAAATACTTATATTGCACATATGACCTTCATACTTAGCTAAAGAAAACGTTTCAATATAATAAATCTTCCCACCTAATTTCATCAAGATCGGACTTTTAGTTTTTGCATAATAATTTTGCAATTTGAAAATTTGCAAATTTGATAATACTCAACTAGACCTACAACTTTTGTCTAAAACATTTTTTGCTAAAACACATATAAAAAAATTTAAAAAATATATTAGAGACCTAAAAAAGCAGTACAAAACAATATAGGATGAAATAAATTGAGTTCAACTTTGGTCTATCATAACACCGGTTCTAATAAACGAATCATCGTGCTTTTTTTAAAAAAAGAAGCGTCTTTCCGAGTACTTTCAAAAATATATTTTAAAAATAAAAATCCGTTGAAAATTTTCAGTTATTGTATTTGTTTATAAGCAAAAAAAATTGCCAAATTTTTAAACAATTTCCTAGGCCATCCTAATTAACGGATTTCAATATATCAAAATGGATTTGAGATATTGAAAACTTGCTCTTTTATATGTTCAAAAATTTTCAATTTTCTAAATGCTTTAGTTTAGTCTCAACAACATTTTGAAAATTTGCAAATTTTCAAATTGCAAAATTATTATGCAAAAACTAAAAGTCCGATCTTGATGAAACTTGGTGGGAAGATTTATTTTATTAAAACGTTTTCTTTAGCTAAGTATGAAGGTTCTATGTATAATATAGGAGCAATTTTCGGTTAATGAATTGGTATGAATTATTAGTAATAATTTTTTCTTTCTGCCAAGACGCCTTAATGGACAATCTTACCTGCATTTTCTCCAAAAAGATCTACCTATGTTACTTCAAGATGACCAATTACGTTAGGGAATCAAATGTGGTACACGCACGATGAAGCTCCTGTTCATTTCAGTGTAATTTTGTTTATAGTAATAATAATAAACACCACAGAAATTAGACAACCCCCAATTCCAGAAGCCAGAGGCGTGTGCTGAAGGGGGTTACACATTGAAAAAATGCGGACATACAACAATTTCCTCCGACAGTGCCACTGCTGGAGTCGAGATTCGAACCTGGTGGCGCGATACCCGTGTGATTAATCGCGATTGCCACCTCGTGCCTTAACCTGAACCAACCCGGCTATCGGCCAGACGATTGTTTGCGACCATTTACATGTGGTTTATTCTAATAATTGGACAGATCGGGGAGAACCTCGGCAATGGCCAGCAAGATCCCCCGATCTCAACGGTTTAATGTCTTTGTGTGAAGTCATCTTAAAACTCTGGTATATAAAACATCCATTAACACTTTAGAAGATTAAAGAGAGCGAATAGTTGCCTCGTATTAAACAATACGGAATTCGCCGGGAATATTTGAACTAGTGCGAAATTCGATGCGAAGACAGGCGGAAGCATGCCTGTTAAGTAAAAGTGGCCATTTCCAACAATTTATATAAAACAAAATTTATCATTATCAATGTTAGTAATAATTAGTTTAAATTTGAATTTAATTGTTTTAATTAATAATAACTGTGCGTCTGACGAGAAAAACGAAAGAGACCGTTTTTATGTAGAATTGACCAGACTAATTAGAAAAAATATCAACATAGAAAAATGAAGTAGATTCTTCCGGGTCTTGCCGTGGTCATCGAACTTGATTTGACGTTTCGCTGATCATCCTGTCAGCTTCTTCAGAAGGATTCTAAAGACTGAATCTGTTGTGTTACACTCCTCGTTATATACCTAGGCACCGCTTCGCTTCGCTGGTCATTGGTCGCGCTTGGTTCGCTTCGCTACTCATTCGTCGTGTTTGGTTGACCGTGACTTACTACGGTGCTGGTACTCGGCAATACCAGTCTCCACGTGTTACTAAGTCGATACCCATCGTCTCTGTTAAAGTTGTTCACGTTTTTCATAATTTCCAGTGATTCTCTAATGATTCGCGGATAATAGCGCGTATTCCTGTCTAATATATTGACGTCCTCGTAGTCGATTTTATGGTTCTCGTTATTATGAACATGTTCTGCTATCGCCGACCTATCCGTGTATCCAAATCTGGTATTTCTCTGGTGTTCTTTGATTCTGCACTGGATACTCCGTCCTGCTTGTCCGATGTAGCTCTTACCACATGTGCACTTCAACTGGTAAACACCTTTTGATAACAGTTTGGGGACAGGGACCTATTTTCTTTTTGAATAAAATCTTCTTCGGCCTATCTGTGACTCCCGCGACGTAGGGTAGGCATGCATACGTTGTCGGTTGCTGCTGTTATTCTTCTGTAGTTCTCCTCTGGTTATTTACTACTCGTTGTATATTGCTTTGACTCTATCCGTTCTTCTCTAAAGCTTGTTGGGCATTTTGTAGTTCCTCGGGTTTGTTCTCGTCGTCGCATATTGTGTTGGCTCTGTGGACCAAGGTTCTAATTAACGCTCTCTTCTATTGTGGATGGTGGTGAGATGTCGACTGTAGGTAACGCTCGGTGTGCGTTTTCTTTCTGTAGACACCATGGGCCAGCTTGCCATTGTGTGACCTTTTCACTAATACATCTAAGAAATGTAAAGCTCCATCTTGCTCGATCTCCATTGTAAATTTGATATTTGGATGCTGTTTATTCAAATGGTCGAAGAAAACAGATAAAGATGATTCTCCATGTGGCCATATGATGAACGTATCGTCTACGTAGCGTAGCCAGCACTTTGGTTTATTCTTACTGTAGCGTATGGCTTCCTCTTCGAAAGCTTCCATGAATAGGTTGGCTATCACAGGTGAAAGTGGTGATCCCATTGCTGCTCCTTGCTTCTGCTCGTAGAAGTCTCCATTCCATAGAAAGCATGTTGTAGACAGGCACAATCGGGCCAGATCAGGTATGACTTCTCTTAATCCTTTTGGTACAAGCTGTTGACGAATCAGGTTAACTGTTTCCTCAATTGGTACATTGGTGAACAAAGATTCGACGTCAAAACTAACCATGATATTATTACTCGTTATTTCCAAGTTTTCCAAAATTTCTACGAAGTGTCGGGTGTCAACACTGCAGCAAAAAATTTGCGGACATATATTCATATAAATTTTTCTTCATAAAATAACCCAAAGGATCACACCCTGAAATATTAGCAAGTTATTAACGAACACCCTGTATATATAATGTATTTTTATGAAATATTAAAAATTTCATAAAGATGTAATAAATTTAACTCTATTTAATATGTACTAACAATTATATATCGCACATGTCTCATCTATTTTGCAAATATTTAATATTGTGTGGATAGGAGTTCATATCAACTCTCTTTTACAAAATAACTGAAGGATTCACCTTCTAAAGCACCGGCAGCCTTGGACATTGAACCACTTAAAAAATTGCGTTGTCATGACTGATTTTATATAGCTTTTTATCTTTATAGTAGTTTTTGCGTGACCAAAGAAACACTTTTTTATTTTTCAGAATGAAACATTTTTCTGATTGTGCACTTATTTGTGATAATCATCTTTACAATGACGGAAGCAACACAACTGAAGCAGACACCATAGATTACTTAATTAGCGTAAGTTTCCCGTTTTAATAAATATATTTAGGTTTTTAACACTTTCACTGCCACGCTCAACTCGTAGTAACAGCATCGAGTTCTCTAATCTGGTCTCGCTGTTTCTATAGGACCTGAACATGATTTTTTTTTTTCAAATAGTTGAGTCTTTTTTAACTTTTGGTTACAGCACCTTGCCGTTTCCTATTCAAATTAACCTGCACTGAATGGCCTGGTGACGAAATCTGCAAAATTTCGATAGCAGTTAATTATATCAAAAATTAAAAAACAATGATATACGAGTGGCAAGTGTACATTGGCCAGAGGGATAGAAGATCCTCTAGAGTTAACCGGCTCAACTGAAATATTCATGAACAATTATTATTATTATAGTACCTCAAGCAAGTAGCCTTTGCGTAATGAGGCGCATAGTACCTTATCAATTGAACATTTTTGGAATTTTGAGCTATGGTAAATAAATAAATGTTTATGATAAACGTTTATTAACCTCCTTCCAGGTCGCCAGAGTGGCCCTCTTAAGTCTAGGAGATTTGTCTGAGTAAAGGAGACGGGGCTCTACAGATTATAGTGGCACCAGTACCACTTAATATTTGAAAATTACTTCGTAGTAAGTGGGGCTCGAACCCACTTGAGGCAAGGATGCAAGCGGTAAACCTCGTGAGTGACCTTGTTGAAGAAATTTTAATACCAACAACGGAATTTGCTACAGAATAGTAATACAGCAAAAATGTACCAAAAAGTCTCGCGACCTGGAAAAAATTTCACACTCCAATTTGTCATGCTCGATATTATCAGAACCGCTTAGAAGGTCTAAAACCAAAAAGGCGACCTCTCCCTTTTGCTTCAGCCGCCATCTTTAAAAATTGTTGAATCTTTGATCTCGTGTTCTGTTGGTCGCAGGGAAAAAGTTATTGAATAAAAAATGTTGCAAATAAAATTTTACATATTTTTGGTAATTGCTGCGATGCCGAGAAGTTAATATTTCTAGTGCAAAGTACCATTTGACTGTATTACAGTAATTGTTGACACCAAGTTATTAAGCATTTTCTTCAAAAGTAGGTACAGTTTAATTAGTCCATTGAAGGAGTCGGACGAGCTACCGAATGTTTTCTCCTCGGTCTAGATTGGCTAAAAACCACCCCCAAAGTCCCCTTTTCCGTGAACCCGTTTACTTTCCCCAGTTTTTCGACTAATTGTTGTTCCCTAGAATAGAACGGAAGGTCCCTCGAGGAATTTGACATGAGCCGTCCGTACCCGAGGCTTCCAACCCTTGTAGGGGATAGAAAATTGATATTTGTTTTTGTGAGAAAAAAACTGATATTTTAGCGTTTTACACTGCTTTAAACATTGAATTCAATGCCTGACATTACTTATTATTTTTTAGTGTTTTATAGGAGATGTTCCTTTGAAGAAGGTGATAGGTGGCCAGATTTGTGTAACCTTCCCCGAGGATTGTTTTCACCCTTTAAGGGGGTGGATTTTTTTCATCTATAATTGGAAAATAATATAAGAAATATGTTTATGAAAGTGTTTTTAAAAATTGATTTTCCACCCTTTTAGCCTATCACTATTAATCGGTCAATCAATAGGAGATCATATGGGGCTTAGAAGAGGAAATAAAACAAAACAAAAAACTAGTAACCAATTTTTAATAGAGATACCCTTTATCACAAGGAGCTAGGCTACGTGAGTACTTTAATGGTCAGAAAGTACTTCTCGATTTACCCTCCCTGGAAAATCGTTAAAAATGCAAAATAAAATTATTTGCAATGAAATGATACATTTGTTTGTGACAAAATACTCAAACGTTGCCTTTTCTACAAATTATTAAATAATTATTTTAATATACTAGTAAATTCACAATTTAACTGATATAAAACTTAATCTTTACTTAAAAATACTTCACTATAATAACTACTATATTGTCAAGTTTACGTAACCATTGCAGTAGGTAGTTTTTATATATTACGTTTATATGTCACATTATATACAATATACATGTAAAACTAACTCGACACTTTCTTTGGCCACAGGCCGAAGGCCATATACAGTGTATACATAAAGTACGAAAAGAATACGAAAATGTTTTTGAAAAATGCTCGAACATGTCGATTGTTATTTTGAATTGCGTATAATCTGCCTGGATTTTTTAGTTATCTACTTCTTTTTAGTGGGCACCCTGTATATTTTTATTTTAAGAGTCTCTGGAAAACTAATTGCAGAATTCTACTACTTATGGTCTAGAGTCCATAAGTTTGGAGCTACCGATATTTGAAGTTAAATAATTCTCATTTTATTGTGATATTTTACCGTTGTGCGCCCTGGATATTTGGTTGGCGCTAGATCAGGCCTCGGGAAGGATCATGTTTATAAATCATGTTTTTAGATGACCGAATAGACGAATAGGTTTTTTTGTAACATTTTTTTAAGTGGGCTGGCACGCTCAACATCGCATCTAAGGAAAAAACCCTATATGCAGTTTCGTCTTTTCAGTGTTGAATTAATAATCACTTATTAAATTTTTGCCTTTTGCTTTATAACAAAGCGTTTGTATCTCAGTTAATTGAAATTCTTATGATGATTGGGTATGGTGACAGGGTACAAACATTAGAAGAAGTATGTGTTTTATTTAACACTAGGTACCTACCCAAATAGATTTATAAGTCAATCAGCAGTGGGCAAAATTGAAATAAAATATAGAGAGGTTGGTTCCGTAGATGATCTACCAAAGAAAGACCGTCCAGTTATTGAAGAGGAAATGTTTTTCTGGCTATGGAAGAGAATCCACGTAATAGAATTTGCCAGCTTGGCCGGGATTGTAATATTTTTTTTACTTCCGTACACAAAATGTTTAAATAAGAAAAGCGACCTCGTTTTAAGACACACCTTATACAACAGTTATCTGATGATGGTCCAGATCGATGAATAGAATTCTGTCAAATATTAATAAATAGGTGCAATAATAGTCCTGTTCAAGTAAAAAATATATTTTTTTCGGATGAGTCAACTTTCACATTAAATTTTGAAGTAAACCGCCAAATTGTAGGTACTGGGCAAAGAAAAACCCGCGATGGATGCGAGAGCAGCACACTCATTATCCACAAAAAATAAATGTATGGGAGGAAATAGAAATAGGATATCGGTCTCTACTTTTGCATGACATAAGTGTACCAAGATATCTACAATTTTTACAAAAATATCTAATCCATTCCGTAGTGACCATATTTCCAAGTAGTACTTGTTCGAAGATATCAAATATTTCCAAATAATAGGTGGATTGGAAGACGTGGTAGTCATAACCGAAGAAGCGATGACGTCATAGCTGTGATTAGAAGCAACGATTAGCTAATTGCAGATAGCCATAGAATTTTTATAATTAATGTGGACCCAGAGGAAGAGGGAAGAGGAGACGAGGAATGCAAGGAGAGCGAAAGGAAAACCCTGCATTATCTAGGTACCGAAAGGAAAGAAAAATAGTCACAGATGCAATAACAAAACCCAAGAGAGATAGATGGAGGGACCTATGCGAAGAGGTGGACAGGGACATGTGGGGAAATGGCTTTAAAATTGTAACGAAACGAACGAGGGCCTCCCGTCCTGCATTGTCAGTGGAAAGGGTGGTAGAAATGGTTCAGACGTTGTTCCCAGAAAAGGAAGTAATTAGATGGAAGACTATTGAAGTGGCCGAGGTCCCATTGTTTATGGAAGAAGAGCTGAAGGCGGTGTGCGGCAGGCTCAAGAGCGGTAAGGCCGCAGGCCTGGATCAAATACCACCAGAGATTGTTAAGTTAGTGACGGAGGAATACCCAGTAGCGGTCTTGAATGTAATTAATAGGGCACTGGAAATGGGGGATTTTCCGGAGGAATGGAGGAAGGCGAGCGTAGCCCTGATTAGGAAAGGCGGCAAACCGCCTGAAGAACACACTTTCTGTTGATCAATTTGTCTACTGGATGCGTTAGGTAAATTGCTAGAATACCTTCTGCTAGGACGGCTAGAAGGAGAGATAGCTCAGAAGGGTGGCTTGTCGGACAGTCAGTTCGGATTTAGGAGGAGGCGGTCGACAGTAGGAGCAATAGCACGAATTACGAAAACGGCGCAGGAGACGCTAGCGACAAAAGGAATATGTGATCCTTGATACAAGAAATGCCTTTAATATGAAGGGGTGGACTCGAGAAGTTACAAGGATAGGCATATATATATATATATATATATATATATATATATATATATATATATATATAAGTAGAATGCTAATGAGTTACTTCAACAGCAGAATGCTAAGGTTTGAGGCGGAAGGTAATATACAATGGAAGACAATAACCTGTGGTGTTCCACAGGGTTCAGTATTAGGGCCGACGCTGTGGAACCTGATGTTTGACGACATTTACAATTACCGCAGTTGGAAGGGGTGATATTTTGTCTAGTGTTAGCAAAAGATAAAACTCGTCTTTGTTGATAATTTTCATAAATCATGAAATCTATCAAATGAATGCTATTGATCATTCGATTCGAGGATCCCAATATTAGTATTTAGCAAGTGGTATAAGAGTGTGGACGTATGGATCAGAGATTAGGCCAGTAAATAAATTTTTTGGAGTTTAGCGGTCGCTAGCAAAAACGATATTACGGAAAGAAAGCATGATCGACTGCCGTTTTTCTTTGTTCACATTATTTTCAGCGTTACAAAGCCGTCGCCAAAACGACTTAAATATGAAATGCACATAAGAGTAGACGACACTGCAAAAATAGTTCTTAACGCATTTCTTTCTGCCGTAGAGTCATCTGTCATGAAAATTTTGAGTGTAAATTTCTTTCCCAAGTCGTTTTATTCAAGCGCTGTCTTCACAGATGCAAAGATTAGCGTGTAATTCGATTTATTTTGTTCATTGTGCATGACACAGGCAATAGGAAGAGCATCTATTTTGCAATATGTAAAAATGAACGTAACTGATGTCCGATCACAAGAGGCAGTCGAATCTACAAAAATCATATTATCAAATTTATTTGACAAAAATACCCTCTTCATAATAAAAGTTACAAGCAGATGCTGGAACTTTTTTTATAGATCATTCTATGACCAATGCCTTCAAGCTTACTTTTTCTTTCAGTCAAAATTTCATGAAGATTATTTTCGTTTCGATATCCAAAATTTATATGTAATAAATATGATTTTCTACTGAATTTTGTTGTGCATTTGTTAACACTTCCACTTCATTATAAATACTCATTAGTTTCATACGCGAAAAAATCACTTTCCGTCTCTGTACCGCATTTAAGTAATGAAAAGGCCTTAGCAACAAGAAGGCTATGTGAATGTATGTACTTTATATTTACAAGCATATTGACACCCTTCTTCGATAACCTATCATTCTTTATAGTATTTTTATTAGTTTTTTTGACGGTAAAATATACCGGGTGTCAACGGATCATGGTATACCCCTTTTTTCCTTACTTTTAAGAATATCGGAATGAAACTTGGCAGATATATTATATGACCAAGAAGACACTTTGTGGCGTAACAGTCATTTTTTCCCACTTCCGGTTTGACTGGAAATGACCCCAACTTTTGACTTTTAAATGGAACACCCTGTATATTATTATATTTTTGTAATCCTTGAAAAATTCTGAGTACGGTGATGCCCCATAAGTGACATTTCCTCTCCATGAATAAAATTTGACTTAAAATTAAAAAAAATTAAAATAAGAAAAAAAATGCTTTTGGGTGGATGTTTCCGCTATTTTATGGTAGTACTCTACCATTATGGTTCCATTTGAAAAAATTAAGTTTTGATAAAAAAACTGTTCAGACCAAATTTGATGGCCCACAAAATACACATTCTCAAATTTTTATGCTCAATTTGATTTTTCTGACATAACACCGGTCCATTACAAGCAATTTTTTTTGGTCAAGGCACTCTGGATGTACCAACAAATTTGAAGTCAAATTTTATCCATGGAGTCGAAATGTCAACTATGGGGCATTGCCGTACTCAGAATTTTTCAAGGATTCCAAAAATATAATAATATACAGGGTGTTCCATTTAAAAATCAAAAGTCGGGGTCATTTCCGGTTAAACCGGACGTGGGAAAAATGACAGTTATGGCACAAAGTGTCTTCTTGGTCATATAATATAGCTACCAAGTTTCATTCTGATATTCTTAAAAATAAGAAAAAAAGGGGGTCTACCATGATCCGTTGACATCCGGTATAGCGTTGCATTGTTTCCCACGTGAACATTCAGTGCTGTCTGTAGAAGTCTTTTTGTTAAAAAATGAATGATGGCATGTATACACTTTTCTGTATTGAAGTCTTTTAAGATTTGGAAAAGTTCTCCGAACAATCCAATTGGTTTTGTTGAACGATGAAAACTTGGAAATCAAGTTGGCAACACAATTGTTGTAGTATTCACTGGTTCCGTTCGGTAGCGTTTCACTTCTTATTTTCAACGAAAAACCTTTCGGCGAGACAAAGTCAATAGAATTGGAATGTACTTTATCTAAGGAGGCATTCAAAAAGTCTTTTATTACTGTTTCTGTGGCCATTTCTGGTGGTCTTAAATTGTTAATTGAATCGACACCTGAGACAAATTATTTATATATTTTGCACTGTACAGAAACTTTAAGTTATCAAAACTAATGTATACTCAATGTTTTTGTTGTGTAATAAACACGTATACAATGCGTGTTTATTACACAATAAAAACGCATGTAGAAAGAGCGCAAGCACGCTACTCTCAGGTATATTCTAGTGATGGGCAATACGACTGTTTTCAAAGAGTCATATCGTACTGACTCCGTATACAAAAAGATTCGTACCAGGAGATTCGTATCCGTATTTCATACTAAACGTACCTAAAAGCGCATGTCGCAACTCACGATGCTAGTACTCTAGGACACGAAACATGAAAATATCTGTATTGACTGGGTGATTTATATTAGTCAATCATTACTCGAGGTATCCTAAACAATGCATGAAAAACAAATATGAAGTTTGAACTTCATACATTATTTGTTGTTTTCTGTATCTACATCTTATTTATCTAATGTAATATTAGTAATCATATAGCGATACTATAATTACTACAGCGCCACCATTGACTCATCTCAACAATATAGAAGTCAGTCAAATACGAAATAAATACTACTAATATAATATACCACCAATATATATACCACCACAATATATTATAAATGAATGGAAGGAAGCTAAGGATAAAGGAAGAATGGCAGGAGTATTATTCTTAGATTTGAAAAGAGCATTTGAGACGGTTGATAGAAAAATTTTATTAAGTAAGCTTGGAAAGTATGGAATTAGTGGTATTGTAAGGAAGTGGTTTGATTGTTACTTAAAAAATATGAGGCAAACGGTTAAGTGCGAAGATGTTGTGTCATGTGAAAAAAGTATAGATGTTGGAGTACCTCAAGGGAGTATACTTGGGCCTCTATTCCTTGTAATATAAATTAATGATATGTCAAATATTTTTCAATACTGTAAATATAATTTATTTGCTGACGACACAATAATTTACATTGATGAAGACGACCATAGTGAGTTGGTAAACAAAATAAATTATGATTTAGAACTTGTGTCTAAATGGTTGGAAAAAAATAAATTAAAACTGAATAAAATAAAAACAAAAAGTATGCTTATAACTAATCAGCAAAATCTCAATATCTTTACGAATAGACATTTAACATTCAATCTTCAAGAAGAAAGTTTAACTGTAGTAACAGAGATTAAATACTTAGGGGTTATCGTTGATTGCAATTGGAATTTTAATAGCCACGTAGATTATATTTGCAAAAAAATATCAAAAAAAATTGGAATCCTTATTTATCAATTAATGCAAGAAAAACTGTTTATAATTCCATCATATTACCACATTTTAATTATTGTAGCACAATATTATACATGGCTAATAAGACGAATTTGGAACGGTTTCAAAGGCTGCAAAATAGAGCTATGAGAGTCATATTAAAATGTAGTATTTACACTAGAATAGAGGACATGTTAAAATGTTTAAATTGGATGAATGTAGCAGATTTTCTTAAGTATAACGTTTTAGTTTTTATACATAAAATTAACAAAGACATTGTTCCAGAATACTTAAAAAATATTTTAAAGAAATTGAGAGACGTGCACGAATATAATACCCGCAGAAAAGAAAGTTATGTAATTAAACAAGCGAATAAAACATCTACGCATTGTTCCATTTTCTATAAAGGTGTAGTGGAGTATAATCTACTAGGTACCGAACTAAGCAAAACAAATCTAAATACTTTTAAAAGGCTACTAAAAGATAGTATGTTGGAAAAGAATGTGTGTGAAAGAAGAAGTGTTTGTACATTCGTATGTATTTGTATATATATATATATATATATATATATATATATATATATATATATGTACTTAAATTTATTTTTTTATTTATATTTATATTTTGTTTCGTATAGGTATAATAATATTAATAATGTTGTAAAATAAATATGTTTAAGAAATTTATATAATGTATTCTACCTGTATCATTCATTCATTAGCCGTTACTCGAGTCCAAGTATAAAAATGTTACAGTCGATAAATTGTGTACAATAAAAAAACAAGTAAAAGGTGTAGTCTATTGTAATTCCCATTCATCTACGGTGCACACGACTATGGCTATAGAGGCCAATTCGGGAGGGCACATGTCGACCGCAGTCAGGACAAACATAGACCTGGTTAGGTCTTGGATTCGGCCTTCTTGCAGCAACATTTCCTTGATAGCTGGCCACAACCCCTCGCCATTCGGTTCTGTCCGCTGCAAGTTGTTCCCATTGCTCGTCTGCAATACCGCAGGATTTTAAATTTTTATGGAGAGCGTCTTTGAACCTCTTTCGTTGACCGTCACGCCTTCTTCTACCGCTTAGCAATTCACCATAAAGTGTACATTTAGGAAGGCGGTTATCATGCATACGATGAACGTGACCTGCCCATCTTAGGCGTGCTCTTGAAATAAGCACCTCAATTGGAAGGCTGTTTGCTCTCCTGAGTACTTCCACGTTTGATATGTGATGGGACCAACGGATTTTCATCATACCTCTGAAGTGACCCAGCTTTCACATCCATATAGCAGTGTTGGAATGACAACTGCTCTGTAGACAGCCATTTTCGTTGACAAAGCAAGGTCGTGGTTGTCAAATACTCTCTCTCTAAGTCCCCAGAGTGCTCTAGATTCAGCGTTAATTCTATTGCGAATCTCGCTGTCCATGTTTGCTTTGTCATTAACAACGTTGCCTAAGTAATTGAACTGATCCACCACTTCAAGAGAATTTCCGTTAAGTGTAATGTCTATTTGGTTCACCTGATGAGGAGTTGACATAATCTTAGTCTTTCCAATGTTGATTTTAAGTCCCAAGGAATCATAGCTCTGGGCATACACATCTAAAAGTTCTTGAAGCTCTTCCGGCGTAGAGGCTAAAAGTGCAAAGTATATAGTCTACCTGTATAGCCTAGGGCTAAATAAACGTATTATCTATCTATCTATCTACCGTCTACCTCAAGTAGGTACGAATTATATCAATACGAAATATGAACCGGTAGTTTGTTAAGTTTATTTTTTACAGCACGCGTTCTCGTTCAGTCAGTGTATAATTACTCTAGGTACAAGTGGTACGAAATGTACGAATACGAAACCGTATCGGTTGGTCTAAATTACAAATACGCCGTGGTTTCATAATATCAGGTTTCGATATTAGCTGCTGCAACTGAGAAATATTAATTGTTTTTCCTAATGACAATTAACAGAGTTGGCCAAAGCATTAGTATTTTTTGAAACCTTAGTCCTCAACACCTGAATAATATGCGAGAATAAGTAAATAAATAAAAAATTATATAGGTACGGAATTCCTGCATTCCTAATAAACTTTTCATAATGAAAACTTAATTCTGCAGATATAAGCGCAATAATTAGTAGTATTTAATATTTCAAAGCTCAGACTTTGCATATATAAAGTTTTTTGTTTTAATGTCTTTGTAATTTTTCTGCTTACTACTATGTTTCTCTTTCGATATTTGTCTTCAAAGGGTTACGTAATGATTTTGTCTAGATATAATATGGACAATTCGTAAGTGTATACCGGTATAGGTATTAGGTAGTAATAATTGAAATGATTTTTTTTAGATTGCTCCCCAATTTGAGGACGTATTTAGCAGTTGCACATGGACTTTACAAAAACAGGATTGCAGTAGCCTATTTTCTCCAATTCTTACTGAGGAAGGATTGTGTTTTACATTTAACATGTTAGACAAAAGCCAGCTTCTAAAAGACAATGTGTAAGTGTTCTGACTGTTTACTTTATATTAAATTACTTTTCAATCCTCAGCATATTAATATTTTTATAATTAATTTATGGTTTATAAATTTTATATTTTTGTCGCATTTTCTATTAGAATACAGAAATTTAGAATCTTGCAACTCTTCGAGTATTGAAATAATATGAGAAATATATGTTGCAGATATTTCAATATATATTTTAAGTAATTTTTATTTTAATGTCATTTTGCTTTAATATTCTGTCTGCTGTATGCTTGCTTTAATATTAAATCATGTAATTCAGCAGTATTAGTTCATTCCAGAGTATTAGATTTTTATTGGTTCTTAAGTAGTGTCTGTTTTAAAGTGTTGTATGTTCAAAATAATAAAATAATATTGTATAGTAAATACTACAATAAGTCATAACAGTCAGCAAATTTAAATACGGTAAAAATTGATTACGCAAAATAAAATGCGAATATTGGTTGCGGCAGTATCAGTATCATAATAATACAGGATGTTATATGGGAATGAACTTTTTAAAAATATGCAAATTAAAGAATTTTATTTAAGAAACACAAACTTAAACCACATAATTGCCCATTTTATTTGTGAAAAAATTATATTATCGAGCACCACACGCTCCAAGTATTCCTCACACCTGGTCTGTACATTTTCTATTACACAACGACATCTAGTAGATTCTAATATTTGCAATGGATTCCTGTTTCTCTCTTCTTCAGCTCGTCTTCTAAGTTCTAGCACATTTCGGGTGCGATTTTTATAAATTTTTAAGATTTCTAGGGTATTCACAAGAAGCGAAATCGAGCAATCAGATTTGGCTACACGAAGTTGGCATCCAGGGGAAGTTGCTGTTACTGAATATGATATAGTCAGAGAACACCTCGCGTATGCTCGGTTAAACACTAGTCTATGAGAAAATTCTGAAAATAGAAACATGTGTCGCCAAATTATTTAGTTTTTCTGCTCCAGTTACACCTTATGGAACACAAAAAATCGGATTCCATAAAAAATATATTTCAAGTCACTGAACTCAAATGATTATTTATCTTGAAAACAATTGGGCCAAACGAGGTTTCTATATATACCCGTGTAACAATCACCATCATCATCTTTCTCCCTTTAGCTTTAACGATAAATGACTGAACTTTGGGACATCCTATGTACTTGATAAATTTTGACATACAAATGAGTTTTTCCTACTTTCTGTTTCACTTCACTACAAGTGACACAATCGTTTAATTTTCAAACGAAACACTATTGCATTTTTGAATTCTCCATAATTGGGGCGAACGTATGTGCGTCTTTAATATGTACATACTTCGGTATGCGATGTAAAGCAACGACAGGCGCAGTTAGTACTTGGATGGGTGACCATTCCAACGGAAACCGCGTCCTCGCCTCACACATCTTCCAGCGGCTTGTATATCAGTGTATGCGCGGAAGCAATACAACCTTAGGCGAGGGTTGTATAGGAGATATACCATCCTTCGGAGGGGATTAAAATGTCGGTCCCTTGTCTATTAAATGTTAGGCAAGTAAAAGATCCCTACTCTTCTTAAGGGAAGAGGTTCGGCAAAAATTCCTGGTTGGGGGTAGCTCGTCTACAGGCGTCGGTGTTAGGCCTCAGTAGCGGAAATAGGCCGACGTTAAATAAATGTATATAAAAAAAAATATTCTCCATAATTTTCTGACCTGCAGGTAATTGAATTAAAGGAGACGCCTACAGCTCATTCTGCAATTTTCAGACGTGTGCGATAATGTTGTGCATGAACCACTTGTAACATAACTAGCTATTTAAGTATATTTGTCAACTGGAAAAAAGAAAATTAAGTGTATAAAATACGTTACCAAAATTTAAAAAAATATTATTTAAATGAATGTAAAAGGTACTGTGGTAAATTCAAACCTAACCCCTCATAACACTTCCAATGTATAATACTACACGCTAATTTTCTATGTGGCTTCCCCGCACCCCCTGACCATCCATCATGTTTATCTTTTTGCCTATATACTTCATGATGAGCAACATAACCTGTGCTTAAACCAAACTGGAAGACAATAATAAAAAGCGCTTTACCGCCATCGTAGTCCCCTGCACCTTCTGACCGCCTTTACTTTTTGATACGGATTAAAAATTCATGAAATCGTGTAAAGCTCATTTTTGCCCTTATTTATTTTATTTTAACAGACTAAAACTTCTATTAATGTGCATTGTTGGTAGAGAATAAAATATAACAAAAACCGTGTTACTTACCACATCAATATACAGATAAGAAATTTATGAAATCATATAGAGCTGATCTTTACCCTTATTCATTTTAATAGACTAAGATTTTTTTTCTATTTTTCCTATTAATAGATGGTAAGAAATAAAATATAACCGATCAGAAATTTCTAAAATCGTGTAGAGCTTATTTTAAACCTGATTTATTGTGAAATACATTTTATTAATACTTGATGATAGCCAAAAGCAAAATATTGCAATTTATAGATTGTTGAAATCATGTGCAGTTAATGTTTCAACATTATTTTCATAACAATACAACCAAAAATCTGAACTTGGATTTCACAGTTGGAATCTAACACAGATTTCACAGTTGGAATCTAACACAGGACTTGTTGGAGAAAAACTTTATTTTCTAAACGCAGGTAAATAATTGATTACTTTACTTGAATTTCTATTTTGTTTTTACTTCTGGTAGTGCTACCGTAGTAGGGATACCTTTTTCGCTGGCTGGAATACCTATTGAATTATGCAAGAAAAGTAGCAGCACACACCACACTCAATATGTAATAGAAAAAATTAGCGCTACTTACTTTTTCCACGTACAAACAATTCCAAAGAATTTCCTTTACATACCGAAATACATATATAGTGTAATACATGTACAGTCTAGCGCAATAATCCTTGGTACTTTCGATATCTTCCATCCTTTTCTCTCATTGTATGAACCTTAATGCCAGAAGAATCCATTTGAATTTTTCTGTGATAGGAGTACAGAAAATCTGTAACTGCCTTACCACTGGTCTCTATGGTATCTAAGAACTTACTGACTTCGGTTTTAGCACTTATTGACTTCCCAGGTCGCGTTGCCTTTAACTCCTTTTCCCAGAGTCACTAAGTATCCCTGTCAAAATTTGGGGGGTGAAGGAGGTGTATCGAGATCCTAGTTATTGTCTAGTAACGTTTTACTTATTTCTGACCTTTAGTTTGGTCACAGCGCACATTTTCCCGGAACGGTTGGTCGGATCGAACTGAAACTGGTGGCAATCGATTCTATGACCTCAAATTACTCTAAAACAAGGGATCGCGTTGCCTTTAACTGCTTCTTCCAGAGTCACTGAGTATCCCGGTCAAAATTTGGGCGGTCGGTCAAAAGTGGTGCAAAATGTGTATCGAGATTCTAGTTGTCCTCCAGTAATGTTTTACTTATATCTGACCTTTAGTTCGGCCACAGCACACTTTTACCCGGAACCGTTGGTCGGATGGATTCGACAATGGTCAGAATCGATTCCTCGTTGTCGACTTATTCGATAACGGTACTTTCCGTGCCTTGGTGTATTTCTGGAAACTTCGGAATTGTTCGTGGGAATCCTAGGAACTTTACTATGTCTTTAGAAATGTTTAGGTTATGTTTATACTAGTTTGTTTGTGTCTAGATTCACGTTATTTATAAATGTCACTGTCACAGGATTAAATTAAGCAACTTCCATATCCGTCGACGTCATACTTGAAGATGTACTTCCGTCTAGTTCACAAATATAACCGGAATGATAGATCTCAAAATTCAAACATCAATAACAATACCGTAATAAGATAAGAAGTTAAAGACAGGTATTTATTTGAAAGATGAAACGATAAACAATTCATTTCACATGTAATTACCTATGTTAAATGATTATGTACTTTTTATAAAAGAAAAGAAATATCTAGATGGCGCAGAAACCAATTTCTTGTTGTATATGAATAAGGTCCTGTTTCGAAACCCGATAGGGTTTCTTGATTTACAGGTAATTGAACAAAAACCGAAACGCGGACCAAACCATGAGAATAAACAAAAGTAATAATAATAATAATACTGATAATAAAAGTCTGCTGAATGGTTCGCAGACCAAATGTAGAAGGCTGCAACTTCGGAGATCTTTTACCTGCTTAGGACACACAATTCCAGAAAATATAATTGAGGATGACAATTTTAAATGTCTTTATCTTTTTTGCAGATATGTACACCATGATTACATGTCCCATGGAAGAATCACAAATGAATGGAATTTAGAAGACGGTTATAAAGAAACAACAAAGCAGAATACATTTCCTAGAAGAGCTATGTCTGCGGGTTCCTCAGCTGGATTATATTTAGAATTAAAGGCGTACGGGCCAGATTTGGATTACATTTGTAGAGGACCAGTTCAAGGATTTAAGGTACAATCATAAATGCACTGTTAATATACAGTAACTACTGTAATAGTTTTCTTTGCTTTTCAAGTCTAGCAGAAGTTATCAAACTTCTTATCAACCCTTCCGAAGCACGTTACCTAAGATTGTTTTCCCAGATTTTGAGACTATTAGCCACCATGTTGATAGAGTAATGGCAGATTTTGTAGTTCTCGTCTTTTTAGCGCAACGTATGCAGATGAAAATCTAAAAAGAGCGCACTATTTTTATTGTCGTTACAGATCTACGCGATTTCTTTTGAAAATTTTTTGACACAAAACTTGAATCCAATTTTTTCATTATTATCATTGCTGGACCAAATATTTTTTTTAACATAAATGCGTCTCTTCAAGATACGCATTATAGTATAATTTTTTTAGATATTTACAAAGTATCGACTGGGTGAACAAATTTAAAAACTTCCAAAATGAGTATATTTTGCACAAGTTACAGCCGAAACTCAATTAGTAACATTATTAAACCAATATTACTATTATTATTTAAAAAAATGTATAGATTGTATTTACGATGCAAGTCTATGAACAATTTTCAAGTTTTCATAATTTGTCAAATAACAATTGAATTTTTTATAATAACTTACTACTTTGTTGGCCCAATGGATTAGTCATAAGTTAAGGTTCAGTAATAAATGAGAACTTGATGACAGAAAGTTGATGATGGGTTATTATAGTGTATTTAGTAGGACCGCAAAGTTCAATTTTCAATTTACAAACAAAACATAGTTGCAAAAAAAGTGACACAAGAAACTAAAGTGTTCACCACCAATTTTACTAAACTAAAAATTTCTTATATCGTTTCCTAATAACTGCAGTCGTAATGCGCACAACACTTAACGTAGCTGCAGGGGTTTCACCGAAACTCATTCTTGCTGCCATATTTTGAAGGCCAAGTAGCTCTGCACTTACGGAAATACCAAATTGAGCGTTTTTACTACATAAACAATACTGTACCGATATTTTCTAAATTCACCAAGGTCTATCATAGATTCACTGATATCTTTATCATAATAACTACGTTGAAAATTCTTATACTCGTAGTAGACTGAAGAGTCGGGTCTCTTATCGAAAAAAAGAGCAATGTTCAAATGCTTCTTTATTTAGGTATAGTCGAATGTGATTTATATCTGCATATATAAAATTTGTGGCGTCCTTGGTTCTATTATTGGAATTGCTATTGTTCTGAAATCTGATAGTGATGTAGCGAGGTTTCGCAATACTAGTAGTTTTAACAGCCTATATGTCAGATCAGTATCACGTCGAGTGGGTAGCTCATAGAGATTCCACTTAGGGTAAGCTATCTTAACTTTAGCATAAGATTTTCTATTAAAATTATTGGAAAATCATTCAGGCCACGTCATTCTAATAACGCCGCAAATTATGGGCTAAGGAAATATTTATAACGCGATAATCCGCTAACCCGCAACATTATACGAATTACAGGCCATAATTCCCCCCCCCCTTTCGGATCAACACAAATTACCATATCAGAATCTGCCCATTTTCCGGTAACCTCTGTAGCCAACATTCCCTCTACCAAAACTTCTTCTATCCAACTTGAAACTCTTTTCTGTAACCCCCCCCCCCCATTTTTATTAGGTTGTTTTTGTTTCCAAAATCTATTGAAAATCCAAAATTATTTAAATTATATACCGACATCTGGGATGCCCTGCGGTAGTTGTTTTAAGTGGGTTTTTTCCTTGGTTCCCTTTACCTACATCAACTACAAAATTTATTAGTGTTTTGCCTACGAAAGCGTTTATTTTAGTGTGTCCGGTGTCTTTAATTCCTTCCGCAAAGAAATTTTTTAAATAAATTAGTTATTTTAATTCGCCCTGCGGCGAAAGCTGTTAACTTTCTTAAAGACGTCCTTGATAATGAAGACTCGGAAGGTGAGTTTGAATACGAAGTGTAAAAATATTTAAAAAATTAAATATGATTTCAATAAAAATAATGTCTACTTAATTAACTTCTGACAGTTGGCCAGTAATCTTTTGAACATTTAGAAATTATGCTGATAAATTTTCAGAAGTCACTCGATGATGTGAAACGTGAAAATACACAGAAAACTGATTAAATGAATAAAGTTTTCTCGCAATTAGCATCTAAATTGTTTTCTCCTCCACTCAGCCTTCTGACGTTTGCACATAATTCTGTTTTAAAACAAACAATAAACAGGCTTCAGCCGCCATCTTGAAATTTTTTTTAATCGTTTTATCTCGTGTTCTATTGGTCGCATGGAAAAAGTTATTGAACAAAAAGTGTAGTAAATAAAATTCTACATATTTTCGGTAATTTCCGCGATGCCCAGAAGTTAATATTTCGAGCGGTAGAGGGCCGCGAATTTACAAAAAAAAATTTTTTGAAAGGAGTACTGTGAAATTAAATTTTCCAGCTGTTTAGGTAAAAATATTAGCCATACAGTAATATCCAAATAAATTCGATTCCATTGATTTTAGATTTATAATTAAATTTCGAATAGAATTAATTGAATTTATCTACCACTCGAAATATTAACTTCTCTGCATCGCGGCAATTACCGAAAATATGTAGAGTTTTATTTGCAACATTTTTTGTTCAATAACTTTTTCCGTGCGACCAACAGAACACGAGATAAAATTATTCACAAATTTTATAAGATGGCGGCTGAAGCAAAAGAGGGAGGTCACCGTTTCGGTTTTAGACTTTCTAAGTGGTCCTGATAACATTGAGCATGACAAATTCGAGTGTGCAATTTTTTCCAGGTCAAAGTACTATTATTTACTGAGTTGCCTAGCGAAGTGGGTTCGATTCCCGCAAGGCGAAACAATTTTTCATTAAAAAAATTGCCCCAAGAGTGGTTCGGAGTCCACATTAAACTGTAGGGCCTCGTCTCTCTTTACCTAGCACAAGATCCTTGAGATCTTCCAGGGGGTTACTTCGGTAACTTGAGTGGGGGTTAAGAAAACATTTGACTGTATTATTTGTTGAATTTAGGCAAACAGAGAAATTAACTTCACTATTATGCCATTTTCTAGATGTTTATTGTACGTAAACCTATATAAAGAAAAGAAGCTTGAAAAAACTGCATTGTTTATGTACAGTTGGTAGTTTATATATAATTTCATCAAATCAAAAACTATTCATATAGTTGGAATCAATATAAAATTGATATATTTGCATCCAAAAAATTTATCTGCCTAATTTTGATGGGAATTTTTAAAAAAACCTATTCAAAGAAACACAAAAGTAATAATTATATTTTCCAGATCCTCTTGCATCATCCGGCAGAGATTCCCAGAGTTAGCAGGCAATATTTTCGGGCTCCTCTTAATCAGGAAGTAGTGGTTTCCATAAAGCCAGATATGATGACAACATCAAAGGGATTGAAAGAATACAACCCACACAGAAGACAGTGCTTTTTTTCATATGAGAGAAATTTAACATTTTTCAAGGATTACACCCAACAAAACTGCCAAGTTGAATGTTTGGCAAATTTTACTTTGCAAAGTTGTGGATGTGTTGCATACCATATGCCACGTAAGTTTTTTCTATTCATGTACTTTTGCATTTCTGTGATATTTTCAAAAGTATTAGATAATTTTTCTAAACGTGTTTAAAGATCAAGATTTTTTTAGTAAATACTGAAGTATTAAAAAATAACCTGGAACAAGAAGAAACAGTAGATCTAATATTTCGCCATTTTAAGAGTAAAAGGAAAACAAAACGTATTCATTTACTTGTGGAATAGAGGACGTAATACAAACACCTAAGCCGCCAGAGGCCAATTTCGCAGCGCATATCTCTAGAACTACGTGTTGGATAAGTTAAATGAGGTGTCTACTTTTGCGTCGTCGAAACTTCTTCATAACAATAATTATTAAAATCAGGAATTTAAATAAATTAGGGTCATTCTGCAGTTTATCCACTTCTCGATTTTTGAGTTTTTTTATGAATGCATTAATAAGAGAGTTGTATGAAGCGTTTGTGACTAATGAGACGTTGCGCAAATGTATAATAATCGAGGAAATTGACGGAAAAGTGGAGCGAATAGAGGTGCTGGGTGGGTAAAAATGAGTGAAAATGTGACGTTTTCAAGTCACTCTGAAACGATTGGCATTGAAAAAATTATTTGGTATATTTTAAGCCGTGTTTCCGGCAGCCACATCTTTGTTTATTAGAACCACTTTCACAGCTGCAGCAAAATTTCTTAAATTATTTTTTGTGTATTAGGTATAAACTAAAAAATTTGGGCACGAGTCTACCTGGATGTTCGTTCCAGCCCCATTGCTTAGCTTTTTTTATTATCGGGCTCATTACCCAAATAACCAAGCCAAGTTTGCAATTGGTAATAAACTCTATAGTTGGTAATGCTCAAATCTTAATTGATTAAATGACATTAATTTTTTTACTTTTGTAAATACCAGCTATAAGTTAAGATCCATTTTTTGCAGTGGTTATTTGGTCTGCATCTTAAAAAAAATGCTAACTAAGCTTGACAAATTTTTGTTGCTCAATAACCCGAAAAAGAGTGAAGAAATGCTATTATATTTGTTTGAAACAATTAGATGTAAAAAATGAAAATCCTTTTCATTACCTGAACCTAGTTTGTGGAAAAAATACTGAGACCATTTGAATTTAGTTGATGCAAAAGAACTAGTAAATCAATATCTTGATCCACGACGAAGGCAGTTTTATCATCGTGTTTTGCTAGTTCAATTGCAGTATTTATAATTAATGCGTCGGCGTTTTAGGGAGCTTGCTTGCACAAAAATCCCTCTAATTGTAGTTTTTCTGATATAGTTTGTATTAATTTTTTTTCGGTACTTTGATTGGATAAAAATTTCTCTTGCAAAAATGGTATTTTACTTATATCTTGATATTCAAATGCAGGGATGTTTGCAGATTTCTTACGACGTGAACGTTCGGCTTGCTTCGAGCCCATCGAAGTGGATGCTGTAAGTGTTATAGTTAAAGTTTTATTTACTTCGGCATACCCATTGAATACTATAAAACTATTTTAGCTGCATAATGGTTTCGAACATAATTAAAATATTTATTTGCAATATCTTCAGTAGTATCGTTCTTTTACCAAATGACTTTATGTAGTAAGAACCCATCGTCAACGACATGTAAAATATTAGGCTGGCAAAGCATCATTGCTTGTTTATTCACCGTAAAGTTCTGGGCCCATTTTTCTACCACATTTATATGCATAACTTAAAAGATTTGTTATTAATTTATTATTTATTTAAGTTTCAGGATGGTTTTCGCCATTTTCTTCAATTAAATTCATTCAACTTTAGTAATATTACAGTGAAGTAAATTCTGTCATTGAAATTTAATTCATTATTTACATAGACAATAAAAAAAAATTTAAACAATAAATAAATTTCATGATTAGAAAAGTATTTTTTTTTGTTTTTCTTTTTTCTCAATTTTAAACGGTTTCATGAAAGATAAACCATCAACATATTTAGACTATTTTAGACATTTCAACGGTTACAATGAGCCTGGATAGAATATTTAAATAAAAAAAAAAAAAGTTTTCCGTGGGAGATTTCGGTTTCCGAAAAATGTAAATATCTCGAAAATTACTTGTTTCCCAGATTTAAAAAAAATCGTGCTTATTCAATGCAAAAAAGGTATACTTTCACATAGTTTCATGTAAATTGATTTATTTTTGCGAGAGAAAAAAATAAAAACCGAAAAATCGGTTTTCCGCCGCTTTCTCAGAAAATTTTAAGTTATGCTGAAAAAGTCTGATTTGAAAGTTTTAGATTTTTTTATTATCTACAACTCTTGTTAAGGACATTTTCCGCTAGCAGGTCACATTTCGCCGAAAATCGCAAAAAACCATTTTCAACTCCAAAGCACAATTTCACTTTATCTCGTGTTTAATTTTTGTTTTTTCTCTTATTTATAATCTTAACTAAATGTCCCGGCTGTCCCTGCCTGTTAATATATATATATATTTTTTTCAAAACGGTATTGGCACCAGCCTATGATGGAAGTATTCAAATAACTGATAGTAACATTTTTGGACAGCATAATGTTCTAAACTATAATTTAATTTCAGGTATAATGTCAACTCCTATCTGTGGCTCTGGAAAATTAAAGTGTATGTTTGACGCACAAAGTGAGTACTAACTTAAAACTATACAATATGTTATAACTTGATGTCCATAAATGACTTTTTAAAAACAAATTTATTTATTAGAAGAGAGTCAACGTTAACTCTGGTAATAATATAATGACTAAAAATTAAACGTTTATTAAGAGGTGAGAATAGTGAATGATAACTTACAAGTGTTTCGTAGTTTCATTTATAACATTGTACAAAAGCATTGTCAAATAAATATGGAACAAAAGGAAAGCAAGTTTGATATCCAGCATAATTGTGATAAGCTATAATGTAAAACAATATAATACATTTTTTTATAAGCGATAAATGATATGAGGAATTTGTTATCGGCATGTAACTGAAATATGATACTCTGGGATAATTTGAAATAACGCTAACGTCACGTATCACTTTGTATACGATGTCTCAAATACAATATAATATATGCCGGGTGACACAGGAAACATGTAACACTCTGTAACTTTGCTATTTAAAAAGTTAAACTTATGGATTTTGGAAGAGTTATGTATTACGTAATTGTCCTTGTTTTGAGCAAATTAAACATTTTCTTCAACTTCTGTTTTAAACGGAAATGACCCAAAATCTTCTATTTTAAATGGTATCCTGTATATTTTTTCTACCTATCTGATTCGTCCTTAAATTATCTTTTCAACCATGCAACGCAACATGAAATTTGTTTTTAAAATGACAGTTGATAGCCATTTTATTGTATTAAGTCTATGTTATGAATCTTGGCAGATATTGATGCTTAGTGTGTCTCATATTTTTTGGGCATAATCAGTAGCTGTACAGGCTAACTAGATTTTTATTATTTTTTAAAAAATCTCGAAACAAACCCACGATATCATAAAAACCAAATTAAGAGACCCATTTTTAATTTGTCCTACTTAAAATATACTTATTATCTTTTATTTTATTTTCACCGCCTGCCAACTAAATATTTTTCGATACTAATTTTAGTGAAGAAAGCAAAATAGGATGGTCACAGCAATTGTATTGAACAAAAATAAGTTAATCTGTGGTTAAACTGTGAAACGCAGAGTGCTATAGAGGTATCTGGCAAATTTTTCGCACAAGTTTAGTTATGATAAATTTGATGCCATATTTTATTAACAAACCATTATTAAAACTATATCTAGCATAGCATAGATGATTGTGAAAACATTCTAGCACAACTAGATATAGTAGAAAACTAGTGCAATCAAAGCAATCTTCATTTGAATGCATCAAAATGTAAATCTAATCCAGTTGTATTTGACTACTCCTTATATTCGCAAGTACTTGAACGTTCTGCAACAATAAAAGATATAGGGGTACTATTTGACCAGAAATTTACTTTCTCGAATCATGTAACATCATCTGCCTCGAAAACTGTCACTCGTTCTCTAATGAGTTTGCTTTAAAAGCACTTTACTATTCCTACGTAAGATCCAAACTTGAATACTGCTCGATAGTCTGGTACCTGCACTATACTTGTTATAGGAACACCATCGAAAGTGTACAGAGAAAGTTTCTGAAGTTTCTATCCTTCAAAATTGATGGTATTTACCCAGAAAAAGGCTATCAACACTCTCTTTTACTTGAAAAATTTAATCTCGATTCTTTGGAATTGCGGCGTGCAATAAATAGTCTGAAAATGTTATATAACCTATTTCACAGCAAATTGGATAGTTCAGAGCTTTTAGGTATGTTTTCTTTTCGTGTTCCTCGAATAACCTCTCGTCAAACTCACACATTCTATTGCGAGACATCTAGAACTAATGTCCTTCTTAGATCCCCACTACATGTTATGTGCGATAACTTCAATAAAATATCAGATGTTTGTGCTATCAATTGTAGTACAATTTCGGAAATTATTAATGCTTTTACCATAACTTTCGCAGCTAATAATAGTTAAGTGTCACTACACCTATTTATTTCATAGATTATGGATATGTATATTTACACATACATTGTCTTGTTTCATTATGCCTTTTGCTTCAATTCTATATTCTTTAATTCTGTTACACTGTATTTTATTACTTAATTATATATATATGTATATATGTTATTCTATTACTGTTTGTAAGTATAGGCAATATCAGCATTTTTGTAACGTTACTACCACAGCTGTTTTCTCTATTATACTTTATTAGTATTATTTTGTTCATGTTTGTCCTGTAATTGGATTTTTTATCTGTTGGGCAATAAATGGAATATTATTATTATTATTTTCTCTGATCAATTTTCTTAAAATATGAATAGAAACTCAAGTAGTGATGATTTTATGGAATTTAATCCGCTGAATCTCACCGCGAAGAGCAGCAAATAACATTTCATTGAATCTATTACCCACAACGTCGTAACAAGGAAAGGCGCGAAATTTGTAAATTAAATGGAAAGTGCTTTGTTTCACAACTCGCTGTAAAGTATCTTACACATTCGTGTATTTCCGCGACATTCACACTCGTGTGTTAAGTTCCATTTTCTATTATCGTTATGTAATATACTTTAACACAACTGCAAAATACTAATTGTGTATTATATTGACGTCCACTTACCATCATTTTACCTCATAATATATATATATTAAAACATAATATTTCAGTCGCAAGCTCCTCTATAAAATCCTTATTTTACTATAAGGAACGTAGCCAGATTGCAACCAACAGCTACTCTATGGGCTATGTGCCACGCCGAGCGCTGAATTACAAGTTACAAGCCTGGCACGTTAAGTGTAATAATCACATATTACCAACAAAACGCTAATGCTTCGATTACAACAAACAACAGCCGAAAGTCTGATCCTATTTAAAGGAGCTCTCGTGCCAGTCGTCCCATACCACTTGCAGACTGCAGTTTCGAGCTGTTGGCTCTCGTCAGTGCAAGGTAGGCATGTGACCAACGACACGAGGATCCCTTAACTATTTGGTACATCTCGCTATCTTTACGATAGCGACATGTAAAATAGTAAGCAGACGCCATCTAGCGGTCCAGTGTCTGTTGCAATCGAAAAATAAATAGCCCGACTGGGCTTAGCATAATTCAAATATGCTTCTTGAGGGCAGAAATATTAAAACATAATACCCTCTACACTACATATACTCCTCCCATAAAAGAAAACAATTCAAACCACCAAACAATCAATAGCGAAACTTGCCCTCTTATAGTTCGACTTAGCAGGTAGATCAACAATACAATAATACAACAATAATAAATACGCAGGTTTAACTCTATCAATACTAGCAGTAATATCACTCCCCCGTTTACGGATCGTAATAAGCTTATCAGAACGCGAAATAAGAAAGAAAGGACTTCTTATGAGTCAAAGTTGACCTAAGCCTGTCCTTTCGTACAAAAATAAATTTGCAACATCTAACGTCAGGACTGACAAAAGTGTATTGGGTAAAACTACGTTTAGTACTAGTAAATTGTAAATGATTAAAACAGTCTCGTAATTTACTTATAAAAAAAGGTACGTCTGTGTCAACCATCGATTTTGTAAAAAAATCTGTTTGCCCCAAAGTCCTCTTTGGGCATTGCCCGCAAACCTAATAGTATGATTGGCAGTTTATCAGACTAATGCACGGAGTTAGCCCTGGCTAGTAACGCAGTCTTCAAGGTTCTGTGAAACCTTTCAACCATACCATTACTTTGGGGGTGTTAAGCGGTCGTATGAATTCTATGGAATCCTAAAAATTTTGAAAATTCGCAAAACAACGTTGTTTCTAACTGGACGCTCTGATCTGTTGTGACAGATAACGGAATGTCAAGACGGCATACATAATTTTGATATGAGTTTTAGCAACAGTTTCGACAGAAATGTCAGGTAACGGGTAAGCTTCTGGCCAGCGAGTAAAACGTTCAACCACAGTGAGGATGTAAAAGAAACCACTCGATGATGGCAAGGGTTCGACAAGATCGATATGGATATGTTCAAAACGACCCTTAGGTACTTCAAAATGTCCAACTGGAGTCTTGGTATACCGAATGATTTTAGAAGTTTGAAATTCATGCAAGTTTTGGTCCATAGAACACAATTTGTATTCATTTTGAGCCAAAAATAGTTTGCGGTTACTAGTTTCTTCGTTGCTCGAATACCGACATGAGTTAAATTATGGAAAATGTTAAAAACTGTGCGGCGCAAAGATTTCGGTATGAAAGGCTGATATTTGGAACAAGACACGCCACACCAAATTTTACCTTCTGAACCTGGAATAGTAACTTATTGTAAAAAATATTTCGTTTTATTAATATCATCTCTCTTTTTGGATAACAAAAGTAAAAGTTCACAATCATTCGTTTGTGCGTCCTTTAGTGTTTGCAAATTGAATCTGTCTGAATTAATAGTAGACATTTGGACAGGAGGTAAATAGGTTTGTTGTTCAAGGGAAGAAAAATCTCTTGTACGTGATGTTTTCTTTACCTCGAACATGTCTGATGCGGTTTGTGAATTGTGCGATATAATCCAAATGTTGAGTTTGGCGAGGAGTCTTTTTGGAACGAGAAACTAGGGCTGTGGTTAACGGTTTATAATCTGAGAAACAAATAAACTTACGGCCTTCCAATAAACGCTTGAAATATCTTACTTATGTATAAAGTGAAAGTAGTTCCTTGTAATAAGTAGAGTAACGTTTTCGGTCATCATTTAACTTGCGCGAGAAGAAAGCTAAAGTTGTAGCCGAATCTCTAACTGTCTGTTCTAAAACTGCACCCATAGACATGTTCGAGTAGTCTACTGTCAACGATAGAGCTACATCATCAGCATAATTGAGATGTGATAAAATTGTCGCATTTACCAAAGTTTGTTTAGCCTGTAAAAAACTATTAGAAGAATCAGCTAGGCAGAAATCAATGACTTTAATTTTCTGCAAGGTTAGGTATGAAACGGTGGTAAAAGTTTATCATTCCTATAAACCGCTGAAGTTGCTTAAGGGTTGACGGTTTAGGATAATTGTTGATAACATCAACACGCTCGAAAGCTAGCGAAATACCAACAGCAGAGATCTGATGTCCCAAGAAAGTTAAAGTGTTCACTACAAAAATGCATTTAGAGGGTTTGACATTTATCCATAATTTTCGAAGCGGTCGAAAACAAGACGTAAATGTGATAAATGTTAATTATGATCCTTACTGGCGACTAAAATATCATCTAAATATACAAAAACGAATAGCAAACCTAAAAGAACTTCATTCATGAAGCGTTGGGAGGTTTGACCAGCATTTCGTAGACCAAAAAGCATTCTAGAAATTTGAATAAGGCGAAAGGTGTAGTAATTACCGTTTTATAAATGTCGGATGCAGCGATAGGGATTTGGTGATATGCTCGGACCAAATCAATTGTACTTTGATTTGACAAGTAAAACAATGGTAATCAGGAATAGTTCTTGGACAAGCGACCTCCATAAAAACATAACGATCTCAGCATCAGTTACAAGCTTGTACAGCAATGTATGCGCAGAAGCTATACAATATCAGGCGCGGACCATTCTTCTAAGACGACGTAAAGAAGTCGGTCCCTTATCTATTAAATGTTAAGCCAGCAAAAGATGAGTAAGATTTTAGGGGTGGCTCACCTCAAGGGGTTGGTGATTGACCTTAATTTCAAAAATAGGCCGATGTTAAATAAATGAATTAAAAATATATGCATTTAAAGAATTTTATTATTAAAACATTTATATTAGTTGTTGCTGTAGAAATTAGAATCCAACATCCCTGGTGTAATATTCTTGTTTTATTTGCTTCAGCTCAGCTATTAGAACGGGATGTAGAATCTGGTCTGTCGAGTGCTAATACAGATGATCAAGCATTTGGACATACTGGTTGCGATTGCTTACCTGCTTGCACACAATTAAACTTCAATGCTGAATCTACCCAGGCAGAATATAACTGGAAAAAAATGTTTGAGGCTACCAGAAGAAATTTAAGTGAATATCCAGGGTACTGTTTTGAATTTAAATCTAAAGAACTTCACTAAGAGTTTTAGCCAAACTAAATATTTTAGATTTTATTTTAATTGAATACATATGTTAGTGTATAAAACCAATACAAGGATATCATTAAAGGCAACAATATCTAACAAAAAGAACGTTTAAAATTTTGATTAAGTGACATAAATATTATCAAATTTGAGTCCAAAAAAACTCTTAGTACCACAAAATTCTGTACCGTAAATTCTTTTTTTAAACGTGCAGATCTAAATGTTTTAAATGAAACTTTACAGCATGTAAATTTTGGATTATTATTATAATCAAGTTATTAACATATTTTTATTTTTAGGATGCAGTTTACGAGGTTAAACTTATTCTTCAAGGAACAACAATTTATAAACTCCGAAAGAAATGAATTGTTCGGCCAGACAGACTTCCTTGCCAATTGCGGAGGTATCCTTGGGCTGTTCACAGGATTTTCATTTTTATCTATAGTGGAAATAGTTTACTTTTTATCTTTGAGATTAATGTGTAATGTTAAAATGTATGGAATACACTATTGGTCAGGATCAAAACGATTATTGAGCAATGAAGCATATGTGCACAACAAATAAAAAATAGAAAATAAAAAACTTAGGTATCACTAATAAATATTTTTTGATAAATATATATGTATACACATACAGGTCTATAAAAAATAGGAAATAACATTCACATTTCTAAAGCCGGAGAAATATAGAAGAAAATATCAGAGAGTTTGATTTTAATTATTTATAATTAGTTAGCATCAAAAGTCTTAGAGTGATAAGGTATATAATTTGTTAAAATAGAACTATATAATGAGTGGAAATTAGCTCTATTGAAGAGGAATTCAGATCACTAGTTATTTCATTACAAATTATTTATGATGTTTTAATATTCTTGCAAAAGGGTTTTATGCAAAAATACCTAAAAGCAATAAATATCACTCTCAGGCCCTTGCAAGTCTCTTATATAAATGTTGAGTGGATACTCGAATTGTACTTGTTAATATGTTCTGGATTTTACAGTCATCCTGCTTTTTGGATTTTAAGTAATGTCAGGTTTTTGGTTTATTATTCTAATACAACTTTTTCTTCAAAACATTTCTTAAAGAACAATTCAAAGTAGCAATTTGATATGGAGATCTTGTTGGCGTCAAGATAATTTTGGTTTATGTTCCCGTAGTTTTATTCATGTTCTCGTTAATCTATTTCAAAATAGGTTGGTCCTCGATCTTGTTGGAACTATACTTATTCATGGAAGTTTTAATTAGAAAACAGTTGTGTCAAAGGAGGAACGAAGTTGTTCCCAAAAATATAAAATCCAGAAGTCTGCCGCTATGTTGATAATATTCAGATTTTTTATACCCAGTAAAGATAATCCTGATAGATCATCCCATTCAACTAAATAGTAACTATACACCAATAAAGCCATTAATCTATATGAAGTTAAAAAAGATTTTGGAACGTTTGCACACAAAACTGACGCTTGTCTCTGCATCTTCCTCCAGCAGCTCATGTAAAACTGACGATTTATAAGTATAAGAAAATATTTTTCTCTAAGAATTTACAGACCGATTGTTGCTTATTATCATCATTTTGTATGAGTTGTTTATTTGAAAACTTAAAGAGCTATTCTATGTCAGTTTTTTGTTTGAATCAAATGCTGATATGCCACGTTTTCATATATTTAACGTTTTTTGAATTTTTTTTATTTTTATTTATTTATTGATTTATTTATGACTGCAATATTTGTTTACAATTTTACATTATTGCAAATTATATATACATAATTGATACTTATTTTAAGATAACTATATATGCCAAATGTTATGACACCTGAGGAGATCTCGTGTTGTTTCTAGCAGTATTAACATCATTATTGTTCACACTTATCGTTACATATACAACAATATCGATGTTGTTGCTTTTTAAAAGAATTTTCGCTTTACAATAATAGAAATATAGGAAACAATAAGAAGAATTAGATTAGTATGTTTGGATTTTACATAGTTTTTGGGTTGCTATGTGTTCACATTATCGATGGTTTTAGAGAAAACAACTTCTTTTATTAGACCAAGAGTTGGAGACATGTGATATTTTCTTTTTATTAGAAACTTTTTACATTCTTCTTTGAATTTATTTTTATCATGAGCTTTTATTTGTTCAGGTAGTTGGTTGCATTGTATTTGATTTGTTTTTGACAGACTGTTTTGCTATATTTTTTAGTTTGGTATGCGTTTTTAGCTTTATTTCTTGTTTCGTATTGGTGACTAGGGTCGAACCGAACGTATGTTTCTTGTTGTGAGTATAAATTGCAGCCGCGTGAATATATAGCCTTCTTACGTTTAGTAATTCGTTTTCTACAAATATATTTCTGCAGCTATCTCTACTTCTCATGTTGAATATTGTCCTTAATATATAGTTTTGCGTTACTTGAAGAGGCTGCATGATTGTATTATATGCAGAGCCACAACTAATGTCATACCTAATTATGGATTCCGCGAGGCTATTATATGTCACTAAGAGTGTTTTTCGATTTAGGATACTTTTCAGATTGTAGAACTTGTATATTAATTTCCTTAACTTCCCATTTAAATATTTAATATGGTTTTCCCATTTTAGGTGACTGTAAAAAATAACGCCAAGATATTTAATAGTAGTGGTATTATGACTGTAATCATTTGTATTTGCCTATACGTATAGATTTCATTGTTTGGGGCATTACTGCTTTTGTTGGTGAAAAGCTAATAAATTTAGTTTTTGCTATATTCAGCTTTATTAAATTTGTATCCAGTCAGGTTTTAACTTTACTTATTGGAGTGGCTGCCTTTTATCTTGCTGAAATCCAGTTCTCTCTCGAGCAAATTAGTACGGTGACGTCTGCATACGATATGATTTTGTCGAGTAAATCATTTATAAATAGCAGAAACAAAGTTGGTCCTAGGACAGTGCCTTGGGTACCTCGGTTTTTATTATTTTTTTTGCACTAAGAGCATTGTTTATTTTTACTTGCTGGGGTTCACAGCGTCAAATGCTTTTTGTAAGTATAAAAATATAGCTATAACTTTTTCGCTTTTCTCAAAATTTGTTATGATGGTGTCTGTCAGTAATTGGAGAGGATATTCTGTGCTTAATTTTTTTTTGAACCCATACTGATTTTTTGATAAAATTTTATTTTTTTCTAACAATGAGCGAAGCCTGTGGTTTAAACATTTTTCAAAAATTTTTGCTATATTGTTTATCAATGACATTGGTCGGTAATTTGTCATGTGGTATTTATTGCAGTTTTTATATATTGGGACTACTATAACTTCTTTGAAAGCTTCAGGTATGTCCGAAATTTTAAAAATAAGATTAGTAATATACACAATAGGTTTACAGATATGATTAACTAATAGCTTTAGAATTTTTACTGTTATTCCATCTTTTTCTGGAGAGGAGTTATTTTTCAAGCTTTATATAATATTTTGTATTTCCGTCTCATTTACATTTTCCAAGAACGTGGAACTCAGATTTTGGTTTGTATTGATTTTTTCTAAGTTTTGTGTGCGTTTCGGAATTTCACGAGGAATTTCATTAGAAACTTTTTCACCTATCTTAATAAAAAAATTTATTACAAGAAGTTGCTATTTCTTCCTTGTTGGTGGTTTGTGTGCTGTTTTCTAAAGTTATTTATTCTTGTTGTCTTTGCAATGTCCGTTTCGATTTGTAGCTTCGTTAATATATAGTCCCAAACTTTTCTGTAATTATTTCCAGCCTACTGGATTTTTTCTTTGTAGAAATTATTTCTTGTCATCTTAATTGATGTCGTTAGTATATTCCTATATTGTTTGTAATATTTTTTTAGCTCCACATTATGTTTGTTTTAGAGAAGTTTTTGTTTAAGCTCATCACGTTTTTTTGTGGCGTTTAGTATGCCTTGGGTCATCCACGGTTTGAGTTTTTCGGTTTCGTTTTTTATTTTAATTATTTTGGTTGCTTCTCTTAGACCATAATTCATATTTTCATAAAATATGTTAATTGCGTGGTTTGGATTTTTTCTCCATACAGTTCATCCCAATTTATTGAAGATATCGTTCTTAACAGTTTGTCTTCGTCTATTTTTTACGACTTGCTCTTTTTCTGGTTTAGGCTGTAGGGTTTTGTTGATTTCCATATTAAAAATTATTGGATAATGATCTGTTATATTACTTTGAAAGACTATGAGTAAACAGCCATTTTGTTCCATTGTACTTATGTGTCTATGCCTTACTATTACACTATCGTTTTTCTAGTGTTACCAGGGGGGTCTATTTCTTGCCGGTGCACTCGCCAGAGGGTTATGGTTTTGAAATTTGGCATAGTTTTGCTTTATTCCTTATTACACCTCGCTGTTGATCGGCTTGAATTCTGATTTCACCTCCTAATATCCACACATTCTCCTTACCTAGTTTGTCTTTTGCTTCTTTAAATAGTTTGTATTTTTCCGGTGTTACGTCTTCGATGATGGATTTAATTTTCCTCAGTTTTGAATTGCCGTTCTTTATATATTTTCTTTAGGTTTAGGTTTAATTTCCCATTTAATATGTCCAATACTTTGACAGTAACTTTTCCCCATTATTTTCTATCACTCCATTATCCTTATTGATTTTCCTTTTCGGTGCTGTTCCATTTTTTCAACTTTTTCCGCCATCATTTTGTTTTCTTCTTTCCATTTCTCGACTTCTTTCGTTAAATCTTCTATTTTTTGTTTCATTTGCCTTATCTATATCTTTTTCTTAAATATTTGTTACTAATGTGTTAAATAATTTGTCATGTGTCATTAGCTTTGATATGGTTTCTTGAATGATAATTTGCAAATCACGTATTTGTTCCCTGGTGAACATAATGGAGGTCGACTTTATTACAGCTGGGAAAACCGAAACTATTTTATGACTTTACTACCACTTTTATTATAACTGTTTAAATGTCTCCGATGATAGACCCGACACGTTTTATTCGAACGACCGCATGAACCAGAATACGAATGTTAGTATATATTTTACTAATAGTAACTTACACAGTAAGCCGCTTTTTTATCAAGATAAAGGGAATACAATCAGTACAAATATAAACTAAGTTGATTTGATAACCATGAATTGTGCGTATAAAACTTAAGAGCCTTACATTAATCCATCAAGTTCTAAACAAAAGTGGTGAACAAAAAAATAGCTATTAAAAACAGATTTCTTCTTAATGATAGATTTTTATGTCTTCAAACTTTTTTATGCCCTCATTCTAAAATAGTTAATTCACATTATAAAAACATTCCATATATTCTTTTAATATTTCAATAAAAATGACTAATACGCTGAGTTCATTATGAGGACACCTTTTAAGTAAGATGTAACTCGTTATGTCGTTCCTTTTAAAGTAACCGGTATCATTGTTCTCGCGTTGATGACATGTTCATCGCAACATCAGTAACAGGAGATGCGCATTAAAATGTAAGCGAATTTTTTAAACTCTTTCGTTGCTGTAACATGAATTTTACTTCTTACTTATGCAGTTATTGCTGATATTATTTTGGTAATAGTGGAATTTTTGTACTACTTGTTATTTGACAGTAGTTATGCAAACTATTTTCAGAAAAGATATATCTTTTAACGATTGATACATTCTTATCGTCATATTCATTTGAAGAAAAATAACGGCATAATTTCATATATCAACTTTTCGAATCTATTCCTCTTTTAAAAATTAAGATCCAATGTTGAGATGTATAGTGGTGAGAATGGATAGATCTAAAAAGAGAACTAGAAAATACAGGCTAAGTTGCCATACAGTACAGGATAATAGTGGATAGAAGACACTGGGCATAACTTTTTTAAGGAAGAATAAGTTAAATTAATTTGTGGTGTAAGTACACAATAAATATAAAAATATACCAGAAGCCCGGACTCAAACAAATACACTTTTTAACTATTAAGAAGGAACATCATCCTATTACAATTTTTAAATTTGGGTATCAAACTCAAAATCTGTATTAACAAAAAATTTACATTTTATTTTGCTGTGCGATGTATGGTAATAAATTCATGCATTATAAAAAATATACAATACATTTCTACATCTACATACAGGTTTCGAATAGGCACTGTACCCAGTGTATATTACTTAATTCTACTAGAATTAGGCTGGCGTATTCATCGATGTTAAGCAGCTTCGATAACTAATTTTCCGCGTATTTATTTAATAGTCTTAACAAATGACATTTGCTAAAAGTGTGTGCTAACTATGAAACTGAGTTTTCTTACTTTGAAAATCTTATTTTTATGTGTAAATAATGTTAAATATTGCAAAATATTCAGACCAGAACAGCTCAGATATATGGGTATATGGCAGAGTATAAATAATCGTTTTTACATCTCTATTTTCTAAAATATGACTCTTATCAAACAACTCTTGAGATATGGCTAAGTTATAATATGGTATGTTTTATTAATACTTAAAATTATAACACCAAAATAATAAAAAGAAAACTATTATACCAAACTTTTAAATAATGCAGACATAGTATTCTAACATAATCAAAACTAATTTTGGTGTTACAATGTTTTGTAAATAATACACACACTCATTAATTAATATCACTATCATCTTGATTTCAAGAAAAAAATTTTGTCTCTGTAAGATTGGAATATTTTTGTTATTTTTTTGTGTTTTTAATTTAAAGTTTATTCAAATCCTTTAATAATCTGAAATGTATATTCACAATAATAAATCATTCATAATATAGTATAATAAAAACTATCAAGCACAACATTTTCATTAAAGTGTGTAATACTTAATAATTATACATAATAATTATTACACTTCTATACTTTTATATGTTATTGATTTTCTTTTACATCCTAAACTTCAAAAATGCTTACAGTATTAGTTGTTAGCATTTTATAAACATCCTTTCAATGTAACATAATTTCAATAAAAATGTTCTTACCAACTTGTAATTTGTCTTATTCCTTCACTAGCTAGCTCAGCCATACTTATCAAACATTCATTATCCTATAACACCCGTGGTGCCTTCAACGTTTAATGTCCTACAAGTCTGTTATTAAATTCAATTTTTTTTTACATATGATTTATTAATTTGACATCTATTATATTCAGAACGATTTGATTTAATAGAGAGTAAAAATCAAAATTGATTGTAAACGCCGCCGTTTATCAATTGTTTCTCAATAACGCTGTCATCATTTACTTGTTTTGGGTTGCGTAATTTTGAAGTGAAAAAATTTGTAGAAGATAATCTACCTGAAGAAGTGTTGTTAAAGGCTGTAAAAGCAGCCGAGGCACTTGTGCCTCATAAAACCAAAAAGGTATATGAGAAAGAATACTGCCGCTTTGAGGAATGGCTGAGAGAAAACTCTTTATAATGCCCTATGGCGTTATAGATATTCATAACGCCCTAGGGCGTTATTTTTCATTTAATGTATCTCGAAATAGGGTGGTTATTATAAAATAACAGACTTATAGGACATTATAGTTATTTATGTACTGAAAGCGATATAGAGATGTTTATGTACCGCGGGAGACAAATTTTTGTGCGAGGGCCTTGACCCGAGGGTAGAAAGTCACACAAAGTCATAAACATCCTATATCGCCAGTGGTGCATACAATGTTTTATATTTTACTTTACGTTAGATACCTACATAATTTAAATTTAATAAAAGAAATATATTTACTCTTTACAAAATTCTGAACTCCTTATAGGCGACGCAGCCATCACATATCCCAGATTCTTCCCTTGCTGCGTCTACTGCGGCGCTTTTATGGAAAATCAACTTTTGTAATCGAATTTGTTACTGTATAACTTTTTGCTTAGTGTCGAAAAAACACTTTTAAATTTCAAAATATTGAACTCGCTACAATAGGCGCAACGAGAGAGGAAATGGTATATTAATTATTATTGACTTCCAAATGATCGCAAAAAATTGAAATGCACTTTGTACAGAAAGATGGTAATCATAATGCAAACATTTGGAGTTATCTTTCTGATTTATATAACACTGCAATAATATTTTTCGTATATTTTATGCTTTTTCCTTATTTATAATTTTCACGACTTTATCTCAACAAATTCAAACCAATAATAAAGTCTAGTAAACTTTGACTTGGCGTGTGCATGAAGTAACACTACGCGTATGACTTCATTTCTCTTACACACAAAGTTAAAGCAGTATCCCAAATACATTGTTCACGTATATATCTACCGAGCTTCTCTCTCATCTAAAGAGAGACGGGGAATGAAATATACACCGTATATAAAGAGATCAATAATATATCCTTCCATAAGTTCAGCGATTCTCAAAATTTAAAGATTTGTCAATCACTATTATGAGCCATTGCTTAGTTGGGTAAAAAGTCGTCTCAAATTGGAATTAAATTCACCTTTATATGAAATACTTATTAAGTTATTTTCAGTGTTAAATAGTGGATATTCACTCGACAAACGCACACTGTCAAACCACTAAACATATTACTATTTTCCAGTACTTACGTATTGCACGTTTTATAGCATAATTGTTGTCCACGTGTAGCTCAGTGTGTAAATATACTTGAATCGCTGTTCAAGGAGAGCTCCACATCGAGGATGAGTCCCAATTTGGCTTCAGGAGAGGCAAGAACACGGCGCAGCAAGTCCTTAGGATAGTTAACGACGTCAAAGTACAATACAACCTCGGGAAGAGTATCGCCATGGTGCTTCTCAATATGGAGAAGGCGTTCGACAATGTCTCGCTATACAAAATGCACGACTACAACTTCCCGACTTATTTCATAAAACTCATTCATTCGTTCTCGACGGGCAAATCCCTGCAGCTTCGAGTGAATAACAAACTATCAACACGGCGAGACATTCGCGCGGGATCGTAGCTGTCGCCAAAGTTGTATAACCTATACGTCTCCGATATCCCAGAGTTCCCAAATAGGAAACTGTCTCAGTACGCCGACGACTCAGCCATGTATGCGCATTCGCATAACGCTCAAGCAGCAAATATGCTGTTCAAAGCGCATATGGCCCGTGCCATGGCTTATTACGACCATTGGGAGATTCAGGTAAACGCTGAGAAATCGGAGGCAATTATAGTCTTTACGCGACGATTTACTGAAAATAGGATCCTAACACCAGTTTTTGTCCGAAGAAACTAAATTCCAGCGACTGACGTTCAATACGCACTTTAATGACACATTACGGGCGATTTACTCCCTATCCAGGAGTCTATATCCGCTCATGGTCAGGGGTAGCAGACTTAACCAACAAAATAAGAAATTGTTGTACGCGATGATGGTCAGGCCGTCAGGCGCCGGCATGGTAGAACACCTCGACAACGGCAATGAATAAACTGAAATTGCTCGAGCACATAATATGTGCTCGAGCAATTTAATATGTGCCTCATATTCTGGAAGGTACACCTCCCGCAGAGACCTACACGCACTTTGTCATTACATTACACCAATAGCGGACTACGTCCGGGACGTCTCTCAACAATTTCACTCTTTCAAACTGTATGATAGTCCGCTAACGAGAAACATAGCACAATTTAGTTAGCAGAATGCCCCATTTAGAATAACACACATCCTACCTTACCAGAGGATCTTCCGGCAACAACCCCTGTAGCGAAACTTTCACCAACTATAATTTCCGCTTACCCTATCCACCTTTACAGATATTTCATACCTTTAAATTTTTCATGTTCCCCTCTTCCTTTCGGTTTGTTTTCTCTGTCTCTTGTTTTCTTTTTGTACATTTCTGTCTTTGAATTCATTTTCCACCAGAATTCTAACAAAACAAAAAATTTCGGAGAACCAAAATTATTGAAATCAAAGTTTAGGCCCTCCTAGGCGCAGCCCGGAGGTGTGTAAGTCAAGGTGTCTGCGTCAGTATCAAAATTTTATGAAAGTGAAAGTTTTTAAAAAATGTGTAGTTTTTAAGTTTTAAAAATCCGTCCATTTAGATATAGGAATTTTAACACCTTTTTTTAATATGTTTGTCATCAGAAGAAGCTTAGGTTTAAGTTTTAATTGTTAGCCAAACCAGGTCTAATTCGTGATTTTAAAAAAATATATGTAATGGTGAAAGTGATTAAGGGTTTACGTAATTTTATTTTTTAATACATCAATTTTGAATAAAAAATTCGAGTGTATAGTATTTTATGTTTCTGAAAATGCTTTATTACTAGTGTTGTTCTGTGATCATTGTTTCAATTACAATATTTATATTTTAATACAGGAATGGCGAAACGCGCGTCGACTAGATAAATTATTCAAGAGTAGTGTTCAAATGTTTTAGTGTTTATGAAAACGGCTTCGTTTTGTTTTACTTTATTTACTTTAAAATTGTTATAAAAATATAAAATATAGGAATTATAATATTCCAACCTTATATAAATAAGGACTCAACAAATTAAACCAAAATAGCTATTCCTCCTTACGAGCGCTGAATTATATGGTAAAATTTGCGTATTTTGTCTAAACACAGCACTAAAATAAATTACGTATGCGCATTTTACACTATCCCATTAGAACCGACTTCGAATCCGATTTCCTTTATAGTTGTCCATTTTTCGAGGTTGGATCTAAGAAATAATCTGTGCTGGGCCCTGTGCGACGTATTGTGCCACAAAATTCTAAATGGTAGTGTATTATTTTGCTCCCTCAAAATTATTTCTTGCATATAGTCCGGGGTCCGACGCCCCTTTTTTAAAGTGATTAGTAACAGGCTGAATTTTCGTGAGTGGCTTCGGTTTGACGAGTCTTCCAACTTTTCTCTCTGCGAAAATTCTTGGTAGAGGTATATAAAGTTCTACGCAGTCGCTAAACATGTTGATCGTGGAACTGACACTTTCATGACGTAGGGCTGGAAAACCTGCCAGAAAATTTGATCATTCGGTTTCAAAAATATTAATTAAACAACAGTGTAAAAATCATTCCGATTGTGTAAAAAAACAGCGAGTTGCGCTTGTCCTACAAAAGCGATGTAAATATGTAAATATGTAAATATGCAAATAGGTAAATATGTAAAAAATGTAAATGTGTAAATATGTAAATATGTAAATATGTAAATATGTAAATATGTAAATATGTAAATATGTAAATATGTAAATATGTAAATATGTAAATATGTAAATATGTAAATATGTAAATATGTAAATATGTAAATATGTAAATATGTAAATATGTAAATATGTAAATATGTAAATACGTAAATATGTAAATATGTAAATATGTAAATATGTAAATATGTAAATATGTAAATATGTAAATATGTAAATATGTAAACGCGTAAATGCGTAAATGTTTAAATGTGCAAATGTGCATATGTGTAAATGTGCAAATGTGTAAATTTGTAAATGTGTAAATATTGAATCCATAATTTCAAATAACTTAATTTCATATAACTCAAAAATTTGTAATATTTAATTTATAGTTACAATTTGTCAGTATTTAAAAAACAAAGTTGATGGTTGCTCCGAACAGACAAAACGTCATAATAAAAATGTAAATACTGTGAGTTACGGCTAAGTTAATGTGTAACAAAATTCTCCTATAAAATTTTTAAATATTTTCTGTAATAATAGCGCTAGGTAAAAGAAAAGATAACGAGCTATTTCGAAGTTTACCGTATGCTTCCGGAACAAATCGAAATATTTTCAATTTCTGTAACCCGCCTTCAATATACGACTTTATAACTGTTATGATTGGTGCTCTGCGAATGGCTAAAACAGCCACAGCCATTTACTACGATTATAGATAGATAGATAGATAGATAACTGTTATGGTTTGCAAGATAGCAATACTACTCAATATAAAAAGTAGCCACCCTGTATAAAGGATGAAAACATGTGTCTTTCTTTTTGTCGTGAAATGTTAGAGTCCTTGACAATGATTAATAAACCAAGTCGTAAGAATTCATTTAGCTAATAGCTGGACCTAAATAAATTTTCTTTGATGGCATACGCAAGGAAGAAAGTAATATATGCATTTCTATTTGTCTGACGTTTTACTGCACATTTTTAGTGATTATTTCCGATTAAAAATTATTTCGCTTTGGGCTCAAAGCTACTTTGCTAGTGATGCCCAGAGAGTAAGCCAAACACGCCCTGCCCATAGGGAAGGTTGAGCAACCTACCAGGCGCGTCTTCGAGGTGGTGGATAGGAGAATGGCCAGACTCCGCAAGGAGTAGGGTTAACGTCGGTCATACTGCTGGGAGGTAGGGTTAACAGCCCAGTCCATGTCCAGCTAAAGCCACGTCGCGGACCAGCTCGTGACACACACCGTAAACCGCCTGGGGCGACAACGACCCTCCGATCTAGGTCGGGGGTATGCCAGTCCAGGGGGCACGGGGGTCTTGGCTTAATTGCTTGGACCGCGTGGATGAAGCACCACTATAAAAACTTCCCCAATCCCAAGGTATTGTGCGCGCTGAAGGGTGCATGGTCGGGGGGGAGTCCGGCCGACAGCGACTAACCTCGGGGCATATGGCGCACCCCGTTGTATTAATGCCTTGCACGTACGCAGGGGGCTCCGTGCGTGTGGACCATCCTTTCCCCTTCACTCGTGGGAACTAATATGGAGGACCAACGTACAAATTCAAACACAGAGGCAGCCTCCTCAGATAGTGGGGCCTCTAAATCTACAGTACAGGAAGCAATGGACTGTACTGTGACCGAGAGAGCAAGCACCAGCCAAGTAGCCCAGGCAGACTTGGCGCGTAACGGCTCTAACACAAAAAGACTTTCGGGAGCTCAAAGAAAGAAGCTCACGAAAGCGCAGAAAATGGCTGCGGGGACGTGGACAGTGGAGAAGCCACGGCGAAAGAAGCCAACAAAGAATCTGGGAGCAGCTCCGGCAAAACCCTCTAAGAGGCCAATGTCGGAGTCTCCCAGGAAACCAGATCCCAAAAGGGTGAGAGGTGCTACTGCACAGACTCACTCCTACAGGGATGCGATCACAGGTATCAGGATGGCTGTAATTCATGTCAACCATCCTGACACCTTACTAGATCAGGAGCAGTCGGACCTGATCCAGAAAAAACTGGTGGAGGCGATAGATGCCATTCCTCACGGGGGGGCGTTTCCGCGGTTCCAGCGATTCCCAAGATACGAAGGGGGGTGCTTAGCATTACATGCGCGGACCCCTCTACGGAAAACTGGCTTGGGAACACAGTTCGGGGGATGAGGGGGCTGGGGGAGGGGGTGACAGTGACCGCTGTCAACACCAAAGACCTCCCAAAGCGTCCTAAGTTCCTCTTCTGGGCTCCCGAGCCAGTGGAGGAGAAAGTGGTCAGGGACCGTCTCAAGAAGCAAAATGCAGGCTTGAACACGGAGAAATGGCTACTGATGAGCCGCAGAGTCGAGGAGAAGGGGCAAACGCTGGCCTACTCCTTAGACGAAAAGTCGGTCCAGGTGCTTGAAGGTTTGGACTTCAAGCCCTATCTTGGCCTGGGGCCTCGTATCCTTCAGGAAACTTCAGGAGAAGGAAAGAGGCGAACTCAATCCAGATGCTGAAGGTGGTGCAGATAAACCTGCATCATAACAAGGCGGCCACGGCGGTCCTTGCTAAAGTTATGCAGGGGTGTGATGTGGCGCTGATCCAGGAACCTTGGATTTACAAGGGACAGGTAAGTGGCTTGAAGGGAGTTGGCGGTGAACTTATTTGTTGTAGAACCGCTGCAATTCCCAGAACGTGCATATTAGTTAAAAATAACTGTAAAATAATGTCACTAATTGATATCTGTTCTAGGGATCTAGCGGCAGTCAAAATCAGGGCTTCGTGGGGGGTGTGCCGAGAGAGTTTATACTGGCCTCTGCATGCCTTCCATATGATGACCCTGAGCCGCCACCAACCAGAGCCATGGAAGAACTGGAGCTGTAGAGGAAGAGGATCTCAGGTCATCATCGGGTGCGATGCAAACGCGCATCACACGATCTGGGGAAGTACGAACACCAATATCAGAGGTGAGCCATTTTTTGAATTTATTATGGAATATAATTTAGACATAGCAAATGTAGGTAACACTCCGACCTTTGTAACTACACAAAGGCAAGAAGTGATAGATATAACAATAGGAACAACGTACGCGTGTAACCTAGTTAGCGACTGGCATGTGTCTGAGGAGGAGAGTTGTTCAGACCACAGACACATACGATTTAATATAACGGGTATGGACCGTGTGACTGAAACATATCGTAACCCACGTAGGACGGACTAGGAAGGTTACAAAGTAGACCTTGCCCAGGAACTTACCAGGGTTATGAACACTATTAAAAATGAGGAGGATGTGGAGTTAGTTGCGGAACAAATACAGAACGCAATAATCTCCGCATATGAGAACAACTGCCCTCTAGTGGTAAGGAAATCCACTAGGAACGTGCCCTGGTGGAACAATGACCTTGCCACAAGGAGGAAGGAAGTGAGAAAGAAATTTAATATTGCAAAAAGATCAGCAAATTGGGATGATTACAGGTCCTCTTTGACTGAGTACAACCGAGCATTGAGGAAGGCCAGGAGGGACGCCTGGAGGAAACATTGCGAGAGCATCGAGTGTATCTCGGAATGTGCCAGACTCCAGAGAATTCTCTCAAAGGACAATCGGTGCGTAGTAAACTCTCTCTTAACTGAGAGAGGGAAATATATCGAAACAGGTAAGGAAACAATGGAGGAATTACTTCTCGTGCACTTTCCTGGTTCCACAATAATTGAAAAATCACCAGAGGAATGGCTAGGAACGGAACTGGAGACAACTGGTAACAGGGTCACCAGGGTGGACTGGGCAGTGTCTAAAAAGGTGATTGATCAATCGAAAATCAGATGGGCAATAAACTCGTTTGAACCGTACAAATCTCCGGGATATGACGGAATTTGGCCAATAATGCTTCAGCAAGGTTTAGACTTGCTAGCATCAAAGCTATATATGCTCTATAGAGCCAGCCTTGCGCTGGGCTGTATACCAAAAATTTGGAAACCAGTTAAGGTGGTATTCATACCAAAGGCGGGGAGAAACTCCCACACTCACGCCAAGTCCTTAAGACCTATAAGTCTTATGTCATTCCAACTTAAGACGATGGAAAAAATGCTTGACAGACATATCAGGGATGATGTATTGGTTAGAAGCCCACTACATCAAGACCAATATGCATACAGAGCAGGCATGTCCACAGAAACGGCACTTCACCATCTAATTAGAAGGGTGGAAAAGACGTTGGAACATAAGGAGGTGGCACTGGGTGCCTTTCTCGACATAGAGGGGGCATTCGACAACACCTCCTTCAACTCCATCATCAGAACTGTAAGAGAGCGTGGCGTTGAGAACACCTGTTGCAAGTGGGTTGGCTGCATGCTCAAGGGCAGGATGGTATTTACTACCATGATGGGTGAAACTTTAGGTGCCTCAGTTGCAGGGGGTTGCCCGCAGGGGGGTGTGTTATCTCCCTTGCTATGGAACCTGGTAGTTGACGACCTATTAGTGAAACTTACCAATGAGGGGTTTGAAGCTCAGGGGTATGCTGACGATATAGTCATCATATCAAGAGGAAAGTTCAATAACATAGTTAGGGACCGTTTACAAAGGGCCCTGAATATGGTCAAGAAATGGACCGATGAAGAGGGGCTGAGAATAAGTCCCTCAAAGACCAATATCGTTCCATTTACTAGAAGGAGAAACCTGGAAGGATTGGGTCCTCTGGTTCTTCAAGGTAAAATACTGAGGATGTCGGTGGAGGTAAAGTATCTTGGAGTTATCATAGGCTCTAAACTTACCTGGAACCAACATCTAGACAGGGTAACACATAAATCGGTGGCCATATTGGCCACATGTAGACGATTATATGGCAAAACATGGGGGCTCAAGCCTGGTATGGTGCACTGGCTTTATACCAGTGTAATAAGACCCTCCATTACATACGCTGCCTTGGTTTGGTGGCCTAAAGCCACTCAAATAACTGCAGCCAACAAGCTAAGCCGGGTACAGAGACTGGCTTGCTTGGGGATCACGGGTGCCATGAAAAGCACCCCCACAGCAGCTATGGAGACCCTATTGGACCTCCCCCCACTCAGCGTAGTGATTCAGGGAGAGGTAAGAATGGGGGCATACAGGGTGCAAAACTCACGTGACGTGGCTCTCCACACAGGGGAGTCAGGACATATGAGGATAATCAACATTGTAGTAGATCCTCTATTGAGTATGAGGTCAGACTACATGGTCCCAAAAATCACATTTAACAAGCCCTTCAGTATCTCTATTGGAGAGAGAGGGGATTGGTCAACAGGAGCTCCTGAGTTACTACGCAAAGGCCTGGCCTGGTATACTGACGGGTCCAGGATGGAATCAGGAGCTGGAGCAGGAATACATGGAGTGAGACCGAGGGCAAGTATAAGCCTTTCTCTTGGACTTCACGCCACTGTATTTCAAACTGAAATTCTGGCTATACTTGAGTGTATACGTGAGAATGTCAAACGACGATATGTGAACCAGCAGATCTGCATTGCATCTGACAGTCAGGCGGCACTAAAGGCACTAGCCTCTAATAAAGTGTCCTCCAGACTGGTATGGGACTGCCATAAAGAGCTCGAAGTTCTAGGTGAGCAGAACAGAGTTAAACTACTCTGGGTGCCGGGACACACCAGAATGGACGGCAACGAAAAAGCTGATGAACTTGCTAGACGAGGAGCAGCGAACAAATTCTATGGCCCAGAACCCGTGCTGGGCATTACCAAATGCTCAGCTAGAGGGGTAATTAAAGACTGGGTCAGGAATAAACACAATTATTACTGGAGGAACATACCAGGCAATCGACATGGGAAAACAGTCATTGAAGGACCATGCCCAAAACAAACTGCAGAACTGCTCCCAAAGAACAGGTTACAGTTGAGAATCGTAACAGGCCTCTTAACGGGACATTTTCCTGTTAAGAAGCACCTGCACAGAATTGGCAAGTTCGATGGCGACCTTGACTGCAGATTATGTGGCAAGGTACCAGAGACAGTAGACCATATCATATATGAATGTGAGGCATTGGCCCACAGAAGATATAATATTTACGGGCAAACACAAACAGACCCCGCAAAGCGTTAAAACTCGCCCATTCTCAGACCTGTATCACCTTATCAGTGGCACAGGAGTATTAAAATGGGCAGTGTAAATCGGAACAGGGAGTGCACAATAAGCCCAAGAAGCTACAGTGCCCTCGGAGTGTTACAGACGACCCTGTGGGGAGGGGTTTTAGTCAGTAAGAGTCTGACACTGACCCGGCTCAGGCTGGGAGCCCATGAGGGTTTCCCCTCCTCGTCAAAAAAAACCAAACACGCTAACCACTGAGCTAATATACCCGTAATGTGACAAAGAATCACCCCGACAAAAGATAAATTACTAAATTAAAATTTATTTTTATTTTAATGTTTTAATTTGCTCAATGTCAAAATTATAATTATTTTTTCCACGAAATCGTGTTGTATAATTAGATAATTAGATTGGATTGGGTGGATATAATAAATTTATTACCCAAATATCTGCGTATCTTTTATTGTTAAATATTCGTTTGTGTATGAGGTTAAGCACGTAATGTTGGTAATTTTGGAAAAGTTATTCAATAAATTATATTGTGCATATTTCATGACAAGTATTAGGTGGCACAAATTATAATAATTTTTTTTGTATTGTTAAAAAACTATACACATATTTGAATCTACTAGTTTATGTTTAAAAAAACGAATGCTTGTTGAAAATTGTTTGTAACTTATTAAAAAGAGTCTTTCAAATGTTTATGAAAGATCGCCAAGAAAATCTATCAAGTGGTGAAGTAGCAGCTTGCGTAAGTATAAATCTTAAATTTAAAGTAACTTTTAAATAAGCAATGAATATTTGTTCGAAAGATTTTTCTAAAACTAACATGTATCATTACTTGCACTTAATATAATACAGGGTGTCCCAAATCTACACGTACATGGTGCAATGGGAGATAGACCACACAACTCTTGATAGTGAACGGTGTTCGAAATACGAGGTGTTTTATGATTCTTCGCCAATAAGTCTATCCACAAAAAAATTAATATGCTTTAAAAGTAGTGAGAAACAAAGATTTTTACCTAATAATAACAATAGCGTGCTTGAAAAAAGTAATTCCGAATTACAACAGCGGCCGTAGAAATTGCTTGCGCAGATAAACGCGGTCTCATTGGTTGGACGTCACATGCTCTCTTTCTCGGCAGCTGCAAACTATGTTAAGTTTATTCCGTGTCACTCTCGTTAGAACAAAGTTTGGATTTACGGCAGTAACAGTGCCTTTACTATGCAGAACGTTAAATAGAGTTTGATTATTGTTATCAAATATGGAGGAGAGTTTCCAGGAAGAAGATTCACATAATTTGCCAAATGTGGACGTGATGGTATCCGATTTTCTCGATCTATAAATACTGATTTTAACCAGCCTCAATCCAGTGGTTTCAAAGTTAGTCGGTATCTGCGTTTGAATCTTCACAATATGATTGGAGTAAGTTTTGTGTCATAGGTTTTTTAAATGCCTTTTGTAGAAGTAATTCAGATTTTATGGGGGACGTGATTATATCTTTACTTGAGGTTGAAAATGAAACTTGCCTACTTTTACTTCTACAATGAGTTAATATTCGGATTTAAGTCGATACATCACATATTACTGCCAAGTCAGTTCTAGTGTTCTACGGTTTAATGCCTTCTGCATTATAAGAAGTTGATGATTTTGGCACGAGTTCCAAACATTTGGTAGATTTGCACAGTAACTCTTCAACTTTTCTTATTCTATCCTTCTTTCACTAGTTGTTTTGTGTACTGCTTTATCTACTAGATAGGCAAGTACATATATGTGCCTCATAAGGCACCACATCATCTTTCATACGTGCCTTTACTTTGCTAAATGCATATTCCAAATAATTTTCCATGTCTTGTTCAAGTTAAACAAAAACTACAATAAACTGCAATAATTATCTTCAACAAAGGGTATCTGCTTGTCTAGATATAATTTACATTAAAATGATCCTGGTAACAGTACAAAACTGCATTTTTGCAGGAAAATCTTAATTTATAATAAAAAAGAAATTTTTGCTCATAGCTTTAAACAGCTGAAACTCGTGAACCATTAATCGTATGAAGGTCACTTGAGCTCATTTTACAGATAATTTAATTCATTTCAAAAAAACCTTTAGGGTCATTATTGCCTAAAGCCAATCAAATAATAGCTATTTGTCAAAAAGCACTTGAAACGACAATTTTTCATGTTTTTCCTTTTTATCTCCATTCACTCGTTATCAATACGATTTTGTACATCACGAACATATTCAAAATTTGATCCTCTGTAACTTTCATTAGATACACTATATGCGTATGATCTATTGTTTTTGAGTTTTGATCGATTTTATGATGAAACAAGTGTTCTGATAGCGCGCTTTAAAGGTGTTTAAAAATGCATATCTCTGCCAATATTGATCGAATGGAAATGAAGAATAAAGGGAAATTGTTCGTAATCGAATTCTCTACAACTTTCATTTGAAATATTTCGCGGTCCGAACGACATTTTCGAAATTTTAGCGAAAAACGCGCGCATTTCCGTTACATCGCAAAACTGTCAAAATTTCAAAAAAATCTATCTCGGCTGCAATAGGTTATATGAAGTTAAAAATAACGAAATTGTGCTGATTTTTATTATCTATAATTTTCATGTGTTCATAGTTTACATTAAAATTGATACTTTCTGGGTTTTTGCAAAAAACCATTTTTTTACCTATTTTCTCTCCCCCTCCCCTCCGCCAGCATCTACGGTTGAGGGCTTTTGATATGTAAAAAAGTACCACAAAATAAGTGTGTTTCCAAAATTTCAGCCCGCTCTGAATTGTTTCATCCACATCGACAAATTTCGTCCCATTTTATTGTACTACTAGGTGACATTCATATGATGCATTCTCAATAAGGTCATGTAAATTGTTATGCATGATAATTATCGTTTCGCTACTGTTTTTGATATAAGAATAGTCAAAAAAACATCGTAAACAAATTCTAGCATGTGTTTCTCTTTTATGCCACCAGTAACACAAGTCTTTGTGATATATGTAGTTTCGTACCATAGTTTTTAATAATACGTCAATACCTATAAACTTGAGTTCTTATTCTATGAAGTATATTATGAGAACATAGTAATAATAAAAATCCCGATGGCAGGGGTCAGTCGGAAAGGTAGATTTCATCCTCTATTATTTTGCACTGCTTTAGGTCTCTATTATTTTAGTAAATAAATGATTAAGTAAGTAATTAAGTATATCTTTATTAAAACTGCCCAACTTCAATTTATTGTCATCGATTTGCGAACTATTAGCACGTAGGTAGGCTTCAAAATATAAATTATTTTTTTAAATTTTTTCTGTGTTTTAGCAAAAAATGTTTTAGACAAAAGATGTAGATCTCGGTGAGCACTATCCAACGATGTACACATGTACATATTTGATTCGAAATAAAATTTTGAGAATTTTTTAAAGACTTTGAACCGCCGCCATTTTTGAAATTTTTCCTATGCGTTTTAGCAAAAAATATTTTAGACAAAAGTTGTAGAGCTAGATGAGCACTAGCCAGCGATGTATCACATGTTTACATTTTGAACCGCCACCATTTTGAAACGAAGAAGGCGATCCTTCGAAGCCCATCTTCGAACTTAACCGAGATATTGATCCAAAGTATATGCTTACCAAATTTCGTTTTGATTCGTTGAGAAATGCACCCTCTAGAGTGTTTACAAACACAAAAACGGGGGACATTTTTGGGGTCTGGGGACCATAATCGTAGAAACTATAGTGAAATTTTCCAAAAGTAGTCACATGCTGCACTCTGCAATAGGTAGATGACAAATCTACCTAAAAGTAGCATACTGAAACCCTACAAATTGTGAAACAAAAAATAAGTGTCGGTTCATTCATTTCAGCCAAATGTATTCTCACATATAAGAAAGTTATGCCATGGCTTCATTTTTGAGAACATAATAGTTAATAAACCTTCCAAAAAATTCGAAATTATATCAATTGGTTTTAAGATAAGTCAGGGAGCTGTTCGTATGTGACCAGTTAATTCTTTATTCTTATGAAATACTATTATAACTTTCAATTTCAGAACGCAATGTCTCAGAGGGGGAATATTAAAGGCAGACTGCCGGATGTAAGAAATTTTATGACGCAAGAACATGAAAATAATATTTCAAAGGCAAAAGAATATCCAGGATTTCGTAAAAACTTTGTACATTACATTCAACGATATACTGACCATACTCACATCCACGGATGGAAATATATTGGAGAGGAAAATAGACCAGTTTTTGAAAGGTAAATGTCGCCTGTTATGGGAATCACAAAAATGCAAAAGGTAGTCAATGTTCCCAAGCTGCCATTTTACGTCTTAAATGAGAGTTCGATCAATGAAATTCTGTATTCCTTGGAAGAGAAATATCAACTCTAATACATTTTTAGGCGCAGGCTGACGATCAACAAGAGATGCTCTGTTTTATCGCGTCTATTGTTTTAAAATTCAAAATGTACTATTGCTAATATGAAAATCGCCTCCATGAAATAGGTACTGTTTTATATTCTTGACCAAATCCTTTTTGCGGTAATGTAATTAAACCCAACAATTTTCCAACACAACTTTTTACTATATCTTCCAACACGAACTTGAGCAGCAATATTCCTAATAGACGTAGATGTATCCCCGGCTTAATAGGATGCTACAATTTTTCGTTTTGTGATGTTTATAGACCAGGTGCTACTTCATTTTTCAATGAGCGTCTGAGTACCCCCTTAACGTTTATGGGAATAGTCCTTAAACATGACTACGCACCATAATATTTGAAGGATGTCTCAGACTCTCATTGAAAAATTCAGTAGCTCTTGGTCTATAGTATTCTTAATCAAAAATCTCCAAATAGCGATGGCGAAATATGTAGAATTTTTATTTTTTAATTAGAAGCTAAGTAGCAACCGTATAAATTTGTCAAACTTGCCAGAAGTGAATATTAAGCAAATACATACGTTGTAAACTTTCAATTTAATTATTTTACGACTATATAACACTATTTTAATAGTTTACTGTTTTACTTGGAGTAAAAGTGCTATTTTTTGTGTCGAAGATGTACTTCACACCTGAGATAAAAAAAATCATTTTACTCCCCATAAAGTATGATCATTTTTCTTCAAACATTGAATATGAATTAAATAAATATTATTATTTTTTCATTTACTTTTAGTAACAGGCAGTAAAGGACTTTTACTACTTCTACTTCCGCTCAGAAGTCGTGTTCTTTTGAAGAACATGTTATATTGTTTTTTTTGCATTAAGGCCGAAGCCATTCAGCCAGCCACGTACTTATTTTAAAAAAAGGAAAACCTACTCCAATCTAGCCACATACCAGAAAAAAAACATGATGTAATAATCAGCTAAACAAAGAATATAACAAGGGTCACAAACTTCTCGTCCAGGGGCCCTTCAGAACATTTTTTTCAGCACACACAAAACTAGACGACGGATAGAAGGGTATAATAACACACAGGTATAAAACAAAGGAAACAAAACTAGCCTATAACTTAAAGGTGAAGTAAATGTAAGGGTGTCGAAACGTTGCTCTCTTTTATTATATTATTGTACAGATTATCAGTGGCTACTAAGTAATTTTTACATCCAAGAAATATGTGATCAAGATCACCAGGCACATTGCAGTATTCACAGATATCTGAGTTAACAATTTTAATTTTAAACAAATGTGCAGGATAACATGCATGACCAAATTTCATTCGTATGATTGTGGTGATATACTTCCTTGAGCAGTTATAATTATCATGCCAAAACTTGTACGGTAATTCACATTGAATTAGCGAGTATCTAGTCGGGTTTATGAAAGCCGATTCTTTCCAGATATATTCCCACTTATTTCTCAGTTTAGCTCTAAGAAAATTAACTGCATCAGTAAGACATATTTTGTAGCTCATATTTATTCCTGTATCGATGCTTTCCTTAGCTAAACAATCCACACGTTCATTGTGCTTCAAGCCTATAGTATATTGTTTTATTGTGAGTAAAAGTGACACTTTTGTGATGAGTTAATTTCTAGCTAACGTGAAACTCGAGATATCAAAGTCAGACGCACTATTGCCCCTCCCTGTACAACGCTTCTTCGGATCACGTCCGCCTTATTGTTTATTATGTATTGCAGTTTAGATTTTCATCTAGATGCGCTCCCAATATTTTTGTGCTCTTAACAAACTGGAATTGTTTCATTATTAAATCGATCACAATAGAGCTTGTTTTTGGGGAATATGTACACATTTTTTTTTTCAAAATTAAGCATTAATTCGTTTTCTGTACATAAGAAGACAAGAGATATTTATCATTTAATCTCTAGCTGTAGCCTAATTGCATAGGGAACCTGCGGTGCCGCTCTTAAGTTACGGCAGGAAAACAAGTACTTGCTTAGGTTATGCCAACGTAAAAAAAGCTCGTTGACGCTTCAAAAATGACAGGAAATTTAGAGTCGCATAAAGATCATCGTCGCGGAAATACATCGTGTTGCATAGTAAGTTGCACAAATCGGTACAGAAACACCGGGAAATATGTTACTTTTTATAAATTGCCTCGAAAGGCTCACGAAAAATATCGCCGCAATCGATGGATACAAATAATAAGAAAAACATGTACTCAAATGTTAAGTATGTACAAATATACTTCAATTACATGTAAAATTGGCAACTTGATGCTCTAAGATTTGAGAAAAATTACTCATACTTCTTTTAGCAAATATGATGCAAATTGGGAGCCAGCAGAAAACGCCAGAGTTTGCAGCGCGCACTTCATTGGTGGGCAAAAATCTAACAATCCGAAGCACCCAGCATGTGCTCGAATAATAAGTAATTCCTCTATACGTTTTCCCTTACTGTACTTTTCCTCTGATTTTGGTAGCTTCGGCGCTTGCCATGTACAAGCCTCACTCGATTCCCAATTAATATATTGAATTACAGCCGCTATATGCTTCCAGTGTTCCCCGAAGCCGGCAACACATGCACAATATGCATGGGTTATTTTTTTATACATTTATTTAACATCGCCCTATTTCCGCTACTGAGGTCTAACACCGACGGCTGTAGACGAGCTACTCCCAACCAGGAATTTTGCCGTACCTCTTCCCTTAAGAAGAGTAGGGATATTTAATAGACAAGGGACCGACGGCTTTACATCCCCTCCGAAGGAAGGGTTATTTTTCTCGCACTATTTAGCCAGTTAAAAAATTATTAAAATCAAAAATTACTCATAGAAAGTAACCAAACAATTGAAAAGGTAATAACTGATAATTTGTCTTCAATTATTGGCTTTATCGATGGTTATGAGACTTATATCAATATTTACTGAGTATCCGGGCAAATTTTTCGAAGTTTGTCGAATAACTTCTGCAATAATTACATTGCGATCTGAGTATTGCAAATCCCGCACGTTCAAGACGTGACTACATTCATATAAAGATTTTCCTTTCTTAAACATGCTACCACGAAAGTTTCATGAGCAGATCGCTTGAAATCCACGTTGTATAACGATAATCTCTGCCATTTTAAGATTAATTTGCGGACGTTTTAATAAAACTTTAATTTTACATATTGACAACAATAGATTGTGTGTTGACAGTTTGAAATTTTACATGCCTAAACTTGTGGATCCAGCCACTAGTTGGCGTTAGTGGCGGAGCCTATAGTAGAACTCGAAATATCAAAGCCCGATGCTCCATTGCCCCACCCTGTATATATTGTAACATATCATATAACAGCAACATACAACACAGAACGCATAAAGCAACACGCTTGACGCAGAACACACAACGCATAACCCAACCTAATCTAGTAGAACTTAAAACTACCTACCTACTTTATTATTAAATTTATAACAATAGAGTTTTTTTGGGGGGGAATATGTATTAAATAATATACACACAAATTTCTTCAGCTGACCTAACCCAACCCAGGTTTTTAAGAAGAAAATCTAATACACCCCTTTCCGTCCAACCGGGTAACCGGGTAGAGAATTAATTCAACGGGGAATCGAATAGTCCAAACTGCAAGTCTTTCTCTGATCTGGTACACCTGGTGGAATTGCAGATTAAAATGAAGCAAAAATGCTCTTCGTTCCACAGATCTTTCAAATCGAAGTAGACTGCGTTTAGTAACTGAAGCGCATAAAACGAAGAGGTGTAATTTCAATTCACCTAATAAATCATTAAATCCTGATACTCAAAAATCAAGCAAAACCCATATTATTCCATAGATTTATAAAACCGAACTAGTCTGCGTTTACCAACAAGTGTGCATAAAAGCGAAGAGGTGTAATTTCACTGCGCGTAATAATTCATGAAATGTCTCCTCGCCTTACTATAACCTTGATGCTAGCTATGGTTCTTGGAACCGTAACAACTTTTTTAAAAAATGAAAATTAATTTAACATAAAATTTATTGACTTGTGAAATTTTACAACAAAAATATAGAGAAATTGAAATTAACAATGTCAAGTTACGAAGCGAAGTGAGATTTCTAGTGGAGCTTCTGCCTTTATAACCTCGGTTGCTAGATGTCGGAGTCAGCATCTTTGCCTTTGTACAGTGCCATAACTCCCCCAACGTTAGAGAGGACTTCAGGGTTGAAGTTCGACAGGTTCCTCCTTGGATTGGTTGGACTTAATTCGTTCTTGAAGTCGTGGTTTAAGTTTGTATATAATGAAAAAACTGAAACATATGAGGATAATATAAAGTATAATTGTCCAAAGACTAGGAATATAAACATGATCAATTTTACTACTATTTTCTAATACATTTTCTTGTTGCTCTAGTTTATATTTTATTTCGCTTAAATTGTCTAAATTTATTGGCAACAATTCGATATTTTCAATTGAATAATTTGTGTCAATGCTAAAATTATAACTTAAATGTGGTATAAATAACTCTTCCCTAGTTTCGATATGAGGAAAGTGAATCTCTTTATTATTAATTTTTAAATTACAATTTTCAAATTTATTTAACAAGTATGTACCACTCTGTAGTATTTGATTTTGAGAATTTTTTTCACAATTATATGTAACTGATATCTCTGAAGGAGAAATGAGAAGTATTTGTTTATTTTCGATAAATTGTATTTTCTCTTTTGATAATTTGAAAAAGTGTGTTTTACATTTTATATATGGTTTTTGTGCTAAAAGTAACTGAGTCTCACATAAAGGGCTATCATTTAAATTGATTAAATCCATATTATTACAATAGTAAGTGCTATCAACTAAGGTACAAATATTATCCAATGAACTGTAATACTGATTTGTCAGGGCTAGGTATTTGTTGGTAGGTATTATTGTTTGGAAGGTGTCGGTCATTTTTGGGACAGGGCATGAATAAATATGAAATAAATTGTAGTTAATATCATCTATGATTGGGATTTCTAACAAGAATGTTAATTTAAAATGGATTTGATATGCTTTTATTTTAATGAGGTTTTCGAAATTAATCAATTGATCCGCTTGTACGGGGAATAGTAATGACATAGTTTTATCTATTTTATTGAGATTTTGGAGTAAATCTTCAGGTTGTATGATTGATGGATGCATTACTTGCAATTTTGAGAATGTGATGGATTCTTCAATGGTTTCCAATATTTGCAATATATTTTGGGCCATGACAGCAATTTGTGTGTAGACAATGTTGGTATGTAGAGTGTGGTATCTTTTTATTTTCTCAACGTGTATCGCTCTTTCCAATTGTAAAATTTTGTTCTTTAGTATACGTTGATTTAATGTTAGATTTCTTACAGTAGTATTGAATTGTATTATTGCCTCTTTAGCTAGTGTTGTTTGGGTTTTTAAAATTTGTATCTGATCCTTGTCATCTTTCTCCAACAATTCTAGTCTTCCTTCGATTCGTTGTAAATCGTCGTTGTCCATATTTCCTGTTATAAATTTGACTGCACTCCCCAATCCATTTATTAGTCCTCTTTTCTTCCTTAATTTACTTTCAGGAGATAGCTGATTAAATTTTTGTTGTATTTCTGTTAAAAGAAATTGGCAGAGTATATTATAGTTGTTGAATTCGCTTCTCATCTCTTCGGGTACTTTGTTCTGTGAGATTATGTTTTTCATATAACTAATGTTGTCCTTAAGATTATTGTATTCTATTACTAATGGTTTTATGTCTATAATTTTTATTATCTTCCAATATCTGACGATGTTTTTACATCTTCCGAGTGGCACCGGTAACATACCAGGGTTGTCCGAGATATTCTCTATTCGTTGTCCTGCGCAGGCTGCGATGTAGAAGCTGCAACAGAGAGTTTTTGTAAGTTTCTGGTGTGTGTTCGTTTTGGCTTACTATTCTTTTTTGATTTATTTGTTATTTCACAGGTATTGTCGGGGTTAATTTTTGTTATGTGATAGGGGCCGGTGAAACGGTTTTTTGTTTTATGACGACCAGATTTAAATGATTTTTCATATACCATGTCTCCTAGTTTAAATGTATCCTGTGGTTGAGTGAGTTCCTTATTCGCTCTTTGAGTGACCTTTTTCTTTTGGGTGGATGACTGTATATGAATGCTTTGGTATATGAGGGCCATTTTGTCTTTATGGTTCGTTAGATAATTGCTAAATGCTGGTTGATCATATAGCAAATCAAATAAGTTTTTCCTGTCTGAATGACCAAACGTTAGTTCGTATGGTGTATATCCAGTGGCGTTGTGTACAGTACTATTGTAGGCTATTACGGCATATTTTATTAATTTTGATGCTTGTTCGTCTGCCTGTTCTTTAAATAATCTAATGTGTTCGAGTAAAGTAAGATGAAATCTTTCTATAGCGCCGTTGCTGTTCGGGTTGTGAGGAGTAATAAAATGAATTTCTATTTTGTGCAGTTGTAGTAAGTGTCGTATTATATCGTTTTTAAACTCTGTTCCGTTGTCCATTGTTATCGATTCTGGTGTTCCATAATAAGAAAAGTAGTTGATAAGGGCGTCTGCAACAGAAAGTGCAGTTTTGTCAGGTATTTCTGTAACCTGGGCTAATCTTGTAAATTTATCAATAATTGTTAGATAAATTTTTGCCTCAATAGTGATGATATCGATATGTAGCATTTGGAATGGTCTAACAGGTGTGTCAGTGACCATCAATGGAATATTTGGCGGGTGACTGTTGTATTTAGCTCTTTTGCATATTTCACAATTTTGAATGAATTCTTCTATCATAGGTCGCATGTTTGTCCAGTAAAAAGTTTCTTTCAGGCGAGAGGTGGTTTCATTAACTCCTCGATGATTTGTTTTTGATTCGTGATGTTTCTTTATTGTTTCCAGTTGGTCTTCAAGATTTTCTATTTCTGGTAATAGTTTGGTACATCTTATAATTTTCACGCTTTGACTGAAGTGAGTTGTGTATACATTACATAATGATATATATGTTGACTCTGCATCAGTGTATATGAAGTATGTTTGTTTATCATTAGTGTATTCTTTCAGTAAATCTAGCAGTTCTCTTTCTGCGTTATTTATTGTTATTTCTATATTAATAATAGTTCTTCCGTTTGATTTTACGACTTTAGGTTTTTGGGGATTCATAATAACTGTATTGATGCGAATTTGAGTTTTCTTGGGGTTTATTGGAGAGTTTAAAATTAGGATGCTGCCAGTGACGTCGTCGTCATTTACAGATCGAACAGTTTGAATATCTTCTTGAACTTCATTTTGATTTTCTAAGGTTGATAAATTTAATAATGATGGTGTTGGGGTATTTAGAGACGTGTTGTCTAGGTTTTCTATTTCGTCAAGTAATGATTCGAAATCAGGGTGAATTTGAATATCATCAATGTTCACTTGCATAGAGTCGGTTTCTATAGGGTGTATTTCGATCCGGGATAGGGCGTCGGCGTTTGTGTTGGATTTGCCCTTTTTATATTCCACTGTAAAGTCGTATTCAGATAGTTTTATTTTCCATCTGGTTAACCTCGAATTTACGTTGTCTTTTAGGTTAAACAGCCATTTGAGGGGTTGATGATTTGTCCTAATGATAAATTTGTGTCCGTATAGGTATGGTCGGAAGTATTTAGTACTCCAAACTAAACATAATAATTCCTTATCAGTTACGCTGTATTTAGCTTCGGTTTCGTTTAATGTCCTACTTGCATAGGCGATAGGCAAGTCCTGGCCATTATTTATTTGTGATAAAACGGCTCCAAGGGCAATATTTGAGACATCTGTAGTTAATATGAAGGGTTGTTCGAAATTTGGGTATTGCAGTATTGGTGGGTTAATCAATAACTCTTTGCATTTTTCGAAAGCTTCGATGAAATCAGGTGTATGAATGAATTTTGCATTTCTTTTGAGAAGTCGTGTCATTGGTTTCGTTAATTTTGCCATATTTGGTATAAACTTTCGGTAATAACCTACGAGGCCTAAAAAGGATTTTATTTCCTTTGGTGATTTTGGAATTGGAAATTTTTTTACAGCAGTTATCTTATCAGGGTTAGGTCTTATACCCAGAGGTGTAATTACATGTCCTAAGCACATCAGTTCTTGTTTTAAAAATTCAGACTTGTCTAACTGAACTTTTAATTGTGCCTCACGTAGTCTTTCGAATACTTGACGTAGGCGAGACATATGTTCTTGAAGACTGGTGGCAAATATTATTATGTCATCAAGATATACCATGCATATGTTATTAGCTAATCCTCGTAGAACATTATCCATGACCCTTTGAAATGTAGAGGGTGCTCCTTTTAAGCCAAATGGCATGCGGGTGTATTCATAATGCCCTTCTTCTGTCGAAAAAGCTGTTTTTTCTATATCTTTTTCATCCATTTGAATTTGATGAAATCCTGAACTTAAATCCAACGTTGTAAAATATTGTGCTTTGCCTAGTTTATCAAAAATGTCCTCTATACGTGGTATAGGATATTTGTCGTCAATGGTTGCCTCATTTAGCTTTCGGTAATCAATAACTATTCGCCATTTTCTGGTACCTGAAGCATCCAACTTTTTAGGTACGACCCATATAGGACTAGAATACGGGGATATTGATGGTCTGATGATTCCCTGACTAAGCATTTTTTGTAATTGGTTTTGGACCTCTTTTTTGTATACTTGGGGATACCTATAACTTTTGGTATAAACTGGAGTTTCGTTCTTTAGACGTATCTGATGCCTGATTTGGTTGGTAAAAGTCAGTGGTAAACTTTCATGATGGAATATGTCTCTGAACTCGTAGCAAAGTTGACGTATTGCTTCATATTCCTCTTGATTTGTATGACTAAGTCTTAAAGACTTTAAGTTTTGTTTCCTAATTTTATCGATGGTGGCATCATCTAATGTAGGCTGTGAATACTGAATGTGGTTTAATTCGGCTGGAGTTAATATTTCGAATACTGGTAATGGTTGATCAAATTTCACAGACTGTTCTTCGTCAGAATTGTTTCTAATTGTTGTATAAGCTTCTCCATTCAATATGGTTACGAGAGCTTCGGGTATTTCCAAATGTTCGTTAATTTTTGTATTTGCCAAAAGTCCTTCGTTAATGTCATTCTTATTTATGACAGGGATTTTTATTATTTGTTCTGTATACGGGGGTATTACAATATTGTTTAGAAAGTTATTGTGGATGTTACCAGTATTAACATTATTGTTTCTGAGATGACTTCTTACTGGTTCGTTATTAATATAGATTGGAATTTTCGACGTAGGGGTTATAAATAATCCTTCGTCGAAGTAAATTTTTGCTCTTAGTGTTAATATTAAATCATTTCCTATTAATCCGTCGTAATTTGGATTGCAGTTAAATATATAGTGTTTGTGATACATTTCAGGCAAATTAAAAATTCTCGATAGTGGAATATTTGCGCTGCAGTTATGGATTGATGTATCATGAGGTGTAGTTATTAAAAATGGATCCTCTTCGATAAAATGTTGAAAGTGGTGTAGTGCAATTTCTTCGTTAATAAATGTTTTTGTTGAGCCAGTATCTATCATAAATTTTGCGTTGAGTTCCGGTATAATTATATATGGTAGACGGCTGCTCCTGGATGTATGAATCTCTATTGATTCGTATTTTGGGTATCCGAGGCAGGTATAGGAAAATTTTCGTCTCCTAGATGTAGGTTTTCTTCCTGTGTTTCGTAAGTTTCGTAATATTCGGGCTCGTAATTTTCGGGTTCTTCAGAATAACTGAAATTTTGATAATCTGGTGTTTCGACTTCCTGAGTTGTTAATTCTTCTGGCCTGAATCTTGGTTGATTTGGGGTAAATTGTCTTGAAAAGCGGGTGCGATCAGAGTCGACATCCATCGGTGTGGGTTGGTACATTTTAGATTGTTGCGATGTTCCTGGTGCTTGAAATCTTTGGCCATAATTTTGTTGTTGAAAGAAAGGGTATTTAACAGGAGGTGGTCTCGGCGTCCATTTTTGTTGAACAGGTGGTGTAAACTTCTTAATTTGTTGTATTGGTGCAGGTGCAAAATTTGGTTGTCTTGTCTGCGGCTGGTTTATTCTAAGCTGGTAGGTCGGTTTATGTGGTGGCTTATTTGTGGTTTGATAATTTTGAGAAGTAGCTCCAATTTTAGTGCGGTGGTAGTTGAGGTTTTCTTCTTCTATTACAATTTGTATTGCCTCTTCTATTGTTGTCGGCTTCCTGCATCTTAATAAATGGGATAATTGGGGATTTACTCCGGTAATGAATGCCCTGAGAGTAAAACTATTATACATATTAATTTTTGTATCTTTAACAACTTGTTCTACTGCTTGGCACGATAACTTTGACAAGAGTAGACATCTAATATCAATGCATCTATCTGCAAATTGATGTGGAGTTTCGTTAACTCTTTGTTTTAGGGTATTTAAATCAGAAAGTAGGGATTCTTCATTTCTTTGGTCGCCAAATAAGCTGATTAAAATTTCTTTTAATTCTGGGAATGTTTTAAAAGTTCGGGCTGCTGTTAAATTTGCTGCTTTTCCCACAAGCTTAGTTCGTATGTGAAGCATTGTGAAGGATATTCTTGCTGCGTCGTTGTTTGGGGCCATTATAGGAAGAACTTGTTCACAGGCGTTTATAAAAGTTGACAATTTTGTTGGATTGCCATCGAAAGGTGCAATCAGTTCCAGGTAGTCTCTTACAGAAATTTGCGGTATAGCCATATTTGGAGAATTATTAGTTGATTGAATGTTGATTCTTCTTTCCGTTGGAAAATTTGCCAATTGACTTGCTAGTTCGTCAATTAATAGAGACATAAATTATATTTGTATGATAAAAGTACAAGTGTTGGAGTCGTTGAATGTAATACGATATACGTTATAAACTTGCAGATGGACAGATTTATGCAGTTTTACTTCTTGTTAGTATGTCACTTTTGTTTAAGATTGTTTTAATATGTGATGCATAAAACGTGTTTAATCTAGAACGAGCGAACTCGGTTGAAGACAATACGTTTTAATTATCAGCGGGACATATGATATTATATGGTGTTTTACACTTATAGGTACATATGTTAGTAAGCGCCTACAGTTACGATGGAATTTTATTTCTCGCCTACTCGATCCAGCGATACTCTAAAATTCTAGGAATAAAAATGTAGAAAACTAATAAGGCGTTATGTAATAAAGCTTTTTGATTGATTTTAATGACAATTTGTGGAGTTTAGGATAGGTAAAAAAAAATGGAATGGCAAAATCAGTATTACTTACAAAACAGCTTGAATTAAAGGTGACTTCATGCTTCGTTCTTGATAAAATAAAAGGAAAGGGCAATTAGGAAATTATTCTCCGTGTTCGCTGTCGTCTAGCTTACCACACCTCCGAAACGGAGTAAGTGTGAGTGGACAGCTTCTTATAAACACTTTGAACAATATTTTAGGAAGGGTAGGTCTTATTTGCCGTGCTCGCTGTCGTCTTGCTTACCACCCTCCGAAACGGAGTAAGAGTGAGTGGACAGCTTCTTATAAGCACTTTAAATAAGACGTAGAAATTTTAGGTAACACTTTTTTCTTGTTTCTTCGGTTTCCTTCCAATTTCTAATCTGGTTGTCTTCGATAGACTGTCGTTGATCCCCTATGGATTTGTGGTTTTTGGTAGTGTCCAGACTAATGATTTGGACCAAGGCTTTTGATTTTTGAAAAGCTTGTGACACTATCCTACCGCAGTGACTGCGCCAGCTATGGTTCTTGGAACCGTAACAACTTTTTTAAAAAATGAAAATTAATTTAACATAAAATTTATTGACTTGTGAAATTTTACAACAAAAATATAGAGAAATTGAAATTAACAATGTCAAGTTACGAAGCGAAGTGAGATTTCTAGTGGAGCTTCTGCCTTTATAACCTCGGTTGCTAGATGTCGGAGTCAGCATCTTTGCCTTTGTACAGTGCTATAACTTGCTCCTTTTATAATCATAATATCGAGCAAATGTGCGTTTCTTCTCACAGATCCTTAAATAGAACTCCCGAAATATATACCGGTATATAGAGCAATGATATTTGATATTATTTGTTATTGACGATGACTGTAAGCTACATTTATTTAAATTAGAAGGGCTGAGAAGACCACGAAGGTCCGAAGCCCATGGGCAACTCTATTGATAAATACGAGTTGCCCAAAAACTTCAATCAATAATATAATAATAATAATAATAATAATAATAATAATAATAATAATAATAATAATAATAAAGTCCCCGGCGTGAACGATGTATGTAGAAAGTGTAAGGCAGTGGGTGAAACTATCGAACATGTCACTGGAGGCTGCCCCGCTTTGGCTACGGGAATGTATTTGGGAAGGCACAACGAGGTGGCGAAAATCATCCATAGAGAATTGGCACTTAACTTAGGACTCATTACTAATCCACCGCCCTTCTATAAATACACACCTCAAGCTGTTTTAGAAGACGAGGAAACATTGCTGTACTGGGATAGACCAATACAGTCTGATAGAACCTTGGATCACAACCGCCCTGACATCCTGGTGATCAAAAAGAAAGACAAGAAGGCCACTATTATTGATATTGGATGCCCCCTAACCAACAACCTGCATAAAACGGAGATGGAAAAGAGAAATAAATATCAGAACTTGGCTATAGAACTTAAACACGTGTGGAGATTAGAGGAGGTTCGAATTATCCCGATCATAATATCGGCTACAGGCGTGGTGACGAAGAAGTTCTTGAATTATTTGGAGCAACTTAATCTACCTAAAGGCCTCGCGAAGATTATCCAGAGGACGGTGATTCTTCAGACATGCCATATCACCAGAAAGTTTTTGAACGATGAAGGATAGAAAATCGAAATATCCACCGGATTAATGGGACGTGATGAATTTCATCCCCGTTAACCGAGCCGATCCCCAACACCAATGGACCCGGGACAGGCCCGGGTCCCCACAGAGCCGAACCCCAACGGCGCGCGCGAGGGGTCGGTGAATTTTTTCCGGCTTCGGCCGAGAAAGTGCACGGCTTAAGTCTATAATAATAATAATCGCTTTTATTATAACCCATACAAGTATTACAAAATCATAAAATTATTAAAATATAATTGAGTTATAAAGGGCAGAGTTCAGTGAATTTAAGCTAAATCCTCTGATCTTGAATTCTATAGACCTATTCAGAAATGCGGCATGTCCTATTTTTATAATGTTGCTCAGGATATCTGTCGATCAGTTACAAACATTCAAATGGTAAAGATGTTCAATTAAATTTTTCTAGAAATTAATACAGTACAGGAATGCCCGATATTTTTTTTAAATACCTCTCCGAGTCATCTCTTTTTAAAATCTAGAAATTTACTTCTAGGAGATGTAATTACGGTACTACTCTTAATTGATTAATATATCTCTACATTTCTGTTATACTAATAACTCCCCAGATCTTTAAAATTGTGTAAAATTGCTGTTTTACACAGATCTTTAAATTCGGGATAGGTCTAGATAATAAATTATAGTGGCGTTTTTGTTAGTCTAATGTTTCCAATAGATTTTCAAAAACAAGTTGAATATGCAAATATTGGTTGGAAATATTCACTAAAGAACCTAACCTAACCTTTAATTGAATATATTTACTAAAGAACCTGCTAACATTTGATTGGAAATATTCACCAAAGAACTTACTAGCACAGTCAAAGGTTAGATTAGGATGGTTAGGTTCGCGCAAAACAAAGTTTGCCAGGTGGCGCGGCCGTGCCTAAATAGTCTTCTTGGCAAATGACGACCGTGACAGCTGGAATCATGAACGTCGATTCGCTGTTACTGATCACGAGTGATTTATGGTTTTTGAGAGTGTTGCGAATGCAGTAAGTGAATGTTTCGGAAGTGAAGGCTTAATTTATAATTGATTTTTGTGAGAATAGACCAATTTTTCGGTGAAAATCGGTGTTCCGATCGCACGCTATTTTCATATTTTTTGCATTTTTAACAACGAAAACCTGGGTGACCGTTTCAAGGAAGACCGCGTCCTCACCTCATAGCTCCCAGCGGCTTGTATATCAGTGTATGCATGCGCGGAAGCTATGCAATCTTAGGCGAGAATTGTGTAGAGGATATACCATCTTTTAGGAGGGGATGTAAAACCGTCGGTTCCTTGTCTATTACATCTTAGGCAAGTAAAAGTTCCCTATTTTTCGAAAAAGAAGAGGTTCGGCAGAATACCTGGTTGTGGGTAGCGCGTCTACAGACGTCGGTGTTAGGCCTCAATAGGAGAAATAATCCGACGTTAAATAAATGTTAAATAAAGTACAAAAAAAGTCGTATACCTCACGAAATTGTATTTAATACAGTAGCTACTACACCCACTGCTATTGTATTTAATTTGTGATTGAATATATTTTTGTGAGATGTAAACTCTTTATTATTAGTGACTGTTCAATTATCTATGTTGTTATTAACAATTTTATTCTTGGCAAGAGAGGTCGGCGTCAATATAAAGAATTTAAGAAGAAATAGACATTTATTTTTTATATATAAATACAAGAATATTTTTAAATAATTCTATGCAATCTTAAATGAGGGTTAGAAGTTTTAATAGTACACTAATAATGAAGTAGTTTTCACAAACTCTAAAACATACTATAATTGGCGCGTATCGCCAAGCAAATCGTCAAGCAAGATGATTAAAGCTGCAATTGATGTTTACATTTTTTTAGATTATGTTGGTGTATATCGTTCACCGCATCTCTTCTTCTGTGTATTTATTTGGTTATGGAAACTTGGAAGAAATGGAACACAACTCCAGTTATTGTATCGTTCGCCAAAAGTCAAACTCATGTTTGGAATATACCTTTTCCAGCTGTAACTATTTGTCCACAAACTAAATCCAGGCAGAGAATGTTCAACTATACTGATGTATTTAATAAATTCATGCAGCATATACCCCTGAATGAAGAAGAGTAAGTAGAATTTTGCACAGTAAATGTAAGTATATACTTCGACAATAAAACCTCATATGTTTTTAATTTTGTTGAGAAAAACCAATTTACTAAAGTCATGGTCTAAGGATATATTAAGTCCGATCACTCGTGAAGTGCAATAAGAATCCCCTCCTGCTGACACCCGTCTCTCGCCTAGAGATCTGCTTGCTCAGAAAGCAGCCTCTCTCTACAGTATTGAACACAGTGTCATCGCATAGAGTTTGTACTAGGTGTGCTAAATAACGTGTTTAAGTAAATATTGATAATTATTATTGTGATGGCTTTTCATGGTTATTATTGTTGTGTCAACGATTGTAATATTAATAATGTACGAAATAATGTTTCGTTTTTTCGTTGCCCTAAAAATTTTGCAAGGTAATATAAATGTTTAAAAAATCTATTAATAGGTATTTCAAAATATCAATTTTAAATATTACTGATTTGTAAACTATTAGATGGATAAATTTTTTTAGGCGTCAGCGATGGAAAAGTATTAGGTTTTATTGGAGGGCATCAATATGCAAAATTGACACCTGAGGAGGCACATAATCGAATAAGAATATGTAGTGCACATTTTGATGACCAATCGTTCACTTCGTCTGGAAAACGTTTACTAAATACTGCTGTTCCCTCAAAGTTACTACCAAAATTGAATGGTAAGATATTTTACTACACTTATAACATATATGTATAAGTATATGTATATATATATATATATATATATATATATATATATATATATATATATATAATATCTAAAATGAAAAATATTTCAGATTACAACATGCAAGAAGATAAAATTCCAGGCCCCTCCAAAGTCCAATTTTCTTTAAAATCCGAGGTGTGTCTACCCAAATTGATGTTGAAAAAGAATTCGTGGAAGTCAGTTGCAAATCATGTGTATGAAACATACAACGAAATTTTATATTGTATCTTACTTTACATAGGTATATTTTTTTAATTTTTAGCGTCAACAACTTTCATGACGACATCTGAAGAAGTTGATGCTCTACCTCGACAATTTCATGCGACTACCCAAAGTGGGTTTTGCCAAGTATTTATGGAAGGTCATATATATAAATAAATAAATAAATAAATAGAAATATAACGTTTACCACACAGGCAATGCAATGGAGCGAAAAAAAGGGGTCAATAAATATCTCCATTCCTATGAAGCAAAACCATATAATAAATTGAAGAGCATAAAACCTTTAAGGAAACGGGTTCAAAAATAACGCTTCACCGTAACATTACCCTTATTTCATTGCATTTGCCGCACTATATCTTGAAAACTATTGATCTGACGGAAAAATAGCATAACATATGTAGAATTTTATGTTCTTCAATTTATTATTTACGAGCAATAGGAACGGAGAAAGTGTTTTGGCCGCCATATTTCCAATGTGGCGTAGGAACTAGCACGATGAAAGAATATTCTAAGGTAACATATCCAAATTTTCGATATAAATATTTGATCTCCTTTTAAACAAGAGTTAAAATTTATTATACGCTAAAATTTGCAAATAGAGAAATAAAATCATATAATTCTTGTAAAAAAGAAAATAGAAAATTAAAAAATTTATATGTTTATACTTTTATACATTTTATTTAAATAGAATTAAGATGTTTTTGTATTTTTATTACTGTTATCTAAATATTTAGATTTATAATGTAGATATCGAATAAGTTGATGTTGTATACAATTTTTGATTTTAACTGTTTAATAAAAAATGCTAATACAAATTTATGTTTTACCTAGTATTCTTAACATGTTGTGTACGGCTGTACAAAAAAAAATTGACTATAAGATTTAATATAAAGTGATTTTTGTCATTGGGCCGGCATGGGACATGTTTTTTTTTAGGTACACAAGGCTAGTAAATCTCTGTCCAGCTTCTGCGAATAGGTCAGTAGGCCGGAGCTTTCTATTCTTTCGTATATTTAGCATTGTAGCGCGAATCCAGATGAGGCACATGCCGTCTGAATGTAAATATTAATAAATCTCCGTCTGGTTTAAGCGAATTGGTCAGTAGGCCGGTGCTTTTTTTTCTACCATATATTTAGCATTGTAGCGCAGATCCTGATGAAGCACATACCGTTTGAGAAAAATATGTCTTGCGGCATTACATTGATGATGATACGCCGGCCCAGTGGCAAAAAGAGTGCGGCATCCGCATCATCTCATACCGTACGCAACGTGTTAATGATCGACCCGTGTAGAAGCACCAACTAGTTATCGCTATTATATAATTATTATTATATAATTTGACCCTTGTATACAGCAATTCAGCGCGTGTAGCCATTAATTTACGACCGACTGCAAAAAACCCCGGCATTTCCAGCGAGATGAAAAAACTGAGCCGAACTAATATATCCTTAGACTATGCTAAAGTATTGATATTTCAAAAGTAGATATTACTTCCTCATATGAAAGCTATATACGCTTAACAGGAAATAGTATACAACGTAATGAAAATAAATTTTAGACTATAAAAGCAAAAAAAGATCAATCAATATATTCAATAATAACATTTTCTATGGTGATCAATAGTTTGTTAATGTTAAAGATATCCAAAATCCCTATGCTAACTTTTTTAGTAAATCGTTTACGCTTTCGTTTGAAATGTATTTAGATATCTATAGGCAGAGTAGAGCAGTAGAGCATCTTTCCTGAAATTTGGAAATATTCTAAACTTTTCGCTGTTTTAGCACCAAACAGTGTAAGAATACAGTGAAAACCTTACAACGTAGGTTTTCACTGTATTCTTCTTCACTATCTCTTCTTCGTTCTTTTTTCGTTCAATAAACTCGCTGTAAGACATTATTTCTTGACGGTTTCAAAAAGAACAATTCCTTATCATCTGGCGATAAAGCTATCAATAGCACTAACACAGCAATGTCCTTTGCTACAACAGCTACATGAGAAGGGAGACAATCTAGAGCAGATTGTACAATTGAACTACCAGCATCACTTTCTGTTTGACAACACTCAATGTATGGTGCTAAAACGGCGAAAAGTTTAAATAAAATAAACGTTTTATAACACTAGTGTCAAAAGATAAAAGTGTACAACTTAGTTCATTACCTCCAACAGAAGATGCAGTGAAACAGCACATCAAAAGAGTTTATCTTTAAGTTCAGTAATGGAAAAATAATTCTAAAATATCTCCCGAACATTGGGATTGGCAGAGAGAAAATTATTTAACACCAATAAAAATGACATATCGAGCAGCACCAAATAATTAAATTAATCTTAAAAATTATATTTTGCTCTTGCAAAACTGGTTGCGGTACAGCGTGTGGATGCAGAAAAAGTGGTCTGCATTGCTCACATGCATGCATTAATTGCGCCACAACCTGAAGAGGATGAAGTCTCCATAAATATATTCCATATGGAAATGAAAGTTAAATACTATTTTTTGGTATGAATTATTAAATTATTCGAGGAGCATCTTAAGATGTATGTTTGAAGGGTGTATTCGTCTTGGGGAGAGGGGCTGTGTTTGGTTGGAGACGGCGGAAATTTCGGATTTTCTTAAATTTATAAATTATTTATCATATTTATATGTAAGATAAATAAAAAATCATTTATAATTGTTTATATATTTTTTTTAATTTTCATACAATTTAAAGCTTTTAATAATTATAAATAAAAAAGAATCAAAATTTTTTAACCCTTTACTATTTAAAAGTGTTTGCTGCATTTTTTAAACAATATATATATTGAATTGGGCACATTGAAGTGTTTCTGATTTCAAATAATATATATAAACAAACATTTAAAAAAAAATCATCAAAATCGGACCTGTCTCTGAGGTTTAAGAAGTTTTAAGGATCTTGGCGCTTCATTGACTCGACTAATTGATTTTTGGTGATTTTCAGTTGTGTGTACACTAGTTTTCCACAACAGTCCACCGCTATAGTGTTATTTTACTTTATCTTTCTATTTTTAGGATGAAAAATTTTTCTACTAGTTCACTAGTATGTGACAGTAACCTTTTCATAGATGGCAATAAAATGACGACGTTGAATGCAATAGATCACATCATCGAAGTGAGTTGCTTATTATATGATTTCCATATGAATACATTTATATATAATAGTATTTATGGCAGCCAATTAGGATCATCGAGCAAGATTTACAAGTGAAATAGTTGGCCATTAATAATAGTTGAATAATAATTGACTTGCGGTGAACGCCGTCGCCACGCCGCAGCGCCGATAGCCTATTTGCTGTATGTGAATGAGCTACGCAAGCGCCTATGTAGTACTACGTTGTTGCAGGGTCAGATTAAAAAAAAGATATAAATATTATTCAGGGATTTTATATACCATACATAACCTATTTATTGTTTTCATTTGGAAGAACTACTTCATTGGTTCGCTTACGAAGCGGTGCACTTAGAGGGTCTAAACGGGTTATAATGTTTCTGATTTGAAAATAAAGACTGATAAACCCAGCCTCTGGAATTAACAGATTTCAATATTTTCATTTACGTTCTTTTAATACACATACATTCATTAAATGATAAAATAAAACATTTTTAGAAAATAAAAAAATGGATTTTAGTAAATCTCTTGGGTTAAACAATAACCTAATCAATTGTAGAGCCATCTCCTAACATTTTACAATATATCGGGACAAGTTGGAACACGTAAATGATTTTCTGCAATTCTTTAAAATTATTAAGCCTATATACTGGAAGCCCTGAATTTGACGTGTTAACGTGTCCCCATAAAAAAAAGCCATTTGTAGTGAGAACGAGAGATCTATAAGATGGTTACTTGCACAATCGATAAACGATTTGAAAATGCTGAATTACGATACTATCATAGGACCACATTCATTCAAATCAGACCAGATTAAATCTTGGCCCAGCTAGCTGTCTAATTGCTGGAATGATTTTCTACTGTAATAGATCTAAGCGCTTAGGGCCATTTAGTGTGTCATCGATAAAGACGATCTGATAATATAATCCCCGCATATCATCATACATTTAATTTATAGGGATATTGAGTGCGAAAAACAAAAAATCGATGCAGATTTTTCCGAGAACATTGCCGATCGACTGAAGGATTATGTAGACTATATAATGCAAAGAACGATTCACCAATAAAGGCAATATTTTTGATAAAATCTTCATCGTTATTCGCTTTGTTCATTACGCTTCCACGAAATATTATTCGTCTGATGTTGTCCTCGGGATCCCCACGAGTTTTCTTATTTTATATAATCGGTAATCATTTTTCTGTCTAACTATCCCGTTATATGAACCCATCGCTTATGCAATTGAGAGAGACTCGGATTTTCATTATCGGTGGACAAAAATTAGTTATTTAACGCATATCTTCATATCTCTTGACAGAAATGTGCAGCCACATGTGTTGAATTGTCACTGGGAAAAGCCATATTTGGAAACACAGTTTCAAATACATTTTTAATACACGCATTGAACTTCCACTATAATATTATTTAATTATTTGTTGTTTTTTTTTTAGCAACCTGATAAATATCTATTTTACCAGATTACCAATGATTCTGTTGCGAAATTAACATTTCTGTTGCCCAAAGCAGAATAAATATACGTATATGCCCGTTCTGATCGAGTTGGTCGGCCTCTGCCATTCAATTTATTCCGTCCCTTGAATATGAATGTTTAGTTATCCATAATTTGTTTTATCATCCTATTTGGCTGTCAGGACCTGCGTCCTGTATGTCGTATACGCAAAAAGCTTGAATCCATATATATTAAGTGAAAGTGTCTGGAAGTATACGTGTTGAGATCCCACTGGTAATTCTTATTCAAACCTCTGAATATGTTTTACCACTTTTATAATATTTTCTACGAGTATGCTAAGCCCCGTGGTCTGTAGTTAAAAACTCCATGATCTTGTAGAACAAGGAGATTAAGATTAAATCAAGTAGTATCCTCTAAGAGTAAATACGCTTAACACGTGTAACAGCATGACACTATCTAAAACAATTGATTACTGCGCACACGGTTACACTAATGTACATAACCTCCGGTTTTGATAATATTAGCATAACATTTTAAGAGGCGATCTCTTCACCACTTACCATCTAACATTCCATTAACTGTTAGCTATTTCACATAAAATAATTTATGTATTCTTTTTAGGTAGCGCCTAATTTAGAAAGTACACTGCTTGCCTGCGTGTGGATGTTAAATTATACTAAGTGTTCTATAATGTTTAATAAAATTCTTATAGAGGATGGGTTATGTTACACCACTAACATGTTAGATAGAAGCCAGCTACTCAAAAATAATGTGTAAGTGTTAGAATATTAAATACAAAGTAACATGCCGTAATAGAAAATAATGTGCATATTTCTTCATCAACAACTAATTAATAATAATAGTAATCACTTAATTTAGCCACTAAGCTGTTAGAAACATACATAGATTTGTATAGCATACTACATACTAACGATTAAAAATATATAAGGCACCTCAATATTTAATGTCCAATTTAGCAAAGGATTTTTTAAAGTAAATTTAATACTAAGTGAGTTGGTTTCGGAATACAACAACAGTAAAAAATTAAAATCCACAAGGAAAACCAAAATTATCAAACAGCTACATGGAAAAAATTGGTTTTATTTAAAAGCTGGTAAACGTAATAAGGTGGCTATTTTAGATAAGGATGTTTACTGTTACGTGTTTACAATCTCCAGTAAACACCCTGTATGTAGGTTCAACAAATTGCAACAAGAATCTTCACAAACCACTACTTTATTAATTACTTAATTACAATAATTAAGTCCTTATACACATTAGTACACACTAATTATAAGTTCCATCTACTATAGTCTCACTACTATAATTCACAACTTATTACTATTTCTATTCCATCTGTTCTCATCAGGGCTCTCTCATGCTCTCCATAATAGTCCATCTTCAAGCCTTAGGGAATCCCATTGCGCCCACAAAGCCTTCAGTCCAACGCTTTTGCTAGATACGTCCTTCCATTCCAAGCGGATTCCTTTTTCTTTTGTCTTCAGTAGTGGGCCAATCCTGTCATCATTCAGTTGTTCCTTCCTTACAACTTCCTTTGTCCAATCCTTCGGAATCTCAATCTGGACCGCCGTCACTTCCGCTACATCCTGCTGTTTCTTTACATCCTCGGCATTCAGTTCCTTAGGGTGCCTCAGCTGACGACGGTACCTCTTGATATGACCCAATTTGCCGCAATCATTATAACAGCGGATTCCTTTTGTAAGCATGTCACTGCTTCGTTGCTGCTTAGGCTCCTGTTTCGGCGGCTGCGGTACCTGTTTCGGCTCCGGTTGCGAACTCAATTTGTTCTTGTGCGACCATTTTCTGTATGTCCTTTAGCATCGCATCACTTTCGTCCTTTCGAAACTGAATTCCTCTTTCCTTGCAGCGTTTACTTCCCCAAGGTTCCATTGTCGACAATTTCGCATCATGTGTCCTGGTTTGATGCAACGGTAACATCGGATACCTCCGCTAGGCTTTACACTTCCTTGCCGATTTTCCTGTTTTTCTGGAAAACTTGCCTTGGTCATTAATTGAGTAAACATCTTATGTAAATCCTTGAGTTTGGTGTCTAAATCCGTTTCTTCTGATTGGGCTTCTTCCACAAAGACAGCTCGTACTCTGTGCCCTGAGGAATCCATATGCCGAGATAGTCTAAGGACCCGCCTGATCTCCTCGTATTTTACGTCATCAATAAACGCGTCAACTGCCAATTGCTCCTGGAACTGCCTTGGTGCACTCGGGAAGCCAAGTGTGCCAGTCTCTCTACTGCAGCCTCAAATTCTCGTAAACTCTCCACAGCATACGTGATTGCAATCGAGTCAGATATACCTGAGCGAGGTGTTGGTTGCCATAGATTTAATGCAACCTCTAAATCTATAAAATCTTGTTGCTGCTCCACTGAAATCGCCTGAAACACTTCTGATGCTTGGCCCCTTAATGTTAAAACTAATGCCATAGCCTTGTCCTCATTACTCCAGTTGCTTGCGCATGCAGCTGCCTCAAACTGTATTTTACATGTTGACCAAGAGGTTTGTCCATCAAAGGAGACACTACTAACTGACCTTCTTTTTCCCTTACCGGTCGCTTAAGTCGTTCTACTTCTCCCTCAACTACACGAAATTTTCCTTCTATATCAGTAAGGTTCTCTTCGACGCCAATAACTTTTCCTTTAACTTCAGTCACTTCCTCTTCAACCTTTTTCATCAACGTCACTAACTTTAGCATTTACAATCCCTAAATCCTCCTTAATTTCATTTTTGATTCATTTGGTAGCTGAAAGGATAGTAACCTGCTGTACCTATATAACTTTCCTTAATTCTTCTTCACGTTTCTTGTGTTCTTCGTATTTCTTGTTCTTCCTTTTCTTCTTGACGTCGTTTCTCTTTTTTCTTTTTCTTCCTCGCGTCTTTTTTGTTCTTCTTTCTTGTCTTACATCATGCTTCTTGTTTCCGTTAAAAAGTTATGGAAACAGCACTAATAGATCTTATTTAAAGTCTATAATATTAGCAATAATTCAAATATTTCCAAAGTCCAAATAGAATATTCTGGAAATTTTCGCAAACTGTCACAATAGGTCTTATTTGATGTCTATATCACTTTACAGTTCACAGAATTTAGCTAACAGCACTAGTTTCCAAATAGAACGTTCTGGAAACTTTCTCAAAATGTCTGATTTGATGTGTATATCACTTTCCAGTTGACAGAATTTAGCTAACTGCACTAGTTTCCAAATAGAATGTATTGAATATTTCTTCACACTAACGCAAATAAGTCTTGTCTAATGTGTATATCATTTTTCAGTTCAAGGCACTTTAATGTCTCCAGTGCTTTCCAAATAGAACTTTTTCGAACTTTCTCAAATTCTTCAGAAATTCTGTTACAATCCCACTTCTGACACCAATAGTTACGTGTTTACAGTCTCCAGCAAACACCCTGTATGTAGGTTTAATAAATTGCAACAAGAATCTCCACAAACCATTACATTATTAATCACTTAATTACAATAATTAAGTCCTTATATACACTAATTAAATAAGTTCCATCTATTATAATCTCACTACTATAATTCACAGCTTATTCTATCTGTTCATTTGCTCGTCTTATATAAAACTATCCCCAGTGCATTTAGATCCACTCGAAGTATACCCACATCGAATGGTCTCGAGTATTCTAAAATACTCCAGTGTATCATTCGCGGCTTTTCGGGGCCGTTCTCGAATTTTCTATGGGGCAATGGCGTAGGTGCATGTTATGTATATTACTATAATAAATAAATAATAAATAAATAAATAAACACCACGGAAATTTGACTATGAAATAATAAATAACCTAATCAATAATGGTCTCTATAAAAACCTTAATAGAAATCCTTTGCCTAAAATGATAAATGAGGCCAGAAACACAATTAGAAACTGCTAAAACCTAATTACCTCAGGTATAAAAAATCAGTTACATGTATCTAATGTAGCTAGATTATGCTACCTATCAAAAACACATAAATCAAGAAAGTCTGTACACCATATTGCACCCGCAATTGGATAATCAATTTGCCACCTTTCAAAATGGTAATGGTATTAGCAGAGTTTGAAAATTTATTACATCCAATGAAACATCACAACCTAACTTTGTTATAATTAATATCAATGATTTTATAAATAAGTTTAATAATAAAAAAATTGCAGTAAGGTGACGTTCTGATCTCTTTTGATTGTTGCTAGTTGTATCAATTCCACAAACCTTAGACTATCTTAAGGATGAACTCGAATTAAACAATATTAGCTAACAAGTAGTTAAAGATACATTGATCTTACTAATTTTTTTATAAAGCAACTCTTTATCACGTTTCATTGGCAGTTTATTCGTTAGCAGGATTGAAACAGAAATAAAGACCGAATTCAAATGTTTCCTTAGGATATGGTTAAGATATGTGGACGATATATTCGCGGGGTTTGATACTAAAGTCGTAGATGTAGACAATTTTATATCCAAATTAAATAGCCGTTCAACTTCAGTAAGATTCACCTTTGGATTTGGAAATAACGGATAACTACCATTTTCAGAAACATTAGTAATTGGAAATAGTGAAAATAAATTACGACTTAGCATTATGCCCAGAACGAAACAGCTGCATCCGATTTCTTAATTCATTGTCTATTAAAATTCCCTCTGAATGATCAGAAATTTGCAAAAAAGGCCTTCATTAATTATGTAGCTAGGAGCCATTGACCCGACAAGTTTAGGTGATAAAAGCATTAGAAAACAAAAATTTAGAGAAACCCTTCGAAACTCCTCGACCATTTCAAACTGAACAGAAAAATACAAAATTTGTATTAAATCCATACGAACCCCGATTTACTCGAGGTTTAAGTAAAATTTATAAAAACTTAGATATGATAGTTACACATTCGTCCGGAAATAAATTACAATAACTTTTAAGCAACCCAAAGGATAAAACTAAGTTAAACGAAAGGTCCGGGATTCAGTTGTAAAGATTGTAATTTGAACTATGTTGGACAAACAAAATATTTAATTATAACTAGATTCGAGCAGCATATAGCCCATCTCAAATACGGTTGAACAGAAAAATCTAGTATTGCCTAGCATGCCCTTGTTAACAATCATATAATAGATATTAATAACTTAAGATTAATTAGGAATGTAACAAGTAATAAACAGCTGGATGCGTTTGAAAGCTTAGAAATTGCAAAATGCAAAAATAGCATGAGTAGCGGCAAAGGGCGTATCCCAAATAGTATGCTGTGATTAATAGTTCAGGATTCGCCAAGCTATGGAGGTAGAGCCGTTGAACCATGACATTATTTTAGTATAAATTGAGGATATTTTGTTAGCCTTGTAACGTTCAATGCAGTGTTAAAGCATTTTGGTGTTTGTGGTGTTTGTCAGTGTCAAACTAAAGGTTACAATATCTCCAGGACTAAGGAATCAGGACCACAGGATCGGAATAGAGCTTCAGCGTTTGTGTTTGATTTTCTCTTTATATATTGCACTGTAAGGTCATATTTGAATAGTTTTATTTTCCATCTGGTTAACCTCAAATTGATCAGCCCTAATAATACATTATGTAGGTTAATTGCATATGGTCTAAAGTATTTGGTACCTTAGACTAAACATAATAATTCCTTATCTATTATGATATTGGGTTATGTCTCATTTAATGCTCTACTTGCATAGGCTACAGGCAGATCCTGGTCATTATAATGTGACGGCTCCGAGAGGGATATTCGAGGCATCCATAGTTAATATTAATTTTTGGTCAAAATTGTAATATTGGTGAAAACTTAGAAACTTATAGGTGGGAACATTGGCTGATGCTAGAACACCTGTCTGTGGCATCAGGCGATAATGTAACCGCGCCGCCACCACATTAGCATATAACAATTAGTATTTACGTACGATTATGAGCTGATTTGAAGGCCACTTGGAAAAGTTTACCATTAATATCTATCACATACTGCATTGTGACATCATAGAAATTATGCATGCATTTCTGACAAAACGGAATAAGTCGCATTATGTCAACATAAAAAGTGCCACGAAATTATATAACATAATCCTCACAAAATTAATGCGTAGGTGGTAAAATTAATGTCTATTGCTAAATCGCAAAGAAGATATAAAATTGTTAGTCCCATGATTAGGAAACAGCCAAATGAAAATGAAGGTTTTCACAAACATATTCATTTCAGATCTTAACCCGTTGCTGAACAAGCCCCTTCTTATGTCAAAAACTCCACCCATTTCATTGATCTTCTTCAAAATTACTCCCAGAACGACATTCTAGTCAGTTTCGATATTGTGTTAGTATTCACCAATATCCCATTCACTGAAGCCCTAAACGTTCTCAAAACTAAACACAATATTTCTATCAGCCCTCTGACTCTTCTAGAACATTGTCTGTCCAACACCTATTTTCTTTTTCAAGGCAACTACTACAAACAAGTGTGAGGAGCTTCAATGGGATCACCTCTGTCCCCCGTCATAACCAACATCTACATGGACAACTTCGAAATCCAAGCCCTGAAATCATCCGAACTGAAGCCTACCTGCTGGCTAAGATACGTAGATGACATCTTCGTTATCTGGCCACATGGTAGAGATTCTCTAAACAACTTTCTGTCTCACATTAATCATATACACCCTCAGATCCTGTTCACTATTGAAATCGAAAACAATTGTTCCCTTCCTTTCCTAGACGTTCTTATTACAAAACGACAATCAATTCTCCCTCTCTGTGTATAGAAAACCAACCCACACCAACCGTAAACTTAATTCAAAATCACATCACCATCCATCACAAATAAATTCCGTTGTCAATACTCTTGTAAATAGATTCCCCAGACTAACAGACAATCACAACAGACAATCCAAACTACAAACGTTAGAACAAGCACTTCTACAAAACAGTTACTAAAAAAGACATATAATGTGATCCATACACTAAGCGCAAAATCCTTCCTAAATACAACAAACAGAAACTCCTGCTCAGCAAAAAGCCTTCCTACCCTACATCAAACGTGTCACAGATAAAATTTCAAAAGTCCTGAAATCCAATATAATAAAAACACAACAAACAATTTCCAATTTAATCAGAACCCCAAAAGAACAAATACCTATTGATTCGCACGGTGTATACGAAATACTTTGCTCAAACTGTCCCCAGGCCTACATTGGACAAACCATTAGTCGGATTAACAATAGAACATAGGAACTTGCAGTTATAAAATACGATCCCACGTCATCACTTGCCCAACACCACCTCCTAACAGGCCATATAGACTTCGACAACACCAAAACCATAGCACCTTCATTTTTCCAGAAACCGCGAATCATCCGCGAAGCAATTGAGATTGAAAAACGTCCCAAATGTCTAAACAAAAGGGATAGCGTTCATCGTCTTCCAGTCGCTTGGAAATCATTAAACCATTGACCTCCAGACTAGCCCCACACATCCACACCTCATACCCACCACTCTCCCACCCACAGACACCTTTTGTATAAATAACACTTCGTCAGATACTGCCAGCGAGTTCGCTCTAAGGAGTAGGCAGAGGAGACCCCGGAATCGAACCAGTCCTAGCATTATTTCCTTTGACAATTTTTCTTGATCCTCTTTTTCTCTTGAAAATGGCTCCAAAACAGGAGCCGAAACGTCGAGACATTAATAATCGCGGTTCAACCCCAGAACCTAGTATTTTTCATATATATATATTGTTGAAATAGGCTTAAAATGTCATGAAACGTTGAGATTTTAAATTTGAACGGAGACTTCGGTCGGTATTGACTTGAAATTTGGTACACTTCTGAGACTAGAATATATTTTAATCTAATTCCATTGAAGAGGTCGGGGGTAAATAGAGTAAATAAAGGTAAATAGACAAAACAAGCAGGTAAAAGTCCATTAAATTGCAATTTAGGGCATGTACGAAAAGTCAAGGTATCAAATTTTTTTTTTGGCATCAGCCATCCCCCACTATCACCCCCAATACCACCCCGCACTATTATGAAAGGGAACAAAATACATTAAAATGTGATTTAGTGTGTATACAAGAACGAAACGTCTCAACAAATTTTCTTAACGTTAGCTGCCCTCTCTACCACCTCATTGCCACGTCCACCCTATTATTAGAGGGAGTAAAAATTAAATTGGAATTTAGTGTGTATACGAGAATCAAGGGACTCTAAAACTTTTTTGGCATTAGCCAACCCCTCTACTACACCCATTGTCACCCCACCCTATTATTAAAGGGTACAAAAAATTAAATTGGAATTTGATGTGTATAAGAGAACCAAGGGATTCTACAATTTTTTTGGCATTAACCACCCCTCTACCACCCCCATTGCCACTCCCACCCTATTATTAAATGAAGCAAAGTATTATATTAGGATTTAGTGTGTATAAAATCTGTACGTGGAAGTAGTGATTCCTTGAGCAGCGGTTTTTTAAATATCTTTTAGTAAATCTGAGTTTCTAAAAGTTGTATTTCACAGAAAGAAAAATATAAAAAATACAAAGAAATTATCATTGACAAACATGCGCATTAACAAGGTGGGATTGCGTATATAGCCACTGAGAAAGATTAAGGAAATATGTTTTGTTTTAAACTATCTTTTTTGAAACATTTCGAAAAATTATAATTTTCATTTGTAAAAAATGAAATATTATTTTCTTAAAATAATGGCTCAAGAATTTTCAGATCCTTGAGCGTTAACTATGTCATATATTCCTCTAGTTAGATCTGTTAAGGAATATGACGAATTTAAGTTTTTAAAAACAGCTTCACTATTAGTGTCACACCGAATTATTAGAAACGTGTGACTGTTCAATATTCCTTCCCACAACAAATCTGAGCCTTCCCCATACCCACGTCCCCATGTCCCTACTATACTATTGAACAACTTATCATATCACTGTTATTATTTCATTTCTGTTATATCATTATCGAAATTCTGAACAAGATACATAAATATGCACCACTTCTCCTAAAACATTTTCTTAAATTCTGCATTTTTTATAATACACAATTTAAAAAATTTATAGCAATATAACACATCAATAAGATATTTTATAAATTTGTAAATAGTGACACACTTTCGTGCTCTATTATGTAAATTTCAATATTAATATCATAATGACATGGAAGTTGAAGTAAATGATATTTTATGCAAACAAAACTATAAAATATGTATCGTAAAATATGCACATATCATTGTTTTCATGGTATTTAAAAGCGTGACAAATGAAGTCTCTAGATAGCCATATTAATTTCCATTGTTTCGTTTTTAATATATTAGTATAACTCATTAATCGTAGACATATTCTAAAAAACAAAACATTTAGTTATTATTTAAATCTATTGAGATTGGTACTTCTTAAGGCTAGCAAATTAATGGTATTGATAAAAATAAATCTTATTTCTTCATTTCGATATGCAAAAATATGATGATTAAGTTTTTCTAAAATGTCCTAACTAGTTTCAAGCGAGCGATTTGAATTTTATTTTTTGTAACTTTAAAATATACAGATTCGGTAATAGTATATTACGTAATGAGTGTTGTAAGACGAATATTACGCACGAATGGAAAAGTCATGCACGACGCCACGTGCGGGCGAGTGCGTATTTCCATGAGTGCGTAATTGCTTTACAACTCGAATTATGTACTATACTTCACCTATGATCATATTTATTAAAATGAAAAGACAACTATTACATATTGTAAACAATACGAACTATAAACTATTACTATTTACAGTAGTGATCGTAGGTAAAACTATTTTAAGAGATCCTAATGTAAACGAGTGGGAGAAAGAAAAGAACAAAATTATGAACAGAAAGTCGAATATACTACTTCTGTTACGCTGCACAGTGCATAGTTCGCGAAATATTATTTTTACCTTGTTTGTATATCAATGTGTATCTCGCACTCGTTTATTTCAGGACATATAAAACTATTTTGACGAATCTGTGTTTGCAAATCTTACTCATATCTTCGATGTCAGATTTTTATTTAAACAGTTTTTTTCATTATTAATGTGAATCATTGCAAGGAAACTTCTTTTGTTGATATTATTCCGCCAAATCTCTAGTATTTTCATAATTTATTTGGTGATTGTCCATTGTCACTCTAACTTGGGTATTTGAGTGTGAGTTTAAAAGATGAGAGAAAGTTGTGGTCCTGATTAAGAGTTCGGAGGGTGTTTATTTGTTCACACTTTCTTAGGATATAAAAAAACAATGCCCTCCTGATGAGCAGGAAGCTGGCTAACCGTGTAGCCAATGAGGATCCATCTTTAAGTCTTAGAGATGTACTACGGTGGGATCTAGAGAGTAGTCGCAGATTGAGGCAAAGGATTAGAACCAACCTAACCCTGACAGTTTCCCTTCTGATACTATTTTTTCTCTTAACAATTTTTACTTGACCTTCTCTCGTGATCTTTTATTCTCTTGAAAATGACTCTCAAACATTGAGACATTAATAATATGGTTTTAGTTTTTAAATATTTGTTTATTTCAAATAATAATAATAATAATAATAATAATAATAATAAGCTGCTGGGCTAACCACCCACAGGCTCTAACCTTTGGTTCCAGCAGGCCGAAGACTGGGCCCCCACGATCGACCCCGTTCGGATAGGGGTCAAGGGCAAGGTGGTGGGGCCCAACCGGATAGACCGCCCGTTGACGAAGTACGCAACGAACAAGGACGCTTTGAGTGGACAGATGAACTGAGGGATGAGCTTCTGCATTGTTATGAAAGCAGTGAGCCCGCGCGGAGGGGGTACATGGCGCGGATGCATGCTCTGTGGTGTGAGAGGCTACCAGAGCATAGCGCCTTCACGCCACAAAATCTGCGTGACTATGTATCCCACCTTCGTAGTAGGGGCTACGTGAGGGCTGCTCCTGGGCCGGTGAATGAGGTGGCCGAAGAGCCGCCACATTCACCGGTTGAGGACGTGGCTCTCCTCGTTCCGCCAATACCAGAGGGCCTCAGTACCAGAAGGGAGTTACACCGTCTAAAAACCCCCGGGCCACAAGACCTGGCCAGAGTGGACGCTGAACTTCGTACAGCGCTACCAGAAGAGGCTGACATCTGGCACATAAATTGTGCCGTGTATGCCGCTGCTCAACGCTCGTCTCAGGTGGAGAGGCGAAATACCTCTTCCCCACAGGAGAGAGCGCAGCGGCGCATACAAAAGATGGAAGCCAAGATCCAGTCGGCGAGGCAACACGCATCCCGTATCCAATGTGTGATGGACTATATGGCGGCCAACAGGCCGTTCACGCCTAAAGTGCGTCGATTAGCCGCCAACTTAAGACGCGTCCATCACACACTCAATGAGGCAGTGCTGCGAACCACCAAACAGCACTGTCTCGACAGGATACGGATGCTAGTGACTTGCAAAAAGTCATTAGTGAGGCGGGCGAGGGGGCTTGCGGAAAATAAACTGTTCCGCGAGAAGCCCTCGCGCCTTTTCCAACCGCCTCCGCGTGTTGTAGACAATCCGCCGACTGCAGATCAGGTGGAGAACTTCTGGAAAACGCTGTACGAGGAGAGGCTTCCACTCAACCGAGATTCTCCTGCCCTTGCACACTTTGAAGCCTTTTGTCAAAGGCTTCAGCAACCACAGGAAGTGTGCGAACCAATAACCCCAGAAGAGGTTCGTAGGGCTCTTGATGGCTCTAAGAACTTTGCTGCTCCAGGTCCCGATGGGATAAATAACTTTTGGTGGAAAAAGTTATCGAGCACCCACCACCATTTGGCCAGAATATTTAATTCCTGGTTAAATGGGGAGCAGCAAATCCCTTCTTGGGTTGTTGAGGGGCGGACAGTGCTGATCCCCAAGAACGGAGATTTGTCCAACCCAAAGAATTACAGACCGATAACCTGTCTAAACGCATGTTACAAAGTGTTTACACGCATTTTGTACATGCGGGTGCTCCACGCAGTTGAACCGGTTTACGAACGGATATATGAGCAACGAGGGTCGAAGAGAGGTGTCGCTGGCTGCAAGGAGAACCTGTTGATTGACAGATGTGTCACGCAGGACTCCATGCAGTATAAGCGGAACCTCTCTATGGCCTGGATCGACTACCGCAAGGCATTCGACATGACATCGCATGAGCTCATTGTTCACTTGCTCCGATGTCTTGTGGTACCCGGTCCCGTAGTGAGATGTATTGAAGAACTGATGCCGCTCTGGAGGACTCGCTTTACCATAACATCGGGTAACGATAGAGTCCAAACAGAGTCGGTAACATTCAGAAGAGGAGTATTTCAGGGAGATTCCCTCAGCCCCCTTCTGTTTTGCATCTCACTACTGCCATTATCCGTCTCGCTCCGGAAAACCCGTGGCTACAACTGCGGTACCCCCGGCGACAGGAGGCATAAGGTCACCCATCTATTTTATATGGATGACCTTAAACTTTATGCCTCTGGAGAGAGGGATCTCCAACAGTCCCTTAGGGTGGTACAGGAGTATACGCAGGCTGTCGGTATGCAGTTCGGGTTGGACAAATGCGCACTGATCCATCTCAAGAGAGGACGATGCGGTGACTATGGAGAGGACGCGCAGCTCGTGGACGGAAGCATCTTACACCATCTAGATGCCGGAGAGTCGTACACTTACTTGGGTGTCGAGCAACGCTCCACCCAAGAAGTGAGTGTAGTGAAAAACGCTCTCCGCGGCAAGTATCAGCACCTACTCCGACAGATCTGGTCTTCAGAACTGTCGGGGAAGAACAAGGTGTCTGCTACAAATATGCTTGCCGTTCCGATCCTTCTCTACTCTTTCGGAGTAGTGAAGTGGACTAGAGAAGAGCTGCGTCAACTCGATGTAGTAACCCGCAAGAAGATGCATCTCAATAGGAGCTTGCATCCTAAATCGTCCGTTCCACGGTTATATCTCCCACGACATCGGGGAGGCCGTGGACTCTTGAGCTTGGAGAGTCTCCATAGCAGGATGGTTCTGGAGGGAGCATGTAAGGTCATCAGGAGTTCGGATCCCGTCCTCTGCATGGTCCGAGACCATGAAAATGCAGAGGTAGGAGCTTTCCTCTTTAAGGCAGCACGGAGAGCAGCCGATGAACTTGGTCTCATCTTCGACGTCGAGCGGGTAAACCCCGACTCTGTCACCGAGTTGGAACCCGTTCGACTAAAAGCCCACATTAGAGCTGCAGAACACAACATCCTTCTGCAGCTCCATAAGGATAAGCCATTGCACGGGATCTTCTATAAAAATATAGAAGACCTCGGCTTATCCGAAAGGCTGACCTTCGCCTTCTTAAGGTCAGCTGGGCTGAAGTCTGAGACCGAGGGATTCATAATGGCTTGCCAGGATGGTGTATTTAACACTCTCGTCTATCGACGTCGTGTCATGGGTATGGAGGTCCCTGATGTCAGCTGCAGGGCCTGCCGCAGGGCGCCGGAGACTGTAATGCACTTACTGTCGGCTTGCCCGACATACGCAGTCTCGGCCTATATTCATAGACACAACGCAGCATTACGAGTGCTTTACTATCATCTAAGGCACTCGTATGGGATAGACGAAACACCAGTGCTGCCTTACGTTCCGGGGGATATTGAGTCCGTTGTGGGGAATGAGAAGTGCCTAATTTATTGGAACTACTCGTTTCCCACCGTCAGGCAAATACAAGCCAACAAGCCTGACATAGTACTCCTCGACCACCAACTCAAGACAATGTATGTCGTGGAATTCTCAGCTCCCGCTGAGAGCAACATTGTCTTGAAAGAGGAGGAAAAACGGACAAAATATCGAGATTTGCTCTTCGAACTCCGCAGGCTTTATCCAGGCCATTCTGTTAAAATAGTGGTACTGATTATAGGAGCCCTCGGTGGAATGAGACAGACGCTGCTTTCAGAACTAAAGATCATACCGGCATGCCGAGATTCGGCAGAGATCTTAGCCGGCAGAATGCAGAAGGCTGTCATCCTCGGTTCATTACGTCTACTCAGGGCACACGATTCGCGGACCCGGTAGTCACTCACCCCACGGGCGTGGGGAGTGGCTATTGGTATTACCAGCTCCCCTCTGTGAGGGTCGGAGCCACAGAGTAGGGTGACTGGTTTTTTGTAAAAAAAAAAAAAAAAAAAAAAAATAATATTTATTTATTCCAGTAGACCATGTAACATAGTATAGGAATAGGAATAAAGTTGGAAATGTACAGTTGATTTAAAAAAAACTGATACAACTCTTGTAATCGAAAATCTTAATAGTTTAGTTGTGTGCATATGTCTGTAAATAGGGCTGGCCAGGCATGTTGAGAGGGGGGGTGGAGAAGAGGTGATTTACCACGGATCTGGGTTTTTTGAAGGAGACCGGTTTTCTTAGTGTTTTTAAATTTATTAAACCTTTCATTTTAATTTTATTCAAATGGAAGTTTAAAAAATAATTAGAAAATAACTTTTTCAAAACATTTTCAAACCTGCCATATTATTGTTTAAAAAAATAATATTTGTTACGGATAATTCTACTAATGGTTGTAATTAAAATACTAACTGGATAATGATAATTCTATTTTTAAAATAAGAACACAAACATACCACTTGAGATTAAAAAAAATGTAAACAATGCAAACTGAACATAAAAATACAATAAAAAAATAAAATAAATGAACTTCAACTACGTAATACAGAATTAACTAATATTTTGTCATTGCTCCATTAGCGTCTAAAACTGCCTGAAGTCTTGCAGGCATGGACAAAATCAGATTTCTTGCAAGGTCAACTTCTTGCGACAAGTTCTCCCAAGCGTCTTCAATTATCCCTTCTAATTCTTGGGCATTATTTGGATGGTTATTTAACTTTCTTATATGTTTCACCATTAGTCCCAAACATATTCAATTGGATTTAAATCCGGACTTTTAGATGGCCACGGTATCAACTCTATGTTTTTATTAAGAAACCATTGCCTGACACGATGGGCTGTATGTATGGAGCAGTTGTCTTGTTGGAAAATAAAATTATTTTCACCTCTATTACTGACGGCAACATAATATTGTCTAATATTTCAATATATTTAATGGAATTGAGATGACCACCACTGTTCCAACACACAACTAACCCATTTAGGCTTATCCAAGCCCAGACATTGACTGAAAACCTTCCTGATATTTGTGGATCGAAAGTATATTTTTCGTCGTATCTAGTGGAAGAAGGCCTATATACGCGAACATGTCCATCGTTACAGGATTTAAAAACCTTTTCGTTAGAAAAGACAACTTGTCCCCAGAAGTTTTCATCATTGATTATATAGTTCAATGCAAAAATAATCCTACCCTGCTTCTTTCCTTCTGAAAGTTTGTATTTTTTAGCCGCTGAACAACTCTTCAATTCGCTACCTAGTTTTATTGTTCTGCAAGCAGTAGATACCGAAGCAGGAAAATTTATCTCTGAAATTGCATTTACTGCAGTCTGAAAAGGGTTTTCTCTTAGGTAATTTATAAGATTTTCATCTTCTTGATTATTGCTCTTTCTGGGCCTACCGGAACCAACTTTACGGGATACCGTTTGGTATTTCCCATTGTTTTTAACACTCATTATCGTCGTTTTACTCACATTGCATTCAGCAGCAAGTCTTCTTATGGACCAACCATCTTCAATTTTAGAAACGATTCGAAGTTTTTGAATATCTGTTAGATGTCGAAACATTTTTAATAATGACGCCACTGATTAACGTCAAAGTGACATTTGTAACATTATTAGTATCAATCAAAGAACGAATGATTTACATAGTTAAAAGAAAGTGTGCCAGTTTTTTTTTAAATCAACTGTACCTCTTTGGGTTTTTAATTTTAACCTCTCCACAATAAAATTATGAGAGGTTACTAAAATTGGTTCAAAAACGAAAATTGAGATAACATCAAATCTTTACGTTTTGAGGTCCTAGGAACCCAAAAAAGTGGTTTTTGAAAAATGTATGTGTGTGTGTATGTGTGTTAGCACGATAGCGCCGAAACTACTGAACGGATTTGAATGAAACTTTGCGTGTGCATTTCTTTAGTGCCCCCAAAGATCTGAAAAGGTTTTGGTTGAGATCGGATTACGTTTAGTGCCATTTTGAAGCAAAAAGTTGTTTGTTTCATAATTACTTTCAATTTGCAATGGAACCATTGAAAAGCAGTAAAAATTTTTATTTCAACGATATATCACACTTCCACCCTTTCGATTTGATTTCCGTGAAAAAAATTAAAAACAAAGCAAATATGAAGCATAGATCGCATTTCGCATGACACGATCGATGCGCGTAGCCGTTATGTCGTGAAACTCGTCACATCACGTGTCAATTCACGTGTGAGGGTTTCTTCACTGCTCTAGAAGTAGAGCGGATTACGTTTAGTGCCGTTTTTAAATATATATACAGACAGATCGAAGAATTAAACTACAAATATTCCTCTAAAATCTAGTCAAATTACTGAAATGCTAATGTTTCATTTAACAAAGACAGCCGCGGGCGGTCGGATTGCAATAAGCAAATTTTAACGATTGTCATTGTCATCGTTTGCCATCCGATAACATTGGTGTCATGTCGTGTTAATAAAATTTCGGCATATTTGTAACTTTTAGTGGATTGTCACAAACTTTAAAGGTAGATGTAACAATATCAATATCATATGCTTTCTGTACCTTCGTTGGTGAATTTATTATAGATTATCACTTTACCAATTTTCAGTTTGTTGCTTTACAAATCTGTAGTATTTAGGACAACTAGACTTTCTTAGTCGTTCAAGTAGTTGTTAATATCCTAATAGTATATTATTCAACGAGCGATAATGTAGGTAATAACTCGCATAGATGATTGTAAATTCATTAAGTTGAGGGTTTTTTTAGTGCCCCAGAAGATCTGAAAAAGTTTTGGATGAGATCGGATTACGTTTAGTGCCGTTTTGTCACACAATTTAATGCTCTTTTCGGCTTCAAAGATCCACCGAGTGGGGAGGTTCCAGCCGCTTCCAGTAGCTGCCGATTTTTTATTTTTTCCTAAAACCAAAAACCAAAGTGCATTGCATTATACATTCTTCTGTAGATAATAGGACACACTTTAATGCTTTAATAGATAGTGGTTTTCATTCAAAATTTTCCAGGAAATTTATGAAAATTATTGATATTTTATTTAATATCTAAAATGTATCCCATTTTGTGACAAATTAAAAATTTGACAAATTTAATTAAAAATCAATAAGAGAATACATTTTGTTTGTTATCTTAATAAGTTGTTTGGCATCAGTTTCATTAATAACTCCAGGCTGCCACCATGTTACATGTAGAAAAAATGGCTATTTTCAAAAAAATTGGTAACATGTGATATGTCGCTAAAAAGAGAATTCTAATATCTAACCAACTGTATAGGAAAATATACAGAGTTTGAATTATTGACTTAGACCGACTTCCGGCAAACCCGGAAGTGATATTCAATTGATTCCATTATAAGCCTCAATGAGCAACATCTACAAACCAAATGTCTACCTTAAGAGGCAATTAAATGGTGCGTTGTAAAACCAATCCGTTGTCACCTGGTATATACATATTGTCGAACCACTATGTGTATTTGAAAACAAATGCAATCTTAATGTATTATTTATTGCAAAATCTGGCTTATTGCACTGTTTTCTCTTCTTTTTGGTTTACATGTTTGAATTATTTTAATATTGTTCTTCATTATTATTTTCAATCGGCTCGATTTTTATAGCAATACTGCAGAAGTATTATAAATTTGAAGTAAGAATTATATAAGATGAAGAAAAATATTGCAGTAGTTAGATTCCAATCCTAATATTTCGGGATTCAGGGTAATTTCAAAAATAATGTTTGACTAGACTTAAACTTGAGTAATTCCGAGATTTACTTACAATAAAGCTGGGTACAGACTACAGCTGCAACGTGCAATGCAACGTGTAAAGCAACATGTAATGCAACATATGTGGACATGAGTTTCATGTTGCAGGTCAAGTTGCATTGCATGCTCGGTGGGAATTCATCAGTTGTCGATTACTGACGCGGACGCAAAGGAATATTCAGTTACGAATACGATGCAAAATGACTGCAAACGGGGGTGCGCAAAAATGCGTCCATGTTGCATTACACATTACATTGCACGTTGCAGCTGTGGTCTGCACCCGGCTTAACGGGACACAGCGAAAATATGTTGCAATCCAAACTCAGAAAATGTTAGTTAATTCCGATCCCAACATCGAAATTGGAGCATAAATCTAATATACTGATAAACATTGAATATATTATTTTCACAGATATTTAAATAACTATACAGAACGCCCAATGAATAGTGAAGGATGGTCACTAGAAGATGGTTACCCAGATACCGCCAAAAAACACACATTTCCTAGAAGAGTAATATCTGATGGATTTCCAGGATCACTAGTTCTTCTGCTAGCAGATTATGAACAAGATTTAGATTACGTATGTAAATCTCAACTACAAGGATTTAAGGTATGTATTAAACTTTTCTCAAAACTTATATTTGTGCTAAGAATTATATCAACAATTATTTGTAATCCAAATTTAAATGTTTTATATAGGTATTTAATAAAGTAAAACATATTAATTTTCTGCATCTGCTCGTACGGTCGTGAGCAAGAAAAATAGAACATGTCTTATAACGGTATTTTGCTAAAATCTAGTTGTGTACATCTAACTTTAATTTTTGTGACATTGTCAGTTAGTTGTCATAATTTATTGCAAGTGTGCAAAAAACTAATATACCTCATATAAGCGATTTAGTTAAATCTGGAGTTATTGCTAAAGCAGAAGATGGATGGTCAATGAGACAAATTGCACTGCGTTATAATATTGACAAAAATTGGGTGTGTAACATTTTAAGAAGGTGGAGAATAAACGGTACGATTAGTAGAAATCCTGGATCAGGGCGACGAAGGATATCAACTCAACAACAAGATTTGCAATTGGTAAATGCTTTAGTAGAAAATCCATTTTACTCAGTTATTCAGGCTGCTGAAGAAAAAATTTTTCCTGGATCGAGTAGTACTGGTCGCCAGCGAGTAAGAGAATCGGAGCTACGCTGTCATGCAGCAGCACAGAAATACTTACTTAAAGCTGAACATAAAGAAGCTCGAGTAGGATTTGCGCTTGAATTTTTAGCGCATGATGTAAATTTTTGGAACAATGTAATCTTTACAGACGAAAAGATTTTCTAGTCAACACACAGCGGTCGTATTCGTGTTTACTGCCCTCCGAATACTCGAGTCGATGAGAAATATTTATCTAACAATGATAAAAGTGGTAGATTTTCCGTCAATATGTGGGCTTGGATATCGGCACGTGGTCCTGGTGTTTTGTGGCATATTGAGGAACGATTTAATAGTGAAACGTATATTAGGATTTTAGACAATATTATGCTCTCTGCTGTGCCACAACTATTTTCTTATAATGAGTTCATATTTCAACAAGACAATTATTCCGTTCATACTGCTCATACCGTAACTAACTGGTTTCAAGATTACAACATCAATGTTCTCAACGGGCCCAGTCATAGTTCAGATCTTAACTCTGTGGAAGAAGTATGGGGACTACTCGTAAGAAGTATCCAAAAACGAAATGTGAGACCACAGAATGCCGAAGAATTACTGGAAATAGTAAATAATGCATGGGAAAATATTATTACTAATGATTATTGTATAAGGTTATTTAATTCTATGCCAAACAGACTTATAGAAGTTATAAATAGAAATGGTGCAATAACGAAATATTAATAGTCAGTCTCTTGTTAAGTAGAATTGCTTTGTCCTTTGATCCAGGATTTCTACTAACCGTACCGTTTATTCTCCACTTTCTTAAAATGTTACACCAAATTTTTGTTAATGTTATAACGCAGTGCAGTTTGTCTTATTAACCATCCATCATTTACTATAGCAATAACTACAGCATTAAAATAAAAAATAAATTAAAAGTGATATATGTTTTATTTTGGCTACTCGTTACATATTCAAATATAGACAGATTTACATTAGAAAAAAAAAGTTGTCCTATTTTTTCTGCTCACGTACGTTTTGCAATAGTTAATTAACTAATTTATTGCATTAATTGTATAGATAATTGTCCAGTTCTTTCTGACATACACGCTTTTATGATTATTTTGCTCAGAAAATAAAAAGCTGTTGCCTAATATTATATTACACAACGATCAAGTGTTACTTAAAACACGAGTGGAAATGTTCACGCTCAAATATTTTTCCCACGAAGAAAAAAAACTATTTTTCGTTTGATCTAGTAATTCGAAATATGACATGACTTTGTTGTGACAGATTTTCCTAACACACACGTATGTTAACATACATAAACTAGAAACTACCTATTTAGTAACATATGGGTAGAGACCACAAGGAAAATAACTATCCAGCAACGGAGTAAAAAATAGATCTTAAAAACATTCCTCTTTCAAAACAAACTTACACTATAAACATAGGACGTAATTAGTTTTGTCCTTAAAAGAACTGGTAACAAGTAACGAATAGACGAAGATGAATACTTTGTTAGAGAACCTCTGCCTGGGTCAATGAAAAGAAAAATTTGGGAGTTTTTCACTTAGTTATAGAAAAGCTATAAGAAAGCGAAAAGACCGACGCCAAAGGTATGCGGTACCGAAAGAAAGCATCAAATATCTTTCTGGAGAGCCGCCAATGCTCTATAACTTAAAGTCGTCGGCATTCCTCAAGCAATGCACTGAACAAAAAACAAGGATATAGAAGTTAAAAAACCTTGAACTTGATTTAGTTTAAGTCAGCTATTACTGACCTAATTATTAAATCGTAAGACAGTAGGTTATAACTAAAGACGAAAACATTTATCTAGTGTTAAATAAAATGTAAGTAGATGAAATTACAAACAAAGCAGATATCTACTTTTTAAATTATTTACAAAACGTTGAAATCAATGTTTTCGTGTTTAGTTATCACACAGAATTTTTTAAAAATCGGTAAACTGATGTACCTGCTCCTATATGGGATGCTAGCTAATAATAACAGATGATCATGGGCGAGGATGACATCGATTAGGAAAGCGTGCAGCATAATAATAGATTACGTAATGAGTGTTGTAACATGCTTATTACGCACGAATAGAAAAGTTACGCACGACACCGCGTTAGAGACAAGAATGATACTCAAATGTTATTTATAGGGATTACATAATTCTAGTATCAGTTTACACAAGTAATTGATTTTTATGAATTTCTTTATTCTCAGATTATTTTGCACCAACCTGCTGAGATCCCCAGAGTCAGTAATGGATATTATCAAGCTCCCTTAAATCAAGAATTACTGATTTCCATAACACCGGAGATGATAACAACGTCAAAAGGTTTAAAATCTTACGATGCTCATAAGAGAGAATGCTTCTTTTCCGATGAGAAAGAGCTGTTTTTCTTCAATAATTATACACAGCAAAACTGTGATTTCGAATGCTTGACTAATCATACCCTTGCAAAATGTGGGTGTGTTGCTTATTATATGCCCCGTAAGTATGTCTTCAATTTTAAACAATTAGAGTGGTAACCAGTATAAACTATAATGAAATATTTTCTCCAATACTCCGATAAGAAAAAACAGTGCGGAGAGCTCGTTATACTTCAAGTTATTACCCCGTGGATCCGAAAACGCTAAAATCTGGTATATTAGGTAATACTAACAGCCGAAATAGCTTAAATTCAAATCTGTTCAAGTATCGATCATCACGAAAAGGGTACAATCCAAAATTTTTGAATTTTAGACAGACACCTGCCCTCACATTCCGCAATGAAAACAATCAGACTTCAAAACTTACTTATCTCAGTCATCACTATGACTGTGTACAGACTTTTAAATTTATACTTAGCTATTTTTACGAAATAACTACTTTAAAAAATATCGTGATGTACCCAGTTTATAGGGGATTCTCTACAGTATTAATTATGAGCATTTTTATCATGCGAAGCACCGTTCATAACATAATGTAAGCCCGTTCTTGTGGAAAAGAGTATGATGGAACCAAATCCAAAAACATATCATTTTCCCCGTGAGACTCTCATAAACTCTTACAGAAACAAAAAAGTAAAAACCAGGAAATTTAATGCTTTTTAACTTTGTCAGAGATTGTTTTGCGGGACTTGATATTCCTTACCTAGACACTACTAAACAAGTGTGAACATAATCAATAACATCGGATTTAATACGAGTACGAGTGAAATTCGAGTGTATTTTGATTGGAGTTCAAATGATTTGGATATTGTATGTTTTCAAAATTTTAATTAGATGATGCACGTCGTTATGTTTGTGTACCAAAAGTCATTATTTTATTTTAATTACTATAAACCAAAATACACTGTTGGCCAATCTCGAATAAAATCGATTCTAACGCAAATATTATTATAATTATAACTGATGCACTAAATAATGTTTCTTTGTATTATTTTATCAATATAACTAATTACTTTGTTTCAGGTGAAGAATCTACTCCTATTTGTGGATCCAGTTCCTTAATTTGTACTAGAGAAGCGCAATGTGAGTACTACCAATAGCATTTTAGACGAATTGAGAAAAATTTATTCCTTTATATGGCGATTGCTTTATAATTAGTTAGTAGTACACAAAAATATTATTTGGAGAGACACTGAAAGAGATTAAAAAAATAAAATGTAAAATATGAATATGATATATATACAGTGTGTCCAACTAAGTCGGCACCATATGGGAAACTTTTTTATTGTTGATTTTATGAAAAAAAGTTATTCTTGATAAAAAGTTCTGCATGGCCTAAAACCCAAAATGAAATAATCAGATATAAATTTTTTGCAGTCGTATACGAGGTATGTCGAAAAATGTAAATTTTGCTCAAGAATAAAGTACCTTTTTTTATTACAATATCGACAAACGTTATTAAGAAAAGTTGATCCTAATTGAAAATTACGGTCAGATATCCAATATTATCCATCTACCATGAAGAAACAGATTTTGTTATTTTTACACACTCTTCTCTGTAATTAGCATTGATAATTTATGTCTACAGATCGACATTTAATCTAGGATGCACTGGCAAATTCTGTATAGTAGTAATTTGTCTCTACGTTGACATTTAATCTAGGATGAACCGAAAGTTTATCATGTTCTTCAATACAATAAATGTTTTATGATTTGCAAAATTAAATTATGTATAATTTATAGCCAAAAATTATTAAAAATCGTTTTTTCATAGTAGATGGATAATATTGGATATCTGACCGTAATTTTCAATTAGGATCAACCTTTCTTAATAACGTTTGTCGATATTGTAATAAAAAAAGGTACTTTACTCTTGAGCAAAATTTACATTTCTCGACATACCTCGTATACGACTGCAAAAAATTGATATCTGATTATTTCATTTTGGATTTTAGGCCATGCAAAACTTTTTATCAAGAATAACTTTTTTTCATAAAACCAACAATAAAAAAATTTCCCATATGGTGCCGATTTTATGTCTATAGGCTGTTGTTTTGTCCTCCATCAAAGCTCTTCATTTAAAATCCGGACCAGCCAGAAAATTTAGAATTCTTCAGAAACATTTGTTTCACCTGGTTGCAGAGCTTTCGATAATTTTTTGTTGATTTCCAAATTTCACAGCCATATAAAAAACTGAATTGACAGTTTTATTATATATACGCTCCAAATCTTGTGGGTATACTAAACATATTTCCAGCTTTTTGAATTCTGACTGACATCATTGTATGTTTCACCTTCTTGATCTATAATGCTACCCAGTGTAACGAAGCATTTTTCGTTACGGAAATCTGTATAAAATTTATATTTAATTGTACTCTATATAATTATGTTTCTTGTTTTCTGTACCGCCTTAAGCGACTTACTGTGTATTATCCGAAAATATTCACTATTTGAATACCTGAATATTTATTTAAAGCAGGAAATATTTGTAAACAGAATTGGGCCGATTAAATCCGTTTCTTTTAGGTAGGTTAGAATAATCATTTGCAACCGATTTCATGCCTTACAAAATTTAAAATATTTTTTTATACTAACTGACGTAATAATAATTTACCAGTACTTTTAATAAGTCAATACAGCCGTCCTCGCTGTCTTGTATTCAATACATTGGGCCATGCGCGATTCTATAGCACGTGGGGATCCCCGCGATACCGTGAGTGGGGACGTGGCTATAAATCTCACCGTAACAGCCTGTAAAATTAGTGTACATCGAGAGGTGACAGCGTACGGACGTATACCGAGCCAACAGAGTGCACAGTGGAGTGGAAGCCCCACAGTCAGCGATGTCGACACTTTTCTAAGAAGAGGAACTTCACACGTCTTTTTCAAGATGGTAAATTATAAAAGATAAATAAAGTCTCCCTCCTTTGGAGAAACCATTTATTAATTATTGTTTTTCTCTCCTACTAACAAACATATAGGTATTCCTTTACAGGTTAAAGGCGACTATTTTACCGTGGAGGACGGTAAAATGGACCTCAGCGACGACGAGTCGTCCCGGAGCGGGAGCTCCAGAGAATGCACCCCCACGCCGGAGGAGAAAGACGAGACTATCAAGAAACTGATAGCCGAAAATCAAGACCTGAAGCGACAGATCGCGGAACTTAACAGCCAACTCGCCAGGATGCAGGACACACAACGCATCCAACACGAGGAGGTGATGCAAGCGATCAGAGGGGATTCGCAAACGCGAAAAAGGAAGAATCCGCCAGCTGTCATGGACTCTGACGAAGAGGCCCCTAAGGCGGCAAAAAAGGTGGCTGAAGAGCCCCAAGAGTGCCCCCTCGAGTCCGAGACACGCAAAAGCAGACCGGAGGTCAGAGCCCCCCAGCAGGTGGCTAGAGCCTCTCAACAAGAAACCCAGAAAGAGGAGGCTGAAGCCCCTCAGAAAAGCCAGAGGATACCCCCTGTAGTCCTCAGAAACAAGGAATCTTGGACGACAGTCAGCCGGCGGCTTACGGAAAGCCGCATAAACTTCAAAAAGGCCAAAGTAACAGGCGAGGGCATCGCGATAGAGCCATCCACCCCGGAGGACTATCGCAAGATGACCAGGCTGTTTACGCAAGACAAAAGGGAGTACCACACGTACGCCCTGCCAGAAGAAAGACAACTACGCGTGGTAATTCGTGGAATTCCAAGCGGAGTGACCCCCGAAGAGGTTAAAGAAGACCTCGTAGAACAGGGATTCAACCCATCCTCCGTGCAGAGGATAACATCAAGACGTACCAAGTTAGAGATCCCTCTAATGCTCATCCTAGTCCCCCAGGATCAGGATAAAATACTACAAGTGACACGGTGCTGTTCACTTGTAGTCAAGACGGAGAGACAGCGGGCGAAGCTAGCGGTGTCTCAATGCCACCGCTGCCAGCGTTTTGGCCTGGAATGTAAACGGCCTGCGAGAAAGGAGACTTGAAGTCGAAGAGCTCCTGACCAGGTACGACATAGACGTCATGGCACTGCAGGAAACCAAGATGACCCGGCCAAGGAGATCAACTTCCTAGGATACCGCACCTACAGGATGGACTGGGTAAACAACCCTCAGCGACCCGCGAGAGGAGTGGCCCTACTGGTGAAGAAAACCATGGCCCACCATCCGATAGTACTGCCTGAGCTAGAAAACATGAACGACACCGCCGTAGTAGTGTCCACAGCGCGAAATGGCGACATACAAGTGGTCTCATGCTACCAGCCACCCCGCAACACGCTTACCGAGGGGGATCTGGACGCAATCCTGCCCGCCAGGACACAGGTCGTCGCAATTGGCGATTTTAACGCCAAATCCCAGCAATGGAACAGCGGCATAACCAACACTCGAGGACGAGAACTGCTGCGGTTCCTGGGACAGCACGCCGGCGATCTGCTGGTGGTAGGACCCGACCAGCCCACCTTCGACAACGGTAGAAACAGGCCAGACGTACTGGACATAGCCATCTTAAAGGAGATGACCCTCGAAGCGGAGATCACCACCAGAACGGAGGGATCAACCGAGCACAACCCGATCTTCTTAACTCTAGGAGGACAGGCGGGTGAGGACAACGCTACCTTCACGAAGCGACGAACGGACTGGCTGCACCTGCAGCAGTACATTGCACAAATTCCCAGGCTAGAAACCGTGGAGGATGTTGAGAAGGGCATCATTACCCTAGAGGAGCAGATCCTGGAAGCAATAAGGGCCAGCACGACGAAAATAGAAGTAAGAAGACACCCAGCACCGATGACGAACCTACCAGAGGTCACCAGACAGCTAATAAGAGACAGAAGAAGCGCCAAGAGACGGGCTCCCCGCCGACAGAAGGGAGTACAACGTCCTCAGCCGAAGAGTGAAAGCCGCCCTCCAAGACACCGTCAGGAGGGGTGGCAACGCCACCTTGAGTCACTCGATCCACAGGACAGAAGCATGTGGAATACCCAACGTGCCCTGCGAAACTGGAGGAAGCCTATGCCCCCAATTCACGGAGAGCGAGGGATCGTCTACACTAACCAGGAAAAAGCCGAGGCGTTTGCCGACAGCTTAGAACTGCAGTGTAGAGAGAACGAGCTCGATGACGAGGACGAGGACTGGGTGGACGACGTCGAGCGCAGAGTACGTAGGATCCGGCGCCTGCCAGATGACGACAACATCCGCCCGACTACCCCCGAGGAAGTCAAGGAAATCCTGAGGAGCCTAAAGCCGAGAAAGGCTCCGGGATGTGACAAGATAGGAAACATCGCTCTCAAAAAGCTGCCCAGGAAAGGAGTAGCGACGCTAGTCAACATCGTAAACGCGATGTTAAGGTTACGGCACTTTCCAACCAGGTGGAAAAGGCCAACGTCATTATGATCTCTAAAGAACTAATTTTCCCGTCTTCTTACAGGCCCATCAGCCTCCTCCCAGCCATGAGCAAGGTTGCAGAATGGGTCATCTTGAAGAGGCTAACAGAAAAGACAGAAGAGCTGGAAATCATCCCGGATGAACAGTTCGCGTACCGAACAGGACATTCCACCGAGCTCCAAGTACTTCGCCTCACCAAGGAGATTACTAAGGGGTTCAACCAGCGTCAAGTCACCGCGGCGCTGTTTCTAGACGTTGCCAAAGCGTTCGACAGAGTCTGGCACGACGGCCTCCTAGCTAAAATGATGAGTATGGGTTACCCCATCGAACTCGTCAAACTAGTGAGATCCTACCTGCACCGCAGACAGCTAAGGGTGAAAATCTCGGACCAACTCTCCACTTACAGGACCGTGGAAGTGGGAGTCCCGCAAGGTTCGGTGCTGTGACCGCACCTGTTCGCTATCTACACAGCAGACCTCCCCCGGACCGACCACACAGCCCTGGCCCTGTATGCAGACGACACCGCATTAATTGCCAGATCCTGGAAAACCAGGAACGCAACCAGAAAACGATAGGAAACGGCCACACTCCTGGAAGAATGGTGCACGGAGTGGAAAGTCGCCGTCAACGCCGACAAGAGCCAAGCCATTCTCTTCAGACGAGTGCGGAAAGAAATTCCCACAGGACACATCTCCATGAACGGCGAGGACATCCAATGGCACGACACCGTCAAATACCTTGGCGTGCTCATGGACAGAAGCCTAACGTGGAGACAGAACACGGACGCTATCACAGCCAAGGCCCGACGCACGAGAGCCCTCACCTACACGATGACGGGAAACGGGAGCCATCTCAACTTGAGGAATAAGCTCACGCTTATCAAGACCCTTATCAGGCCGCAGCTGACGTACGCCTCGGTAGCGTGGGGCTACCAGGCAAAGTCCTACATGAAGAGAATCCAGGCAGTGGAGAACATCGCCCTCAGGACGGTAGTGAACGCCCCGTGGTACGTGAGAACCGCAGATATCGTCGGAGACCTGCGAGCGAAGAAGCTGTACGCCCAAGCCGAGCAGCATGGGAACCCGCTGATCAGACATGCCACTGATTACGACCCTGCCGACGCCCCGAGGCACATGCCGAGGGTACAGCTACTGGACAACGGGTGAGTATAACTTATATTTCCCGCTAACCGATCTGTTTCAGATACACCAGGACGGACCACCACTACCAGAGACATGACGTTTTTCAACCCTAACCCAACCTCCTTGCGGGCGTCGGACAACATACCGTCCAACGCCCGTTGTCCCACCTGCTCCGTGGAGACCGAAAGTGCTAAAATAAGCACTTAGGTCTCCACACTCCCGAGCTACACAGCTCATCCTTACCTTTCCGACGATCCAGGGTAGGATATCAATTGATGTCCTACATACCGGCAGTCAGTCCCAGCCAAAACTTCCTAAACCCAACTCGACAGATGACTACCCTCGGGGGTGACAAGCTGGCGAAGAAAGAAAATATCAAGACAAGAGCGCCAGAAGAGACCTCAGCCAGCGAGGTTCAACAGCCAGGACCAGGGGAGGTCCGCAGAAAATACCACGACAAATCTCGCATTTGCGAGCTGGGTCTGGTAGAAGTAAGCGGGCCCACCAATCACGAAGGCCGGTCCAGGTCTACAGAGATAATCTAGAAGCAAAGAGTAGTAGTCCTTCTCGGCCCTAGTTATGGAGACCGACATCCAGCCAATGGATATTGGCGCGTGTAAAATCAGATTTGGTTCCAACACTCAAATCTAGCAGTCAACTACCAGTGCCCAGCGCGAACCAGGAAAGAGTAAGAAAGCTTTGATATATATATTTGACTAGTGCATTTATTATTCTGTATTTATCCTGATTGAAAATTTTACACTGTTTGAATATTCTTGATAATTATTTTAATTATTCCATATTTACTGGTTGATAATTTTATACTTAGTCACCGAAATTTTCTGTCTATGTTCTGACTGAAATTTTTACACTGCCTGAATATTCTTCATAATTATTTCTATTATTTCATAATTTCTGATTGAAATTTTTGTACTTAACTGTTTGAATTGAGACTTTGTTAGATGGCTAGTACAATCATATATTACTTTTACTAAATTTTATTTTCTCTTAAACTGATTGACAATTTTTTGATATTTAGCTTAAATTGGATACTTATAATAACTTGTTTATTTTGTGGCTTCCTTCGCTCCTGACACCTGATCAAGCACTTTAAAAGTCGGCTGGTGCCTTCTCCACAGGCACCTGATCAACTACTTTAAAAGTCGGCTGGTGTCGCTTCTTTACACCTGATCAAGTACTTTAATAGTTCGGCTGGTGTACCCTTCTGAACCCAAGTTACCTTTAGTCACAACACTGTTTGTTAAGGGCTAGTAATTTTATTGAGTCCGGTATTAAAACTATCTAGATTAAATTCTCAATAATCGCCCATTACTTACTGGCTTACTGTCGCGTTTAACATCTAGAAATACTAGCCAAGTTTCAGGTCGGTCTCATATTATTCTTTTTTCACACTGTTTGAATATTATTAGTATTTATTTTATTTCATACTTACTGACTGAAATTTTTATACTCAGCTTGTAAATTTCACTCTTTATTTTCCGATACCAAGCATTAGCCAAATTTCCGGTCTGTTTTATAACCTGTTCTAATACTGTAAATAATTCTGTTTGATTCGCATTTTCTGGTATCCGTACACTGTCTGCCTAATAACCGTTTTTTATAAACTTGCTAAATTCACCGCTTATACGCTTTGGCTGCTAATATTGCTTTATTGCTTGCTACTCTCCCTCTACTACTTAAGCCTATGTATATAAATTTGTGTTAATTTTGATTTTCTGTTTTATTTAGGACTGTTAACCATAGGATTATTCTCATATACTTAAATATTATCGAATTTCTGCGTTTTACTGTTGTGTTTGTGAAAGTTCCCTTATTGACCCACTGGAATTGTCTGCGTCTTCACTGAGCTGCTCAGTCTCGCTTATCGACTTTTGGGTAGTGTTGTTAACCACTTAAAACTTGAACTAACGCCCGAGTAATAAGAAGAAATCTCGAGTGTCAAAGTGACAGCCTTAGTACTCGCACTGTACGAGAAAAAGTGCGTCACACCAGGTACGTAAAACTATTAACAATTTCAAAAGGTTGGTTGTTGAAATAAAGGTGATTAACATATTGGTTATTGATACGGAGTTGTTTTGTTTATATTTATGTTTAACCCAACTTCCTTTGCTTCTTCACTGAGGAGTGTAAGCTTGTATTCATATCGTTGAATTAATGTGACAGTAGGTAAATGTCATCAGCATAATCTAAGTCTTCTAAGTTTCCATTGAGACCTCATCTAATTCCCCTAGCACGGTTGTTAGCCTTGTGAAGCACTATAACGTTGCTAAACAGCACAGAAGATAGAACACAGCCTTGCTTAATTCCATTTTTTACTATATACTCTACTACTCTATGTTATGTTATTTAAATATTGCAAATTTCCCACCCTTTAATTGGCGAAAGCTGTTGGATGGTGTATCCTAAATAAATAAATAAATAAAATAAATAATGGGATGCTAGTTTTATCCTTGTGAAAAATGCTGCAAGTTGAGTCTATATATAGTCCTTTAATTACTCTAATAATTTTCGCTGAAATAGCTTTATCTCTGAGAATTTCTCACAGAGTCGCATATGAGATGGTGTCGAATGCATGCTCGAAATCTACAAATACAAGGTATGATGGTGTGCAAAACTCTGTGCTCTATGATTATCCTGATTCTATTTATTCTCTTGGCTCGTTTGTATGATTATTGACAATCGATCTTGAATGACTAATGCTATTATTTCAGTAACAGTGTTTAAGAGAGTAATTCCGCGCCAGTTACGACGTGTTTTTCTTCACCCTCACCCGGTGACGAGAAAAACGCCGAGGTGCGAGGCTGAGTAGCTCAAGTGGAGAAAGTCAATATGTGGGAATTTAGACGTTCACACATAAATAGTAAAACTCACAGTTTCTCAATTATATCAGTATATTCAAATAAACCTACTGTTTACAATGCTACTTTTCTAACCAATTACTTTCTACCAAAAATCTATAAACTACTAATTACCGGGAGGAGCAAGTAAAAATTCTAGTACAACATGACTCAGCGATAAAGGTAGCAAGCACAAAACTAGTATTAAAACATTAGCACAAATCAAGCGGTATAACGTTTAGCAAAAGCAAGCGAGGTTACGTGGGCAACAAATAAAGCGAAAAACAGGGTACAGACTAGATACGGATACCTGGCAGATGAAACAAAACCACAATTATATACATAAATATAAAAAACAACAATGCAACAGTTTATAGACAAGTTATATAGTACTTGGCTAGTGCGCGCAGATTAATCTGTCCTGAAAAGTTATAATGATTATGCAACTTTTCAGTGTTGCCCAAACCCCAGCGGGTAATAAGCAAACGCCTATAGGATGCAATAAAAAATTTACTGGAGCAGTAACTTTAGAGATGAAAGTTGAAACGTCAAGGTATGTTTAATAAACAATAGTGCAACGTTTTCAGTGTTCCCCAAACTCCAGTGAGTAATAAGCAGACACCCACAAGATGCAATAAAGAATTTACTAGAACGGCAAGCTTCGAGATGAAAGGTGAAAAGTCAAGATATGATTAATAAATAGTGGTGTAACTTTTCAGTGTTCCCCAAACCCCAACGGCCAATAGGCAAACACCTACAAGATCAAAAAGGAATTTACTGGAAGGGCAATCCTTGAGACAATGGCTGAAAAGACAAGGTATGGTTAGTAACAATGGCGCAACTTTTCAGTGTCCTCCATATCCCAGCGGGTGATAAGTGAACACTTACGAGATGCATTGTGACTTCCCTCGAGACAAGAGCTGAAAAGACACGATATGGTTAACAATAATGGTGCAACTTTTCAGTGTCCTCCAAACCCCAGTGGGTGATAAGTGAACACCTACGAGATGCAATCCTCGAGGCAACGGCTGAAAAGACAATGTATAATTAGCACAAATATCTTTATAAACTAATGGCTCCCTTGATGGTATTGCACTAGCCAAGTTTCTTAGTCAATTATATTCCTTCTCTATGATCTTACTTACTTCTAGGTATAGACTTGGCACGTCTGCTATCTGGAATGATCAGATCGGATTGATTCTCTTTACGGTTTTACAGGGACTTTTATGAATTTTTAAGAAGCACGCAACAGGACACGTGTTTCGCATGTCAAGGCAGCCAGGGAACTGAACTATCGGATATTTTAATTATCCCCTTGTATCGAAAGAAAGACGTCGCACGAGTGACGTCAAATGGACTTACAAATATTTTATTCACCTTGTTAGAACTTTGCGTAAATTGATACAGCACGGAGAATCTTACACGACCACCTCTCATGACTGTTGACCGGCTACTAAAATATTTACTGTGGGTTCGTACGTCTACACAAGTTCCCCCCACATCGCTCTCTATTTACCTGAGCGCATCTGTACTTTACAAATGGTATGTTTACTCGGTGTTTCTATAAATTAATTAACTTTAACCTAATTCGCTTATGGCGAACAGATAGATAAAACAGCAGCAGATTGCGGTAACGAAAAACGCTCCCTTACAAGCTGGCACTTTACATAATTTTTTTTTCGGTTCTATGAAATTATTTAGAAATTGAAACGATTAATTTTTCTAAAACAAAAAATATTAAGTAATACATAAATAGGTAAAATATCACGAGTTTTTATTTATTGGGTCCAATCGATACATAGACATATATTTTTGACGATATTTTGTCACATGAACTATTGTGAAAGAAAAAGAAAACGTCATTAGTTCAAACTATGCAAATGTAAATATTATAAAAGCTTTTCTATTTTGGTTATGGCTCTCTTGAAGCTAAGTGAAATATTCTCAGTGGCAGTGAAATGAAATGAAGGATAGTTAAGCAGAGATATAGTAGAGAATGATGAAATAGCAGAACTTGTGACTTTTTTAATGCTCTCACAATTTGATTCCATATTTCGCACTTTTTCCTAATGCTTTTCGTTTACGTCCTCGTGAGGTAAACGTATAAAATAGAAAGATTTCTCATTATTTTAATAAATTTTTCAGAAAGACATTTATTCTACATAAAAAAATCTGCTGTTTCATAATTGCATCGTCTTAGTGGTATTATGGCATCGGCATAGTCAATTTCTGCGTGATCTGTCTACAACGCCAAATATTCATGAATATGTCCCACTGAATATCGCCAAATTAGGGGATCCTTATAGATAACTTATTCCAGGAAAATTCATTTTTACTACTTTATATACTATTTATCCACTACTTGTTACTCAAATTTTAGAATTATTTACTCGCCATTTTCATTTCAGTTGAAATGATGAGAAGTTATGTTGGTCCAGGAATGTTGGAAATGGGAAACCAAAAAGGTTTAGGAGATTCTAGATGTGATTGCCTACCGGCGTGTACGTCTTTGATTTACAATGCAGAAATTAGCCAGTCTGAATATAACTGGAGACCTGTTTTTGAATTTTATGGGGAAAATATGACTGAATACGCAGGGTAAGCATAGATAATGTGATTAAAACCTTTGAACTGAGCCCAAGAATGTTAATTTATCTTGATTCCAACTCATTTTATTAAACGTGTTTCCATAAACCACTCTTTATAAGCTACTGAATGACGATGGTGTCAATTATTATTTATCGATTTTCATGTCCTTAAGTGTTATGGATATGTTTTCATTTTTTTAACTATCTCATAAACAAGATGCAAGACACTTTTTGTGATTATGCGAAGTTCCTTTTATTTTGGTTTCTGGATTTCTTCTACGATTCTAGATGGCGTTACAGTCAGCTAAATTTGTGCGTATTAACGTCATTATTAAATCCCTAAAAATGGTAAATTTTTAGTATTAATACAACTTTTGTTAGGACAGATAATAAAATGAATTACCTGAGATATCTTTAAAATGGGACTTTAGATGTATTTTTAAACCTAGCACTAACCAGATCAAATTTTAAAAAGCGATGGAAGTTTCAAACTCACAAGATCGGTGAAATCAGCTATCGATTATTTCCAAGGTATCATGCTGTTTTATTTAATTGTACTAAACTTTTGCATGAGTTTGTACAAATTTCAATTTTCCATCGACATCATCTTCAAATATAAAAGAAGCTTTTTTCAGTAATATATGGAACCATAAAATCTTTAAATACATTGAGGTACGTACACTGCACACTACACGGCATATAACTGTACAATAACACTTGTGACTCTAAAATCACTTTTTTTTAGTTATGTAAGGCGATCTCCCTGAGCGTGACCAATGCAAGCTGTCATTTAAGAGCTTTGTAGATTATTGATATGAGAGACGTCAAAATTAAAACCTCTCCGCTTCATGTGATAGAAAAATTAATAAAATCTTGGCTTAATTTTATCATTTTGTAAATGTTTGCAATCGAATTTGTATCTAAAAGAAATGAAAATATATGGATAATAATATGATGCGGTACAATGAATTTTAACATCCGTTGCCGCATATAATTTTACAATTATTCACCTCATGAATCTCTTGCAAAGGTAAAAGGGAACATCCGTCACGTTTTCCCTGATTAAAATACTCCATTCATACTCACCATGTCTTTGGCTACTGAATTGACAATGAACTGAGAGAATGCTGAACATTGATTGTAGCTACGACTAACGTTTGTAATATTCATTTGTAAAACGCATCGTTACGCGCGGAACTTCTGTCGTAGCTTCAGCAGACGTAACTTTCTGCTATTCACATCCTATGCTATTTGTATTTGCAAACATAGAAACATCGCATGTCACTGATAAGTACATAAATTGATGATGTGAACGAAAACATTCGTGGTTCAACTATATGTAACATACCACTAGCCATAGCTCCATTGTTATCTAAGGCTTTTTGTAATCTGTTTAGCAGCGAGTTAATTAAATTTATTGATACATTTTGAACTTCCGTCAGACTTTCCCACGTTTCCTCAATAAGAATTCATAAATGTTCTGCATTCCGTGCAACAATATTTAATTTTCGCATATTTTTCACCATTAACCCCCAAATGTTTTCCAATGGATTTATATCAGGATTCTTCGTGGCCCCCGGAAGAATTTCAATATTATTTTCAGCAAAATAATTACTTAGACAATGAGCAGTATGCACTGAGCAATTATCTTGCTGAAAAATCAAATTGTTATTTGAAAACAATACTCTAACTGACGGCAAGATTACATTTTATAAAAATCTAAATACTTCATTGAATTCAGTATTCCATTGATGTTCCAGCACATTCCCAAAGCTCCTCTATACATCCATGCCCAAACGTTTAAGGAAAATCTGCCGGAGCTACCATGGTGATATATATAATGCTCTTTATTGTATCTACAACGAGGCGGTCTATATATACTCGAATATGTCCATCGTGATATGATTGAAATAGCTTTTCATTAGAAAAAATGACTTTGCCCCAAAAATTCACTGCATCATGAAGTAGATAATGGCAAAAATACTTCGACCTTGCCCCTTTTCTTCATTAAGCCTATATTTTTTCGCAGGCGTGCAGTTGCTTAGATATGTTTTTCTAATTCCTCTTAAAGTAGTCGTTACGGAAGTGGGGAAGTTTGTCTCTACACTTGCCTTCTCTGCTGTTTCAAATGGATGAGGTCTAAAATAGTCAATTAAATCAGCATCCTGCTCAACTGCTCAACAGTAGTTTTACTTAAATGAAATCCTACAGCTATCCTTCTTATGGACCAACCAATCTCAATTTGAGTAATTATGCGTAATTTTTGAATATTACTTAATTGTCTTGGCATCGTTATAAGTACATGTGACAGATTTTAAAATGTCAAATTTGGCAAGTCGAGCCAGATTTACATTGATAAAATAAATGTGTATCACATTTATATGCCGCGCAGTGTACACCATTTATTTAAAAATAATTTAAAAACATAAATTAATCTTGAACTTTTGACACTGGTTTTAACGGTTTGCTAACCACAACTATTAAACAAACGTACCGTCAAGTAAAGACGTAGTTAGCTAACGATGTTAATCCAGATTCTCGAGGTGAAAAAAGAACACAATGTCTTGGTGCCAGTAAAAATGGTATTTGGCGCCCGAAGAATTCTTGAATCTGATTTCCTACAAATGCAAAACGGACAGTTGTGTGTGCTTACAGAAAACTACGTGTGCTTCGCTGTGTGGTGAATACCAAGAAATATCTTGTTCCAGAGTCCGAGGATAAGGATGACGGCTCAGAAATTTCGTACTAATCTTACATAAAAGTGAGTTTTTTCTAAATAATATATTGTCTTCCTTTGGGTGTGAATTTGTTGATCAACCCCCAAATACTATGTTGGAAAGCAAAAAAAAATCCCAAAAACCTTGAATGCAAAATAACTCTTATTTTATGGAAGCGGTGTAAAATACATATTGAATTAAACAGGGAGTTAGTGGAAGTACAAAAAAATTTAAGTTCGGTATTGCTTGTAAATAAATAACAATAAATAATAAATAACACCACAGGTAATTACGATTCCCTTTATCCCGGAAGGCTCTAGAAGAGCCTTGTGTGGGAGGGGGCTACACATTTAGAGACAAAGGGCACACACCCAATATCCGTGTATAGAGAAAAAATCCCTCTCACAGTATTTTCCACTGCCACGACCGGGGATCGAACCCGGAACTTTCGGGTGAGAGGCAAGTGCGCTCACCTCTCGACCACCAGTCATACAGCTTTGTATGTTTGTTTTTTTTATTAAATAATGTTGTTATTTAAGCAAATTCATGTTTAATTGTTAATTTCCTTTCACGTAGTGCATAATAGGTATTTTTTTGCAAAACGAGCCCAACGCTTTAGAATTATTCAGGAAGTACATCCTGAGTATTTTCCAAGTTGACGTGGAATACGAGGTGTGTGTTAGCCGCCATATAAAAATTCTTTCATTTTCGTAGAACTAACCGTTTAGTAGTTACAGTGCGTCAAGAGTAGTATGGAAATGACAGAACCTCGATCCAGGAGCAGGAGCAGGTTCTTGTTCAGTTTTGGGGGTGGGGGTAATGAGTGTGATGGCGGGTTATTGGGGGCGGGGATTAGGGGCGGACTTTAAGAGGTCGAGGCTTAGGAGTGGTGGTGGGAAATAATTGTAGTAGTGGAAGGTAATTGAAGTGATGAAAGGTAATTGAAGTGGTGGATAGCAATTAGAGTGGTATGGTAATTAGTGTGGTGGTGGGTAATTATACTGGTGAGGGCAATTAGAGTCGTACGGTAATTAGAATTTTGGGGTAATTAGCGTGGTGGGAGGCAATTACAGAGTAATTAAGGGTAATTTAGATACAAATAAGGATAATTAAGAGTAATTGAGGGTGATTGCAGTAACAATAAGGGTAATTGCAGTAACAATAATGGTGATTAAAGCAATCCATCCGCCCTCTCGCATGCCCATCTGTTCGTTATTGCATTGTCCTATTGCACTATGTATTTTTTTACGATGAAATTACAAACATATTCTTGATTGTACGCCTGTCAGGTTATTTTACGTGCCTTATTCTTATGCCGACGAATATTTGGGACCTGCTTGTTTTATCTACAGAGATTTGTATGGTTTTTAGCTTACGAAAATGAGCGCTGAATTGTTACTTTTTAGTGAAATATTGCAATGCATTTCAGTACCCTTTTATCTACTACAGTGTACCCTCTTTCGGGGCTGTATGTACCTGACGTCACAAGTGAGGTGAGTATGAAATGCTATAAAGCCACTGTTTGTATTTTTTATATCACGATGATGTTAGAAATAAAACAAAGATTAGTACAATATATTGATTTTGTTACCTATTCTTGATTATATAACTAAAGATATTTATGTTCAAATCTACAATACATTTGCATAGAAAATGAACATTGGCGAGAGCACAATGATAATTATTATACTGGTAATGTTCCAAACATTCTGGTATTGTCGATGATTTAAGGCTAGTTAGAAGCGGTGAACAGTCATCAAGATCTATAATTTTATTCCACTGTAGATATTGTAGTAGGAAATTCTGCTTCATCACACCTTTGCATAGCATTACAACATATAACAACGTTTAATGATAAGTTATATTGATTGCTCAAAGATTAGTGGCAATTCTTTCAGTTGAATGTATCCATGACTCCATTCTAAGTCAATTCAATTCAATTCAATTATTTAACAGTAACTTATACAATAATTACCTCCCCAAGGCCTAACCCGGGACCGACCGTGCAACCACTGCGTTATTCGCTGTGGCGGATTGCAGGACCGGGCGGACTAGGCCTGGTTCGGTTTTAAAACAATTAAAACTTATACCTAGGCTCCTTCTGCATAATGCAGATTAAAAAAGGTGATAAAATTTACAAACATCTAAAAAAACAGATTTAACAAAACTTAAAAGTACACTTTTATAAGGTAGCTCTCGCACTTCACTGTTTCTAATTTGGGTGTTGACGCTGGTACCTCAATCTGGACGAGGAACTATCTGCGAGACGTGCAAATGCCGGGCTGCGCATAGGCTGGCCTAAACTTTGGTTTTTTTAAAAAAAATTTTGGTTTTCGGAAAACTTTGATTTTGTTATAAAATTTTGATGGAAAATGAATTTAGAGACAAAAATACAAAAAGAGACAACGAGAAACAAACGAGACAAAAATAAACAAACAGAAAGTAAGAGGGGGACAGGAAGGATTTAAAGATGTAAAGGTATGAAATATCAGTAAGGTGGATAGGGTAAGCGAAAGTTATAGTTGTTAAAGTTTGGCTACAGAGGTTGCCGGAAGATCGGTAACGTCTGGTACGGTAGGGTGTGTTTAATCCGAAATGGGGCATTATGCTGTCTAATTTGTGTTATGTTTCTTGTTAGTGGACTATCGCCCAGTTTGAAAGAGTAGAATTTCTGGGAGATTCTAAGTCATGATAATTCTTCTCCAACCGTTTATTGTGCGTTTTCACCATTTGTTAATGATGAGGATGGATATGGTGTTTTGAAAATATAATGTGTTTGTTGTTTAGTGTTATAGCAGACAACGGCCGATTTTTTCATTATAAACTCATTATCTTTATATTGAGAACCTTGTAAATAAATCATCAAAGTAGGAAATGTATGCACCAGCTTTCACCTAGCATCAATAAAGCCGCTCTGCACTGAACCATCCAATACGCTGTAGGTTAAATAAGCATCGTGAAATATAAGCGCATAGCGGGTTTGCTCGGGGAACTTCATCTTTCGTGTTTCAAATTTTATATTAATGTCGACAGTGGATAATTTAATTGCACCTGGTTGACAAGAGCAATCAATAACAAACAATGATTTTTTTATGTATTCTTCAAAATCTATCATAGGTTCGCCCATGTCTCTACCATAATAACTACGCTGGAAGTTTTCATAAGCATAGTAGGCTGCAGTGTCGAGTTTCTTTGCAAAATCTGAAATCCAACATTCATATGGAAATGCTTCAGCACTCAGATATAGTCGAATGTTATTTATGTCTGCATGAATAAATTTTGTAACATCTCTGGTTTTATTATTGGAATTGCCATTGTTGTCAAAACCAATAATGATGTAACGAGGTTTCTCGAGACTGCTAGCGGCTTTAACAGTCCATATATCAGTAACAGTGTCACGTAAATTAGGTAACTCATATAAATCCCACATACAATAAGCCATCTGAATTCTAGCATTGTTACTGCTCTTATTAATTCTGTTTAATATTTTAAGCCATTGTCTATGTACAACATGTCTAATCTTCCACTCAATTTTACTAATTTCCAGTTCTGCATCAACTTCACCAATATAACAGTCGTTGAAGGATCGAGCTATGATTAGAATTAATTCTTGCTTTGAATTTAAAATACCTTTGGTGTAATCTTTAGCAAAACCCATAATTTATTTAAGGGGGAGTCTACCACTGAACACATGACTGTTAGTATCTAAAATATCTTGCTTCTTTTGTGTGAGTCCCCAACCTATAATTCTTAGTGATCGGAGATGTGATTCTCCATAGGATACCATAGTTTTCATTGTTATAATGATTACAGGATTTCACTTGCTATCCACCCATTTCATATCTTATCTCATCAAATAGAAAGGCTAGTGCATTATTAGATAAATAACATGATTTGTATTTAAATTACCCACCACAACAATTACATCCCACCACACTAATTACCACACCACTCTAATTGCTCCAACCCTTTAATTGCCTCTCACTAATCTAATTACACACCACCACTATAATTACCCTACCACTCTAATTCCCCATCACTCTAATTATCACCCACCACGCTAATTACCTTCCACCACTTCAATTACCCCCACCGCCACAGTTGCCCCCTCTCTAATTACCACACCACTTCAAGTGCCTCCCACCGCTCTAATTACCCCCACCCCTAAACTGAAAATGCTTCGGCTCCGACTTTTGAAAATTATTTTGTATATTGTTGATTGTGTACATTAAAATGTCAAATAGCTATATTGTAGAGGATTACATAGTTTATTATATATATTAAAAATAGTTTTTTTTTCTATCTCCTAAACTGTTTATCGCACACTAATATATGTTACTATCTATTTTATTAACAATATCAATGATTATTCATGTTTGTTTTGTGGGAGCAATAATTTAAAGTTATTATGTGGGAAATTGAAAGTAAACAATTCAGTAATTCGTTGCGAAACTTCACTCGTCGATTTAGATGATTTAGTTCCTATCGGTCCACGGGGAGTCTCAGCCGCTGTACCCGCTTCTTTAGCTGTCTTCTGCCCTGTTGGATTAGCTCAGGAGCTTAGGCGCCCGCTACGCCTCCTAAAAATAGCAAAGGACCAATAACAAGAAACCGGACTCGCAGCCACTGGCGAGAACCTGTTGAATCGTGGTTTAGACATCCAGGACTTCGCCACTAGTATACTTTAACTTGGCGTGTGTATGTATGAGTTAATATTTCCGTACGATTTTATGTTCTCTTGTACACAAAGATCCAGAAATATTGTCCACGTAGACAATGTTTCTGGATTATTGCTTTAACTTTGTGTACAATATGGGAGAAAATGAAATCGTACGGAGATATTAACTCATACATACACAAGCCAAGTTAAAGTATACTAGACTATACGCGGGAGAGCACCCGGAAATACAACGACAATTAATTCATATACCGAGTGATAACGAAATTAGTTCCGTTTAAGGTTCTGAGTTTTAGAAATAATATTTTGAAATTTTGGCATATCATTTGTGGCACAAAAAGCCACATTTTGCACTTACTAGGTAAAAAAATGTTCATTTCCGGTCCAACCGAAAGTAGCAATCAATAATTTTTATTTTTAAATAGCAACCTATATATATACAGCGTGTCGCAACTTTCATGGAGCCACTCTTATATCTCAGAAACTTGTCATTCAAATCCAAATCATATTAGTAAAATACATTGTTCTGAAAAAAAAACTAAGAATATTTTTTTCACATTTGGGTAAGCATTATGCAAATTAAAAAAAATTTTCGTTGAAAAAGTTTTTTTTTTGCGGCCTATATCTCAACCACCTTTGAACCTATCAGAACGAAATTTAGTAAAAGGGTTTTTTTAAGGTGCTGATTAAGAATATCCAACTAGATTTTATCTTAAAAAATCGCTAATATAAGTTCTCGAAAAATCACCCCTTACGTAAGCCTCTGTATAGGTACGTCAATGATGATTATCAAATTTTCCTACGTCATTAAGTTCTAATTGCGGGCAGTGATCAATCACCCAAATTTCAAAAAAATTGCACGAGCAGTTTCTGAGATATAAGAGTGGCTCCATGAAATTTGCGACACACTGTATATTTGCATACTTAGATTCCACATGAAATTCTTGTTGTCGGTCGTAACTCTGAAATGTTAAATAAAACCTCTATTTTTTATTCGGATTCTACGGCTAAAAATACGTAGGAATTATCTGAAACATTTGTTTCGATTAATGATAGATGGCGCTGTAATCGATGAAAGCCCATTTATTTCGATTTTTCCTTCTGAGAACCTGTACATATGATTTTGCAATAGGTTTGGTCGTCAAAAAAGTTTATTCATTTTGCAAATTGTGAATAACTGGGAAATTATTACCTGTAGAAATTTCAATGTGAATCAACTACTTTTAGCGTAACCCAGCAACAACGACGTGGATATAGTAGTTTTCTGTTTCCTTCGGGGTGCTTGATTAACGTGAGTCCCCTCGCAGCTCACCTGCCAGGGTGCTTGATTTACATGAATTAACGCACTTATCAGAGTGCTTGATTTACACGAGTCCCTTCGCCTCATCATCTTTCAATTAAAATGAGTGCTCAAAATGGTGGCCCCTAAACTTCAATGCACTTACTAATCCGCATTTGACATGTCTGTACAAAACTGAAAAGTGTGTCTGCTTGAATATCGACACAAGCATTTCTGATTCGCTCAATCATATTCCCACGTGTTGTTGGTACTTGTTTGTAAACTTTGTCTTTGAGTTAGACCCATAAAATGAAATCTGGCGGAGTAAGATCTGATGATCTAGCTGGCCAATTTATCGGACCAGCTCTACCGATCCAGTGACCATTGAAATCACGATCAAGTACTTAAAGTGCTACCACCGATTAGTGTGCTGGACAACCATCATATTGAAACCACATGTTCTGTCGCACTTCTAAGTCTTCAGTGTTGGTAGTTCATTCCAAAATGTCTCGGTACATTTGACCATTCAAGTTACTTTCAATAATGTGGGGACTGATGAGTTATTCCGCACCACATGTTGACAGTTCAAGGGCGCCGATATTCAATTTGGCGAAGCCAGTGCGGATTTTCAACACTCCAGTAATGCATGTGTGTTTAATCGTTCCGTAGTTTGTAAAAGACGACTCGTCGGAGAACAATACGTAACGAATGAAATTCGTGTTTCATTGTATTTGTTCACGTACCCACTGACAAAAAGTTACCCGATTTTGGAAATTAATGTCATGAAGATCTTGATGTAAAGACATTTGATACAGTTGACATTTATTACGTTTTAAAATTTTCCAAACACTGCTCTGGAATAATCCGGAATCGCGAGTTATTTCTCGTGTACTAACGTGAGAATTAGCAGCCACTGCAGCTATTACAGCATTTACATTATTTTCTCCAATGGACTGTTTCTCGCCGGGTTCTTTTATTCGGTTTAACATTTCCCCCAGTATTTTTTTAAGACTTTGAACCGCCGCCATTTTTTTATTTTTTTTCTATGCGTTTTAACAAGAACTGTTTTAGACAAAAGTTGTAGGGCTAGATGAGCACTATCTAACGATGTATCACATGCATATATTTGATTAAAAATGAAATTTTGAGATTTTCTTAAAAACTTTGAACCGCCGCCATTTTGAAACGAAGAAGGCAATTTAGCTCATCTTCGAAATTAACCGAGATATGGGCCCAATGTATATGTCTACCAAATTTTTCGTTTCGATCCGTTGAAGAATGCGCCCTCTAGAGTGTTTAAACTTTTGAACGGGGGGCACTTTTGGGGTCTGGAGACCATAATGGAAGAAACTGTAGTGAAATTTTCCGGAAGTTGTGACCTGCTGCACTCTGCAATAGGTAGATGAGTAATCTACTTAAAACAAAATTAGAACATAAAAGACACGAAGAGAAGAAATGACACAAACATTAAATTTAAACATAATAAAAATACTTCTTATATAAATATAAGACCTGTTAATTCCTGGATTACAATAATAGTATACTTTCTATTATAACTAAAAATTTGAGAAATAAAATTTGTTTTAATACCAGTTTTGATTATTTACAATGAACATGTGGTACTTTTTATTCCAAACGTATTGTGTTTTAGCTAATAAACTGCATCACATGCATACGTTAAATATAATACAAATTTCCTTTTTTAGAGTTCAACTAACAAGGATAACATTGTTCTTCAAGCAACCGCAATTCAATACTTCTGAAAGAAATGAATTATATGGTCTCGCAGATTTTCTGGCTCACTGTGGGGGTATTCTTGGATTATTCACAGGTTTTTCATTTTTATCTATTGTGGAATTAATTTACTTCTTGTCTTTAAGATTAATATGTAATCTCAGAATATATGGGAAACACTACTGGTCGGAATTACCAACACTATTCAAAGATAATGTTTCTTAATTGCATAATTGAAAACAGCTGAATCTGAAGAATACGCAAGAGCAAGAGGACAAGGATATTAACTTATTAAGTCGTTTATGTAAAATATTCGATACAATGGTAATTCTGAGGTGTTTCATTAAAAAATTACTTGTAAGAAACAATTAGGTTAGAAATCCCAAATGAGGAAATGTTAGATAATAATCCCTTTACAATATTTCGATCCTATCGCAATCAAACAGCAATAGCTCGCAATTATGGCTGCGCACAATGATCTAAATCGCAATCGTAGCGCGAATTATTTAAAAGCTTTGTTGAAAACACAGTAATCGGTTAAATTTTTGATTGTCTGGCTAATAAATGAGAATGAAATATTTTTTTGAATGTTTTATTTACATTTTACATTTATATAATTGAAGTCATTGGACGGTATTATGCAGGTCACTGACAAAAAATACTATCAGGGCACTTCCGAGTAATCAATTTCTTTCTTGTAACGCCGTTATTTCTGTGCTGCAACTTGCACTATACTAGTACAAGCGGGTTTTTGCCTCGAGCGCCAGTTTCTGTTTAAAGTGCAGAAACACCACTTTCTTTATTACAAAAAAATATAATAAAGGCCCTAGATAGAGTCAGTGAACACGGTTTATTACCAGGGATCGAAACGTAGGCCATATTTCTCAAGTAATGGACAGTTGTAAAGATTTTATATTTGTAACACTTTTATTTGCTCAGGACAGTACAGATTAGAGTGGAAACTCAAAATAAGGCACACACGTTTTAATATTATGTTGAAAATATTTACACTTTAAAATAAAGAATAAATCAAGGTAAAATATAAATGCTATGAATTTGCAAGAACTATGTATATTTACGGGAAAATCAGAAAATTATACAGTAAAAATAACGTTTTAAATAAATTAATACTTTTAATTACCCAAGCTTCAAGTAATATTTAAATCTTTAATTTTTAAAACAAAACCTCTATAATCATGATATACCAGGGGCTCCCAGAAAATGGTAGCAAGCAGGTAAATGATAATATGCAAGGCAAAATAAAACAAACAGGCGGTAAGTATGACTAGCAAAGCAAAGCGGCGATTTGGCAAATGTGATATCAGTGACTTGGGCTGCTCTTTTGTGATATACAGACGGTTATTTAGATTTTACAGAAATTTTTATCATAAAAATTTTTATCGTAAAATTGTAATTAAGCAAAAATTGAAATAAAATTTGAAATTTACAGTTACACCTCTGGAGTGTTCCACTTGCAAGGCAACGTCCCCTGAGTGTATTATTCGCGGTAAAATGTTTTCCCAGATAAACTATACACGATCATGATATTCAAGGTTGTTACTGGTTGCTGAAGGCAGAATTTATCAAACTAGACAAAGACCAACTAAAATTAAATGAATCAATGTAGAAAATATTTTAAGCCCAAATTGTCAAAATAAAAATGTATATAAATTAGACACAGTGAATCCTTACCCTTACCAAACTACTCGACTGGTCAGGTCGGCAGTTGAAAACCAAAGAGAGCATTAGCAGAGGGTCTCCGCAGGATATCCCCGTTCTAAGCTAAAATTCATCCTGTCGGACGCACAATGCTCGAGCATATGAGTCAGGCAGTCACTAATTGGCGGTGAAACAAAATGTTTTATTACCGGTAGCGTCAATTGTTATAAACAATAATTTCTGAACAATTTATATGACAGGAATCGATTGCAAATAAACTATTTATATGACTTCAGAGAAAGAACGAATTTAATAGCCCCGGTATTACTAGTTATAATCCTAAATCAAAATACTATTTTCAACTCCGGTTTTATGTTAATTATTTCGAGCGTTAATTAATTCAAACAATTGACTCTCATGGTTTAAATTACTTGTAATCAATTTGTAATGAAAACTTTACCTGGTTACTAATGAAAACTGAATTTTATCGGCCCTAGTTTATTAATTATTAATCTAAATAAAATTAGTGAGTTCCTATTGATTATCTCATGATTTTTAAATATAATCTTTCCCTGAAATTAAGTTGCTTAACAGCGGTTTCTTCCCAATTTACTCTATATACCCGATGGATAAGAAAAATCTATGACTTTAAATTCAAATTAAAATTTTAAAACAAAAATGACTTCATTACATTCTTCAGTTAAAGTTAAATTGATAAGTTACGTAAAAAAAAATAACTCCTGAATGCAGGTACATTCTTTAAAATGCTTTTAAATATTTTGTAAACCGTAGAGAATGAAGTAATTCAAAATTTCAGTCAAAATTATGCGGTACTATTTTTTTAAAGTGATTACTAACAGGCTGAATTTTCGTGAGTGGCTTCGTTTTGATGTGGAAGACTCATCAAAACGAAAAATCTCGATAGAGGTATCTATGTAAATTTCTACGTAACCGCTAAACATGCTGGTCGTGGAAGTGATACTTTCATTGCGTAGGACTGGAAAACCCTGCGAAAAATTTGTAGGACAATTTGACCATTCGACTTCAAAAATATTAATTAAATAATAGTGTAAAAACAGCCCGCTTGTGATAAAATTTCAGACCTCGTTATTTTTATATATTGGTGGCGGAGGACTCGCCGATCCCTTTTTTTACAGTTTAGCGGCTGCGTAGAACTTTGGATACCTCTGCCGAGAATTTTCGCAGAGAGTACAGTTTCCAACTCGTCAAAATGAAGCCACTCACGAAAATTCAGTCTGTGAGTAATCACTTTAAGAAAGGGACTTTAGACCCTGGGCCACTATCATACCTTGCCTAATATCAGCTACAATCAATATACTATAAAACGCATGCACAAAACATATGAAAACAACTTGATTTCGGCAAGCGATTTAAAAACCATCTCTAGAATTCGCGAAAGCACTACATGCGTAAACCGATTTTAACTATTGCCACGTTGCAGTATTATTAATTCTTACTTATTTGGCTGTTTCGTTAAACCGCACGTATTAAATTCTTCAATGGTACAAAATTAAGGGGTCGTTTTGATTTACTTATAAATAAACCAATAAAATACGTATACATTGTATAATAAAAGAATTGCTCATTTAATATTTTTTAATTTGATAATTTTTGATATTCGTTTTTTGCTCACCATTTAATATGATCAGATTATTAGAGAATATATTTGCTTTATTAACATTCGTCATAACTTTCTTTGTATAATAAAATTATTAACGCCAAATATATTGTGCTCTGATGTTTTATATCAAGTCATTCGTTTGTGTTACATAGCAACAGTCAAATAAAGCTGTTAGAAGCCAATTTAAAGATAGAGAGCTATAATACAGAGCTTTCAGTAATGATCACAGGACACGTGATCGAAAAAATATAGACAACCAGCTATACACGATGGTATTGCACTAAACAGAAATACCCTAAATCCATTGGCGTTCTCGTTAAAGGTAAAAATTTATGAGAATTTATTTATTCATCAAATTTAAGAACAAGTTTTTAATATTAAAAGCAAATTTAAATGGGATGCCTTTTATCTGAATTAAAAAATGTTCGTAAGAAATACATCATTACACCTAATTCGAAATAATCTTTATTTCCACAAACTCACAGTAAATAAAAGAAATTACGTAATAAAAACTTTTATTAGATGAGATTTGAATTATGAGATGAATGATTACATTTTAATACGAAATTCCAAGAAATTATAACAAATGCTCAAAATGGCTGCCTTGAGTTTCTAAACACACATGTAAATAAATAATAATATGTAAATAAACTGAAGAAAAATGATCACAAGATGATTAAAATCATCTGACCGTGACCATATAAAATAAATGAGACTCTTCGTTTCATATTTTCGAATACGTTCTGTAACTGATCAACAGTAATATTGCGGATCTCTCTTTCTATAGCCTCTTGTAATTCGTCAATAGTATGTAATCTATTTTTAAAAACATTGTTCTTCATGTGTCCAAATAAGAAATAATCACAGGACGTTAGATCTGGAGACCGTGCAGGCCATAGTCTCTGGCTGACTAATCGGTCATCGTAAAACTCCCGTAAAAAATCAAGTGAAGCTCTTGCTGTATGGACAGTAGCACCGTCTTGCTGGAAATAACCATCTTGCAGTTCATCGTCATGCAACTGCGCCAGAAATGGCTCTAAAATAAGAGTTTGATACCTTTGGGCATTAATTGTTTTCCATATTGCCACCTATACACCAACTTTTACGGGGTGTAAACTTGTTTCTACATAAGTATGAATGTATGAGGGTTTTCTGTAGCCCATGCCCCGTAGTTCTGACTATTGATATAACCTGTTATGTGGAACCACGCTTCATCAGTAAAATAGGTTAAATCCAATACATTGTTGTAATTTAAATTTCCATTGAACCAACGACAATATCTTATTACTCAACTCTCCAAATCAGGTAATAGTTCTTGAACAAAGGTTACCTTGTATGGATGCAAATGGAGTTTTTTGAGTGCTTTATGGGTTGTTCCAACTGAAAGACCTAAAAAAAAATAAATTTCGTTGATTTGTCGTTTAGGTATATTAAGACATCTGAAGAGAACCGGTTCCCAGTTTTATATATTTTTTTATTTTCATTCAGGTTTTATATATAAACAAGAGTTTTACTAGGTATCGTTATTAGTTGTTGATAATGATTTTCACTAAAGAAATTCATATTTTATATTTTCAAGAAACTAAATTTAAATGGTATGTAACGTATTCAGTAATTAAAAAATTTAGTGTAAAAGTACCTACCTGTTTGAGCGGACAACTTTGGTATGGATTTTGTCGGGTTTTGATTCATTCTTTCTCGAACGTCGTTCATAACCACTTCAGTTAAAACAGTTGGCCTACCAGTGGATTTTCCCTTGCAAAGGCAGTGTTTCTTTGCAAAACGATCAACGAGTACATATTTACGGTTTGAAAATGTGTCATATGGAATATTTGCGTCAGGAAATTTTTCCATAAATTATTCGATGCATGATTGCAATGAATATTTCCATGATCCATCTTCCTTGCGAGTTCCACTTCCAAAATGAACCATCAAAATGAAGGTATCTTGCTGTGGCGTAAAAATCATTGCAAGACAGGACTAGAATAAAATTTAAAAAACATTACTTAACCTAACATTCTTTTTCCCTTTATCATTACTCACCAGAAGATTACTGATGTAAATTATATAGTTCTGTAAAGAACTGATAATAATTATAATTATAATAATAATTAAAACAATTCAAAACTCGTGAAAAAGAACTGAAAATTAAATAAAATTAAATGTTAGGATATTCCTACAAGAAGACTGATTAAATATCCAGCGTAGACAAGCCGTTGTCATATTGGTTCCGCTGGGCGTGTTTAGTTTCAGAGCCAATTAAACCGTGCGTTCCGTCCAGATTTCGTGTAACTTCGTCGAAAAAACCGTCAGCAAAGATAATTGAAAACGCACTCTTAGATACATATGAATTAAAATATCCGTAGTATGGAAGGTTCTGACATGGTTAAAACATGACGAGCCTAAAAGATAAACTAAAAAATCACGTGTCCTGTGATCATTATTGAAAGCTCTGTAGCATATTGTTTTAGATGGGGTAAAAGCCACACTTTTTGTGACGAGCATGTACTTGACAGATGAACGAAGCGAGTCCGACAAGAACAGTCGAGATACAAAAAATCACTTTACGCTCATCATATAACATACTGTTTTTTCTTCAAACATCGAATATGAATTAAATAAGAGCTATTATCTTCTCTTAAAATACTTTTTGTGCCGCTTGTGAGGACCAGAAATAGACTTTTACTGCCGCTCAGAGCTTGTTAGTATCAATAAGAGTTTGAGTAATCCAGTCAGATGGAATGTCAGGGAAATGGCAATTTAAGTTAAACAACTTATCATGAAAGTCATGTTTGAAGATAACTTTTTCGCCCGCTACAAAATTACTCTATCGACTGTGGACTATAAAGTTGCAGTTAACGCCCCTAAAACTTGTTATAAAGTATACTTTAACGCTCCCTCGTACATAAAATTATTTTTGGGAATAACAAATCAAACAGACTGTGAAATATTGCAACAGAAATTGTCTATAAATACTAAACATGTTATCAGTAGGAGCTAAACAGACAGCATTCGATAATTTATGATTAATAGACCAAGAGCTACCGAATTTTTCAATGAGCGTCTGAGAACCTCCTTCAACTTTTATAGTGCGTAGTCCTATATAAGGAGACATCCCTACGTTACGTCAGGGTCCTGGCTTTGGAGGGCGTTTTCATATGATGGCTATTTATCAAATATTAATATTGGAACACCACACTAGAATACACTACCTGACTACCTTCTCTAATCATGTCAACATCATCAGGAGACGAATAAGACTGATTTTCGGTTTTGGTATGGTTGCCGAAATGCCGAAAGTAGTATATTCGAGTCTAGTGTTCAAATGGTTGGGCGTTTTGTAAAAGTGATGTTTAGATACCAAAGATATTAATTTGTGAAAAATAGCTCCGATACGAAAACTCTCCTACCGCCAGGACGTGTAAGGTTATCTTCTTAAACAAAAAATAGACAAACTCCTTAAGCTACGAAACATAAAAGTTGAAGTAGGTTCTCAGATACTCATTGAAAAATTCGGTAGTTCTTGATCTATAACAATGGGACTCTGTCACAACCTCAAACATTCTGTGATTTAGGCATACATTTTGACAGAAAATTATATCTATTGTACCACACATAAACTATGTCACTGCAAAGACATATGAAATGTTCTACTTTATTGTAAGGAATTCAATAATTTTTAATATTGATAATATAATGAAACTACTTTACTTATGTTTGATCTAACTTACAATATGCCTCGAATATACAGTATTCCCGCTATACAGCTCAGAATTAAACGAATTTAACGTTGCTATCGGTATACATCAAACTGATGAGCTTTTACCCGAATTTCAATAAGTAGCCTCTCGATTTTCTCAAAGTATCCTATTTATTATTTATCTACAAGCTTGTTCATACTAACACTGTACACAAATTTCGGATATGCCTACTTAATTTTTATGTTACACAGCAGTGTTACGTCAGCCAATTATTTCATCCATTCAACACCTAGATCTAACCTTAGAATATATTCTCCACGTTATACTACTTTATACCTAGTAGTGCAATTTATATAATGAAGTTCATTCCCTTACTTATATTTTTGATGTGGCATTGCTTCTCATAAAAGATTAATACTTATATTGCCGTATTTATTTTAGTGTGGGATTTTGCATTTATGTTAATTCCTGTATTTATTTAGATATTGTCTTTAGATGGTAAGTTATCCTGTTATTGTTATGCGTATTTACTACCCATTAAACTCCATTGTATTTTTATAGCTTATTTCATTTCTACTTGTAATCCTATTTTGTAATTGTATTTGGCCTGTAGAATAGTGTACTAATAAAATAAAATGAAATAAAACACTGCCGAAAAGAGTTTTATTTTACTAAATTTATTCCAACTCTCCGTCCACTTTATATATACTGCTATGATATTTTTATTGTGGTAATTTTTAATAATTTATTTGAGCGCCAGATGCCTCAACATAACTCATTGTAGACATCAAAATTTGTGATTAATATTTATGTAAAATCGAAAAAAGGATAAACCTATAACCTGTATATGGTTTAACCCTTACCGCAAGAGCAGGTTCATATATGATTCACACAGTGATACTTATTAATGAAAAACATTCATCAACATAACAATTTAACATAATATTAAAATAATTTCTTCAAATGACATGGACCAATAACTTACAACTAAAAAAATAAACTAAACTAGATAGGCGAAATTTGAATTCAAATTAATATTGTATCTTTTATTTTATTTGTAACTTAGCAAAATGTACCTGAGAAATCTCTCGACTTTCGGTTCCGAGGAGTTAAGTTGGTTCACTTTAATCACTCCCTATTTTCTCACCTCGTTCGGACTCTTAACTATCGACCTTCGTTGCGGGCTGCCCAAATCTGGTGCTGGTACCAATTCCAAGCGGCTATTATTGATAGGTCGTTGTGTGATTGGAAATTTGTTTGCCTTTGCTTCCTCACACAAGAAGCAACTTTCAGTTTGACACACCTTTTCTGTTTCAAAATCAATGTTTCAAGTTACTCACAAATTTTACATCAGATTCTTTAAATTGGCATGTTGTTTTTTCAATCTTTATGACGTTCTTTTCGTGTATTGTCCGTTTTATTTTTCTTTTATCTCCCTCTTTTTTCTTTCTTTTTTAAAATCTCCTTGAAAACCATCAAATTCACTAACTAACACTTGACTTGCTAATTATTACTTTCGACATATACAGGGTTACTGGTAATTCGATACATTCCTTTGGAGATGTGATGGGGCATGAGCTAAGGAGTAAATCTAGTCCTAACATACATTATGCAAAACTCAATAGTTTTTGAGATATATCAATTTTTTTGTTTTTCCCAAAAAAGTAGATCTTAATGTCTTAAAAGTTAATTTCCGAAAAATCTACTTGACATTTTAAAAAATTTTTTACTGAATTACTTGTCCAATATTATAGATATCCGTTTGGAATGAAAAATATTCGGAAACATTTCGATCATGTGGACATTTAAAATAAAAACTTGTAAAATTTTTTTTTTAAATCAGTTATGAAATTTACCTATTAGGTTTTTTCAAAAAAATATTAATGTAGCACGCGTACAAATTATTATAGAAACTTCCTTATTTCAATAGCTATCTAACTAGGTAGAAATGTTTAATGTACCCTTGATAGTTCTAATAAAAAATTAGTAAAGATAATGCTGGTGGCGGAATTTATTAAACGACTAATCGTTCATTTTCATTTACGTCAGTCAGTCCTTGACTTTGACGTTTGTGCATATATGTCATTAACTGGCATTCTTATCTCCGTGTCCCTTAAGTTTGTTGGTCTTGTTAAATTAGTTATCGAAGATTTTGATTTTGCTCGTAGTTGTTGTTATTAGTTGTTGTTATTGTATTTTCTGTGCCATTGCCGCGTATGCCAATGCAGAATACGCTGGTATCTTGTTTGTCTATGGATACTGTGGCGACAACGCTGCTGAAGCTCGCCGAGAATATGGTCTTTGGTACCCTAACCGCCGCTTACCAAATGCACGTGTATTCAGTACGGCATATCGAAATATCGCTGAAACTGGCTCGGTGAAATGTAGAAGAAGTGACGCTGGTGCTCGTCCCGTTTATGAACCAGATGATGAGGAAGAAATATTGAGGTATTTTGAGGAAGACCCAACTATTTCAACTAATAAAGTCGCAAGACTAACCGGAGCGTCACAATGGAAAGTTTGGTCTACGATACGTAGAGTTGGATGTCATCCTTACCACTATACCCCTGTCCAAGGCTTGGAGGAAGATGATCCTGGAAGGAGAGTGGAATTCTGCTGCTTTATGTTAAATTCAGATGCAGAAAGTGCAAATTTTTTAACCAGTATTTTATGGACGGACGAGTCGAAATTTAATCGCGAGGGTATAACAAATTTCCACAACCTACATTATTGGGCAGAGGAAAATCCCAAGTTAACACGTGAAACTAGTTTCCAAATGAAGTTTTCTATTAATGTGTGGATGGGAGTCATTGGCAACTATTTAATAGGGCCATACTTTCTTCCTCAAAATTTAAACGGGGAAATCTATGAAATTTTTTAAAGAAATGATCTGGCGGTGATTTTAGAAGATGTTCCTCTCGCCGTCAGACAGCGAATGATGTTTCAGAACGACGGTTGTCCTGCACATTATCGGCTGACACTACGACAGTTACTTGATCAACGTTTCCCTAACCGTTGGATTGGAAGAGCGGGCCCAATACCTTGGCCAGCGCGAAGCCCTGACTTAACACCCCTTGATTATTACGTATGGGGTCATATGAAGGAGATGGTCTATGCCACACCAGTCAATACTATAGAAAACCTTAGACAAAGGATAGTCGATGCTGCCCAACACATAAGGCATAATCTGACAACCAGAGTAACAAGGACGGAAATAAGAAGACGCTGCCATGTCTGTATACGGAATTGGGGCTCCCATTTTGAGCAAGACATATAAAAAATAAAGTACAACTTTGAAATTAATGAAGAATTAAACTCTACTTTTAAAATGTTTTTTACTCTTTATCTAAAAATAAAATTCGTACTACTTGTGTTATTTTTACTAGTATTTTCTTAGAACTATTAAGGGTACATTGAACATTTGTACCTTGTTAGATAGCTATTGAAATAAGGCAGTTTTTATAATAATTTATAAGCGTGTTACGTTAATATTTTTTTGAAAAACCTAATAGGTAAATTTCACAGCTGATTTAAAAAAAAAAATTTTAAAGTTTTTATTTCAGATGATCACATGATCGAAATGTTTCCAGATATTTTTCATTCCAAACGGATATCTATAATATTGGACAAGTAATCCAGTAAAAAAAAATTTAAAAATGTCAAATAGATTTTTCGAAAATGAACTTTTAGGACATTAAGATCTACTTTTTGAGAAAAAACAAAAAAAATTAAATATCTCAAAAACTATTGAGTTTTGCATAATATATGTTAGGGCTAAATTTACTTCTTAGATCATGCCCCATCACATCTCCAAAGGAATGTATCGAATTACCAGTAACCCTGTATATATATATATGATGACATTGAACAGTTCATTATTTCCGAAAGTAAGGCCCTAGCATGCTTAATCTTATAACTACCTTTACAAATTTTACTTATTCTAAAATATGATTTAACAAAAATTTCCCATTCTACAAAATATCACTGCCGGTCTCATACTCTCTTAAATTTTTCTCAACTACAAACTTCTTAAGCAGGGAATAATATAGCAATACATATATATTTTTGATGCCACTTATTAACTTAGAAATAGAAGGTTTCAATTAACAATTTTCCAACCCAACATTTACATTTAACTGGGTATTATTTTTTTGATCATCAAAGTAATAGTTTTATGCTCTATCTGCTAAATTAATTACAACAATAGATATAATGGAGTAGTAAAACTGTCAGAGTAAATTTAAATAGAACGTTACAAAAAGCAAAATAAAAATAGACACATTTCCATATTTTCCCCCATCAGTATGTGGTAAAAATTTAGGCAAAATCGTATTTTTTGGGAGGTCACTCTATGTTGACCCGCAATAAACGGTTGAAACGATTAGGGTTAATTTTTTTTTATTTATTTCAACTTTATTAGTCCAATATATCAAATTATAATAATAAATTTAAAAAAAAGTTTTTATTTAAATTTTTGCAAAAGAAAGGGTCAGGTGTAGGAATAGAAGCGAAAGGGTTAAATAATGTGGTTACCAAAATGGGGTGTTCTTATGAAAATGGCATTCTAAACACGTTTTTATTCTACATATTTTTCAGTAAAATCAACAGAAACGGCGTAAATCAGGAATTAATTTTTAAAGTTCGCCATTTTAGATCCGCCATTTTGAATTTTCCAATTCTAACGTCGGATTCATAATCCGTGACCCCAAAAATCTCCATAATATGAATTCTAGCCGATTTCGTTGAAAATTTTGCGAGTTATTGAATTTGGAGTGAAAAATGGGGCTGCAACCCCCGGGGTGAGTGCACTAATTTTCAAAGGTATACATTTCATGTTGCCGAAACTTAAAATAATGCAAAAGGTTTCAAGTCTTTACATTGAAGTAGTAACGAGTAAGATTCGGTCTTAATTTCCTCCACTAAACACCGTGTGGCCAAATTATGATTTTTGGGAAGGATTTTATTTCCGGATTAGTGTAGATTCAGAAATTTGAAGTTCTATAACCGACAAAATATGAAATATTGGTCACAAGGAAATGAAAATTTATTAAGGTCGGGTAATTCAAAATTGATTCAGTTTCAATGTTTCGTTTGGAATAACCGTACAATCATTGTTCCAATAATATTTGAGAGAGACTCATATCTGGTGCCAGATATTTGGGATTTCTGCAAAATTAAATTGAGAATATTCTTTCCTATTATTTGGGTTTTCTACCACATGTATTATTATCCTCTTCAAAAACAAATCACCGAATCTACAAAATAGTAGAATTATTGGAAAAAAGCCTCTGCCCCCGTGACGTTTACGTCAAAGGAAAAGTCAGAGGTTATGTTTTGCAAATAATATAAATCGGAATAAACACAGAAATAATGTATTTTGCTGACGTTTCGGAAAGTAATATGGAAATAACATAAACAGAATCTTAAAGCTGTGTATTTGACAAACACAGCAAAATAAGAGTTCTTCCAAAAAAGCTTTGAAAACGGAAAGAGGTTACTTTCCGAAACGTCAGCAAAATACATTATTTCTGTGTTTATTCCGATTTATATTATTTGCAAAACATAACCTCTGACTTTTCCTTTGACGTAAACGTCACGGGCGCAGAGGCTTTTTTCCAATAATTCTATTATTTTGTAGATTCGGTGATTTGTTTTTGAAGAGGATAATAAATACATGTGGTAGAAAACCCAAATAATAGGGAAGAATATCCGTAGAATGCCACAAATAACTTTCAGACAATATTAAATTGAGAACTTTATATTGATTGGGGTCATTTAAAAAATATTTTCTACTCAAGCGCCGTTAGAACCCATGAAAACCTTCAGCTGCGGGTAAGATGCTCAATTAATAGCAGAACGGCCCATCAATTGGCAAAAGTTCTTCGAAAGGCAGCTATTCGAGTTCAGAAGTGCATTGACGTTAATGGACAGGTACTGTTTTAATGTTTTTGTCCCTTTTTTGTATTCCAAAGCCACCTTATTATGCGACAAATAAATGTACTTTCTTATTTTTACTTAGCTGTAATTTTGAGTGTATTTATCACACATTTTAATAAGACATATGATTAAATCCCTTATTAATATTACTAATAAATGGTATCAGGTACCAATATCGCTCCATTTAAAAAAATGTGTTTTGTCCCAAAAACCATTTTGATGAACTTTATTTGCTCATAAATCACGGGTCAATTAAAATAATTCGGAACACTCATAGAGCACTTCTCTGAGTGGACTCTTACAGGCAAACTGTGGAAAAAAGCCTAAATTGAAAGAACTGAATCTAAGTGTTCTCGTCTTTTGAAGAGTTGTGTTTATAATACATATAAACATTTTTTGTCGAATCACCTGCCAATGGTGTCTAGGAGAAATAGCTATAATTTTTTTTTTTAAAAGTTCAGTTTTTTGCTCATATCTTTCTAATTTTACAAGAACTCAATTTTGAAGCTCAGGAAATTCTACATGAATTTCATTACAAAAACATTTTTGTGCGAGCAATGTTGAGCGTACTATAAAAAACTGTTTATAAAGATTTTTTTTAAAATATGTAACAATCCAACTAGTATATTTTGAGTATATTCAATTGCAAACTATTTATTCCTATGTATTTTGATCTCCTGAATTTGAGTATGTTGATTGCCAATTGATAGAATTATGCAAAAATTGTTTAAAAATTATTGTTTAACCAAATTAAATATTTTTATTTACAACCCATTTTATTTAAAAATTTATATTAGAACAATACATAAATTATATATACGTTATATGCAAAAAGTGCGTAGTTTATGAGCTATTTATTTGTAAAAATTAAAAAAAATTTCTTTTTTATAGAAGTTAAGCATGCTCAGTTTCGACTTTATCTTTATATTTTTGTACGTTAAATCCAAGTATCTGTCGAAAACCACTAACAGTTAATAACAATTGTTTAAACAAATTTTCAAAAGCTATTTCATTATAAATTAAGTTCGTAGTTTATAAACTATTATAAGCATTATTGTAATATGGGTAAGTTGCAAAAAAATGGTCGTTGATGTGTTACAAGCTGTAAATAATAAAAAAATTATTGAAGTTGCCTGCCGAAAATTTTTTTTTATGCTTCGTTTTAATTTTTCTTCACTTTTGATGCAAAAAACGATTTTTTGCAAATTATCCTTATGCATTAATGCAAAAATATTAAGTATAATAAATTTTACAATGATATATTAATAACTTCGATTAATAGTATATATATATAGTTAGATAATTAATAAAAATAATTATTGTAAACACCGAAAAACGCTATTGACTTGAACATTCCCGACAACATCTGTAAGTTGCACAAAAATAAAATATTTTTTTATAACTTTTCTAGGTGTCAATTTTTTGGCAAGTTTTGGAGTCGCGTGGCTATCGGGACAAGTAGCCACAAATTATTACTAATTACTCCAATTTAACTGTAAAGTTTCAAAACTGTTACAACTAAGTATTAAAGAGTAAGAATTAAGCTTTCGAATCGCCCAAAAAAAATTATCCCAATTATTGCACTAATTGTATAATTATATTTTGAAAATTATTTTTTAGTTACTATGATTTTTTAAATAAAGTGGATTCTTAAAGTGTCGAATCTTGAAAACCAAATTTTTGTAATTTTTTGTATTCCTTGTAGTAATTAACTAAAGGGTCTAGAAAATGGATTTATACGGGAAAGTTCATTATGAAATTAAATGTTTATTTAATTGCGTATTGTTTAAAAAAACAGCTTTTTGTAATTTCATCTCTTGTGCAATATACACAAAATGAAATCTTAAACAAATTTCATAATAGTCGCATGTGAAAAATTATCATTTTTCAATAGGCACTTTGTTTAATTAAAATAGTCCAATTTAAACAAAAGTTAGGATGTTATAACGAAGTGCGCGTATGCCTCGCTCCTCACCACGCCAGAGTTATACGTTATAAATACTTAGACTTTCCGCGCTTGTTTTTGCTCGCACAAAAATGTTTTTGTAATGAAATTTGTGTAGAATTTCCTGAATTTCAAAATTGAATTCTTGTAAAATTATGGCTATGGGCAAAATTAGAGAGATATGAGCAAAAAACTGAATATTTTTAAAATTTGTTTATAACTATTTTTCCCAGGCACTGTGAACGATCCATCTTTTCGCGTCTGAAGGACTTCTATATTTTTCCAAAAATGAATATTAACGTTCACAAATAAGGGTTCAATACGACTGTTTCAGATGGAGAATGATACAAAATTTATACTTACTGTTCGTTTATGCTTAACTGCTTCACTGATGGTACCAATTGGACGTCGTAACACTATAAATCTAATACAGTAAGTACTAACACTTTCTTAAAATTAAACCTAAAAGGGAATTTTGAAAACACAAGAAAAAGACAATATAAAGTTCAAAAATATATATTAAATCTCTTTTAAAAATCATGTTTTACAAAAACTTCAAGAAAAATGTTTTGATAAACTATAATCTGGCCCATGTACAACACATGGTGAGGAACGGACAACTTATAATGTACCAACTATCATCCAATATGCGGTTTATTGCTGACGATTGCACAAAAAGATTCAAGAAAAGTTCAATGTTTAAAAAATTTTGGTGGGCTTTTGCTTGCCTGTCCGTTGACGTATTTTCAGTTCAATATCAATTTTGATCGCTCCTCGGAGCTTAAAAATGCTCGAATCGCAACGACTTTGAATTATATTTTGCAATTACAATTTCATACGCTCAGGTAAGGTGGTCCCATGCGCATATGAGTACATGGTAACTATACCTTTCTGACACCGAATCACTGAGGAACCGGTTTAGGGCAAATCCCGTTAAAACCCATCATTTTCCCGTCAAAATCGACTGCTGGGAAATGATAGGGGACCCTTATCGCTAAAGGCTATTTTCGCTAAAATTCTCGATAGACTGGATTAACTTGTCCTCATATTTAACACAACGCATGAGTTGCAGTGCTTAACAACGTGGATTCGTAAAAGGGTTTTTAATTTTGAAATTTCCGAAATTAAAGTCGATTTTTGTTACACTTTATAAATTTTGGTGATCGGGGCTACATTACGTCCCCGTGCAGCGACATTTACTATACTTTCTAAAATTACACTCCTTGATGAGTTTCTGAAATTTTGCATTAAAAACGCTCCGTAGAGCAAAAACATGATTTAACGAATGGATGATTATCCTGTTCAAGGATGGCTAACTCATTTAAGGTACTGAGAGCCAAGTAGGGAGCGGATGATACTCCGAAAGTTACTCTGTAGTGTATTCTTTAATTTCTCAGCAGTAGAAAAACCCCAAATAAATCATCAAAATTTCCTATGATCTGGTTTGACAAATATTTGACAATACATTTGTTTAATATAGCATATAAATACAGCTGGAAAAGTTCGGAATCTTAGTAAAATAGTTGAAGTTTAGGCCCCGAAGAGAGGCTATCTGGTACCCCAGCTTACACCCTTTGTGATACAATGGTGAGGCAAATAGAAGGCTGACGAAGACCGATAATCTGAGGAAGAAACTTTAGAAACGTATTTTTTGTATATTATATACTTTTATGAAATCTGAATAGGATGAATGAAGTTTAGAGTTTTTATAGAGACGGGACTAGAGACACAAAAATCGCCGAAAGGTTTGCGTATAGGTATCTCCAAAGTCCGGATCTATGTGCCTAAAAGGAAATAAATGAAACAATAAAATTTTCTGAATCTTTTCGAATAGTTCAATTTTTGTAGATTGTTTCACTTTAATATCATCAGACGATAAAGAAATATTATATATCTTGTTTATCTTGTAATATCCACCCAATTCAATTGCCACAGGTTAGTTTGTTTCGCCAAATATGCGACTCCAGCCTAGCATAAAGGGTACTAGTTCAGCGCCGAGCAGAATATCTATGGACCCAGGCCTACGAAAACTCTTGTCAGCTATTGGTAAATTATTAATATGGGATCAATTCTGAGTGTTAATCGTAATTTTAGGTTGATCTGGGCAGACCTTAGGTAAAATGATAGCCTCAAATGTATAAGGTAAGATCATTTTTACCCCAAGGTTCATTTATATTTACATATAGTATGTCCCTGTAACAGCTTTTTGCTAAATAATAAAGGACCTCGCACGGAATGATAGGAAAATGGTCCTCGGTTAAATTGCATCAAATTTTAGTATGTTATAGGTCTTGGCCTTCTCAGCAATAGTTCTCATGGGCACAATGCTCAAAAGTCAATATAGCGCAAGCCACTACTTGTTGAAGACAGAACCATTAATAAATCATTTAACGAGGTTCCAAAAAGCCCAAAACATCAAAAGTTTGTAGGATACATTTCCCCCTCCCTTTTCGAGGATGAGGAAAACGATGGTGATAGTTTCGATTTCTGAAACCCTTACAAACTACCCCTATCAAGGAAAAACCACCCCAATTTTCCGACCTCTCGGTCTTGGGTTTGCGAGGGCTCGTCAGATCGGGTTTTTTGGTGTGTAATAATAAGTTCAGTTAATTTACACTAGAATGCTCTGGACCAACCCCCGGGGGTTGAACCTACCCTCGCCCGTAATAGCAATATCTCCAAGCAATAAAAAAAATACGGACAAGGTTTCTTTATCGATTCTCGAGGGCAGAGGGATCACGATGGTGGTATTATTTTTCACCCTACCCTCACGCAACTACCCCCAATTTATAAAAACCACCCCCTCTCCATGTTGTCGGTCCTAGGCATGCGCGAGTTTGTTCGATCGGGTTTTTGAAGAGAATATCAGCTTCAAATGGAATAAGTTACCAACGGCTGCATCAATGCCCGGTGTTTTTGTTGGGTTTGTGGATTTATTTATTGGGAAAAAATATTTTTTTATTTCATTAATTGTTTAAGAATTGATATGCTCTTTTGATATTTTTTATTAAAATTATTTATTGATGTAATTATGGAAGGGTAGGGTTAAAAAGAAACACACCAGAATCGTCATTACCGCCGTCAAAAACCTGTGAGAAGCCCGTTCAAAGCCCGTTTTTCGAGTAATTTCGGTGTTGCGAGTAGGGTAATTTCAAACCCCGAGGTTGTGGTTTAGTAATGTACAGTTTCCGTTATATAGGACCGGACAGCATGACATACTAAAATTTGGTGCAATTTAACCGAGGGCCATTTTCTTATAATTCCGTGCGGGGTTCTTTACTTACTGACTTACTATTAATTATCTTTTGTAGTTTGCAGATTTTCTCCAAATTAAGTAATATAAACGTTAAAACCTTAAGATAGATTCATAATAAAATGTGAACATGATGGACAAAAGCACCAATTTTTTTTTAATTACCCATATTTTAGGCTTTGAATTTTATGTAGGATCCACTTTACACACCACTCACATGGCGACCATCTTGGAAAATGTAGGTAAATATTGTTTATTATGTTTTTCTCGGTATATCTTTGCTCTAACGGAATACCTACCTCTATACTTTATTGAAGGACTTCACTTTTTGCTATTCTCTGATTGCTTTATATATGTGAAAGTATCTTTCACTTTTGCCTGAAGCCAACTCAACCCAAGGAGTTATTCTTTGGCACAGATTATCAAAATGACGTATCATCCCGTTAAGTACCACAACAACTGCAATTCCATTCCATTCAGAATTATAACACCATATACATTATTGAATATTCTCGTGTCTGCTTTTTCATGATAGCACTGCAGCATAATATGATCACTTTCTTGAATAGTAGCAGACGTGCCAGGGATAATTATGATTTGTTTGCCCTCGGACGATCTATAGTGGCTATCTTGTTTGACAAAGAAAGATATATACAAGAATAAAACGCTAATGTAAAAAATATAAGATTCTTTTTGTAGAAAATTAAAAGCCCTTCGATAAGGTATTAATGGACACATGAGAACAATAACACTTACCAAAAAAACTTAATAAACAGTATTTAACTAAGAGGGCCACCATGCGGGTGGTAAAATGAAGTGGATCCTACTAAAAATTCGAATTTTTAGGATATAGATGGTTCGCAAAAAAGATCGTGCTTAAATTTTGACATTATCTCTCTAACTAGTATTACGCGCAATTGAAATGAAAGTATAATTTAAGATTGCCGCTGGAAAACACATTATTAGAGAGTAAAATTATAGGCAGTTATCAACTAGTATGTTATTAGATATCATTTGTCTCATTTTTATGAAATTGTAAAACATTTTTTTTTCACGGAAAAAAATTTAGTGAGAAAATAAACACAATATTATTTATTTTTTTATATTTAGACTGTCTTGTCTTAAAAATTATTCTCGGATAGACCCACTTCGACAATACAATCTCACCATACCATCATATCCTAAATATATTCATTTTTTTTCTTATGAGGTTTTCTACTACATATAACTTCTAATTACAAATTCTACAAAAATAACAAACTAATCAGAATATTGGAAAAAATTAATTTTCCAATACGTTATTACTTAATTTTGATATTTTTGTAGAATTTGTAATAAGAAGTTATATGTAGTTATGTAGTAATAAAATATAAGAATGCTAATTACTGAAATACTTTATACAACATGAAAACAAGCTTATCGAGTATCCCTGTTCATTCATAACCCACGCACTTTGTGATATATGAAACTAATTATTTTTTCGTTAATATAAAATTAGCAGTAATTCCCTTGAAATAGGGTGGGAGCTTGTGTCATCGTTGGTGTTTATTATTGATGGTAATTTATGAAAATAACCGTGCATGTCTGCAATTGCTTAATCGACAATGCGTGGCGAAATAACGAAAAAACACTAACTGAAATCCTACGTACTTATCGCTTCAGATATTTTCCAGTAAGTTCGTTGAGAAGCTAACAGCTGTAAGTATTTTTTTAATTGTTTATACTTAAATTCTCAAACATCAGGCATAGATTGAAACTTTTAAAATGCTTTATCTATTTCTCACGAAAACAGCCTAAATAGCATCTACAAAGCCAATATCTTTTTATCGTTTTATATCTTAATCCAATCTAGAAAATAACATAGAAATACACAAAGTAGAAGAAATTTAGTAACTCGATAATCAAGCCAACGTAATTGATTATTTAAATTGTATTTAATTTTGTGGTATTATTTTTAAAACATTCACAGTTTTATAACGTCTAACTAACGCTTTTAATTGCGGAAATAAAAACATTTCTAATTTAGTTTTATGGGTGAGGCGACAGGTTTAACAGCATGTGATATGCTATGCATATTATTATTGTTGGTAATTATCAGTACATATATTGGAAAATAGTAATTTAATTTGAGAGAGACATTCTCTGTAAATCATTCTATAATTAATATATACGTATTATAAGTTTCTATTGCGCTACTTTATAATATGTTCGTGATGGAAGCTAATTTTCTTATCTCTTCCATCCCCAAACGCAGTACTATATAAGTATTTTTTTGGCTTCCAACGATCGATTACTTTGATATAATATATAGTCTGGGGCCTCACGCCCCTTTTTTAAAATGATTACTAATGCCGCTAAAGATGTTGATCGTGGAACTGACACTTTCATGGCGTAGGACTGGAAAACTTGCCAGAAAATTTGTAGGACAATTTGACCAGCATATACTCCCATCATTATATGGTTTTATGCACCAGTAGTTGGTACGTTTTAGTCCCTGCGTTCTGTAGTAGATTCATTATTTTGTATTTTCTGAAAATGTATTATTATAACTACTGTCATTAAAAATTTTCTTGGAGATAAGGTTCCTGTAACCAATAAAAGAAATAAATTTTAATGTTTCGGCTAGGGGCCCTTAGCCTTCATCAGAATATTTATTAATTAACTAGGTAGAAATATGTTTTTTTTATATATAATAATTATTAATAGGCTTCATAATAACAAAATTGTAAATTTCGGAGAGCAAAGTTGAAGCACATATTGGACGCTTGGCATGGCAAGGCGACAAGAAATATATAATAAATAAAATAAAATTTATTAAAACTACTTTTTCTTGGCCATCAGGTATTTGATATAAATGAGCCTGACATAGTACTCCTACCTACAAATCAAGGTAATATATATCATTAAGTTCTCATCCACCGAGACAATCATCACCTGTAAACGGTAGGAAAAAAATGGACCAACAGCGCCGATGATTCCAATATGAGCTTAGCGACTACTCGATCAGTCTTTATAAATAATGTCCGCATTTTCTTGGTCTGTAATAATTATTTATTTTAATGCCTTATTTATATTTAAATTGTATTTAAACATTTAAATCGCCCTCTTATTGTTTGCAAATCTCAGTTTTAAAGTATTATTTCATCCTATAGTAGAGCTTTAGTATACGTAGATATAACATATGAGATGACTCAACGTCCACTTGTTAGGCTTGAGACCAAGGGTTTCCAGGTTCGAATCTCGACTGGGGTATGAATGTTTAGAAGTATTTTAATTTTTATCGAGATGGTAGCAGTAGACTAAATAGGATTTTTTGTTAGACAATCCGGCTAGGTCAATTTATTCCTGCATTGGCACTGAATAAAATATAAATGGTTGGTAGTGATGAATATGCTCCTTACCATTCCATACTACTTGAGAAACCACCAATATTTGCTTCTAAGAAATGGGTGACTAAGACAACTGAAATACTCTATCAAATAATAAAAAACAAATGTGGAAGTCAATAAATCCTACTAAGTATGGCTGGAACAAAATTTATATTGAGGAAATGTTAAGCAAAAAAAGGGCAAGAAGTTCTAGAAATGGTTGATGTGTAGTTGTCTTTGTACGTATGTTCTCATTGAATGATAGAATAGTTGTTGTTAAACAAAATGTTAATGATAATAGGCCGATTTAAAAAAAGGGGCTAATTTTATTCAATACTTGTTATTAATATATATTAGACCAGCGAGATAACTTCGTGAATTGTGCATTGAGTGTCAAATTAAAGCTTATTGTGGATACCTGGGGCATCGATAAATTATTATCCATAATATACTGTTTATGATATATGCAGATCATTACAGAAAACGAATTTAAATTAGTAATTTTACAAGTTTGATTCGGTAGAATTTAAAATGCATACCATTATCATTAGCCTATATTTGTCTTGTTCCATTTAAAAAACTAGGTAGTATACGAAACATAATGCGACCTTTGATTCTATACAATTTAAATTTCAGTTTTCAGTTGAAAATGCGGAGAACATTTAATAAAAAGGATAATTCAATAGATGTGGTGTTTACCAAAGAGAATGATAGTGCTACGTTTAAACCAAAAAAGAAGCCAGGATTTCGAAATAATCTCTATAATTATATTCAAGAATACACTGATTATACTGGAATTCATGGATTTAAGTACATGGGGGAACAAGACAGGTCTATATTTGAAAAGTAAGTAGAAATTGGGCAGAATGATTTAAATGCCATTGATAAGTGTTATTTAGCTTTCAGCTTAATTGATGTGATTTAAAAAACGTTGAATAATTATTAAACTGTTCTTATCGCAACTTCTCAACCTAAACTGTTGGATAGACAAGGCCTCACAGAATGTATATTTACTTGAATATATCTTGTAATAATGAACAGTCAGGTTAATATAATTTTCCCGCGGCCGGCGGCCCCCAAGATAATATCTATATTCACTCAACATAGTAGGCATGAAAGTTAACAATATCATACGGATGTACGTTATTTTCGTAACACATACGGATGTTAGAAAAATATCAACAGTAGGCGGCGTATATATTACTACTTGTCCGTCCTAGCATACATATGTTAGGAAAATGTCAACTATCAAAACTGTCAATAAACGTCATGTCATGTTTTAAACGATTAAATTATGAAATGAAAGGTAAGTTGTTTGGGTTTGTCACAGGAAATATATTGTATACAACTCGCTGGGAATTGTCTAGCATACTCATGTAATTTTCAACATTTCCACTTGTTTATCAAGTTTCACTTTCCATGCTCGTTTTGTAATATACTATTTCACATCCTCTTGGAAAGTGGTATGTAGACTGTTGAACTTGAAAGACTGACAGCACGCTGTAATTATCCGAGGGGAAATTACCCAACCATCATGGCAAGACAAGATTTGTCTCTGAAAGTATCATAAAGAATTTAAAAATTCTGAGGTCGACGAGCTATATAAGGGAAAACGCTAAGAGCGAGAGATTTAAAACGGTCGTTGAGGACAGCATAGTCCCTTCCAAGCAACATTTCACCGACTACTTTTTTACTAATTCCAACGTCAAAATTAGTGCAAATAGTAGTCGGATGGTAACTTAGATCTTCTAGTCATGAATTGACATCGGAGCAACGTTCCTTGGACCTCGCAAATCTGCTACTTTAGTTCGGAACACATACCAACGTTGGTTTGATGTCAGAAAATGACTTATTTAGGTTTGGTGTGGTTTGTTTTTAAGTAATCTTCCAACGTTGATTATAAATTAGTAACTGACTAAATAGAACTGGTTAACTCATGGGTAACCTTTTCCCGTCGGCTAGACGTTGGTGAGCGACCTAACAGATTTAGTTCTTTTTAGCCATGTACCAACATCGATTAAACGTTGGCGACTGCCTAAATAAGTCTTTCATTTTTCAGTAACCTACCAACGGTTAGATCTTGATAAGATGTTGCGGTGAGATACATTTTAATATTCGTAAATTTATATACGTATGTACCGACTTCGTCATATTTATTGTTTCTATCGAAATCAAGAATGGGCGGCCATGTTGGATAAACATTTGTAAAAATTTTAGTTTAAAAAATAAAATACGCTGAGAAGCACTTATTTATTCCTTAAATTATATATATGCGATATTTTTCAAAATATTTTTTTAGAAGAATTTTTTTAAGTTCTTTTGAACGAAAGTAGAAGTAAGTATTATTTTAATGCTTTTAAGATGAACGTAATTCTTAAAGGGTATTTTTTTAGATCTAGCCGACATACATTAATCGATAAAATTTGTTTTGTTTGAATTTTGTTGGTCTTCTTTTCACAAGAAATTTCAAGTTAAAATTAACGTATTATTCTAAATGGCAACAATATTTTATGATATAGCCATGTTCTAAACAAATGATGGTAGGCTAGGTAGACAAAGTTGGTTAGTTTTACTAAAGTCCGTCTCTCTTGCCAGATTGAGACTCGAATATTACCGACGTACGATGTAACAAAACAATTGCAACGTAGTCAGTCTCCGACGTTGTAGCAACCCATATTTTATTGTACCAATTTGGTATTGATATGAGTTTGCACGACGTTTTGCATACGTCGCACACTGACTTCTAATTGAAAACCCCAACGTTGGCTTGCCGTTGGAATATTGCTTGGGCTACCAAAAACTATAGGAAAACCTTTCTGGAAGCCCTATATATGCTAAATGAAACACAGTTGGAGAAACTATTCAACATGGAGATTGTCCTACATTGGCCACGGAATGTATTTAGAAAGACACAACGTGGTGTTGAAGGTCACAAACAGACAGTTTCGGGCTCCTTTCCAATCTAGATCATCGCTCTGGGCAACACTTCAGAAAACAAAATTGTTCCTCCACAGAATAAGTTACGTTAAGGCACCACATTAGCAGGAAAACTACCAGCCCCATTCCCAGCAGGACACATAGCATGGAGATCGTTCCATAATAATGCCCACTGAAGTGGACTTAAGTACAAAGACACTTTAACTGTAATGCTACTTTGAATTACAAGATCTGACCCGTATGGATACGGTCATTGATGAGGAACTACCAGAAGACGCCGACATCTAGTCAATTAATAACGCCACTAGCCAACTTGGTGCCCGTATGAGGGAAACTAATATACCAAAGTAAGAGAAATCGCTAGGCGACGTATGTAAAGATCAATGACAAAATGCAGTTAGCAGAAAATAAATTATTCCAAACAAATCACTCTCGTCTTTTCTGAACGCCACTGCATGCTGTCCAAAGTTCATTAACTGCTGAGACGCCTTCCGGAAAGGGATCTATGAGTCCACAAGACATATTGAAGAACCAGGTACATGTATACAAAAAATGTAACGAACTTATTGGCACCAGGAACTTTGCTGCTCATGGCCGGGCTGACAAAATTAACCGGAATGAATTTTCAAACGTCCACGCCTGCACCTAGTTTCAGTTTACAACTTGTGGTTGAACAATGAGCAGCAAATACTGGACTGTTTGTTGAGGGACCAATTGCGCCAATTCTGAAAAACAGATTTGACTGACCCGTGTAATTGAAACTACGAGCTATTTATAGGTATCTTGGGTGTTGAAGATATGGGGAAACTTCTGATCTTCCTGCAAATATCCAGCAGTAGAAATCTGCAGAGAAATTTTGTTAAAGAATAATCTGTAAAATAGTGAAATCTGCACGTATTGTAAAGTTTTAAGTTTAGTAGGGAACTGTGGAAGGACTTGATGCGTTGCTACAAGAAAAGTTAACCTAAGCGCACTGGGCAACAGCTGTAGAGATCAAGAATACTTCATACGCAGAGTAGGTTACGTTAAGGCACCCTACCACATGAAGAAAGTGCTAGCTACACTACAATTGCTAAAGCCTAACTTTATCTCTGTGCATACCTAGCGAAGTGGGTTATTCCCAATAAGTGGTTCGGATTTCACTATAAACCGTAAAGCCCTGCCCCGTCTCCTTTACTCAGACAAGTCTAGATCTTCTAGGCTTAAGAGGGTGAGTGACCCTCTTAAGGTGATCTGGAAGGAGATTTATATTTACGAACATTTACAATTAACTGTGCTGTGCGCAACTTTATCAGCCAACTCTTCACTGAACAGTATATTCTGGACTGGTTTGTTAAGGGACTAACTACTCTAATCCCCAAAAAGAGGGTTGTCAGATTCGTGGAATTGAAGACCGATTGAACGCCTCAGTTCTTGATACGACCTACTTATATATATTTTGTGTTGGGGAATTGGGGTTAATTCTGGTTTGTTGACAAGTACCCAGTAGTAAAAAATTACGTCAAAACGTTTGTGATTTTCAAAATTGGCGCCTTCATACAGGCAGTCAAACAGACATGGAGACATTTTCTTTTTTTTACCATGTAGCGACACTTTAACTTAATTTCGACGGTCGTAGAGTGAGTGAATAATTGAACAGCTGCATCCAGAATCGCCACTTTTCTTACCTTGTTTAAGTATACAGTACGGGGAAGGCTACTAGCCGTATAGCCCATACACCTATGTATACTTGCTTTCAAAACTTTCGCGGTCACCTATTTTCCGCTGTATTAAATCAGGGTTGTAATAAATGCCTCGACTGACAGAGCCAGACAAAGTTTCGATGCTTTCTAAATTAGAAGAGGGGTGGTTCATAAGAAGGGTTGCTACTCATTATGAACTAGATAAAAGCACTGTTCTATGAGTAAAGAAGAGGTGGGATCAAGAAAGGACTGTGACTAGAAGGCTGTGTTCTGGAAGACTCAAAATTTCAAACGCGGAGCAGGACGGAGCATTTTTGGATAATTCAAGAGAAAACCCTTTCAATACGGCCAGACATGCGGTTTTTGAGACCAACTTTCCAGGATCGTGGATGACAGCATGCCGACGTGTTAAAAATTCAGAAATTATAAATTTCGCAAGTGCAAAGAAAAATATATTAACAGAAGAAAATAAGCAGTCCCGGATAATATTTTGCCTGAATTATATATACCGACCTATACATTTTTGGAACGCTGTAATATTTTCTGACGAAAAAAATACTTAAATCGTGCAATGATGGTCGTTTACTGGTGTATCGACCAGTAAATTCAAAATTTTCTGAACGATATGTTCCACCAAGAAATAAGTCTGGACGATTCTCTGTCAACGTTTGGACTTGGATGAGTATTCTCGGTCCAGGTCTAGCCTGGCGCGTTGATGATCGATTTAATGCAGTAGCTTACCTTGACATCTTGCAAAATGTTATGCTTTCTTCTGTGGAACAATTATATCCCAATGATTTCATAATTCAATAGGATAATTGCCCCATCCACACTGCTCGAATAATAACATAGTGGTATCAAAATAACAATATTGAAATATTATCATGGTCGTCCTGTAGTCCTGATATGAACCCCTTAGAATTGGGGTTTAATTGTCAATCAAATTTATAAAAGGAACTTTAGACCTGCTAATGCTGAAGAATTGGGGGAAGTTATTCAAAACGTGTGGGAAGAGTTGAGCGAAGACTAAAATTATTGGCAAAACCTTATAGAATCTATACCCGGGAGATTCAATGCAGTGCTAGAAGCTAATGGGGCCATGACAAAATATTAAAACCTTTTTTAATATATTTGTATTTAATTTTATGTTCGTTTAATTAAATTTAAATTAAATGTCAATGTCATCTTTAACCTAATCTCAAAATTATCTTCACAAAGCTAAAATCTTGTAAAATCGTTGTTACCTAATTTTGAATGTGTACGCAAAAGTTTGAAAGCAAGTGTATATATGCAATATGGGTTAGAATCACTAGATGGTATGAAATGGATGGTGAATGCCCACCATAGTACCATTTAATTATTTGTACCTTCTCTTCTGTTAAATAAATATCAATTTTAACAGGTTAATATTATTTTGAGTGCAATAATACCTAAGTTTCGTAAGCTTACCTATGACCTAATAAGTACACAAATTAGATTAAAAGACACTAAATAGAATAAATAATTTATAAAGAAATAATATTTGGGAGGCGTACTCTCGATAGGGTTAGGAATAGATACCCGAAAAGTTCCCATCCCATTCAGAAATGGAAAGTCCCTTTTTTGCAAAAAATACACCGCTAACGGGGACTTAACGCCGATTTTTCTTTCTTATCTTGTAAACCGTTCGTTCGAAGACAAAAAATTATAGGGAATAAAAATTTGTCGTCATAAAAAATGTCCTATAGACTTTGTAGCTTATCTCCACCTATTTCGCAGTAACAGCGTCCAAACCGAGGAGTAGTTTGGAGCGCACAGGTAAAAATCGGTCTTACACAAGTTTCACAGCGAATATCTCAAAACCGGTTGCCTTAACGAAAAAGATGCCCAAGAGTGAATGTATAAAGTGGAATTTTCTGTATAAGGTGCATGTCTAGCGGATATTGACGCAAATGATTTTTATTTATCTTCCCCTTTTTTCCACAAAGATGCGTTTTCTTTATTTTGGCTATTTACCACACCACCCTTGAGGTAGAGCTCTCGGTGCATTTTTTTAAAGTGGTTTACCCTGTAGGCCTATTCCACTAAATTCAGTCATTAGAGGGTTATTCATCGACGAAAATTTCTTCAAATTCGGAATTTAAATATCGTTGCCCATGACAATTAGAACATATTGTTCAGCTGCGCAATCCAACCTTAACACAGGCGCATCGTTTTCTACAACCCTTTTTGCAGCTGCAGGATACCAGCTGAATGGTGGAAATTGGTGCTGGTAACTTGGTAGTGTAAATGGGAACTAAGATATTGCCCACTTTCTTTCAACCCCATTCCGTTGTTTCCAAGTTTTCTCCTCGCCAAGATCGAATTTGATATATATAGCCGTAATATTTTGAATCTTGGCGAGGAGAAAACTTAAAACCAACCGAATGGGATTGAAAGAAATTGGGCAATATCTTAGCTCTAATTCTCCCATTTAGATCACCAAGTTAGGAATACCAATTTCCATCCTTCAGCTAGTATCCTGCAGCTGCAAAGACGGCTGTGCGAACGATGCACCTGTGTTACGGTTGGATTGCACTGCTGAACAATATGCTCTAATTGCCATGGGCAAGACTGTTTAAATTCCGAATTTGAAGAACTGTTCGCCGATGAATAACCCTCTAATGAGTAAAATTGGACAGAATTTTAGTGGAATAGGCCCACAGGGTGAACCACTTAAAACAAAAACGCACCGAGAGCTCTACCTTAAGGGTGTTGTGGAAACGAGCTCAAATAAAGAAAACTCATCTTTGTGGAAAAAAGAGGAAAATAAATAAAAATCACTGGCGTCAACATCCACTAGACATACATCTTATAGAGAAAATTCCACTCTATAAATTCACTCTTGGGCATCTTTCTCGTTATACTAACCGGTTTTGAGATATTCGCTATGAAACTTCGTGTAGGATCGATTTTTACCTGTGCGCTCCAAACTACCCCTCAGTTTGGACGCTGTTACTGCGAAATAGGTGGAGATAAGTGACAAAGTCAATAGAACATTTTTTATATAGAATTTAACGACAAATTTTTATTTCCTATACTTTTTTCTCTTCCAACGACCGGTTTACAAGATAAAAGTGAAAAAGCGGCGTTAAGTCCCCGATAGGGGTGGTTTTTGGAGTGGGAACTTTTCAGGTATTTATTCCTAACCCTATCGAGATACGCACCTCAAATATTATTTCTTTATAAATTATTTCTTCTAAAGTATCTAATTTGCATGGACTACTAAGCCCAACGGACTCTAGTAAATATTAAATTAATACATACTATCGACAACCACAGCGGCGTCAGCGTACAGTGCATTGGATCGCTCCACCTCAATCACATTCCATTAGATGACATTCTCACCCGTATTCCACGTATACATAAGTGTATTGGATTTCCCTATAAGGCTAGTAACTGTCCCCGTGCTGTATGAGGTTTGACTCATGATTTTATAATTTAGATTAACAAAAAATGTCATTTAATCACAACTAACGAAATTCATAAAAATTTATAGAATTACTGATATCCTAATTTTATAGGCTATGGTGGTTAATCTTATTTTGCATATCACTCTGGATATGTATCAGTCTAATCATAGAAACTTGGGATAAATGGAATTCATCACCGGTTTTGGTAAGTTTTGCGAGAAGTCCAACTCCTGTTTGGCAAATACCTTTTCCTGCAGTAACTATTTGTCCAGAAACTAAAACCAGGCAAAGCTTATACAATTTCACAGATGCCTATGACAGATACAGTCAAGAAGGCAACATGACAATAGAAGAGTAAGTAGATACTTTTGTAAAATTTTCTGTTAATACATGTTCTTACCTCAAAAGGACACGACACTAGATATATAGTGATGATATGATCTTTGATCAGAGTGTATTGAAATTGAAATTATTTTTTTTTACCGAAAAATATGGGAATAAATTTTGCTCTTTAAACACACTCAATTTCATTTTCAACGGTATCAAATCTTGCTTTCTTAAGTAATGATGTTACCAACATTTTTAATGGCCAACAAAAGATTTGCTGTGAATATTGATTACTTTTTTAATTACTTTTTCAGTGGTAAACAAATGTACTTCATTTTACAAATATTTGGTGTTATCCGTAAACTACGTCACGCTTTTTTAGTTATTTTTTACCTTTAACCAACTCCTTGCTACATTCTTTGTCCAATCTTGTGAACCTGTTCTCTATTATTACGTTACAATGCCATGTACCTCCCACTCTCTAATTTACGTTAAAGATTAAATTATTTTTAACTGTTAACTGCTTTAAAATTTCTTTGTATTGAGCTTTATAAATGCATATTTTTATTCTAACCCAGGAGTTAACCATCAGTTGCACAGTTTAAAAATAAGGATAATATTTAATATCTATTTTTTATAGAAATCATACGCTATTTTAAATAATAGGGTTTAAAGATTAATTACACACTAAATTTTAAGTATCCACTTATGGATGTTAACGTTTACAGCAAAAACGAAAAGTCCAGTACCTACATATGCGTTAAAATTTAAGCGATACACCTGTACATGCATGGCATTCCAGACATTTTCTAATACTATCTAGGTTTATATAGTCTATTTTTTCAGATTTACTTATATCTTCACTATCAGGTAGATACTACAATTTATATATATCGACCAATTGAATAAAACAGTTCAAAATAAGAAAATACATGACATAATTAATTCATACCAGCTCTTATCATTAGTCAATGAACCCATAAGAATTGCAACTGATTATAAAGAAAGCATAAGTTTGACTGCACTTGATTACCTAAGCAGTAACCTACACAATAGTGAATGTAAAATCACAAATTTGAAATTATCAGATCACCTTGCACAATTATTCACATTGAAAGCACCAACTGCATTCACAAATGAAACTCCAACTGTAGTAGCACGGCGTCACTCCAATTATTCATCAATAAATGAATTCAGGATATTGTTTGGGGTGGAAAACGTTCATTTTCCAGAGAACGCGGATTTGCAACTTGTTTTCAATCAGTTTTGGACCCACTTTACTTGGTGCTTTGAAGTTTCACATCCAAAGAAAATAATGAAACCAAAATATAATTCACAAGATGATGAAAAAAGAAAATGAAAAGGAAAGCAGTGCATTAGTACAATGATATAGTAGGCCAGCCACCGTAGACACAAAAATCGCATTAGGTTGCAAAAAATTGCACTGTTCTGACTTTTTGGGAAGTTGTTAAGATAGATACCAACAGTAAAACCAAGTTTGGAGCTTCGAAAGATCTGTGCTAACTGCGTGGGGCTCGAAAAACCCTGAAATTTTCGGACTTTTTTTAGTTTTTGGCTTATACCTTCTGAAATAAGCTACAGTAAACTATTTTACTATAGTCAGAAAGGCAACCGTATACAATAAACAAATTCAATCAATTATCGAATCAAAACTTAACTAAGTTAAGTATAGTAATTTTCTTTAAAATTTGCTATAAATTATAGTTTCACAATACAACAATTCGAATGTGACAACTATCTAACCTTACAGTATTTGATGCTGAAAATGAGTTTTCAATCATTCTTGTGGTGTATGACGAAAAATTCCCCACCCTTTATTTTTTCAAAAGTGATTGTATGTTTTATATTATTTAATCCAATTGTTTAAATTATAATAAGATGCAAATATTTTTTATTATTAAAAAGGTAATATTTTTTAGGATGAAACGTTTTTCTGAGAGTGCTCTTATTTGTGATAACAATCCTTATAATTATGGAAACAAGACAACTCATTTAGATGCAATAGATTTTTTAATGAACGTAAGTTAATTTTATGTACTTCACTTCAGCTTATGGTCAAGCAATTTTATTTTTGTAACTTAAAATTTATTCTTGAAACATATATTTATATTTTTAAAAGGTACAATTGGCAGTCAAAAATACTAGTATATAACTTGTGCATGTGCAACGACTTAACAAAGGTTTTGTGGCCCATACATATTGGTTTCTTCTTTTGCCAAATAACACCAACTCGTCGCGCTTTCGTGTTAATAACTCTCATGGCATCGAGAGACGTGGTCACTTGCCTAGATGCCTAAACTTTAGCTGCTTTCGTTTGTCTTGAACAAAGTGATTGTGATTAGTAAGCAACCAATAGAAATCAATAATTTGAAAAATATCTCAACTCGATTGGCTGTTTAGTGATTGTGTTCAGTTTGTTCAAGACAAACGAAAGTACCTAAGTAAACAGTATTTAGAAGCCGTACGCAGGGGCGAGCGTAGGTGCGTCTTTACTATGTACATACTTCGGTATGCGATGTAAAGCAACGACAGGCGCGGTTAGTACTTGGATTGGTGACCATTCCAACGGAAACCGCGTTCTCGCCTCACACATCTTCCAGCGGCTTGTATATCAGTGTATGCGCGGAAGCTATACAACCTTAGGCGAGGGTTGTATAGGAGATATACCATCCTTCGGAGGGGATGTAAAGCCGTCGGTCCCTTGTCTATTAAATGTTAGGCAAGTAAAAGATCCCTGCTCTTCTTAAGGGAAGAGGTTCGGCAAAATTCCTGGTTGGGGGTAGCTCGTCTACAGGCGTCGGTGTTAGGCCTCAGTAGCGGAAATAGGCCGACGTTAAATAAATGTATAAAAAAAAAAAATAGCCGTACGCGACAATGTAAATACCGTAGCTGATGGAAGAGATGATTGAACGATCAAGATGTGTTGAATATAATAATATGCATTCATCTTTTAATTTAAAAAAAATTGAATTGGTCTCCGCGGAATTGTCACTCAGGAACTCACTTTGATAGAATACAGAAGTATTCAATGTATTCGTGAGAACTTTTGTCATCCAAATTCTCATATTCCTTCTATTCACATAACCAGTGAGATTAAATGTCCAAAATATCATTTCAGCTTAAATCATCTAGAAACTACTCACAAAAATTCAAACGCGAAACGAAACAATACCTGATATAAATTAGCTTTGTAGAAATACAGATCCTTCTTTAGGATTATTTGGTAGGTGTTATAACACAAACATATCTTCAATTTTAATTTTCTCAAAGATATACAATTTAGTATAGTAACTTGAGGGTTTCATACTTCGGTTTTTGAGAAAAAGTGAATCCTTTCTAGAGTAGATAGAGGGTGTCAACATTAGTAGATTTTTTAACAGACCCATCTCAAAAAGTAAGGATGACTCCCCCCCCTCTTCACCCCTCAGATTTAATAAGGGGATTGTTTTAGTTTTTATTGATTGCAAATTGGGATTTTTGTTAAATAGTTCGAAGGTGGGTTATACAATGCTTCTTGGTTAATAGTACACACTATGACTTTATTTTCAGGCAATGGTATTGTGCTAAGGTATGTGCAAATTAGATCAAATAATTCCCTTTTGTTTCCTGCCCCTTTTTACCCACTTTAAAATATTTAGCATTTTATTTTGATAAATATTAGCTAAAATTTAGGCTGAAGTATGTGCACAAGAGCAGCCCCATCTACGAGAACAGCATCAACAGTGCTAGGTTTATCTACACTTGTTACATACTTATCAAGGCAACAAATTAAATCAGATTTGGTTCCGTGATACATGTTTCCCCATTGGGCAAGAGAAGGAGGATATCGATCTTCTATACCACCGTCACGACTTTGAGATGCTATATATAGCCTACTAAATAATTAATGTTTGACTTAAGTTCGCCTTCTTTAGAAGGGGTTTTTTGTTTAGTCCTTTTATTTTTAAGTGGAGCGTTGTTATATTTTGGGATTGGATCCATAATGGACTTCTGTGGATGCTGGTTTAGCCTTTCACTAAAAAACTGTTGGCACTAATTCATACCTTCTGTGAATAAACAATTTAAACATTCATTGTTAACGACTATTTTGCTGTCAAGGGCAAATAGTTCTGATGATGTTTCTTCAAACGGATTTCCATATTCCTTAAAAAAGTTTTTTGTTCTTATGGAGCCTTACCTTGGAAACATACACAAAAATTAAGTCATAGTCATTATGCACAATTTTGTGCTCTATCGAATGGCACCAAAGGACGTTTCTATCTCTTATCGTTTTTGAGAAAAACAATAAAAACTAAAACATTCCACATATCAAATTTGAGGGGAGTGGAGAAGGGGTCAGCATAACTTTTTGAGATGGGTCTGTTCAAAAATCTACTAATGCTGATACCCTCTGGCCACCCTAGAAAGGATTTGCTTTTACTCAAAAACCGAAGTATCAAGGTATTTTTGGACGACAAGTCACTATACTAATTGTCGTTTTTGACTATAATTATACCTATAACATTGTCGACCTCTTCCGCTGTTCTTTTACTTGATCTTCCTGTCTCACTTTCTGCAATTTGTTACCATTGTAGAAGTAACTTCTTTAATAGTTTTAGACGTTACAAAGTCGGGAAACGCTCGGAACGGAAAAAGTTATGGTGTAATACGTCCATTTACCATTTTCATTTTTGGGCCCAAAGTATATTTTGTTCCACGGAAATTATTTTGATCTCAAAAATTTTGAAGAAAATCAATAAACAGCTCAACTGAAATTTTGACAGTACTAGACATTTCAATCTGATATTAAAAGTGATATTGAAATAGCAATGATTTAAAATATGCCTCGAATATTCATAGATGCTCTTGATTTTCTTTGTTGGTCTCTTGGTTTGTACAATAATAGACACTTTTTATAGATCGCCCCTCAATTTGGAGACGTACTATTTTCTTGCAAATGGACTTTACTGAATGAAAGTTGTTACAACCTTTTCACCCCGGTACAAACAGAAGATGGATTGTGTTTTACCTTTAACATGTTAGATAAGAGTGAGCTACTGACAAACAAAGTGTAAGTATAAATCAGAAATATCAATATCCATAAAATTCATTCGCCATCCTTAAGGTTGAATTTCTAATCAGAGCCAGACGGAGGCGTTGCCCTACGCGTCAGTCAGATGCGACCTACTCTACGTTTAGACACAAACGAACGTCTCGGGGACGCTTAGGCAGCTATAGCAAATCAAATACAATTATTACCATCATATTGGTACCTCAAAAGTTAGATGCATCAGTCAGGCGCTGATTGGAAATCCCATCTTTAAATAGGCAAGTAGACAATTTTTCTTTTATTAATATTTTAATAATATCTAAGCATAAAAACAGTTGACCCGTATTTTTTATTTTATTTTTTTGATAGCGCCTTATAGTAAAAAAAATGATGAAATTTAAACTATGTTTAAACGGTTAGATATTGCCGTAAATGTTCAGACTATTCTATTGGCTATGACGCAATAGCGTAATCAGCAGAGAAACAAGCGCTAGTAAAAAGGTGGAGTCAACAAGGTTGTGCAAAACGTATGTGCGGTGCTGTCGGCGTTACATTGAATGCGCGCGCATGTTACGCTATTGCGTCACGAGATAACCGGCAAACTGTCTTATTTAAATCCACTCTAATCTTAAGCATATTCATTTTACAATAAAGCTAATAATAGTCGGTAAAATTACTTTGAAATTATATTTATAACATATTGAAGAGTCATACTATAATGCTATATTATTACTTTTGTCATTTTCTTTATTGTCTACTAGCCCATTATGAAATAAGCAAGTCAAGAATCCGATAGCAGATCGACTGGAATCTAAAATTGGTTGGGAGGGTGGTCAATAAGGATTATTGAGCCACAGCACTTAGGCCCCATTGGCCCCCTGTACATGCTCCCTGTAGGCAGACTCTCACCTAGGCCTCCAACCAACCTAATCTTACGAAATAGGTGATGAGGCTGCCTAGGGGCATCTCCCTTACATCGGCCAAAGTAGGCCAACGTTCTGACAAAATGGATTCTTTAATTGATGACACAGCAGAACAGTCACAAAGTACATATTGAACCATCTCATCTTCTTGTTCACAACCTCTATAGAGAGGTATTTCGCTTAATCTCATATGATGACAGTGTCCATCTGGATTCCCGTTATAAAACGTAGATTCCTTGTGGATATTGCCAGATAGTCCATTGCTGTACTCTTATTGGGGTATTTTACTAATTCCTTAGCAAGCTGACAGTTGTTTGTTCCATCCTACGGCTTCTTGAATTCATTGTGGATGTTCTCTTTAATTATTTGTGTTAACGCCGTGATCAGTAACAGACTAGCCGGGCCCGGTCCAAAGATACTTAGACCTGCTGCCTTCTTACCAGCATGTCATTCATGCTGGAGGCATCCACAATTGCTTGGTGACATTCCCATACTGCTCTTGTGGTAATTTTGTAACTTCTCAGGGCTAGTATGATACGATACAATATGATAGTATGATTGAATACAATACAATCTGTGTAGATTCCGATTGTTTTGCCCGTAGTTTGTCTACGGACAATCTCATTTGTGGCTAGGGTTATGCCCGCCTGTTCCGCTTGTACTACGCTGGCTCGCCCATCCATAGCCCATTTATATTGGATTTGCAGACTTCTGGAGTATATTCCACATCCTGCTCCATTCTTATTTTCTGATCCGCCTGTGAAGATGTTGATCACACCTTCGCCAGCAGCCTCGTTCTCACTATTCGTATGTATTATGTAGGGTCTGTCAAAGACAAACCGGGGAGAAATGCCATCTGTGCACGCCTGTATAAGAGGCGTCTTCCTGACAGCCTCATTCCACAGGCGACTTCTGGCCTATCCACAGCCTACATTTGATTGTATGCCAAATGCCAACGAATTTGAGGCGTACCATTGTTGTCAGAGCCACTTCTCCTAGATACATATCTAGTGGTGGCAGACAAAGCATCATCTCCATAGCTGTCGTTGACCTTTTTCGCATAGCTCCGGTTATGCTTAGGCAGGCGACTCTCTGCACTTGGCTGAGCTTGACCTTAACTGTAGTATCTTTGCTCTTAGGCCACCAAACCACAGCTCCATAGGTTATCATTGGTTTTATGACGGCAGTGTATAGCCATATGACTACTTTGGGTTTCATTCCCCAGGTTTTCCCCACGGTCCTGCGACACTGCTCATAGGAAATGTAAGCCTTCTTTAGTCTTCTATCTATGTGAAGATTCCATGTTAATTTGGCATCGAAAGTTACCCCAAGATATTTCACTTCTGATGCGAAACTTAGTATTGTATCCAGGAGGGCCTTCAGTGCTCCTAGTTTCCTTTTCCTTGTGAAGAGAACCATCTCCGTCTTCCTGGGGTTGACAGACAGGGAGTGTTCTTAGGGCTCCCTGCATTTTTCACAGAGGACTTCTTCGAATTTTCCGCTAAGTATTATTGTTAAATAATCTGCGTAGACAATTGTGTGGAATGCTTCTGAATTGAGGCGGCACAAGAGGCTATCAAGAACGATGTTCCATAGCAGTGGTGATATTACACCTCCCTGCAGACAGCCTCTCGCGACCATTCCTCGTACGCATCTCTCACACTGATTTGTACAGCTCTCTTCAAGATCATGTTGGTTATCCAGCTTCGCATGGCCGTGGGGATATTCTGCTCCACTAGGGCCGCTGTGATTTTCGGAAAAGTGGTCCTGTCAAATGCACCTTCTGTATCTATGAAAACACCTAGGGTAGACTCTTTATTGTCCAAGGATATCTCAATCCGACTCGCGACTGCATGGAGGGCAGTGTCGGTGGATCTTCCCAGGGTGTGTGTGTGGTTAGGATGTACTTTCACTACAACATCCCTTATGTATCGTTCACATAGCTTCTCCATCGTCTTGAGCAATAACGAGGTTAAGCTAATGGGTCTTTACGCTTTGGGGGTGGTAGAGTCCATCCGCCCTGCCTTTGGGATGAATACAACTTTCACTTCTCTCCATATCTCTGGAATATAAAGGTGTGCTAAGCACGCCCTAAATAATTCAACCAGGCACGGCAGTAATTCATCCAGTACCCATTGCAGTAGGGCGGGATAGATACCGCCAATGTCTGGCAACTTAAAAAGGGAGAAGCTCTGTATTGCACGTATTATTCTGTCCTCTCTCACTATTTGGTTGGCCATTTGCCAATCCAAATCCGAGGGTTGGATGTCGGCTTCATTTGGCCACTTCTTCCGTTCTGTTATCACAGATTCCGGGAAGTGAGTCTCCATGAGTAACTATAGGCTTTCACGAAAGTCGGTGGTTCTTGTACCATCACTCCTTTTTAATAGGCAGAGGTCATGGTCTTTGTCTTTGGCAAGGAATTTGCATAACCTAGCAGTCTGTGAGTAATCTTCAATTTCGTCATAGTAGGTTCTCCACGCATCTTTTTATCTCTGTCTGACTATTTTCTTAAACTCTTTCAGATTGGTTTTGTACAATTCCCAATCGGATTCCTGTTTTGTCGGTTTTGTTTTGTTGAACGAAGTCCTAGCCTTCTTCTTGAGGTCAGCCAGTCCTCGACACCACCACTTGGTGGCCCCATTGGGCTGTTGCATCGGGCAGAATGTTTCAAAAGCTTGTCTCGTGGCTGCTTGCAAGATTTTGACATATTGCTCTATTTCGCCACTCATTCTGGGAACCCTCTTATTAACTCCTTCCAAGTTCTCCCTGGGTTGACATCGATATTTATCTCTATCAGTTCTCCGGGGATCTCGGAATGGTTTTTTGGATGCCTTGATGAGATTAATTTCAAAGTTTATCCATCGACGATCCTATAGTGTTACACCGTCAGACACATGCCAATTCTGGATCAGGCTGGATATATGCCACGTTGTTAATGTTATATCTATTATAGTCTAACTTCTAGAGTTAATAAATGTCGTTGTATTGCCTCTATTATTTACGCTAAGGTTGTTACCGGTAATATAGTCATAAAGTGACTTACCTCTTACATTGTTGTCTTCACTGCTCCAGGTCACATAGTGTGCGTTGGCGTCACAGCCCATGACTAATTTCCAGTTTTTATTGCGGCAGTGTGCTACTCTCCCTTATTGGTGGTGGAGTGGCCGAGTCCTGTGGGAGGTATACTGATGCCAAGACAACATTTGTCGGTTTGCCTGCCACCAAACATTCCACCTTCACGGCCGTTAGATCAGATGTTGAGAGGTGTTGAAGTGGCTGGGTTTTGATATTCCGAAGAACGTAGATGGCTGTCCTCGGCCTCTCTGTTTTTGTTGAGCTGAAAATAAGCCCACTTAGTTTTGAAAACCCTGTTATCCTGGTTTGAACTATCCAGGGTTCCTGAATTAGTGCCAGAGTATCCTGCTCCACATCAAGATGTCGGCATAGCACTGCCGTCGCGGTCCTGCATGTTGCAGATTACATTGTACTATGCTTACCTTATTTTGTGCTTTATAACGCCTCTTCTTCTTCTCCCAGCATCTGGTACACTTCTTGTCAATGATCTCGCACGCCCGTTGCCAACATCGTGTCACAAACGCTCGTACTAAGCAGTAGATCAAAATTTACTGCTTACAATAATATTTCAAATAACTCCTGTAATAACTCTATTTCCTATTATACTATTATTAGTTAATCGTATACCAAGGATTCAAACGAACATGCAATGTGTGAAATAAGTTTGAGTTTATCATTTTTAAATTTTATAATCCAAAACTACACTTTTTACTATATATTAATATACGCTATATCTGTCCCGTCTAAAATTATGAGTCCATTCCTTACAGTATGTCCTCAATTCGTATTAAACGTAGAAATATGATTTGCAAATTCTCTATTTGTATATTTCCTCATATAGGACATATTGAAGAAAAATCAAAAAAAGCATTTTTGAGCAATTTATTAATGTATTTATTTTACACATTAGAATGTAATATCTCATGTCAAAAAATTGACTGCCTGCGTTAGGTATGCAGAGATTTTTATAAGCCAAAGTAGAACGTAGTCAAATATACCAATATTTTCAAAATTCCTTCCAAAAAAATTCCAAGTAGTTGAATTATTTACTACTTAAGTATATTTATACAATGTGGTCCATATATAGGGAATAAATTTATTTTCTACGTTATGAATAGTATTTATGTAAAATTCCGAGACAGGTTAATTTTTGATTTTAATATTACATTTTTGACGCAAAATTTTCAGCCCATACTTCAATCCCCTTCCCGTGACATTTACAATCCCTATTTTTTAAATTGGAAAGGGGTGTTTGTGATACCTCATTTGAAAGATATATTCATTCTCTATTCAGCAATATCAACTTTCCCGATTTCGTTCACTATTTTGAAATTTCACAACACGAAAAGTAAGGAAATCCAAATATAAAAAAAAATAATTAACAAAAATATTATAAAATTGAAATTAATTTAAAGTAAATATTCAAATTGCAAACCGTTCACTTCTTGGCAATACGCAAGTTAATAAATTCCCCAAGAACGTTTCGTATCGCTACTGGAATTAATTGTTCAATTTATTGCCTTATCTTATTTTTTAAATCTCCAATATTGCCCGGTCTATTAACTATACTTACGAATTTAAGTATCCCCATAAGAAGTAATCTAGTTGCATCATGTTAGGATAACAGGCAGGCCACTCCATTGCGCCGCGTCTTCCAATCTATCCGCCAGGAAACACTGTATTTAAATAAACCCTAACTTCAATTTCACAATGCGGTGGAGCTCCATCTTACGATCCATTTAATTTGGATATAATCTTGTTAATGTTGGAAATAAAAACGTACATAAAAAATGTAGATACCAATCACCATTTATTGAACTCTCGAAAAAATAGGGACCAATAATTATATTTTCAATAATCCTAGCCCAAACATAATCTTTTCTGGGATATTGAGTGTAGGCCTCCATCATCCAATGAGGATTTTCTTTACTCTAATATGGACAGTTTTGTCTGTTAACGGCACCATTCAAACAAAACGTCGCTTTATCAGAAAACAGAATTCTATTTCTAAACTGAGGATTTGCATGACACATGTTCATCATAGTTTCACAGACTTCAATTCTGTGATCACCATCATCGTCGTTTAATTCATGTACCAGATGATACTTCCCTTTCCTCAAAACTCGCAACATTGATGATTTAGATTATTTTTAGCAGCGACTTGTCTGGTCCACTTGTGCGCATTTTCTTCAAAGCCTAGTAAAATATTTAAGTGTTTTTCCTCATCAATTTAGATTTCTTTCCTGATTTAGGAAGGACATTTCCATTTTCCCAAAATTTTCATTCTGCTCTACTTTTATCATCACATTCAATCATTATTAACCTTTGAATTATTTGCATTTCACTTAAATTTTATCTATAACTAGTGAACGAAATCGAAAAAAGTTGATATTGCTGAATAGAGAATGAATATAGCTTTCTGATGAGGTGTCATGGGCACCCCCTTCCAATTTAAAAAATAAGGGCTGTAAATGTCATTGGAAGGTTTTAAAGTGAGGGGGTGAAGATTTTGGTCCTAAAAGTGTAACTTTAAAATAAAAAATTAACATTTCTTGGGATTTTGTATAAACACTATTAGTAACGTATAAAATGAATTTATCCGCTACATATGGACTACACTGTATATCTTTCTTATAGTATATAAGTTGAGCATCATGACAAGTAAAGAATGCAAATGACAAAATACACGTAAAGAATAGGATTATAAATGCATTGGGAGCTTCTAATAATAATGGATGCCCAATAACTTGGCGCTAGAGAACATTTATCCAAATAGAAGACTTTCAGATCATAAAACTATAATATTAAGATATGACTTGTTTAAATCATATAGCAGTATGGCTCTAAAGTAAGTCAACATAGGTCGGCTTAAAAAATTATTATGGCAGCCAAGAAAAATGCAAGTTATTAAAATACCCAAGATATTTTATTGCTTTTTATCTTTTAATTGATGCAAAGGATTCCGTTGGCGAACTTACAATGGGCTGATCTTAAAGTGAAACGGTGAACAAATTCCATATTATTTATCTGTCTTTCTAACATAACACATTCATATAATAAATTTATTTTATGTTATACAAAATAAATTTATTATACTATAGGGTCTCGCTAATGACATATCACGCATTCACGTATGTAAAATTTGCGTGTTAAGTGTTTGTTATTTTGGGCCAGCAATGACGAAATTTGCAAATGCCCCGAATGTACAGTAGGTTGCACTAGCCCGACCAAAATATTGTTTTCTCACGGAATGTAGCACCTGCATCTCTTTTTATAAGCTCCAGAGATATCAGACAAATAATAATTTTTCTACAGATAAATTGGATGCGGTGAACCATAATCTTGCTAATATTGATCGTTTGGTCTTATAATCGAGCAATAGCTACTGATTTTTCCAATGAGCGTCTGAGAACCTGCTTCAGCTTTTATGGTGCGTAGTTCTGTTTAAGGAGACAACCCTACGCTGGGCCCGGGTCCCTGCGGTCTCTAAAATCCACTTTTACAAAACACTAAAACGTTTGAACACTACACTTGAATACATTAATCGACGAGTATTTCGCTAATCATGTTAGCATCATCAGGAGATGATTAAAACTGAAAACCAGACTTATTCATCTCCCGATTAGGCTGACATGGTCTTGGCGTTAGAAATATACAATATTTCGGAAAAATGAGGTGCCGAACGGATTTCTCTTTTACTTTCTCATCTATAGATAAAGTATTGGCGTCATGAAAAAATTCAAATTTATCCAAATCGACATGCTGTCTGTGTATCAGTCAGTATGTCTGTGTGTGATTCGTTTCTCTCGAACTGGTTCAAGGTACGAAGCTGAAATTTTAGTCATAAGACCTGGGTGGTCCGAAGAAGAACCTTATTGAATATATTGGTAAAATTGGTGCATCCGGGACGTCTCTAGATAAAAGTAATTTTTTGTTGAACATAAAAATGTTTCAATTTCAAATTGTTCAGGATGAAAAATTACACCGAAGTGCCCTCTTCACAAATTTCTTGCCAGAATGACAGGCACGTTCCCAGGAATGCCTAATGATAAGTTTACGCCGTATTCAAAAATTCTTCGAATAAAAATTGTTCACTTTGAAAAAGTCTCCTTTCATATTTTTCTTCAAAGTAGGTTCCAGGGAGGGCCTAAAAATAAGTTTTCGTTCAATCAAGCGGCGTTTAAAATTTAAATTTGTTTAGAATGAAAAATTGGATTGAAAAGGTTTTTTACAAATTTAAATGAGATGATGAGAAAGTGCTGCCGAAGTACATTCTCCCGAGACCGATTTTATCTTTTAAATAGGTAGCAAATGGGTGATGCACCAAAAAAATAAATAACTATTGAAATCGATAAAAATTCGAATTTTAAGAAAGAATATTTTCACATCAATCAATAGTTACTAATAAGTACAGCGACCTGAAAATTATAATTTTACCACCGAAAAGAATATTTATAAAATGACAATGAAGTTGCTGTTTTATTTATTTCCATCGGATTAGCAGTTTCATAAAATGGTAGTTTCAGGATGGCGTTAGAATATTTTAAGGGTAATCGATGATACGTCGAAAATATTAATGACAATAATGAATGTCAAAGAATAAGTCCTCAGTTCTTCCGCTACGATAAAAGATTAAAAAGTTATGGCCGAAGAAATGTCCGATTTTATAATTTTATTTGTAAATTCCGCCATTTAGTTATCGTAATTCACTAACTGTAAACCAACAAAAATCTTAAATACTCTTTTTCATTAACATATATTATCACCTAGGTGTTAATTCTTTGAACTGCTCTGAAAAAATCTGGCTTTTAAATTACATAGAAATATTTTAGAAAACGCAAAATTGTTGATATTTTAAGATATCAATGTAAATATTGGTGAAAAACTCAAAACGATTATCATTATATAGTTTATTTTTTATATATGGCATTTTTCGCGAAAATCAATATTTACCTTATTGATTTACCAAAATAGCACCAAATTTATGTATTTTGAAAAATTCCTATATGACTTAAATGCCAATTTTTTGACAATGCATATGCTTTAAATAGCCCAACAGAAATTCAGCAACAGAACTGTGTGATGATATACATCAACGAACAACAGCATTTGAGATTTTTTTGTCTGTACCTTTTTTTTGAATTGTGTCTTGTATAATGGTTACTAACTTTTTTGGAGAACCATCCTTAAAAATAGGGTGGAAGTTAAACGCCCGAATAGGATAGTACAGTTTTTATAAATTGCTAGTAAAATGGACCAATTTATAAAAAAAAAAAGTAAACGAAATCCGACTAGCAGCTTCCTTTTCCGAAGTTAAATCCTTGAGATACTGCATCATTAATAAATAAATAGCATCACAGGTAATTACGACCCCCTTTATCCCGGAAGGCTCTAGAAGAGCCTTGTGTGGGAGGGAGCTACACATTTAGAGACCAGGGACACACACCCAATATCCGTGTATAGTGGAAAAATCCTTCTCACAGTATTTTCCAGTGCCACGACCGGGGATCGAACCCGGAATTTTTGGGTGAGACACAAGTGCGGTCACCTCTCGACGACCAGTCAGTCATAGTCCATACTACAATCCAATTAATATTTAGCTTTGGGGATATTAAAATATTGTAGCATTTTTTCAGATATTATGTTCAGTTATGGAGCATTACAAGACATTTTTGAGGCTACCGTTTATTCAATAGGAAATAGTTTCATGCGACTACTGTATCAATACGTAGAATAAAATAATTATAATTTAGCTGTCTAAAATTAGTCTGAATAATACTTTTAAAAAATTTTTTGAATTAAGGAAGGCAATGTTTTAACCGTAAAGTAGCTGTAATATTTCTCGGAATTTTTGGTATACTTGATTTTTATCTTATTATGGATCATAGAATACCTTCTATCTGGCCTTAGATAGCTTTGTTCTAGTTTTTATAGTTAATATATTTTGACATTACAGAAAGTTGCATAAAAATTATATGACCCATGGGAGGAGCACTGAAGGTTGGACCTTGGAACATGGTTACCCCAAAAACGCCAAAAAAGATACATTTCCCAGAAGAGCTTTGTCCGCAGGATCTACGGCTGGATTGTTTCTATTAATAACAGCGTTTGAACAAGATTTGGATTATATTTGTAGAGGTCCGGTTCAAGGATTCAAGGTAGAAAAATTATTTACTCTAAGGATGTCCCAAAAGTACGTAGGCACACATTTTTTAGGACAAATTTAGTGAACTTAGCCAACCTTATCTGTAAAACATACCGCTTGACTATAACGTAATGTTAAAGAAACTTTGATACTAAATAAATTGATGTTTTTTTAGATTATTGGGAATATTAATAGTTAAAACAGAGGTTTGTGCAAAAAAATTTGCAAACGAAATAATTTTAAAAGTTTACGTTTTTCTGTGTCATTAAAATTTAAATTTTAGTCTGTTAATCTTGAAAAGTTCAGTGCAGTGATTCAAGTTTCATTACAATATTGTATATACTGCGATTGAATTTCACAGTGAATGTTATTCAAATCGTTTAAAGTGTATTCAAATTATTTTTGAAGAGCTATTTTCTGTTGAGAAACTAAAGATTGATTACGGAACAATGTCCATTTCTGGACTCTACTGGACGTCCGTTGGGTGTCCATTGTTTGTTTGGTGAACATCCAATGGAAGTCCATTGGACCTTTTGAGCTGTTTAGGAATGTAATTTTTATATTTGTGAATATTAGATAATAGTACATTATACACGAAGGGAGAGAAACGTCTTATTTTTCGTGAGGTGTACTTTGAGGCCCGAGGGCAACAAATACATCGAGGGAAAAATGGCGGTCTCTCCCGAGGTGTATATACTATTTTTTCCACGATCGGGAGTAGAAACATTTATTTCGTAAATAAAGAATTATAATAAATTGGAGCGAAATTACAATATTTAGAAGCCATTGGGATATTTCCATTCAACGTATCATGGCAACAGATATTTGTTTATAAATACATTTGTCAAGTGCAAAAGTTGAGTTTTGGCATTTTTGGTATGGAAAACCAAGAAGAACCGCAAGATATCGTTGAAGCTGCCAGTGCGGCAGTTTTAAACTTATTACCCACAAAATCAAGAAATTTGTATGGTAAAGCGTAAAGTCAGTTCAGAGTTACATTTTGTTTAACTATTGGGCATGAAATAAAAGCTCCCCTAGGGAAATTATTGTCTTATTTCGTCCCTAGGGAGTAAATGCTTTACTTCTGTCACAATTTTGATGCCATAGAAATCGATTTCTACTCCCGGTCGTGGAAAAAATTATATAAGACCTCTTTTCCTTAGCATTTAATTTTCTATAGATTCCAATGTTTTTTGCATCGCCTATAAAGGAGGTAAAATTGACCTATAAGGAAGGAAAACCCGCATAGGGTAAATTTATAAAAAAAAAGAAATCTGTTCAGCATCTTATTTTTTTGAAATATCGCAAGTTTTGAATACTCAGATATTTTATGAAATACTGAATTCTATAACTGTCAAATATATTAACCTTCAAAATGCTTCATTTTGGATTGTATATCAAACTTAGATTTCATGTTAAGTATAAAAATTAGTTTTATCTGTCACTTCCATACAATGTCTTGTCTCACCTTTTTGATTAAAATGCTTTATTATTTTAACGTCCATTATTTTACGATGTGAAAATATTTTGTATTCTGGAAAGTTTTTTTCTGGTTATTTTTCCACTCGTAATTATGGTAAGGAGAAAATTTAGTATGGCAGTCAATAAATATACGTACTTTTTACAAAAGTTTGTGTGAAAATCAAGATTCCTCTGGTAAAATAATGTTCTGCAAACGATAAAGAGAGCACTAAGAAATATGACTTAACCCCTATCGTCAATAAAATGTCGCGACATAATTTTTTTATTAATTATTTCTTGTGTCTTAAAATAAAAAATTATTCAACATTTTTGAAATTATTTATTGTATTTGATAATTGTAATTTGATAACTTTATAATAACAAATTAAATACACTATAATAAACAATAAATGAGGTGATAATAAAATTATTTATTATTTAATAGTTAATTCATAAAAAACAATTTTCAGGTACTGTTGCACCATCCAGCAGAAATTCCTAGAATTAGTAGGCACTATTTTCGAGCCCCTTTAAACCAAGAAGTAGTGGTCTCTATATCACCAGACATGATGACAACATCTCCAGGTTTAGATCAATACGATCCTCACAGAAGGCAGTGTTATTTACAACAGGAGAAATTTCTAACATTTTTCCAGTATTACACACAGCAGAATTGTGAAGTTGAATGTCTGACAAATTACACTTTTTCAAAATGTGGGTGTGTGGCCTACCACATGCCTCGTAAGTGTTATTTTCTATATCTAGCATTAATATTAATAAATAATCGTTTATTTCCAATACCCAGTCATTATCCTGGCTGATTTCCACAATGCTCAAGCGTTTTTTTACAACTAGGAGAAGTTACACACCGTTACTAAGTGTTCTAGTGAATTGAAGATTGATATATCTCAATTAAGATTGAATTTCAAGTGAATTTAGTGCTTGTACACTGCATATAGCAAAACTATATTAACACTAACATATTATTACTAATGCCTTTATGTACAATTTAAGTCATGACATGAATAATACTTTAGAATTAAGCAAAATTTTACCCTTAAATATCATAGGTTGTCAGACGTTTCTAAGTAGATTTGTACTCCTTATGGCTTGCACATTATTAACCTCAAAAAAGAAATTTTTATGGAACCTTCCGTATTTTCGAAATATTGTATACGTTTCCAAAAGTATGCAAAATATTTATAAAAACTTAATTTAACTTTTTAAAATATACAAAGAAATATTTACTTGTTTTTAGGTGAGGACTCTACCCCGATATGTGGCCCCGGAAGTTTAAAATGCATGTTTGAAGCAAAATGTAAGTAAAACGGCGGAAACTATTATAAAATAAGAAAAATGTAGAAATATATGTTTGTAATTATTCCAAGTAAATAATATTTTAAGATTGATTGATTTAAACATTATTATTCAAAGACGAAATATTTATAAAAATGTAAATACTGTTTTAGTTAATAAAGTTTTATAGTCTGATTGAAATATATTGAGGAAGAAAAATTTAAATTACGGAAAAATATTAATATGCATCTTTTTTAAACCTGATGATTCAAAAATAGTTTATTGTGTGACAAGTATGGTAGCTAGCTGTACCGCTCATGAAATTGCAAAACGAGCTGAAAGCGTTACAAAATAGATGCAATGATAGAAATTAAGTTTTGAAATGCCCTTTAAAATTGATCGTAAAATAAAAATTTTAATAATACGCGTTGGTTTTTGATAATATGCAATAAAGCGATATTCAGCCGTTACTCGAGTCCGAGTATGTTACAGTCGATAAATTGTGTACAATAAAAAACAAGTAAAAGGTGTAGTCTATTGTAATTCCCATTCATCTACGGTGCACACGACTATGGCTATAGAGGCCAATTCGGGAGAGCACATGTCGACCGCAGTCAGGACAAACATAGACCTGGTTAGGTCTTGGATTCGGCCTTCTTGCAGCAACATTTTCTTGATAGCTGGCCACAACCCCTCGCCATTCGGTTCTGTCCGCTGCAAGTTGTTCCCATTGCTCGTCTGCAATACCGCAGGATTTTAGATTTTCATGGAGAGCGTCTTTGAACCTCTTTCGTTGACCGCCACGCCTTCTTCTACCGCTTAGCAATTCACCATAAAGTGTACATTTAGGAACGCGGTTATCTTGCATACGATGAACGTGACCTGCCCATCTTAGGCGTGCTCTTGAAATAAGCACCTCAATTGGAAGGCTGTTTGCTCTCCTGAGTACTTCCACGTTTGATATGTGATGGAACCAACGGATTTTCACCATACTTCTGAGGTGTCTTTGCTGAAAACGTTCTAATTCTTTCACATGACGACGGTAAGTGACCCAGCTTTCACATCCATATAGCAGTGTTGGAATGACAACTGCTCTGTAGGCAGCCATTTTCGTTGACAAAGCAAGGTCGTGGTTGTCAAATACTCTCTCTCTAAGTCCCCAGAGTGCTCTAGATGCAGCGTTAATTCTATTGCGAATCTCGCTGTCCATGTTTGCTTTGTCATTAACAACGTTGCCTAAGTAATTGAACTGATCCACCACTTCAAGAGAATTTCCGTTAAGTGTAATGTCTATTTGGTTCACTTGATGAGGAGTTGACATAATCTTAGTCTTTCCGATGTTGATTTTAAGTCCCAAGGAATTTTTTAGCTGCCCAATGGCGGTTAAGATCTCTTCCGTTGTTAGTGGTTTATCTAAGTCTTCGAAGGTGTCATATTGAGGGATAAGATTTAGAATATCGTGATCGGCTTGACTTTGCTGGTTAAGAATGTTAGAGTAGTGTTCTTTCCATCGGGCTCTTATTTCCTGGTCTTCTTTGAGGAGATTTCCATTTAAATCTTTAATAGGGCACATATTTTTCCGACTGGGGCCGTACACTGCTTTTACTCCTGGAAAGAAATTCCTGTAGTCGTGTGAATCGGCGTACCTTTGAATTTCTCTGGCCTTGTTTGCCCACCACTCGTTCTTTATTCTTCTGATTTCGCGTTGCGTTTCATACTTAGATTGGGTAAAAGCTTCTGCTTTTGATGAGTCGTTGGGGTGGTTGATAGCGTTTTGGAAGGCAGTATGTTTGCGGTCAAGAAGTTCTTGTATAAAAGCTTCATTATCATTGAACCAGTCCTCCTGTTTTTTACTTGCTGCAGTGCCAAGAATTTCATCACTCGCACTTTTTAAACTGTCTTTAATTTGTGTCCAGGTAGCAGCGACATCTACAGAATTGGTTTCTTCTAGTGCACTCAAATTCTCTTGAACTTTTTGCTTTAGCTGTTCGACGGTTTGTTGGTCACGCAATTTACTAATACAGAGACGGAGTCTACGTTTTACTTGAGTTCTTCGGTGTTTGGGTCTCATAATAATTTTCATTTTAGAGACAACAGGACGATGATCGGTCCAACATTGGCTATCAATGCGCGCCTTTGTAATTTGGACGTCCTTGAGATACTTCCTACGTACGATAACATAGTCCAGTAGATGCCAGTGACCTGATCTGGGGTGACGCCAGGTGCCTTTAAATTTATCCTTTTGTCGGAAAATGGTGTTTGTTATAACTAGATCATGTTCGGCGCATTTAGTTAGGAGTAGTTGACCGTTAGCGTTCATGTTGCCCAAACCGTTCTTGCCTATGATGCCTGGCCAGGTGTCTGCATCTCTCCCTACTCTAGCGTTAAAATCGCCAAGAATAACGAGTCGTTCCGTTTTAGGTATTCTACAGAGGCTTTCTTCCAGTTGTTGATAGAAGCTGTCCTTGGTTACGTGACTTGCATCCAGAGTGGGAGCGTAGGCGCTTATTAGGTTTACCGCGTTGCCATCTGATAGCTCATAGCGTAGCAGCATTAGACGCTCGGATAGGCCTTATGGTACTTGTGTTAAATTGGATACAAGTTGATTCCGAACGGCAAATCCTACTCCATGTTGTCTTCTTGAATTGATGGGAAGACTTTTCCAATAGAAGGTGTAGTACTTTTCTATGAGAGAGCCTTCCTCCAAAAATCGAGTTTCGCTGAGAGCTGCAACGTCAACATTGAGTCGGTGAAGTTCTCTATCTATTAGAGCAGTTCTTCTTTCAGGCCGATCGGTGCAAGTGCTGTCGTTCAAAGTACGAACATTCCAAGCGCCGTAGATGAAAGAATTAGTTTTGTTGGATTTAACTTGTCGGTGTTTTTTCGACATTCGATGAGGTGTCCCTGTGGGCACCCTCCCCCGGAGATCCGATCGGGAGGGTATTTTACCTCCGGATGATTTTGTCCCACTTGAACGCTCCATCATTTTTTTAAAGCCTTAATCGACTGAAAACGAAGCTGCATTTGAAGTTTTAGCTGGAGCAGGTATGCAACTGACCAGCTCGGTTGCGGAAGGCGAGTGGTGTGGTCCCATGGCACAGAAGGAGACTGCGACGATGGGGTAACCAAACGATTCCAAAAGCAACCTTTGTGTGCGGTGAGTTATTTTTACCGCACTCTTCGTGAGAAGGTGGATGTGCTCACGGCAAAAGGTAAGGGTTATACCGCCCTTACTCGGTCGTTAGAGCCTCGTTAGTGAAAACAGGGTGCACCAAGTTCAAATTGAACTCATCGCGAAGGTGAGGTTAACAATTGAGTAGGAGAGGCTATAACTTGCGCTTCACTACCCCATTACACCCCCACTCTAGGACACCACACTCAAAGAGCCCTAGCTCCCTTAGGAAGAATTTTCGGAGACATGTTACAGATTTTTTTTTCATATTCTTACATATACTATCTTTATTCAAAGTCGTAAATCTTTCATAGCATTTTAATAGCTTTAATTTTACAATAAAAATATAACGAAGAAATAAGTTATTGCCTTATACCTCAAAAAGAAACAACAATGCAGCTACAGACACCTATTTCGGAGTTGTTGCTCCTCATCGGCGCAGCGTAGCTTAGCAATATATCTTATAGTTGAGCAAAACTAATAAAGGTAGGAAAGTACAGTACATAGTACATTTGTACTTTCATACTTCATGTGCCACATTTAGGACCTCAAATAAGAGTAATCACTACGAGGAGCCCTAAGTGTACTGCTCTATTTTCACTTGGCAAACACAAAATAAAAAATGAAGGGCTTATGAGGTTAAATAATTAAAGAACTGTACGTAATGAACTGTAAGTACTGAATACTCTTCCTTCCTATCTTTATCAGTTTTGCTCAATTATAAAGGTATAGTTCAAGTAATAAGTTTCTGATACATAAAAAACGCAACAAAAACTTTACGACATAATTATAATCGCCGCAGGCCATGGCGGAATGCTGCATCAAACGACCCGACGCACATTAAAAACCTATAAAGGTAAGCGAGCTAATTTCCGGTCAAGGTAGCACAAAGATTAATGGTATTTTAATGAGGTCGTAAAGTTTTTGTTGCGTTTTTATGTCTCGGGATATTCCTACTTGAACTATAAGTCTCCATCGAAAATGTTGGCAACTTCTTGTTTGCAACTGTTTACAATTCTTCAAAAAGTCAGCAACTTTTGTTTCCGCTTTGTCCACACCGAATTAAAATAAATCGTCAACAATTTGGGAAAATTTCAGTTGACAACTAGCTGTCTCCACCAAGACTATTTAGTTGACAAAATGTCGTCGAACGATGATGATATGGTGGCAGCCACAGCTTTTGTTATTTTTTTAAGCAAAAAGAAACGAAAGCATAAATGTTGGGTAGTACCAAGCATCAAAGAAAGAAACGTACATGGAGGGATTGATCTAATAAATACTTTGAGAATAGATGACTTGTTAACAGGACCTATTGAAAATAGATACAGTAGAAACTTTCTTCGTATGAAACCACCAGTGAGATTAAGTATCTAGGCGTAATTCTGGATCAAAACCGAACTGGAACTTGGGTTTGGAAAAGACACTTATAAAAGCAACAGCGGCTATTTGTACTTGCCATAGGCTGCTTGCTAAGACTTGAGATCTGAAGCCAAGAATGACGCATTGATCCTACTTTTCAGTAGCCAGACCCATGATGACCTGCGCATTATGCATATGGTGGCCAATAACAGAAGAAAAATTAGCGCAAGGAAAGTTGCAGAAATTGCAACGCCTTGCCTGCTTAGGAACAACAGGAGCAATACTCTCTTGTCCCACAGTAGCTATGTAGGCAATGCTCGACCTACTTCCCCTGTATTTGCATGTGAGGTAGCAATTAGTGTCCTCTAAGACTACATCAGGCACTTAAATTGAAACCAGGCGAACTGGTTGGTCACTTAAGGATTTTGGAGTTATCCATTTTGAGTCCATGATCAAATCCACTGACTCAATATTCCAGGCCAAAGACAAGCGAAAAAGTTTATAGCTTATTGGGGGAGAATTCCACAATGCTACTCGAACTAAGGCTGATTACAGACCTTCTAACAGGCCGCTGTCCCTTGAGATGCCACCTTGGACTGTGGGAAGCCGCAGCTCCAGATTTATTGTCCTCTTTTATTTCCCTTTTCTTTATGAAAAACTGTGCCGTCAAATTCTTTGTTTTTCTTTGTACTTCAAGTTCGTGTAGCCCCATGACATCACTAATACTTTTCCATGCATCCTTTTTCTTATTTTTATAATACACATCACTTGAGTCCCATAGTACAGTTTGGGCGTGATATAAATCAATTAACGTGTCAGTTAATTCGTTCATCCACATGAACATGTTTCTGTTTCCAATTAATGTGTCCAACTGAGCAAACGTCCACACAGAGCATTTAAATGTCTACAACAGGCATATTCCTTTGATGTTTACCGCCTAAAATGGAAACAGGGTTCTCGATATTTGTTGACAACTTAAGATAATAACAGAAGCTTTTGTCACCAACACGCGTTGACAACACAGAAGTGGAAAATTTTCCTTTGGTGGAGACTTACCTGAAAATATATTCGTTAAGCTACGCTACGCTGATGAGGAACAACAACTCCGAAATACGTGTCCGTAGCTGCATTGTGGTTTCTCTTTGAACTATAAAGCAATAACTTATTTCCCCCTTTAATTATGTAACTTCATGAGCCCTTCATCTTTTAAGAATATAACATTTGTAAACAATTCAATTTCTAGTCAAAAGGTTAACATTTTTATTAACAAATTGTTTAAACGTAAAAGTTAAAATATCTCCGCAAATATATATAACAGAAATGCCCTTATTTTCTCATGTTACTCGATTTCTTCATATAGCTTTTAAACCATGTAATAGTTATTAATTATTATATAAGGGGATTAACAAGCCTTTAATCTACGAGCCCTCGTCTAATCGTGACTGAATGGACTCTGTCCAAAGCCAAACAATTGTAAAAAAAAAATTAATCTACGAAAGAAAATGTATACTCGAAGAGCAGCCGAGAGTCACATTTTGAGTGGATTGAAAGCTTGTTAATCCCCGAATGTAATTCAACGTTTTATCCACGGCCAAATTAGGAACGTGAAAACCGTATGAGAGCAGGTGAAAAATTCTGACTTGACAAGTTTATTTTGATTAAGAATCTTTTGATTTTGAGCAAAAAATAGGTCTTTGAATCGTTTCTATGACACAAGTTTGCAATTTTTTTTCGCATTTATCCCCGTTAAAATGACAAGAAGACCGTTCTTGATATAAATATTAATAATAATTCTAAATAAAATTCTATAAAATCGAAGCGTGGAATTATGAATTCCGATCCACTAATGTATTAAAGGGTCTTTAATCCACAAAACACAGACGTATTAAACCTTCCTAATATAGTGGTTGTGGATAATAGTTATTTATTGTATAATTGTTTAATGGCCAGTTTCTGAAACGATAAATAGAGTTAATTATTCGTTTACTGTCATAGTTACAGTTGTGGCAACAATTGTTACTATGACATTTATGAATAGATAACTTTATTTTACGTTTCAGAAACTGGCCATTAGAGAACATCGTTCTCGAGTTTAAACTTTCTTTCGTGGATAACACGCGACTAAAACACTTATACAATACAACGTTTTATCCACAGTCACGGTCATTTAGAATCAAATTTAATCAAAAAATGATTTGACATTTCGCTCTGTCAACGGCTATAACGTCAAAAATTATTGAAATTAATTTTAAAAAACTGTGGAAGGTGTTGAATCTTCGACAAGCACTATGAGTTCTGAAACCGATAACAACTACAAGCTTGTTATTAATGGAAACGAAGTGATATATGATAAAACAAATAAGGAAATGTCTATTAATATAAATGTTAATATTAATAAAAAATAAATAAAATGTAATCGATCTAAGATTATATTTTTCATAATTCATTTCATAATGGAATAAATTAATTTCATTATTCCACTAGTGAATAAAGTGGTACTTTATATGCTTCATAAGTGTGAATAAAACTCCAATTATAATGTGATTGTGGATAAAAATATTTTATATCTGAAGTCCCTATGCGTATTAAAATTTAATTTGCTTATAACCAATTTTTTTGAAATGCAAGAAGAAAAATGGTGGAAAATTTAAATAGTTTTTTCTCTGTAGTAATTTACAATTTGAGCAATGCTCATGCTTATGAGTTTTGATGGCAGGATTCCACATGAGTGTAAAATTTTATCAACGATTACGATTTTCAGCTGTGTCAGTGCTCATTATGATTTGAAATTTTAAATGAAGATTGTACTGTATATGTATATTTTCCTTGAGTTTAAACGAAATTTTACCATTTTCTTAAAAAATATATTTACAAATACCTAAATTTGCAAAACCTCATTTTTTAAAATTATTAGTAGAATGCAGGCTGAAGAAGATTTTATTCAAAAAGAAAGTAGGTGTACGGCTTCGAACAGTGAAGAAAATACAGCAGATGCTTCCCTCAGTCAAAGACCCTGTCCCCAAACTGTTATCAAAAGGTGTTTACCAGTTGAAGTGCACATGTGGTAAGAGCTACATCGGACAAACAGGACGGAGTATCCAGTGCAGAATCAAAGAACACCAGAGGAAGACCAGATTTGGATACCCGGATAGGTCGGCGATAGCAGAACATGTCCATAATAACGAGAACCATAAAATCGACTACGAGGACGTCAATATATTAGACAGGAATACGCGCTATTATCCGCGAATTATTAGGGAATCACTGGAAATTATGAAAAACGTGAACAACTTTAACAGAGAGGATGGGTATCGACTTAGTAACATGTGGAGACTGGTATTGCCAAGTACCAGCACCGTAGTAAGTCACGGTCAACGAAACACGACGAATGAGCAGCGAAGCGAACCAAGCGCGACCAATGACCAGCGAAGCGAAGCAGCGCCTAGGTATATAACGAGGAGTGTAACACAACAGATTCAGTCTTTAGAATCCTTCTGAAGAAGCTGACAGGATGATCAGCGAAACGTCAAGTCAAGTTCGACGACCACGGCAAGACCCGGAAGAATCTACTTCATAAAAATTATTAGTTTGCATATTATCCCGGGTGACAACGGATTCGTTTTACAAAGGGCCATTTAATTGTCTTTTAAGGTAGAAGCTTGAAATTTGGTTTGTAGATATTATTCATTGAGGCTCATATTTTCCATGAAAAAATAATTGAATATCACTTCCGGTATTTCCGGGCGTAGGAGCCATTTTTCTAAACGTAATATGGTGGCAGCCTGGCGTTATTAATGAAACTGATACCAAACAACTTGTTATGATAACAAACAAAATGTGTTTTCTTATTGGTTTTTAATTAAATTTGCCAAACTTTTAATTTGTCACAAAATGGAATACATTTTAGATATTTAAAATGTCAATATTTTTCATAAATTTTCTCGAAAATTTTGAATGGGAGCCACTATCTATTAAATGCTAGCATTAAAGGTTTTAGTTTTTACATCAAACAATAATATTGGAAACGTACCTCTCTAGAGGTTTTTCATATTTTTTTAAAACCAAAAATCAAAGTGCTCTACCTAGAAAACAATTAAATGGCGCCTTGTAAAACGAATCCGTTGTCACCCGGTATATCTATTATAACTCAAAGCGGATATTTCTTAAAAACTTAAAAAGACCAATAGAAATACGCTTTAAAAAAATTAAATGTTTAAATAAATAAATACCGACATTTTCAAAGCAGCAAAACTAAACTGTGAACTCTTGATAATGTTAAAAAAGTGTCTTGATTTCTTTGGAATTCGCATTAAACTTCTAATTCGACTCGGCTAGTATTAAACTAGGCAAAATTGAAGATTCACATAATTTAAGTATAATATCAGTTGAATAATATTTCTTGAATGTATACAATGACTTTAATCCTCAGTAAAAAAATAAGTATTGTATTGGTATGTTCAATAAACTTTAATTCTGTAGCTGAAAGTACTTCAAGACTATATTTACATTTAATCAATATTAAGATTTTGTTCCATTCATAGAAATTGAAAATCGGATTTAAAAAAAAATTAATAATGACACTTCCGTTTACTTGTATTTAAAATAAGACAGTGTATACTTGACACTCTCAACATGTCTGTTAAACTTTCCTTTATATTTTCAGCAGCTACGTTAAATTTACATTGCACAACGTTTAAGAAAATAATCCTCTACGTACTGAGGTATAGAACTAAATTATAGGCTATGAAAATCAACAGTATATAAAATTATAGTTTAAAGTAGCGACGTTGAATCGCATACCAGAAGGAGTGAACGGCGCGCGACAAACGAAATTTGAAAACGTTTGGGCTAGACTCGCGGATTAGTTCGACGGTTACAACTTCATTCAGCCTAACTTTGACTATTTAAGCGAAGGCAAACCTGAGCAAACAAGTCAGTTTACCGATGTCTGTGTTACGATATAGCTCTCGCGAATAGCTGCTTTCTTGAATATTTGTTATTTTTCAAGTAAAATCGCTGTATTTCATTTTCCAAAGTTAAACTGAAACCTAAAGTGATTTTTTTCGTAAATACCAAAAAGACTATAGTCAATTTTATTTCTTCTAAACTAATTCAGATATTTTAATTTTAAACCAAAACAAGTGAAGTTCTGATACCACATAGTTAAAATATTCGTTAAAACCAAGTGTACATAGTATTGAATTAACTTTCTAAGTTCTATTTTTACTCCTGCGTTATTATTTCCAATTGTCAAGAGAAGTCGATATACAGGGCGAATTAAAAAAAACAGAGCCATCTCAAATAAAAATTTCAACCCGAAAAGTGTACAAATTGGCTCTCAAGTGTCTCAACTCTAAATTTTTCATTTCATTAACAAAAAGTCATATTCTCGTTCTATAGCTGACGACTTCCTGTACTACCAACCGACGTCTGGCCATTTATCAACGAATGAGCCTCAGTATAGAATTGACCTGTAGGAAGAAGTTAGTCAGTCAAGCTAAAAACTGTAAATGACTTACTCGCCTATTCATAAGTTTTTATTATAACAAAATAATAATTTATATTTCTGTTACAGCCGAGCTATTACAAAATGAAGTGGAAGCTGGCATCACAAACTTTGCAGAGTTTAAAGCTGAAAACTTAATATGTGATTGTCTTCCTGCTTGTACCTCCTTAAGTTACGATTCTGAATCCACCCAGGCTCCTTTTTACTGGCAAAAGATTTTTGAAGGTTATAGATCCAACATTAGTGAATTTCCAGGGTAAAAATATTTTTTTATTACTACAATAGAATACAACTCATTGTTTACTAGATGAGGATAATCATACAATGAATAGAATTCATAACAGTTTAAAATAGAAATATTGAAATTAAAAATGTACAAAACTTAATGAAAATCTGTCACGTTCAAGTTAGAAATTGATTTCAATTTTTCCTTACTTTTAGATGGTGTGAATTCTGTTATATAATTAAATTAATTTTCAATAATCAAATTTGGTTTAATTTTGGCCAAGTTAGTCATAATTCAATTTTTGACGTTCTTTCAGTATATTTATATAGATATCGTGGGAGGCGGTGAACCGATTTTCACGAAATTTGAACTGAAGATTCCTTGATCATCTACAATAAAAGGGTCCCGTGTTCGTTTTTTAACTAGTATTTTAAAGGGTCCAAAATAAATTAAAACTGAAAAACCACCCTTAAAAATTACCCATTTACCTCTTTTTCGCGAAAAAAAAGGGTTCCCCACCTACTCGAACCGGAGTATTCTTAGTTTCTCCAAAACAAACTTATTTTTTTTTTTTTTAGGTAGCGTTGCTTCATGTAAAATTTTCTCTATCGCCTTATTTTGGGCTATTTTTACTCATTTAATTGTGTAGTTTGTCCTAAAGAGTTGTGGCAAATGTCGTGATAAAATTAATATTAGACAGATTAATGCGAAATTTTAAGTAGATCGACACGCCGGACAAAACACCACTTTTTTATAAACTGTTAATCCTAAGCTAGGAATAATTATAAGTAGTATCTAATTCACTCCAGCACGCACGTGACGACCATCTTGAAATATGTCCTGCAAAAACCAGTCAAATACTGTTCATTAAATTTTCTAGGTCTCTTAATGATGTGCGGTGGTGTGTTCGCTCGCTGTGGTAATTCATAATTTTCGATTTGTTATGTTATAACTTTTAAGTTCAATCTAATTCAAAATTAATTATGATGGTTTAAATTGTTTTATTTAGTGTCTTCCATAGCAACACATACATTATTTCCAAACAGCATTTTCCTTATTGTTGAATTCACATTTTGTTAAATATGTTTAGGTTTCTACGGTCGTGAGCAAAAAAAAATAGGACAAGTCTTATAACGGTATTTTGCTAAAATCTAGTTGTGTACATCTAACTTTAATTTTTGTGACATTGTCAGTTAGTTGTCATAATTTATTGCAAGTGTGCAAACAATTAATATGCCTCATATAAGCGATTTAGTTAAATCTGGAGTTATTGCGAAAGCAGAACATGGATGGTCAATGAGACAAATTGCACTGCGTTATAATATTGACAAAAATTCGGTGTGTAACATATTAAGAAAGTGGAGAATAAACGGTACGATTAGTAGAAATCCGGGATTAGGGTGACGGAGGATATCAACTCAACAACAAGATTTGCAATTGGTAAATGCTTTAGTAGAAAATCCATTTTACTCAGTTATTCAGGCTGCTGAAGAAACGAATTTTCCTGGATCGAGTAGTACTGGTCGCCGGCGAGTAAGAGAATCGGAGCTACGCTGTCATGCAGCAGCACAGAAATACTTACTTAAAACTTAATGTAAAGAAGCTCGAGTAGGATTTGCGCTTGAATTTTTTATCGCATGATACAAATTTTTGGAACAATGTATGTAATCTTTACAAACGAAAAAACTTTCCAGTCAACACACAGAGGTTGTATTCGTGTTTACCGCCCTCCGAATACTCGATTTGATGAGAAATATATATCTAACGATGAGAAAAGTGGTAGATTTTCCGTCAATATGTGGGCTTGGATATAGGCACGGAATCCAGGTGTTTTGTGGCATATTGAGGAACGATTTAATAGTGAAACGTAAAAGACATTAGTTTCATGCAGAGTAAGCACTGGGACAATTACTATTCACATATGTGAGTGGAGAAAATACATTTCTCTATTTATATGTCACCATAGCCAGTGGCGGACCTAATGGGGGCCCGGGCTCCCCCATGGACACATGAACTTTGTAAATCTATCGATTACTAATTATTAAGATCTCTCTACCGTACCTTTATTTTCAGTAGATCATAATAAAATATGCTATTTTAGTAATACAGTACTTTTTTCGGGTAATGTCTTACTGTGTACTTAAAAGGTTCATTAAGCACACTTAAATGTATTTCTTTTTCTTGATATGCAAAAAATTCGAAATTTAAATTTTCATTTACTTTTTGCAAAACTGGAGTTCGAACTTAAATGAACTGGATGTTTTTGAACGTGTGAATTTGAGAAGATAAGTTTCATGAAATCAAGTTTTTTTTGTTCATGTGAGGCTTTTAAGGACTACATAGGTCTGGTATTGAATGAAGACGAACTGTTCAGCGAAGTTGGTCTAATGCAAGCCAATGTTGCTGAATTCCGAAAATATTTGCACTATCGCACTGAAAATCGTTACTCGAGAGTCTGGATAAAGTCAAAATAAATTTTAAAATTTGGAAATTTTATGGAAATTTGTTTTTGTTTTGATGAGACAAGTGCGCGGATTAAGCGACTGTTCTCCAATATTAATGACTATTGGATAGAAAAATCGTAAATGGAGATATTCACTCTAGAGTCTGTGTTGTAAGTTCGCACGAACATCAATGAGAGTTGCAGCAAAATGTTCCAGTTTCCAAAAGCCAGACCGTAAATTTCGAAAGCAATCTTAAGTTACCAAAAGTACGACTGGTACCAACGCGATGATTCAAGTGCTGTAGTTGCAGGCACGTTGAGGGCAAATTGATCTTTTTACCTGATTCAAATATATTTGGTATTTTATATTTTTAAGCCTTGTGCCCACGAGATCTGAATTTCGAAAACGGTATTATTTTAAATCAAACTTTTATCTTTTAATTTAAAGCCGTTTGGCCTTGAAAAACCTGAAATTTTCGCCTGCGGCTCATTTTTTGGTTCTACAACCTCAACTTTGTTAAAAAGGTACTTTCATCATTGTACTTCTTTCTTTGGAAAAAATATGGTCACCCTAATTATAATGCAACATCTGTAGGCATAACAATTTCATCAGCACCAATATTCAACATTACCAATGATGAAATTGTTGTGCCTAAAAATGTTGCATTATAACTATTAAACCTTGGAAAAGTGTGTTCCAATTACACGAAACGCCGACAAAATAGGATTTTTTTTATTGCCCTGTCTCCGATTATTTAAGCTACGCGTACACAGTTGTGCTGCCCATCTTCGATGGGCTGCCCATGTCGAAATCCTGGGACCGCCACTGTTCATAGCATCTTATAGTTCTAAATAAGCTACGCCCTAACAGTACCATGGCCGTGGTAATATTACATTACCAAAGAGCGCATGTATGCGAATTCGTGCGGTCTAATAAATAAATTGATATCTCAAAAACCGTGGCATTTAAGATATGTCTAATTTTCTTAAAAACCTCTTCAAAGCATGTGCTCTTATGGATATGAATAAAATGTTCTAAAATAAAAAAATTTGTCGATTAGAGAAAATTTCATTTTAATTTCTCCAGCAAAAAATTATAAACTTAGGATAACTAAAATATCATCATTTGAAGCGCCGATGTGCTTTGAAACAAAAAACTGATTTTTTCACTTTCGGTTTCACCGGAAGTGACACTAACTTTCGATTTTTAAATGGATTATTGCATTTTTGAATTCTGCATAATTTTCTAAATCCAACGATGCAAAATAAGTGACATTTCAAACAGCAATTTTTTTTATAATATAATTTTTAGATTTCTATATAAGTGTGCCATGACAGTTCCGATTTATTCTAAATGACCTGTGTAATGCTACAAAAATCGAAATCCCGTTAAAAACACTAAATTATGTAATTTATGAGCAAAGAAAATTCACCAAAATTGTTTTTAAAATGGAACCATATCGGTACCGTGGTACCATTTATTAGTACTATTAATAAGGAATTTATTCATACGTCGTATTAAAATGTGCGATAAATACAAACAGAATTACAGCTAAAAGAAAATAAGAAAGTACAATTTTGTTCTAATTAAATATTAAGAATTAATTAAGGTGGCTTTGAAAACAATGAAATATTTAGTTTGTCAAACATTTGTTGGTTTAACGGTGTTTTTATTGTGTCTTCAAAAATTGTTTAAAATTCTTGTTAATTGTGTTCAAAATGCCCCAAATTTATACAAGAGATGAAAAAGTGGACATGTTAATTATTTATGGGGAATGTAAAAGAAATGCAGTTGCGGCTACCGACCTTTATGCCCAACGATATCCTGATAGACAATGTCCAGCTAAAAATTATTTTAAACGTGTTGCAAACCACTTCCGAAGAGATCCCAACAATTATTCCGAAGAAAACTTCATTATCGACGAAGGAACGGAAATTAATGATTTGGCTCGAATAAAAGTTGATAAGACTGTTTTTTGCACCAGCGTTTGTACGAAAGTGATTACGAACGTAGGACGGAATATTGCAATTGGATTTTGTGTAATAACGTGCAGCCAAACAATGGTTTTTGGGACTGATTTTATCTTCGGAGGAGTCTAGGTCTACAAATTTGGGATTATTTAACCGACAAAATACAAAATACTGGTCACAAGAAAATCAAAATTTAATAAGGGAAGGTAAGTTTCAAGTGCGGTTCGGTTTCAATGTTCGGCTTGGAATAATCGGTAGTAGAATCAGTGGTCCAATAATATTTGAAGGACCTCTGACAAGTGCCAGATACTTGAGATTCCTAGAAAATGAGATTGAGGACATTTTAGATGAGTTACCTTTAGATTTAGGACAGGGAATGTATTTCCAACAAGATGGCGCTCCGCCTCATAATTCAAGGATAGTAATTGATTACCTTCAACGGAGATTCGGAGAAAACGTAATTTCGACGAATGGTCCTGTGAGGTGGCCTCCAAGGTCACCTGATTTAACGACCCTTGATTTCTTTGTTTGGAGTCATCTCAAAAATATTGTCTATGCAACCGCCGTTACAACCCGTGAAGACCTGGAACTACGAGTAAGACGAGCAATTAATAGCATAACGGCCCAGCAATTGGCGAACGTTCTTCGAGAAACAACTATGCGAGTTCAAAAGTGCATTGACGTTAATGGACAGCGTTTTGAACAACTGCTTGTTTTGTGGTATTTTTTTGTATTCCAAAACCACCTTGTGTGTAACAAGGTAATTAGAATAAAATTGTGTTTTCTTATTTTCTTTTAGCTGTAATTTTGTTTGTATTTATCGCACATTTTAATATGACATATGAATATATTCCTTAGTAATAGTACTAATAAATGGTACCACGGTACCGATATGGTTCTATTTGAAAAAATTGAGTTTTGCCCCAAAAACAATTTTGGTGAATTTTATTTGCTCATAAATCACGTAATTTAGTGTTTTGTAACGGGATTTCGATTTTTGTAGCATTACACGGGTCATTTAGAATAAATCGGAACTGTCATGGCACACTTAAATGGAAAACTAAAAATTATATTATTAAAAAATTTTAACAAAAGAAACAGATACCAAAAAAAGAAAAATTAAAGAATCAGCAATAATCTTATTAAATGAAGATAAGTGCGTATCGAATTGTTCTGTAGATATTTGTACAACCTGGCTACCAATGTTAAAAGAAGAACTTAACAAACTCAACATTATCTAAAAAATATCATCAGTTCTATGTTCTGTGTAAGTAGTAAGTATCTATGGAAAGAACATAAACAGAATCTTAAAGCTGTGTATTTGACATACACAGCAAAATAAGAGTTCTTAAAAAAATAGCTTTGAAAACGGAAAGAGATTACTTTCCGAAACGTCAGCAAAATACATTATTTTTGTGTTTATTCCGATTTATATTATTTGCAAAACATAACCTCTGACTTTTCCTTTGGCGTAAACGTCACGGGCGCAGAGGTTTTTTTTCCAATAATTCTATTATTTTGTAGATTCGGTGATTTGTTTTGAAGAGGATAATAGTACATGTGGTAGAAAACCCAAATAATAGGAAAGAATATAAAAAATTGATGTTTGAAATGTCACTCATTTAGCATCGTTGGATTCAGAAAATTATGCATAATTTAAAAATGCAATAATATACAGGATGTTCCATTTAAAAATCGAAAGTTAGTGTCACTTCCGACGAAACCGGAAATGAAAAACAATCAGTTGTATGCCAAAAAGTGTCGCTTATTATGTATGTACTATGTCCTAAATTTCTATCAATTATCTTCAAAACTAAAGGAGAAAAGGGGGTATACCATGATCGTGTTACACCTGGTATATTACGAACTACTTGATCATTGACAATATAACTTAGGTCTAAACTGTATGAAGCAGAATAGCTAACTAACTCATTCACCCCGCTGATCCACATTATTGCAAATATTGCAAATATGCCATATAGTTTTCTTACTGCTGAAATGTTTTGTCTACGAAAGATGTGTCACCTACTTCTTGCTGAGACGGTTAAATATTTTCTAACAGAAAAAGCAAATTTTCTCAAAAGCCGAATTTTTTATCTTTTTGTCAATTAATAAATTCGGTACCAGTCAAAAAGTCGGGTACCAGTCAAAAAAGTCGTAATAGCCATTTTGCATACCTAATGATATACTCAACAAAAATAAGTTTATTCTGGTTCTGAGACAGATTTTTTCTTTTCACTTGTAATTTACTCCACTATTTGGTTCGATACACCGTTGTATTTATTTACAAAGATGGTGGCGAATCAGTTCAGGACGATAAGACAACATTGTTCTCGTTTCAATGATTAAGAATTAAGATTAAATTACTTCAGGACTGCAAATTATTATCAAATAATTAGGACTATAGTAAATAAGTTTAGCAAATGATTTTTTTTAAACATTAACATTTTATCTCAGAATAAATGAAAAACGCTTAGTGGACGAAACCTTTGTGAAAAAATAAAGTCGTTGTATTGTCCTGAACTGACAATACAAATCTTATAACTTTTTGGATAGTGTCTTGCAAGAATCAAGAATCAACTACCTAAGTACTTATTAGTCACTATATAATATTATGTCATAATATAAATATGTTGAAATGTTAATTTAAGTTGCAATTTAATTTGAATAATAGGTGTATATGTCACAAATAATAATATATCCATTTTTGTTTTATTTTCAGAATACAAATCACAAGACTTACATTATTCTTCAAAGAACAGCAATTCATAACCTCTGAAAGAAACGAATTGTATGGCCTCACAGATTTTCTGGCTAACTGCGGAGGCATTCTTGGATTATTTACTGGTTTTTCATTTCTCTCTATAGTAGAAATCATTTACTTCTTGACTCTAAGATTAATATGCAACGTCAAGAAATATGGAAGACATTATTGGTCAGGAGCATCTAAGTTGAAAAATTCTGCTTAGTTACAATTAATTTCAATTATAGTCATAAAATAGGTTAAGAAATTGTTCAGAAATAAATGATAGTACACTTCAGTTGTGTTTAAAATGATACCTACCTTCAAAAATTTCATGCCGGTTTACTAAAGCTTTTGATCTACCAAGCGTCTAGAGAAAAACATTTAGTAAATAATTTCTATTGTAAAGCAAAACTAAAGCATACTTTTTTGTTTTAAAAATTCCCGTAAGCAGAAATTCATTATCGTTAGATCCGGACTTCTAGGTGGCTAGCAAATCGGCACGTATCTTCCAATCTATTTTTCTGGAAAATGACGGTCTAGCCACCCTCCGACAGTAATTACAGAATCTGCAGGGCAGCTGTCCTGCCATAGGAACATTATCATCTTTTGCAATATGGGTATATTGTCGAGTTGATCCAAAAATAATGTATTTAGCATTTCCAGGTAAAAATGTTGATTTACATTTTGTTACCTCCTTTCCCTTGTTATTTATTTTTGAGAAAGAATTGAGGCAACATATGCGGACGACTAGCTGGTTTAAGTCGGAGCAGAGAGTTGTGGGTCCAGAGTATTCGTAAGAGTGGAGAAACTTACCATTTTCGATATGTACAGCATAAGCGTCAGATTTCTGTTTAGTTCGAGAAAAGGAGACAAAGAAAAATTGATGTTAAATTGGGCACCATCTATAGTAAAATAAGTAAAATTGTCTCTTTTTCTCGAATAACCAGTCTACTATAGATCAGACTGAAATTGTTGGTAAGAGAAATAAAAAGATTGTTTAAAATGAATGTTAAAATATATTACATGAATAATAGACAAATCGGTTTGAAAGACAAATTGAAATATATATATATATATAACAAATTTATACCAGTATCCTAGATTGATTATGGTTGAGGTGACTGGTTCTGGGATAGCAATCCAGGCCCACAATTGTCTCTTGTTGCAAGAATGAATTCTAAAGTTTCCTTGGCAATTTACGTCTCTCAATGAAATGGGGTGAAAATTGTAGGAAAATTATCCAACTATGTGGTTTAATGAAAAGATAACGAAATTTTATCTATGAAAGATAAGCTGTGCAAAAACTATGCAGGAATGAAGAAGAAGTATCTCAGAATTTAAATATCTAAGAATATAAGCATGTAAGCATGTAAATATCTAAGCATGTATGCATGTACAAAATTTAAGCAAGTTAAAAGCTGACTTCATAGACTATAAATTGCCAAAAAAATGAAAAAGAAAGAGAAAAATATTTTTATAAACCTTGTGGTACATATAGTATTTTAACTACTTATTAAATTTTAAAAAATTGACCTTGAATTTAAACTTATTTTAAAAATAATTGAAGTTACATCAAAGACAAAATTTGAAGATTAATTAAATTTTAAATGAGTAATAAATGAAATTACCTGCATGTTAAACACTTGTTAACTGGGATATAAAAATTGTAATATAAATTACTGAAGTCCACAGTTAAAAATTATATACGTTTGAATCAGTACAAAGGCTGCAAGCAAATGATTTCCTGGTGAGTTTGACTGATAAGGTAAACTTTTTTGTCCAGCTTACTGGAAAATAACGCTACCAAAAAAATGTGAGAAATCTAATTCCCTATTTAAATTGAAAGCTATAGAATATAAAAATAGTACAGGTATGGCCATCTGTCAATGGTTGTGTTAAGCGCAACAACCTGCCTTGTAGATTCCCCTACTCACAACTAAATTAGTGGCATATAATCGATAAAAGGAATCTATAATAAAAGTTTTTGTTCCATACCAATGCCTTTGCCTCAGTTTGTAATTTCTGTTTTGTACACAACCAACAATATGAACAGCTGTAAATAAACATTAAAACGTATTGACTACTGTGAGAACTTAGTAAATATTATAGGATATACTATATATAGAATGAGAAAAGGTAAGGAAAATAACCATATGTACTTCATAGTAGACAAAAATATAAAAATTGAAAAATAGATATCTGATGTAAATAAATGTATTGTAGACAATTGTTTCCTGGGATAATAATGCTGTTTTACAATGGAAATGAGATACATAATAGTTAATAGAAAAACATGACCGAGTTCCTAAGATATAAAACTAAGTATATAATACAGTGTGAAATTATTTAGCAGTTATACAAGTAAAATTCTGTTAGTTGAATACAGTTTCACTTACAAAAACTGAATCCAAAATGTTATACATGTCGTGCTAAATATAACCAAACACTAGTTTTTATATAAAACTGTTAAATGGACATAGGCCATGTAACAATTTCCTTCAAAGAAATATGGACCTATTATTCCAAAGTATGAAATCGCACACCAACCATTTATTTTCTGGGAATATTGCCGTCTATTTATTTCGTATATGAAAATTTGGATTTTCCGAGGGAAGCTGTCTACAAATCTGTGTACTTACTATACCATTAGAGAAAACGAAATATATTTCAACAGGATATAAATTCAATCAATAAATTAAATAAATGTTAACAAATCAACTAATAAACTTAAAATAAAAACAAATTTTAAACCTAAATTCATAGTGCAATACTTAGAAACAAATTGAATTCAAAAGAAACAAATGGTAAAATAAGAGACAGTGTGTTCAATTTTACCAAGTATTTAAATTAAAAAGTATGAGTAATTACATCAAACAAGTAATATCCAACTTTGCATAAAAAACCTAGGCTAAATAATAACAAAATGGGTATAGACACAACGTAATTTAGGGCCTAACTCTTGCAAAACTAGACGATCACGTAAACGACCAATTTGAGTATTTATCTTTAACTAAAATTGAAATCTGACGTAGGGGATGGAAATGTATTGCTTTATCAATGGTCATCTTAATTCCACTAAATATATCGAGATATTTTGAAAATATTTTATTACCGTCAATAAGGGAACTATATCCAGATGATAATTTTATCTTCCACTATTATAATTGCTCCATACATACTGCGCGTAATACAAAGCAATGGCTCCAGGCTAATAATATGGAAGAACTACCGTGGCCTTCTAAAACTCCCGACATTAATCCCATTGATAATGTTCGGGGAATTATGGTGAAGCATATACAGAAATTAAATTATCGTTCTCAAAATGACTGATGGTCGAGAGGTGAGCACACTTGCCTCTCACCCAAAAGTTCCGGGTTCGATCCCCGGTCGTGGCAGTGGAAAATACTGTGAGAGGGATTTTTTCACTATACACGAATATTGGGTGTGTGTCCCTTGTCTCTAAATGTGTAGCCCCCTCCCACACAAGGCTCTTCTAAAGCCTTCCGGGATAAAGGGGGTCGTCATTACCTGTGGTGTATTTATTTATTTATTTATTTATTTAAAAATGCCGAACAACTCGTGCCGTGATTGAAGATGAATGGAAAAATTTATGTAATAAATTACAGAAAATTTAGTTCTGTCAATGCCTAGGAAGTTACAAGTAATTTTAGATGGGAATGGAGCTGTGACTAAATATTAATTGCTATTATTTGTGTTGTAATTTGTTTACTTGTGTCTTAAATTTTTCGTCAAAATATTATATTTACATTACTGTTCTATTAAAAATAAGCATTATTTTTTATATTTATTTTCCCATCTTTTTCAACTTTCATTACACTGCATTTGTTTAAGTTATCAATCAAAAGCAATTGCTCTTATAGACAATCCATTTTCCAGTTTAGCAACAATACTAACATTATTAATTACTATTATTTATCTTGTAATTTGTTTATTAGCGTTTTAAATTTTTATCATCTTACGTAATTACAATTGACTGACATCTACATTTCCATTAATAAGTTAATTTTAATAATTTGCTGTCAAAAAACCATTTAGACATCTAAAAAGGCCATTTTCTTATCAAAGAGTTGTACTACTTTTTTTACATCGAGTGCACCCCGCGACCAGGATTTTCATAATATTATAAAGGGATGGATATGGGGTTCTACACTATTTCTGTTGAAACTTGAGGCGGGGCTTAGTGCGACATTTCACTGTATTCGTACCATAGGAAATGTTGCTTGTACACTCATAAATTTACTAATTGTCAACGTGTATTTCCATTTTTCACGTAATTTCAATCTTCAGGAAAGAAATGAAGGGAATAGCGCAGCTGGAACACTATTAGTGTGGCCAAATCGGAGCAAGATTGTGCAAAGAAATATGCAATGTTAAATTAAATTAATATCATATTAAATATAACAAAAAGTTGATTAAATACTATTTTTCTATGAATAAAAATTGTATTGTAATATGTTATATAGAGAACAATCTATTACGCAATAACCATTTAAATGATTAATTTTTTACTCTTATTAACATTAACTTTTTTTATAATATAACTCTGAAATTATTATTAGAAATAAATATATTAGGCCAGTCGTCAGGTAGATTAACATTGTTTTAAATCGGACAAAAGATTTTTCTGTTGACTAGTTCATTATAGGCCATTTTTAGATATACTAATTTTTTTTCCCCTCGGCCGCCCACCGGAACACCACCAATTTTAGGACAATATCGCTTAAAAAAGACTTTTTGCAAATATATCGGTTCAGAATGGCCCTACGAAAATGATGATAGTTACTAAGGTTAAAGATAAGTAAATTCTCTATCGAAATGGTTCAGAAACATTTTTACGTCGTATTATTATTTTTGGAGTTATAAGCGAGGGAAGTCAAGCACCGTATCGCGTTCACTCTAGACTAGGAAATCCAAATTCGAGCTGTAAGAAGCATTTCGTATAACAATTTGGCAACCGATGCTTTTAGGGGTTTTCGACCCCTCTGAATCTGAAAATGTCTGTTGCCAGATCGAAAAATAAACCGGAAGTCCGTTATTCAAGATGGCGTGTAAGATGGCGGTAATTTTTGAACTATTGCTAATATGAATTTATAAAAGGAATCCAGTTCGTAACTGAGGTCTGTCGACATCGCTAAATCCAAATTTGATAATACCATAGTCATACGGCTCACCGGAAGTCGGTAATTAAATATTGTGATCAATATGGCGGCTATTTTTAAAATGTTGCAAATATGTACAGAGGAATTCTAGGGCGAAGCGGGGGTTGAAACTAAATATGACAATATCACAGTAAAAAAACCCATTGAGAGTTAATAATTCGTGATTGTGGTCAGTATCAAATGTTTAAATGCCATAAAATGAAAGTATTTTTTCACCTCCGATGTGAGCGCTTCCAGATATCCTTTATTTAGTAAGCCTAGGAAAAGCATTACGTTACCAAATGTTTGTAGATCTGAATACAAACTAATAGACTCTATAGAGTGCCAGGGTTGCCGAATGCATTTTGTTTTGCGAAACAGACATGTTCTAACCCGCTTAGCGCAAGGCCTCCTGCTCAGCGATGCACCATTTCCACACAATGAAATGCTCAAAAGTTTGACTAATGTCTGGGACGGCAAAGGACAGAAAATACATTCCAATCCATGCAATCGCAGAAACTCTGTCTCCAATACAGAGAGAAAATATTTCATTGCAATCACCGGTTCGGACACCACATCCAAACTTGCCACAGTCAGTAAACGGACTTCATGGGCGCGGTACTTGAAGTCATCTGAGCTGCTCTCCGGACTAGGAAATCACCCTTTGGAGGAGCCGACTATTTCTTATGTGAGGAAATTCGTCGTTCAACTCTACAAGGTCAGCACTTATAAATATCAAGCTAAAACTTCGCTATCGCTTCCCACTATTGAAACTTTCTAAAATCATTTTTTTTAATCTTACAGGTGCCACCGCAAACTTCCACGCGTGATGAAGCATAACAAATTCCATTTGGGACAGTTAGTAAAGTCTGAGGGACTTCCTCTCATAAGTGATGCTTTAAGACTACGCATAGTGAGAAGTCATTATCAAGTAGTATTCGTTTAAACACCACGCATATCTAGCACTTAATACACACCATTAATTACATTTTTCACTTGCAGTACTGCGTTTCGAAAAACGCCCACTTGCCAGACCCTCCCTTACCGGACCATCGGGAAATGGGACGGAAAGCTGTAAATAGGAATTTTGTTCCGGTTCTCACGACATTGGAATCAATTCCGAAAGCTTGCAATTAAAACTTGTACCTGTACTGTATCTTAAGTGTCACTTAAGATACAAGTGCAATTAGTCTTAGAGTTTTAACACTTCAGTGTTATTTCTAACGTTCCATAAACATGACAATGTGACCCGTTATTTAGTTTTTAACAGTTTAAATTAATACATTTTTTTTTTACTGTATCTTCCTAGATAAGTAAGATTTTTCCTGAATGTGTTGACTTTTTTCTCCTGAGCGCAAAAAATGCGAGTAGTACACATAACAATCCTATAAGAATATCCTCCATCTTAAATTACGAACTTCCGGTTGGCTATATGAGTACGATATTATTAAATTTGGATTTAACAGTGTCGAAAACCCCCCAAGCAAAATTCCAACTAAAAAATGCGTGAAGTACTTGAGGTGAGACTTGACCAAAGACTGACGTTCAATACGCACATAAATGAGACAATATGGACGGTCTACTCCCTGTCCAGGAGTCTGTATCCGCTCATGGTCAGGGGTAGCAGACTTAATAGACAGAATAAAAACCTGTTGTACACGATGGTGGTCAGGTCGTCCATCACATACGCGACGCCGGTGTGGTGCAGCATACCGGCCATGACAGTGAGAAAACTTAAAGTGCTAGAACACAGATTTATGCGCCTCATTTCAAATTCTGGAATGTACACATCCCTCAGAGACCTATATGCACGTTGCAACGACATAACCCCGATAGCGGATTACGTCCAGCAGATCTCTCAAACTTCTACTCGTTCAAACTGGACGATAGTCCGCTAACAAGACACATGACACAAATTAGACAGCATAATGCCCCATCTCGGATTAAACACTCTCTACCATACCAGCCGTTACCGATTTTCCGGCAACCACTATAGCCAAATTTCAACAACTATACCTTTCTCTAACCCTATCCACCCTTTGCTAGTATTTCATACCTTTCACTCATCTTTACTCCTTTTCTGTCCCCCTCTGTGGGATCTAGACTTTTAGATTCCGTAACGTCAATAATTATAACCCTTCGATTTAGTGGACCAGCCCGACTTAGGGCAAATAATAACAATATTTCTGCTATGTTGCACAAATTTAATGTGGTCAATAGAAATACATATACAGTAACAAATTATCAAAGTGAATTGAATAAATTCGTCAACAGACGCTACTTGACATTATATATTATTGACATATCTATCATGCCAATTCGACTTATAAATTCTAAAATCGCACATACACCCTCCGTTGAAACTTAGGTTTCAATCCACAGATTACGTTTACTGACTGGGCAATAGACATAATTTTGTAATTGGACGGGAGTACAGGTTTCCAGACTTAGTTTTTACTGATACAGCACGGACACGTTTATGCTTTCCAGGAAATATTTCAACAACTCTAGCCAAACACCACTGAGAAGGCGGTACGTTATTTGACTTAATCAAAACTAGATCTCCTGACTTAATGTTCGTCTGCTCATAAAGCCACTTAGTTCTTTTTTGCAAGGAAGTTAAATACTCATTATTCCAGCGTTTCCAAAAATGCTGTTTTAATTGAGTGACGTGTTCCCAAGCACGTAATCTATTAATTGGTAATTCAGTCAAATCAGCCCTGTCAGGTAACGCAACCATTGTATCATTTATCAAAAAATGTGCTGGAGTAAGTACATTATAATCATTGGGATCACTAGACAAGGATACGAGAGGCCTGGAATTCACGATTCCTTCGATCTGAACAAGAAGTGTGTTCAGCTCTTCATATGTTAAATGGGTATTACCCATGATTCGAGTTAAATGATACTTAATGAGCTTTACACCATTTTCCCATATTCCGCCCCAATGAGGTGAAAACTAGGAATGTAATTCCAATCCACTCCTTCTAGTGACATTGAATCTTTCACTACAGAGGCGCTACTTTCAGAATGAAACATTTTAAACAATGAATTTAATTCATGATTTGCACCTTTAAATGTAGTGCCATTATTACTATAAACCTTTAATACCTTTCCGCGGCGGGAAATAAATCTTTTAAACGCAGAGAGAAAAGTCTGCGTAGTCATATCTGACACAAGTTCAGTGTGGATCGCTTTCGTGGACATGCATATAAACAAGCAAATATAACCCTTAGTCATAATAGATTTGCGTAATCTAGATTGTTTTATTTCTATTGGGCCTGCGTAATCTAATCCTACTGATAAAAATGGTCTGGAAGGAGTAATCCTAACTCTAGGCAAATCAGACATTATTTGACTAGACTGACGAGCGTTATATCTAAAACAACGATTACATTTATGAATCATAAATCTAACTGCATTACGCCCGTTAATTATCCAAAACTTTTGCCTTAAAGAAGCTAATGTAGACTGTGCACCGGCATGCAACAATCTTTCATGTTCATGACGAATGATTAATTCGGTTACATGAGAAGAGTATGGCAATATTAAAGGATACCTTTGGGCTTCGGAAATATGAATAGCGTGTTTTAGTCTCCCACCTACTCTTAATATTCCCTCTGTATCGATAAATGGAGACAGAAATCTTAATTGTGACTTACCAAATTTCTCTCGGGAAATTGCATTATTTTTAACAACTTTTAATTCGCTTTGAAAATGCACCTGTTGAAGCATGCACACTATGACAATTAAAGCTGAATTTAATTCTTCAACGGTTAAATTACCATTTCTCTTAATTTCACTCCGACAATTGAAAGTAAATCTCAGGAAATAAGCAATGACGCGTAATAATTTAGGAAACGAAGAAATTCTTTTGAAGAATACGTATAAGTCGTTAGCCTTTTCAATGTGCACATTAACTGCGTTTGTTATAACTTTAGCTTCAGGCAAATTACTATTATCAACAGTAATGTCACGAATACCCCAACTTAGTTCATCCTGTTTTAGAAATTGAGGACCATTAAACCACAAAGTTGAATTCTTTAACAATTGAGGCTCCATGCCTCTAGAAACAATATCAGCTGGGTTTTCGTTAGATCTTACGTGATACCAATTGTCCCTTGAGGACAATTCTTGTATTTCTGCCACCCGATTGGCAACAAATATATTCCACTTACTTGCATCGGATTTAATCCAAGCAATAGTTATTGTGGAGTCGGTCCAATAAAAACATTTTTCAACCGTCATAGGAAATGACTTTAGAAATATTGACATAAAACGCGCTAAGAGCAACGCTGCGCATAACTCCAGGCGTGGTAATGGAACAAACCAAATGACTTGTGTAATTATCATAACGATTTCTAGATCGTAGATAAATTGCACAACCGTAGGCTTTCAAGGAGCTATCAGCAAATCCATGAACTTGAAAAGTTACAGTACTACTTCCTATTATCAATCGTGGAATGGAAATTTCCTCGATATACTTCATATTTTCTTTAAATGAAGACCAAACTTCGAGAATATGATCAGGAACCACAGAATCCCAACCTAAATTTTGTTTCCAGATTAATTGCATTATTAATTTGCCTATAATACACACTGGTGAAATAACGCCTAAAGGATCAAAAATCTTAGATATCTCAGATAAAATTTCACGCTTTGAGTTTTGCTCATTATCGTGCAGTTTTGAGTATGACATTATGAAAGAATCTTTGCTTGGATCCCATATCATTCCAAGAGCTTTCAATGACGCACTACCATCTTTGAGGGTAAAACTACATTTTTCACGCTTATCTTCGGGGATATCCTGAAGTAAACTTTCGTTATTTGAATACCACTTATGTAAGGCAAATTTTCCTTTACCAAGCAGCTCAATTAATTCGTCTCGCAGACGCACCGCGGATGAATAATCGGACGCACCGGTTATAATGTCATCCATGTATGTATTGGTTGTTAAAGCGCGACAAGCAAGTGGATAATCAACGCCGTCATCTTTCACCAATTGAAATAAACTTCGAACTGCGAGGTAACTGGCTGATGCAGTTCCGTATGTAACTCGATTCAACTGCAAACATTTAATTTTCTCATTAGGGGAATCTCTCCACAAAATTCTTTGTAAAGGCTGATATCTTTCCTTAACTTTAATCATTCGATACATCATTGTAATATCCGTTATAATGGCAAATTCATAACTACGGAAGCGGACTAAAACAGAGAACAAATCTGGTTGAACTACAGGTCCTACCAGCATAATATCATTCAATGATACACCTGTACTCGACGGTGCAGACGCATTGAAAACAACCTTTAACTTGGTTGTCGTCTTATCCTCACGACTGCATGATGAGGCATATCATATTCCAATGGCTGAACAAACTCTCCTGAAATAGGAATACGAGCGACCTCGAATGCGTGACCAAGATCAACGAATTCTTGGACAAATTTCTTGTACCGTTCAAAAAATTCCACGTTTTTTTAATTTTCTTTTCTAAGCTTAAAAAACATTTTATCGCATAGGGGTATGAATCCTCTAAACTAGACAGTTTCTCTTCAATGATAGGCAAATCAACTTCATATCTACCTTCCTTATCCCTTGACACTGTATCGAGATATAACTTTTCGCAACGCATTTCGTCTGCAGAAAGGAAATTTTTAGACGGATATTCTTCTAAACGCCAAAAATTCGCAATAAAATCGGCAACATTTTCATTGCATTGAGAATCTGTAATAGCATTACAGACCGAACTTTCTATTGAGTTCATATTACCACTCAAACTACCACCAAATACCCATCCCAAATGAGTATTATGCAATAGAGGTTTATCAGATCCTAACTCGATTTTATCTGATTTTAATAATGAGTAATAAACTTCTGCTCCTATGAGCATATCAACATCCCCACGAATATTGAATTGAGGATCTGCCAATTTAACAAAATTAGGCCACCTCAATAATTTATTACTAAAACTGACTTTTGGTAGTCCATTTGTAATAAATTTCATAACACCAAAATTCGTTTTAAAACTAAAATCATTAACTCGAGACTCAACAGTCAACGTTAAAACTGTGTCAACTAGAGAGGTCAAACCACCAACTCCAGCTACTGACCATTTGGATTGGATACCAGTCATTTTTAATTTCTCCGCAAATTTAGAAGTGACAAAATTACGCTCACTAGCGCTATCTAGCAATGCACGACATGGATATCTATTGCCATTCGCATCTGCAACATTAACCACTGCAGTACATAAGAGTATTAAATTAAAATCACCGCTAAATCTCGACATTGAAATCTGTGTTCCTTCCTTACTGGAACACGACGCATTTGCTATTACGTTTACAGTATCCACGCTAGCATTATTCTCACTAACACCATTTTCGGTCTGTGAATTTTGTTTGAACTCTCTACCACTGTTTCCAAATCCAAAACGTAACATCTTATGATGTTTCTGATTGCACTTACTGCACAAAGAAGCACCACAATTGGAGTACATATGCCCTGTACTTAGGCAAAGAAAACATAATTTCTTCCCTTCAACAAATTTGCGTTTTTCACTAACGGACAATTTGTAAAACTTTCCACACTTAGAAAGCCGGTGTTTATTGTTGCACATCGGACAATTTGGAATATTACTTGCTACTTCAGTAGCATTACAGGTAAAAGTTCGTTTATCTGATTTAGAAGTACTCATTGCATCATTTTGGTGCAATATTTCCCACGCTTGACATCGTTTATTAAGATATTCAAGAAATACTTTAATTGTGGGAAACTCCTCAGCTTTTCGCTGAAGCTCAAACTCTTTACGAGTGTCAAAATCTAATTTTTGAGAAATAAAGAATACTAAAAAACTATCAAACAAATTTGGCAATTTAAGAGCCTGTAGAGAGTTATATTGTTGCGCGAACAAATTTAATATAGTTCTCAAGCTACTTCCGGAATTTTTGTTTACTTTAGGTAACTCAAAAATAGCATTTAAATGACTATTAGCTATCAACGTTTTATTATCAAACCGCTCAACTAGAACACGCCAAGCCTCATCATAGTTTGACTCAGAGCATTCAATGTTCGCTATTAATAACGTAGCATCCCCTTTCAGAGCACCTTTTAAGTAATAAAATTTTCTTATCTTGCTTAATTCGTTATTATTATGAATTAAATTCATAAATATATCTTTAAAATTAAGCCAACTGGTATAATCTCCCGAGAAAATAGGTAAATTAATTTTCGGAAGAGAGAGATAGCTATTTGATTCGCCTTGAATAGGATTATCCCTTTTACTATCACCATTATCTGACTTTTTTATTCTTCCAAGGTTACGTTTAATATTTTTTACTAAATCTAAATATTTATCCTCTACTGCGAGACCTTCAGCGTTATATCTGCTTTCATCAATAATTTCCAATTCTATTTGAATTTCCTCAAATTTTGCAAAAATATCATTAAGTCTATCTAAAGAACTTTGTAAGTCAGCAACCTGAGTGCTCGTCTCAATGTCACCTAACAAATTTTCAATATGTGTAATTCTACCCTTGTAATATTTTCTTCTATTTAATAATTCCTCTGGTACTTTAGTAGCCATGACAAATATTAATTATAAGTTAGATACGAACAGTTGTACTAATCTATTACCAAAACTATTTCGTACTTGTTTACAAAAGGTGATTGCTCATGAATCAAGCAAAGTATAACAATATTTGACAACCAAATCGTCTATAAAACTCTGTTTTAAAACATTCGAAATCAAAATAATTTAATTTCTACATTCAATTTGACATTTGTCAAAATAAAACCATCGGTTGGTTATGTAAAACATGCTATGAACAAAGATAACAGACCTTCTCACTGGACTGGTTACAGGAACTTAACGTGCTTACCAACTCTGGAACTCACACCCTCGCAATCAGAACAGTTTTCAGGCTTTTAGCTGCTTCCTTTTCTTACATGTAAAACTGAATATATCTGTGCCTTCTTAACAGCTATTTCCACAATGTTTTCGCCCACCACACGAAATAATACTGAATATAGGCATTCTTCCAATTTATTGACGATCTTCACAGGATTCTCTCAATCCGAATCGTTGGACCAATTTGTGGGATCTAGACTTTTAGATTCCGTAACGTCAATAATTATAACCCTTCGATTTAGTGGACCAGCCCGACTTAGGGCAAATAATAACAATATTTCTGCTATGTTGCACAAATTTAATGTGGTCAATAGAACTACATATACAGTAACAAATTATCAAAGTGAATTGAATAAATTCGTCAACAGACGCTACTTGACATTATATATTATTGACATATCTATCATGCCAACTCGACTTATAAATTCTAAAATCGCACACCCTCTTCGTTTCTGTTTGTGTATTTTTGTCGCGTTTGTTTGTTTTTCTTCGTTTCTATTTGTACATGTTTGTTTCTAAATTCATTTCACGTCACCAATCTTTTTCAGAAAGCTAACCTTTTTGAATCAAAATTTTAAAAATCAAAGTTTAGGCCAGCCCTGCGCAGCCTCGCATTGCAGTATCTCGCGGAAGGTACCTCATTTGAGTTGTGGTGCTTGCGTCCAGATACAAATTTTAATAGTGTTTTTTGTGCGTGAATTCTTTAAATGTAAGTGTAGTTTTAAGTTTTGTTAAGCTTGTTTTTCAAGCATGGTTCAATGTTAGTACCTATTTTAATTTTATATTTTTGTAAAAAGGAGTTTAGGTTTAGTTGTTTTTACTTGTCGTTTTCGCTTATCCAGACCAGTTCCGCCCGATCCTGCAATCCCCCACCGCGTCAACGCGGTGGTTGCACGATCGGTTCTGGAGCAGGACCTGGAGAGGTAACTGTTTCTATATGTTAATATGAATAAATATCTTTTGAATTGAATTGAATTGAAATTGGTGTCGAAAACCCCCCGATATGCCCTGGATTCTCTTCACATGTCCATATCCGCCTCCATAGGTTTGATTTGTGGTGTAGGGAAAATAAGTTGCCACTTAATATAAACAAATGTAAAGTTATCTCATACTCATGTAAAAAAGATATGTTAATATTTCCATACAGTATCGACGGTATTTTACTTGATAGACCAGAATAATCAAAGATTTAGTGGTATTATTTGATTCGAAATTAAATTTTACCCATCACACAGATGAAGTAATTTCAGCTGCCAATAGAAGTTTAGGATTTATCATGCGTAATTCCCGTAATTCATAAACCATCAACAATTAAACTGTTATACAACTCATATGTCAGATCCCGACTAGAATATAATTCTGTCATTTGGTGCCCAAATTACGTGAAATATATCGAGGTATTAGAAAAAGTGCAACGGGGATTGTTAAAGTATCTGTCCTATAAAGAGAATAAAGTGTATCCTCCTACTGGCTTTCCACACGATCTGTTACTCGACATACACAACTATAAATCCTTACTGGTTCGTCCGTTATCTTTCTGTTTAACATAATAAACTCTGTTCATGATGCGACCGAAATACTGAGTAAAATCAATTTCCATGTACCAACATATACTAGGCGACGTTATGAAACTTTTTTATATAAAGACGGCTAATTCTCTCCTCTGTATATGATGTGCCGCAATTACGCCTCCGTGCAAGACAGCATTGATATATATAATTCTAGCAATGCACATATAAAAAATGTGTTTGTATCTTAAGTTCTGTTAATTTTGTTTACTGCTTATTTTGTTATTTACCTTACTTGTTTGTCAGGAATGTTTGTCTTATTCTCGCATGTCACTATTATATACATATGTCTGTATTACTATTTACACATTGTCACTGTACTTTTTTTGAAAATTTGCTACGATTTACACGTATATAAACAAATAAATACGTTGGATATTAGTGGTTATAAGATATTACATAACGAAATCACTTGGGCTACTACAGCGTAGCAGATATCGTAGGGCACAAACTTAACCCAGATAAGTGATGTACGTGCCTACGATAAAATTTCTCTAGCTCAGACTATCTCAGGACGTTAAGGTCAAGTTTACATAAACTATGACAAATTATTAGTTTACTTACTTAACAAATCACTGAGGCTTCCATACGTAGTGGTCGCAGACGAAATCATGACACTTTCTTTAAAAATGAAATGCACTATATTACACAATTTACAGATATTGGTTCTCTAGCATGTAACCTGGCGAAGTTCAAAAGGTGTGGCAAATTTCTCGATTAATAAGTTACAACATTAATAAAATGCCTCGTGTAGCTACACATCGGTTTTCAATGTGAGGATAAATGGTCATAAATTCGGCCACAACGGGTCTGATTTAGAGAACCTCCTTAAATAAATATAAATGCATAAAATCTTTAAATATGTACAAGTTAAAATACAAAAAAAATATGAATCGAATATAACCGAGTCGAACCACTGAAGGTGGTCCCCGGTAAGTAAAAACAACAACACACGTATTTAGGGTGGTACAATACCGACTTCGACGTGGAAGAACTGTAGCCCTACGGAGGTGTCTTCGGGACAAAAGAAATTGACCCAAGGATGGGGTTGATTATAGCCTCTCCAGCCCTGGAACTTTCTACTGCGTGTGGATGCCCTGTCCGTGGAACCCTCACTGATGAGGGAACAATCCACCAAGGTTCCTCGAAAGCCACAGTTGGATGAATGGGGTCGAGTCCGCCTTTCGACACGGTATTTCCAAAGGAAAGCCTTGTATAATTAAATATCCTGCTTCCGCAGTTAAAATTTACTCACAACCACAAAATATTCCGCTAAACGGAACAACAACAGATTGAGAAAATTTTCTTAGGTTGATAATTTCAAAATCCACCAGGATGCCTTGGGTAAACCGAGGTTTGTAGAATTATCAACTATATACGCCAACAAAAATGGTTGCCTTTCGTTTCTCTGCTTTTCACGTGCCGCAAATATATCGCCCTCCCGTGGATAATAGCGAAATATGTTACGGACGTAGCAGTTGTTATTATGCGGCCCACAAAAACGCTAAGGCGTATGGTGGGTCGCATACGCTAGAGGTCCGCAACAACTTCCCCTTTACTCGCAGGAAAAAAAAATCGAATCGAAGATTTTTTTTTCTTACTAGCTTCTCACCAGATGATGGATAACTGGTGGGGAGACTTAATATACACGGGGATGGCTAACCCGTCTCCCAAGTTACCATCAGGCATAACAATGAAAATAATGAGACTTAAATGCACGAGGATGACTAACTCGTCTCCCAAGTTACCATCAGGCATAACAACAAAAATAATGTCAAAAATAAGGAGACTTAAATGCACGGGGATGGCTAACTCGTCTCCCAAGTTACCATCAGGCATAACAACCAAAATCAAAAAAAATACATAGAGAAAAAAAAGAAGAAAGAGAGGGGAAAAAAAGACAAAAACGCATAAGGACTTAACAGCCAGGAAGTAGCTCGCCCCAAGGATACTCCACCAGCAAAACAATGAAGTACAGGAGTGTTCCCCGTCCCACCACGACGACCACCTCTGCTAGACAACGAGGTTAGTCTGAAGCCCAGTAGTGCCTACCCGGGTAATGGTAACCAGACCTAGACCAGGCTACCTCCAAGCAGCACCTCCCAAGCTCGAGCCCCTCCAGACGGATACCTTTAAAGGCAGCTGCCAGCAATGTGAGCGCCCCCAGCGAGACGGACTCCCTCAAGACGCAAGCGCCACACAAGACCTTTTTGGGGACTCTTACCTCTCGCAGGTATAACCACGGTGATGGTATTCGTGCATCCCCCATCACAGAGATCCAACCAAAGACACTTCCTCCCGTGAGGCGGAAAGAGGTGAAAACTTACTCAGTGGGTTTCAGCCACCTGAGCAAGACCAATGAATCAGAAAAGCAAATGATACTACCAAATTAACGACAGAAGTGACCTAAAACATGCTACTAAGAAAGAACGAATTCGTCTTTACCTATTCGGATGCCTAAGTACGTCAACGGAACTAACAGACCACAACTAGTTGTCATCGGGAGGGTGTGCTTTCAGATAGATCTTTTATGTGCCACACCGAACGTTTACTGTCAGAACCTTCGAGCTCAGAAGTCCATGGTGAGATAATTTTTCTGATCGTGAAGGTACCCACAAATTTAGGCGCTAACTTTGCAGTGAAGTATTTAGAGGCATCAGACTGGGCGTGAGAACGTCTCCAGACCTTTTTCTTCAATACAAACTTATCGGGTCGGCGTCTTAAGTTATAATGTTTCTTACTGGATTTATGGGCCTTTAATATTCTACTCTGAACATCCTTATAAATCTTAGCGAAGGCAAGCTTACGGTTTTCAGGGTTTACAACTGGATACTCAGACTCAGAAGGTACGTACTTATCACTATTGCCATCTAACAAAATTTCACGTCCAAAATTGACAAAATTAGGCGTTAGGCCTGTAACCTCATGTTTCGACGATCTAATGGCGAAACCTATTTTCGGCAAAAATTGATCCCAGGCCCTGTGATTATCCTTTACATATGCAGATAACATAGTCTTAACAACACGATTTACCCTTTCAGTCAGGTTGCATTGAGGGTGGTAATTTGCTGTGTACGCTATTTCGATGTTGTAAGTTTTCGCGAGATTTTGGAAACGGTTACTCTGAAACTGACGACCATTGTCTACCACTATAGTCTTCGGAGCGCCAAATAAGATAATTACATTATCCTCGATGACCTGCGATATGCTATTAGCGGTAGCTGACCTCAACGGAATGGCAAACTTACTAAAATTGTCACACACGACAAGAATAAACTGATAACCCTTGGCCGTCCTGGGTAATGGACCCATCAGATCGGCACTAACTAGTTGCCAAGGTTTTCCAACGGTAGGTGTCTTACTCAACAAATTTCCCATAAGTGACTTCTGTTCGGGTTTAGTACTTATGTAAATCTCACATTGCCTAACGAACTTAGCCACATCGGCCTTTAATTTCGGCCAATAATACCTATTTCCCACTCGAGCCACAGCCTTATGGACCCCTGCGTGTCCACAACTCGCATCATAATGCCACGACCTAATTACTTCTAGGTGTTTCTCTTTGGGTATAACCAGTCTCCAAGTGTCGGCAGGATCTGCTAACTCGGGATAACGCAAACGTACATACTTATACAACTGGCCATTCTGTATACGCCATAAGGGATAACGCATAGAACACCGTTCGACTCGATCCAGCATTCTCAAATACCCTTTATCGGTGGGAGAATCGGCATGGTCCGTGACCGAGAATACCTCAACGGATTCCACCGTTACTGGTACTGAACGAGACAGAAAGTCAGGGACGGTATGTTCAGAGCCCTTGCGATGAATCAGTTCAAAATCATAAGGCTGCAAATGAAGTGCCCATCTGGCCAATTAACCTTGGGGATCTTTTAGCTGCTGCAACCATAGGAAAGAATAACAATCCGTTATGATTTTGAAGTGGAAACCTTCCAGATAGTGACGTAGCTTCTCCACTGCCCAAATTACGGCGATGCACTCTCTTTCGACCGAGCTATATTTGCGCTCCTGGCTAGTCAAAGAACGGGACAAATAGCATATTACCTTTTCGCCATCATCAAATTGCTGCGTGAGCACGGCACCAACACCGAATGCCGACGAATCTGTCTGCACATAAAAGGTACGCTCAAAATCAGGGCAGGTCAAAATAGGTGCGGTAACCAAACACTCCTTAAGAAGTTTAAACGATGTCTCGCACTCAAGTGACCAACACCAACTAGCATTCTTCTTTGTGAGGTTCGATAAAGGAGCCACTATTGTAGAAAACTGCGTTATAAACCTTCGATACCAAGATGCTGTGCCTATAAATCTACGAATTTCCCTAACATTTTTCGGAGAGGGTACACTCAAAATCGACTACTTTCGCTGGGTCAGGACGTAAACCGTACTTATCTACAACATATCCCAAGTACTTAAGCTCAGGGTGGCAAAATTGACACTTGTCAAAACTAACTATCAGCCCAGCAGAATGCAAGCGATCAAAAACCTTCTGCAACGTTTCTAGATGAGATTCGAAATCCTTCGACACTACCACGATGTCGTCCAAATAGACCAAAACCGAAGGCTGCAAATCAGCTCCAAGCACGGTGTCAATAAGACGCTGCCAAGTCGCAGGCGCATTCAACCCAAAAGGCATAACTCGAAACCTATACAAGCCATTAGGAACAGTGAAAGCGGTATAGTCTTTGGACGATTCAGCAATAGGAACTTGCCAATATGCGCTCTTAATATCTAAAGAACTTAGATATTTGGCATCCCTCAACTGATCTAATATGGGGGAAATCAGCGGCAGGGGATAGGCATCCTTTTTAGTAACAGCGTTAAGGCGCCGGTAATCTACACGAAAACGCAGAGTTTGATCCTTTTTCTGCACTAAACATATTGGGGAAGACCAAGGACTTTTACACGATTCGATGATATTTAACTCCAGCATTTTCTTAATTTCATCATCAATCAGTTTTTGTCTGGCAGGCGAAACAGGATAGTATCTCTGTTTGATAGGTTTGGTATCTGGGAGTAATTCGATCTCATGAGAAACGAGATGTGTACGACCAAGGGAAGTACCCATCAGTTTCTGATTTTCCTCCACCAAACTATCCAGAGTTAGTTTCTGTGATACACTTAAAAAAGTTTCGTCAAGGACACTGTTAACCTCAACGAGTGGTTCCTGCTCAGAAAAATGCCAAACATCTTGTCGTAAATCTGGTATAATATTCATCGCCACCCAAGAATCTATCCCTAGAATTAACTTATGCGGTATTTCCGGAACTACTAGGACATCTATTACATGAACCTTGTCACCCAAGCAGAAGGGAACAGATACATAACCTATAACGGCACAGATTTGCCCGTTAGCCACTCTGCACTCATTGACAGAAGGTTTCAAACTTAAACCAATCTGCTGGAAGACCTCAAAACCAGATGATCCTACCATTGTCCTGGTAGCACCTGAATCCAACAAACCCATAATAGGAAAAACTAACACCGAAAGTTGTAAGTAAGGACGCTGATCACCAACCACATGAGAAATGACACAATCGAGAAAAAATTGTTGTTTTAAGTCAACAACATTGCTGGTCGACTCACATACACCGGGAGAAACTGTTCGACCAATTAGCGTCTCCCCGGACGGTTTTCCGAAAGCGAACACTTAGGACAGGACCTAATAGTAACTTCTGCTTTACCACATTTATAGCAGAACCTCTTCCTAGGAGCCTGACACTCCCGATGCCCATGACCAACTTGACCACAATTAAAACATTTGTTTCCAGAATGTTGGACTTCATCCACGACGAGACTAGAACGAGAGGTCGAACGAGAAGTAGTAGAACTAGTGGAGGCATAAGCCAACTCTGGTATAAGAGATTTACTCTTAGGTGGAGGAGGAACGTACGACTTAGCCAATTGTCGTTTGGAGTCGAGCATACGACAACGTTGCAGGAGTTGCGTGACAGAAATTATGTTTTCAAAAGCGAGGAAAGGATGATAGTATGGATCTATGCGCTCCAAAATGATTTCGAGCTGGGTTCCCATAGGTATTGGAGTATGCATCTTCTTGAACAACCCAATCATACTAGCGATGTACAATCCTATACTTTCCTGACTACCTTGAGCACGTCGCTTAATCTCCTCAAACAAGTCGCGGTCAAAATACTCTGGCATGAACTGTTCCCTCATTGCCTCCACTAATGATGACCAATCGGTGTCCAAGTCTTTCACCAGATTATACCAATTGTAGGCATCTCCCTCGAATAAGTCTACTGCATCCTTAAACAATCGTGCCCGTGAAATACAACGAGACCTCCGTTTCTCCTCGACACGTTCTAAAAAAGTTGCAAAGGACATGTCGCCCTTTCGGCCAGTAAATTTCAAGCCCCAGTCTCTAACCAGTACGGGTTTAGGTTTCGCAGCCTCCTCCTCATCTGAACGAAAATCAGTAGTTATTGCAGAGCTATGCGCATCAGGCTGAACCTGAGCCACGGCATTATGCAATACCGACATATCGAGGATGGCTGACTCTTTACACTTACGATCCCCGCGGGCCTTATCCTTAAGTTTATCAAAAGCTAACAATAATTTAAGCCGAGTACTGGACTTCACACCTCTTTGCTCGTCATTAGTTGGATTGGATCTGTTAACACGTCCCAACGCATGAGCTATCTTGGAAACAATCCCCTTGTATTTACTATCGTGCTCACTACCCACAAATTCATCAATAAGTTTTTGAATAGCAGCTAGGGATGCCGTTAGAGCTTCAGAATCGACAGTGAATTGGTACGGGTATGGAGGACTTTTAACTTGTTCACTCTCAAAACGGTTTGCCAACCCTACAAGGCACCTGAGAGCGCGTAATAAGTATAAAAACGACGAGTTAAGGGTAGTTTACAAAAACGACGCTGGGCGTCGGTACCTGTATAGACGCAGAAAAAGTTTATTAACACTAGCAAGTACTTAGTAAAGTGTAAAAATGACAATATCGGGTAAATTAACAAAACAACGCTGGGCGTCGGTACGTATCAACAACAAAAAAACTGTTGGCTGCACTTAGGAATCTTTCCAATGGTTTATACGCAACAACTATTGTTTACTAATCCGCTCATGAAATAGTAAGACAAAAGGAAAAAAACGGAAGTCACCCCCCTACCAAAAAAAGCGAAGCGATTACGCTGAGGCAAAGTAACCCCCTTTTGATGTGTGTCACGAAATGTTACTATGTGTCTGGCTATTATTTCGTATGCAAACCACCAACAAATGGAACACTCAATTTATCACCAAAAAAAAAAACTTAATTAAGGGCGATACTGCTATCCCCTTGAGATAACTGCACTATTTAAGTTGGGCGCCACTGCTACGATTTACACGTACATAAACAAATGAATACGTTGGATATTAGTGGTTATAAGATATTACATAACGAAATCACTTGGGCTACTATAGCGTAGCAGATATCGTAGGGCACAAACTTAACCCGGATAAGTGATGTACGTGCCTACGATAAAATTTCTCTAGCTCACACTATCTCAGGGCGTTAAGCCCAAGTTTACATAAACTATGACAAATTATTAGTTTACTTACTTAACAAATCACTGAGGCTTCCATACGTAGTGGTAGCAGACGAAATAACAATTTACAGATATTGGTTCTCTAGCATGTAACCTGGCGAAGTTCAAAAGGTGTGGCAAATTTCTCGATTAATAAGTTACAACATTAATAAAATGCCTCGTGTAGCTACACATCGATTTACAATGTGAGGATAAATGGTCCTAAATTCTGCCACAACGGGTCTGATTTAGAGAACCTCCTTAAATAAATATAAATGCATAAAATTTTCAAATATGTACAAGTTAAAATACAAAAAAATATGAATCGAATATAACCGAGTCGAACCACGAAAGGTGGTCCCCGGTAAGTAAAAACAACAACACACGTATTTAGGGTGGTACAATATCGATTTCGACGTGGGAGAACTGTAGCCCTACGGAGGTGTTTTCGGGACAAAAGAAATTGACCCAAGGATGGGGTTGATTATAGCCTCTCTAGCCCTCTGGAACTTTCTACTGCGTGTGGATGCCCCGTCCGTGGAACTTCACCGATGTATGTAGAAGCTCCGTCCGTGGAACCCTCACTGATAAGGGAACAATCCACCAAGGTTCCTCGAAAGCCACAGTTGGATGAATGGGGTCGAGTCCGCCTTTCAAGTCGACACGGTATTTCCAAAGGAAAGCCTTATATAATTAAATATCCTGCTTCCGCAGTTAAAATTTACTCACAACCACAAAATATTCCGCTAAACGGAACAACAGATTGAGAAAATTTTCTTGGGTTGATAATTCCAAAATCCACCAGGATGCCTTGGGTAAACCGAGGTTCGTCGAATCATCAACTATATACGCCAACAAAAATGGTTGCCTTCCGTTTCTCTGCTTTTCACGTGCCGCAAATATATCGCCCTCCCGTGGAGAATAGCGAAATGTGTTACGGACGTAGCAGTTGTTATTTTGCGGCTCACAAAACGCTAAGGCGTGTGGTGGGTCGCATACGCTAGAGGTCCGCAACAAATTGTATTATTCTTAATTTCATATTGTTGTTTCCTATCCTGTAACTAGGATATTATCCCGTTGGATAGTTGTAGAAATAAATAAATAAATATTACAAACATATCTGCCATGTGTCGCCATCTTTAATTAAGGACTTCCGGTTGGAAGTGTAACTAGGACATTATTAAATTTCATTAATTTGGTTTTAGCAGTGTAAACAACCTCCTGATATTCGTTCTATATAAGTTCACATTAGGAATATTTCAAAAATAGCCACCATCTGGGACGCCATCTTGAATAACGGGCTTCCAGTCCATTTTTTGATCTGGCAACAAGCATTTTCGGATTCAGCGAGGTCAAAAACCCCTAAGAGCATCGCTTGCCAAATTGTTATATAAAATGCTTCTCGCGAGCTTAAAAACGCTTTTACTCAAAAATGTTCCTAGTCTACGCTGTATATTAACACTTTCCTATACACTTCCACTTTTTCTACTTGCTATTACGTTTAATTGTCACTTTTTAAATTTAAGTAAATATGTTTTTTATCAATTTTGAACTTACAAATGTCTACAACTATCGGTGGTTACTACCACTATGCACTCGTTTCCACACCACCTTGCGGTATAGCATTTGCTGCGGTTTTTTTAAGTGATCTCCCAATAGGCCTAATCCACTTTTTGTTTATTTGATTAACTTACCTCTAATTCTTTTATTCTCTACTGCCAACACATTACATTAGTTTGAATTCTTTTTAAGTGGAACGTCTAAAACGTTCTCTAGCTTCAATAAAACTGCGAGTGTCGGTTTCATTATCGTCTGCACCATCTTTACCAAATTCAGCCTCCTCCTGTTTATCCTGTTCGAAAAAAATAGTAGTTTCAAAATCTCATGAGCTTTGACCTTCATATGCAGACACATAACTTCAGCCGTTGGCTCATTTATTGTTCTGTTTATCCCTAGCTCTCGCTGTTTACTGATCTCCGTTTTTGCGTTAAATTAAGTTGTTTGTTACATTTTAAATATTATTTGAAGACTATATACACTACTAGTAATGATCATCATAACTGAAGCATATAAGTAATTTATTTTATCAAACTTATGTAACGAGGCATAAGGTAGATCACTGAGTCAATGTTTTCAAAACGTACTTATACGTCTGCGCATTTCACGGCTCATGAGGTTTTGAAAGTACTCCTTTCTTCGGCTGCTGAATTTGATAGTATGTTCTAAAAAATAACGATGCAAGGCTACATTGTAGGGGAGAGTGTTGTACCTTTTGAGACGCAGGTACCTTGGGATAATCGATATATCTGCGCCATCTACAATCGTAGCCCTGAAATTCGCGAATATATTTCTAAGAGCATTAAAACGGCTCGGCTTCTCAGTTGGTTTCATGACTGCAAGTATAGTATACGTGTAGTCGTGTAATTGGTGATATTTTGTGTTTTGGATCCAGCAATTTTACTTTTTTAAGTGTATTACTGACGCTATTACCGATTAAGCTCATAACTTTGTAGAAATTTAATAAAGTGAGTAGTTACTTAATATTTTTCTGTTTCTAATGATTATATGGAAAAGAGGAATAATTCGTTAACCTACAAAAAAATATCCACAAAAATAAATCATGGCGCATAGCTTATACCTTGGGACAAGAATTTGCATGTACCTCTGGACTGTCCCAAGATACATGCATTGTTTACGTGGTCTTTAAATGTAGTCAAACTCCATCAATCGCTCTATCAATGTGTTTGTCTATTTATTTATTTTAGCAACATGCCACGAAGTAAAACTGGCAAAGAAAAGAGATGTTGTCAATGCAGTTGGCCTTAAAAGAGCATTAAATGAAGTATTGGTTAATAAAATGAGCTGCAGCTGGGGCTGCATAATGTTAGTAAATTATTATTAGCCTTTACTCGAGTCCGAGTATAAAAAAATGTTACAGTCGATAGATTGTGTGTAATAAAAAACAAGTAAAAGGTGTAGTCTATTGTAATTCCCATTCATCTACGGTGCACACGACTATGGCTATAGAGGCCAATTCGGGAGAGCACATGTCGACCGCAGTCAGGACAAACATAGACCTGGTTAGATCTTGGATTCGGCCTTCTTGCAGCAACATTTCCTTGATAGCTGGCCACAACCCCTCGCCATTCGGTTCTGTCCGCTGCAAGTTGTTCCCATTGCTCGTCTGGAATACCGCAAGATTTTATATTTTCATGGAGAACGTCTTTGAACCTCTTTCGTTGACCGCCACGCCTTCTTCTACCGCTTAGCAATTCACCATAAAGTGTACATTTAGGAAGGCGGTTATCATGCATACGATGAACGTGACCTGCCCATCTTAGGCGTGCTCTTGAAATAAGCACCTCAATTGGAAGTTAATTGTTAGTAAATAAACAGTAGCACGCCATATAAAATTGTACTGTGAATCTAGAAAACCCAATTTTGTATACTCAGCAACGAATGCTATAAAAAGGATATTTACCACAGAAGAAGAGAAAGAGCTTGCAATATATTTGGAGTTTTCAGCTCGGCTTAACTCTGGGTTGAATAAAAATGAAGTCCGGGTATTTATTTATTTATTTATTTAAAAATACACTGTTCAACAGGTAAACAGGAAATACAGAAAAAATACATATAACTAAAACTAAACTAATATATACAGTTAAAATATAAGACATATACAATATGATTGTAACATATAAGAGATATAGTATGTAATACATATAAACCATGAAAAATTATATATAATATTATCTTTGATGCACTAATGTTTAAAATATGTCATTAAGGCTGCAGTGAAAAATATCTATGCGGCTACAGTGTTTGTTGTAGTTGCCACAAATTAAATAAAAAGGAGAATTTTTTAAGGTATTAGTCCGTGCCGTTGGTATATAAAAAGTTAGTTCCTGTCTAGAAGCTAGCCTGGGGACAATAAAGTTTAACTTCCCTACTATTTCCTGACAATCCAAAATATTATGAATGATCTTGTATAAAAAAACTTGCGAAAGGTACTGCCTCCTGTCATCAAGACTAACCATACCAAAAGTATCGAGTAAGTGTTATTGAGGGTAGCCAATAGGAGGATATGTTTCATTGGTTTTAAAAAACGGAAGTTTTAGAAATCTTCGTTGCACATTTTCTAAATACACAAAACAACAGTATAATGTTTGTAGAGTGCTTATGTTCGCAAATTCACGGCTACTGCGCACTATGAAACCAAGTGTTTTAAATGCATTACCAACTGTGTTTTCAATGTGTGCATTGAATGTTAACTTCGGATCAAAAATTACACCTAAGTCACGGTAAGTATCAGGTCTTTGTATGGCGGTATTGTCAAGATGGTAGTTGAACACATCGAGAGTTGATTTACGCGTAACCGACATAACATTACATTTACTGGCATTTAATGGCAATTTGTTGTTTAGGCACCACTGTGATAGTCTGTCAAGGTTATGCTGTAGGCGGTAGCAGTCTTCAACACTCGTTATCTCTGTAAAGATCTTTAAATCATCCACATATAGCAAACAACAAACATCTAAAATATCCACTATATCATTAATAAAAATATTAAATAGTAAGGGACCTAGCACCGAGCCCTGAGGGACACCTGATGACGCCAAGAATTTGACAGACTTAACTCCATTATACGAGACATATTCTATTCGATTTGACAGATAAGATCTAAATAACTCTAGCAGTGAATAAGACAAACCTATATCATGTAACTTACGAAGTAGAATATTATGGTTAAGCCTGTCGAAAGCCTTGGAAAAATCAATATATATGTTAGATAGTGGATTGTAGATTTAACTTTTTAAAAACATTTATTTAGTTTAACACTGGAGTCAACGTTGACTCTATAATAATAACAATAATAATTTTGAAGTGATTTATTCGAACATGAGTTTAAGACTGAGGTTTACAATGACAGTGGGTAATATTTATAATGTCTGGAGAACAAAGAACATTGGATTTGCAATTCAGCATGATAACAGATTACTGAGAATGAAATGTTAAGCTCAGCTAACGTGAGCGGTTATTAGAGAAGAGCTGTTACGCAATTTGTAATGTGATATGTCTGAGAAGGTTAAGCCAGTCTCGGTGATATTATATATCATGGTATATTTCTAATATAACAGCTTCCCCCTTATAAAAAAAGTTGGTGTTTTATGCAGCAACTTTTGAAATGAATATAAAATGTATATAAAAGGTAATGGTACAATTTGGAAAAATATAAAGAGTACAAAATGTTAAATCGTAAGGTTTAAAATACAGAATATAACCTTAGCGTCTAAAATATGAAATGCAAGCACAATAAGCTTGATTCATAAAAATAAAATAACATAAAAATGTTAGAGTTAAAATATAGCTTTGGCAAGAAAGCGTAAAATACAAACATACTAGGTTTGAATTGTAAAATGGGATAAAATATTCCCAAGGTTAAAATATAGCTTTACTGTGAAAGCATAAAATATAAGCATGATGGGTTTGAATGAAAATGACGTAAAAATGTTAATAAAATTGAAATTAACAAATGATAGAAAAATAATGAAATATAATGATTAAACAAATGAAATAAAATTCACTGAAGAGTCCAGCACTAAAAGTCAGTAAAAAGGCACAAAACAGTTTGTCTTTATGTAAGTTCTATGTCTTCGGCTTCGTTGTCTTCTCTTCTTAAGGTGGGTCGTCTTCGTGAAGGGAATAGTTTAGCAAATGTCCTGTATGGTTTGCTAGGCCTCGGTGGAGATGGGGGTGATGCAGAAACATCGATGGCTAGTCTTCGTCTTTTTGTTCTGCACTTACAAAATAGGTACAGAAATAACAGTCCAAATATTAGCACAATGATGAAGTAGGTGAACCAGGATATGTGTTTTGTTACGAATGGTTCGTTGATTAAATCGTCTAGATCTCTGGAATATTGGTCCAATTTGTGTTTGGCAATTTCGAGATCTTCTGTGTTAAGGTTGTTTAATTTTAATGGTTTAAGGTTTGGTGCTCTAATGTTGTTTGGAATTTTGTTGCAGCATTCGAATGGAATTTGGATGGGATGAGTGTCGTCGTTTACGTCGGTTACTTCGTTGGTACTGGCTTGGATTTTTGTGATGCCTATAAAGGCGTAACAATTAGGTTGTAATTTCACTATTGAGTTTTTGTAGATGACTTCAGTTTTCGAACTTCTTTCTGGACAATTGATGGTTGCCTGTAATGGTTCTGCGTTGATAACTAACCACGTATTTTCGTCTATCTTTTGGACGTTGTAGCCTTGGCTGATGATGAATGACGTCTGGCAGCTTCCTGGCAGAGTTTTGAGGTTCTTGAAGAGACGGGCTTCGCAAATGGCATTATCATCAATGGGGTATGAAAATAGATTTAAACATAATTTAGTGTTGAAGTAGAGTGGTTTGCATTCTCTGAGGTCCGGGATGGTTAAGTACATTAAAGAATCATCATCTCTCGCGATATATTTTTGAGAGGTTGACAAGATATGATATAAGCCAGTTCTATTATCCAAAATAGGGATAGGGTATAATTGAAATACTGAATAGGTTTAAAGGTCTACCAAAGGTATGTCTAATACGAATATTAAATCTGAATTTGTTTGAGAAGCTTTTAGTTCTATAATGTCTAAATACTGTGCAACTTTTGATAATTTGATTGGAAGTGGCAAATTGTTCCTTTGTAGGTTCTGTGAAATTTCCTGTAACGAATTTACCAAGTCTTTTGGGTTTATGATCGATGTATGAATTATTTTGAGTCTCGCGAAAGTGATATAATTCAGGATATCGTTTAAGTTATCTTCGATAAATAGATAGCTTGCCATAAGCTGTTCGCAGATTTCTATAAATTTTAATTTTGCGTGAATATTTTCTATGTCTTTAGTCATGTCTAGAATTGAAGTTTCGATTTCTTTAATATTTTTATTGAAAGTTTCTTCATCAACTTGCAGTTTTTGAATTGTTGCGTTGAAATTTTTGATTACTGAAGTTGTGACAGATATTTGGTTTTTAATTAGGTTTTCGAGTTGATTGAAATGATTAATTTGAAAAGAACATTACTTTTTGAAAGTACCGTTGTCATTAAATTGTTTTGCAATTTATTTTGTCATCTGAGATTATTTTTAGAAATAGGTGTTATTGTCAGTTTGGTATTTGGTCAATTTTTGAAACGTGGTTATCGAAACGATTTTTATCATTTCTTTTGTTTTGGTCTCGGACGCTAATTAATACACGCTATTTGGTAAAATAGTGTATCAATCATGTATTTAGTTTTCTGTATGATCGTCATGTAGTCGGGTATATAACTTATTGGGATAATAATCATATTTATAATGTATTATCGCAATATTTTAATATTTCGTTTCGAATGTATGTCACAATAGTTGCTATTCATATGTGGAATAGTTTTAACAGGGTTGTACACTTGGAAAATAACCATGAGGGGTTGCTGTTGTGAAACACAGCGTAGAATGGTTATTGCTAGAATAATATGTGGGTTGAGAAAAATGAATTATTATCGATTTTATTACTGTCATTATCATTAATATCATATTTAATTAAGTATTCATTTCTCTTGATTACATAGGGCTTTAAGATTGAGTTTCATAGGGTGGACTGAACTATCTGAATGTTAGAAAACTTCGGGATATTTTTTCTTGCATGACAAATTTTTGGGATTGGGAAAATTAAACTTACAAAATTTCAATTTCTGGAGTAGCGTTGAAGATGGGTAGTTACCGTGTGTTCATTTGATATGGAGTTGTCAATATAAGAATAAGAGGATTCGCTTATTAGTTTATAATGCGAACATAAATGATTGTCATAAGTCTATGCACATTATATTTCTGGGATAGTGAAGAAATTGACTGACGGAATTAGTCAGAAAATTACATAAGTAAGATTTTTGATGGAAGAACTGTTTGGAATTAAATTCGTGAAATAGTTAGTATTTGTCAGAATTAGGGTGATGTATGTTTCGGATAATAATTCTATGTAAATGTCATGAGAAAATAAATTCCTTTAATTTTAAGAAGTTGGTCAGGGGATGAAAGAATATAAATGTTTCTGTTACATGATTATCGTATCACGAATATAGTGTTGGAATTATAACATAAGGATGTTTACGATTGATTTTGCAATCTTGTGTAGGACAGTGTAAGCTGTGTGAATTTGTCAATTTGTTGTAGGTGTTGGTGTGTAGTTTTGTGTGAGAATTCGAATAGGTCGATATTGATTTGTCGAATAGTGCTTTTGGGGTTTTGGTGATTACCAAAGGATTGTTAGGATCCTTGCGATTTGGTTTTTCTCTTTTCGACAAGTTTTACATCTTTTTGATAGAACTTTTGGCATGGTTTGTTAGTTCTTGCCAATTATAGTTGTTTTTGATGTAACCTATTTTTATAAATGGCACCTTATTTATCAGGGGTTCTTGATAGGTTCTGATTAGTAGTTGAAGAATTAAAATATAATGATAAATCTTGTATATTGGTCTAGTATAAGTATTCGAAATTTTGAGGTATTATTTTTTTATATATTTTCTTTTGAAATCTCTAAATTTTTTTTATTTTTTAAAATAATGTTGAGAATAAATGTCTTAACATTGATCCTAAAGAGAAATAATTCTGTCCGTCTGTGTTTTTGAGTTAATGTTGGTTTTGTTTTACTAAACTACAGAATAATTTCGTAGTTTTCCTTTTAGATGGAAATGTTTTAGTGAAATTAGTGTATGGAAGTAAGTTCACAATTTTTCGATATAGTAGTTGTGTGAAATTTGTAGTTTTACGTTTTGTTTTCGTAATCTACTAGAAGTTTTGTCTCATGTAAGTATAAAAGTTGCCAAATGGTGTAAGGTGTAGAGTTTGTTTGTAATTTGCATTTTAGAATTTAATCTATTAAGGATTTTGTTTTGTAAAGTCTAGAAAATGTGTTAAATTCTTGGGTAATTTGTTCGTCTTTTAATCTCGTCTTCGTTATCTGAAGTTTCATTCGAATTTCAAATGAATTTTGAATATTTTGAAGAACGATTGATTTTCAGTTCCAGAAATTTCTTTTGTATGTTTGTAAATTTTCAGGGTTTTCGAGTAATTCAATTTTTTTTTTTTTTTTTTTTTAGCTTGAAAAGGTATGTTCTGAATTTAGGTTCTAATTTAAAGTCTGAAAATTTCTTAATGTATATTATTTAAATTTCTGCCCTTGCTATTAATTATTATCTAATTAACAGCTGTTATTACTTGTGCTTGTAAAGCGTTTATGTTGGTGTAATGAAACATCATAATGAGTACAATGCAATATTGAGGTGTTGGATATCAGGCATTTCTTGTTAAAATGTTTAAGTTCATAAACATACAAGACGTGCTCCTGTGCAAAAGTTCAAAGCACTGTTATCAAAGTAGTACTACTATTATGAATTTCTTTGAATTAAATGTAAATACTTTATGTGCATTTATTTAAATGAACAAAAGTATTTCCTTATAATTAAGGTTTTGTTTCATAGAGTAGAATTTATTACAGGAGAAGAAATTTTCCTAGTAATAGAGGAAAGGGATAAAATTATTTACATAAGAAGTATTTTTTTTATCAATAATAGATCTATGGAGTTAATTGATATATCGTACAATTATTTTTTAAAGATTTTCTAGTAATATTAATTTAGAAAAGTTTGAGAAAAAAGGAGAATATCTTTAATATAAATTGTTAATTTTAAGTAATAATATTCTAAACGATTTCGGTTAAGTGACTAAAAATTTGTGAGATAATTTTGAAAATTATTTTGGGTTGCAAGTTTTTGTGTAAATGTTTTATTTCGCAGTTTCGGCATATGGTTGAGACGAGAATCGGTATTATGGTTATCAATTAAGTTTAAATATAGATTTGAATTTTTGCACTGGTTCAAATTTTAAGTTCGAAAATTCTACAATTTTTGGTATTGTTTTTACAGGTGATAGAAATGAGTTTTGTCGGTACATTTTCCTGATTGTGTGGGGTGTATAGATTTTTCTTTTGTTTTGATTACGCAGGATTGTATGCGTATTTCTTGAATTATTCTTTACCTTGTTTGTTTTTCGAATTTTCGATTTCCTGAGTATTTTATTACCAATTTTAAATAATGTTTGCGAAATAGAAATTTTTCTGTTTAATGCTTTTGGTTTTACTCGTTTCGAATTATTTTTTGAAATGTTTAAATTTGACTTTACCACTTTAGATTTATCTATACGGCATGATTTTGTTTTCGAAAGGTTTGTTTTTTGTGGGTTAACGTTAGGGGTTGCATTTGAAGTTTTTTCTGTTTCTTGTACTTTGCTTTTAAATATTTTTTTGATACGTGATTCGGCAAAAGTAGAATTTTGATGTTTGTTTTCACAGGACATGTCTAAAAGTTTAGAACCTTTGTCTATTTGACTGGAGTCTGAATTATGATAATTTTCGTCAGACGTTGTCTCGAAAAATTCGTTTTGTATGTTTGTCTTTGCAATGGTGTTAGGTGAGTGTATTTTTTCTTGTTCCTGAGCTAGCGGTATAGCGTCAGTGTCACAATAAAATTCAAATATTTCTTCAGTGTCTGGTTCGAAAAAATTAAGATTTTGATTAATGATGTTGTCTGAAATGTGATGATTAATTTTTTTGTTTGAATTTGTAACTGGTTGAAAAGGTAAATAATCGTTAACTTTAAATAATGGTATATTTTTAAAATTGGTGATTAGTTGATTGTTTTTGAAATCTATAATGCATTCGTAATGTTCTAGAAAGTCGCTACCTACGAAGCCATCAAAGTCTGTATCTAAATCGTGTACATAAACTTCGTATGGGTCGTTAGAATTGAATGGTATGAGAACAGATTCGGTAATATTAATTTTTTGACCTATTGTTTGTATATTTAAATTTTCGGGACGTCTTTGATTATAATTTCCTGTTGCTTTGGGTTTGAAAATGGAAATATCTGCACCTAAATTGATTAGAATATTAAATTTATTTGTTGGGTCTTTCATGAAACACAGGTTTGCCGAACTTACATGAAATGGAGGGTTAGATGGTGAATTTACATGAAACATTGCTCTTGAGGTTTCGAATGTGGGTCGGAATTGTCTTTGAGATTCATCGCTTGGACTTGGCGAGAAATTTGGTCTAGTTCGTCCGTTTGTGTTGGAGTATTCGTGGAATACTCCAGGCCTGTGCAAAAATCCGGAGGATTAACAGTATAATCCTCGTATCGCTGAGAATTAGCAGTATAATTCTCATATTGTCCATTTTGAAAATCGTAGTCATCGTTATTTTGAGATTGATAATCAGGAGAATGATTTACGGATTGATTTGCAGAGTAATCTTCGTATTGGTTTGGGTAATCTGAGTAATTATCATAAGGTTCTTGATTTAAGTGATGTGTTTTTTGTTGATTGAATCGATTAAAATTCGGGTTCGGTTGTATGGCAGAAGGTCTCTGCTGGTGGAAGTTAGGATTTGGCCTGATAGCTAAGGGCCTGTTTTGTTGTGGATAATTACGTTGTTGATTAGGCAAATTTTGGAAATTCTGTGGTCTAAAATTTGTTTGGTTAGGTAAACTCTGGAAGTGCTGTCTAGGAACTTGTGCCTGATTGGAATAGGCGTTTGGTGTGAAATTGGGGTGTGAAAATTGGTGGTTTTGCCTCGCGCGGCATTCATTAAAGCTGTGTCCATTCCTTTTGCAAAATGTACAAAATGGTGGGAGATTTGGGCGTCTTTGCTGATTTTGAACGGGATTTTTGTTTAAAGTTCTATTTCCAAATTTTTGAGACTCGAAATACGATAATTGTAATTCTCGTTTGATGCGATTTATTGCATCTAGCATATTGCCGGGGTTACCAGCCCTAATAATTTGACCTAATTTTGGTTCGAGTCCAGTGAGAAGAGTAGTTAACGTCATATTTTCTATTAAAGTGGATTGCGCGGTTTTTTCCTCTAAAGTTAAACTTTGTTTTTGTATTGCCGCGTGCATTTTTGCATTATGTGTTTGTAACCTGGACACAAATATTAAAGCTGTTTCGTTGGGTAATTGACGAATTGTTTGCAAGTCTTGTATCAAAGCTGTCAAGTCACGAGAGTCACCAAAATGTGATTCGAGCAAATTTTTTATTTCCGCCCAAGTGACGGGGTTTCGTGAATTTATCAATTCTGCGGCTTTTCCGCGTAATTTATTTTTTATGTGAAGCGTTAATAAGATGCGCTGATCGTCGACAGCGATCCCCTGAGCGGTTATACAGGCTGAAATAAATGTTTGCAAGAATATGGGGTTGCCGTCAAATTCGGGCACTATGGAAAATATTTCGTTTAACCTATAAGGTTCAATATTTATAGTTTCGTTTGCAGTGATTGAGTTGTTTACATTGGAATTGCTTACGTTTGTAGTGGTAGCCATTTTGTTTATATTATTTAGATAATTAAATAACTTAAAACACTTTTTTCAATTTGAGCTAGTACGCTACTGACAATTGGTAATTTTATATTATATGTAAAAGAATGTGTTGTTTATTTTATAATATTTCAAAATTTAATTACAAGGATAATTGGATTAATTTAAAAAGTGTTTTTAGTTGGGAATAATGTCACTGAAATTTTATATACTAATGTGCATTTAAACAGTATAGAACATGTGGGTTTTATTTTATTTCACAGTCAAGTAAGGCGTAAACTTAACCTTTATATGATATATGATATTATGATAAAAATAATGTTAAGATAAAAATGGTATGTGATTATAATTATTTATGTAGGAAATGTAGATAAGTTCGTACTTAAAGAGTATATGATATTACGATAAAACAATGTTAAGATAGGAACGGTATAGTTATTTATGTAGGTCACATAAATTTTAAATAAAATATTATATTACTTCTGAATGAAATTATTATTTGAATATTAGAACTGCTGTTCGTTAAATTGAATTGTTTTTTTTTATAAGAAAAATATGCAAAATAATCGAGATGATTCTTAAAATCTACTTACATTAAAATTTCCATTCCACACGTCTGGATTGAAGTTGAATGCTGCTCCGTGAACTTTGTTACAATGCGGTCTTCTCTGCCAGGGGCGTTACCAGGTATTCCTTCCACAGAGGTCTCCTACACTGCCGAAGACACCAACTTCTCGACTGGGATGAATTCTTACTTGCTAATTTGTTGATTGATTGATATGTTGCTTTGTTGCTTGTATTTCTTGATAATTATTATTGTTTCGCTTCTGTGCGTTTGAGAATAATGTAGGTTCTTCTGAACAAAGGATTGGGATCCACCACTACAGCTAAGAAGTTCTCCTTGTTCCAGAAGCTCTTTTCGTCCAGTTAGGCACCTTTTTCAGATGGACTCCTTGTTCCCTCGGATATGTTTGCTACTGGTTAGGCTCCCGAACTGTGTGTTTTTCAGATCCGCCACGACTGCGCCAATGTTAGATAGTGGATTGTAGATTTAACTTTTTAAAAACATTTATTTAGTTTAACACTGGAGTCAACGTTGACTCTATAATAATAACAATAATAATTTTGAAGTGATTTATTCGAACATGAGTTTAAGACTGAGGTTTACAATGACAGTGGGTAATATTTATAATGTCTGGAGAACAAAGAACATTGGATTTGCAATTCAGCATGATAACAGATTACTGAGAATGAAATGTTAAGCTCAGCTAACGTGAGCGGTTATTAGAGAAGAGCTGTTACGCAATTTGTAATGTGATATGTCTGAGAAGGTTAAGCCAGTCTCGGTGATATTATATATCATGGTATATTTCTAATATAACATATATAACATCAGTTTGCGGCTGTATATCCAAAACTTCAGCTATGTATTGTGTAATGGATAATAAATTAGTAGTAATTGAACGTCCTTTCATGAAACCATGCTGGTACGGCGAGATCTGATTGCTGACACTTGGATAAATTGTGTCATGTAGCAGTATTTCCAGGATTTTACAGAAATTACAAATGATTGAAATAGGTCTAAAATTAGTTATATCAAATTTCTATCAAATTCTAATGAAAATGGTAAAGCAGTGCCTAACAAATAGAAGGAAGAGAAAAAGCTGGCAGAGAGTGGCTTCGGTGGTTTTTAAAACGCCAATCAAAATTATCTTTAACAAAATCAGAGGCAACCAGCCTCTCGCGTTCAACCAATTTTAATAAAAATAATGTTGACGAATTTTTCACAAAATTTAAGGCTTGTCAAGAAAAATACAAATGTATTCCAAATAACATATACAATGTGGACGAGACTGGTAACATGACTGTCCATGTTCCACCGCCTATTATAGCCCCTAAAGAAGTAAAACAACTTGGAAGCATGACTTCTGGAGAACGTGGTATCAATATAGCCATGATTTCCGGCATTAGTGCTATAGGAAATTACGTACCACCAATGCTAATTTTTCCGACGGTTAAATTCAAAGATCGTATGTTAAATGTGGCTCCTCAGGGAACTGTCGGAGCTGCAAATCCTTCAGGGTGTTCTAACGAACAAAAATTCCTCCAGTATATTATCGAGCATGTTAAACCAACTAAAAAAAATTCAGTTTTGTTGTTATTTGACAATCATGATGGTCATATATCGATTCCTTTGATTAATTTGGCAACATTCAATGGTGTGATATTACTTACTTTCCCACCGCACACTTCTCATAAATTGCAGCCTTTGGACCAAGCTGTCTCTGAGTGGATGCTTCAAAATCCGGGAAAACCAATTTCACTCTACCAAATTGGTATAATCGTTGGAAAAGCCTATCTGAAAGCATTCACTCAGCAAAACATAACGATGGGATTCTCTGTAACAGGCATTAGTCCTCTGAATTCAGAAATATTTGGTGAGGACGAGTTCTTGAGCGCCTTTGTAACAAACCGACCAAATCCAGACTTAAATCCAGAAAATGAAGCAGAACCAGAACTTCCAAATATTAACGGACCTGGACCATCCAATCAGCGGCTAAATAACCCTCTGAAACAACTAGATAATATTGTAAGTCCCCAGATGATAAGACCGTATCCCTAAGCTGCTCCGAGAAAACCCAAAGGAGGCAGAAATAAGGGAAAATCAAGGATATTGACAGATACCCCTGAAAAAAATGAGATAGAAATAGAGCATTTAAACAAAAATCTAAACAAAAACTTAAAAAAGCAACCAGAAAAGTTTGGCAAAACAAAAGTTCCGACGACGATAACAATACCGAAATAACTATGCAGGATTCTAGTAGTGACGAGAATTTTTTGAAAAACTTGGTTGAAGAATCAAATAGGGAGGTAGAAATGGAGATGAGAATAGAAAATGCAACAATATTGGAAGGAGCCTTCGTACTAGTTGAATTAAAAGGGAAAAAGTCTGTTCAACATTACATAGCGGAAATAAAGAATAATTTAGGAGAAGGGAAATTTGAGGGTGTGTATCTGAAAAGAATTATGGGCAGCAATAAGTCTGTAAAGGGGGGAGAGCGTAGGTGCTTCTTTACTATGTACATACTTCGGTATGCGATGTAAAGCAACGACAGGCGCAGTTAGTACTTCGATGGGTGACCATTCCAACGGAAACCGCGTTCTCGCCTCACACATCTTCCAGCGGCTTGTATGTCAGTGTATGCGCGGAAGCTATACAACCTTAGGCGAGGGTTGTATAGGAGATATACCATCCTTCGGAGGGGATGTAAAGCCGTCGGTCCCTTGTCTATTAAATGTTAGGCAAGTAAAAGATCCCTACTCTTCTTAAGGGAAGAGGTTCGGCAAAATTCCTGGTTGGGGGTAGTTCGTCTACAGGCGTCGGTGTTAGGCCTCAGTAGCGGAAATAGGCCGACGTTAAATAAATGTACAAAAAAAAAAAAAGTCTGTAAAGAATGAAGAAATATACGAAACCTGTGATTCAAACATAGTAAACAAATTGCCAAAGCCCATGATAGTTGGGGGTTCTGTGCACCGTATGAACAATTTTCCTTTCCAGTAGACCTCATTTCTTATAATATATAATAATACATTACAAAATATATTATATAAACAATCTTAAACATGTTGTCATTTATTCCTAAACGATGTCCCAAGGTACAATGTGTTTTGTCTCAAGGCACAAAACCTTATTGTATCTTGGGACAAATTACACCTGTTAATTGTAATTTTGTTATCGATATGAAAACATAACGTTAAATTTCCGTAAATATTCTTCCTAAAAGTCTAAAACATTGTAATTATAATGTCATTCACAGAATTAATTTATCTTGAAAAATGTAGATAGAAGAAAAAATATATAATTAAAAACAACACTTTCCCCCACTTTTTGCCACTAACTTAATAAAGCATTTATTGTACCTGAATTCATTCAAAGAATACTGTTCGGGTTCTGCTCCGTAAAGGGCTAAGATAACTTTTTGGCCTGCTGTATCATGGGAGAATTGGGGTCTTTAAAATATTACACGTATTTTTGTAATCCTGCAAATTTTTGTAATAATTTAACGAATTTGCTTTGCCTTGCCTAAAAAATGCAGAAGTTGTGTCATATCCACTGAATGCGCGGAGGAATAATATGTTAACCGCAACTTTTTTGAGTATTTAAAAGAATTCGAAGAATAAATTCGTTTGTCTGTTTTCCCCTTGCTTGGCTTCAAAAAATACGTGTTTGAACAATCTGCGGACAATTCTGTCATAAGGATTAAAAGGCCAACTTCCTCACCAACTCAAATTACCGAAACAGGTGATATATCTATCACTGAGTTAATAATAAGGGAATCAGCATCTTCGGCAACCTGCTCAACAACGCAACTTGCAGTGGTAAGCTTTTTACGTAACAGTGAGATAAGCCGATTGTTATTTTGATCGTTTAATAGAAACTTCTCCTATTACATTGTTGCTGTCAAAATTTACTATGTTTAAAAGAGGCCTAAAATGAACTGGTTCCAGCAGTAAAATTTTTGTCTGATTTAAAACGGTATTGACGTATCAACTCCCTGACGACTGGCCTATATGTTGATAAAATGGAAATCAATTTAGATTTACTTAATGAGATTTCGAATTAATACAAGCACTTGTCGGTAAACATGAATTTATATGGCGTCACTACATCTAACGCCTTCGTAATATAAAATGCCATTGGCCTTGCCTTAAAGCTTAGGTGAACTAATTACCATAAATTACTATTTATATTTTTTTACATCCTTTACCATTTCCGAAATATGGATGTGTAAATGTACAATGATAACTGCGAATTATTTAAATACCCTTAATCACAGCGTAGTCTGTGTATCGAAATATATTACTTATCATAATGATTTAATCAATCTACTTCTCTACTTAATTAAATGATAACTACTTTTTTTTATATATATAATCATTTTTTTATATTCCTGCTTGTTTATCTTTCGAGAACTTACCACTACTATAGTAATCTAAAAATGAATGTTAGAATTAAATACCTTACGATTTTGTGGTGTTTTATTAACATTAGTGCTTCTTTGTCATATGTAAGTAATTTTTAATGTATAACTATTTCTCAGATACATATGTGATGAAAATTTTTGTAAAAAGGTTTTACCGAAAGTGAATATTTGACAGATGCAGTTAGTTGATTTTTAAAAAATATACAAATTTTTATTTTTTTACTTATCAAAACACCCATTTCTTTGTTTCTTTATTTTCGAAGATATAATATATTTTTCAATTTTGTGAAAATCTTTTAACCAGTTTTTCAATATCGCGGAGAAAAAAGTTCAACTAAAATGATTCATGGAGGAGCAAATTCTATAAATCCATGTCAACACGAGAATTACTTATCAAATGTTGAAAATAAAACGCGTCAAAGAATTCCAATCAGAAACAATGATTAAGGGAATATCATAACTAATATTTATACAACTTATTTCATTATTGTCATCAAAAAAAATATATTTTTTGTTAAATTTACAAAAAATGTTCATTTTTCATTTCTGCATTACATCGTCGAAAAATATACAACAGGGTGTTCCATTTGAAAAAATTGAGAAAATTCAATTTAAAATGTTCTTAATTGAAAAATAATTTTTGGCCACCCTGTACATTTTTGGAAATGAAAATGATTCAAAAACATTAATTAGATGTCTCGTAACTGGTATTCACATAACTTTTTCTTAAAACCCATAATTGTGATTGTGTGATTTTTTTAATATCCATCTGCAGATTGCATTATTTCAACAAAAAAATTCATTACATCCAAGTGGTTGGGAGATATTCAGTGATGATATAGAAATGAATAGAGCTTAGAAAGAGGCTTCAAAAGATGTACTGATATACATAGCACTTTTTTAAAAAAAGGCACTTGGTCATGTAATTTCGTCTTGGCTCACCCTGTATGTTCGAAAATAATTTCTAGTTACAGAATTTTTTATCTAGTTTACTTGCAACTTTTTTAAAAATTTCTAGCTATCGTAGAACTCGAGATATCGAGGTCCGACGCACTATTGCCTCACCCTGTATATATATATATATATATATATATATATATATATATATATACTCTACCATATTATCTAACACAAACGCCGACAAGATTAAATCGATTTGTTACATGAACATGGTTTTGTATCAAAGATAAATATTTGATTCGTTGATAAATTGGAACACCTGTGGATACTAATAATACATATACGCTACATAAAGTAGCAGATAAATAAAAAATTTAATAACACGCAGTATAAAAATTCAAATAACATAATATATTTTTTAACGAAAACTCTGAAACTTGTACAGAACCATTTCTAGAAAAACTAAATACAGTTATTCACAACTAACTATACGCGAGCTACGAAACTAAACAATAAAATTAAAGAAAAAACGTTGGCCTAATATTCTTTATTGATTCTTCAATCAATTCTATTAAAAAGCTTCATTCCTTTCCAAAAATATTTAAGAAACATTAATTACAGTCGTAAAAATAAAAATAAAATAAACTAATACCTACAAATGGCAAATAACAATTTATAGTAGGCGAAAAACAGCTCAACAACAGACTCTATGAAAGGTCATCAAAATTTCACGATCAAGCAAAATAATGTTGACAATAGAGAGTGTAGCAAGATAGAAAGGCCAGTCGGCCCCAGCCCAGCGTGGATTATGTCCAGTTTATTATCTTGATTGCTATCCGCGGCACTCACATCAAATTTTATCCTTTAGTATGTAACCGTTTAGTTATAATAAGAAATATTAAATATAAAAAGTAATCTTTTAAATGGCTTGACCGATTTAAATGAAAATGAAAGTAATAAATTTTGTAGACGCAGTTGAATTATACTTTATACGAGGATAATTGGAACTGGTCAGTGTTAAAGCACAGGGCCGTACGCACTGAACTTGATATTTTGTCCTATATATTTAGCAATGGTATCGAGATTTGAATGGTAGTTGAAACTGTGCAGGCGAGTCCGAGACTGGCAATGTAATCAGCCTGAATGAACCATCTACGACTGCACTGGTTTAAAGATAATAAAACGGACAAGCCTACTAGCATAAAAAAACTCGTAAATCGCTTCTCAATAGTCAAAGGTGGACTTCTGCTATGCTGTTAATGTGCCAGTGCAGTGCGTAAATACCTGTTATAATATCAAGCGTAGGAGTTTAGTTAGTTATTGTTCATATTTATAAATATTTACTACTATATAAAAGGTAAAATATTTTAATTATTTACTAATTTACCATGGCTTTCTGGGGACCATTTGAAACAGAGGATAATATAATAACGCCCGAAAATCTTATTATTTTCTTATGACAAGCATTTCTATTTACCTCCGCCCATGTACAATAAAGAGATGCCGACTGTTTTTGCCGGCTTTTAGTTTTTATACGGTTTCAATTAAATTCGTTTACACTTTACACTTACTATAAAATAAGCAAGATATTTCATGATGGCAACAAAAAAAGATGTATATAATTTTCTCGATATTTTTAGTTATCATATCGGTCTGGTACAATCACCATATTTTTCGTAGAATTTGTAGATATTATTTCATAATATTCGATTTATTGCAATCGGAGAGACCATTCTTTAAATAAATTGTATATTTTTCCTTTCACACCCATATATTGTATTATTAACATGTTTCTTTGCAAATGTTTCGCTTAGTCCGGGGTCTGACGCCCCTATTTACACGCTTTAATGCTTCACCTGTATGTTTGTTTGTATATAACGGAATCTTTTAATGCGATTCTCACCCACTTCAAAACGTCAGATTAAACTGAAACTTTGCACACTTATCGAGAACCGATGACAATACAATGATTTGACAACTTTGTCCCAATATCCTCACCAGGATTATCAGGATAAAATAAAATAAATGATTAATCTATTGTCGACATTTTGCCGGAGGCGCCTCTATTATTAATATAACGTATTTGCCGTTGTATAAGCCCTTGTTAAACGCTAGTTCCAACTTTAATACATATATTATGATGTAATATACATATATTATGATGTATATGTATCTGTATCAGTGTTCATGATGCTAATTCTTTACTATATTTTTATAATTCTACTTTTATCAATAGCTACCAATAAAATATTTATAACAATTGATATCAAGCACCCCAAGCTTTTTACAATAAAATGAATTTTTTTCGTCAATCACTTCATTCTTGTTTTTTACTTTTTGGTTCGGTTTGCTATTAAAGCGTGTTTTGTTTTTTTTTATTTAAAGTGATTACTAACCGGCTGAATTTTCGTGAGTGGTTTCGTTTTTACAGGTCCGCCAACTTTTCTCTCTGCGAAAATTCTCGGTAGAGGTAGATAAAACTCTACGCAGCCGCTAAACATGTGGATCGTGGAACTGACGCTTTCATGTCGTAGGACTGGAAAACCTGCCAGAAAATTTGTAGGACAATTTGACCATTCGATTTCAAAAATTTTAATTAAACAATAGTGTAATCAGCCCGTTAGTAATAAAATTTCAGACCTAGTTATTTTTACACATTGACGGCAGAAAACTCTCCAGTCCAACCCATCGCTTTTATAGGACAAGCACAGCTCCCTGTTTTTTTACACTAACGGACTGACACCAAGCTGCCATCTTGGCCGACAACAACTTACACCGCTGGATCTGCAACACAATATACCGCTAACAGAGCCTCAAACAGTTGAGCCGAGAGATAATGATCTATTGAAAGCTAGGAAGCGGAAGGCTTTCCATGAACGACACCCACATAATCTCAGTCAGGAAAATGTAGACACAAGAGCCTCGAATTACTGGCTGACTTATGAAGAGCTGTTCCCGGAAACGGAGAGCTTTCTTATAGCCGTCCGAGACCAAGTAGTACCAACAAAGTATTATAGGAAGTACATATTGAAAGAGAACATCCCAAACGATATTTGTAGACAATGTGCAGAGGCTTCAAAAACAATCCAACATATAACCTCTGGATGTCGTATGATGGCAGCGACTTACTATGCGCATAGGCATAACGAGGTTGCAAAAATAATACACTCACAACTGGCCATAAACCACCAACTAATGAACATAAATCTACCTTAGTACGAGTACTCCCCTTATGTAGTCTTGCAGAATGCCAACTACCGGCTTTACTGGGACCGCTCCGTTATTATCGATCGTACCATCTCTGCAAATAGACCAGATATCAGATAATCAGAAAAATTCACTTTTCTGATTGACATAGCAATACCAAATACGCATAGGCTGCAACAAATGCACGCGGAATAATATGACAAATACATCAAGCTTGCAGAGAAAACACAACAAGAAAAGGTGACTATTATCCCGATCATTCTGTCCTCAACTGATGTTATTCCTAATACTTTGACGAAGAGCTTGGAGATACTCGGTATTAGCCAGAGTATTATTGGTCTGATCCAGAAGGCTCAGATCTTATAATACAGTCCAAAAGATTTTAAATCTACCAACTGATTAAATGCTAAATAGAAACTTATTATATTGCTCTAAGGGCCGATAATATGCCAACTCCACCTTCTCTGGGTGAGAATAGCAAAAATAATAATAATAATTTACTGACGTCGATGCCCTGTGAGTTTACACAAGCCAAAAAATACAGTTTTTGTAAATTACATTACATTTATTATAGAACGACAAACAAAAAGAAACGTAGCCAAAAACTTTAGAAAAAACATCAGACAAAAACTGGGCAAATAAGTAGTAATTGTTTAATTCCGAAATGAAAATTTTTTCCGGTAATTGTTTGATATGTGGTGGTAACTTATTAAAAAATTTTGGACCATAATAGTTCATTGCATTCTGGCTTTTAACTAATCTGGCGTGCTCTAAACAAACTAGATCTCTGTGTCTGGTACTATATTCCTGAAATTCTCTGTGCGAAACATATTGATTGATGTTTTGTTTAACATACATGAGCGCCGTAAGAATATAATAACAAGGAACTGTTGGAATATTCCTATATTTAAATTTTTGTTTTACATCTTGCCTAAACGTCAATCCTGTTGTTATTCTCATAACACGCATCTGCAGTGAGAATATTCTCTGTCTGTGAGAGGAGTGTCTCCACGTAAGTTTTGTTTTGTTTGTTTTCTTAACCACCTCTCAAGTTACCGAAGTATAACCCCTTGGAAGATCTCAAGGGTCTTGTGCTAGGTAAAGAGAGACGAGGCCCTACAGTTTAATGTGGACTCCGAACCTTGGGGCTATTTTTTAATGAAAAATTGTTTCGCCTTGCGTGAATTGAACCCACTTCGCTGGGCAACTCAGTTTGCTAGCGAGACGCTTTAACACAATGAGCTACCGTCCCCCGCCAAGTATAACATAAGAGAATACACTTTGGAATAGGAAGAAAGACACTGCTTTTATTATATTTGGAGGTAATTCTACTTAATACTACTTTAGACAGTTTACTACTTAAATAATCAACATGTTGATCCCAACGTAAATGTGGATCCATAATTACACATAAGAATTTTACATTTCGGGATTGTCCAAAAGGTCCAAGTCCCGGGTTGAATCTATTGCCCGGAATCTAAATACAGTATACCTCAATAACAGATTACCTACAGATTATTAGATAAAGAAAAAAAATACTTTATATTAATAGCAATTAACTTTACACTATTTAAAAAAAAAATAAGGAAATTGAAAAAGCAAATTAATTATACACTTGCTAGACACTGTCATACTTTCATTTTTCTACTGTCTATCATTGGCTTTTTGACATAATCTCTAAAATAGACAAGTGCCAACAAAAAAACTAAAAATATTAAGTTAATAACTCAAAATAATTGGGCATCTAATGTTACCACCAAATGGAGGGATACGCCGAAGCATGATTCAGCTTTGACATTCGCGTTCGTCCAATTCAGGTATTTCATTTCAGTCTGTTCGATGGCGCCGGCTCCGCTTCGGCCGAAGCATATAACAAGAATATTCTTATCAAAACTCGCAAATTAGCTATGCTCAGTGACAATATTTATCTCATTTTATATTTGGGTCTAAAACAAAACTAAATTAATAAATGTATTCAAAATCGATAATCTTGCATTGTTTATTGTTTTAACTTGTTTGTTTTTATTTATTTTTTATGTAGGATTTCGTTATAAAGAACTATTTATGATCTAGTTTTCTAGCCATAAAGGACCTCTATACAGTAATATTAAAATAAATCTAACTTTATTTTACCAGTACTACTATACAGAGCGATATCATAGTCTAAGAATACATTAAGTCCGGTCACTCGTGAAATACAATAAAATTCCCCCTCCTGCCGACATCCGTCTCTCGCCCAGAGATTCGCTTGCTCAGCAAGCAGCCCCCCTCTACAGTATAAAACACAGTGTCCTCGCATAGAGTTGTACTAGGTGCGCCAAATAACGTGTTTAAGTGAGTATTGATTGATAGCTTGGCATGACGATTGTAATATTAACAATGTACAATGTTTCATTTTTTCACATTACCCCCATTTTGAAAATACATACAAGTGATTATATAAATTTAATAACAGAGGAAGGCGATGCACTTGTCTTGGTGGATACGTTTTACGCAAACATTCATGTGACATTTGTTTAGATTATTGCAATATAGCCCGCCCATTCAGAAAAATCTATAGTATTTTGTGAGTTAAAAGCTTACAAAGACAGTCACGGACCATTTGGTGGATTGACAGTCCCTACATAATTTTTTATTGAATATCTAATATGTTTATAAAATGTTTTTATATCAAAATATAATAGTATTGAGGATGGCGTAGCAAATAGCATAATGGAAGAATTGGAATTGGAAGAATATTTGATCTCCTTATATACAAGAGTTAGAATTTATTAGATGCTAAAATTTGCAAATAGAGAAATAAAATCACATAATTCTTGTAAAAAAGAAAATCCAAAATTAAAAATTTGGAAAAATTTATAATATGTTTGTACTTTTATACGTTTTATTGAAATAGAATTAAGATGTTTTTGTATTTTTATTATTGTTATCTAAATACTTAGATTTATAATGTAGATATTGAATAAATTGTTGTATATTTATGTTTTACCCAGCAATCTAAATGATCGACCCCCGTAGAAACACCAACTAGTTATCGCTATAATTTAACCCTCGCATACAGCAATTCAGTGCGTGTTGACATTAATTTACGATCGATTGCAAAAAACGCAGGCATTTCCAGCGATATGAAAGAAGTGAGCCGACTTAATATATCCTTAGACTATGGCCATATCATAGTCTAAGAGACTATGGCCATATACTATACTATGCTTTATGGACGCAAAATTATTTAGCCTTGATCGGCCATAAACTGGACTTATTCAATAAAACCTTACGTTACGAACTCGTTACATAAATAGGTACAAAATAAATGATTTATTCAAATAAATGATTTTTATTTTATTATTGCACTAATTGGAAACATAGGCTTTGTGTTTCAACCAAATTTTAAAACAAATATTCACATAATATGAATGTTATATTAGATTTTACCATGTGTAATACTTTAATATGATTAACTCCATAATCAGTAAATTCACATAAAGGATCCAGTACCGGCGCTGAAAATTTATAAATTAATATCATATTTTTTATTGTTATCTTCGTAATATGTGTATGAAATGCAGACAATAACAAATTAGTTGTGATTTTGCATTAAAGTTAATATTATAAATAAATCTAAAAGGCATGGGTCATTCAGTTAATACATTACCTTTAAACTCAGTGTGTTTTCGTGCAGGAGATCCACAATATTTTATTTTCTTCAAATCAAGTCATTTTATGTACCTTAGATATCATAAGCGCATACGGTCTTATACAAATTTAGTAATTTTACTGAATATTAAAGTGAAAACCAACCACAACATAACAATTCTTGTTGTGTAGTCCAAAAACGGCGTCATCGAAAGGGAGTGATAGTTACATTAAACGAGGTAATAAATTTTTTTTATCATCTTGTATATATTGTAGAGAGTATGTAGAATCCAAGTTTTAGTCCTCCAGAACACTTGGAAAATTTTTGTGTGGCCGAAAAACCACGAATTTTTGGCACTTTTTTCAGTTTGTAGCCTATAACTTAAAAACAATGCATCCAATCGAAGAGTCATTTATTATCAAAATTAAAGAGCATTAAATTTTGCTTAGAATGAGTGCTCAAAGTTGAAATTTCATCAAAAGGTATGGGCGTAATTGGCAGTCGAATAGCAAAAATTCTTACCAACTTGTAAAAAATTCACACTGGGTAACTTTTTAAAGGTCTTCAGCTCTGAAACCTCTAATCGTAATGAAGAAATCCATACAATGAAAGTTGTAGAGCATGTAATTTTAAGTTCATAGATTACCTGGTTTTCTAATTTCGATCAATATTAAGCAAAATACACTCAAAATCCGAAATGTTGCCCATTAAATTCTACACAAAAACTGTTATATCAACATCTTAGCTATTCCTTACTCAATTCTCGCAAATAGAGTTCAAAGATAGGGGTAGTGTTCATAAGGTAGTCAAAATATGTAGAATTTGATTTTAACAGTAATTACAAGTTGTAATATACCTACATAGGTAAAATTATCTAGGTCAAATTTTAACATTTTGCTAAATATTTATAGAGCACTGTAACAGAGCATTTTATAATTTGAGCTCGTTTCCACACCATCCATGAGGTACAGCTCTAGGTGCGTTTTTTTAAAGTGGTGTCCCCAGTAGGCCTAGTCCACTGACATTTCGATATTTATCTGTTTATTGGATCCTGTTCATTTAGCATTTCCTCAGGTGGTAAATTTAGGCAACCTTGTTCATGGTAGTTGGAGCACATAGTTGAACAACGCCAACGTAATCCAACTCTAACACATCCACATCACTTACCACAACTTTTTTTACAGTTGTACGATAAAACTTTTAAAATAGAAACTGGAGCAGCCACCTCTGTAGCAAAAACTGGCGATAAAATATTGCCCATTTTTTTCCAACCCCACTGCGTTGGCTGCATATTTTTTCCAAGCTAAGATACCCGGTAAGAGTGTTGTTTTAATGTTGCAGATGTTGGTGGCAGTTTAGGTAAAGGTACAGCATGATTGGATTGACCAATCAGCTTACTAAAACAAGTAAATCTGTAGCTATTAAAAGAAGTTTCCATTCGTTCAGCTTTATATAACACAAGTGTGAATTTCTCACCAGCACTTTTAATCTGATTTTTCGTAGATTCGGGGTTGTTGAAAATATGAATAACATCTTCCAAATCCTTTCGCTTGTTCAATATACCTATTATTTGAGATTTCTGTCGCCTGAGTAATATATAACTATATAAGTTCGTAAGATCGTTGGACTTATACAATTTTACATATTTTAAACAGCGTGCTAAAGACTACCCTTAACTGTGAACGCTATTTGCGAGAATCCAGTAAGAAATAGCTAAAATGTTGATATAACATTTTTTTTACACTTTGTTATATTACTAAGGTACTACACGAACTTGAAATTACATACTCCACAACTTTCATTCTATGGATTTTTTTATTTAGATTAGTCGTCTCAGTACTGAAGACATTAAAAAAGTTACCCAGTTTGAATTTTTTTACAAGTTGTTAAGAATTGTTGTTATTCGACTGCCAATTACGCCCATACCTCTTGATGAAATTAACTTTAAGGTACTCATTTACTCGAAATTTATTCTTCTTTACTTTTGATAATAGATGACATTCGGATTGGACGCATTGTTTTTAAGTTATAGGCGACAAACTGAAAAAAGTGCCAAAAATTCGTGGTTTTTCGGCCACATACAAATTTGCCAACTAAAATTTGGTGATCCAACAGCACGGGTAAGAACTAGCTGTGATGAGCTACTTCTTATTGTGCTGTTCAAAAGTGTCTATGGGCGAAATAATTCAACGATAGGATTTCGAGATATTGGCCATTTAGATGTTTACTCTTCGCTCTCGTCAATACCATTTTTTCCCCTTTGAAATGAATAAAACTATGTGTTTATGATTCGGTACCTCGAACTGGATGAATGAGGAAGATGTTCACCCTCGACAAAAGAATCACTAATATAGGCTGGTGCCAATACCTTCTTGAAAAAAAAAATTAATAACAGGCAAGAGCCAGCCGGGATATTTAGTTAAGGTTATAATTAAGAGAAAAAACAAAAATTAAACACAAGATAAAGTGAAATTGTGTAAAGGGTGTGCTATTTAGGAGTTGAAAGTAGTTTTTTACGATTTTCGGCGAAACATGACTGCCTAGAGGAAAATGTCTTTTACAAAAGTTATAGATAATAAGAAAATCTAAAACTTTAAAATCAGGCATTTTTCAAAAAAACCTCAATTTTTTTTGAGAAAACGGCGGAAAACCGGTTTATCGGTTTTTTATTTTTTCTCTCGTAAAAGTAATTGAATTATGTGAAAATATACCTTTTTGCATTGAATAAGCATTATTTTTTTGGAATCTGGGAAACAAGTAGTTTCCGAGATATTTACATTTTTCGAAAAAAAAATCTAAATCTTCCACGGAAAACTTTGTGTTTTTTCGATTTAAATATTCTATCCGGGCTCATTGTAACCGTTGAAATGTCTAATTTAAAATGGTCTATATGTTGATGGTCTATTTTTCATAAAACCGGTTAAAATTGAGAAAAACCAAAAAAATTACATTTCGAAACGCGAATTTTTCAATATTTTTTATTATTTTAAATTTTTTTAATTATTTATGTGAATAATGGGTTAAATTTCAATGACAAAATTTACTTCAATGTAATATCACTAAAGTTGAATGAATTTAATTGAAGAAAGTGGCGGAAACCATTCTGAAACTTTGAAATAAATAAATTAATTAAAAAAAAATTAAGTTATGCACATAAACATGGTAGAAAAATTTACAAAATTGTGATTTCGGAAATTTGGCAAAAGAACGTTACTATTGAAGGAATTGCAAATAAATATTTTAATTATATATATATATATATATATATATATATATATATATATATATATATATATATATATATATATTTTATACATTTATTTAACGTCGGCCTATTTCCGCTACTGAGACCTAACACCGACGCCTGTAGACGAGCTACCCCCAACCAGAAATTTTGCCGAACCTCTTCCCTTAAGAAGAGTAGGGATCTTTTACTTGCCTAACATTTAATAGACAAGGGACCGACGGCTTTACATCCCCTCCGAAGGATGGTATATCCCCTATACAACCCTCGCCTAAAGTTGTACAGCTTCCGCGCATACACTGATATACAAGCCGCTGGAAGATGTGTGAGGCGAGGACGCGGTCTTCGTTGGGACGGTCACCCATCCAAGTACTAACTGCGCCTAACGTTGCTTATTTTAATTATATTCGAAGCCATTATGCAGCTAAGAGTTTTATAGTATTCGATGGGTATCCCGAAGTAAATAAAATTTTAACTACAACACTTACAGCATCTTTCGATGGGCATGAAACAAGCCGAATATGCACGTTGTAAGAAATCTGCAAACATCCCTACATTTGAATATCAAGATATAAGTAAAATACCGTTTTCGCAAGAGAAATTTCCATCCAATCAAAGTAACAAAAACAATTTAATACAAACTATATCAGATAAACTACAATCAGAGGGATTTTTGTGCAGACAAGCTCCCGAAGACGCCGATGCATTAATTATAAATACTACAATTGAACTAGTAAAACACGATGATAAAACTGTCGTCGTCGTGGCCCAAGATATTGATTTACTAGTACTTATGCATCAACTAATTTCAAATGGTCTCAGTGTTTTTTTCCAAAAACCAGGCTCAGGCAACGAAAAGAATTCATTTGTTTCAAACACGAATCGTACACAAATCTAATAGCATTTCTTCACTCTTTTTCGGGTTGCGATACAACTTCCGGTTTTGCTGGAAAAGGAAAAAACAATAAAATCATTATTGAGCATCAGCCTAACTAGTATTTTTTAAAAGATGCAGACCAAATAACCATTGCAAAAAATGGATCTCAACTTATAACTGGTATTTACAAAAGTAAAAAATGGATGTCATTATATCAATTAAGATTTGAGCATTACCAACTGACAACTAACAAATCTACTTTTAAATTGGAAAAGCTTCCCCCAACTGAAGGAGCAGCTGCACAACACTCCTATAGAGTTTATTATCAACTGCAAACTTGGCTTGGTTATTTGGGCAACATCCCGATAACAAAAAAGCTAAACAATGGGGCTGGAACGAACATCTAAGTAGACTCATGCCCAAATTTATCCCAGACAGTTCAGACTTAATTCTAGAAAAATTATTAAAAAGTGTTAGCTGCAGCTGTGAAAGTGGTTTTAATAAACAAAGATGTGACTGCCGAAAACACGGCCTTAAAACGTACGAATTTATGAAGTAATTTCCATGAAAACTACTCAAATAGAGATGAAGAAATATTTGAAGACTTAAGTGATTCGGAAGAGATTTCTATGAAAAGCCCCCAGCAGAGCCCCGATATTGAAATTGAAGAGCTGGAAGATGTCTATAATCTCGAAGATAATTCGGAATTAGCACCTTTTATTGATGAACAACCACAATGCAAAAGATCGAAACTTCATTAGAATATTATAATTTTTCGTACATTGTTTATTTTAAAACAATATTTTTCTGAAGACGAAGCAAAGTCTTAACTCTAACTTACGACTTTCAGTACGGTACAGTGCATTGCCATGACAAACTTAAGTTTCAGAATGATTTCCCCCACTTTCTTCAGTTAAATTCATTCACCTTTAGCAATATTACATTGAAGTAAATTCTGTCATAGGAATTTAATCCATTATTTACAGAAATAATAAAGAAATGGAAAATAATAATAAAATATTGAAAAATTCGTGATTCGAAAAGCCATTTTTTGGTTTTTCTCAATTTCAAGCGGTTTCATGAAAATAAACCATCAACATATATAAACCATTTTAAAGCAGACATTTCAACGGTTACAATGAGCCCAAATAGAATATTTAAATTGAAAAAATCACCAATAAAGTTTTCTGTGGAAGATTTTTTTTTCTTTCGAAAAATGTAAATATCTCAGAAACTACTTATTTCCCAGACCCCAAAAAATCATGATTATTCAAAGCAAAAAAAAATATACTTTCACATAAATTCATGTAAATTAAATGATTTTTACGAGAGAAACAAATAAAGAAACCGAAAACCGGTTCCCCGCCGTTTTCTTAGCAAATTTGAGGTTTTCTTGAAAAATGTGTGTTTTGAAAGTTTTAGATTTTTTTATTATCTAAAATTTTTGTAAAGAACATTTTCAATCCCTAAACAGCATCCCCATTTCACAATTCCAGTTTATCTCGTGTTAAATTTTTGTTTTTTCTCTTAATTATAACCTTAATTAAAGTCCCCGCCTGGTTCTTGCCTGTTATTATTTTTTTTTTATATATTTAAAATCCGCTTTGGCACCATTAGTCGAGTCGATAAGTATTACTCGAGGCAATTTAGCACTAAAATGCCGTTTTCAAACGATTTTTAAGCAGTAAGACGAATCGAGATGGGGTTTTTTGCATTCGATTTAGGACGGCATTTATAAAAAAATGTTACAACTTTTTATCTTATACAAATGGGAAATGTGCAGATCAAAATGCATTTTTAAAAGTGCATTTTTGAGGCCATTTAAAAAAATCTTATTTTGAAAAATGATGAATAAAATGAGCCAAACTCTGTTACTCGCGGGGGTTTTTTAAATTATTACGTATATAAATTTTGTATTAATTACTTAATTCATAATTTATTAATTAATAATTTATTTGCCACATGTGTCTCTATTCATTTTTTTAATTATTATTTCATGAAATAAAAATTATACATTATTAGAGCACGAGGATTATTTTGTTTTATATTACATACAATACACTAGAATTAAATAGCGCGTGGTCATATGTATAATACGCAATTATTTACTATTTATTACATAAAATTCACTGTGAACGTGAAGATAGTAGTTCTGAGATAATACACGTTTTTTTATTTGATTTTCCTGTAGCTAGTGAGCATAACTACAGTTTATGTTATGAAAAACAAAACATTGAAGCTAAATAATAACTTGAAACATATGAATATAATATACCTGTTCTTCAGTAATTTTTTTATTTTTATTCAGGCGGCCGATGATGATCCCACACTAGTTACCCTACCATATGGACAAATACGAGGTCATGTGTTACAAACTTCGAACGATAAGACTTACTATGCTTTCCAAGAAATTCCATATGCAGACCAGCCGATAGGCAATTTGCGTTTTAAGGTAAATTGTTAAGAGAAATATTTAATTTTTTATACTCGTTTAATCTTTATTGTCTTTTTTTTTTCAGGAACCAACTCCACCAAAAAGTTGGACAGGTGTTTTAGAAACAACTAAGAATACATATGTTTGCTACCAGAAGGACCCTCCGAGTGTTACACCAAATGTTATAGAAACTGAAGCATGTTTATTTTTAAATGTTTATACGCCAGTGGTAAGTATTATTAACATGATCAAAAACTTTTAAAAATTCAATTGTTTAGGGTAGATGCATCGGTTACAGCGTTTTAAAATTCGTACTGGAGTAAAAATGAATTTGTCATCAAGTCTGGTCGATAGCCGCGTTGGTTAAGGTTAAGGCGCGAGGTAGCAATCGCGATTAATCACACGGATATCGCGCCACCGGATTCGGATCTCGGCTCCGGCACTGGCACTATCGGAGGAAATGGTTGTATGTCCACGTTTTTCCAATGTGTAACCCCCTTCCGCACAAGCCTCGGATTTCTGGAATTGGTTGTCTAATTTCTGTGGTGGTGTTTATTATTAAGTATTCCACTTAAGTGAATAGTTTGTATGGTGCTGTGCACTAGTTTATCTTAAAAAATATGATAAATATGCGTAAAGAATAATCCGAAAGAAACACCGGGCTCCCTGTTGCAGCCGCAGCCGCACTAGCGGCAGTCATGCACGAGGTATATCCACTGTTCGTGCTGGAAAGATATCAAAAAAATTGCGTGGATGATGAAAAAGTAAGTAGTCAATAAAAATTTGAGTGTTTATATGTTTTAGTTTTAACAGTAAGAAACCGACTAGTCTCTAACTCCAAAGGGTATTTTTAGAGCTATAGTTCATTGAAGGAGTCGGACGAACTACCGAATGTTTTAGTAAAGTAAAAATGTACAAAAAAATCCCATGACCTGGAAAAAATTGCATACTCGAATTTGTCATGCACAATTTTATCAAAATCGCTTAGAAGGTCTAAAACAAAAAAGGTGACCTCCCCCCTTTTGCTTCAGCCGCCGTCTTGTAAACTTTTTCAATCATTTTATCTCGTATTCTATTGGTCGCACAAAAAAAGTTATTGAACAAAAATGTTGTAAGTAAAATTCTACATATTTTTGGTAATTGCCGCGACTGGTTTGACCCCGGGAATCGATTCAACACCCTCGATAACGGGGGGGTGGGGGGTTGAGGTGCATTGTCTAGTCCGAGGTGCAAATATTCGGACTACTTTAAAGATGTCAAAAAGGCATGTTTAAAACGCATTTCGGAAAATACTGTTTTACTCCACTCGCCTCATGCGATTTTCTTATTATCTATAGCATTTAGTAAGGTAATAAAACACAGGAAGAAATAGTAGAGAGGTACTCAGAAGAAGTAAAAAAATAAAGTTGAACCGTTGGTGTGGTCAAACCGAAGAATACAAGTCAGAAACGTGAAAAAACAAGGAATGAAGTGAAAAATATTATCGATCCAACAAAAATAGGTGTCTCCTACATGAAAAATGCACGAGATGGCGGCGTAATAATTGAATGCAAAACTAAACTAGCTGCAGATGCACTCAAGGCTGAGGCAACCAACAAAATGAGTGAAAACTACAACATAAGTGAACCAAAAAAACAGCTCCCAAAAATAAAAGTAGTAGGAATTACAGAAACTAAAAACCCTTATGAAATAGAAGAACAAATGTTTACACAAAATGAAGGTATTTTACAAAGAGGAAAATCGGTAGTTAAAGTAACACATATTACTCCAAATATAAGAAACCAAAGAAGATCTATAGCTTATGTACAATAATTAGACGGAGAAAGCTAAAAGCTAAAATATTAAAAGTTGGAAAGGTCAACATAGGTTGGGACATATGTGCTGTTTATGATGCCGTTGACATTGCAATATGTTATAACTGTTGTGGGTTTAATCGCGTTGCAAAAAACTGTGATATGGAGATAGTTTGCGCCAAATGTAGTGACCCTCATAGTACATATGAATGTAGAGTTGCAACTAATGAGGCGATAAGTGTAAACTGTAAATTTGCAGTTGAAAAACTTAAACATATTGATTTTCGTCACCAAACTTGAAGCAAGGAATGCCCATCTTATTTGAGAAACTTAGAAATCAAAAAAAGTAAAACCGATTTTTTATAGACATTGACCCTTCACAATATAATATAAACAAGAATGATACAGCGCAAATAAATCAGATAAGAAAGAATAAAACAAAATCTGATTTCAAAATACTTCATCACAATCTGCAATGTCTCAAAAATAAAATTGAGGAATTTGAAGTATTTTTTAAGTGATGAAAATCCTGATGTAGTTTGTGTAACAGAGACCTGGTGCAGCGATGATGACATCAAATATATTAGGTTATTAGATTATTCTATAGGAGAATATTTTAGTAGATGGTGGAGTTATAGTGCTTAGTAAAAATTCTCTTAAATTTGTTTGAAATTTCAGAATGTGCTAATCTAAGCAACGATCAGACATTTGAATATGCAGGTATAAGTGTCACGAAAAACAGTGTGTCCATCTGCTTCTTATGTATTTATAGGGCACCAAGTAGTGATTTTGATTTGTTCTTGGATAAATTTGAAGAATGCCTAAATATAATGTGTCAAAAAAATCAGTTTGGTAAGATAATTGTGTGTGGGGATCTTAACATTAACTATTTATCTGATTCGTAAGACAAAATTAAACTCATTGATCTTGTAAACTCTCTTTATTTGAATCCAGTTTTCTATGAAGCAACGAGAATAACTGCATTATCAGAAACTGCTACTGATTACATTTTTACAAATTTCAACAATATTATCACAAAGAAACAGATTATTCATAATGGCTTATCTGACCACTGTACACAAGTCATTTCATTTCCCATAACAGATGAAGACAAGTATACCTCATATAAAAGTCAATCATTTTCAAACAAGAACATTGAACTATTTAAGAGTTATCTTGAAACTGAAGAATGGCAGGATATTATAAACTATAATGGAGATATTGATGCAAAATTTAGCATTTTTAATAACATACTATTATATTATTATGATCTTAGTTTTAAACTTGTTACAAAAACAAAACACAACTTTTGCAAAACTGAAAACTGGATAACACCAGGATTAAAAGTATCGGCAGCAAACCTTAAAGAATTACATATTAAGAAAAAACAGGGGTTAGTTACTTTAAATTATTACAATACGTACAAATCTAATAATCTATCGACGTACTATTAGACAGGCGAAACAAATGTATTACAACAATCAGATACTGCACTCTGACAATAGATCAAAAGTCGTATGGAATATCATAAATTCCTGAATAAAAAACTTTACACCACAAACATATAGTAATAGAATTGTAAATGACGTTGAAGTTGCAGACAAGAAAGAAATAGCCGACGCCAATAACAATTTCTTTGTAAATTTGTCAAAAGAAATAAAAATAAACAAACAAGATGACACCAAAATTAAAAATCATATATAGAGATCAAATTACACAGGCAAAACTATTTTTCTTGAAGCAGTCACAGAATCTGAGATTGTTAGGATATTAAGAGGTTTAAAAAACACGGAACTCCACATGCCCAGATCAATTCTCTACCTATCATAAAGAAATGTGCAATCCAGTTAGCTAAGCTGCTATGTCATACATTTATATTTCTCAAGGTAGCTTCCCAAATGCGTTAAAAACTTCTAAAGTTATTGCCCTATACAAAAAAGGAGATCAAAAATTACTCACAAATATCGTCCAATTTCTATTTGTTTTCTAAAGTAATTGAAAAAATTTTAGCCAAAGGAATTAAAGAATTTTTTGAAAAAAATAGTCTCTTGGCAAATACTCAGCATGGTTTTAGACAAAAAAGGTCGACGACAACATTATTAAATATACTTGATGGAATTAATAGACAACTGGACAGAAACAATAAGGTCTTGGCTCTTTTTGTTGATTTATCGAAAGCCTTTGACTGTGTAGACCATGAAGTTCTGTTGGATAAAATGGAACTACATGATCTGCGTGGTAAAGGCAACGATCTGTTAAGGTCATATCTAACAAACCGAAGACAGTTTGTAAATTATTTTGGATAAATATTCAAATGAGCTCATAATAGATGATGGTGTTCCACAGGGAAGTGTTTTGGGGCCGTTACTATTTTTATTATATTGTAACGATATAGATGATCATCTATCGATATCTCATTGTGAAGAAAATGTAACCCAACAACTTAGTAGCATTGTTTAATTATCTTAGTAGTCTTCACTTAAAAATTAACCAAGAAGAAACACATATATTACAATTTCACCCAATTACTGCCAATTATATGAGCAGTCCCTTAATTAAGCTGAATGGAAGATCTATTGACAAAAAACAAGTGTCAAACTACTTGGATACATATAGACCTATCGCTAACATGGCGAGATCATGTAAACCATGTATGTAAATGTGCTAGTACTTGTTTTGCATTAAAAAGGCTCTCCACCATTACCAATAAAAATATCACAAAGACTTTTACTACTCCAATTTCGAATCTGTTATGAGGTATGGAATTATCGCATATTATCAGCTTCAAATAGAGTGTTCATGATACAAAAAAGAGCTATTCGCTGTATGTTTAGGTTAAAATATCGAGAGTCCTGCAAACAAATTTTTATTAGAGAACAAATACTCACTTTCCCCTACATCTATATATTAGAAATTCTAAAATTTGTGAGGCAAAATACATTCTATTTTAACCTACAAAATGACAATTATAATACCAGACATGGTCAAAACTTGCAATATGACATACACAGATTAGAACTGTATAAATCAAGTCCATACTATATGGGGACTAAATTTTATAACAAATTACTCACCGGTATTAAAAATGTTAGTTTAAACAAATTTACTTCCTTTGTAAGAAAATTATTATTATCCCATGCTTTTTATTCTACTAATGAATTTCTTTCTCATGCCTTTTAATGAATTATTAATTGTAATTGTTTCTTTTTCAATTTTTTTTTTTAGTTAGATGAACAAGTTTATATTTTTTGCTCGTATTTTTGTTTGTATGTTTGTAATTTTTCAAGTGCTCATTTTTTTTACTTACCCTGTATCCTGTACTGTGGTCTTTTGGATCAATAAATGTACCTATTTATTTATTTATTCCTTGAGATTACTTCCTGAAAAGTAAAACTCAGACAAACAAAAGACAAAATGTTAGTAAATAAATCATATTGTATACTGATTCTTCTTTTCAAAATATTAATTGGACAAATAAAAGAAATATATCAGTTAACATAAAATTGTATAGGTCTCATTCCACACATGATGAGTAGAGGGAAATCTCGTGAAGAGTAATTTTCAACTACAATCCAACAGTTGTTATAGCAATCGAGTAACAAAAAAAGATTCAGGTAGAAATTTAATAAAATATAAGAAGACCAATAGAGAGTGAATTAATTATTACAAAAATTCATTTGTAGTAAAATATATACTACGAAAGACCAAAAATCCCACTGTTTCACCCATAAAGGTTCGCAATATATGTTTTCAAAGCGATTGAAAATAATGTCTCATAACTTGCGACATGCCACGTCTTCAATCAGAAAACGCAAAATAAAATCTAATTGCAATGAACTAGAATTAGATTAATCCTAAAAAATATTTAAAAAAAAGCTTTTATTTAGATGTTCTAGAAAGTAGAAAATAAACTTTGAAGTAAATCAAACCAATCATTTTGTTACATTATATAATTCTTTTATGATATAAAAGCTTGTCGCGAGATTTTTCTGTGTAAAGGAGATTGCTCGCGACAAGCTTTTATATCATAAAAAAACTTATATAATGTAACAAAATGATTGGTTTGATTTACTTCGAAGTTTATTTTCTACTTTTTAAAACATTTAAATAAAAGCTTTTTTTAAAAATATATTTTTATATAATTTTATTTATTACTCTTTAGTCCTCGATCTTAAACTATTTTTTTTACTAGAAATTCGTAATCCGCGACCCCGAAAACCCCTAGATATTGATTTTGATCGATTTGGACCAAATGACAAAAGTCGTCAGCCATATTGGCGCCCCCATTTTGAATTTCTGAATTTTGACTGAAAATTCATAATTCACGACCTAGAAAACCCCCAGATATAGATTTTAAGTTAAATCGGATCTTAAACGGTAAAGTCGTCCGCCATCTTGAAGTCGCGAACCTGAACTAAATTTTTGACGAGAAATTCGTAATTTGCAAACCCGAAAACCCCCAGATATCGATTTTGATCGATTTGGACCATAAATGACAAATGTCGTCAGTCATATTGGCGCCGCCATTTTGAATTTCTTAATTTTGACTAAAAATTCATAATCCACGACCTAGAAAACCGCCAGGTATCAAATTTGAGTTAAATCAGATCTTAAACGATAAAGTCATCCGCGGTCTTGAAATCGCCAACCTGAACTAAGTTTTTGACTAGAAATTCGTTATCGGCGAACCCGAAAACCCCCAGAGATCGATTTTGATCGATTTGAACCATAAATGACAGAAATCGTCCACCATATTGGCACCGCCATTTGCCATTTTGAATTTCTAAATTTATTTCATATTCTTTCCTATTTATTATTTGTGTTTTCTACCACATGTATTATTATCCTCTTCAAAAACAAATCACCGAATCTACAAAAGGAACAGTCAGAGGTTATGTTTTACAAATAATATAAATCGGAATAAACACAGAAATAATGTATTTTGCTGACGTTTCGGAAAGTAGTCTTTTTCCATTTTCAAAACTTTTTTTGGAAGAACTCTTATTTTGCTGTGTATGTCAAATACACAGCTTTAAGATTCTGTTTATGTTATTTCCATAGATAATTACTACTTACACAGAATACAGAACTGATGATATTTTCTTTTAGATAATGTTGAGTTTGTTAAGTTCTTCTTTTAACATTGGTAGTCAGGTTGTACAAATATCTACAGAACAATTCGATACGCACTTATCTTCATTTAATAAGATTATTGCTGATTCTTTAATTTTTCTTTTTTTGTTATCTGCCCAAGGCAAGCATGTACGATAAGATGGATAGCTTTAGGCATCGCTACGCACTTCACAGGTTGTTGTGTATTCGCCTATATCGTACTGATGAGAGCTGAAAACTAGTATTCAGCTGGTGACATACACGGTCCAGCACTGGAATCCTTTCTATGGGATTAATCTGCCTGTTGGGGATTTATTAGAATCATATTTTGTTTTTTGTTTACCGATTGAGGACGTAGTATATCGCAAATTATAGAACATTATTTTCAATCGTATTGGAAGCACACATTGTGCACCTTAATGGGTGACAATAAATGTATTTCCTTTTTACCTTTTTATTAAGGTAATTTAGATTACTTTAACTTTTTGTTAGCTATTGCTACAGGCATGCCGTTTTATTTAATTTCTTTTAAAGGCCTAGACAGTTGATTTTGCGTATATTGATGACTTGCGCCATTGCGCGTTTTATTTACAATCAGCACATGCATTTTTCTTTTTTATATTTTCTGGTGAAATTAAAATAATATCAAAAATGCACATTTGACCTCATCTCACATACTACTATTAGGTGAGTGAAAATGATACATTGAAGATCCAATTTACAATCAATAATGAGAGAATCACCAATTTGTTCTTCGATGCATAGATATCCTTTATTTTACTATTTGATACCAGAAGAAGAAACAAATATTAAATCATCTTAAAAACCTAACCATATCACAATTTTCTTTGGAAACTATTATTAAACTTTTGATATGAATTCTGTGGTTATTTGAAAGCACCAATAGTGCGGATCAACAACCGAGAGCAGTTCCGCATCTTTATGTCTTATATACTTTCAGAAACCTGGAGATTCATCAGCAACTGCTTTACCAGTTTTAGTTTGGATTCATGGAGGTGGTTATGCTTATGGAGATGGAACTTTTCAAATCTATGGGCCCCAATTCTTAATTGATTATAATATAGTTGTAGTTGCCATAAATTATCGATTGGGACCTTTAGGTAGGTGCTGCATAAATGTATAATACAATATCATTATATCAAATGACCTAAGTCAAACAGCAACTACAAATAATAAATCTGAACTTCAGTTGCTTTTTTAATATTTTGTTCACCATCATAATATATCTTCTTAAAATGTATAAACCCGAAATAATATTGTTAAACAAAACATTTCGGATTAAATATAGATTAGGAAATAATGTTACCAGCCAGGAAAATCTAACTCCGTTGTGTAAACTTTGCTATATATTTATTTTCGCTTAATAAAAAGAATTCTCTATTACCTTGCAATAGTACCTATTATACCGGATGTAAAATGATTAGTAAATCACCCATCTAATTTCCTCATTCGGGATGAAATTATATACGGAGAAATAAAGTATAGTTTCTTTTAGGACCTGTCCGCCGTATAGTATGTTACTTTCTATTCCGCCGGAAATGGCCCAAAACTGGTTTTTCGCATTTCGGTGTATCAGGGACGGCTTTAGGCAGGGTCAAAAAGTAATTTTCCGTGTAATCTAAATATGCTTCAAATAAAACTTATTTAGGTTGGAAAATTACATCGAAAATTCGTTTCCAAAAATGTTTACGAAACATTAATTACAATCTTAAAAATAAGCATGATATATTTAAAAAAATATATTTTTTGTAAATTTGCTTTTCTGTAAAAAGTCGTACTAAAAAATAAACAATAATAATGTACGATTATAAGAAAAGCAAGGCGTGCGCACTTTGTATATAACTATCTCTATATACGCATGATGGAAGGCACTATGTGTACAACGATTCCATCCCTTTCATACAATCATGCGTACTGTCGTGAGCAGAAAAAAATAGGACAACTTCTTTTTTCTAATGTAAATGTGTCTTTATTTGAATATGTAATGAGTAGCCGAAATAAAACAGATATCACTTTTAATTTATTTTTTATTTTAATGCTGTAGTTATTGCTATAGTAATCATGGATGGTTAATGAGACAAATTGCACTGCATTATAACATTAACAAAAATTTGGTGTATAACATTTTAAGAAAGTGGAGAATAAACGGTACGATTAGTAGAAATCCGGGATCAAAAGACAAAGGATATCCTACTTAACAAGAAGCTAACTACTAATATTTCGTTATTGCACCATTTCTATTTATAACTTCTATAAGTCTGTTTGGCATAGAATTAAATAACCTTATACAATAATCACTAGTAATAATATTTTCCCATGCATTATTTACTATTTCCAGTAATTCTTCGGCATTCCGTGGTCTCACATTTCGTTTTTGGATACTTCTTACGAGTAGTCCGCATACTTCTTCCACAGGGTTAAGATCTGGACTATGACTGGGCCAGTTAAGAACATTGATGTTGTTATCTTGAAACCAGTTAGTTACGGTATCAGCAGTATGAACGGAACAATTGTCTTGTTGAAATATGAAGTCATTATTAGGAAATAATAGTGACACAGAAGGGAGCATAATATTGTCTAAAATCCTAATATATGTTTCACTATTAAATCGTTCCTCAATATGCCACAAAACACCAGGACCACGTGCCAATATCCAAGCCCACATATTGACGGAAAATCTACCACTTTTATCATTTTCAGATATATATTTCTCATCGAATCGAGTATTCGGAGGGCGGTAAACACGAATACGACCGCTGTGTGTTGAATGGAAAGTTTTTTCGTCTGTAAAGATTACATTGTTCCAAAAATTTACATCATGCGCTAAAAATTCAAGCGCAAATCCTACTCGATCTTCTTTATGTTCAGCTTTAAGTAAGTATTTCTGTGCTGATGCATGACAGCGTAGCTCTGATTCTCTTACTCGCCGGAGACCAGTACTACTCGATCCAGGAAAATTCGTTTCTTCAGCAGCCTGAATAACTGAGTAAAATGGATTTTCTACTAAAGCATTTACCAATTGTAAATTTTGTTGTTGAGTTGATATCCTTCGTCGCCCTGATCCAGGATTTCTACTAATCGTACCGTTTATTCTCCACTTTCTTAAAATGTTACACACCGAATTTTTGTCAATATTATAACGCCGTGCAATTTGTCTCATTGATCATCCATCTTCTGTTTTAGCAATAACTCCAGGTTTAACTAAATCGCTTATATGAGGCATATTAGTTTTTTGCACACTTGCAATAAATTATGACAACTAACTGACAATGTCACAAAAATTAGTTAGATGTACACAACTAGATTTTAGCAAAATACCGTTATAACACTTGTCCTATTTTTTTTGCTCACGACCGTACAAGCATAGAAAGTGCGCACGCTTACATTTTGTACAACTTTTTACAGAATAAAATTTTTTTTAAATTTTTATTTTCTATTTTTTAGTCATCTTTAATAATTAAGTTATTATCATGGATTACCCAAATTTAATTAGAAGGTTAATTTAGATTTTCAAAGATAAGATCATATATTTAGGCTAGTTTCAGGGTGGGGGCGCGGGGGAGAGCGCTCAATAAAAATCATCTCAACGATTTGTTTTGATTTTTTGCTCCTTCGTTTTATAGATTTTTCAATTTTCACCTGCGCGCTCCCTACATGCGGATATTTGTAAAATCAACTGTGGAATGCTTTATTCTGTACTGTATCAACTAATCTTAGTAACTGCAAAATTTCATGAATTAATTATGTTAGAAAGTGTGTTAAATAAAGGATGCATGATTTGAAGAGAAACATATCAATAACAGATTCTATATTATCTTGATTGCTATCAGCGGTACACACAATTTTATCAAATTTCAGCCATTTTATGTGTAATAAGAAATATTAATATAAAAAATAGTTTTTTAACTGGACCGATCTAAATAAAAGTAATAAATTTTGTTGTAGACACGGTTGAGGCACACTTACTATAAAATTATGCAAGATTTTTTTGCAGAATCTTTAAATACTATTCATAATACATGTTTTTTTTGTAATCGATAATCATCACATCGTTCTGATACATTTACCATATTTCTTTAGTAGAATCTGTAGACACCATTTCATACTATGTGATTTATTTAAATCGATAAAAGCGATAGATCATTCTTTAAAAAAAATTATAGTTCGTGCCGATATCATTTTGACATTATTACCAAATTGCTTTGCAAATCTTTCAGGGTTTTTTAGCAAAGGTATAAAAAACAACAATGAACATAATGCAGTACAACAATACTTTCCCAACTTAAACCGGTGAACATGCCTAAAAGTTAGTTAAATCCGTCACAGTCAATTGCAAATATTTGCATTATGTGTTTTAGAGCTCATAAAGTAAAATGTACGTAACTAGAATATAATTTAATAGAGTGGAGGTTTTCTTAAAAAAATCGATGATTATTATCATATGTTTTGAGTAATAATGTTGGTGCCAATACCTTTTTGAAAAAGGAAATTATTAACAGCCGGAAAATTTTGTTAAGTTTATAAGTGAGAGATAAAACAAAAATTAAACACGAGGAAGTGAAATTGTGAAATGGGGGTGCTCTTTAGAGGTTGACATTGGTTATTTGCGATTTTCGGCGAAACGTGATCATCTAGCGAAAAATGTCTTTTACAAAAGTTGTAGATAATAAAAAAATCTAAAACTTTCAAATAAGACATTTTTCAACATAATCTCAAATTTTCTAAGAAAACGGCGGAAAACCGATTTTTCGTTTTTTTTTTTATTTTTTCTTTCGTAAAACTAATTCAAATTACATGAAATTATGTAAAAGTATACCTTTTTTTGCATTGGATAAGCGTGATTTTTTTGGAATCTGGGAAACAAATAGTTTCCTAGATATTTATATTTTTCGAAAAAAAAAAAATTGCACGGAAAACTTTACTAGTGTTTTATCTTATTTAAATATTCTATCTGGACTCAATTTAACCGTTGAAATGTCTATTTTAAAGTGGTCTATATATTGATGGTTCATTTTTCATGAAACCGCTTAAAATTGAGAAAAACCAAAAAAAATTACTTCAAATCACGAATTTTTCAATATTTTTTTATTATTTTCAATTTTTTTAATATTTATGTAAATAATGGGTTAAATTTCAATGACATAATTTACTTCAATGTAATATTACTAAAGTTGAATGAATTTAAATGAAAAAAGTGGGGGAAATCATTCTTAATCAAAAAATTTTATTAAACAAACTTGTTCGAAATCAATCAACATAAAAACCCTGAATAAGAAGTTTAATTGAATTCTAAATAATGAGGTTCTGATGAAACAAATCATTCTAGGCATTTTAATAAAAAATATTTCTAAATTTATTTTTTTAAATAATTTACACAGATGAATAATAAATACAACCAAAAGAATTAAATACTATGTTCTATCAAACCTCCATAAGCCCTAATGCATGCCTCAATTCGCTTTCTGTTGTTGTTCATAACTTTTCGGAGTGTTGCAGGCGTAATTTCAGCTCAAGCTTGCCTAATCCGGTTTTCCATTTGTAGTCTCTTTCGTGGCTGCGTTTATAGTCCAAGGGCCAATTAATAAAAGGGCTATTTCTTCCAATCCACCTTTGGGTAAAGTTGTCGTTTAGCCAATTCCATACTATCATTGCATCGTGGATTGGGGCTCCATCAAGTTGAAGTATCTCATTGTTGTATGCAATAAAGGGCAAGTTTTCAATTTCGATTGATAATTCAGTTTGCAAAAAAGTTAGAAAATGTTCCGCATTCAAATTTCCCTCAAAGACATATAGCCCAATTATTTATTCATTCGGAATACCGCACCACAAATTCACCTTTTCTGAATCCTGTCGTCGACATAGAACCCAATGAGGGTTTTCAAGGAAACAGTATCTGGTATCTTGAGTGTTAACTATGCTAGTTATAAATGTCGCTTGATCTGAGAATATAGTATTAAAAAAAAATTAGGGTTGTTCAAAAACTCTCCATGACACCAAAATCAATATTCCAGCCGCCTTTCTTCGTCTCCTTCTTCTAATGTGTGTAAGAAAACAGGCTTAAAGGGACGTAATTTATGTCGACGGAAGCATCGCCAAATCCTTGGGTACATTTAAAATTGTGGACATTCTCCTTAGGTTACACTTTGGATTTTCTCTCACAAACTGAAGGATTTATGCATATCTAACATGATCCCTCACACGTTGTTCTTGCTTGTTATACACTTTGCCAGTTCTATTGAATAAATTATTGATTGGCCAAACTTTTATATGGTCTATTTGAGGTCGATCTGGACGGAATTATCACCAACTAATCTAACAATTTCCACTTTTTCCGCAGTTGTAAGCATTTTTAAAATGTCAACAAAGTTATTTGACAACTAATCTGATAAAATTGTCTCAGTAGAAACAAAGGAGTCAAAGCATGCTCATCAAAACGAGAAATTTGGGATTGGATTTTTTTTTCATCAAGACCTCATTTTTTTAGAATTCGACTAAACTTCGGAAATGATTCTGAACAAGTTTTGTTAATAAAATTTTTTGATTAAAAAATGTCTATGATTTTTTCATATAATTTAGTATCTTGAATTTAAAGATGGAAAGTGGTTTAGTGGTCTTAAATAGACCTTGTGAACTTATATTTTGAGATCAGTATGCTTTAAATCGGACAAATCAAAAACAAAAGAATTATTACGATATTACACTGTTAAGTAAGACACACTGTATATGCTTGAATTTTCACTGATTACTATGGTTGAATAATATCGACTTATCTAACTGTTTTAGGATTTCTCACTACTGAAGATGAAGTTATACCTGGTAACCTCGGCATTAAGGATCAAAATTTTGCCTTACAATGGATTAAAAACAATATACACTTATTTGGTGGAGACCCTGAAAAAGTTACAATTTCTGGTGAAAGCGCTGGTGGAATGTCTGCAGGTTTACATGTAGTCAGCGAAAAATCGAAAGGTGACATTGCTTTTTTATGTAAATTAATTTGACAGTAGGAATTATTATATCTGCAGAAATGATATTTATATCAAATAATAATTTACATAATACAATATAAAGATTGGGAAAAATTTGCTATTAATTGTTGCAACCATGTCTGTAGTAGATTTACTAAAGAATCTAGGGGTTCCTAGGGGTTCCTTTGCGTAATATTTCAATATTCAAATGTATGAATTTTTTGTTTTTATCATGTAGTTTTTAGTATATATTTCAGGTGTATATACTTTGTATATTAAAATTATGTTATTTACTTAATTAAAATTCTTCAGGTGCTTTAAAAGAGATTACATATCCCTAATGAATAAAATCCTGTAATAATAGTGCAAAAAAGAGAATTTTTCTAAGGAACATTTTGCCCTTGTCAAATCTGACAGTTTTTCTACTGTCGACAAAAATAGTGCTACGTTCTGAAAGACCAGGAATGATAATTGGCTTTTGATAACAAAAGAAAATATTATAAGCAATCTACAATTTATAAAATCAGATATATCCAAATCCCTTGGCCCTATCTGTAGTGAGTAAATTACTAAAAAAAAAATCAACGGTATGGTCTCTGTTAAAAATATTTCAAACTTAAGACGACCAGAATCGACAACAAATTTGTATCATTTGATTATTCTTTCGAAAACTTGTATAAATACGAATGACCCCGCACTAAAGCAGGAAACGCAGCAGATTCGAAATAGATATTGTTACGTGTTTACAATCTCCAGTAAACACCTTGCATGTATGTTCAAATAATTGCAACAAGACTTTTCACTAACCACTACTTCATTTAATATTTAATTACAATAATTAATCGTTATTATAACACACTAAGTACAACTATAGACATTTATACAATTCACAACTTATTAGTGTTCTTATTCCATCTGTTCACTTGTTAGTCTAATATCAAACTGTCCTCCGTGCGCGGGACCCACCATATATACTGAGGTGCTTTGCTCTCGAACGTTCCAGTCTATCCTTCACGGCGTTTCTGGCGCTTCTCGTATATTCTATGGGGGAGTGGCGTAGGAGTGCGCATAACACTGCCCCCTTCTTAAACCTGAATGCCCCGGTCAGGCAATTCAGAGACCCCAACATACTTCGCCAATCTATTCAAGTGCACGATTTTCATCTTGAACTTCTTACTTTGACAACGTTATTAATCCGGGTGATGACAGAATCCCGTTTTTCACTGTGAGTTATATAGCCAAACCAGAGCTCCCTCCTTGAATCCTGCAGAACTGACGTTACGGTCATATCGAGCATTCATTCGGTCACCATTCCCTGTAGGTGACCCCTTGACAGCTACACCCGCACAAACCTTGCAACTGCGACACCATGCCTCTACCTCATAACCGCTATTTATCTAGTAGAATCGTTCCCCTACTCTAACCAAGGTCTTATTTTTACCAAAATGCTCTCCGGATATTTCTTCGTGCACTTCCGGAAGTGCTTTTGGTACCCGGCATCTGGATATCACCAAACGCATGGTAACTTCCTTCCCATTCGGACTCTCCCATGCTTTCCATAATAGTCCATATATAGAGTCCTATTGCACCCATAATGCCTTCAGCTCGACACTTTTGTTTGAAATATCCTTCCATTCTGGTCGCGTCCCCTTTTCTTTTTTGCCTTTACATCCTCAGTATTCCTTCCTTAGGTATCCTCTGGCGACAGTACCTCTTGCCATGCCCTAATTTGCCACATTTATAACAGCGAATTCCTTTTGTCAGTCTTTCACCACTTCGCTGCTGCTTCGGCGATGTCGGTTCCTGTTTCGGCACCGGTCGTGAACTTAATTCGTTCAGTATTTGCGCGACCATTTTCTGTATATATTTTATCATAGCCATCAATTTCGTCTTATCGGAGCGGATTGTCTCCTTCCTTACACCGTTTACTTCCCCAGGGTTTCATTTTCGACAGTCTCGTATCATATGCCCTGGTTTGCTACATCGGTAACATCGGATATCTTCGCTAGGCTTTACACCTCCTTGTCGGTTTTCCTGTTTTCCTGGAAAACTTGTCTTGGTCATTAATTGGGTAAACAACTTATGTATGTTCTTTAGTTTGGTGTCCAAATTCGTTTCCATTGATTGAGTTTCTTCCACAGAGACAGCTCGTACTCTGTGCCATGAGGAATCCATGTAGGCAGCCTCTACCTCAAGTGCATGAATCAATGCTTCACTGCTAGTCTTATGCCGAGATAATCTAATGATCCGCCTAATCTCCTCATCTATTATACCATCAATAAAAGCATCAACTGCCAATTGATTCTGAAACTACCTTGATGCATCTGGGTAAGCCAAGTGAGCCAATTTCTCCATCGCGGCCTCAAATTCTCGTAGACTCTCCCCAGCTTTTTGCATACGTGATTTTAGCTAGTTCCGATGTAGTTGGGCGAGATGTTGGTCGCGATATCTTAAGTTGAATGCAGCTTCCACAACTTTAAAATCCTGTTGCTGCACCACTGGGATCATCTGCAGCAATTCTAATGCTTGACCTCTCAATGCTAGAATTAGTGACATAATCTTTTCCTCACTATTCCACCTGTTTGCGCATGCAGCTGCCTCAAACTGTATTTTATATGTTATCCATGAGGTTTGTCCGTTAAAAGGGGGATGTTGCAATCTAGGTCCTGATGATACTACTAGCTGGCCTCCCTTTTTCTTTAACTATCGATTCAGTAGATTCTACTTCTCCCCAACTTTTCTTCCATATCAGTAACTTTCCCTTTAATTCCACTAACTTCCCCTTCAATGCAGTAACTTTCTCTTCGACGCCAGTAACCTTCCCTTCGACGTCAGTAACCTTCCCTTCGATGTCACCGATTTATTTTTCGACGTCCCCGAGTTTTTCTTCAATCTTAGCCACTTTTTCTTTGACTTCGTTGACTTCAGCCTTTACAATGCCAATATCCTCTTTGATATTTTTGAGGTCTTCAGTGGCTGAAAGGATAATGTCCTGTTGAACCTGTATAGTTTTTCTCAATTCTTCCTGACGCTTTCTTTCTTTTTCCTCCATGTCTTTCTTGTTCTTCTTTTTCTTCTTGGCGTCATTTTTCTTGTTCTTCTTTCTCGAGTTCTTTTTCTTCTAGACGATTTCTTTCTTGTTCTTCTTTCTGGTCTAACATATTTCTTAGTTCTGCAAATAAGTCCTGTGTTTGTGCACTAATAAGTCTTATTTAAAGTCTATATCAGGTACAAATCAAATATATACAGAAAATCCAGAATATACTGTTCTAGAAATTTTCTCGAAATATCACAAAAAGTCATATTTAGTGTCTATATCACTTCTTAGTTGAAAGCACTTAAATAACTACACTAATTTCTAAATAGAATGTTCTCGAAATTTTCTCACACTATCTTACTGAAATTTCCATAGGGCTTAGGTTTCATTCAAAATAGCGTTTAATCCACAATGTTCGAATTAAAGGATATTTTTGGTTCGACACACCTCTTACGTTAGTCCTAGAATGAACTTTTATAGAACAATATATTTCCAGGATTGTTTAGTGGAGCTATTCTAGAAAGTGGTACAGCTACTTGTGCCTTTACTAGTCAGCCTTTCGCAAGATACTTTGCCTTCGAGTTAGGACGTGCTTTGGATCCAAATTTTACCTCAGATGATTCAACTGACCTCCTCAAGTTATTGCTAAGTGCAAAGGCATCCGATATAACAAACGCCGAAGTTCCTGTAAGTTGTTAAGATTTTTCAATAGTAGTAGTTTTTATAATCATAAGTCTTTATTGTGAAAACGTTATATGATTTACTAAAAATTATCTGTACTATACTATATACAAGACTATATTATTAAGTATTGCTTATTTATTACTAATAATTAAACTATATCTATTACCTATAAATAAATTTTAGTGATATACTAATTAGCTAGTTAATTAAAACGAAAATCAGAAGCGTCAAAATTTGAAATATAGTATATTAATTGGAGATTTTAATTTATACAAATTGTTATCGATTCAATTACATTTTTTTCAATAATTTAGATACATCAAATAATCGCTTCTATATGCAAACTCTTTTTTCTTCGGATGACAATAATTAGGGTGGATGGGTACTCCTTTAAGGACAACAGATGTTCACAGAGTGGGCGGTCTAGGTGGGGGGGGGGGAGTGACGCAAGCGTCATGGGGCTAATGTCAAAGAGCTGAGGGGCCAAAAGGTCAAGGTAAAGCGGGGAGAGGTAATTATGCTGGTTGTAAATTTAAGATTTGTCCACCTATTCGTCCATCCGTCTTCGTCTTCTCGTCCAAAGTATTAAAATTAAAATGAAAAAATTGATTAACACGATTTAGAAAGTCTGAAAAAATTCACTTTTTTGTTAAATGCGCAATCGCAGAAAGAATTGAGCTTTTTTACTTGGTACAGCCAAGGAAGCAGCTGCAGTAGCACGTATCGAACTGAACTTGCTCGAGCTCGTTGAGCTCGACATTTTATATGTTTCGGTGCGGGACTTTGAGCTCGCACGAACGTTTTTTGGCCGTTTTTAAAGGTCTGGACAGGTCTGGAAATGTCTCCAGCCATTCGTCTCCGAGCGTATGCTCAATATTGCGTCAGAAAATGTGAAAATTCGGAAATGAAAATTATAACTTTCGGCATTAAAATGGGGTAATCGTTTGATGTATAAACGAAGTTTGAATCGATTTTATTTTTAAAGTTGTTGATGAGACTTTGTCTGATTAAATTTATTAATTCTGAAACGACCCCGTAAAGTCTTCCCGAAGGTCCAACACTTAAAGTTGATATGATATGAGAATGTTCCGATAGGCCTGCGGTGAACGAAATGGAAATAAGTTTTGGGGTACGAAAGTACCGGTACTCTATTGGAACATTATGAATGGAGATTGATTGTGTTTTGATATCTAAGATGTGAAATCGAATGAACGCTTTCATGAAAGAAAATTATAAATTAATTATAAAAAATCTGTGTGAGTGAAATAAAATATTTTGACTGTAGGTATGGAAAGTAGTTTTGATGTATTTTAAGCTCATGTGGGGGAGGAATTTTTTAGGACATTAATTTATAATTTTTTAGCTGTAAAATGATTAATTTGAATGATTGAGTGTTTCTATTGACGAATTGTAGTTTTTCATGAAATTAAGTGTCTTAAGGCATTTTTTATTATAGCATGGCCATATAAAGTGAAAAAGTTGATTTTTTGGCAAAGTGTTTGGCAATGTACATAGTAAAGACGCACCTACGCTCGTCTCCGAATGCATTATGTTAACATTACTTTTATTTCCAACCTCATCACATTATAAGAAATGCAAAGATACTATAATTGCACAATAGGACAATAAAATTATTGTTTATATCTAATAATAAATACAATATAATAAAGAATTATTTAACTGCCTGTATACGGCCGGACATAAGAACAGGTAGACATACGGATGCACGGGTGGACAGACAGACGAACAGGTTTCCAGACGGACGGGCGGATAGATGGATGGATGGTCGGACATACAGATGAAGAGGTGAACGGATGGTCGGGCAGATGGAAGGACAGACGGGCGGTCGGGAAAACGGACGGATAGGCGCACATGTGGACAGACCTTAAATTTACCACCACCATAATTACCTCCCACCACTCTAATTATCTTCTACCACTTGACCTTGGCCCCTTACTTCCTTGACCTTGACCGCATGACATCTGTTTACGTCACTCCCTCTACCAGCCGCTCGCAGTGGGAATACCTGTTGACCTTGAAATAATACCCCCCCCCACTCTAATTAGCCTCACACCTAATCTGAACACAAATATCCACTTCTCCTGCTCCTGAACACAGTAACACAAGTGTACAATTTTTCATACAAATTTAAGAGAAATATGGAAGTTTAAATGTAATATGTCTTAGAAACTTAAAACTTAAAGTTTATTAATTGAGTTTTCAAAAGTTTTCTGGTCCTATAGCTTAAAAATCAAAGAATTTTTGATCGAGGCAATGAGCGTCCTCACAATGATTTTAGCAAAAATATAGGCATTTCGTTACTGGCAGAGTTAGCCAATAACCCATTTAAGACTCTTGCTTTGGAAAAAATGCGCCTTAAAAAAGGCAGTTTCGATAAAATGTAAAAAAATTGTTTTTCTGTAAATAATTCATAAATATTTTTAGTAAAAATGTTGAAGACCAAAGACAGTTTATAGCCTGAGCATAAATTTATTTATTTTATTTATATGGAATTAATAGATTCAAAAATAAAGATGTAATATTAAAGTATACAATGCCATACATCCTTTCCCTGCCTCTGAACCAATATTTGGTATTCTAAAAAGTCTGATTCAATCAGAGCTACGAGACTGGGCCATGAATGACATAGTTAAGGCTTCGTGTGGAGAGGCCCTTAACTGACTACTATAAAGTGGCTGCTTTGGCTCGATAGAGAATCAATGAGACGGATAGTAGGCTTGTTAACAAGAAATTTTTAAACAAATAGATACATATAATGAAGGCGAAGAATGATTTGATTTGTCAGATGTGTGGAATATAGGATGAAACTGTCACTCGTTCACTCTAAGGAGCTACGAGATCTAACTTGGAATAGACCGCTATTTTTTATGAAAAACACAGGTTTATTCAGGGAATCTCACATGTCGCTAATGTACAATGGGCCTTCAGACATAAGTGCTGCTGATCTTCGGATCTACTCGTTTACTGAATACCTCAATAAGATGTTGCATTTAACTGTTATCGTTAGAGAAATTATGAATAATAATTAAATTAGTATTAATTTTTTTCTAGAGCCACAATAACAAATAACTAAGTTTAATAAATTGCAATTCATAGACCAATATTTATTTAAGATTTATTTGACGGTAAGAGTAAAAACAACTACTTCGAAACTGAGTAGACAAACATCTTCAGAGAATTTAATAGAAAAGATTGTTAACCTATATGACGAGTATTGTATGAATAAATTACTGCTTGTCGCCAAGATATTTCTACATTTCGGTTGTTGCCAATTTTTCACTTGAAATTCGTATTCTAGAGGCAAAAATAAATAAGTAAAAAAACTGGTATTTTAGATTCCTTCAGAGAAGGAAAGTGGAGCTGGACTAATTTGGGTTCCTGTCATCGAACCAGAAAATTATGAGGGAGCTTTCATTAAAGGACCGCTGCATGAGGATATTAAAAATGGAAACATAAATCGAGTTCCAATCTTGCTGGGGTTCAACTCTGAAGAGAAAATAATTGATCTTACATCTGATCAAGGTAATCATATTTTTAGATAATCGGCAAAATTAATCAAAGAATGCTCGTCAATTTAATTAGAATAAAACCAATTATCGACATGAATTCTGCTAGGAACACTAGCAATTTACCCAATAGCATTAAATTTTATTGCGTGAGAAAAAGAACGTGTTTCTTAAATTCTAAATATCTGCCATATTGGTGCTGCCATATTAAAAGGGCCCAGATCTTCGATGTTTGAAAGATATATACGACCCTATGTACGAATCTCGATTTTTTAACGAGTTATTTGCACAAGCTTATAGAATAGATTCTTAGGAAAATATACAAAATATTTTAAGGGTCTTAAGTTTCATTACTGGCCGAACTTTTTATTACAAAATGCTTTTAAAAATTAAGGAGTTGAGCTAGTAGGACAGGTGTTAAGGCACAAAATAAAAGAATAAGAAAAACTATTTTCTTTGGCAATTTTGTTGCAGCAGTAGAAAAAATAGTGTGTGTATCTCGAGTGGAAAAGTTTCTTATCACTTTTGCATGACTGCTTGTTTCGACTAGCGCTGCAACGTTCAATTCGGGTTCAAGCGGTAACAGAACACTATCCGCTCTTAATATATAAATAACTTTCATTTTCACTAGTTCTTCATTATGTTCATCTTCATCGAGTGGAAGTATGCATTTCTCTTTGATGTTTTATTGAATCCTTATGATAATCTGACTTTATATATTTCTTTGTTCGGAATTGAATAGATATCGAATTTTCTATTGAATGTCTCCTAACTAAAAATGTAGGTGGACTAGAAGACAATTGTTAATACTTGGGTATTGAGCTTCGACACGTATGACGGTTGCAAGCAGTCATAATATTAGTCATATGAATGTCGTGGCAATGATGTTCTCGATGTACTTGATGGAGTTAACCTTACCTTTACGTATTTACAGACCTTAGTAAATACTCTAAGCATGGATTAAATAAATTGTAATAGAAAATAACGCTAACCACTGATTTATTTACCAACTGATTAACTTACAATAATTAATAGAACATTAATTACCACGTTTCACTAGATATCACTATATAACCACTGTCTATTTCACTACATTGGTCGTTTTGTTCTTTTTCTGCTCTGATAACTTTCAATTATTTAACTCACTCGCGTGCGGTCCTTATATACATCTTCATAAGCATTCTGGTATCCTCTAGATACTTCTCTAATATTCTGGTCTAGGGTTCTAATACCAAACCACAAAATTTATCCTTTCTAGAACCAGCAGCGCCACCTCTAGGCCAATTGTAGACAGCACTCCAATAGTGCGATTCAATTACATAGGTATCTATTGCAAGAAGGCATACTGCAGAGTTAACATTACCAAGAGCTATTGTGTAGATTATACGGAAGACCTTCTAAGAAGATTTTCTAAACTTACCCCATCACTAGAAAATTTTTACGTGATGAAATGAACACGTTCAAATGTACCTTCTTAGACTAATGAGGATTTCATCCCTATTGGTCAAACCTAACCACAATGGTTCACACTAGGGATCGCTCCATCCAACAATCGGAGGCACGCCACCCATTACATATTGTTTGCCACCGGAGAGTGATATCTTCAAAACTCTCTTAAGGTAGCCCAGGTGTACATATGGCCCCTTGGCACGGAATTCCGATAAGACAAATTTTCATCTCAAGAGATCCGGAGTCCTGACTTTCTTAGGCCTGAAGTCCTAGAGGAAGTTGGATGCTGCTTCTGATATAATTTCCACAAACACCAACATACTTCAATATTACACTCATCGATGCGCATTTAGCTAGCCATATTGGCATGATCAGGAGATGGTTAAAACTGTAAATAATTTTGATGAAACACTTTTAATCTTTTCCGATAATATTAACACAGCGAAATGCACGTTGAGTACTATTTGAGTGTCTTGGCGTTAATAGAAACAACTACATTAGTAGCACCTCAACAGAGAATGCAGCGGAAAAATTCCTGAAGATCGCCACGAAGAGGACACTCTTTTCGGCAAGTACACCGGCTCTCAAACTTTCGGAGAGAAACAAGGGGTCTACGAATAGTTAATGTGCCGGTCCGAATCTACACTACTGCTTTTCAGTAGACAAGTGGACAATAGATGAGATGCTCTAATTGGAGAGATATGCTCGCAAGATGATACATATTCACAGGAGCATTCATCCTAGATTGTCCGACCTTCTATTGTACCCCCACGTCAATGGCGGACCCAGGAACGTTCGGTCTCAAATATATTGATGGCTCACTTCTGCGGTTAGTCAATGCGATGATTTCGGTCTCATATTCGACTACGGCTAAGAGGCCAGCGAGGTATGTTCTATAACAACATAAGAACCCTGGACTTATAGAGAAATTGAGGGATTAATCATGGTTTGCCAAGATGACGTTATTGGCACCTTGATCTACCGTAGTCGCGTTATGGGTGTGGAGTTCCCTAATGTTGATTACATGGCTGTCAGGCACCGAAGTTGCTCATGCATTTACGCTCGATTTACGCTATCTCAGCCTACATCCACAGACATAAATGGCTTTACGAGAGCTATATTATTATCTAAGTCACTCAATCAAGGTAGACCAAATTAAATCCGTTGTCAATAACGAGAAGTGTCGGATATAGAGGAGTCCGTGTACTGGTGGAATGAGACCTACGCTGTTCTTAGAATTAATAACCAAATGTCAGCTGAATGCTTGACAAGCCAAATACAGAGAGTAGGTAGTCCTCTCGTCCGCCTAGAACACAATTCCAGAATCTACAGTCGTAGATAATTTTCTTGTGCTTCTAATAACTAAATTACCTGTTATTACACAAACTTGGAGTGAAGTCTAGCCGAAGCTATTTCACTTAACCTTAACTCAACAATATCAGATACATCACTTAACAATTTTTGATAATGTAACACCTTTCCAAAGCTACATGATCTATTTCTGTGACTATAGAAACGAGTGGTTGTGACAATAAAAGAAAATGTAATTGAAGCTATTACTGCACGAAGGTGTTAACTCACATTTTATATGTTTTAAGATGTTAAGTGGTAAAGGTGTTGGCTTGGAACTTTTTCAGATTAAAAATTCCCATTCATTAAATGGTTTTAAAGTTTAGTAAACAGGTAATGATTTTTAAGGAAGTATAATGTTTTCTCGTTTTTTAAGTATAAGTTGGAATATTTTATGCTTTTGTGTCAAAAAATTGAATTAACACCTTCATGCATGAACTTTTATACCAATATGAAATATAATTAAAAAACAAAAAGGTTCTAAGCAATTTATTTAACAAAGAAACTGTTACAATAATATATAATACTTCTTATCCTAGTCGCCCTCGGCTCGGTTTAAACCAATATAAAACCCCCTAAAATTTTCCGGTATATAAGGGATCTGCTCTTGAATGTTGTCAAATTTTTTCGCCGGTATAGGTCGTGACTTGTTTAATGGAACAAGAATATTTTCATTCCCGCTATTATCCTTATGCGTCTGTTTATATTTTTTGTTACCGACAACTTTCCATTCTTCTGTATCATCTACAGAATACCGGTACTTTGTTATACCAAATTCATCCACTCTAATCCATTTAACGTTTCTAAAAAGTAATTTTTCCCCATTGTCACATTTCTTTTTGTTGACCAAATTCATTTTACGAGGCAATTCTTTTAAATCAACAAACTTGTCTTCCATTCTAGTTATAATAAAATTATTTCTTTTTCTTGCTTCTCCCATTATTGCAATATACTGATCTACGGTATAAATGTTTTGAGCTTTTCGAATTATTTTCTCAACAGCACCAAAATCCCTGTCAATATCCATAAAGCTATGTCCAACCTCTGGAAATTTATGGTCAATAACTGTAAAAATTTCCTTCAATACTAAATAGTGCCATAAGCAGACAATGAAAAAGTTTTTATTCTGCCCCCCTGCTGAATCACTCCATGCAACCATATAATCATTTTCCAATTTAATATTTTGCAAAAAGGACAGAATGCTACTTCCAACTTCTTCCGGCCCCCTTCCTCCTTTATCTTCAGTCCAGAGGTGGAAAAATCCTCTCCCAAAACTTTCATCTTTGCTTAAACAATGAACTCCAAGATTGTATAACCAAACTTGACGGAGATAAAAGGAAACACTTGTAGAAAGCTTTGGAAGAGGTAACGTTTTCTGCATGTCAAAATTAACGAATAAAACGCTGCCCTCTCGGGCCAAATTTTTATCAATTTTCTGTTGTTGGAAAGCAGCGTTATATCGAGCAACATGGTCTTCATCGGTTTCTTTAGAGTCACACAGTTTACAGGTATCAGACTTTGGACTTCCAAAGCCAAAATTAAATTCGGACACAAAAATTTTCCTATATCGACTATTAGAAACAAAGTTTATATTTTTCTCGTCACACTCATTCTTGTAAAGCTCATACATTTTATTTATTGATAACATTGGCGAAAGGTATAAACGATGTTGGTTTTTATTTCTCGAGTAGTGTGACATTTCCGAAGGAAAAGATTTAATATGTACACGAACCACCTCGAGATTCTCATTAGACGATTTGTTTGGACGAGTGTCGTGACGTCCCCTACAGTCTTTATGTGGCGTGCCTTTTCCCCCTGAAATTTGATTGCGAATTAGGTCTAGTTTTTTTTCTGCCAATGTCATGGACATTTAAAAAAGCAGTCTTACACACCTGTTGTGACTTTCCATTTAAAATGAGCAAATATTTAAAAGATTTTTGACGAACTGCATTACTAGCACTTTGCTGTTTAACATCAAATGGCTTTAAACAACCGAACAGATAAACATTCTTTTCGTTGGTTGTCAAAGAATAGTACTGTGTAAATAAGGTTCTACGGTCATCATCGTTAAATTTGCTGTCACATTTTAGCCGACATTTCTCACTGCAAAGCATTTTTCCTACTGCAGATGATCGTTGTGGAATTTTTCGACCTTTATAGTCCGTGTAAGATTGTCCCGTTTCCCTACTTAATTTATGCACATTTCTAACCCAATTTTCTGGATGAGCTTCTAATTTTCTTGACTTCTTTTTACTTTCCTTTTTTAAATCTATGATTAGTCTCTCCTGTTCTATGTTTGTTACCGTGCTCATTTCCTTATTTGTAGTAATCAAAATGGTCCTTTCGCCACCCTCTAAAAACATATTATTTGCAAATACTTCGCTATTCACACGTAATGTCTAAGTACCTACTTCCAATAACATGAAGTTTAAAAAACAAAAATAAAAAATCTTAGTTGCTTTAAAACCTACCAGAACTACTCTCTATTTGCCCACTATCATTTTTTGACGCATCATATATATTTAAACTTATTGAATTTCTGGTTGATAGATCTTGAGTTTCAGAAATAGGCTCAGCCTCGCAAAAATTGAAAGATGTCTCAACTTCGTCGACTTCATTACTCTCTTTTACCTCTTCAGTCCCTATATGGCCCGAATCAGTTTTTTTGGTGTTATCTAAAAACATAAATAATTTTCGGCTAAAGACAAATTATCTAGTTATTCAGAATGTACACACCTAATTCTTGTAGATTTTCATTTTTTTTTAAAACGATTATCTTTGGTTCAAGTTTTACTTTTTTCTTTGGTGCTTATTTTCAGATTCGTCACTATCGCTGTCAGAATAAGGCTCAAATTCAGACCCAGAGTCTGAAAATGGTTCGTCAGGATCAATGTCGGGATTCCCGTCGAATCCTGATCTTTCATGGTTTTCATCTGCTATATTAGCAGCGGCAATAGCTAGCTGAAGAATTCGACTGGTTCGATTACCACGAGCAGACATATTAGTTTTCTGCAAAATGTAAATACAGGCATTAAAATTGGCCTAGATTATGTAAACAAAGTTTTTGAATAAAGTATAGTAAAACTAAAATATAACACCATAAAATGCGCTTTTGCTTAAATCTATGTTGTTAGTAATAAACTATATTTATGTTTCATTATTGAAATGTTTATAGGTTATGTTTGTTATTTTAAAAGCCGATTTTAAAATATACACAAAATATTTAATATCGTTAAAAATAATCCATAGAAAAAAACACTTACCCACTATAAAGAACAAAACACCAAAAATTACTTAAAACAGCCTTTTACTTTATACACAACACGTACTTACAGAACATTTACATAAAATGATGCACTAAACAAAGATGCTTTATAATGCAAGAAGGAGTTAATTCATTAGATAACACCTTCTTTCACGAATATTATAAAGTTAGCTCCTTCTTGCTGAATAACCTTAAACATTTGTTGACATAACACGTTTTTACAGTTCATTTTTAGGTCATCCAGCGACATCTATGTTTTAAAGTCTTTACTATCAAGAAGAAACAGAGTTAACACCTTCATTCATGTAAATAACTAGATTTTAGCAAAATTTGAGTTAACCCCTTCTTACACTAATAGCTTCAATTATACTAACGATTTTTCCACCCACGTCTGTTTAAATAGTTAGGAATACATTTCGCAATAGCATACTGCTGAGTTAACTTTTCTGTATTTTAGGTTTGGAGTCACTTAAAACCTCTGCAAAATATATTGATGAAAACATAAACAAAATTGTTGATAATATATTTCCCATGAAAGAAGAGGATGAACCTATAGCTGGAGAAGCCCTAAGAAAAATATATACAGATGGGCAATTTCAGGATGATATTGCAGCATTTATAAGAGTAAGTTGTCTAGTATTATTTATACAAGGTGTTTCTGAAATAAATTCATATATTTGGATCTAGGAGTATTTATTCCTTTGCAACTTAACACATTAACAAAAATATTTTTTACTGCTCAAGTATTATTAAAAATTTAATTGTGAAGAAACCAAGTCAGTTTCCAACGTCGCGGCAACGCTTATTTTATTGACCAAATTGGAGCAAATTTGGGTTGATACGACGTTGTCCATACGTTGCACATCGATTTTTTATTGGAAACCCCAACGTTAACTCGACGTTAAAATCTTGCTTGGGTAATGTATGGTTCAATTTCCCTGCCGCGCTTTTAGACATATAATGGCTACTCTCATTGTAAAAAGTCTTACAATAATAAGATATTATATTCAATATCCTCAAAAAACCATGATCTAAAAGATTGTCGAGAAGAAAGTAATTAATCTTGTTTTAACTGCTAGAACATTCAATTAAAACAAAAGACCTTGGTATTTTGACAATTGTTTCGCGTATAAAAAGCATAAATGATTTATTTTGTCCATCCAAATAGCAAATATTGCCAACTTCTTCTTTCAATAAATTAATAAGCAATAACACCTCTCTAAACGACTCTTCGAATAATTTTAATCACATCTCTAAACTATCAGTTTATTATCAGAACGTGCGTGGAGTTAATAGTAAATAATAATAATAATAGTAGTAGTACTCTATAATTGCAGTCACAAAGAAGCTGGTTAGAATCTGGTGTAAATGGCTCCGAGTTATGTTATGGAAATGTAATGTTCTAAAATATACTAACAAACACCAATATATCGAATTTAATTATTGTTTAGAAGATTCAATGTTTACATTTCCACCAACATTTCGTGATGGCAAACTATCCTTTAATTGTCATATAAACATCATCACCAATGAAAGCTTTAGAACACTCGGATTTATAATAAGTCATTCTCAAGAGTTTAACATTAACACGCTAAAACTATTATGTCAAACTTTTGCATGATCCAAGATTCGTCAGTTATTTGGTCTCCTCACATGTATATATAAACCATAGAGAACATTGAGAGGCATTTCTCAAAGACAATATGCTGTAAGGAAGGTATGCTATGGTATTTTTATACAGATTTTCACTTTGTAGTCCGTCAGGACTATAACACAGCAAATATTTCTCTCTAAAGTAATATATAGTATAGCAGACTGTGGCGCTATTTTCAGTTTACTAAATTTTCGAACATCTAGATCATGATCTAGGCATTCTCATTATTCTACTTGCCGACTCCCAGAACTAACGTTCAGAAATTCTCAACGGAATATAAAATGTATGAATATTATGATAATCTTCAAGACAACGTTATTCGTTAAATAATGAAAATAAGGACCTGATGTTTCTTTCACTGCTAAAATATATTTAACTTCACCTAAAACCTAGCCGCAACCTTTATGTGTTTACTTAATATTAGTATTTTATATCAAGTGTTTGTATGAATTCCACAAGTACGATATTTAAATATAATAAATTCGCGTAAATTCTTTACTAAATTAGTATTTAGGTGAAAAAACAAAAATATAAAGCAATTTACATATCAATATATAATATATTTTTTTATGATTTCATTTGTAGTACAGCAGTGATTCACAATTCACTACACCAATTACCAGACATGCTGATCTACAGTCTGCATATACAGACGTTTATTTGTATCAACTTTCTTATAAAGGATTATTAGGGCGATTAACCACAAAAGTAGGAGGTAAGTGTATACAAGAAAATTTGATATAAATAGCGAAAGGCATGCCAAATTATTCAAAAACTAATGTCACGATCATAGCTCCTGGTTAAAGATATCAAACTAAATTACATTACTAATTTACATGATATGAAAAATATAACTTATTCAAAAATAAAGTTTTAACATACATTCATGAGCAAAAATGTTGCATATTTTTAATAACTGATGCTACGTGAAAGGTTCTGTTTACGTATAAATATTTTTAGTCACAGCGTAAAAACACATTCCTTTGAATAGTAAAAATTGTTAGCATGAACTCACTTACGATAAACAACTGAACCGGACCCCCACTTAAAGAGAAACATACTTTGTATTTCAACATTTTCTTTACTGCGTTGCTTTGGAGATAATGTTAGTTTATTTCACTCAGTCGTACACAAATTGTGTTGACATAAACGTTTTTTGGGTACTGATCTGTTAAATGGAACGTATGCTGTCGTAGTGCCTACTTTCCAATCCAATAAAATTCAGCCCCACTCGATAATTCACGAAGATGCTTCGCAAAAATCTTCGAAATAATCAAACTCCACTTTTTACAGAAAAAAGCTTTCAAAATTTTCGACCTTAATAATATTGCCCCGATATATTTTCATTCTACTACTCATACTCTCCACAATCCGCAAATATTAAATTTTAATTCATTTAAATAAAAAATTCTACATGCATTCAGTAAACTGTTCTAACAAGTATATCCGTAATTGCGTAGTAAATAAATAACAAACCACAATAGCGTATCAGTATCTACTCCTACTACCGAAATATTCAGCTCGACTATAGCGTAAGGAATCCCACAACCCGTATCAACCTAAGACATACGTCCACCACCGTGAGGATTAATATAGAACATTCTCTTAACGAAATTTTAAAATTTAAGTTGTCATAAATCTTCAAATAACTCCCTCAATAAAAATGATACGGAGTTCCTCAAAAACCAAAACGCGTCAAAATTTAAACTCTAATTAATGATGTACCTCAAGTAGGATTTCCGAAGATTTCAATAATTACGCAGTTAAGAAAGTGCACGGAATGGCTGGGGCTGACAACCGGTTTTAAACCAAGCCCGCACGCAGTCTGGGGTCAAATCGAGATTACAAAAAACGTTTCCGCCTGACTCGATGGGGCACGAATAACGAAATCTCATGAGAGTATATAATGCTCGGGCGAGACGGAGCTCGAGCATGTCTAGTTAGTACCGCGTTGTATAACCGTACTCGGCTTCCTTGGTGGTTCAAGTAAAAACATCCATAATCTCTGCCCTAGTGCACCTTTAAATAATATTTGTGATGTTTTTATTATTCTAAACCGGCTCCTTCGCCAACAAGTGAAATTTTTAAACTTTTCTTTTTTACAAATCGAGTTAATTTTTTTCTTCTTACGACGCAGCTTCGTTGTTGAAAAGTTAACCGCTGAGAATATAATTAGTTATTTTAAAACTCATTGTGAAGTGAATAAATAAATTTTATTTTCGTTTTTTAAACCAGGTGTGTTTTAATCAACGGCTATATACAGGGTATCAATAATACCCTTCTAAAATTTCCCCAAGTGAGTTTTAGGCATTTTTAAGGAAAAGTGAAGTATCTTCACGTCTCATACAGGGTGAAGCATTGGCCCTGAGACGATAAACATTAGTTCTCTAAAACATTTAATTATACAAAATTAAGTGCACGAGTACCCTCTGGGGTCTCAGAACAAGCTCTCCAACTGATTTTTATTTTCCCCGCCAAGAGGTTCTTATTCGTGTTCAATGCCTAAGTATAGTGAGCCAGTGGCTGCTCAAGTCATCGTTTTGTAGGAAGTGGGTGTGAAATAAATGGGAATGTCGGAACGCTTGCATATGCACCAATCCACTGTTTCTCGTATCCTCAAACGACATAGGAAAACTGGCAGATTTAGCAGACGATCTATCCAAGGCCGATCAAGATGCACAAGTACAAGCGATGGCCGTTTGCTACAGCTTATGTCTCTAAGAAATTGTGCTGTAACTACATCTGAGTTTAGTGGACATCTAGTGGAAGCTACTGGAATTAACGTAAGCAGATTTACGATCTCTAGGAGGATTAATGAAATTGGTTTAAAGGCAAGATGACCTGCAAAATTTCCAGAATTGGAAATTTTGCTCCGGACAAATAGACGTAACTTCATTCGGGAACATTTACCGTGGACTGCCGAGCAATGAAATGCTGTGCTCTTTTTGATGAAACCTGCATTCAATTATATCGTCCAGATGAACGTAATTTGGTGTTCAGGCCAAGTAATGAACATTTTGTACCATAAACTTTGGTAAAAAATATAGCCTTTGGAGGAGGCTCAGTGATGTATTGGGCAGATTTTATTTCGGAAGGACGTACAGAACTTGTGGAGGTCACTCAAAGAATGACAGGTGTTTGGTACTTGGAACACATCCTTCAAGACCATGTTTTCCTATATGCTGGCTTCATTGGATGTGATAGGTTCATTTTGATGCATGATAACGCCCCCCCCCTCCACACACACACTGCCGCTGTCATACAACAATACCTTACTGACCTTATTTAATGATTGAATTTGTCTCTGTTCATTGTTTTCTTATAAAAATATTTGTTTAGCAACTTCTAGTTTCAAAAATGGTAAAGTCGAGTATATTTTAACGTGGCAGGTCCAACGGTCGTTTCGTCATATGGTGTAAATTGGTAATGTGTTCGATGGATCAGAAATGCCAGTAGTTCTCAAGCAGTTCACGATTGATTATATAACAGTAACGATCGCTAAATAATAATAATAAAAAAGAACGTGGATGTTCGTCTGACAATCGGATAAATAACCAGACCACTAAATGTTGGAAACTCGATATTATTTACTTAGAGATTAACTCACGCGAAATAATAAAGAAACATTTTTAGGAAAAGAAAGTAAAATAAAATTTGTATAAAGAAAATGTTTAACTAACAAAGATAAGTAACAAAATTAACAAAAACGGTTGAAACCAACAGGATTCGAATTCAAATATATTCCATTTCTAATTCAACAATACAACACTACATAGATTTATTGATAATTACACACAATTGTCCTTCCCGGGCACTTATGACCCATATTAGTCATCCATGGGTCAAAGCGCCGTGACAGTTGAAAAGCTAGATGCAACGAGGTCGGGTCGGATATGAAAAAAATTTAAAGAAAAAATACAATCTGCTTTTGCAAGGAAGCAAATTAAAAAGTAAATAATATAAAACAGGTAAACGAGAGGAACTTAAGATAATTTGTATATAATGTAGAATATAATAATGTAAAAATGATCATGATTCATGGTGTATAAGGTTGATATACACGAGAAAATTGTTAGCTAAAAAGATAATTCAGCTAGAGTGAGCGGGAATACCAGAACGATTAAACAATAATTTTAAAATGTTAAAGTTTTTGAAGATAATTTTAAATCAAAATTGTAATTAGGAAAAGGGATTTAGAAACAAGCAAAAATAAATAAATAACAAAAAGAAACGTAGAGGACGAAAAGAATTTAAATATGGGAAATTGTGTTAGATTGTTATTTTAGTTAAAAATATAAAAACTATTGGCTATAAATGTTGCAGGAAGATGGGCAACGCTTGGTATGGTAGTGGGTGCTTTATACGAAATGGTGCATTATGCTCTCTAATTCGAGTGGTGCTGTTTGTTAGACTATCAACAAGTTTAAATTAATAGAATTTTTGTGTAGTAACATTGATGTAGTCCACTAGTGGTGTTATATCGTGATAACATGGAATTACTATCCGTATTGTTTCGTTAATATGTCGGTGGAATATCAGTCGTTTGTCTAAACGTACACCCAAGTACTTCACGCACTATGATTTTGGAAATAATATCGAAATAATTGGTGTTATGATTTTATTTTCTATGAATCTACGCGTGAAGACTGTAGATTCCGAGTTCACGGTGTTCACCCCGATCTCCGACCGGTCGTAGTGTGTGTGTGGGCTTTAAGGGGTATATTTGTCACTAGGGACATTGTGACTGTGTGTATAATGTCCCACGATCGACGTACTTGGCCAGTTTAATATTTGGGAACGTAGGGAAGCCGGAAATGTACAAATTGTACAGTTTAGGGACTCTATAAATGACTCTATAAAGGGCTATCCGTAAACCAGGAAAAGACCACTGTGATGATGTTTAGTCTCAGGCAACAAATCATCTGTAGCTGCTTTTGCTGCTTCGATGATAATTTGAAAGTGGTATATATATTGAAAATCACTGTCATCACTGTCCATTTTGAAACAACTATTATCTGGTTTTAAGCGTCATTATTTTGTTACCATAGCCACATGACTGTTTAGCGTCGAGTACGCGTACCGAAAGTACTAACTTTTGGGACGATTGAAGAAAAATAGCTATTTTCTATCTATTCTATCAAATAAGTATAAAATGTCTTAAAAGAGTATGATAAAAGTTATAAAGTTATACTATTTTGCACAATTTTTGTGGTGTTAAAACTCCGTTTTTATTAAATCGAAATTATGATAATCTTGAAAATGCTTTTTCTTATCATCAGATATCATCAAACATATATATTTTAAAACTATTCCTTAAAAGTAACGCTATTTTTAATACATTTTTGACATGGCTCGCTTTAGATGATTATAATTAGTATACGGCGAAGGCTTTTTCAAAATAAGTTTTCTTTATCACTGCAATTTTAATTCAAGTGCATTACTTCACTGGTCCAATGTAATATTCATTTTTGATTCCTACTTTACTTTCCCTTTGCATCGAAATAAAAATGAGGTGATTTTTTAATTAGTTATGGATATTGTATTTACTATTAGTGGTTACCCGACCTTTCCTAATTTGCTACGTAAAATCATTATTGTTCCATACATGTACCATTTCATAGTGAATTGGGTATTAATGTTTACATTATAACTCCATAGGTGTGGATATCGATGGTGTCGGACACACTGAAGATGTGCGTTATATATGGAATGATGACGGTGATGACGGTAATACTGATATAAATCAATATCCGGTAGAAGATATACTGACTCATCATCGTATTCTAAAATTGTGGACAAATTTTGTGAAGTATTCGTAAGTAGTAACATTCATATTAACCATTGTTTATTAAATAAAACCACAGCAGACCATAATCGTTGTTGCGTGTAAAATTGGCTTCAGATGACATGTCAAATTATACACGTTATACCGACAGGCACAAACGAACAGGAATCGACGTATATTGTGTCTGATAATGTTTATTTTGGTCCCGTAATGACATTGTGTTGTGTCTGCTTTATGTGTCTGTTTTGCCTGCTCTACTCAAGTTTTATTCAGGGTCCCAGCAGACACCAGTGTCTGTTTTTAGAATATCGTGGTGGCCCGATAATGTAGGTATTGAAAAAACCTTGACGCTGACTTCACTCTCAAGACTTTTAGAATTTTTTGGGTATTTTTTGTTATCCCTGCAAATGATTAGTTCATACGAATACTTTCAAAGCTTTAGCTGGAGGATTATATTTCTGTCCCACTATACTTCTTGGAGATAGTGAACATGGATCCAAAAATTTAAGCTACTAAAACATTGTAGGTGATTAGATAATAATGACAATAATATACCTCTACAAATAAAATTATTAAATACGTATATGTATTAAAAAATCAAAATAAAAACCAACCACAGATCCAAATCTCCTTATAATCAACTAGACCATTGATGGATATTTACACGGTGCCCTGGTAGATTCAATCGCCTCTGAAATTAACCAAATGAGGCTACGGTTCCTCTGATGCAAAAGAATACTTTAGCTCAGTCAAATTAGACAAATCGGTGGAAAAAATTCCTAGAGAGTTGGAATTTTTTTTAAACGCTTTGGGTAGACATATATCAAAAGTCCCAGAGGGTGGGGGATGAGCTCGATGAAGGGGGCAGGTTTAAAGGTACCATTTTTCAGTATTTCGCTTATATCTCGGAAACGATGACTCCTATAAATTAAAGCTGATAAAATTTACCACAAAAATGGTCCTATGCATTTTTGCCGTAGGACTAACCGTAAGTGAGTTGTAGGCCTGACAAAGGAAGATCATTTCAAAAAATGTGCTTTACCCGCATTGAATACAGAGTTAGTCTTGTGATTTGAAAAAAGATGCCATTAAATTGAATTTATTGGGTCCAACACTTCATTAGAGGAGATGGGTGAGTCACGGGGGTCCATGATGTCTTTCGAGTCGTCCTCATATGCTGCATTTTCGTCTTCAACCTAAACATTGAAAACCGAATTACAGTCTTATTCAGTACAATATTAATAGATAGATGATTTATTTAATATAGATGATTTGAACAAAACTTACAGTAAATTGAATGTATTGGGTCCAACCGTTCACTAAGGGTGTCACGGAGGTCTATACATTTTCCGGATCATTCTCATATGCTAAATTGTTGTCTTCAACTGGAGGGCCGCTAGTGCACGCGTCCTCACAGTTACCGCATATGGATGAACAATGACTACCTGCCTTGCGGCATCCACAACGTGCACCACAGCCTTTGGTGCAAGAATATTGTTGAAAGGATGGCAACTGAGGCAGGTTGATCTGAGGTTGTCAAGGGTTGAAGAACTCCATCTGCTCCTTTCATCCAACCCCAATCAGTAGGTAAATAGACTCTGTATGAGTGTTGCAGTGCAGAGCCTTTGGTTGGTGGTAGAGAGGGGAGGTCTGGCTTCACTCTTGTGGTGGATTTTAGGAATGCTGCGTAGCGCTCTTTGTCCAGGTCTGTTACTCTGGCGTTGTACATTGCTAGAAACATCGGCTCTCCGTCATTTGCAACTTCTTCAGGTGTTGAAGTCTTTGCGTAAAATACATTGGAGATTAAATGTAGGGTGCTGTCCCTCATTAGTAATTTAGCAATTATTGACTTGCCTTTTCAGAAAATTGCAAAAGTTGTATCGCCGTGAATGAACAAAATGCTCTTGGCAAAGTCAAGTTCCTGCAATTCCTTTGAGGAATAACTTTTGCTTTCCTGATTCCCTTTTCCAGGTTTGAAAAGCTTTATTTATCGTTCCCTTGGAGGTAAACAACAGGACCAGCAGATCCACATCCTCGCCGATGACAGCCGTTGAACAGCCACATTCTGCTTTATCCAAGGCGCACCGTACAATAATTGTATCTGCATCAGCATCAGCCTGTCTATTATTCTGCCTTTATTTCCATATAAATACTTACTATATACTAATGAAATGTTTTTGAAAGGATTTTTAATGCAATTTTATGTAGAATTCAAAATTCAGATGCTCGTACCTCGCTTACGGTTAGTGCTACGACAAAAATTCATAGAACAATTTTTTGTAGTAAATTTTATCGGCTTTAATTTTGGTAAGAAGATAAAACCCGATAGAAGTCATCGTTTCCGAGATATAAGCAAAAAACTAAACAATTCTACCTTTAAACCCGCCCCCCTCCTCGAGCTCACCACACCACCGCCTCCCCCCCCCCCCTTGGGTACTTTTGATATAATCTATCCAAGTGTAAGCGTTTAAAAAATTTCCAACTCTCTAGGAATTTTTTCCACCGATCGCCCTATGTTTGTCTAATTTGACTGGGGTACTTTACTTATTGTTGTTTCTACAGCCCAGGTATCGTAGAAATCAACATAGTCACTCTCATTAGTCTGATACAATCGTTTATGCAAATTAAGAAAAGTTATTTGGTAAGAAGCTAAACAAAGCAATGAGCTATGTTTCTATGGATTTACTTTTTATTTTTGCTTTAAAACATTTTTAATATAATTTACAACGCTGAAAATCAAGAACTAAAACAAAGTAGAGACTATTAATGAGCTATATTAATTAATAATTCTGCAAAAAAATTATTCCCCCAGAATGGAACTTCCACAGCGGATTTCCTGAACCTCTACAGGATCGAAAAATCCGAAAAATCTAAGAAATTTGAAAATTCTATATCTGCTCTCACTTGGTTATGAAATTAGGAAAAGTTATTTTGCACCAAGATGTACAAAATGATAATCTAGGTTTCTATAGAATTATTTTTCGTTTTTTAATTTTATACATGTATGTATGTTATAAACATCGAAATTCAAAAAGTAAATCCACTTTATTATTTTACTTATCTTAGTACCAAATAACTATTCTTATTTTCATAAACAGCAGAATGAGAGTGGATATATAAGAGAATTCTCAGATTACTCAGAGTTTTCGGATTTCCCGAACTTGTTGCTATTCAGGAAATTCACTGTAAGAATTTTATTTTTCGGCAAATTATTTTTTTGCAGAAATACTATTATTAATAAAATTCATTAATATATCCCTACTTTGTTTTACTTTTTGATTTTCAGTGTTTATGGATTATATTTAAAAAAATTAAATAATGAAAAAGAAATTCATGGATTATTGTTTCGTTTACTTTTACACCAAATATTTGTTCTGAATTTTCATAAAGAGATGAGTGATCGCGGATATGCAAAGATCTCGACAACGCGATGTCTGGGCCCTTAAAATAGACTAAACTCTATCAAATAATCAGCTTCGTTTCATAAATACAACCACAAATAATTCATATTTCTGCTGCAACTATTTCTATCCCTCAGTCGAAAGGCAACTGAAAATTTGGTATTGTTTTTTTTGTTCTCCAAGAAAAAGAACGAATGAAGTTGGTGTGATAAAAAAATTATTTAATAAATATCTCAAAGGAGAAGAAAGTAAAGTTATACCGACCGTAATAATTTTAAATAGTTTTTCAGTATTCATATTCTCGTATTGCTTTTGCTTTTGCAATTTTGATAAGTCATCTGTAATCATATTTACCAAGTATGTGTTTTATGGGCTTAAACATTATGTTTGAGAAATAGGCACTGTTCTTCTAACCTTCAAACTATTTATAAAACCTTTTAGGAATCCAACTCCCGAGCAGGACCCTCTTTTGGGAAACGTAAGATGGACAAAGGTGACCCCAGAAAGACTGACTTATTTAGATATAAATGATGATCTAGAAGTGAAAACATACCCAAAGAAATACAATAAATGGAGAGACATTATTGATACATATGCTATACCACCATTACCTGTTTACTAAAATGTAATATTTAATATAATATTTAAATAAATATACTTACTAACGAGCAAAGCTGCATTTTCATACTTTTATAAAGAATAAGCATATGTCAATATCTTTTGAGAGGCTGACACCTTGAAACTTTACTAGTTTTCCAACTCTTTTATATATGCACATGTGTGCAGATCTACAAACCATAGTCGATTCATGATATTAGTGACTACTGCCTAAAAAAATGGTCCAAAACTATATAGTCCATTTAAAGATTCGGGATTTATGACGAAATCACCGAATGTTTGCGACTGGCACTAGACAATGTCTCCCTCCCGTTTTCGAGGGTACTGAATCGATTCCCGTTGTCAAACCAATTTTTCCACCTCGGAAACCCTCGCAAATTGGCTAAGAACCACCCCCAAAGTCCCCGTTTCCGTGAACCCGTTTATTTTCCCCAGTTTTTCGATTAATTGTTGTTCCCTCGAGTAGAACGGAAGGTCCCTCGAGGGATTTGACCTCAGCCACCCTTTCCCAGGATTTGATATATTTTACGTGAGAAAAAAATTTATATTTTGCAGGAGGTGTTTCTTTGAATAAGATGGTAGGGGACCAGGGTTGTATAACCACCCCCGAGGGTTGGTGAAAGCAACCCCCAGGTGTGGTTACACAATCCTGGTCGTCTACCATCTTATTCAAAGAAACACCTCCTGTAAAACATCAATTTTTTTTCTCACAAACGAATATCAATTTTCCAACCCTCTACAGGAGTGAAAGCCTGGGATAGGGGTGGTTGAGATCAAATCTCTCGAGAGACCTTCCGTTCTACTCGAGGGAACAACAATTAGTCGAAAAACTGGGGAAAATAAACGGGTTCATGGAAAAGAGTACCTTGGGAGTGGTTTTTGGCCAATTTGAGGGGGTTGCCAAGGTTGACCCCAAAATCGATTTAGCACCCTCTAAAGTGGGGGGACATTGTTTAGTTCCAGTTGCAAACATTTGGTAATCGTCCGACTCTTTCAATGAATCTAACATCAGAAACGTCAGAGAAATACTTCATGATTATTTTTGTTACAATTTGTCTTTGTTGGCAAAGAATAGCCTCTGACTGTTCCTTTGATATAAACGTCACACGTGTAGAGGTTATTTTTACAATATAATTTTGTTATTTTTGTAGAATTTCTGCTCAGAAGATATATGTGATAGAAAATATGATAAAAACAAGATATGTATTATTTTAACACTTTTAAGATAAACGTAATTCTTAAAGGGTAACTGTTTTTTAGACCTAGCCGACATACATTTATTATCAAAATCCCCAAGTACTTCACGCATCTTTTGGTTTCAATTTTGCTTCCCCTGATCGAAATCGGAGTAATGATCTTGTTCTCCGTAAAGCGACGCGTGAAAACTATCGCCTCGGATTTCTCAGCGTTCACCCGAATCTTCCACTGATCGTAATAAGCCGTAGCCGAGCCATGTGCGCCTTCAGCAGCATGTTGGCTGTTTGTGTATTATGGGAATACATGGCTATGTCATCGGCGTACTTGGCCAGTTTCGTATTCGGGAAGTCCGAGACGTACAAGTTGTACAATTTCCCGCGCGAATGTCCCGCCGAGTTGAGAGTTTGTTATTCACTCGAACCTGCAGGGATCTGCCCGTCAGGAACTTGTGAATGAGTTTTGTTAGGTGAGTCGGAAAGTTGTAGTTGTGAAGTTTGTAGAGTAAACCCGGGATCCAGACTGTGTCGAAAGCCTTCTCAATATCAACGAGCACCATGGCGGTGCTCTTCCCAAGGTTGTATTGCACTTTGACGTCGTTAACTATCCGAACGACCCGTTGCACCGTGCTCCTGCTCTTCCTGAAACCGAATTGGCACTCCTCGTCGATATGAGGCTCATCCTGAACAGTGTTCAGTCTGATCAGGACGACCTTCTCCACCAACTTGGAGACAGCAACGAGATGAGCCTGTAGCTGCCAGCCAACTTCGCGTTCTTGTTCGGCTTCAAGATGAGAATGACCACGGCACTTTTCCACTGGCTGGGCCAGTGCTGTAGTCGCAGGATCGCATTAACGATGTACGTCAATTGCACAATACCTTTCCTCGGGAGATATTTGAAAAGCTTGTATTCGACGCAGTCTTTCACCGGGGCTTTATTGTTGGGTAGGTCCTTGACAATTTATGTTATTTCCGAGGGCTTGGTCATGACCTTCAGAAATTCTTGTCTAGTCAATTGTATGTCATAACCAATTAATTCGGGTACGTCATTTTCAATGCGGTCATGTTGCGGATTGTTCGGCATATTTGCGTTATGTATGGTCTGAAAGTGGTCAGTTAAGTCGTTCGCTTTTTACGCGTCAGCGATGTCTATCCGTTCGCGCCCGTCAAGGTAGGTATTTCTTAAGGCCCTCGCCAGCTTCCACAACGAGTTGTCCTGAGGATTCAGCGCTGTTAGCTTGTACCCCCCCTTTTTCTATTTTTTTTTGCAGTGTTGATGGAGGTTCTGACCTGCCTCTGCAGTCTGATCATCTCGGCCCTAGCGCTGAGATCACGCCAAAGCCATCTCAGTCTGTTCTTTTCCCTTGTGTTTTGTATGACCACTTCGTCGAGTCGGTCTTTGTTTGGGTTAACGGTCACAGTGGTGGCAACAGTCTGCTTCGTATCATGCGGCGGGTGTATCGATTGTGTTATTGAGTGTTAAGTTTGTGTTTATATGTGCCAGTCGGTGACTCTATAAGAGTCATTGTTCGTGTTATGTCTTCTCTTGACATACCGTTCAACTCAACCACAATAGGATTGTGGTCGGACGTGAGTTCCTCCAGGGTCACGGGAGCTGTGGAGTTCCTCGTGCTCTTGTTGACCACCAAGTCAAGGGTTGTAGGTGTTGTGCCATTGTCCGGAAAGTGCATGGGAGCATCCGGAAATTGCAGGATGACATTTTGACTATTCACATGGTCGAACAGTGTGTTGCCGTTCTCGTTGTTGCCATGGCAGTTCCAGTTGCGATGCCTCGCATTAAGGTCGCCTATGAGCAGACAGCGCGGGCCCGCGTTCTCAAGACAACCCGCTGTGAAGCCGTTCAAGGGTCTGTTATACGCAGCAATGATGCTGATGCCGCCCTCCAGCGTCACACAAATATTCTCTATGGTTGTGTTATGAGCACGGCTACCTCGCCTCCCCTGTTATTATCAACACTATCCTTCCGGTGTGCCCTCGAACTTGCAGTTTGTCACGTCTGGTAAGTTTGGTCTCATTTAGCAGCATAATGTCAATTGTAAGCCTTAGTATATAATTGATCAGGAAAGGAATTTTGTTACCTATACCATTGGCGTTCCAAGAAGAAATTTTTAAATTAAGTAGAATGCGTTTTCTGGCATCGCTTCAAAGAATTGATCCATCACGAATAATTTATCCCCCACATTTGAACATCTTCCCAGCTCATCGTTCAAATTCTGGTACAGCGCCAAAAGTTTATCTAAATCCACTAGCGTTGACATCCGCCGTTGATGCAGCCTGAGCAGTACAATTTTCTCGGCTGTGGTGCTGCCTGCGGCTCCGCTTCTCAGGGGTGGAGGGTTGGGCAGTAACGCCGGCCTGCGCCTTTCCTCTTGCGTCATCGTCGTCGTCCTGCCGGTGGGTCCTGCCGATGATGGTGGTAGTGGTAGCGATGAAGTTTGTTGCGTCTGTTGTTGGGCAGCCCTCGTCCTTCGATCATCCTACACTTTCGTCTTCGGCGGTGGCGCTGATACGTAGCGCATTTGCTTCTGCCCTCAAGTGCCTCGACCTTCTTGTAAGCAACGTACATGACGCTGTTTGCGGGATGTGGCCTCCGTAGTTCACGCATTTGGCGGGGATATCACGACTTTTCGCGCGCATGCGTATTATGTGTCGTTCGGCGCACTTGAGGCTGCCCTAGAGTCGGCCGTCGCGTAGCCCCACTGCTGACAGCGATGACACTGTATCAGCTTCTTGTTGTTAGTGTGCCTCTCCCGGCACACCGCTGTGTATTCCACGTACCGCACCTTTATCTACAAATCTTGAAGTGTCAAGCTGTTGTCAGTGATAAGCAGATACGTATGGTACCTGATGCCACGCATGAGATAATAACTCTTTCGTCATTATTTTGTGGTGGTTACTTAGCTCGTCTTTTAGGTCCTATAGCTCTACATCGTGGTGGAACCCCTAAGGACGAAGGCGTGACTTTTTTCGTCCCTAGGGGTGTACATATGGTACTCCACCCGTTTTTCTTCTAAGCACTTATTGATGGTCCGCCAGTCTTCTTTTGTCTCCACCTAGAGGGCCGTGTTATTTTGTCTATGTTTCCAATAGTACTTATGTTTGAGCTGATCCTTCAGGAATTCGTTGACTCTCCTGTGGTTCTCAAAGTGGCTATGGATCACCACAGGGGGTGATCGCCTTTCTGCTGGCCCTTTCCTTGCCGCAGCTTCCTCCTCCTCATCGTCTTTTATCTGCGGAGGCGTGGCGTTCATATCCGCAGATAGCGGAGGTGGTTTTTTGCCACCGCTACCTGCGTCTTTTTGGGCACTCTTGCCACTGCTCTCCCGATTCCAGGACGCGTGAAGGTGGGATCGCTTGAATCTGTTAGACGCAGCCGTTCTTTTGAGTTTAAAAATGTCATGGTGCATTTCGATAGTGCCCTGACTCCCGTCAGAGGCACTACCCTCGGTGACATTTTCTATGACTGTCGTCGTTCTTCTTTTGATGATTTTGCGTCGCACTGTCGCAAACTCTGAGGTTGCGCTTCTGTCGGTGTCGTTCCCCGACTCCGTGTTTCGGCACGGTTTCTGCAGTTTTGGGCGGCTGGCACAGAGCTAGCACGTCCTCCACGTACTCGTAGAATTATCTGTTACTTGAAGTTGGCGCGACAACCCCCTCTTCGCAGAGCTCACTCCTGCGTGCAACTGGCGCAACACACTTTATTACGTTTGTGTCCTAGTCCGTAGCCATTTGCACAGTCACCTTTTCTGCTGGACGCTCTCCGGTCTGAAAGTCCTCGCGAAAAATGTTGCCGAAACTGTTTTAAGTTATGTTTTTAGAGTCTAAATTGGCTAACTTCACACTGTTGATTTGGGAATTTTGTGATGTAGTCCTGGCCACTGGGATTTTTACTAATGCTAATGTCACTTTATTTTTGGGGAATTGTTAATGTCAAAAGGGAAATGTTTATAATAGGCTTACCCGGTCCTTTCAGGGGTGTAACTTAAACTATATGCGTGTCTTTTTTCACTATGTGTTGTTTGGTAGCACTTTTGATTACTTTTAGGTGCGAAAACTGCGAAAAAATTGCAAAACTAACGACAGCATCAGTTACGATACGGTTCACAAAGTATCGAAAGTGCTCACATGTGCTTAAAACAATTCACAATCACAATTATATAAAAAGACAAGATAAATCGAATGGCGCAGACCGCAATACGATATCTCGATTAGTTATCGATATATAAAGGCGAGAGCGCTACGAAAGTGTGCAAAATAAACAGTTTACCATGTACCTCCTTTCGGTGTTTCACAAAATGTCGAAAGTACTCACATGTGCTTGAAAGAATTCACAGGATGTAAAAAGACGAGATAAATCAAATGGTGCAAACCGCAATGCCATATCTCGATTAGTTAAAAGCCAGCAGATGGTTATTGTTTTCTGAACATTTCGTGGTGGAACGTTTTTTGCTGTCTACATGTACCGATTTCGAGAAATAAATTAATATATTTTCGGTGTTGTTAATTATTTTCCGCCTCCCGGAAATTTTGCAAATCCTAGTCGCTCTAGCCATCTCTAGCCATTAGATAAGCCCACAGATGGGTTGGTTTTACTAAAGTCCGACTCTCTTGCCAGATTGGGGCCCGAGATTTGGTGCGAATTGGGTCGGTGATTGCAACGATGATAAGTCAGTCTACGACCCATTTTTATTGATCAATTTGGTATAGATATGAGTTGGCACAACATTTTGCATACTTCGCACATCGACTTGCATAACGGCATGGAAATTGAAACCTGACACACAACACGTAGACTAAGTGAGGAAATCACACAAGTGTGTAAAACACTATCAGAGAAGAATGAAATTTAAACAACTCTAATTCTTTACATGTACAACACCGACATACAGATATTTAAGGAGATAACCCTACGCAGGCTCCCAGTCCTGACGGTGAGGGTGTTTTAGCGAACATGACCCTTGATAAATTGCTCATAGATCATGTTTTTTAAGAGTATCTAAAGCTGGTTAGATATCTTTGGTGGCTCTATCCTTATTGATAACAAGCATTTCCTGCATGCATTAACAGTAGGGCAGGTACTGGGCCTGAAGACGACAAAAAGTATTAATTAGACATCAGATATACCAACGGAGTAACAATCATTCACTGTACGTCCTCTTATGCTTACTTGTCATTTTATGTCACCACATACTTTTGAATGTGTTCAATGGCCTTTTGTAAATCTCTCGTAGGAGCAACAATAAATGATGTGGTGGCTTCCGGGGAAAACCTTCCAAATAAAGTAAAATCACGTCTTTGGTATACATACAGAAAAACTAGAGGCAAAAACTGTCACAGAAATTTTAAGTCTCTAAGGAATAAGGTCAAACAGGAAATAGGCGTTACGCACAAAAACTACCTTAGAAATATTGAAATGCAGATTGAGTCAAATCCAAACAGATTTTGGTCACATAATAACATGAGAGATGTTACTAGTATATCAGGTGTAATGACCCAAGATAATGTTCCTTTGAATGACCCTCAACAAATTTTAAATGAATTTGCATCATTTTTTCTATATTTTTTTACAACATTCATTAATTGTAGTATGGAAGAGACTATTCCAATGATTAATGAAGTAGACGTATTAAATGCACTTAAACTGGACAAACCGAAATTAACTGCAGGTCTAGATGCAATACCCGCATTTCTTTTGAAATACGGTACTTTGTTATTTGCTTTTCCTTTGTCAGTTATTTTCAACTTATCTCTCCAAACCGCTACCTTTCCTAACTTCTGGAAGCAAGCTAAAATTTGTTTGTCTATAAAAAGTATGACAAAGTTGCAGTTGAAAACTATAGGCCAATTATCATCTTATGTAATTTCAGCAAATTATTTGAAAGTGTCTTTTGTAATATTTTATTTTCCCATGTCTAATTCCAAATTTACTTCAATTATTAGCATGTGCTTCTTGGATCGACGGTCAAGTTGACGTCAAAATATACAGATCTTTCTAAGCTTTTTGATACACTCAATCATGGGATCTTGTTACAAAAATTCTTTAACTTTGGTCTTACTGAAACATTTATTAACTTTTTTGTTCAGATCCATCTGACACGAAGTCTGACAGTCCAGTACCATGAATTCAAGTCTAATGCGAAATAACTGCAACGTCTGACGTTGTAAATTTTGTAGATTGTTTTACGGGATCGTTTGGCTTCGAACAGCCTTACTTCGCTTCGACCTAAAAGATCTTTTGTGATTTACCCTAGATCTAGTGGTTACCCAGAATTACCAGAGTTTTCACAATGCTTGTGATTTTCCTGGGGGCTAATTTCCCTATGTCTTCAGGTATTAATTCCGCCTGTTCTAGGAACTTTAGCCTAGTGCGGACTAACACCTTGCATTCGCAAATTATGTGTTCCGCAATTTCAATTGCAGTATCGCAATATATGCATTTATTATCTACCGCCTTGCCCATGTTCTTGATATCCCAAGGGGCAGCGGCCAGTTAGAAGGACTGTAATTAGCCTTAATTCGGACTTTTCAAGTTCGAGAAGCCTTGCGGTATTCTTTGCCGAATAAGTTATAAAGATTTTCGTTTGTTTTTGGCCTGGAGTATTTCATCATTTTTGCCTTTCACAGTGACGACCAGATCATATGCATATCCCTGGATGTTAAAGCCTGAATTACTAATTTTAGGTAGGAGATCATCGACCACTATCGACCACAGCAAGGGTAATAGGACTCCACCTTGTGGACAACTCCTGACTGCAGTCACCGTAGCCGACTCATCCCCTACGACTTGCGGTAATAATTCTGCTTCTGAGCATAGATTGTATCCATTTAATTGTAGGTGACTGTATTCCCCTTTTTTCCGCGGCTTTTTGTATGGATTCATAGGAAGTGTTATCAAAAGCACCCTTCACCCTCTATATCTACGAAAGCACATATAGCCATGTAGAGCATTTATTGTTAATTTGCCGGGTTGAGAGGCAAATTTACCAAAATTAAGTTTATTATGGATACAGTTGTATTCGTGATACGTATTGGCTCGTTAATTATTTGTTTAAGGTTAAATGTATCCAAGATCGAGTTAAATTGCGAACACGCATTAGAATTTATATTTAACATATTAATATTAAAACCACCACAACATATTACGTTGTTAAAATTTGTATAAATATCTGTTACCGTATCCTCAAAATTGTAAAAAAATGATGTTATATTAGTATTAGGAGGTCGGTACACAACACCTACAGCAAGTTCCTGTTGGTTATATTTTATTTTCATCCAAATATGCTCAATGTATTCGTGACAATCGCTTATTAAAACATTATATTTTATTTTATTTTTTATATACATACCAACTCCCCCGCCTCGCGTTAGACTATCTTTCCTGATAAAATTGTATTGGTCAATTTTCACTGTATGTCACTGCAAATAACTTCCCGTCACCCCTATTATATCATAATTATATCTACTTATTTGATATCGAAATTCATTTAAGTTTGCTACCAGCGATCTCACATTAATATGTGCAATACTGAGATTCATCTAAAATAAAAGAAATGAAAGAAAATATACGAAGAGAATAGCGAATGAGAAGTGATTAGTAAAAGACAAAGTTTAGACAGATTGAATAAGTAAAGCAAAATACCGTGAAACACTACCTCATATAATATGTATATACCTGTTACTTGTTTTATTTATCTAAAGAAAAACATAAGTATAAAAAACATTTTGTTTGTCATAATTAATTATCATAGGAAGTAATAAAACACTTTTGACTGTTATAATTCACTACTTAACGCTATAGTTTTTACCAGTCCAATCACTTTTACTTCTCTGATCTGTTCATTTTACTGTCCAATATCGTATTACTCCAGGGTCTTGGTTTGGCTTTTTTTATACTTCGTTACTCCTATTCCATATATTTCCCTATTAATCTGATCCATAATTCTAGATAGATTTCGAATTATCCAATTACCAGAAAATAAACTTTATTAAACCAGTAGCGCCATCTCTGGGACGACTGGTGCGACCTACCATTATATTAGTAGCTAATTAGGCAGGCTTCTTTATTCTTTTTACTAAGAGGAACTAACTCTCTGTCCGCAAGGAAGCCTAATAATAAGAAATAATAAGCTTTACTGCATACATTTGTTAAATTAGATAATTTTTTTTGCTGAATATCAGGCTTCTAATATTTTTGCAGCATTTTTTTAGTATACTAAATCTCTAGCTGGATTGACTGTGACTAATACATGATTTATTGATAATAATAAATTATAAATAGGTAAACACAAATCTAACTAGTAGCCATTTTGATTAGAATACAACAAAATTATACAAAATAAACTCTAAATTACTTACGATATAATGAAATAAAATATGGGCGTCAATCGAACAATCTTGGGTGTATAAATAACAGAGCATCAAATACGAGAACCGGAAACACTATCCTCTTCCTTGATTCTCATTATGCAATTTATCGCATCTGCTACATTTTTCGAGTTCTTCTCTGACTCCAGCATGTACCTAGTTAGGTTATTATGGTTCCAATGTTCTCCTACTCTTTCGGTCCCCCCCCCCCCCCCCGATTGCAGTAGCACACGGTATGTTTTGCATTGTCGTACCCCCAATAGAAACGCTCCCGTGTGTCAACCTTTCCTATATCAAACAGATATTCCTCAAAGCTATCGTGTCCCGTGAGGGTCTATGTAAGGTGAAATTTGGAATAAGTTGTATTAATTGAGTTTTTCCACTTGGTCTTCCATCTCTGAAAGAATCTCTCCCTTGCTTCTTGCTTCACCATCCCTTCATATACGTCCCTTCTGTAGTTGGACAGTAAATTCAACGGGGGGCGGGAGCAGCAGCACCAAGACTACTTCGTACAACACGGTTCTGTATGCACTGCAAATCTTTTCTTGTTAATAATGATATACATATAGTTTTCTCCAGGTAGTTTTGGTTGCTCTCCCTTTAGTCACCGCACTATTTTCCTAATGGTTTCATTTACCCATGCCTCTAATACAGCGACCGAGTTTGTTGTAGCCGTTATGGCCAGGTCATCAGCGTACCCTGTCACCGTGATGCCGCCCTCAAGGGGCAGCTGTAGAACATACCATTGAACATCATATTCCAGACGGGCGAACTAACAACCAATCCCTGTGGAACCCCACAAGTCACCTTCCTCCAGTGAGCAACACTTGCCGCCTGTCACTCATTCCTTCTGTCCTCCAAATAGCTCTTAATTAGTACATAAATTTCGTATCCATAAAATGAATATTAAGCAGGCCTTTCGTCGGTAATTTGATAAAAAAAGAGCAAACAGTATTTTCTCTTTAGAGTCGACGTTTCGACAATCTTCGTTGTCTTCCTTAGGACTAATGAGGTGAAAAGTTCTCAGTCATTAAAATCAGACATAATATACTCGTTACCAATTTAACAAAAAACATAAATATATGTCCAATAGCAAAACTTAGTCTATGCATTTTTTTTTAATATATTATGAGTTTAGTTGTTTGATATACTTCAATAGCTCTTAATGATTCTGAGCAAGTATCGAGCGACGTCCAGGCTCCTCAAACTACTGACAATGTCGGCCCATCCCTCCGTGTTAAAAGCATTTGTAACATCCAAGGCCACTACTACACATATTCTTTTATTGTTCATGGTCTCTCGCAAATTTCTTAATCCTCTTTGCAGCATCCACGGTTGATTTGCCTTTCCTAAAGCTGCACTGATTATGCACCAATCCTCATTTTTGTTCTACTTCAGTCTCTACTCTTCTACAATTCTACAATTGGCCCCCTTTTAAAGATAAAGGGGGGATCAATTGTTTAGAGAGAAAAATTGCATCGAAAAGTCTGTTTTCAAATCTCGTCGAAGTAGCAGGGACGACTTCGGGGAGAACTTGAAAATATTTTTTTTCTCAAATCAAAAACCGTTCCAAGTAATAATAGTTCAGAATGGAAAATTGTATCAAAAATGTATTCTTAGAATTTGCCGTAACAGAATAATTATTAACGAGCCTACCAGAACTACACAATACTACAGCAGTTTATTGGACGCTATTTTTTTTTTTTTTTTTCAATTGTAAAGATATAGCTGTCACAGCGGGAGTTGTAAATGCTGACTTGATATCGAATCACAGTTTAGTTTTTTGTGAGTTATCATTATTTGTATCAAGGTGTAAACCGAATATATCACATTTAGGGATTTTAAAAATTTTAAATATCAAGATTTTGACAATGATTTGCAATCGCTACCTTGGGATTTGATTTTATATGAAAATAATATTGAACATAAAATAAAGCTCCCATCAAATTTTATTACTGAAATTTTTTATAGGCATGCTCCACTGAGGACAGTTCGTGTAACAAAGGGCAGAGCCCATTGACTTACAGATACTATCAAAATAATGATACGTGAGAGGGAGAAAGCATTTAATAAATATAAAATTTCTAAATTAGATTCGGATTGGTCAAACTATAAAACGTTACGTAATTTAACCTTAACAGCTATGCGGAATGAGAAAAAAGCATATTTAACCAGTATTTATATGAAAATGATGCTAAAGAAACTTTTAAAACTTTAAAAAACATGAATATTCAGAACAAACATTCTACAACTGTAATAGATATAATACTGCTAATTTTGAATTTAAACTAGCTAGTATTCAACAAATTAACACAATATTGCATAGTTTAAAGTCAAATGCCCAGGGTAGTGATGCAATTAGTGCCTCAATGTTAAAATATTGTAGTCCATTCATAGATAAGTATATAACACATATCATTAACTGTTGTATCGAACGTAGTTATTTTCCCAATTTATGGAAGGAGGGTATATAGTTTTACCCTTACCCAAAAATAATAACCCCCTTACAATTTCTGATTTGAGACCAGTTAGTATCTTGCCCTCAATATCCAAAATTTTAGAAAAAGTTATATTTGAACAAATTTTCACATTTTTAATAGAAAATAATATATTATCTAAGTTTCAATCTGGGTTCAGGCAAGGTCATAGTACAGGATCTGCCTTGGCTCATATTATTGATGGTATCATAACTGCATGTGACAATCAGAAGGTAACAGCTATTGTACTACTCGATTATTCAAAAGCATTCGATACAATAAATCATCTTTTACTATGTGCAAAATTAAAATATTACAGGTTCAATGAAATTGGTGAAAATCTTGTGAGATCTTACCTGACTGGTCGTACGCAACGCGCCAAAATAGACGACAAATTTTCTGAGCCTTGTCACTTAGATACTAGAGTTTCTCAGGGAACTATTTTAGGTCCACTTTTCTTTATCCTGTATACAACTGATATTTTATATTCAATTTAACATCAAAAAGCATGCTTATGCTGATGATACGCAGATCTATGAAAGTTTCTTAGCTGAGGATGTTGTGACTGCTCAAAATATAATTAACGAAAATCTAAGAAATGACTTACAATTGTCCCTCAGTCACAATCTGACGTTAAATCCAGATAAACGCTGCGTGTTGATTTTTGGGAATAAAAAGAAAGTGGATTATGTAAAAAATAATATAAAGGTAAAAATTAATAATGAAATTTTGGCAATTAAATCTTCCGTAAAAAACTTAGGTGTATTATTCGATTCACATTTGAAATTCTCATTACATATAAACAAGCTTATTCAAAGAAAAAATTATTATATAACAATAGACAAATTTTAAATTTTAAGCTCAAGAAAATATTAGTGGATTCGCTTGTTTTATCAGTTTTAAATTACTGTGATTTTGTGTACGGCCCCTGCTTGGATTCTGCTGATAGAGGTAGAATCCGAAAAATACGAAATGCATATTGCAGATTTTTATATAATTTGAGAAAATATGACCATGTTTCCCAAAAAAATAAAAGAATCTAAATGGCTTTCTATGGAGAAGCGTAGGAAATGACATTTATTATGCTTCACACATTCTATATTAAAATCCGATGCTCCTAGTTACCTTAAAAACAAATTAAAGTTTAGAAAGACATTACACCCGGATAACGTAAGATTTATTAAATATTCCGAAATATAGGATTGCCACATATCGCAAAAATTTTACTTATGACGCTGTTAACGCGTATAACTCTTTACCATCACATTTTAAATCTTTAAAGGTAGTTAACTTTAAATTTCACCTAAAAAAATTTTTTCTTAACCTTCAGTGAGAAAGCGGTGACCGTTTTAACAGTGGCGGTTTCTCCATTGTGTCTGTTGCCGGTGCTCTGGCGCATGGAATGCACACTGCTGCAAGCCGTGCGCAAGGGCGCTGGTCGGCTGGCATCTTGGAGGGGCCGTCACTTCACTGTATTTCATGTTATTCAATGTCAATTTTGCAAATTTTCTTATTTTGAAATATTTCATATATATACCTATTTAGGTAAATATTACTTATATGCCCAATTACTTAATTACTTAAATACTGTATAATACTACTTTAATTCAAGTAAATTAATTTTAGACTATATTGTGCTTCGTTTGTCATAATTAAACTTTTAATTATGTTATTATGAAAATATTTAGGGTTAGGTGTAAGAGTAGCTATGCTAAACTTCGCCTTTGTATTTTCTTATTTAAATAAAGTCGTTTATTATTGGAATGGCAGCCCAGTGTGTTAAAGCGACTGGCTAGCAAACTGAGTTGCCTAGCGAAGTGGGTTCAATTCCTGCAAGGCGAAACAATTTTTCATTTAAAAAAAAAATTGCCCCAAGAGTGGTTCGGAGTCCACATTAAACTGTAGGGCCTCGTCTCTCTTTGCCTAGCACAAGATCCTTGAGATCTTCCAGGGGGTTACTTCGGTAACTTGAGAGGCGGTTAAGAAAACATTTTTTTTTTTTTTTTAAGAAAACATTATTTCAGGAAGGGCCCAAAGTCGAATAAAAAAATATTTCTAATAAAAATTATTTAGAGTGGAAAATTATATCCAAAAGGTTTTCAGCATATGAAATGTATGCCTTTGAACATTAGTGAACTCACCCGGGGGGTTGCAGCCCCCATTTTACACCCCAAATTCAATAATTCGCAAGGTTTTCAACGAAATCAGCTAAAATTCATATCACGAAGTTTCTTGGGGTCGCTGATTACGAATCCGACGTGAAAATTGGAAAGTTCAAAATGACGGACCTAAAATGGCGGAGTTTAAGAATTAATTCCTGATTTACGCCGTTTCTGTTGATTTTACTGAAAAATATGTAGAGTAAAACAGTGGTTAGAATGCCATTTTGCATAACAATATGTCCCTTTCGTAACCACATTATTTAACTCTTTCGCTTCTCCCCTGTGGAAAGCCTCCCATGCCTGACCCTTTCTTTTGCAAAAATTGCGATAAGAATTTTTTTAAATTTTTTGTTATAGTTTGATAATACTGGACTAATAAAGTTGAAATATCCGAAAAAAATTTGCCTTAATCGTTTCAACCCTTTACTGAGGATGAACATATAGTGATCTCCCAAAAAATACGACTTTTTAAAAATTTTTACTACAAACTGATGGGGAAAGATCTTTTTTCTTATGCAAAATCGCATTCTAAACACTTTTTTGCTCTGGGCATTTTCCATTAAAATCAATAAAAACGGCACAAAGAGCGTTTTTAGATGAATCTTTAAAAACGAAAAAAAAATGAGGATAAAACAGAAGGGTTAATTGATTGTACTTCCAAAATTTGCATTACAATATAAGTAATAATTTCTTTTTCCTCTTATGTATGCGGTAAAAATCAATACTAACGGAGATATTTGCGTTTTGAAAATGTAATTCTTTGATTATAAGAGGACAGAACGAAATGATTAAGGGCTAATATTATTTAAATTATGTATTCTTATGCAAAAACGTATTCTTAACATTTTTTTAATCATCATATTTTTCTTAAAAAGTAATAGAAACACTGTAAATATCTTTTGTTCTAAAAAAAAACGTTTAAGAGGACATATTTAACCCTTGCACAAAATTGACCAAAAATGAAATAGAATGTTGAAAATTCCCTGACATATTCAACAACAATACAGAAATTACATATAAACTCTACGGACATAGAAAATGATTTTCACCCCTTTGGTAATCAAAAAACATTTTTTCTAAAACGATATTGTGCGCTTTTCCGCCCCTTGATCACGATTTAAACTATTTTTGAAGAGTGTATGACCATTATTACTGATAATTTGATAAAAATAGGCACTATTAGTAATATTTCCATATTTTCCCCCATCAGTTTGTAGTAAAAATTTAGGAAAATTCATAGTTTTTGGGAGGTCACGCTATGTTCACACCCAGTAAAAGGTTAAAACGATTAGGGCTAATTTTTTTTGGTTACCTACTTCAATTTGATGACTGATGGTCGAAAGGTAAATGCACTTGCCTCTCCGGATTCGATTCTCCGTCGTGGCAGTGGAAAATACTGTGAGAGGGATTTTCCCACTATACACGGATATTGGATGTGTGTCCCTTGCCTCTAAATGTGTAGCCTCCTCCCACTAAGGCTCTTCTAGAGCCTTCAGGGATAAAGGGTGTCGTAATTACCAGTGGTGGTGGTATGTGCTATTAGCCTGGTTTCTATAATACTTAGACTGCTACTAGACGCAGATAGATACACTCCGATTGTTGAATTACATGAGAGGGCTAATATACCTCTCATGCGAGATTTCATCAACGAAACCGCTCAAAAGTTTTTTACATACAAAATTCAACAGTCGGAGCTGACAAGAGACCTGACAAACAGACGAAGATACAATGACCCACCACACGCACATAGACTTTTACACCAAAACCTACCAATATACAATACAAGAGACTGACCAACGGTAAACACACATAACCTGGAACATACACAAAACGAGACAGACAGACATATACAACTCCTTTCTCCTTACTCCCTACTTAAAGTAAATATTCATATAATGTAAAAGCAGAATACTAAGTTAAAGTTAGAAAAACAATGTATTTTTCATATTTCCTTGCTGTACATAGTAATGTTTAGAGTAAATTTTAAGTTAATTTAACAAATAATAACCTCATTTATTAATGAATCTTTCCATTAACATCATAATTTTCCCCAAAATAGAAAAAATTTATATATGTAAATATTGTAAATAGTATAGCTTAGATTAGAGTCCTGTAAATTATAGTAGTTATATATATAAGTTATACTAGTTATCTCGATTATTATGTATATAATTCACGGAAGAATTTTTAATTTTATTTAGAACATGCTATTAATTTCGAATCTTTAAACCAGAATAATCTTTAAGTTTTTCAAAATAATCGTTAACAAAAGCAGGGTTTTTTGGTGTATGTTCCTGCATAATATACAATTTGAACACAGTGAAACCGCGAATATTATATGAAACTGCCCTGCAGTATAACAAACATAAAAATAGTATAAACCTACGGGAAATACTACAAAAAGGTCAATTCAATAAATTTCATGGAGTGTGTCATTTCGGCATCCATCGCCGACCTATCCTAAAGAATGCAAGCACATTTAATAGAATAGGGATAAATATTACACGCACGAAGTGCAGGTTTATAATATAGAAAACTAGGGCAAATGATATAAATGAAATAAAATGTAAAATAGATAACAAAAATAAAAATCTTTTAATTGGTAATTGGTTTCTACAGCTTAGGTGAAATAATTACCGTGCATTACCGTTTAGATTTTTTTACACACTTTACAATTTTGGAGATATTGATCTATCTATAAATGTACAATGACAATTAATTGTGAGTCATACAAATACCCTTAATCCTACTCTGTATATCAAAGTATATTACTCATCATAATCATTAAATCAATCTATTTCTCCACTTAAATAAATGATAACTACTTCTTTATGTATATAAAGATCTTTTTTTTTTTATATTGATACTTTTTTATGTTTCGGGAATTCACTATTAATATAGAGATACAGAAATGAATATTAGAATTAAATGTCTTACGATTCTGTTGTGTTCTATTAACATTAGTGCTTCTCCGTCGTATGTAAGTAATATTTGGCAAAATTTATTTCTCATATGTAACGAAAAAGATGTTATTATTATTATTATTATTATTATTTTTATTAGCCGTTACTCGAGTCCGAGTATAAAAATGTTACAGTCGATAAATTGTGTACAATAAAAAACAAGTAAAAGGTGTAGTCTATTGTAATTCCCATTCATCTACGGTGCACACGACTATGGCTATAGAGGCCAATTCGGGAGAGCACATGTCGACCGCAGTCAGGACAAGCATAGACCTGGTTAGGTCTTGGATTCGGCCTTCTTGCAGCAACATTTCCTTGATAGCTGGCCACAACCCCTCGCCATTCGGTTCTGTCCGCTGCAAGTTGTTCCCATTGCTCGTCTGCAATACCGCAGGATTTTAGATTTTCATGGAGAGCGTCTTTGAACCTCTTTCGTTGACCGCCACGCCTTCTTCTACCGCTTAGCAATTCACCATAAAGTGTACATTTAGGAAGGCGGTTATCATGCATACGATGAACGTGACCTGCCCATCTTAGGCGTGCTCTTGAAATAAGCACCTCAATTGGAAGGCTGTTTGCTCTCCTGAGTACTTCCACGTTTGATATGTGATGGAACCAACGGATTTTCATCATACTTCTGAGGTGTCTTTGCTGAAAACGTTCTAATTCTTTCACATGACGACGGTAAGTGACCCAGCTTTCACATCCATATAGCAGTGTTGGAATGACAACTGCTCTGTAGACAGCCATTTTCGTTGACAAAGCAAGGTCGTGGTTGTCAAATACTCTCTCTCTAAGTCCCCAGAGTGCTCTAGATGCAGCGTTAATTCTATTGCGAATCTCGCTGTCCATGTTTGCTTTGTCATTAACAACGTTGCCTAAGTAATTGAACTGATCCACCACTTCAAGAGAATTTCCATTAAGTGTAATGTCTATTTGGTTCACTTGATGAGGAGTTGACATAATCTTAGTCTTTCCAATGTTGATTTTAAGTCCCAAGGAATCATAGCTCTGGGCATACACATCTAAAAGTTCTTGAAGCTCTTCCGGCGTAGAGGCTAAAAGTGCACAGTCATCCGCATACTGGAGATCACAAATGAATCGTGTGCGTGTCTTCGTGAAAGCTCTAAAGCGCCCTATGTTAAAGAGACCGCCATCAAAACGGTATCTGAGACCTATTCCTCTAACTGTCAGTTTGTTGTCAACAATAATTGTTAGAGCAGTGGTAAACAAATTAAAGAGTAGGGGTGCCAGGACACATCCTTGCCTAACTCCAGTAAGGGTTTGGAAAGGTTCGGTTGCCTCATTATTATACATAACCTGGGTGTTGTTATTTGTATGTAGACTGCGACATACTTCCACAAATTTTCTAGGGATACCTAAGCGGAACATAATTTTCCAGAGCACTTCCCTATCCACCGAGTCAAACGCCTTGGTTAAATCAATGAAGGCCATGTGAATTTCTCCTTGATGTTCGAGTGCTTTTTCTTGAAGCTGTTTAAGTGTGAAGATTAAATCCGATGTGCCTCGGTTTGGTCTAAAGCCACTCTGTGTTTCAGGAAGTAACTTTTCCATAACAGGTGTTAGCCTATTTGCCATCGCTTTAGTGAGTATCTTCCCTCCAACAGCCAGGAGAGCTATACCCCTGTAATTTCCACAGTCCGCAGCGCTCCCTTTGTTTTTGAAGAGGTTGATTAAAAGTGTATCACGAAACTCCTGCGGAGCTTGACCACTTTCCCACACGACATCAAACAGTTTTTTGAGGTAGGGTATGAGCTCTGACGACACAGCTTTAAAGATCTCAGCTGGGAGTGAGTCGGCGCCGGGAGATTTGTTATTTTTTAGCTGCCCAATGGCGGTTAAGATCTCTTCCTTTGTTAGTGGTTTATCTAAGTCTTCGAAGGTGTCATATTGAGGGATAAGATTTATAATATCGTGATCGGCTTGACTCTGCTGGTTAAGAATGTTAGAGTAGTGTTCCTTCCATCGGGCTCTTATTTCCTGGTCTTCTTTGAGGAGATTTCCATTTAAATCTTTAATAGGGCACATATTTTTCCGACTGGGGCCGTACACTGCTTTTACTCCTTGAAAGAAATTCCTGTAGTAATGGTAAATAGACAACAGAAAAGCAAATTAATCTTCAGAAAAGTAAAGCAAAAAGTATTGTAAAAAAGTTTTTCCAGAACTTGACAGGTGCAGTTAATTGCAGAGAAAATGGAGTATTTTCCAGATTTTCTCTTATTTATTTTCGAAACTATAACATATTTTTCAATTCTCTAAATATTGCTAATTTTTTTAATATCGCGTATAAAGAAAGTAGTTCATCTAAAATAATTTGGACCACGAAGGAGTAAATACTACAAACTCATGACGGCACAAGAAAATGCTTTTCAAATATTGAAAACCAAATTTATGGCAAATATTTCATTAAAACACTACGAATAATGAAGTGTGTAATGTTTAGACAACGTTCACATTTCTTTCATTATTGTCATCAAATATAATAAATTATAGTTGTGAAACGCGATAGGATAAAATGGAGAACAGGTTAACTGTCAATTAAAATCCATAATTTACATACACAAAGATTCGTCCTTTACTATTCTTTTCATGAAATAAGAGTTTTAAAGCAAATGTAAAATGTATAAAAAGAATTTACTAAATAATATGCAATAATTTAAAATTAATTTAGAATTTTCTGCTCCTTAACACTCTTAATAGAGGTGTTGGCCGTTGTATGATTTTACCATAATCAGTAGATTGTTCTTTTCGGCTTAATCATTTTATACCTTATTAGATGATGGTATCTGATTTGCTTAAATAAAGATTTCCTGTTTAAAACTTGGAAAGTAAAATAAAATAAATAATAACTAATAAAACTCAATGTTGGATTTTTGCCATCTAAAATTTTTCTAATTTTTTTGTCATAATTTCGTTTGTCTAGATGCCAATGAGCTGCATTGTCAATGCCATTAGACTCTTTCCCACTACTCTTGTGTGAAATAAATTGACGCAGTTCCACATACCATAGTCGCAGAACCAATTTGGATAAATCATTTTAATTTACTCTATCTAGTCAACACTCTTTCTGTTACTTTTAGTACTGCCAATGCCAATTGTATTTTTTTCTCGGTAAATACCGATCACTAATCAGTGTACTAAGAAATAGAAACAATAAGTGAAAAAAATTACAAAATCGCACTTATCCATAAAGCTAAAATTTTCACGTTATACAAATTCACACATTTTGAATTTCCACACACATAGGCGCCAAATTTGTATTTTTGATTTGTTTAGGTATCTAACTATATGTAAAATTTGTAGAAAATTAGGACAACATACGTCACCAGGTGGTGCTGAGCGTTGACGAATCAGTGTCATAAGTTGTTAGTTAGTTATCTAAAACCAAGTCTAAAAACTAATATAACAATTTATATATTATATTGTATTACTTACTGTGACATCAAGTTAATTTTTTTTCGCTAGTGGATGCACAGTAAAACTGCCTGCGCAAACAAATTTTGAGTCTCCGATTTACATTAAACGCGTTCATGCAACATGCAATTTACAGAATAGTTTCGGTATTGCCATTTGATATGGATATTGTATGATCTTCTCAAGTATGCAACTAAATGCTGGCGAGTGCTATACTTAGCGATCCTTAACAGTATAGACTCTATGAGGACATGTTTATTTAGTACCCAAAATGAACACAAAATATATGTTTATGGACGTTTCGATTTGTAACATTGTATATGTCTTCGGTAAAGTTAAAATGGACGAATTTTCAAATGTCCAGGGCGTATATTTTTCAAATATCCTTAAGATACGTTTAGCGTGGGCACAAATATCTGGATTTGTATTGAGATTTATCCATGTGCATTTGTCAGAAAAGATTTTGTTTAAAAAAATCGAATTTTTGCATCTTTACACTGCTTACTCCTTACATCCCAAACATTGGATTGCCTAGACTTTTCAATGAGTAACGGGGTTTTTTCTTTCGCCCACAATGATATTTTTCATATGTCACAACTTCCAAAACCAACACAAATTATAAAAGTATGCGCTGATTCATCATGTATATTGAATTAATTCCATATACACAATGTATGAGGGACAATCAGTACATTATCACTGCGCGCACAAAATGTGTTACAAGAAGTATGAGAATTTGTATTACAATTTGTCAAATAAACAAGTATCTCACACAAATCCAGATACTTGTACCCAATCTAAACGACGCTTTAGGACAAATTGACGCTATCTGGGTATTATAGTGTGAACCTATTTGAAGAAATTTTTATTTTTTCAGGGGTTTAAAAAAGAAAATTGTAACGGTCCATTTTTTAACAATTGTAAATTTAGCGAAATATTAGTAAAATGTCATATATAATTCGGTATAAACAAAAGCCTATAGCCGTGCGATCTATTTGTTTTCAGCCCTAAGGCATTGGTGCATTTTTGAATTCGAGGCCCTGATTAGTTTAGGTATATAACGTCGCGTCGTTTTGATGAAAGGTAGAGGATCCGACGAGCGGATTCCAGGTCATGGGGTCGGCCGATAGCAACAAGGCGGACCTGCGATTAAAAATCGTTAAAAAGAAAGATTGCAAGTGTTATATTACCATCAAGTAAGGTGTAAAGTTGTGTTAGTTAATTGTAGATTCGTCTGATGTTAAAGTCTGGCGATATTACCTTCATAAGTTCCAGTTCAAAGAGAAGTTTTATTTGGTTAGTGAAAGACGCCATGTATTTACGTTGCAAACGGCAAGTCGGCCATATTACGAAATTTTCACGTTCAGTTCTGTTATATTTACGGTATTATTATTATATACTGTTTTATCAAAGTGTAGACTTGAGAAACTTTCTTAATGAAATAAAAACTTTCTTGGGGCGCAGACCCTTGTTTAGTGTGTGCAAACTTTAGTGAATTAGAAGTTAAATTGTAAATTTTCGAACAATACGCCCTCCAACTAGGTATTTGGAAGATTTCCGTCAATTCAACTTACTACTTCATGTGACAAAGTGCATTGCAAACTGTAAGTACGTTCTAGTTAAGTTTCCCGAATGGTTTTCGGCTTTTACCAAAAAATAATATCCGTGGCGCCCAACTTCCCTTTCGATATTTTGACTTTAAAAATTATAATTGTGTGTTAATGTATTTAACTATTTTTTGGTATACTCCAGATTTTGTCATGCTTGTATGTTACCTTTTGTCACTATTTGTACCTTTTGTTGCTGTAAAATTATCTGTATTAATTTTGTTATTTTTCTATGCCTTGATTGCGTATTCGAATACCGTAGATTTTAAAGAACTCTTGATTTGCTTTTGACATTGATGTATTTTTAGATTCCATGGTTTCAGAGTTCTTCATTTTATTGTTGTAATATAGTTGTTATATATGTTGTAATTTTACATTCTGTCTCATTAATCCAGTTTTCACACCTGCTGTTGAACTAGGTAGGGCCGTTTAAGTAGAAATATTCGTAAAGAAATTTAGAGTAGAAAATTTAAAGTTGCTTCAAAATTTAAAAAAGGTCATTTTTTACGTCAAACATCATTTATAACTAATTTCAGCCTATCAATTGTTCGTATTTTTGTTCTAGAACAAAACCAGTATTAAGCGATCGCCAGATACACATTTTTGCACTGAAAGGTTGTCTCCTTAAACACGACTTATGGCCATATAAAGTGAAGGAGGTTCTCATTGAAACATATTTAGCTTTTGATAAATCAACAGTTATAAGTAACTGTTTAGTTTCATCCTATGTACGTGATTAGGAAAACATCAAAGCAATTTTCTTAATTCGTTGGAAAAAGGTTGGTTTTCTATTTTTGTATCTCTATATCCACTCGTGTAGAATTGTGGAAAAAAAGAAAGATAAAATTAGGTACCTACTTTATTAAATATAATATTTGTTTTGTTACAACATTACATAGCGTCTTCAGATTTTCAAGAGCCCATATTTGCACTGTGGTGAACTCTATCTTATTCCAATTTTTATTATGGAAATTTCCTGAAATATTAATAAATATAATAAATACATATTATACGGTGATACAACTAAAGTCCTCAAAATTATTATTAATCAATTTAAATTAATTTTGACTTTGGTAGTAGTTTTTACTTAAAGAAATAATGCTCATAGATCAAATGATTTCGATGATGGATTTCGAAAAATCTCAAAAAGGTCATTTGTTTATTTTTCAACTTTATGCACGTATACCAACTTTAAGCCTTCCAATTTAACTTTTTTGTAATTTTTTAAATTTACACATTATTAAATTAACATAATTTAAATAAACCTGTTTCTTTTTTACATTGAGGCAAGAAATATGGTGGGGGGTGGCTCAGGGTTCAGTTCTGAGACCTCTGGCTTTCACGATATATCTAAATATAAAGATGCTATGTTTGCTGAGGGCGCCATTGTAACTATTGTCCCAGAAGAACTCAATAAATTATTTGAATTGTGTGCAGGATGAACTGGAGGTATGGTGTTGACAGAAGATTCCAATGTTAAGCAACAAAAAAATAGTTTCATTAAATTTCATATAAGACCTGCAAATTTCCAATTACAAAGTAACATTAAAATTTTTGAATCTGAAAAATTCTTAGCAGTACACTACTTAGATAGTAAATTCGAATAAACACATTGATTTTGTCTGTACTAAACTCAACTCCACACGCTTACAATTTTACAGATGCAACGCAGAGACAATTAAATATTTACTGGGGTCTGGATATGGTCACCTAGCAAATAATAGTGCCTCTTGAAGCATTGTCAATAACATGCAAGTACTAGTTGGACAAAAAATCATAATAAAGTTAATTTTATCTAACTCAATATTATTATGGAAATGTGCTCTTTATGTATTGAAACATTAGTCTCATTTTAATTGTATAGATGGATCACAGCTATAGTCTAGGCATGAAAAAATGTATCCACCCCATTACATAAAACTAACATTTTTAAAAATACACCAGATTATAACTTTATTACAAAATTTAACAGTTTACTAATGCAAATAAAATAAATCAAAATATAAAAACCGCTGCCCAAGGAATCACTAATTACATATCCAGATTTTGTATTCAAGTCTTATAAGTACACACTAAATTCCAATGTAATATTTTACTCCCTTTAATAATAGAGTGAGGGTAGCAATGGGGGTGGTGGAGGACGTGACTAATGTCAAAAAAATTTTAGAGGCCCTTGGTTCTCGTACACACACTAAATCCCAATTTAATTTTGTACTCCCTTTAAAATAGGGTGGGGGTGACGATGGGGGTGGTAGAGGGGGTGGCTAATGCCAAAAAAGTTTTAGAGGCCCTTGGTTCGCGTACATACACTAAATCCCAATTTAATTTTTTACTTCCTTTAATAATAGAGTGGGGGTGGCAATGGGGGTGGTAGAGGGGGAGACTAATGCCAAAAAAAGTTATTGCAACGTTTCGTTCTTGTATACACACTAAATCACATTTTAATTTTGTTTACACCTTTTCATAATAGTGTGGTGATGGTATTGGGGGCGATACTGAGGGGTGACTGATGCCAAAAATATTTATATTATTAAGAGAGTAACTAAGAAATTTTTCTATTTTCTCTTTTTTGCCTGACAATATCTACTGTTTGGTACGTGTACGACTACTTATTCGTAGGCAATTGGTGTTGTGTGGTTTCTGTCTTTTATATGCTGTTTGTGGTAAATATCTGGTTTCATTGCTATAGAAAATTTCATAAAAAAATAGGACTTTAGATATTCCACCTGTAGCCAACAGCAATACTGCAATCATCTTTCCTCATCTCCCACTTCCAATGTATGCAACATTTTTGGCTTGTAAACCATACCATATTGTATATTGTATATCGTATATCGTATATCGTATATCGTATATCGTATGTCGTATATCGTATATTGCATATTATATACTGTATATTGTATACTGTATACTATATACTGTATATAGCATGTTGCATATGTGTATGTTGCATATTCATATTGTATATTCCATGTTGCGTATTGCATATTGTATATTATATACTACATCCTATATGTTGTATGTCGTATTCCGTATGACGTATGTCTTATGTCATATATCATATGCCATGTATATGTATATTATACATTATACATCATACATCATACATCATACATCATACATCATACATTATTCATTATCCACTATCCATTATCCATTATCCATTACCCATTATCCATTATGCATTACGCATTATACATTATACATCATTATTACATTCAATATGGAAATTTAAGTAATGTAACATAACATGTTTGAACGAAAGCACTAAAGCATGCACTAAACTATTTCTTAAAAAAGTACATTCAGTTATTTACAATTCTACGCAAGCTAAGAAACTGAACAATAAAATTAGGAAAACCCCTGCTTTACTGAATGATTAATAAATTTTATAAAAAAAACTTGTTAATTCTTTTCCAGGATTATTTAATAAATATAAATTACAATCTTAAAAATAAATATGGTATATTTATATAAAATAAACTAACAAGTAGGTACCTAAAAATGAAAAATAACAATTTATAATAGACGAAGAGCAGGTCTAGAACCAACTCTATGGGATGGAGTCAAGATATTACGAACAAACAAAATTTTGATGATGTAGTGTGCATAGTTCTCCACATCGATATAGCAGGCTCAAGAAATCACACAAAGAAATCTTCAAAGGCGCCGCGCTCCACTCGTCGGACTAGCATTTCACCTGTATCTCTAAATGGAGGGGGCAAGTGCAAATACAATTTGTAACATGAAAAGTATATTGGCATCTTAATTTCGCTGTCAAATATTACAGACTGGCCATATTGTTGTTTAAGATATAATAATTATATTAACATACTATGGCATAATCACTCAACCCCAGCGTGGAAATACAAACTTTTTATGTTGATTGCTATCAGTGGCACTTACAATTCTATAAAATGTTAGTACTTAATATGTAATCGTTTAAGTGCAATAAGAACATATTAAAAATATCGAAAATAATCTATTTCTCTTTAGTATTTAGACCGATTTAAATTTTAAAACATATTTTAAAGCTCATAGAGTTGAACGTGCGAAATACGAGTATACTTCAAATGGGTGGAGGTGTTTTTAAAAAATCGACCTTTTTTTTTATGGCATTAGGTAAAAAACCACGCAGCCAGGCACAAGTTATTAGATATGCCATAATTTAAACATACATAATCATGCACATATACAGAGTACACATACACCACCCTAAACCTATCTTACCAAAAATGGAAATTTTTAGAGAAGACTCAAAGGAGATACGTTTGCACATATTCTTCTCGCCCAGGAGTCTTTCAGGGCATTATGTTAGACATACAAAAATAGACTACGGTAAATAGGGATAAGGTAACTTTTAAACAAAGGTTAGACATGTAGGGAGCGAATCTATTATTTACACATTTATATTTTCAGACCAGAGGTTTTCAAAAAACGTATAATAATTTCATTCACTCTATTATTGTTTAAAGCTAATAAGTGCAATACACTGATTGGCATTTGGATATTTAAGTTCAGAATATCTACATACAGTTGATTACGTCCAGATGAATATTTACCGCAGCTAAAAAATAAATGTTCAAGATCGCCTACAACATTACAAGTTTCACATAGCTTGGTTGGTAAAATTCCTATTTTATTTAAATGTAGAGGATAGCAACCATGCCCAAATCTCAGCCTAATAAGAGTCGTTATGTACCTCCTAGGAATTTGAAAAGACTGGTACCAAGGTTCTTCAGGAATTTCTATTTGGATTTGGGTGTATCTTGTAGGAGTGGTAAAACAGTATTCGTGCCAATAAGACGTCCATGCTTTATTTAAGCCTGTTTTACTGATATTTAAACAATCTTGCAGACATAGACTGTAAACGAGGTCACCATTCCCAACACTGTCTTTGGCCAATAAGTCGACTTTTTCATTATGTTTTATACCATTGTGTGCTTTAACCCATATATAATTGATGTTAAACCCAGATATTTTTAATGAATAATTATAATGCTTGATTAATTTAATGAAAGGGTGATACATGCTGGATATTGAATTATACGTATTACTAATTGCCAAGAGTACTGACTTGGAGTCACTTAGAATAACTGAGTCTTTAATTTGTTTATTTGTAATATATTCTAAGGACTTGACAATAGCATAAGCTTCTGCTGAATAAATTGACGTCTCTTGAGAAAGTTTGAATTTTGACTGGGTACTTGAATTAGGTATTAGGAATGCACAGCCTGCACCGTGGTTAGATTTTGAGGCATTTGTATAAATATGCGTAGCATTGGCAAATCTTTCTAACATATTCTGAAGAATCGTTCCATTTATTATGGGATTTTCTGTATAGTTAGGGAATATGATGTCTGTTTGGCTTATCGACTCAAAATAGTAGGGCTGAGGGAGAAAGTCAGATTGATTAATGTTTTTAAAAATTTTTAATACTTCCTGATATCCTATACACAGTGGGGGGGAATTTTTCTTTTCCCAGAAATTATTCGTGAGATCTAAAATATTTAGATTATGTATTTTATCTATAATCGCAGAATTTTTGATAATTAGATTTAGAATACTTTTCTCAGAGAGCAGTTGCCTCCTAAGGAAAAGAGGAGGTTCTCTGGATTCAACCCGCAAAGGTTCAATTGGTGTTGAATTCATAGCACCTATGCATACTCGAAGAGCTTTGTTTTGTATTATGTCTATTTTACTTAGCATATGTTTACTAGCGGATCCATATAGTATGCAACCATAGTCAATTATTGATCGAATGTACGACCTATAAAAGAGAATAGAAATTTGTGGATCTGCTCCCCACCAAGTTTTTGAGGTTAATTTTAAAAAGTTAATTCATTTCTGGCATTTGATGATCATATAATCAATGTGTGATTTCCAGGTTAATTTTTTGTCAAGAAATAATCCTAGATATTTTACTTCATTGCGATATGGGAATGTTATGTTTCCAAGTGTTATGTGATCACGTAACGGGGTATTATGTCTTGTGAAAATGGTGATCGTGGATTTCTGTTCACATAAAGTAAAACCTCTGGTTTGTAAGCTTTCCTGAATTGTTGTTATTGCGGTACCTAGCGAGTGTAAGCACATTTCATATGAGGGTTTCTGAACATACATACAAAAGTCGTCCGCATACTGTATGATGGTCATATCATTGAACAAATTATGTAAATCTGCGGTATAAATATTGAAAAGGATCGGGCTTAACACCGAACCGTGAGGTAAACCTAGTGAGGTAAATCGCGGGCCTATTTTCATGTTATCATATCGAAGATATATTTCTCTATTACAAAAGAGATTAGATATATTTTTAGCAACTTTCCCTGAGATACCAAAATTGCACAATTTTTGTTGAAGTATGAACAGATCGACAGAGTCATAGGCGCCTTTTATATCCAAGAAAACAGATCCCAGGTAATCGTTATCCGAAAAACAAATTTGTATATCTGTCACCAGATGAGTTAGTGCATCCATGGTACCGAAGTCAACTTTGAAACCATATTGATTACCGGGGAGTGGATGATGTTTATGTAACCACCATTCTAATCTACATTTTATTAGTCTTTCAAAGGTTTTGAAAATACATGATAGCAATGAAATAGGTCGGTATGAATCAGCGGTGTTGGGATCTTTGTCGGGTTTAAGTATAGGAATTATGAATACTTTTTTCCAAGTTTGCAAGTCTACTCCTCCAACCCATATATCATTAAATGTTTCTAACAAGAATATTTTAGCAGATATTGGAAGATTTATGAGCATAATGTATCTAATCTCATCAAATCCAGGACTGGTGTTGCGTGGTTTCTTGAGTGCATATTCTAGTTCAGTTAAAGTAAATGGATTACTTAAGAAATCATTATTTTCGGCATTATTGAAATATGTGGGCTCTTGAGAGACTTGTGGAGGTGTAATATTATCGTAGAAGGTTTCAACCCAGTCAAAGTTTTCACATTTTTTATAGGTAGTTGGCAATCTCTTAATTCTCCTTACTTGGTTCCATAGTTCGGTATATGGGATATTTTTGTTAAGTCTCGAAATGTAGTTAATCCAATTTGATTTCGCTTTACTTTTAAAAAGTTTTTTGGTTCGAGCCATTTCCTTTTGACATTTTATATAGTTTTCGATCGTACTACATCTTTTATAGTTTTCTAATGCACATTTTCGTAGTTTAACGGCGTCATCACATTCTCCATCCCACCAAGGGGGAGGCATCCGATTTTTTGTTTTGAAAGGTTTATTTTTAGGTATAGATAATTCGGCTGCTTGCTCGATGCATTCTGAAAAAAATGTGTACTTTTCTTCTGTGTTAGAAAAATTGGGTAAGTTGGAAAAATATACACTGATTATATTTATATATTTTGTCCAATCAGCCTTATTAATCTTCCATTTATTTTTTGGTTGGATGACCTCAGATGGACAATAATATAAACCTAATTCACAAATAATCGGATAATGATCCGAACCCAAAGTATCCGAGCTAACCGACCATTGAACATTTGTTGCAACATCTGCCGAACTGAAAGAGATATCTACAACTGACTTTTGGGAGTTTGGGGAAGTAATTCTTGTAGCTGAACCTCTATTTAAAAGTATTAAATCTGTCTCCTCTGCTGCATTAACTATTTGCTCGCCTACGGCGTCAGTTTTCCAGGAGCCCCAAATTCTATTGTGAGCATTAAAATCCCCACCAATGAAAACTGATCCAGAAGCTTCTTGAAAGATATTATGCCAATCCTGTATATTTGTCGACACATTAGGGGGTTTATATAATGAGAAAATGGACAAGCACTGCTTATTGACTGTTACCTTAGCACCACATATTTGGATACCGTTATTAAAATTCCTAGTAAATGAGATTTCTTTAAAAGAACATGTTTCATGAATTAAAATGGCAACGCCAGTTTTGCCATCCTGACGATCTTTTCTGACTAGGGAGTACCCGCCAAATTTATAAGAAATACCTGGTTTAAACTAGGTTTCACTGAGTAAACAGATGTCAATTTCATTTGTTTTTAAAAACATAATTAGACTATTTTTGTTAGCTACAGCGGAACGAGCGTTCCACTGCATAATTTTAACTTGTTTGTTTTTAGGTTTGAATGTTACTGTTATTAATATAGTCTAAAGTCGATGTTACTTTTGCTCTGAGGACATCCTCATTTAAGTTTTTTAGCTCTTCTACACTGCTTATATTGCTAAATAAATTCAATATTAAACCTGAAAAGGCATCAATTATTTTATTTTTATTATTTACAAAGTTATCAGGTTTGTACGGATTAGGGGGAAGGGGGTTTGATGGGCCTGCTACAAATGGAAACATAGGAGGGACAGTTACACTTGCAGATATAGGTGATTGAACCTTCCTTTTTTTGTTTTGTTGGGTTGAAGGAATAAATGTGTTTGTTTGAGACTTAGAGGTGGAGGGTTGAGAGAAAGATTGATAGAGTGACGGAGGTTTCCTCTTTTCCCTGTTACTTTCTAGTGGAGGAAACTGTGTTTCATCTATGGAATTTAGTATATCAAATTTGTTACTAGTTAATACATTAGCGTAAGAAGATTCTACTGTTTTTTTGGCTTCTAAGAAAGTCATATTGGAAGAAGCCATATGACTTTTAATTTTCTTCTGTTTTTCGAAATTAGGACAAAACTTGGATATGGATTTGTGGTTACCATTTTTACAGAAAATACAGAATGAGTCCTGTGGATCCTTACACAAATGTTCATCATTCAATTTTTCTTTACTACAATTAATACAGAGACTTGTTGTGCTACGACACTGATTGGCTACGTGTCCATACCGTAAACACTTAAAACATTGTATAACTCTTTGTATGTAAGGCTCCACAGGGCATAGTACGCTATTTATTTGTATATGAGATGGCAATTTATTGCCTTCAAAAGATAACAACACAGTTTGTCTAGGGACCTCCGCTGGTTCCCCGTCAATTTCTATTTTTCGTTTAAATCTCCTAACTTCAGAAACTGTGACGGTAGAAATAATATTATTTATCAAATACTCGTCATCGAAAATTGTGTCTACGCCCCTGACAATACCTTTCCTTGTTAAAAGATTATTTGGTATATAGGCTCTTAGTTTTTCAGTGTTTAGTGCCGGATTACTTATCAATTTATTAGCATCAGAAATTGTTTTTAACACAACTTTTATTCTATTTCTGCCTACCTTTTCTATATTAATTATGTTAGGTATATTTAGCTTTTTATGCAAGATATGTCCCACAAACATGGGGTGCAATCGACCGATATTCTCCTCGTTAGTTTTTTCAATAAAAACGTATACCAATTTAGAATAGAATGTTGGCTTATCAAGATTAAAAAACTTACTTGGCTCCTTGGTTTTTGTGTTACCTTTATTAGCCACCCTCGGCTGAGAGCGGCTAATACTCTTTTCCTCAATGCGTACGTTACCAGTACCAGCTCCGTTCATGTCCGACTCGTTTCCATTAGGAAACATTGTATGTTCCGTCGTCAGATCTATGTGCATGCCGTCAAATTGTCCATGATTTTCTTGTGTTCCTCCCCCCTTGTCAGGAGGGCGGTTCATGATAATTTTATTATATTAGACTTTACAATGCACTTAGGTATGTGTACAACGTGTTTAATTAATTATATGATTAATTTAAGCTGTTATAATTGCGAATTTACTACACACCCGTAAAACACTTGTGCTGTTCGCGAATTCACAACTCGACTCTTGAAAAATCGACCTTTTATTATATGTTTTAAGCACAAGGATGAAGATCTTTGTTTTAGCGTATCAATAGCACAGATTTGATTTCATTTAGCAAAGGCTATTTACAACACTAACATAAATTTGTACATAGTCATTTATAGTCATTTTATGCTTCAAAATCTGCATATAATGTGTTGCAATTATGTATAATTGCAACCTAAAACTTGCAAATATACATATTGCAACTTTAAACTTGCAATTATTATAAAAATATTTTAACTATGTCCAATCTACGCCTTCGTCGTGTATCTATCCTCTAATAACTTTTTATTTTTATTCAGGTGGCCGATGAAGAACCCACGTTAGTAACCTTACCATATGGAAGAATACAAGGTCATGTGTTACAAACTTCGAACAATAAGACTTACTATGCTTTCCAAGAAATTCCTTACGCAGATCAGCCTGTAGGCAATTTACGTTTTAAAGTAAGTTTATAAGAAAAATATTTTAATTTTTTGTGTTCACTTAACCCTTATTAATTCTTTTTTCAGGAACCAACTCCACCGAAAAGCTGGACAGGTATTTTAGAAACAACGAAAAATACATACGTTTGTTACCAACTGGACCCTCCGAGTGTTACACCAAATGTTATAGAAACTGAGGCATGTTTGTACTTAAATGTTTATACACCAGTGGTAAGTTGAATAAGTATTAGCATGATCTCTCAAAAACTGTTAGAAATTCAATTGGTAGGGTAGGTGCATTTTTATATTCGCACTGAAACATTCCATTTTAGTGAAATAGTCTATATAGACCCGTTCACTAATTTCCCTTAGAAAAAATTTAGGTATCTGCGTAAAAATCAATTCGAAATACACTTAAAAGCCTAATTGAGTTTCTTGTTAAAATATTGACACAAAGTAAATTTTGTTGCGCTGAATATCAAAAGATTTTTGTTTTATGAAAAAATTTAGTATTCATAGAGACAGTAAGAATACAAAACAAAAAAAAATATATATGTAGGAGGTGGGTATCTATTTTATAAACTCCGAAAAAGCACAGCTCATTATAATAGATAAATTCAAGGTCGTTGATATATGGTGATGCGCACCTTTCTCAATATATAAATCATTAAAAATAATTTAAATTTGATATTAAATTCAAATATGTTTTACTTACTTTTTACCGCTTTTTCAAAATTTTCTGCTTTTTGGTTTCTGTTGAATTTAGTTTTCCTTTTCTACCAATTTTGTCGCTCCTAATTTGCCGCTCTGGGCAATTGCTCTGCTTTCACCTCCCTAAATCGGACCCTGGAGCCATAGTTGGTACTAAATGCGGCCATAATTTTGTAGCAAATGTAATGACCACTAACTAATGCTAGTAAAATATCAATAATATGACATGAAAGAAGAAAACTTGAGCGTATGTGGCTTTAACTCTTAATATTAAAATAGACGGCGCCGCGGACGTAATTCGACAATTTCTCCCACATCCCTGAACCAATTTTAAAAAATGTTTGATAGGTTTTTAGATAAAACTCGATAGAATACTATTTTTTCAAGTGTGAAAAACAAAATATTATTGGACTTCTTTCTCCTGTGTAAAACAAAATAATTTTTTTGTTGAGTTTCCAATAGTCCAGTACCATTCTATCTAGTGTTCGCTAAACGCCTATTAACATTTTTTTAATCGGTTCAGGGGATGTAAGAAACTTTTTTTAAGACGGCGCGGGCGTCGCCACACTTAAGCAACCGATGAGTTTTCAAAGGATGCAGACAAGTGCTTTTAGGGCTAATAACTGAGGTCCAATAACTGAGTTAAATGCTTTCCATTTTGGTTTTTTCAAGGGTTTTTCATTGACATATCTCTGATGAAAATGGTCCGAAATACAGAGCGTCGAAAGTACTTTTACACTCCTATATTGAAAACTGCGTTTTTTAGCGAATTGAGGCTGGGAGGGGGGCATGACATTCAGAAGACCCCGTGCTCAGGCGCATCTATTGCTATAAAATTGTATGGTTTGTACAATTATCGATCAATGTAGACACATTTCACTTCATAGTGTATAGAATTGTTTCGTGCTTAAAATTTAAATAAGCTTTATATTTGCCTAAAACATGGTAATATATGTTGTTGTAAGCTGCGCAGGAATGATGACCGATTATAAAATAATTCAATCTCTACAAGCAAAGAAACTACAAATATAAAGTATTTTTATATACTTGAAGAACCAAACAATTTTTAAAAAAGTTTTACCATTTTACTTGAATGACCTGGTTGTTTGAACGACAAGTATACACAATTTTAAATAATCCTTTTTTCACGTACTTTTAAAATAGGTAAGAATATTTTATACTTGAAATCTTTCTGTTAAAATTTAATTTGTTTGTAATTAATTTTTTTAAATGCAAAAAAATCAAACATTGGGGGAAAAATTATCATAAAATACTTAAATATGCTTACAACTACGATTGAGATTACGATTAGGATTACGACTATAATTAATTAGTTTTAATTCTGTCTGTATTAGTTTTGTCGGAAGTATAGAACACAGAATAGAATAATCGGTGTACTCGGAGGTATGAAGCCCACGCTATTCTCGCAATTGACCTGTCAGAAATTTACCGAATGCCTAGCAGGCCAAATGCAGAAAGCATCCAACCTAGGGTCCCTTCGTCTACTTAGGGTACACGATTTGGGTGATTACAGTCGAGAGTATCGAGAAACCGGAAAAATAATAATAAAACTTTAATTTCCCATGAGAGTTTGCCAGTTCTTCTATCGGGCGCGGCCCTTTGCGAATAAGGGATGCCCTGCGGCCCAATACCAGGGCCAAAGTGTTAGGAGGACAAGTCCTTGTGGAACAAAAATTGGCAAACCCATGAATATGGTGCATAATGAAAGGAATGTTATAGAGCCGCTGGAGAGCGCTAGGGCGCGTCTGGAGCTGGCGCTGCACGTGACAGCATGCAGGACGCCGGTGGCAGTGTGCTGAAGAGGCGTGCACCTGTCAATCAACAAGCTACAGCCCACAACAAACGAACATAGCAACGAAAGAGAATTACCACCACCAGGCATAGAAGGAGAACCAAATCGATCACCTGGACAGCGCCCAGGTCATAGAACCGAACGGGCTGCTCCCAGGAGAAATGAAACATCAAGGAGAATAAAATGGAGCAATGAGATGAATATATATGTTATACGAACATATTTGCGCATTAATGACTGTAGAGACGATCATCCGCCTGGATGGAGACAGAATTTTCAATAACCCACCCTGAGTTGAATATCACCGAATAAAATCTTGTGGACAGAAAGAACGTCATCGTTAGAAGGAAATACTTAACGCAACTCGAAATAGCTAATCTGCGTAGGGAGGCATGGGCCAGAATCCGTAACAAGGAAATCAACAGACAAGTCGAAGGAGACATACCACCAATGACACTAGACGCTGACAATGCTGCTGGTAAGGTTGACTCGCATACCGAGGAACGCGAGAGTGGAACAGAAGTAGAACTGACACGACAGAAGTTTTGTAATAACTTTATTCTTTTTAGGGATTCTAACCCTCTTACTAGACCAATCATCCCGAGGCTAAAAACCAGTAAGGACACCCACCGTGAGGTACATAAAATCCGCAGATACTGAATTGAAATTGATGATGGAGGAAACATTGAATCCTGATTTAACCTTTGTACATACAGCTCTTTATGCAGGAGCTGCTACTGTCATAGAGTTTAATGGGCAGAAACTTCAAAGTCAGAAACAAAATAGAAAACCCCAGAAACCAAGAATACCAGCGTGGCAGATACGTCTCGAAAAGCAAATCGAACTACTAAAAACTAAGGCCAATATAATCAGAGAGTATTTAGAAGGCAATAATAGTAGAAAAGTCAAAACAAAATCCGTGAAATATGCCGGAGGAAGCATGTAGACTTAAATTAACCTCAGTTGCAGGAGAAGCTAACAGACTATTATGACGATGCCAGGCAGAAGACCAAAGTTAAGAGGGCGAGACTGTGACGATACAATGAGGCCACAAAGCTCAAGCATAAAATACATCTATTCTCCAATGGCCAAAGGGTCTTCTATCGCAATCTCGAAAACCCCAACCAAAATAATGTCGAATCTGAGGAAGTCGATCAGGAGCGCTTCAGTAGATTCTGGCAGAACATTTGGTCAAACCCTGCAAGATTTAACCAGCAAGCGACATGCTCCAAACAACCGAGCACGGGTTAAATGATCTTCCTGAAATGCCAGACACCAATATTACCCCTGCAGACGACGAAGAGTGCATAAAGAAAACTTCAAACGGGAAAGCACCTGGGTCAGACAACATCCAGAACTTTTGACTGAAATCATCCTCAGTCCTATTTCTGCACTTTGCCTATGCATTCAACAACATTCTAGAAGATTCAGAAGGGTTTCCTCAATTTCTAGGTCAAGGAGTAACTTACCTTTTACTCAAAAAAGGAGATCTGATAAACCCAAAAAACTACAGGTCAATCACCTGCTTATCTGCAATCTACAAACTCTTCACATCATTGATATATAACCATATTAATGAGCACTGTGAAATGAATAACATAATATGTCCAGAGCAGAGAGGTTGCGTAAAGAGATCATTGGATGCAAGGAACGATTAACTATAGATGTGGTAACCATCAAACCAGTTGAAGTAAAGCGCGGAAATATCAGTATGGCCTACATAGACTACAAACAGGCGTTTGACTCGGTATCTCATGACTAGCTAATAAAAATGCTAGAAATGTACAAAATTAGTCCCACCATCACCAGGCTACTAACACATGAATGATGACTTGGGAAACCTAGATGAGAATCAGAGGAGGCATCCCAAACATTAAGATCAGAAGCGGAATATACCAAGGGGATTCACTGAGTCCATTCTGGTTTTGCCTCGCACTTAATCCACTTTCAGGCATATTGAATGACACCACCTACGGTTTTCCACTAGATCCCAAGCATCGAAACTCAAAGCTTAGCCATTTGATATTTATGGACGATATCAAGCTTTACGCTGAGAACCCAAAACAACTCAAGTTACTGGTCTCTAACGTCAAAATATTCAGTGATGACATACAGATGGAATTTGTGCTCGATAATTGCGCTGAATTGCACATCATAAGGGGAAAACTACCACAACAACCAGAAAATACGCGGGATTTTGAACAAATGACTCCAGAGAATACCTATACTTGGGATACTGCAGAACAGACGGATAGACCACACTCAGTTAAAGAAGCAGTTCAGAGAAAAATATAAGCAACGCCTAAATAAGTTCCTAAATGCAAAGCTCAACGCTAGGAACTTGGTTACAGCATCAGTACGTATGCTATCCCTAGCCTGAAATATTTATTTGGAATACTGAAGTATTCAGATACAGAGCTGGAAGAACTAGATAGAATGACGTGTACACGTTTACAAAATTTAGGATGCACCATCCAAAAAGCGTAGTTGAAAGAGTATATAAGTTGAAAGAGGTCGGGGACTAATCAGTATTCAGAAGATGTCTAGAACACAGGAAAAAAACATTCGATCCTTTTTCTATAAATCTGATAGGTTTCTCATTAGGCAAATCGTGGAATGTGAAACAAATACTCACCACTAAATCTTAAAGACAGACAGCATCCTGTGGTAATCCGTACAAATGAGGACATTCAGACATCGTGGCAAGACAAAGTGATTCATGGAAAGTACCCCAAGGTTTTGAATAATCCAGAAGTTGACAAGAAGACCTCACTGTTGTAGCTGAAGAAAAGCAGACTACATCCGGAACAGAGGGATTTATAACAGCCATCCAGGACAGGATTATTCGTACCAGGAACTACGAAAAACATATTCTGAAAGTCCCCGAAGTGAACGATATTTGCAGAAAATGCAAAGTACCGGGCGAAACTATCGAATACATAATAGGAGACTACCCTACTTTGGCCACAGGAATGTATTTAGGAAAGCATAACGAGGTCGCGAAGATTGTACATAGAGAATTAGCCCTGAAATTCGGACGAAGAAACAGTTCTGTACTGGGATAGACCAATCCAGTCCGATAGAACTTTAGATCACAACCGCCCTGACATCCTGGTGATCAAAAAGAAAGATAATGAGGCCACTATTATTGATATAGAATGTCCCCTAACCAGCAACCTATAGAAGACGGGGACGGAGAAGATAAATAAATACCAAAACTTGGCTATCGAACTTAAACACGTATGGAGATTAGAGGAAGTTCGAACTATCCCGGTCATAATATCGACTACAGGCATAGTGACGAAGAGGTTTTTGAAATATTTGGAACAGCTTAACCTACCTTGAAGACTCTCAAAGATTATCCAGAGGACGGTATCCAAACATACGAAATTACTAGGAAATTTCTAAACGACGAAGGATAAATCATCGAAGCATCCAGCGGACTAATAGGACATGATGAACTTCATTCCCATTAACCGAGCCGACTCCCAACAGCAATGGGCCCGGGGCCCCACAGAGCCGAACCCCAATGGCGCGCGCGAAGGGTCGGTGAATTTTTTCCTCATTCGGCCGAGAAAGTGAACCACTTTAATTTTACATTTAATGTATATATATTTTTTAAAGTTCTTTTATTTTTTATGAATTTTCCAAAAACATTTTTCTAAAGTGGCAATCCACATTGCGACAAAGACCACCGACTAACATTTACAGAAAAACATATTAAAGGAAAATAAAAGAAAATTTGGTTCATTAGAACAAGCGAAATTAATTTTTTATTTCCTTCTCAGAATAAAATATATAACGCAGTTCAACGCCTCAGGACCTCTATTCCGTAATTATGGGAAGAGTGAGCATTCATTGTGCGAAGCGAGAGCTCACATCACACGCATCTCACCCGACCGTCCTAGACTGTATTCTGTAAGCGCAGTGAATAGGTGGTGAATGTGAAAGGATTCAGCGAGAATAGCCCAATTTACAACCAATTACGTTGCCGCAAAAGCATCAGCTGTTCAGTGCTCAGTTGTTGTCATTGTCATGTGATAGAATAAATTTTTATTGATCAAAGATTTCGTAAGGATATACCCTCGTTATTGGTAATATATATATTTTTTAAAATATGACTATAATGAACTAAAAGAGAATTGTAATATTTGCTAAGAATTATATTATTATTCGTTCGCGATGAGCAAATCGGCAATGTCCATTCTGATTCACAGATTTGACAACAATAATTTTTGGACGACGCAAACTGTCATATAAGTACGGTTAGGATCGCCGTTCTCCCGGGGAACTGGCGGATTCCTTCACGCATTTTTCGCACGATGTGATCACTCCCGTAGTTACAGAATAGACTTTTATACATTTTCAAGTGAACTCCGCCCACTCCTCACGGGAATGTGCATTTACTTTCAGAAACCTGGTGATTCATCGGCAGCTGCTTTACCAGTCTTAGTTTGGATTCATGGAGGTGGTTACGCCTCTGGGGATGGAACTTTTCAAATATATGGGCCACAATTCCTTATTGACTATAATATAATTGTAGTTGCCATAAACTATCGTTTGGGACCCTTAGGTAGGTTTAATATATCAACATTATATGAAATGACTTAATTTAAATGGCCCTTACTAACAAATCTTTGCTTTAGGTCCGGTTTATTATGTGACGCGTTTTTCTCCACCTCGCACGTTGACGTGGAGAAAAGGCGCGGCCACTCTTTGACACACGAGCTTCGGAAACAAGTTTTCGAATTACTCGGGTGCCAGTCCTAGTTTAAGTGATAGGACACACTACCCTCAAGCCGAGTACGCGAGGCTGAGCAGCTCAAGTGGAGAAAGTTTATTCCAGTGGGTCAATATATGGGAAATTAGACGTTCACACACAGACAGTAAAACTCAGAGTTTTCAATAAAATCAGTATATTACGATAGACCTATATGTACAAAGCTAAATATTTATTATGAAAAATCTATAATTGATCAAATACCAGGAGGAGCTCGCGTAGCAACGCAAAACCCCAATAGTACCAGATGACTCAGGTGATCAGATTAGCAGGCTGCAACACACAGAATATACGGTTAGCAAGAATAAACAGGGTGCAGAATAGTTACGGACACCAGACGAGTAAAGCAAGACACAAATATATAAAAACCACAGTGAAACAGTTATCCAGTACTTGCTATTACATCAGTTTACCTACTCCTCTTGTGGACTTACTTACTCCCTGTGCGTACGGTCGGGCATGTCTGCTTCGGTGGAGCGATCGTAGTGGAATCCCTCTCTGCAGAGCTCCTCAGATCCTTTCCTGAAAATGAAACAACTTACGATAGGAGTGGGAGTAGACGCCTGATGGATGCGCTGCTAGTCGACTGGACTTTGCCAAAATCCTACACCTCGATGAATATGACAGATGGCACCTAGGTTCGCTTCTCGAAGTGGACACGTCTGATCCCAATGAGTCGCCTGGGCTGACTGACTTCTTGGCTGCACAGGTCCTCTTCTAGCAGCGAAACTTCTTACCATGGGAGTGGGAGTAGGCGCTAGACGGATGCGCTACTGGTCTCTTATAATTCAAATACAGATTTGTGAACTTAGAACAATTAACGGTACCTTTAGGTTTTAAATATTTAGCGTGAACACGTCTGCTGGCTCTGAGTCGGTCGGGAGGACTAACTGATCGGTGTGAATCTAATTACTGCCTTCAGAGATGAAGGAGTGGGAGAAACAGCGGAAAATAGGTGCGCGGTGTATCACTGTGACGTCAGCTGGACTTGTAAAAATCTTTGAAATGTCTTTGGGGACTTAGAAAAATAACTCCACGATGGATTTGTGGACTTGGAAAAATAATTCAAATATAGATTTTACGGACTTAGAAAAATAAATGTTACCTGAATTCGGGACTTATGATATTTTCGCTACAGCACCAGAGCAAACAGCGGACACGTGTACCTCGTGGGACGGTAGCCAGAAGACTAAATGCGGAATAATTAAATTATTCCCGTGTACTGAAGGAGTGACGTTATATGAGTGACGTCGAACGGACTTGTAAAATATTTTAAAATATTTTCGGACTTAGAAAAATAACGCCACGATGAATTTGTGGACTTTTTTTTACCTTACTCTGGTACTACAGGACGGAGAGCTCTACACGTCTAACGTGGTCGGTCGCTGGGAAGGCACTGCCTCGTGCGTGGTTTGGCGTGTCTGAAATGTAGAAACTCTTCTCGTCGCTTCCCCACCTGAGTTCATCTGTACCTTTACAAGTAAAATATTTTTACGCGGTATTGACAATCACAAATATTAATTATTTTCTAACTAATTCGCTGTTAGCGGTACAATTTATACGGAATAATCGAAATTAAATATAACACGGCAATTTCTATAACATGTTTAAGAGATTAAATAAAATAAAACTTGGGCATATCTGGGTAACGAAAAACACTTCGTTACAATTAATACAGGGTTAACTATTAACTAGAAAATAAATGTCAAATGAAACAATAGGTATCTCTTGTTTTATTTGACATTTATACTCCAGTTATGAGTTAACCCTGCATTGATAAACCGTACCTTAATCGGATTATAATCCAAATCCAATATCTCAGCAACGCTTGACGACCAAATTTTGTACAGGTCTTATCACTGAAAAAAGCTTATTTTCTGGGCTATTACCTTGAAACGACCATATAAAAAGGAAGGCCTGCTTCTCATTTTTCGAATATCGGATACCTCCGTATTCAGTTTTTTCTCAAAAAATTATTTTATCGCCCCCAAAACTACAATAAAAGTGTCACTTGTTGAATTGTACAGAGTGATTTACTATATTTTAGCCCCCTCTATTTCTATTACTTATTAATGGCGATAAAAAAGTTATTGTTGGGTTTTATATATTCAGCCCAACATCTTTTATATGAAACTTTCTTTTTTATTGCCAATAATAACAGAAATAAATGGGGGTCAAAATATAGTGAATATCCCCGTACAAAATCTCGACACAGAAAATATGTTTACTTTGAGATACCTATGATGTGTGTTTTCTTTGTAGTAATTAAAAATACATTATTTCATGGTTCGCCTACTATCTCTCAAAATGTCTATAGCTGATTTTAAGCCGTATATTTCGAAAACCGTACATCCTGCATCAGCTTAAAAAGAGAGATTTTTCGTGTTGTTTTGGTAAAAAAATTGTATATTGAGAAAAAATGTGTCAGAAAATATATGGAGGTATATTCGATATTCGAAAAATAAAGAAGCAATCCTTTTTCTAAGCTCCTGTATATGAACGTTTCAATGTAATAACTCAGAGAATAAGATATTTTCAATGATAAAACCTGTACCAAATTTTGCGCGATTGTGTTAGTTAATCGTCTTTTGGATGCCCCCTTTATAGAGCTGTAACATCGCCTTACAAACCATTTTAGGGCATACCTATATTAGAAGTTTTATGCTTGAAATTGACCATATAATCACATAATTAACGTTTATTTAGGAAACACCATATATGTAGTAGTTAGAATAAAATAAGCAACACTAATATTTCGCTGAGAAAGGTTGAAAAGTTTTGTTTTATTGCTCTTAAGAAGCTATTAAAGTTTTAACCAAAAGTTACATTTCATAACATTTTTGAATTAATAATTATTTCAATATCTGTTTATCGAGTATAAACGAATTTGGATCAGTTCAATGTTATAATTTTCATTATAATCATCTTTAAGAATGTTCAGAATTCGTAGAGGAACCAATCAACTTCTGTTAAGCGACTGGACGAGACCTAATAGTCAGTATGAAAAAAACTGTGTTACATCGCGAGGATCGTAATGTAGCAACGGTATAAGATGTTGGTCAAAGTGGTTTGAAGTATGGATCTATTTAGTGGTGACGTCAAGACTAGTTTAAAGCGCCCGAATGCATGCAATCACACACTACAGCGAGTCGTGAATGTATACTGCGATGATAAAAACAAATTGAACCTTATGACGCGTGTAGTTTAGATCGATTTTACTACTATAAAATTATAACTACATAAAAACCTCTAAATATTCCATATAAATGTGATTTTTTTATATAAAGATCACCGAACTTAGACAACTCCCAATTCCAGAAGCCAGAAACTTGTTCGCAAGGGAGTTACACATTGAAAAAACGCGGACATACAATAATTTCCTCCGACAGTGCCGAAGCCGGAATTTGAACCCGGTGGCGCGATACCCGTATGATTAATCGCGATTGCCACTTCGCGCCTTAACCAACGCGGCCAATGGCCAGGCAAATGAAATTTATATGAAATATGGGACGACTGTTTATGCGATTTAATTTTGGTCCTCATGAACGCGCTTACTCTATGTAATATAAGATTGCCTACTTCCAGGGGCTTATATACGTCATACTAATCTGGTCCATTCAGCATGGGCCGTAATGCGGTTACAGAACCCATAAGAATAACCTCGCATCGACCATCTACGAATTTTTATTCCAGAAGAAATATTTTTCCATACGTAAGCTATAAGCTTCTATAGTCGTATGGGATGGGTTACCACATGCCAGAATTGTTCATCTCATTGGCAGCTTGCTCTTAACAGGGTGAATGACGAATGGATTCGAAATAGCTAAATATGTCACTTTAATGTCCTTTCGGAGAAAGATTAAATTATTCAACAAAATCAATGTGTTTTATATTTTATTCATACTAATATCAATTGCAAATATTTATAACGCACAAACAACGATACAATATAATGATATAGAGTTACTTAACTTTCGTTTAAATTATTGTTAAAATAGATAAAATACTATTATTTTGTTATGATATAATAATAGAAAATTGTCAAATAATTACCAGTTCATAGTTCAATTAGTCGGTATCACTAGCGCAATGAGAAAATGCAAATATAAAATCGGTATAAGAATATGTTTTAAAATATGTATTTCCCTTAGAATCAAATCCAAAAATGAAGTTATGGATTGTTTTTATTAATATTAGGTCAGTCGACGAAGCCCAAAAATGGTCACTCGGCGGAAATAAGTCGTGTAGTCCCAGATTTTCGTACAGTGGTACGTTAGTAAACTATAAACATACTAGTAAATTTAAAATCCGCGAAAAAATAATGAACGTTGTATCAGCAAATCAGCAAATTTATCCCTAATTGGATTTTCATTTATTATTAATTTTTAATAATATCGATTTATTTAACTATTTTAGGATTTCTTACTACTGAAGATGATGTTATACCTGGTAATCTGGGCGTAAAGGATCAAAATTTTGCCTTACAATGGGTTAAAAACAATATACACTTGTTTGGTGGAGACCCCGAAAAAATTACAATTTCTGGTGAAAGTGCTGGTGGAACTTCTGCAGGTTTACATGTAGTCAGCAAAAAATCAGCAGGTGACATTATAATTTTTTGTATAGCTCTACTTCGACGGTAGATATTATTTACTTTGCGGAGATGTTCAAATGGGTAAAAGTAACGAATAATCATTTTAACTTTGTCAATAGACTTATTAAAAAATCCTCACATTATATGTGGCATTACGTACTATTTGTATTTCTTTCGTTATCTATTTTTGAGCCCAGTAACATGTTCCTTAAGTGACATCCTATATTTCTTTGGTTATCATGCTTTTTAGTGGGTATTGTATTGTAAATTAAATAATGTTATTTTTTAACAAAATTTAAGTTAATTCTGCACGAAATGCTCTAAAAGGAATTAAATTTACCTGGTGATTAATAATTATCAATAATAATGAAAAAAATCTAACACATCTGCTCTTGTCAGATTTGACATCTGTTGTATTGTCTATAAAACAGGGCTTTCTTCTGAGCATCAGAGAATTATAGAACAGAAAAGAATACAGTAATCAATGTGCAACTTATTGAACCAGAAATATGCAAATCGATATCCCTTGATCATTTCCGTAGTGAACAAATCACTTAAATTCAACAATATGGGCTCTGTTAATAATATTCCATAGTGAATAACCAAAATCTTCAAGAAAGGGTATGAGTATCTGTTGAGTATTCCAAACACTTGTATAAACAGGAATAACTGCTAGACTAATGTAGGGAATGCAACGGATTTGAAATTGATATTGCCTTGCACATTTTCATTTTCTATGGATATGGCGTAAAATTTACAGAGACTCCACAAATACTTTTTTGTATTTATAGTAGGTCTCATTATAAATAAATGGATACAAACACAATAAAATCATATGGAGAAAGTTAGAAGAAAAGATTTGGGCGTAATGCCATCTCGGAGATCTCATTAGTTACAACCCAGAACTGTTTAAATTTAAAACATGGAACAGTCATATATTAATAAATCTTTCATCGATATAATATTCGTATTTAGTCAAAGCCTAGTCTTCATTGAATTTATATGAAAACATAAATTCACAGGAATTAGAGAGAACATCTAAGCTTTGACTCTTTCTTATTAACAATATTTTTACAAACGTTCAATCCCAAGATGAAATTGGAACATATAGATAAATTAAACAAAAACTGTACATATGTTACGAAATCGGTGAAATGTGCGCTTGGAAAAATTATCATTCGTTGATAAAAATATTCAAGATTTATTATACAACAGAGTAGAGGATTTAAAGCAACCTCAGGAGGATACAGCCATTACACGGATAGGAAAAATATAACAACGTACAACGTAGCAATGAACAAAAATAGAGCGCGCAGCGCTTAGTCATACATAGCACAATACGAGGTCAACCGTGAGTTCCGGTAATATGTCGTTTAAAGTTAATTAACCACTAAAAAATCCATTATTGTTAATAATTTGCATTATTTATTAATTAATACATTATATTTAATAATATTTTTCATTTATCAAATATATTCGTTTAATAATACTTACCTACTTCGTGTTATTAAAAAATTGTTAAGTGAAATACTTTAAGTATATTTTAATCATATTCTAATGTATCTAAATTAGATTTTGAGAGAAAAGGAAAGGAAAGGAGAAAGCAAATGCATTTTAATTATATCTCTATTTACCAATTATGTATCATACATTTAGTACGTATATTGTTGGCAATATATAATGCTCCAAAATCTGAGGACAAGAACGATCATCTTCACTATGCGCAATTCGTCAAGTCAACAAAGCTTAATAAACCTGCGCAGCTATCCAATCTTCCACCAACAAGTGCAGCTGCTCATCAGCATATCAACCGTGTATACTATCAAATTCAAACTTGGTTAAGGAATGATTTAGAACTCCAGGAATGGGGTTGGGCGCTGCAAAATGAACTCTTGGAATGACAATATTACCACCAGCTCCAAATGAACTACTGAACACAATATTTTGCAACTGCAAGAATGTTTGTGGTAGTTCACGCTGCGGATGCAGAAAATCGGAGTTGCAATGTTCTTTAGCTTGTGGCCAGTGTAATGGGCAAGCTTGCCTCAATGCTTCATCGTATCAAAGCGATCTGGATAAAGAAAGTGCATTTGACCCCAATATCCTTGATTTACGATTTAGAGACAAATATCCTTGACAACTAAGATGATGATAATGAATTGGAAATTATCGAGCGACCGGAAGACGATGATGAAGAAGAAGAAAATTGAGACTCGTGTCCTTCTAATTATTAAAGTTTACGTAAATCCTCATCACATTTGAACGTCAATTGTAGTAAATGTACGATACATAATTGCTAGATAAAGAGATAATTAAAATGTATTTACGCTATTCCTTTTCTACTCAAAATCAAATATAGATATATTATAATATAATTAAAATATACTTATTTCACTTAACAGTTTTTTAATTACACGAAACAGGTAAGTATTATTAAACGAATATATTTGATAAATGAAAAACATATGTATTAATTAATAAATAATGCAAATTATTAATAATTATGTATTTTTTAGTGGTTAATTATGTAGGAGATAAAAATTGAAACAAAATGAAATATTAATTATTTTCAGTGGTATTCAATAAAAAAAGTGTTTTCTTTTCTTACACCAAATAATGACTGAACTCTCCTGGGTACAAAGCTGGTTTTCCTTTTCTCTTCCAAAATGCAGATTATGCAGGTTTTCGTTATTGTTCGACGTCGAGTCTGAAGGTTAATAAATAATTAAAGAAATTAATAATTTGCTCTTCGAGATACTGTCACTGGCACACACAGAAATCAAATCTTCTCTCAAAAAACGCCTGGCACCAGGAATCCGTTTTCTTCGCGCGCATGCGCACTCATATTGAGGCAAAAAAGAGAAGGAGTTAAATTTAAAATATACGCGCGCGAAAGGCAACTAATTGAATGAATAATAATAAAAAAAGAATAAAAATGAACAAATAAAAATAAATAAAGAAGAAAGCTTGAACAAATGAACTTTAAACGACATATTAATTATTTACCGGGACTCACGGTTGACCTTGCATTATGCTATGTGTAAGCGTTACGCGCTCTCCGCGCTCTATCTCAAAGACGGTTAAGCGTATAAAAAAATGTTTGCAACAAAATTTGTAGAGAATTTTATGCTCTACAATTTTCATAATAGATACAAATATCATTAAAACCATAGGAAGCGAGGTATTTGCAAAAAACCGATTTTGTGACCTTTAACCTTGAATATCTTAAGACGCGGACACAAGATTTTATGATACTTTTGGGACAACTTTTAGAATGTCAAAATAAGAGTTTATACAAGTTTACAGATTATTATCTCTCATTCCGAGGTTGACCCTCTTTTTTGGCTTAGTGACTGCATTATAAGGCTTATTTCCTATTCACGAATGCTGTTGTGTAAAGCGAAATTTTATTATGCTTAATAAGTAACTTCCTTCTTATATGTAAGCGAAAAGAATAATTTTGAAGTGAGTACAAAATTACAAACGTAATAAAAATTATATTCCGAGACTGTATTCATCTACAGAAGAACCCACTTATATTATAAAGGAGTGAATATGTCGTGCATGATTTCATAATAAGGGGTTCTATTTATAGAAAGAAATATCTGTTAGAATTCATATTTGGTAATATTTAGGAAGCTCGTTGAAAAGAACCAAACGATTAATTAAACTTTAGAAAAATGAAGGACGATTTATTTCCAACACAATGCACATTCTGTTATGCAATTTTACATTTTCACAATATTCATAATTTTTTACTTTCCCATATATGTAGTATATAAGGAAAGTATGGTGATCGTGAAAAAATTCGATTTTGGGTTTTTGATGGATTTACACGTTTTCAAATCCCCTGAACCCAAAAAAGTGCTTTTTAAAAATATCTCTCTGCCGTCTGTGGCCGCATTTACAGCCCAAACTACTGTATCATTTTGTTCAAATTTTACATGTGTATTCAAGATGGCCACACCTCGACGCGAAATCGCAAAATCATTCCTAGCTTAAATGCGGGGGGAGTAAACAAAATTGAAAATATTTTTTTCTCTAAAACGGCTCAGCTCTAACGATTTTGATTAAATTTGGCGGTAGTACCAGCATAAGATGGCATAACCAGTTGATCCCAGAAAATGCAGGGGGGGGGTGCTACAGGGGCGCTTTAAAGAATTTAATAATTTTTTTTATCTAAAACGGCTGTAACGATTTGGATCAAATTTACTTTCCTTGCTTTATTTAATATTTCATATTTTTTCAATTTCATAATGTAAAAAGAAAGTAAAAAAAATTGCACCTGGTTTCGAACCCATGATCTCAGTCTTACAAGGCAAGCAAGCAACAGACATTTATTAAAATTAAAATATATACGGCAGTTGTCTAACCAGAGCCTGCTCCAGGACCGACCGTGCAACTGTGAACGATCCATCTTTTCGCGTCTGAAGGACTTTTATTATATTTTCCAAAAATGAATATTAAACGTTCACAAAGAAGGGTTCAAGACGACTGTTTCAGACGGAGAATAACACAAAATCTATACTTACTGTTCGTTTATGCTTAACTGCTTCACTGTTGGTACCGATTGGGCGTCGTAACACTATAAATCTAACACAGTAAATACTAACACTTTCTTAAATTTAAACCTGAAAAGGAATTTTGAAAACACAAGAAAAAGACAATATAAAGTTCAAAAAATGTATATTAAACTTCTTTAAAAATTTATGTTTCACAAAACCGTTCAAGAAAAATGTATTGACAAACTATAGTCTGGCCTGTTTATAACACATAGTGAGGAACGGAACGACTTATAATGTACCAACTACCATCCAATGTGCGGTTTATAGCTAACGATTACACAAAAAGATTCAAGAGAAGTTCAATATTTATAAATATTTGGTGGGCTATTGCTTGCCTATCTGTTTACGTATTATCAGTTCAATAGTAATTTGGTTCGCTCCTCGGAGCTTAAAAATGCTTGAATCGCAATGATTTTGAATTATATTGTGGCAATTACATATTCATACGTTCAGGCAAGGCGGTCCCATGCACATCTGAGTACATGGTAACTATACTTTTCTGACACCGAATCACTGAGGAACCGGTTTAGGGCAAATACCGTTAAAATCCATCATTTTCCCATCAAAATCGACTGCTAGAAAATGAATGGTCACCCTTGTCGCTAAAGGCTATTTTCGCCAAAACTCTCGAAATACTTTGACCAGAGACTGGATGAACTTGTCCTCATATTTAACACAACGCATGAGTTGCAGTGCTGCACAACGTGGATTTGTAAAAGGGTAAAAGTCGATTTTTGTTACACTTTCTAAATTTTGGTGGTCGGGACGACATTACGTCCCTGTGCAGCGACATTTACTACACTTTCTAAAATTATACTCCTTGATGAGTATTCAGATTTTGGCATAAAAAACGCGAAAAAGTGATTTAAAATGTAAAAATCTCTTCCAACGGCATTTTTACGTGAAGCACGCTTTTCATGCCATCGGACTTTGTTACAGTTTCGAAAAGTTTATCGAAGGTTTTGCCGTGTTCTTTAACACAACCACCACGCTAACGCGATGGCGGATTGCAGATCGAGCGGAATAGGCCTGGGTCGGCGAAGACGGAAAATTGATAAAAAAAAATGAACTCCTTTTGAACAAAACAAATAAAAATAGGTAATAACGTTAAGAACATGTCCAAGAAACGGAATCAACAAAACTTAAACTACATAAAATTCAAAAACACTCATGGGCACAATACACTTTTCCGTAATTCCGTATCTGATGCAGGCACCCTAACTTGAACGAGGTGCCTGACGGAACACGTCAATGCAGGGCTGCGCAGGGCTGGCCTAAACTTGGATTTTAAAAAAATATATTTTATCAAAGGTTATGGTTTAAAGATTTTAATGACGAAATGAATTTAGAAACAAAAATGTACAAGAAAAATCAAACACGACAAAAAGTGACAAACAGAAAGGAAGAGGGGGGCAGGAAAGGTTTAAAGATAGACAAAGGGTATGAAGTATTAGTAAAGGCGGATAGGGTAAGCGAAAGTTATAGTTGGCGAAGCTTGGCTACAGAGGTTGCCGGAAAATCGGTAACGTCTGGTATGGTCAGGGGTCTTTTATCCAAAATGGGGCATATGCTGTCTAATTTGCGTTATGTGTCTTATTAGCGGACTATCGCCCAACTTGAACGAATAGAAGTTTTGAGAGGTATGCTGGACGTAGTCTGCTATCGGGATTATGTCGTTACAACGTGCGTAGAGAGGTGTGCCTTCCAGAGTTAGAAATGAGGCGCAGAAATTTGTGTTCAAATAGTTGGAGTTTATTTATTGTCGTGGCCGGTGTGCTGCACCACACCGGCGCAGCGTATGTGATGGACGTCCTGACCACCATCGTCAAAACCTTTAACACTTCGCCATCGTGCATGCATTGAGTAAATCACAACTCTTTTATTTAATATGGAATTACCTACTTTCTGTATATTGGTATCTCAATCTGGTCACGCTAATATACTAGTTAGAAAAATATTTATGGGAAAGTTTGTCTGAGTTGTGTCAGACCGATTTTTTATACTTAAATAAAAAATTAATATTTCATCAAAGTAATTCGGTCTTACCGATATTTTGCATATTGCTTAGATTTTAATCCAAGCAGGGTTTAATCCACGATATGAAATTTGAATTAATCAATAAATTGTTTGATATAGAGTTCATACTCTTATGTAACATTTTTTGTGTGTCAAGGATGTACTTGACGGACGAGCGGAGTCAGTCCGGCAAGAACAGCCAAGACACAAAAATCAATTTACTCCACATATAATATACATTTTTTTCTTCAAACATCAAATATGAATTAAATAAATATTATTATTTTTTCTTTAAATACTTCCATTGTCGCTTAGATAAAGTGTCAGAGGAATGACAGTTTAAGTTCACGAAATTTATCACAAATGTTTTTTTGACAATCGAAGAAAAAAATATTTGGTCGGGCATACCTTTTACATCAGTCTTAGAACAAAATTATATACAACAATACATTTTCAGGATTGTTTAGTGGAGCTATTCTACAGAGTGGTACAGCTACTTGTTTTTTCAGTATTCAACCTTTCGCAAGGTACTTTGCCTTCGAGTTAGGACGTGCTCTGGATCCAAATTTTACCTCAGATGATTCAAATGACCTCCTTAAGTTGTTGCTAAGTGCAAAGGCATCCGATATAACGAACGCCAAATTCCCTGTAAGTAACATTCTTCAATAATACTAATTATTTTAGTAATAGTCTTAACGTTATCATATGATTTACTTAAAGTTATCAAACTATATACAAGATTATATTAATACTTATAATATCCCTAGTGCTTAAATTATTTCCGGAATATTTTTCGAGGTCATGAATTTTCTTAAAATATTCATGAAGGAGGAAACATTCCCGGACATTAATTTAAGCTCGTGGGATATTCGGTAAGAAAATTTCATACCATTATTTTATAAATATTATGCCAAAATTCATCATTCTTCATAGTGAGCCATGGAATAACAAAAATTTCTACGGCTGTCAAGTACGGACCTTGGTCAAGTTCCACCACCTGTCATAGAGTCATTGTGTTTGTGGAATTCGATGATTTATTAGAATGTGTTTTTGAAAATGTCCCGTTTTGGAAAGGAAAGTCAAGATATTATTAAGGAAGAAGTACAACACGTAATTTCAGATAATACAAAAAAATCCAAAATGAGTGTCTGGAAGCAGTTCATGAAATTTTGTAGAGAAAAGTCTTGTAACATTGATGATAAAACTATTTCCATCGCACAGCCAGCTCATGTCTTGGAAATTTCGCATTTTATTAAATATATAAATCTTGAAGTAGGTAGGTACTGTCGTGAGCAGAAAAAAATAGGACAACTTTTTTTTCCAATGTAAATCTGTCTCTTTGAATATGTAATGAGTAGCCGAAATATCACTTTTAATTTATTTCTTATTTTAAAGCTGTAGTTATTGCCATAATAAATGATGGATGGTTAATGAGACAAATTGCACTGTGTTATAACATTAACAAAAATTTGGTGTGTAACATTTTAAGAAAGTGGAGAATAAACGGTACGATTAGTAGAAATCCTGGATCAACGGATATCCTTCTTAACAAGAAACTAATATTAATATTTCGTTATTACACCATTTCTATTTATAACTTCTATAAATCTGTTTGGCATAGAATTAAATAATCTTATACAATAATCATTAGTAATAATATTTTCCCATGCATTATTTACCATTTCCAGTAATTTTTCGGCATTTCGTATGGTCTCACATTTCGTTTTTGGATACTTCTTACGAGTAGTCCCCATATTTCTTTCACGGGGTTAACATCTGGACTATGCCTGGGCCAGTTAAGAATATTGATGTTGTTATCTTGAAACTAGTTACGGTATGAGCAGTATGAACGGAATAATTGCCTTGTTGAAATATGAACTCATTATTAGGAAATAGTTGTGACACAGAAGGGAGCATAATATTGTCTAAAATCCTAATATACGTTTCACTATTAAATCGGTCCTCAATATGCCACAAAACACCAGGACCACGTGCCGATATCCAAGCCCACAAGGAAAATCTACCACGTTTATCATTGTTAGATATATATTTCTCATCGAATCGAGTATTCGGAGGGCGGTAAACACGAATACGATCGCTGTGTGTTGACTGGAAAGTTTTTTCTTCTGTAAAGATTACATTGCTCCAAAAATTTACATCATGCAAAAAAAAATTCAAGCGAAAATCCTACTCGAGCTTCTTTATGTTCAGATTTAAGTAAGTATTTCTGTGCTGCTGCATGACAGCGTAGCTCCGATTCTCTTACTCGCCAGCGACCAGTACTACTCGATTCAGGAAAATTCGTTTCTTCAGCAGCCTGAATGACTGAGTAAAATAGATTTTCTACTAAAGCATTTACCAATTGCAAATCTTGTTGTGTTGATATCCTTCGTCACCCTGATCCAGGATTTCTACTAACCGTACCGTTTATTCCCCACTTGCTTAAAATGTTACACATCGAATTTTTGTCAATATTATAAAGCAGTGCAATTTGTCTCATTGACCATCCATCTTCTGCTTTAGCAATAACTCCAGATTTAACTAAATCGCTTATATGAGGCATATTAGTTTTTTGCACAATTGCAATAAATTTTGACAACTAACTAACGATGTCACAAAAATTAAAGTTAGATGTACACAACTAGATTTTGGCAAAATACCGTTATAAGACTTGTCCTATTTATTTTTGCTCACAACCGTACTTCAGAATAATGAGAAAGATGCATGAATTTTAAAAATGCTTAGTTTTATAATTTTTCCATAATATGTACTATATAGGTTAATAATATAAAGGAAAAAACTCAGAAAAATTTCGCTTCATAAATATTCCACATTAAAATTTGAACTTTTGTGTAAACGAAACCACGTGACTGAAAACGCTATGATATTGCTTTGACGTCATTTTGACGTGACTAATTTGACCTGAATTTGCTAATTTACGTTGTTATTCTTAATCTTGTTATTAATTATTGGTTAATGTGACGGATAATGATTTCATAACATCCCTAACATATTGATCTATAACCACAGCATTCTTTTTAGATGTTTCAACGTTTTAACAATAATGACGTGACACTACTGGTTACGATTGTTAGGGACAGGGCGTTTTAATGGTTTTAAATGCAACTTCCTCATTATCAAAAATAAATAATGTTCCATCAATATTGGTTGATTCAAGTTAATAAGAAACGAAAACATAAGATGTCTTTAATTATAAATTTATAAAATATTTATGCAACTAAAGTTGAAAAATGACATTTTTCCAACTCCCGCGTCTTTATTTTGACATTTTAAATGACACAAAAATTTCCGCTTATTAATTTCACACAATATTAAAAATTTTCGGACATTTTTTAAGTTGCTATGGTAACAAGCCTCTGTTGATTGTTAAAAAGTGGTGGTATGAAATTTTCAGCTATAATATACCTAGGACATTGATAATGTACGAGATTATTTCTTTCATATGTCAAATCGATTTTTTTAACCAATCACAATATTTGAAATTCCTTAGAAACGAGGAATCTCAGTGGCTATTATGGACTCTACGGAGCGGCTATTTCCCATTGCCATGGCATTGGCTGAAAATAGTCCCTGATATTTTTAATATAACATATAATGATTATGTGATTAATTTTAATTAAATTTGTTTTTTGTTAACTTACTCCTATTTGATAATTCGATTTAATAAACACATATTATATAGCTGTTTCTTATGTTCATTAAGAAGGTAGAAATTTATATATCTCCAATTATTAACTCATTCAAGAAATAATCTAATAATATATAATTCAACCTTGATAAATTAGCGGCTATTATATTGTCACAATTTTTCTCGAATGCTCTCCAATTTGCCTCGACCACATTTGGCGTTAATAATCAAAGACTAAATCCCTCGAGCTAAAGCTCTCGGGCGTTAGTAAGATTATTAACGCCATGGTCTCGTCAAATTGACATCCATCGCACTCTCGAAAAATTGATGACAATATAATAGCCGACTATTTATCAAGGTCTTGTTATATTTCCCTTGATAATCTTATGACAATCGAAAGATCGTTGCCTTCGGCGTCGAGCTATTACTAAGCAACGTGCTTGAGAAATTTGTCATAAAATTATGAGGCACTTGTCAATGTCAGAGGGATATTCGGTCAGAAATAAAAAAAAAACATAAATATTCCCCATGCGTATTTGTGGCTTTTTGTAGTATTTATTGGAATTTTTCTTTGATTAGCGCGTTTATAGATTGAGAATTGGCATTGTAGTGGAGTAAAATTAGATTTACAGAGAAAATTTTACATAGAGCAACGCAACATAGAAAAATAAGTTTGTTTTGGTGAAGCTAAGAATACTCTGAGTTTTTTTATTGCGAAAAAGGGGTAAATCGATCATTTTTAAGGGTGGTTTTTCAGTTTTAATTTTTTCTGGACCCTTCAAAATGCTAGGTTAAAAAACGAGCACGGGACCCTTTTATTGTAAATGATCACGGAGTCTTCAGTTCAAATTTTGTGAAAATCGGTTCACCGCCTCCCACGATATGTATATAAGTATACTGAAAAAACGTCAAAAATTGAATTACGGCTAACTTGGCCAAAATTATATTATATATTATAATGAATAATTACACATATACTTGTGCTCGCATACGTGTAATACCGAAAATAACGGGAAATCGGCGCGCGCATGTATATACATATACATTTTGGTATATACCAAAAATGACAAAAAATCAGCTAAATTAAAAAAAAGTTATTTTTTAGTTACGTCACGTAAAAGTACATAATAATACCTTCATATTGGTAAATTAAAAATTTCGTTCGACCATTTGGGCAAATTGGGGAAAGTTTTGAAGATTTTGTAGAATTTGGACTAAAAATGGAATTGCGGCCAAACTGTCGGGTATTTTTTGCTAAAATTTGGCAGGCTATTTCATGGTTATATAGGTTAGTTTTGTCTAAGATTATATCCAATTCTGTTTAATTTTGGCCAAGTTAGCCGTAAGCGGTGAACCGATTTTCACGAAATTTGAACTGTAGGTTCCTTGATCCTCTACAACAAAAGGGTCCCATGCTCGTTTTTTAACTAGCGTTTTTTAAAGGGTCCAAAATAAATTAATACTGAAAAACAACCCTTAAAGATGACCAATTTACCCCTTTTTCGCGATTAAAAAAAATCTCCTCGAAGTGGAAAACTCAGGGTATTCTTAGTTTCACCAAAACAAACTTATCGTTCTATGTCGCGTTGCTCCATGTAAAATTTTTTCTATCGCCTTATTTTGGGATATTTTTACTCCATTATTGCCAAAACGTGACATTTTGAAATTTATTTGTAAGTCAAAGTTAAATAATTTTGTTGTCATTTTCCCTAAATGATGTTATCAGTGTAATGTTAAAATGATTGGGTGATTTGTGTCACATGACAACAGATAACGAAATTTAATTGGTTGTTAGAACTGTCAAAAAATTTTCAGTAAAAAATACGTTTTTCGTTACAAATAATTAAAACATATTTATTACCTATAAATCAATTTCAATAATGTACTAATTAGCTAGTTAATTAAAACGTGAAGACAACCATTGAAATATAAAATAGAGTACAGTAACACAACGAAAAATCGTTTCCAAATAATTAGAACCGAAAGAGAGTAAAATTTTATGAAAAAAATGTCAGTTGAAATAGACTGTTAGCATTTGTGGAAAGCACAGGTTTCTTCATATGTGGTGAATATGCAATGAGTCTAAATACTGTTTGTCTTCGGATTTGTTTATATATCTAACTTAACTAATAACCTAACTTTAAAGTTTATGCATAAAGACACATGTACCCCGAATCGTTGAGGGACTACATATGGGCAAATACAGCATAATACATGACAGTTTCTCGCCAAATCTGACTGAAAATTTTGAAAAATCGTCCTTTAACGTTTAACGTCTATCAAATATCTCCCTCTAGGGATCCTCTTGACGAACCAGAAATTCATCCTCATAAAAAACATCTCTGGCAAATTGCAGTGCTACACCACTATGATTAGAAAATGTATTTTGGTACTTAATTTTGTGATAGTTCCGCAGATGTGGATTTTCTTTCTATTTTCAAATATTTTCCTGGAGGTATTTTTACGTGTCGCATGCAGTTGGAACAAATATCTGTCAAGTCAGATTTTCAGTTCCTGAAAATCCCCCTGAATGATATTTTCTTGAGATTCGAACGGGTCGGTATTTGGTGCAAGATGGTAGGTTTTTAAGATTATCATTATTTTTAAAAAGATATTGATTTTTAGGTCCCTGCAGAGAAGCTGAGTGGATCTAATATCTTTGTTCCTGTCATTGAACCAGAAAGTTATGAAGGAGCTTTCCTTACAGGGCCAATGCATGAAGATATTAAAAACGGAAATATAAATCAAGTCCCCATCTTGTTAGGTTTCAACTCTGAAGAAATGATGATGGATCTTACGTCCGATCAAGGTAAAATATTTTTAGATGATCTACTAAAAGAATTTAAGAATACTAATCAATTTAACTAGAATTCACTCAACTTACCGGCACGTGTCCTAATGGGAACATTGAAAATTTACTCAATAGCATTAAATTTTACTGCGTAAATTAAATAAAGTAAACTTGTTTAATTTTAAAAATGTAAACTTATGCTGCCTTATGGCCAGATGTACAATTATGGTTGTAGAGATATAAGCAATCTTATATACGAAGCTCGAATTTTTCACAAATTTATACAAGCTTAGAGCAGCTCGACTGCTTCGACTGACGCTACAACTGCTCAATTCATGCTCGAGTCGGAACTGAACACTTTTCGCTTTTATTATATAGGTAACTATTCCATAATCATCAGTTTTATCTCTCGCCATGCTCTTATAAATGAGGTTAACAACGATGATTTGTAAAATAGTAGAAAATGCTAAATTCTCAAAGTCGCAAATTAGTTTTAAATATTCTTGTATGTTTCTTTTGCTTTATATTTAAAATATTTTTTATATCGTTTCTATGCTGCACATTTAGTAATAATATAATTATCGCGGCAATTAATATTTGCTCTCTTTAAGGGGAAAAGTACACTTCCACAAAACTAAAATTTCCATGCAAATTACAAACACGTTACACAAATTCCACATATATTGTGGAATTCCACACATATTGGCAATATAGGCAATGAACATGTTTTCATTAGATACCTAGAATGTAAAATGTTTGTAGATTAGTATAACATAAGCAATCTGGGTGTCCTGATGTTGACAACTGTTAAACATGGAAATATCCCTATTTGTTATTAGATCTAAATAAAACTCAGTATTTCAGTATAAACAATCAATCAATCAATAAGACTTTATTTCTTATTTTAATATAAAAAAGTACCTCTCCAGAACCCACACCGGGTCCGACCGTGCAACCACCGTGCTAATGTGGTGGCAGATTGCATGGCCGGGCGGAGTGGGGCTGGTTCGGCTAAAAAGAAAATTAAAACAACTAAACCTAGTCTCCTTCCGTCGCAGACGGATTATAAAAGATGTTAAAATTAGGAACATGTTTAAAGAACAAACTTAACAAAACTGAATAAAACCTACATACTAAATTAAAACACTCGCGCACTGATCACTTTTAATTTCGTATCTGACGCAAGCACCTCAATTTGAACGAGGCGCCTTCCGCGAGATAAGTCGATGCTGGGCTACGCATGGCTGGCCTAAACTTTGATTTTAAAAAAATTGGGTTGTATATTTCAGTATAAACAGTCTTGTGAAGACCTTCTTGTTTTTATAACCTCTATCTCGTGTATGTTTTCAGTAAAGCGCCTGCGCAGGCAAATTTTGCATTAAATCGTATTCATGTAGCACGCAATTTATTAGAATAGTTTAAGTATCGCCATTTGCTATGTATGTTGTATACTGCTACTTAAGTATGCAACAATAAGCTGGTGAATGCTACATTTACCGATCATTACGAACATTTAGTGTTTACAGTATATAAACAGGGTGTTTTTGCTGGCTAGGGATATTTTTATCGCTAATCTTGCAAAAAAACTGTGACAATATTTTTTATAGAGAATTGAAAGCCCCTCAATAAAGTATAGACATCTATATTTAGTTAAAGCAACAGTTACCGAGAAAAATTTAAACAGTATTTCACTGATTTTGGAAGATATTCTTCGAGATGGGAGTGGTGGAATGAAGTGGATCTTACTCAAAATTCAAAGCTTAGGATATAGGTACATACAACATAGAGTGAACAACTGAAAAAGAGCAGCCACTAATATGACGTATTAATAATCTGTAACAAGAAGAGTGAGGCGTTCCTAGAAATACATTGCACCATTAAAAGCAAATACAAACACACTTCAGAGTGTTAATTGTATTTATTTGCTGGTTTACTAGTACAGTACAATAAGAATGTAAATTATGTGATTCACATCTGGTAAACGGGCAAAGACCACTGTCAACATCTGTTGAAGTCGCTTCTTACAATTCGTAATAATGTACGTCCCCTGGACGTGTCTTCGCAAAAGTAGTTGGCCCTAAAGTGGATGTTCTTCCGCTTTTCGAATGTCCAGGGCGTATATTTTTCAAAAATCCATAGGACAAGCTTGTGCTGAGTATCTGAGTATTCAACTGCGCGCACCAGAAAAAATAATAGATAAATAATAATAAATAAATTACCTAGTATTACACATAAAACGATCTAACCGAAACTATTTGGGCATGCCGAGAATGAGATCTGCCCTCATCTCCGACTATAACTTCTGGTACTCCGTCCCGTGTTGCAGGCTAATTGGCGTTTGGCCTTGCATTAACCTGTGCACCACTAACCGAGCTTCACCTTGTATGAATATATGGAATGGTGGCAGGTCCAAGAGAACCTCAAGTGCAGCCGTAGGAGCAGTTTTTATGGCCCCTGTGGCGCACAAGCAAGCGAGCCTTTGTACGCCACTTAACAGTTTTATTGCTCCCGACTGCACCGCCATAGTCCACCATACCCCTGATCCATAAGTTATCATGGGTCTCACTACCCTGGTGTGTAACCACAGGTTCATCTGGAATTTAGCCCCCAGTTTTTTCCACATATTTGCCTACGCCTTCCCAGAGCGATTGTTGCTTTCTGTGTGACTTTTTGGATGTGGGAATTCCATGTTAATTTTTGGTCAAAAATGATTCCTAAATATTTTGCCTCACAGGCAAATGGAATTTACACTCCATTGAGCCTTAGGGGCTTTAGGCCTTGCAGTGCTCTTCTCCGTGTAAAATTGACGACTGTGGTTTTGTGAGGATTTATAGAGAGTCCTTCCTTACAACACCATTTGTCGACAACATGTAGGGCTCTTTGCAAACGCTCCGTTATTGTATTGGCGAATCGCCCCTTGACAACTATTGCTAGATCATCAGCATATCCTAAGCAATAGAAGCCTGTGGAAAGTTTCCGGAGGAGTTCGTCAACCAAGGTTGCCCACAGTAGTGGAGATAGTACACTTCCCTGGGGCAGCCTGTGCTCAGTTTCGCCTGAATGGGGACCTCACCTAGATTGGATATTATAATCCTATTATCTAGGCTGGCTTTAATCCACCGGCATATCACCGTTGGGACTCCTCTGTTTGATTAATGCCCTCGTTAGTGAGTGGGATGTCGCGTTATTAAACTCTCCTTCTATGTCTAGAAATGTTACTACTGCCTTTCTTTGTCCGTTAAGGATTTTGCTAGTGGTCTGTTTAATTCATCTAGCGCAAGGTCTGTCGACCTTCCCGGCTGGTATGCATATTGACGTTCACTCAGGGGATTTTCCCTTAGTAGTTCGTTTGTAATGTACCTATCTATCAGTCTTTCCATCGTTTTAAGTAGGAAAGAGGATAGGCTTATAGGCCTATATGACTTGGGCGTTTGGTCCAATAATCTACCTATTTTTGGTAGGTAAATGACTCTCACCTTCCGGCATATTTTTGGTATGTATCTCCAGGTCAAGCAGGCCCTGAATATTTTACATAAGTAAGGTATTAATATCTCTAGCCCATTTTAGGGCAAGATTGGATATATTCCGTCCATCCCAGGAGATTTGAGTGGTTGGAACTTACTTATTGCCCATCTGATTTTGTCAGGTTTTATAACCTCGGTGGCCAACCTCTAGTCCGCGAGTTTGTGCCGTTCTGACCTTTGGTCTGGATAATGCCTATCCTCTAGGTCTGCTAATATCAGTGAGCCAGGAAAGTGTGCCTCTATGAGCAATTTGATACTTTCCGTCATTCTTTCCGTGTAGGTTTCATCATCTTTTTTGATAAAACCTACTTCATTTACAGTAAAACCGTCTTTGGCCAAGACTCTATGGATTTTGGAAGCTACGGGACCATCACTGACCTCTTCGAAGAATCTCTTCCATGAGTCTCTCTTTGCTTTGCGGACCTCTTTATTGTACTACGTCAATTTGGCTTTGTAGGTATCCCAGTTTTGGTTGAATTTGGCCCCATTAAATAGCCTTCTAATCTCAGCCCTAAGGCCCTCCCCCTAAGTGATTATTCCACCAGACTGTTTTACCCCTAGTTTTCCTTGTTTTCTCCGGACAGTTTTCCTGGTAGGCAGCTACTATCGCCTCACTTACCTGTTCCACTGCCACTTCAAGGCTCTCTATGTTTCTTCCCGACGCTATTCCTCACTCCAGATACCCTCTCCTCTGAGGGACTCTAAATATCCTTCCCAGTTGGCATCTCGGGGATTTCTGAATTTTGTCTCCATTAGAGATGGGGTCTTGATGTTGATTCTGATGTGCCTATGATCGGAGCCTGATGGCTCTTCTGACAAGTGCCAGTTCTTGATAGTATCACTTACATTACCTGTACATAAGGTTATATCCAAGACGTACTGAAGTGACAAAAGTAGGTTTCCTGCCTATATTAGCTATTAGTAACCTTTCCCCTAGGATGAAATGTAATAACGACTTACCCCTGTTGTTGGTGTTAGTGCTTCCCCATACCGTGTGGTGTGCGTTGACATCACATCCGATTAGTAGTGGAAGGTTCCTCTCTCCGCAGTAGGCAACTATGTAGCTTAGTATCTCCGGAGGACAGGATCTTTCCTCACCTGGGAAGTAGGTGGAGCATATAACCCAGCTCTTCATACCCTCTTCCGTCGATGCTGTTAGAGTGGCTGTAACAAAATCGTCGGTGCAGAACACCGGAATTAGTATACACTTAACTCTACTACTGTATACAATACATGCTCTAGGTCTAATAGATCGTGTATTGTACAACAACTTACCTTGTGACGGCTTTAGGCCTGCCGGCCTTTCCTTGACTATCCAGGGTTCCTGCAGGAGGGCAATATCGATGCCTTCTTCCTCGAACCTCTGACATGCGATAGCCGAGGCAAACTTCGCACGATGGAGATTCGCCTGCAGAGCCCTGATTTCTTCTTTTATTGGGGTGAAGGTCCCAAAAATAGCAGGTCTTCCCCCCCCAATAACTTCTCCCACGATCATGGGCGTCCGCTTCTGGGCGACAGGCCTCTTGGGCGGACTGAACCCACATTGGCCGGACAAGTCTTGGTCGTCTTCGTCGGAGTGGAGCTCGTTCTCTCCTTCTCCTCCTCCCTTTTTTGTCCCTTCTTCCGAGGCCAATTTCTTGCCTTCCGGAGGTCGATGCTTGGTTGGAGGCTTCTGGACTTTGACGTCCTTTGTCACCTCTTGGATATGATCCCTGTTCCTTTGGGCGGAATTTAATCCTTCCCATTCCGAAGTAGGACTGTTTGTCCACTGTACACTTATCCCTTCTCGGACGGGGTCTTTGCAAATACCGTCCAGAGATTCGTGCTTAGGCCTTTGTTACTCACTCTTAATCTGGTGAGTATTCTGTTGGCCTCCAGTCTTTGGTCGGCGACGTACACGGTGTACGCGTACAGTGCCGGAATCCCGTCCCCCTCCAGCGTTTTGAGGCTTGCACCTTCCCAAGGCTGGAGCATAGGGACGACATTCCGCAACCATGCAGCGCTTGTCGCGCATCCGCGCACGCCGCCAAGAGGTAGCCTGGCCTGTGTGTGGACTAGGTAAAGCGCACTTGAGGCCCTCCTACAGGAATACTTTCGTAGGGGTGCATGATGGAGCTTTGGACGGCCTTCAGCCTCTCCTGCTCCATCGTTTCCATCGGGAAACCGTCCTGCACCACCGCGACCTTTACGGCGGAGGGGGTATCCTTGAAGGATAGCTCCTCCAATTTTGCCCTCTGTTTCCCCCGCTGGCCACTGGGAGGTGTGACAATTTTCTGTCGAAACCTTTTTTGGGCCTTGGTTCGCCCTTACTGGTCCGTCTCCTTTACCCCGCTGGGCCCTTGAATGGCCTTCTTGGGGTTTTTTGTCATTGCTTGGCTTTCCTGGACCCCGCCAAAGTTGCTCTTGATTCTGGCCCTTTCAGCCTCGTAAAAATCTCGACCAGCTTTGACAAGATTTTGGACCCTCTTTTTTGAGACTTCGGACGGACAAGCAGCTCGCAATTCCACGTATGTCATTAGGTCAACCTCCTCTTCGGAATTGACCCTAATGCTCCTCCCCTTGGTGTAATATTTATTATTTTTAAACTAATAATGATGCAGATTACTTTTAAACAGTTTTATTATTATTTTCTTGACATACACATTCTAACTTAATCAAACTAAACTTTTTTGCCCTCTAGATTCACATTTAAATATAAACATAACTGTTCATCAGATCATAACACTTAACTAAATAATTTCACTGCATATTAAGTGTTCATCAGATCTTAACACTATTTATATATATATTTTGGGATGTGCTTGAACTTTCAGCCTGAGCACCTCCCTGTCCCTTGGGTACTTTGGGCTCTTTAGCCTATGACCGCTGGAAGCAGGGCCGGCGAGCGTTCCCCTTTCCACCACCCGGGGGACACGCCCGATGGGGTTTCAGTTTCCCCCATGGATTTTGTAATATAGAAACGAGTGGTTCTGACAAAATAAAATATAAACACTGAATTTTTTATGCCTATTCAAATAGGTACGAATATATTTCGTAATGCACACTGTTGAGTTAATTTTTTTTATATTTTAGGCTTGGAGTCACTGAAAATCTCTGCAAAAGATATCGATGAAAACTTAAACAAAATTGTTGATAATATATTTCCCATGAAAGAAGAAGATAAATATATAGCCGGAGAAGCCTTGAGAAAGATATATACAGACGGGCAATTTCAGGATGATATTGCAGCATTCATAAGAGTGAGTTGACTTTCATTAAGTAAATGTATAAATGTATAGATATTTCGGGGAATTTATCAAACACATTCATATATACAGATCTATGAACACTCACATCTTCCTGATATATTATTATGCAAAAATATTTATTAAACAAGAGGTACAAAAATAGCACAGAAAATAAATTTTGAAAACTACAAACAGTTATCGAGTACATACTTGATACCTCGCTTGTTATTATTGCATCTTAACCAGGTATTCTCGAGTTCATGAGTTGCGATGAATTTATAGTTAACACACATGATACCTTGATAGGATGCAACTGTCCCCCTACTTTTCGTTTAAGCGAAACGTACATAGTTGCCACTTTTACTATAAAGTTTGTATCAACTAAAAACGAAATTTAAATATTATGCGTGTTTCGATTCGCAGTAGTGCATTCTTGTTGGTACAACGAGAACTATCTAGTCCACTACAAATCAATTTCAAAATCAGTTAAATAATTCTTAGTGTATTTTTTATATTTTTTAACAATAGTTATAAATATGAGAATAGGTAAAACACTTGTTTTTTCAAATATAATCTATGTTTTGTGGGTTGGTAGCTTTATGCTTTTTTAAAGACTTTTAAATAACATTTATAGGCAAAATAATTTTTATTTCTGCATAAAATATAGAACGGAAAACTAATACAACACACATTCTAAATCTTCTTTTTCATTCTCGGCTTGGACTTTTCTGAACCAATTCCTTGCTGTCCCCGGAAATATTCAATAAATTTTCGATCAAATAGTTGAAAGGAATTGCGCCACTTAAGAAACTCTCTTTAGGTATATGTGTGTGTGTATATATATATATATATATATATATATATATATATATATATATATATATGATATTACGTATGATTTGCAGGAAACAACTACTCAGCGGGCAAATACCCCGACCTGCATTGAATTATACCTTACAAATCATGAATGGTAGCCAATGTCATTTGTCAATTCCCCGACCAGACATAGACCGGTTTCGAACTTATTAGTTCTCATCAGTATGCCATAGGTCGTGGAACAGACAAATGACAGTGGCCAACGTGCTAGTTTTATACAAACTGATGTAAATGGTGTACCGGTGAGAGGTAAGTGAATCCTCTGCTGTGGTCAAATGCTACTATACGCCAGACATTATAGATGTCTCCATGGTGTATAGCGACTTGCTATTTTGCAAGTACCGAGAGCGGCGACCTTCAGCCCTTGGTGGACTTAACCTATACTGATATTACGTATGATTTGCAGGAAACAACTACTCAGCGGGCAAGTACCCCGACCTGCATTGAATTATACCTTACAAATCATGAATGGTAGCCAATGTCATTTGTCAATTCCCCGACCAGACATAGACCGGTTTCGAACTTATTAGTTCTCATCAGTATGCCATAGGTCGTGGAACAGACAAATGACAGTGGCCAACGTGCTAGTTTTATACAAACTGATGTAAATGGTGTACCGGTGAGAGGTAAGTGAATCCTCTGCTGTGGTCAAATGCTACTATACGCCAGACATCATAGATGTCTCCATGGTGTATAGCGACTTGCTATTTTGCAAGTACCGAGAGCGGCGACCTTCAGCCCTTGGTGGACTTAACCTATACTGATATTACGTATGATTTGCAGGAAACAACTACTCAGCGGACAAATACCCCGACCTGCATTGAATTATACCTTACAAATCATGAATGGTAGCCAATGTCATTTGTCAATTCCCCGACCAGACATAGACCGGTTTCGAACTTATTAGTTCTCATCAGTATGCCATAGGTCGTGGAACAGACAAATGACAGTGGCCAACGTGCTAGTTTTATACAAACTGATGTAAATGGTGTACCGGTGAGAGGTAAGTGAATCCTCTGCTGTGGTCAAATGCTACTATACGCCAGACATCATAGATGTCTCCATGGTGTATAGCGACTTGCTATTTTGCAAGTACCGAGAGCGGCGACCTTCAGCCCTTGGTGGACTTAACCTATACTGATATTACGTATGATTTGCAGGAAACAACTACTCCTACTATATATATATATATATATATGTAGTGGTGAGAGGTAAGTGAATCCTCTCATGTGGTCTAATGCTACTATACACCAGACATCATGGATGTCTCCATGGTGCATAGCGACTTGCCATTTTGCAAGTACCGAGAGCGGTGACCTTCAGCCCTTGGTGGACTTAACCCATATACTGTTATTATACATGATTTGCAGGAAACAACTACTCAGCGGGCAAATACCCCGACCTGCATTGAATTATACCTTACAAACCATGAAAAATTGGTAGCCAATGTCATTTATCAACTCCCTGACCAGACATAGACCGGTTTCGAACTTATTAGTTCTCATCAGTATGCCATAGGTCATGGAGCAGACAAATAACAGTGGCCAACCTGCTAGTCTTATACAGACTAATGTAAATGGTGTAGTGGTGAGAGGTAAGTGAATCCTCTCATGTGGTCTAATGCTACTATACACCAGACATCATGGATGTCTCCATGGTGCATAGCGACTTGCCATTTTGCAAGTACCGAGAGCGGTGACCTTCAGCCCTTGGTGGACTTAACCCATATACTGTTATTATACATGATTTGCAGGAAATCATGTATAATAACCATATATATATATATATATATATATATATAATTTATATGATTCTATTAATAAAAAGGACACTAAGTCTCTTTAAGAACTCGGACGTACTATTGCCCCAATCTGTGTAAATATATAAAATATTTGTGATTTAATTTGCAGTACAACAGTGATTCAATACTTACTACACCTATTACCAGACATGCTGATCTACAGTCCAAATATACAGACGTTTACTTGTATCAATTTTCCTATAAAGGATTATTAGGACGATTAACCACAAAAGTAGGAGGTAAGTATACACAACAACATATGAAATAAATACCTGGCCAAAATCATGCCAAATTATTCAAAAACTAATATCAGGATTCATAACTTCTGGTTAAAGATGTTATCATCAAACTAAATTGCATTACTGTTTTTATTATTATTATTTTTTTTTTTTTTTTTTTTTAGAGAGAAATTGAATTATCTGTAGTTGCATTAAGAATAGAATTTGACCAGGTTTGCAAATCAGATGAATCATAATAATCAAATAAATTCGAATAAGTAGAAAAATATATTTTATTCAAGAAGAAAGTTTAACATATTAGGATAACAAGAATAAGAGTCGTCAATAAAGTAACTCTTGCTAGAATGAAACAAAATTCTAATAAAATATCTTGGAAAAGGTATTAGAAAAATAAATTTGATTTTTGCTCGTTTTTGCACTATTGTTTAATTAATATTTTTGAAATCAAATGGTCAAATTATCCTACAAACTTTCTAGCAGGTTTTCCAGTCCTACGTCATGAAAGTGTCAGTTCCACGATAATGTTTACCGCCTGCGTAGAACTTTGCATACCTTTACCAAGAATTTTTGCAAAATGAAAAGTTGAAAGACTCGTCAAAACGAAGCCACTCACGAAAATTCAGCATATTAGTAATCACTTTAAAAAAGGTGCGTCGGACCCCCGACTAGTAGTTAAAATAAAATTCCATATTTCCAAATATTTTCTATCGGATTGACATCGGGACTGAAACTAGGACCTGGCAGCACTTCCACATTTTGAATTTGAAACCACTGCGTTACAAAATTGGTGGTGTGGACTGGACAATTATCTTGTTGATATGTGGAAGAATTATTGGGATACATATACAGTAGATGGAACCTTACGATTTCTAAAATGTCTATATAGTTTAAAGTATTAAACCTTCCCTCAACTCGCCAGCAAACACCAGGCCCATTGACACATCTTATCCAGTCTCATACATTAACAGTAAAACGTCCAAATCTAAAAACAAGGGAACTAATATATCGTTCTTCAAACCTTATTGTGTGGATGATAAACACGAATTTGGTCGTTACGTTAAGTCGACTGGAATGTCTTTTCGTCAGTAAAAAAAAATCCCCGTTCCAAAATTGAGGGGCACGGTAAATATATTTTATTGCAAACATTATCCTCGACTGCCGCCGTTCTACAGTTAATAACATTTTTTTATCAGTTAGGCGGTTTTTTAATTCAAATTCATTGATCTTTCTGCTGCCGATAGGTTAGAGCTAGGAAATCCAGTACCAACCACAGCATCCCTCGCCGTTAAAAATGGATTGTCCCTTAAGTATCCCAAAAAAGCAGCATCCTGTTAAGGGTTGGAAAGTTTGGGACGACCTGAACCAATTTTTCTTTTTAATGAATTTTCTTGCTCCTCAATTTTCAATATAGCTTTTTATTTCTATATAACTGTACTGAAGCACGAATTGTTCATCCAGCTTTGATTCTGGACGAGACGAAACATTTTTATATATTTAGGACTGATTCGGCTAAAAAGAAAATTAAAACAACTAAACCTAGGCTCCTTCCGTCGCAGACGGATTATAAAAGGTATTAAAATTAGGAACATGTTTAAAGAACAATCTTAACAAAACTGAATAAAAACTACATACTAAATTAAAACACTCGCGCACTGATCACTTTTAATCACTTTTAATTTCGTATCTGACGTACGTACGGCACTTCAATTTGAACGAGGCGCTTTCCGCGAGACTTTGATTTTTTTTAAATTTGCGTTGTATATGTTTTGATTTTCTAAACAATTGTGAAATTGTAATTTTTGACAATCTGTGACATGGAATAACTTACGATAAACAATTATTCATATCAGCCGGGTTTACACAAATGTGACAAGACTTGTCTCTCATGTTAATACTTGTACGCTTTTTCAATGATTATATATATGTACATAAATTAACGGCGCGAACGACAACATTCGTCATTTCCTGTATACCACCATCACTAAAAATGATTTGGCACGAGCTTCTATCAAGAACCGGGAAATATGTGCTTTGGTTAGGACATTTGACTCTTTTTGATGATAACTGCTCAACCGCTGCAAAAATATCTCCAAAGCAGTAAACTTCTTTGTATCAATATTTTTGTTTAAAAAAATTTCAGTCCACAGTATGAATAGAGCGACAGCAATATAGGGCTTTCCGTATCTTTTTTTTTACCTTGAACGTAGGTCTTTTCGTTTATATGCTACTAGATTAAAAGTTTGAGAAAAGCAGTGATGTTTATACGGTCCATACGGCCTTAATTTTTATTGATGTCTTTTTGTAGTGAAACTGAAAAATGAGTAGTTAAAATTAGAAAAACAAAACTCGTTGAGAAAGAACGTTTTGCTTAACTGCTGGTTATACAAATAACTATTTTCTCTCATGTCGTGAAATGTCTCGAAAAGAGTAGATAAAAGTTATGTTATTTTGCATCATATTCTTAGGGTCTTAAAACCCCATTTTTGTGATAAATTAAGATGGTGTGATCTTGACAATGATCTTTCTTGGTAGCAAATGTTATCAAAAATGTAAATGTTTTTAAAATTGTTTATTAAAAGTAACAGTATTTTTAATATAATTTTGGCATGGTTCGTCCGCTTAAAATATTCGCTTTAGATAATTTTGGCTGCTCAGCCTCATTCAACATACATTCATTTTCTTTAGGAACATAATTACTACTACTAACTTTATTTAAATTGCGTTACTTTCGCTGACACAGTGTAAATATGCATTTCTAGTTTTTACTTTAGCGAAATAAAAATATTTTAAAAAGATTCTTTTATGTAGTTGTTATATTGCATTTACTAGTAGCAGTTATCCAATCCCTTCTAACTTGTAACGTAAAACCGTTATTGTTCCAAGCATACGTATACTACTTTCATAATGAATTGTGTATTAATTTTGATATTATTTCGTAGATTTGGACATCGATGGTGTCGGGCACACTGAAGATGTACGTTATATATGGAATGATGACGGTGATGAGGGTAATACCGATTTAGATCAATATCCGGTAGAAGATATACTGACTCATCATCGTATTCTAAAATTATGGACCAATTTTGTAAAGTATTCGTAAGTAGAACCTGTTCATACTCACCATTGTTTGTAAATTAAAGCCATAGCAGAGCCTTGCTTGACCATAATCGTTGTTACTTTTGTACGATTGGCTTCAGAAGGCATGTCAAATTAATTTTAATCGAGGGGTGGAGACTACTTGCATTGCATGTGGAAGATACGCCAATACGATCAAACGTTGATATTTAAACTGGCAGATATATTAAAAACCTTTTAACTTCCCACAGTAGAGGTATAAAAAATAGTAAAAACTCACCTACTTGGCCAATCATGTCATAGCCATTACAACCGCAATAATACATATGGTTGAGGGTTAATATATTAGATATCGAAAGTAACCAACACGAGAGAAAGTTTCAAAAAATAAACCACATTTTGAACAAAGATAACACAGACAAGTCTAAAACGGATATTGAAGATAGGATCCTTGTTTACACATATTTGATTTTAATCGATTCCATAATGACAAAAGCACCTTGTAACACGTCAGGAAAAGCGAGAACTTGCCTTTATTTTTCAATTTTTAATAGTTTAATTTTTGTGTTGTTAAACTCTGTGTTATCAAACAGAAATATTTAAAAAAATATTAAAAGGTCTTTAGATAATTTTAATCTAAAATTCTGGTGGATAATTCTGCGTGAGCAATGGATTTTTAATTAATTACAGTACGCCCTGCTTGTATTTCTGTTTCTGCATGTTTCTCACAGTTCCTCATCGTATTCTGTATATTTATGTGTAGTCAATCGGTTATTTTTCAAAGGTATAATTTTCTGAAGCTATATACGGTGGCTACTTTTCATATTGAACAGTATTGCTACATCGCAAACCATAACATTTACAAAGTCAGTTTAAATCGGAAAAAGTTTCATATTTTGGAGACTAATGAAATGGGTTAGAGAAATTGAAAATATTTCGATTGGTAAAATCAGAGATAGCTTATTTTCTTTTTTTTTTCTTATATATAGTTCGTACGAAAACTCTAGTCAGTAGAGCCAGGGGCGTGCGGATTTACGAGTTTTGTAAATTCTCTAATATATATGTTTACGCTGTTACCTATTTATTTTCCTTAAGTTTGGAGAATTTTAACGAATAACATCAATTTCGAAGGAATGAAAGTCTTCGGATTGAGTTAATTATGCATGAACTATCATATCTTAAACTTAAAATAGTATGCTTAAATCTGGCAACATTCTCCACGTATTTAGCGGTGTTTGGTGCGTTAAACCGTTATAACTCAGTTTAAAATCAGTGTACATAAAGTGCGTCGTTTATCAGTTGGGCGGTATTAATTTGTTGTTTATAAATTACGTATTTGTGGTATCATAGTGCCTTAAAATTTTATTGTTTATGAATTGGGCGGCATTAATTTTTTTTTTTATAAATTACGTATTTGTTGTATCACAGTGCCTTAAAGTTTTATTTTGTTAATGCTTTAGTGAAAATAAGTATAATTGTGGGATATCGTAATATTTTTAAATGTGCAAAAATGGAAGCGGTTCCCGGTTGTTCAAAAGAAGTGGTAAAAGTTCATACCCCTAGAAAGTCTCCATTAAGCTTCAAGGAAAAGAAAATTATCTTGAATGTATATCATGCATTGAAGAAAGATCATCCCATGGTACAGAAATCAGGATCAACAGGTTTAGTTAACATGACCAATTACAGAATTTTAAGAGAAGAAAAAAATGAAGGGGATGTTCAGAAATTCCAGAAAAATGGAATTCGACGTAAAGTTCATAAATTCTTCTATGATAATGAAATCCCTACTGTTAAGAAAATTTTACAGTCCCTGAATGATTAGAACATATACCCAAAATGAGCAAATCGACGTTAAAAAAATGTTTGCATGATGAACTTTGTATTTGCAAAAGAAAAGAGGAATAGCCTCCTACTAATGGTATTATTTGTTAGCAATTTCGGATAATTAGAGCTGCCCGTGAAAGAGGAAGAACATGCTATTATTTAGATGAGACGTGGTTAAACGAAAGACATACTGTAACGCAATTTTGGCAAGATAGAAATGTAAAAAGTGTTCGTCAAGACCATATGGAAGATTTTTCAACAGGATTAAAAATGCCAACGGGAAAAGGAAAACGCTTAATAATAACGCACGCAGGAAGTGATTATATATATATTCGTGGAAGATGGAGTTCTATCGCTCGTGTCGAAGAAAAGTAGCGATTATCATGAGGACATGAATGCGGATGTTTTCGAGGAAAGGTTTGCAAAAATTCTCGCTAAGATTGAACCCGAATCTGTAGTTATTATGGATAACACCCCGTACCACAGTCGATTACTGGAAAAATTACCAATCAGTGCATGGCAAAAAGCGAAAATTCAAGAATGGTTAGATGGTTAAGGTATCCTATTCGATCGTGCTTCGCTGAAAGCCGAACTGCTAACCCTAGCGAAACAGCATCCGCCGATATATAAGAAATATATTGTGGATGAAATGGCTAAAGTTAGAGGTATTGAGGTATTACGGCTGCCGCCTTACCACTGTTAAGGATGACAGGACAGCATTGTCGACTGACATTTCTTGATTGTTAGTTTGTTGTAGATTATATTTGTATTCACAAAGAAAAATATTTGTTTGTTTAATGGAGATTCCACGCAGAACTGTTAATGCTTCTACTGAACAAAAACGGTTAATACTGGAGTTTATAAAGAAAAATCCAAAACTCGCGTCTGGTAAATTTTCTAATGAATTTACTCAAAAAGATGGCCAACGTAGAAAACTGGAGGAGGGCCTTATGAAATAAACACATTTTCCATATTTTCAGTGTTCGCAATATATTGTAAATCGCCCATTATCAACAAATTACAACACAAGAGACTTTTTGATTTATACCATATTACGAACATAATAAATTTAAAGATTTTGAAGTAAAAAATTAGGTTATATCATCGTTCTCACATTTACCGATTGTCAAAATCCACTCGCTGTTTAATGCGAATACTCGAATGTCTTGCGAATGATCAAGAATATCTAGTATGAATTTTCATTCGCATTATGCTGGTATGCGAGTAATTTTTAAAAATGCGAAGTCAAGAATAGCACTGCAGCGCTATTCTTGACATCCTTCGCAGTTGTGCGTATACGTGTTAATGCGAGCGGTGTATTTGCGAACACTTCCAACGGATGGTACTCTCGACTGCACTTCGCATATGTACACGAACGAAATTAATCGCACGTAAACTAGCACTTGGCAACATCTCAGTTTAGAAAAATATCTAATTTCACTCTGTTAGGGATGACACTGATGACAGAGAACAGCATTGTCGACTGACATTTCGTGATTGTTAGTTTGTTGTAGGTTATATTTGTATTCACAAAGAAAAATATTTGTCCGCTAATAATTTATTGTGTAATGGAGACTCCACGTAGAACTGTTAATGATTCTACTGAACAAAAACGGTTAATACTGGAATTTATAAGGAAAAACCCAAAACTCGCGTCTTGTAAATTTTCTAATAAATTTATTCAAAAAGATGGCCAACATAGAAAACTGGAGGAGGACCTTATGAAATAAACACATTTTCCATATTTTCAATGTTCTGTAAATCGTCCATTATCAACAAATTACAACACAAGAGACTTTTTGGTTTATACCATATCACGAACATAATAAATTTAAAGATTTAGAAATAAAAAATTAGGTTATGTCATCGTTCGCATATTTACCGATTGTCAAAATCCACTCGCTGTTTAATGCGAATACTCGGATGTCTTGTGAATGATCAAGAATATCTAGTATGAATTTTCATTCGCATTATGTTGGTATGCGAGTAACTTTTAAAAATGCGAAGTCAAGAATAGCGCTGCTGCTTTCCCTCAAACAATAGTAGGGTAGGCGCGTTCTCTTACTTCGTGTGATATGAATAACCACTTGTGTTCGTGAATACGGTTTTAGTTATTTAAGCGCGTGTATTATTCCGTCCTTTTCTAATTATTGATGCAGATCTGTGACAACTGCCAATATCACGAATCACGAGGTGATTATCAAACGAATGACAAATATAAAACTGTGATACAGTTTTGTACAATTATCGGCCAATGCCCACAAATTTCACTTCAGAGTTAATAACATTGTTTTCGAAATTTAAACAAACGTTAATGTTATATCTGCCTAAAACATGGGTATGTGTGCTGTTGAAAACTGCAGGACCAATAATAACAAAGAAGCCAAGGTATCTGAAAATAAGTGTCGTTTCTTTTCATTTCCAAAAAAGACAATATGTAAAATATGTGTTCAGAAATGTTATTGTGTTACATTGTTTGTTACAATCTTGTTATAGTTAAAGGCTTCTATTTTTTTAAAAAGCCATAAATTTTGTATCTAAAAGAAGTGCCAATACGTTAAAGATTATGTTGGTTGTACTCGTATTGTTTAGTTATTAAATATAATGTTACGTAATATATATTTTATATATCTGTGTCATACACAAAATATTTCAATATTTGTGACAAACATCTAACAAAACAGTCCATATCCAGACGTTTTGAGCGAAAACGCTACATCGATACATAAATATTGTTATAGTTGAAGTAAACAGTTCCCGGCAAATAAAAAACGCAACTTTACGACGTCATTAAAATACCGGACTCTTTGTACTGCTGTTCGCAAATTGACTCGCTTACCTTTAGAGGTTTTTAATGTGTGTCGGGTCGTTTGATGACAGGCATGGGCGCCATGGCCCGCGGCGTTATAATTATGTCGTACAGTTTTTGTTGCGTTTTTTGAGTGTAGGGAAGTCCTTACCTGGACTATACGGGTTTACACCCTCCAGTGCCCAAGATGGAACATTGGAGTGAACTAGTCCGGTTCCAGGTAGGGTCCAACAACAATATAGGCCAGGCGACAGGTCGACAAAAAAGCCTCAATAAGGAAATAATTAGTGGAAAGCTGGAAATTGCTTTAATCGCTTTATTTGGACCCAGATATTACTCTCCCAAGTTTTCCCACTCGAGCGAAGTCGGCGTTGGCCCTTCTGGCCCTAAGAAGGTACCATTTTTCGGTTTTTTGCAAGTATCTCCCAAACCATCAACTTTATCAACAAAATACCTATTATAAAAAATAATCTAGAGTAAATTACTACTACTGCTACAAAAAAGTTCTTTACCGTTTGTCTCTAAAGTGAACCGTTACGATGCTACGACCATTCAAAGTGGAGCCCTTTTTGATTCTTGCGGAACAGTTATCGAAATCATATGCCATATCAAAGTTTCTACATGTTATAAATATTTGTCAGCATTCCAGGTGCCTAGCCACAACCAACTGGCCCGCTTTGTCAATTTCATCGGGGTTTACGTTCACGTCTCGGAAAACCCTAACAGCTGTCTGCAGTTCCTCATTACTCTTCAGCAGTGTTACGAATTTCATTTTGCCCTGCCTGAAAAACGAAGACGTTGTATCGCACCCACTAAACGTATGCAATTAAAGACTGGATCAGGAATAAACACAATCATTATTGGAGGAACATACCAGGTAATCGACATGGGAAAATACTTATTGAAGGACCATGCCCAAAACAAACTGCAGAACTGCTCCCAAAGAACAGGTTACAGTTGAGAATTATAACAGGCCTCTTGACGGGACATTTTCCTGTTAAGAAGCACCTGCACAGAATTGGCAAGTTCGATGGCGACCTTGACTGCAGATTCTGTGGCAAGGTACCAGAGACAGTAGACCACTACCACTACTCACAGTAGACCATATTATATATGAATGCGAGGCACTGGCCCGCAGAAGATATATTTACGGGCAAACACAAACAGACCCGCAAAGCGTTAAAACTCGCCCATTCTCAGACCTGTATTACCTCATCAGTGGCACAGGAGTATTAAAATGGGCAGTGTAAATCGGAACAGGGAGTGCACAATAAGCCCAAGAGGCTGCAGTGCAGTCGGAGTGTTACAGACGACCCTGTGGGGAGGGGTTTTAGTCAGTAAGAGTCTGACACTGACCCAGCTCAGGTTGGGAGCCCATGAGGGTTTCCCCTCCTCGTCAAAAAAAAAAACGTATGCAACAAGAGGATGTTTTCTTGCACACACGGCTCGAGATTGAAACTTGTTGTGCAAAATAGTTGTTGTTTGGTTGAACCTTTGCCGGGTTTCATAAAATATATTTTCGTGGAGGGTGGCACACGAGCCGCCAAGATGACCAGGATATCTATATCTTCAGCCACTATAATGACCAAATTATTGGGCCGAGATAACTCGAGTGCGGTGGTAACGATGAGCACATCGGCATCTTCTGGACCTTGTCTGGTTTCGATTCCTTCGCTTTCGAATTTGACGCACAACAAGTCGATCAATCTGCTGCTGTGGTATGGGAGCAGCGTTGCCAGTTGTATGGGAGGCCGAGCGCGGCAAGCCAGCTGCATGTGCAGGTATTACTATCCCCACGTACATAGTGTTACCAGCGCCCTCGGTGAGAAAGTAATGAAGTCTACTTGTAAAATGTACTGAATCTGAACTGAATGTACTTACTGACCATTTTCTTTATTGGTACCTGCATTAAAAACACCTGGAATGCTGACAAATATTTATAACATGTAGAAACTTTGCTATGGCATATGATTTCGATAACTCTTCCGCAAGAATCAAAAAGGGCTCCACTTTGAATGGTCGTAGCATCGTAACGGTTCACTTTAGAGACAAACGGTAAAGAACTTTTTTGTAGCAAATTTACTCTAGATTATTTTTTATAATAAGTATTTTATTGATAAAGTTGATGGTTTGGGAGATATTTGCAAAAAACCGAAAAATGGTACCTTCTTAGGGCCAGAAGGGCCAACGCCGACTTCGCTCGAGGGGGAAAACTTGGGAGAGCAATATCTGGGTCCAAATAAAGCGATTAAAGCAATTATTTCCTTATTGAACTACCTGTCGCCTGGCCTAATATGTCATCTAGGTAAAAATTATTGTGAAAAGGATTTTTTAAATTTCTGTCCAAAGTAGCAGAGTCAGCTCCAGGGAGAGCCCGAAAACAAATTCTTATTTAATCAAAGAAAGTTTAAAATAAAAATTGTTTAAAGTGTAAAATTACAACAGAAAAGCTGTTTGTAAATTTCTTGTCAAATCACAAGGGCGGCTTCAGAAAAACTTTCGACGTATTTAAAAAATGTCTCGAATAAAATTTGTTCATGATAAAGAACTTTCAAAATACTTTCTTTCTTCAAATTATCATTAGAGGGGCAGAGGCAGCTCCAGGTGGAGTCCAAAAACAAATTTTCGTTGAATCAACAATTTTTAAAATAAAAATTATTCCAGGTAAAAATTACATGGAAAAGGTTTTTTGCAAATTTCTCGTCAAGACAATTTTTTCAAATTCAAAAACCGCTTCAAGTAGAAATTACTCATGATGGAAAATTACATAAACATGTATTTTTAGAATCTATCATCGGAGTGATTACAGGAAGGGCCCAAAACAATTTTTCGTCGAGAGAATATTTCTAGCAAAAATTATCCAGAGTGGAAAATTGAATTGAAAAGGTTTTCTACGATATTATCGTCTAAAAACCATGTTTTGTCGAACCCCTTTTTAAAAATTTCAAACAGCAATATGGGCTCAAAAATATTTTTATCGAATCTCCTCAAAAATTTTTTACCTAATTTTCAAAAATAATTTTAAAAAATTTAATACTTATTAGGAATTGTATCGAAAACCCTCTTTGCAAATTTCTCGTTAGACTAAAAGTTGAAAAGAAAAATTGCATTTAAGTTAGTTTTACGTTCTACCAAAAAGGTTTGGAAAGTTAAAAATATGTAAAATATGTTGTAAATTTTAATGTTTAATATAGGCATTATGTTATTATTATATATTCAGAATATGGAATGAAAGTAGTGGGTAAGGGTGTACCTACCCGAGATCAATTTTTTCCATTTCTTTTGCATCTACAGATTTGATAAGGCATCTGTAACCCATTTCAAAAGGAAAACATTTACCAAGTATGTGTTGTATGAGCTTAAAAATTATGTTTGTGAAATAGGCATAATTTTTCTAATCTTCAAATTATTTTAAACTTTTTAGGAATCCAACTCCCGTGGAGGATCCACTTTTAGAAAAAGTAATATGGACAAAGGTGACTCCAAACAGACTGACTTATTTAGATATAAATGACAATCTAGAAATAAAGACATATCCAAAGAAATATAATAAATGGAAAAGCGTTATAGATGCATATGCTATACCACCATTACCTGTTTACTAAAATGTAATACTTAATTCATTTAAATAAATGTATTAACGAACAAAATTGTATTTTAATACTTTTATATAGAACCATCAATCTAGCAGTAGTAGAAAGTATTTATTTTGAGAAAGTTGACGCCTCAGAAAGGAATCTGTTATGTGTTGAAAATATTTTTGAGCGCATAAAGGGGACCTTTCACCAAGAAATGGAACGACATACGATAGATTTGCTCAGGCGCAACAGCGGGCAATGAAAGAACACCCAGATTTGAATTGTTCGATCGCAAGTAGCTCCAACGTCAGCAGTAGGTAAGTTGATTAGTTGTGCTCGTAAAATTTATTGTTAGTTATAGGTTATATGTTCTCCTTCTGACTCAAATCAGTCAATACATATTGTTACGTGATTACACCCTCCAGTAAATAATGTACGTAGGTTCAATAAATTGCAACAAGAATCTTCACAAACCACTGATTTTTTAATAAAAGAAATTACAACTAAACTAAATTTCTATAGTTTTATAGGTGCTAAATGGCGGTTTGCCAGTTGTCTCTCCGTTAGAGAGCAGCACATAACAATATTAAAGAGGCGTTATAAAATGTTTTTTATATGGTAGAGCTCAAATAATATCATCTAATAATGAAATATGAAATAATGAGAAACAATTTATCAAAGAGGTTCTAATAAACAACCAATTCCTGAAATCTTTGTTGTATAAACTCTCGCAAATATTGAAAATAGAAATAATCACCTAGGACAAAGACATGAACGTCATTGCCAGACATTAATTCCTTATGTATATGGATATTGAACTACGCCGTATAGGTAATAAATTTGATGTTAGAATGGTATTTCAAACGGGAAACACTTTGAGATCTACTTTAACAAAAACAATACCATTAAACCAGCAATAAAATACGAAAAACTGTATTTACAGTATCCAGAGTGTGATAATGTGTGTGAGTCGTTCAGACCTTTCAGTGTGAAATTAGATGAACACAAAAGTTACATTAGAAAAGATTAAATTTAAAAATCAAATATTTACAAACACACTTGGGAAACAGACGCAGAATAAAGTGGGACCCGGCAAATATTTTAATTAAAGAGGCAGATAACAAAAAAGAAAAATTAAAAAATCTGCAATAGTAGTATTAAATGAGGATAAATGCGTATCTAATTGTTCTACATATTTTTGCACGACATGGTTGCTAATGTTAAAAGAGGAACTTAACAAACGTAACATCATTATAATGTATTTAACATACACAGCATATAAGAATTGTCTGCATAACTTTGAGAAATGAAACAGATTTGATTTCCATACCATCAAATAAATACTTTATGCTTATTTTATTTATAATTTGTATAAGTTAGCAAAAAGTAGCCGCTTACTAATCTTTTGACATAAACGCAATAGGCGTAGAGGATATTTTTTCGACAGGAAGTGGGCCCTTCACTATAGGTTTTTGCTCTTTTAATTGGTATATCTCCATCCCTAAGTTTCGTAAAAGATTCATTGTTCAGTTCAGTGTTTTTGAGAATAAGGCGCCATTATCATTATTATTGCTATAGTTTCCTGGAAAAAATTATTCATCAAATGTTGATCCACTGGGGCAATTCAGTCCTGGCAACAGTGCGTTATTTATTAATTGGGATTATATTTGTGAACAAAATCATTGTATCTGGTTAAACAAAATTTATAGTCAGTTTAGAAACCTCGAAATGTACATTATTTTCTACGTAGATACTCTTAGTGCAGCTCACCTTACAGTTATTCTTTTCATGGAAAATTATTAAATACAATGCAAATAAAATATACAGGGCAGATTAAACTTGTAATTGATTCGACGTTTTGAAGTATTTGAAAAATATGGTTTTTAAATTTGTTTAAATAAATTTTTCAACATTAAACAATGAAATCAAAATGGATAGTCCACCTTGTAGTTAATGAGAAGTTTCAAAGAATTTAGAAAAAGAGAAAACATGTTAAGCATCTATATTGGAACCAATATTTCTATATTCTGATTATCAGCAAACAGTTATAGCAAGCGTTACAAAATATGTACTTATTAATACAAATAACTCATTATTTTTAAAATCTCGAGACTGTTTCTCTTATCTCCTTGTTAGTCCATTTAAAGAGTCGGGATTTATGACGAAATTACCGAATGTTTGCGATGGGGACTATACTTCATTTTCTAGGGTGCTGAATCGTTCCCGGAGTAAAACCAATTTTTCCACCTCGACAACCCCCTCAAATTGCCCAAAAACCACCCCCAAAGGCCCCTTTTCCGTGAGTCCATTTATTTTCCCCAGTTTTTCGTCTAATTGTTGTTCCCTCGTGTAGAACGGAAGGTCCCTGGGGGATTTGGCCTCAGCCACCCCTACCCCAGGTTTTCACCCGTTGCACAGTGGGGCAGGAATTCGGAAAAGTGGCATTTAATCGTAAAATGAAACGAACTAAAGGACTAAATGTTGTTGACGTATGGTAAGAGGGCATATAAGTGTATTATTTGCACCACTATCTAACTTCACTCAAGGTCACCTTGCCTACCACCTCCATGAAACTGTTGTTACGTAGTATTTGTGTATTATCGATGCGCTGAAATTGGTATACTTTTAAGTCGATAAACTCATTTATATATGTAGTCTTTGATCTTAAATTACTATGGATCCAAGACCGTCAGGTATGTACTCAACATATTACGTTATTTCACTCTAATTGTTTAAGTTATATATTAATTATAATATCATAAACAAGCCTGTGCAAATGTATCAATAAACTACAATATATTTTGTAACCATAGGAAAAGTTTACATCCACATACGTCCACATTGTGAATTTGATGTTCTATTGTAGGTGAAATATTGTAGTTTAAAAATTAATGTTAAACTGGTAGTGTGGTGCATTCTATTTTAGTGTATGCCGCCCCAGTATGGGAGAGTTCGATGGCGGTACAGAGCACCAGAAGGAGGCTTGAGAGAGTACAGCGGAGTGCTGCACTCAGAGTTTACAGTGCTTACAGAACTGTGTCGTATGAAGCAGTCCTGGTGCTAGCGGGGGTCCCCCCGATAGATCTACTGGCCAAGGGGAGAAGAGAGGTATATGAAGAGAAGGGGAAGCAAGAGGCAAGACTCCTCGAAAGATGGCAGACTAGTTGGAACAACTCAACTAAAGGGAGGTGGACAAGACGACTTATTCCAAATATAAGAACGTGGATGGAGAGGGGGCATGGAGAGATGAGCTTCCACCTCACCCAGGCTTTCACGGGACATGGTTGCTTTGTGGAATATCTCTTTGATATAAGAAAGGTTGACACACGGGAGTGTGTGTACCAGTGGCGGCCCGTCAGGGATGGCAGGGTAGGCAGTACCCACCCAATTACATAAGCATTAGTTATAAAGGTATATAAAGGGCGGGCAAGCAACGCTCAGTAATCGTGAATTCAATCATAATACGTCTACGTGCATGTTGGTTATTCACTTCGATCTTACGCCTGTAATGTATATCAAAACGGGAGGTACGTCGTGCATGCTTAGGCTATTTACAACCTAGAGTTGGCATGCCACCCCTGAACAAAACTTGTAATAAACAATATGAATATTGAATAGAATATGTTCACAAATGAAAAGATATCAAACAGGAAAAATAACTAATGTGTTAAAATTGATTAATCAATCCTTTATGAATATCAAATTTGATAGCAATCTAATTTGATAAATAAGGACAAAAAGAAGTTAAAATACATATCAGCGGTGCCATATAGTTAAGTTACCTATATAACTATAATTTTATTTTTCCTTTGCGTTTTAAGGTATAATGTATTAGAACACATATGGCTCTATATTATCCAAATAGTTCTAAAATAATGTTTAATTTTATTTTAGCAGTTTTAGATGTGAAATTAATATAATATGTAAATGAATAAATGTATAATATTCAAATATGGGACTTCGCGCTCGGTGGGATGTGGACACTGCCACCCTCATCCCCTCCCTTTTCTTTTACAGTGCCGTGATGTTTTGCCGAGAATCGTTTCATTTTTGGACGTATGGAGTCAAGCCAGCATTCGCGAATCTCAAATGTTGGAAATTGTTGCTGCTGTTTTAAAATTGGAAGATTTTATTTGGTTAGGTTTGTGTAATATTTTATTCTCTCAATTTTATGTTTTTTAAATTTGTAATCTGTGATCTTCGTTGGTATTTAGTAAATAGTAAAGTGTCTACTTTAGCAGAAAAAATAAGTGTGGACAACTGACAAATTATTAATATTAAAATATTTGCCATGGCCGACGTAAGACAAACGGTAAGCGATAGTTCTGATATTACATATTTTTTATTAAAAAACAGTTTTGCGAGACTAACATACAATGACAAAATTTTTAACTAAATTAGAACGACCGTGCCCCTATGGGAAATCTCATTAATGTAAATTCAAATTCATCCGATAGAAAATTTTGTGTCACAGGGTATCAAAAATGTTTATGGCTTTCTGGAAGTGAAATAAAAAATATAAACTTTATTGCTGGCCTTGCATGTTATTCAGTAAAAATAGAAAAAGTTCGTGAAATTCAACAGGGATAGATAATTTAAAAACATACAAGTTGATTGAAATGAGCAGGCATCATTGAATGTTTTTTGCGTGATTTTTTGTGGAGAAGTGTCATTATTATTCGGTTCTATCTCCCATCCTGCCCACCCAGACCTAAAAACCACGAGCAGCCACTGGTGTGTACTGTGGGGAGAACGACGACGCAGAACATACCGTATTCTACTGCAACCGGTGGAGGACCGAGAGATCAGAAGACTATTGGAACCCTGATAACCTAATTAGGTATATGCTGAAATCGGAGGAGAACTGGGAAAATGTAGCACATGCTCTAAACCAAATAATGAGGACAAAGGAAGAAGATAGAAGAAATCTAGCCCCGAACCCCTAATGCTTTAACAGATGGGGGATGTAAGGGAACACGTGGAAAGTTTTACTAACATAAATAAAAGATGAATGACCCGTGGCCTGATAGAAAGCGAAAGCAGTTCCAGGTTACGTGGAAACACTGATCCAGGAGGGGGTTTTTTTTTTAGTCGGTAGGAGTCCGACACTACCCGGCGCGGCAGACCCTAGCGCCGGGTGTCCATGTAGGATTTCCCCTCCACCAAAAAAAAAAACTCGTACTCATGCGTACTCCTTAAAATGTTCTTGAGACTAAATTTTGGCATATGAAGTTTGAATTTCAAACGCAAAACCAGTGAAACCAGTGTGCCCACTTACTTAATTTCCTCTAAAACTCATCAAATTTATAAATGAATATACGATTACAAGCTTTAAAATAAGTAGTTATCAAAATTAGGAAAACCTTGCATGAAACACGTTAGCAAAATGCACTCTCATTATAACACAAAAATAAGACAAATAAATATTATTGCTTTTAAATTTTTTTAAATTAATATTAAATGTTTTATTGATATTGGTTCATTCTTCTGTAATATTTCTTGCTTCTCCGTCCTGCCTTATCGGTTCCAATATCGACTCCCTTGCCCCTGAGTTGGTAGTGTTAATTAGTTCTGACCCCGTGATCACTAGTTCAAATGTGCTTTTAGAGGGCGGAATATTAAAACATAATATTTTTAGTCGCAAACTCCTCTATAAAATCCTTATTTTACTATAAGGAACGTAACCAGACTGCAACCAACAGCTACTTTCCGGGCTATGTGCCCCGCCGAGCGCTGAATTACAAGTTACAAGCCTGGCGCGTTAAGTGTAATAATTGCATATTGCCATCAAAACGCTAATGCTTCGATTGCAACAAACACCAGCCGAATGACTGATCCTACTTAAAAGAGCTCTCGTGCCAGTCGTCACATACCACTTGCAGACTGCAGTTTCGAGCTGTTGGCTCTCGTCAGTGCAAGGTAGGCATGTGACGACTGACACGAGGATCACTTGACTATTTAGTACATTTCTGTATCTTTGGGATAGCGACATGTAAAATAGTCAGCAGGCGTCATCTAGCGGTCCAGTGTCTATTGCAATCGAAAAATAAATAGCATGACTGGGCTTAGCATAGTTCAAATGTGCTTTTAGAGGGCGGAATATTAAAACATAATATTTTTAGTCGCAAACTCCTCTATAAAATCCTTATTTTACTATAAGGAACATAACCAGACTGCAACCAACAGCTACTCTCCGGGCTATGTGCCCCTACGAGCGCTGAGTTACAAATTACAAGCCTTAAAGCGTTAATGTAATGATTCCTTATAGTTTAAATTAATTCCGATGTAAATGTTTTGCGCCGACATATTGAAACCGCCATTTTTAGTTTCTACATTTCAACGTCATTTTTAAAATTGACACCCTCTAAAACCCTGATACGCGATTTTTTTAAAGAATCATTACAAAAAATAGAATTATTGCCACGTTTTAGATTTCTTACCCCACTGTGCGTTGGTTGGAAAATTAATATTTTTTTTTGTGAGAAAAAAATTGACACGTTACAAGAGGTGTTTCTTTGAATAAGATGGTAGGTGACCAGAGTTGTGTAACCACCCCCGGGGATTGTTCTCACTCTTCAAAAAGGTCGAATTTTTTTTCCTGGGGAAAAAATTTATATTTTGTAAGAGGCGTTTCTTTGAGGAAGGTGGTAGGTGACCGGGATTGTGAAACTAATTCCGGGGGTTGTTTTCACCCTTCAAGGGGGTAAAATTTTTTCCATCTGTAATTGACAAATAACATAAAAAATATGTTTATTAAAGCGTTTTTATAAATTTTGTAGTGGTTACACAACTCAGGTCGCCTACCATCTTATTCAAAGAAGCACCCCCTACAGTGGGGTAGGGGTGGCTAAAGTCAAATTTATCGACGAACTTTTCGTTCTACTCGAGGGAATAACAATTAGTCGAAAAACTGGGGAAAATAAATGGGTTTACGGGAAAAGGGACTTTGGAGTGGTTTCTGGCCAATTTAATGGGGTTGCCGAGGTGGAATAATTGGTTTGACCCCGGAAATCGATTCAGCGTCCTCGAAAACGGGAAGGGGGGATATTGTCTAGTCCCAGTCGCAAACATTCGATAATTTGTCCGACTCCTTCAATAGACTATAGTGCACTTTACTATTTATGAGTTAGTTCATAAGACTTTACGCCGATATTAAGCACTTAAAAGGTTTTTCTACCAGGCCCTTACTTAGTAAGTGTACAGGGAACGTTTAAAATCTTTAAAACTTTCTATTCCATCAAAGACACTCACAAATGCACTAAAACATGTTAATAGATGTGGGAATTTTTACGAACTCTCAAATTTGAAAATGGATGATAAATGTAATGGTTATTTCTTGTGTTGTAGCTATAAGTATCATTATTTTTTATAATATTATTTTTTTCTCCTTTTTTATTTATAACAACTAGGTATATACGGAAAGAAGTAATGATAATATTGTTAAATCAATTAATATTGTTTTGCACGGTGTCTGCATATGTGCTCCCAACATTCATTTAGCAATGTTTTTCTACATAATCAAAAAATGTGTGTTATGTGTGCTATGAATGCTTTAACTGAGAAGTGACCGCGCAGGTCCATAATATGTCAGCCTTATAAGTACATGAAAACAGTTGTATGTAATCGTCTAATAATAAAACATATATGCTGCTTAATTTTGATAGAATATTATCGATATAATTTTCCACGTCAGGTTTTGATCTATTCTAATATTTGCAGATTTAATTGATTTTACTACTGTTCTGATTTTTTATTTATCCTAGTAAATTAGCTAAAATTGTAGTCAATGTCTTTTTGTTGTAATGGCATAAAAAATGTTTTACCCATATTGAATAGTAGTCCATTATTGGCACCAGCAGAGATATTTGCTTTTATGACTGAATTTGACAAATTATTTTCAGCTATTAATTGATTAACGTCATCAGCATAGATTCTTGTTCTGTCTATGGAAACGCATGAGTATCATATCATTTATAAAAATAATAAAGTATAAGGAACCCAGGATTAAAAATTGAGGTGCTCCAGCTGTGACTTCTTTTGAAGCTGTCTAAGACTTCAATCTGAATTATTTTTCGTAAATATGATGCAGCCTTATTATTCGCATTACCACGTACACCAATGCAGTATAGTTTTTTCAGAAGCAAATTGTGATCAGTAATGTCGAAGCAGGCTCTAGTCAGATCAAAATATAAAGCAACTGTATATTGTTTAGTATTCAAGCAGTTATACAAACTTGTACAAAAATCTTCATATGACAGTTAAGTAGATCTCTTCCATTTTGATAATTTGATGAAAGATTATATACCTCTAAAAATGTACTTAACCTATTTTGACACTGCTGTCAATGACATTTGTAAACAAATATTCCGATAATTATTCATTTCTGGATCCTTTATCCCTGAAAACCCCTAACTCAAGAATTTAAATAGGGAAAGGGGGGTTGAGCGACCCCTCATTTGAAGTGTTTTTCAATTATCTATGGATAGCATGGTGGAAATTAGATTTTTCAAAATTTTTTCGTCTCCATGAAAACTACCCTTTAGGTTAACTAAGGTGGGGGTGTTGTTTGGGAAAAATTCTGAAACACGTCACCTTTTATCTTTTGAACGGCACATTTTGATGTCAAATCTAACTTTGTCGGGTCAGTCCCCTAGCCCCCCTAGTGGTCGAGTGGCCCCTCATTTTAAAGGTCCTTTGATTCTCTATGCGAGTGCATGATTGTTTTTAGGTTTGCTTGTGTTTTGTTTTTCATAACTGATAATATGCTTGTTCATTTTAATTTTAAAAAAGTATGCAATACATTTTTATTTGCCTTAGGCGTTTATAAAGACCTCCCGAAACTCAGATACATGATTTGAAAGCCCTTTCTGTCCTGGATACTAAACGGTTAAAATTTTTCGAATTTATCTGTTTGTCTTCGGGATTATTTAATTTCAAATTATGAACTCGTTCTTCGTTTGTCGTTGAAAGGAAATTGAGTCGTTCAATCTGCCCTTACAAAAATTGGAAAAGTGTAGAAAAAATATTAAAACATCAAAATTCAACGTCAGAAGAAATTTTTATTAGTTCAACAAATGCTCAAATTGTTTCTTTTTAAGAAGCTTGTAGTACACATGTTTTTCTTAAGAAGTAGGTTTCGCTCTGTATCGGAATACGCAGTTAATTTTTTATTTTACTTTTTATTACATATTTTTTTATTCTACCTTTTATTAGCCTCCTATACCACCTAACATATCTCATTTGGCTGGTTTGTGAATTGTCATTGTCATTATGATTCAAAATAAACTTTGGTTGTGCAAAAATGGTTTACTTTATTGTGGATAGGGTCGAAATGATCGCTTTGTTTTTCAAAAATGGTGAGTGCGGCAAACGTGAGACAGATTTATTTAATCAAAAGCATCCCGATAAACACGTAGAAAGAAAATACGTGTTGGAATTGGTCACGAAGTTTACAGAAGCCAATAAAAAACGAGACCCTCAACGTAAACTCCCGGTCACAAATGAGGCTACTGTGGTTGGACTTTTGGGACAAGTGGCTGCAGACCCAACTCTCAGTACGAGGAAATTGGTCACTGTAACCAACATTCCTAGAACTACTATTCGACGAATCCTGAAGCAGCACAAATTTCATCCGTACAAAATTCATTTAGTACATGAGCTTCATGAGTATGATTTCGATAGACGACAGCAATTTTGCAAAGTTATAAAAGAGAGAATTTCGGATGGGAATTTTCTGATGAGTGTACATTTTTCTTAAACTCTACTGTAAATCGCCATAATTGTCGGTTTTGATCGGACGTGAATCAAAGAATTTTTCCACGAAGTGCACATTCAACATCCGCTAAAACTAAATGTTTGGGCCGATATATTTGGAGACCGCACGTTTAGTCCCATTTTCCTTGATGGCAATCTGACTGGCGAACGTTACCTCGAAGTCTTGGAAGGTCTTGTCCAACCATTGCCTTTAGATATCATTGAAAATGATGATCGTTATCTAGAAGACTACTTGACCTTCCGCGCGATTATGCGCTTGCTGTTCCGGAGTAAATGGACAGAGTGCTCCCGGGACATTGGATCGGACGAAGAGGTGCTCGGAATGACCTGCCCGTTTACCAGTTTTTAATCCTCTGGACTTTTTCTCGTGGGGTCATCTAAAAAGTAAAATTTACGCAACGGAACAAGGGTCACTGGAAGAGTTGCGTCGACGCATTGTTGAAGAATGCCGCCAAATTACGCCACAGATCCTCCGAAATGTAAGGAAACGTTTCGAGCAGAATTTTTATTATTGTATGGAAGTTGGTGGCGCACAATTTGAGCATTTGTTGAACTAATAAAAATTTCTTCTGACGTTGAATTTTGATGTTTTAATTTTTTTCTGCACTTTTCCCATTTTTATAAACCTAAAAACAATCATGCACTCGCATAGATAATCAAAAGACCTTTAAAATGAGAGGTCACTCGACCACCTTACTGTAATTTTGTTTTTGTTGGGGGTTGTTGGGGCTAGAAGGTTGATCTGACAAAGTCAAATTTGACATCAAAATGTGCCGTTCAAAAGATAAAAGGTGACGTACTTCAGGATATTTCCCAAACTACACCCCCACGTTAGTTTATCTAGAGGATGATTTTCATGAGGACGAAAATAAAATTGAAAAAACTAATTTCGATCATGTAGTCACATAGAGAATTGAAAGACGCTTCAAATGAGGGGTCGCTCGACCCCCTCTCCCTATTTAAATTCTTGAGTTAGGGATTGCTAGGGCTAGGGGTTGATGTGTCAATGTCAAGTGTGACATCAAAAGTTGTCTCCCAAAAATCAAGAAGAAGAGCGTTTTTTCAAGAAATTAGTTTAAGTGTCCCAAAACAGGCGTGTTTCGTTTTCAATGGCCCCCACCCTGTATAGTGTATATCCATGCATTTATTATGTGAGAGAAGACTTATAATCTTGCCATAGTCTAAGGATATATAAGTCCAATCACTCGTGAAATGCAATAAAAATCCTCCTCCTGCCGACACCCGTCTCTCGCCCAGAGATTCGCTTGCTCAGCAAGCAGCCCGTCTCTACAGCATTGAACACAGTGCCCTTGCATAGAATTGTACTAAAACCAAATAACGAGTTTAAGTGAATATTGATAATTATTATTGTGATGGCTTCTTATGGTTATTATTGTTTGTCAACGAATGTAATGTTTCATTTTTTCACATTATCCCCATTTTGAAAATACATACAAGTGATTATAGAAGTTTAATAACAGAGGAAGGCAAAGCACTTGTCTATGTTGGTGGATACTTTTTACGCAAATGTAAAACATTCATGTGACATTTGTTTAGATTATTGCAATATAGCCCATTCAGACAAATCTACAATATTTTATAAGTTAAAGGTTACGAAGGCAGTCACGGACTATTTGGTGGATTGACAGTCCCTCCAAAAATTTTTATTGAATATCTAACATCTTTAAAAAATGTTTTTATATCAAATTTCAACAGTATTTGTATTTAGCACGGCGTAGAAAATAGCATAATAATAGAATTTTCTAAGCTTAAATTATTTACACACCCATGTCCAAATTTTCCATATAAATATTTGATCTTATATACAAGAGTTAAAATTTATTATACGCAAATAGAGAAATAAAATCACCTAATTCTTGTAAAAAAGAAAATCCAAAATTAAAAATTATTAAAAAATTATAATAGGTATTGCTTGGTAATTTTATACATTTTATTGAAATTGAATTAAGATGTTTTTGTTTTTGTAATTGGGTCAGAGGTGAAATACAACATGATGTCAACTTCTTCGATACTGTTTTATTCAGTGATGAGGCAACTTTTCATAAAAATGGATTTGTTAATAGGCACAATTTCTATTATTATGCTTCGGAAAATCCTCACTTTTTTATGCAATTTGATAACCAACACAGATGGTCTATAAACATTTGGGGAGGAATTATTGGAGAACATGTAATAGGCCACATTTTTTTATGGTACATTGACTGGAGCCATTTATCTTCATTTTTTGGAAAACTATCTGCCACAATTATTAGTACATCTCCTTGAAAGAATTCGAAATAGGATGTGGTTTCAGCAAGATGGTGCTCCACCACATTATATAAATGCAGTTAGAGACCACTTAAATAATACCTACCCTAATCAATGGATTGGAATAAATGAACCCACTAAATGGCCTGCTAGATCCCCAGATCTTACAAAAATGGATTTCTTTTTGTGGGGGATACGTAAGGAAATTGTTTATAGAGACACACCAACAACAGTACAAAATGTGAAGGAAAGAATAATAACTGCCTTTACATCTATCACACCGGCAGTTTTAGGAACAGTGAGAACCTCATTTCAAAAGCACATAGAGATGTGTATCAATCAAAATGGGAAACATGTGGAACATTTATTATAATTTTTTCTACTGAGTTAATTGAAGAAACCTCTTTTTTTAAGTTTATTTTTGAATTTTGTCATTATTGCGCAATAAAACGAAAATGGTTGCAATTAGCCATAGGGAAGTACTTACAAAAATGTTCGTTTTTCATTTCTACATCACATCGTTAAGAAATATACAGGGTGTTCCATTTGAAAAAATTGAGAAAATTCAATTTAAAACGTTCTTAATTGAAAAATCTATTTTGGTCACCCTGTACATTTTTTAGGAAATGAAAATGATTCAAAAACATTAATTATATATCTCGTAACTGGTATTCATATAAGTTTTTCTTAAAACCCATAATTGTGACTGTGGTGATTTTTTAAATATCCATCTGCAGATTGCATTATCTCAACGAAATCCATTACATCCAAGTGGTTGGGATATATTCAATGCTAATATAGAAATGAATAGAACCTAGAAAGAAGCTTAAAAAAATGTACTGATATACATAGCATTCCATTTAAAAAGAGGCACTTGGTCCTGTAATTTCGTCTTGGCTCGCCCTGTAAGTTCGAAAATTATTTCTAATTATATCTAGTTGCAATTTTTTAATTTCTAGCTATCGTAGAACTCGAGATATCAAGGTCCGACGCACTATTGCCCCGCCCTGTATATAAAAACGTACTTGGATGGGTTCCTCGCTTGAAAGAAATACAGTGTCCTCTCACCCATCTTCTAGTGTTATATATATATCAGTGTATACGCAGTAGCTATGCAATCTTAGACGAGGACTGCGTAGTGAATATATCATCCTTCGCAGGGGATATCTATTAAATGTTAGGCAGGTAAAGATCCCTACTCTTCGACGGAGAAAAGATTCTGTAAACATTTCTAGTTGGGAGTAGCTCTTGGGGCGAGCGAGGGTACGTCTTTACTATGTACATACTTCGATATGCGATGTAAAGCAACGTAAAGCGCGGTTAGTAGTTGGATGGGTGATCGTTCCTACGAAGACCGCGTCCTCGCTTCACACATCTTCCAGCGGCTTGTATATCAGTGTATGCGCGGAAGCTATACAACCTTAGGCGAGGGTTGTATAGGGGATATACCATCCTTCGGAAGGGATGTAAAGCCGTCGGTCGCTTGTCTATTAAATGTTAGGCAAGTAAAAGGTCCCTACTCTTCTTAAGGGAAGAGGTTCGGCAGAATTCCTGGTTGGGGGTAGCTCGTCTGCAGGCGTCGGTGTTAGGCCTCAGTAGCGGAAATAGGCCGACGTTAAATAAATGTATTAAACAAAAAGTTGGAAGTAGCTCGTCTCCAGGCGTCGGTGATGGGCCTTTTGTAGTGGGTATAGGCCGACGTTAATTAAGCGTAAAAGGAAATTAATAATTGTAATTAATTAATAATTATAATAATGTCCCGAGGCCAATTTTTCTTATGGTATCATGCAGTATTTCTCTCTCATTAATCGCTACTTATTTATAGTGTAATTCCGGATATATTGTTAGAAATAGACATGCTGAGAACATGAAAGTCAACGGAAAATTTAACTGGAGTTCGAAATTAACACTCTTCCATCCTAATAAAAATGCTATTAGCCTGGGTCTACATCAGCTTAGGTGAACTAATTACCATACATTACCGTTTAGATTTTTTACAAACTTTACCATTTTCGAGACATTGATCTATAAATGTACAATGACAATTAATTGCGAGTCATATGAATACAATTAATTACATCGTAGTCTGTATATCAAAGTATATGTACTTATATCAAAGTATGTTACTTATCATAATTATGTAATCAATCTATTTCTCCACTTAAATAAATGATAACTACTTCTTTATGTATATAAAGAACATTTTTTAAATACTGCTGCTTTTTATGTTTCGAGAATTCATCATTAATATAGAGATCCAGAAATGAATATTAGAATTAAATATCTTACAATTTTGTTGTGTTTTATTAACATTAGTGCTTCTCCGACGTATGTAAGTAATAATATTTGTCATAAAATTTGTTTCCAGGTATGTGATGAAAGATATGTGAATGGCAAATAAACAACTGAAAAGCAAATTAATCTTTAGAGGACTATTTCCTAATCAAGATGAAAATAATTGTAAAAAGTTTTCTAAAACTCAATACTCAATATCAATATTTAATTAAAACATCACGATTAAGGAAGTGTCATGACTAATGTTTACACAATGTTCACACTTCTTTCATTATTGTCACTAAATATAATAAATTATAATTATTAAACACGATAGGACAGAATGGGGCATTGATAATTGTCTACTAAAATCCATGATTTACATACACAAAGATTCACCATTATTATGACCCCATTCTTTAATATGTTTCTGAAACGAGGGAAATTCTTAAAACAAAGAATTTTTATTCCCAACTTAGTAATGGAGCTGTAATGTCTTTTTATGAAAAATGTACAGTTTGTATTTTATCAAGTCTGAATTAGGGAAACTGTAATAATGTTTCTAAAAATTTTAAAGTTTGGCTGTTGCTGGTTTATACTTTATAGAAGTATACTCATATTTTTATAAATATAAATCAATGTTCTTAAAAGACCAAGTCAGACACCTAAATGAAACTAGATTTAGATCATCTACTGCCGGATTCTGATATAATTATCATATACCAAAAAAATTGTCCTTAATAAACTTTATAAATCACTAGATGAAGACAACATTAGGTTTCCTAGCAGGAAACTAAAAAATATATATATTAAGGGGGAAATGAGCATTTCTTAGACCATTAATCAAAGAAAATTAACAACTACATTGCATATATTAGTCATGACTAATACTGATTGGTAGTTATTAGTATCTTGTGGCATGATTAGTCATAATCTAGATTAAAAATTAATTTACTCGTTCACCATGACTGATATACGCAATAGACCAACTCAAGAGTTACTGAATTTTTCAATCAGTGTTTGAGAACCTCCCTCAACTTGTATGACGGTTATGTTTAAGAAGACAAGCCCACGATGGGTCTGGGTCCCGGTGGTGGGGGCATTCTCGTATAACGTCCACTTTATACAATTCACACTTTTAGTGTCTGAGAGCCGCTTACGATTTGTAAAGATTGATTGGTCAGTTAAAAGAGAGTTGCGGTCAATCATTTGAAGAAAAATCCATTTGATTATTTGCCATAACCTATAACATAATTAATAACCAATAAATTATTATTTTAAACGAAATAAATGCATTACGAGGACATTATTAATGCCGTTGAACCATTTGCTATGGTGTCATGAAACAAGCCGACGTACATTACAAACCTGTAAAGTTAAGTGACTCAATTTGCGAACGAAATAGCACAGAGAGTATTCGTATTTTAATAAGGTCGTAAAATTTTTTGCCTTTTTTATCTGCACAGAAACTCGATCTCTCTTTAGCTAGGCAGAACGCGGAAGCTTTTAAAGTTTTTGCATGATTTCCTGAGCCCACTATATAAATGTGGAGAACTATAACAGCATGTGAATGACAACTCAACCCCAGCGTGGAAAATACTCACTTCTTATTTTGATTGCTATCGGTGGCACTTACAATTTTATCAAATATTAGCACTTAATATGTAATCGTTTAGATGTAATAAAGAAAATATTAAAAATATCGAAAATAATCTATACTTATATCTCTTTAATGTCTGGACCGATTTAAATTAAAAAACATATATGTAGCAAAATCTCTTTTAAAACTCATAGAGTAAAGCGTGTGTAATTCAAATATACTTTGATTGGGTGGATGTCTTTTTTTAAAAAATCGACCAGTTATTATATATTTTAAACACAAAGGTAACGATCTTTGTTTTAGCATAACAATAGTATATATCTAATTTTATTTATTTGTAAATAACAACACTACTACAAATTTGTACATAGTCACTTATGGTCATGTTGTGTTTTAAAATCCGTATGTACCTTGTAGCAAGTTGCAATTATGTATAATCGCAACATTAAACTTGCAATAATAAAAATGTTTTAACTATGTTCTTTCTACGCCTTCGTAGTATATCAATCCTCCAATTTTTTTTATTTTCATGCAGGCGGCCGATGAGGAACCCCCACTAGTGACCTTACCATATGGAAGAATACAAGGTCATGTGTTACAAACTTCGAACGATAAGACTTACTATGCTTTCCAAGAAATCCCTTACGCAGAGCAGCCTGTAGGCAACTTACGTTTTAAGGTAAGTTGACAAGAAATATATTTTAATTTTTTATACTCACTTAACCCTTATTAATTTTTTTTTCAGGAACCAACTCCTCCGAGAAGCTGGACAGGTATTTTAGAAACCACGAAAAATACATACGTTTGTTACCAACAGGACCCTCCGAGTGTTACACCAAATGTTATAGAAACTGAAGCATGTTTGTTTTTAAATGTTTATACACCAGTGGTAAGTTGAATAAGTCTCTCAAAAATTGTTGGAAATTCAATTACTAGGGTAGGTGCATTTTTAAATTCGTACTAAATTTAAAACGAATATGCCATTACATATTCCATTTTAGTTAAATAAGCTATATAGACCCGTTCACTAATTTCCCTTAGGAAAAAATATGACATCTGTAAAAATCAATTCAAAAGATACTTCAATCGTATTGGGTTTCTTGTTAAAATATAACTATTAGCACAAAGTGAATTTTGTTGTCGAATAACAAAAGGTTTTTGTTTAATAAGAAATTTAGTATTCATAAAACACAGTCATAAAAAGTAACAAAGTAGTAGTATAATATAGGTATCTATTTTTTTAAACTCAAAAAAATACAACTCTTATAAAATAAGGTAAAACAGTGAACAATTCAAGGTCTTTGATATATGTTGATATGCACCGTTCCTTAATATATAAATGATTAAAAATAATTTAACTTTGATACCAAATTTAAATATATATTACTTACCTTCTTACCGTTTTTTCAGAAAGTTTTGCTTTTTATTGGTTTTTTACTGAATTTAGTTTTCCTTTTCTACTAATTTTGCCGCCCTAAATTTGGCGCTCTAGGCAATTGCTCTAGTTGCACCTACCTCTCTAGATGGACCTTGGAGTCAATTTGGTACTAAATGCGGTCGTAATTTTGTACCAAATATAGTAACTACTAATGTTATAGTAGAATATCAATAAAATCACGTGAAAAAAAAGGGAGTTAATAAACGAAAACTTTGAGTGTTTGTGGCTTTAACTCTTAATACTAAGGTAGGCGGCGCCGTGGACATAATTTGACAATTTCTCCCACATCCTTGAACCGGTTTTAAAAAAAATTCGATAGGCTTTTAGAGCAAACTCGATAGAATACGATACTATTTTTTTCTTGTGTGAGGAACAATTAGTATTGGACTTTTTTATCCTGTGAAAAATAAAATTGTTTTTTTGTTCAGTTTTCAATAGTCCAGTACCATTCAATCGAGTGTTCTCTAAACGCCTATCAATATATTTTTTAATCGGTTCGGGGATGTAGGAGAAATTGTCGAATTAGGAAATCATTTTTTTTAAACGGCGTCGCCACCCTTAACGAACCAATGCGTCCATAACTTCAAAGGATACAGACAGGTGCTTTTAGGTCGAGCGCAAACACAGCCACTTGTGGTCGCTACCGGTGACCGCCCCACACTGCTTAGGCCGGACGCAAACACAGACAACGGTGACCGCTACACGCTGCATACTGCATTTTGTGTGGCCTAACCTATGGCTCGGATCGGCCACTGTTTGTGCGGCGAAACCATAACAAATGTACACAAAATGCAGTCCGCGGCGTGTGGCGGCCACAAGTGGTTCTGTTTGCGCTCGGCCTTTTAGGAACGTAAAAAGGAGAAAATGCAAATATTTCAGACAATGCATTTTTTTTAACTCTGTCGTTTTGCTATAACTAAGTTGAATACTTCCAATTTGGTTTTTCCAAGGGTTTTTCACTGACCTCTGTCCGATGAAAATGGTCCAAAATAGAGAGGATTGAAGGTGGGGCACTTTTCACTTCCATAAAAATTGTATTTTTAGCGAGTTTAGACTGGGGTATGATATTAAGAGGAAATATGCACGCGCATCTTGCTCTGTCCTTCTCTAATTAAGGACTAATTAGAAGGAAGGAAGGATTAATAGTTTTATGGTAATGATTTACAAACGAATGACAATTATAAAATTGTGGTATGGTTTCTACAATTATTGATCAATGTAAACACATTTCACTTCATAGTTTATAGAATTGTTTCGTGTTTAAAATTGAAACAAGTGTTTTATATATTATATTTGCCTAAAAACATGGTAATGCATGTATCGTGCTGTTCGTTGTAAGCTGCAAAGGAATGATAATAGATTAAACTTATTCAATTTATACAAACAAAAAACTGCAAATATAAAATATTTTTATATATTTGAAGAACTGAACAATTTTTAAAAAAGTTTTACCAATTAACTTGAAAATTGTCCTGGTTGTTTGTACGGAAAATATGCACAATTTTAAATAATCCTTTTTTCACGTACTTTTAAAGTAGGTAAAAATATTTTACACTTGTAATCTTTCTGTTAAAATTTGTAAAATGTTACATTTTGAGGTATTATGTACATTTCTTGGATTTGATAGCAGGATTTCAAAAGGGTGCAAAGTTTTAGCATCAATTATGTATTTTAAACATTTTCATAAATATTTTGATTTGAAGTTTAAGTGAATATTGTATTCTATAAGAACTTCTGTTTCATTGAAATGTGTCGATTTTCATCGAAAGAACAATAATTTGTTTCAAAATAAGTAATTTTGCAATATTTCATTTTTTTTTAAATATTGTTGATTGGAATGAATTCTAATTCATAAGTGTTCGTTATACAGCTCAAAATGAATATTTTCTGTTTCTGTTGATTCCTGTAGAACCGACAGAAGACACGCTCTAAAAGATTGAATTGTTTAAATAAAAAACACTGCCGAAACTGTAAAAAAAAACAGTTTTTACTGAGTGTGTGATAATATCCTCATCGTCAACTTCTCTGTATCTGTCAGTTTTCATCGTACAGAGATCAGTAAATAACAAATTGAAGGTAGGTATTTAAAATAAGAGGTCTTTTTTAAAACCATGTTATCCGAGATATTAAAGAGACCACTAAAAGCGCCCTCCTGTAACTTTTGCAGTTAGAGCCTCGCCAGTCTCTAAATATTAAGGGTGAAACTTACAAATATTTACTCTCTAATCTTCTCTTTTTTAAAATATATCTCTTTCGCACTATACTTACACGGTTTATTTACTAAGATATGCCCCAATTGCTTTTTGGTTATTGAAATGTAAATTCGAAAATAACGGGAAAAACTTTCATTTTGCTCATAAAACAAAAAATATCTTTAAATTAGAAGTTGTTACACAGGGTGGACCATTAATAATAGGCCATAGTTTAGGGGTAGATTCTTTGGCTAAAATATGAGAATATAACCAAATATGCTTTAGTAAAATGTTGCTGTGGAAAAAGATACAAGGTGTCAAAATTCAAATTATTTTTTTGGTTTTTTGCAATAACTCAATAGCCTCTTGACTGATCTTCGCCAAATTTGCTAGAGGAACTTTTTTTTTATTCTCAGAAATAATAATTTATGTATTATATCACGTTAGATCATAGAGGGCGCCGCAGGACTTGTATCTGATGGTGAATTTTTTCATATTTTTTTTTACGAAACGTTGTGGTACTCCTGATCAGAAAATCTGATGAGGGCGTCATTTCCACGTATAAAAGGTACACTTGGTAGAACTTGATAACTCCAACCGTTTTCCAGGAAAGTGCCGTTAAACATTTCAATAATTTTTTAAAAGACAAATTCAAATTTAATGAAACAAAGTGTATTTATTGAAAAGTGTGCTTTGGTTACGTTTTAGTTCTGTCATTTAAGTCATTTAATCATTTTATTTTGTTCTTGTGTTCCTCGATCTAATTTCTTTAACTTCCTTATTTACAATGCCTTGACATAATAATTTTTCAAATAGGAAAATGAGAGATATGGTATGTGTTTACGCAGAAAATAATTTTACCGGACGGGCTGCAGAGAGGAGATACTCATTGCAATATCCAAATAGAATACAGCCAGACCATAAGGTTTTCAAAGATCTGTTTGAGGGTGAGTAAACAATGTGTCCTAAGAGTCTTACGTAAAGAATGCTTCTACCCATATCATCTCACTCCTGTACAAAACTTACTTCGAAAGGCTACAATTTTGTCAATTTGTTCTAAATAAACACAACAGAGATCGAAATTTTGTTAAGAACACTTTATTTACTAACGTTAGCAACTTTTACTCGCCGAGGCATTTTTAACTAGAGAAAAACCCATTACTGGGAAGTAGAAAATCCTCATGCCGTTAAAGAAAGGCATTTTCAGCAAGAAATTAAGATTAACGTTCGGTGTGGTATCATGAGCGATCAATTATTAAGACCATTTATCCTTCCTCCAAATTTAAATGGAAAGTCATATCTAGTTTTTCTTCAAAATACTCTTGCTGATATATTACATGCTTTCATGCTAGACATATAGAACAGAATGTGGTTTATGCAAGCTGGAGCTCCCCCTCATTTCCCCATTGAAGTCAGGAATTATCTTGATGAGACTTTCCCACGCAGATGGATCGGTCTAAGAAGTGAGTTTGCTTGGCCACCAAGGAGTCTTGATTATAATCCTTTGGATTATTGTGTGTGGGGACATATGAAGTCCTTAGTCTATGCAAATACTATCAACTCAAGAGAAGAACTGTGGGACAAAATACAAAACGCAGCGAATTTTATTAGAGGACAGGAAAATATATTTTTCAATGGACAACAATCTTTTATGAATAGAATTACAAAAGACATAGAAGTAGGTGGAAACCATATTGAACATTTACTCTAAATTGCAGCAATGGGATTTTTGCATGGGGGAAAGGTTATAATGTCAGTAAGTCAACTTTTACGTTATTTTTTGGTCTTCTAATAAGACTAAATTCTTATTTTAGACAATCTTTTAATTTATGTACTTATCTCAATACCATGAAAATAATCCATTAGTTCGTAAGAAAGTGGGAAAGAGTTTACGCATTTATTACGATTGTATTTTCTCTTATGTTTTGTACTTTTCTCAATAAATACACTTTGTTTCCTTAAATTTGAATTTGTCTTTCAAAAAATTATTGAAATGTTTAACGGCGCTTTCCTCGAAAACTGTTGGAGTTATCAAGTTCTACCAAGTGTACTTTTTATACGTGGAAATAATGTCCTTATCAGATTTTCTGATCAGAAGTACCACAACGTTTCGTCAAAAAAAAATGAAAGAAATTCATCAGATACAGGTCCTGCGGCGCCCTCTAACGTGATGTAATACATAAATTATTGTTTCTTAGAATAAAAAAAGTTCCATTAGCAAATTTGGCGAAGATCAGTAAAGAGGCTATTGAGTTATTGCAGAAAAACTGAAAAACAATTTGAACTTTGACACCCACCCTGTATCTTTTTCCACAGCAACATTTTACCAAAGCATATTTGGTTATATCCTCATATTTTGGCCCAAATAATCTACCCCTGAACTATGGCCTATTATTAATGGTCCACTTTGTATAGTGTCGTTTAGGAAAGGAGCGAAATTTCATTCAAATAATAATAATAACAATAATAATTTTATTTTCTTAAGCAGGAGGGGCTGACTTCCATCTATCAAGCCTTTGGTGAGTAGCGCCACCACTTACTCCAGCTGGGGTGCAAAACCGAACCGGCAGCCCTAGTGCACCCGGGAGGGGAAAGCGTCTTCCCCTCTGGTGTCGGTCGTGGGTCTGCTGGGCTAACCACCCACAGACCCTAAACTTTGGTTCCGGCAGGCCGAAGACAGGGCCCCCACGATCGACCCCGTGCGGATAGGGGTCAAGGGCAAGGTGGTGGGGCCCAACCGGACGGACCGCCCGTTGACGAAATTGGCAATGTCCAAGGACGCTTTGAGTGGACAGATGAACTGAGAGATGAACTTCTGCATTGCTATGAAAGCAGTGAGCCCGCGCGGAGGGGATACATGGCGCGGATGCATGCTCTGTGGTGTGAGAGGCTACCAGAGCATAGCGCCTTCACGCCACAAAATCTGCGTGACTATGTATCCCACCTTCGTAGTAGGGGCTACGTGAGGGCTGCTCCTGGACCGGTGAATGAGGTGGCCGAAGAGCCGCCACAATCACCGGTTGAGGACGTAGCACTCCTCGTTCCGCCAATACCAGAGGGCCTCAGTACCAGAAGGGGGTTACACCATCTGAAAACCCCCGGGCCACAAGACCTGGCCAGAGTGGACGCTGAACTTCGTACAGCGCTACCAGAAGAGGCTGACATCTGGCACATAAATTGTGCCGTGTATGCCGCTGCTCAACGCTCTTCTCAGGTGGAGAGGCGAAATACCTCTTCCCCACAGGAGAGAGCGCAGCGGCGCATACAAAAGATGGAAGCCAAGATCCGGTCGGCGAGGCAACACGCATCCCGTATCCAATGTGTGATGGACTATATGGCGGCCAACAGGCCGTTCACGCCTAAAGTGCGTCGATTAGCCGCCAACCTAAGACGCGTCCATCACACACTCAATGAGGCAGTGCTGCGAACCACCAAACAGCACTGTCTCGACAGGATACGGATGCTAGTGACTTGTAAAAAATCACTAGTGAGGCGGGCGAGAGGGCTTGCGGAAAATAAACTGTTCCGCGAGAAGCCCTCGCGCCTTTTCCAACCGCCTCCGCGTGTTGTAGACAATCCGCCGACTGCAGATCAGGTGGAGAACTTCTGGAAAACGCTATACGAGGAGAGGCTTCCACTCAACCGAGATTCTCCTGCCCTTGCACACTTTGAAGCCTTTTGTCAAAGGCTTCAGCAACCACAGGAAGTGTGCGAACCAATAACCCCAGAAGAGGTTCGTAGGGCTCTTGAGGGCTCTAAGAACTTTGCTGCTCCAGGTCCCGATGGGATAAATAACTTTTGGTGGAAAAAGTTATCGAGCACCCACCACCATTTGGCCAGAATTTTTAATTCCTGGTTAAATGGGGAGCAGCAAATCCCTTCTTGGGTTGTTGAGGGGCGGACAGTGCTGATCCCCAAGAACGGAGATTTGTCCAACCCAAAGAACTACAGACCGATAACCTGTCTAAACGCATGCTACAAGGTGTTTACACGCATTTTGTACATGCGGGTGCTCCACGCAGTTGAACCGGTTTACGAACGGATATATGAGCAACGAGGGTCGAAGAGAGGTGTCGCTGGCTGCAAGGAAAACCTGCTGATCGACAGATGTGTCACGCAGGACTCCATGCAGTATAAGCGGAACCTCTCTATGGCCTGGATCGACTACCGCAAGGCATTTGACATGACATCGCATGAGCTCATTGTTCACTTGCTCCGATGTCTTGTGGTACCAGGCCCCGTAGTGAGATGTATTGAAGAACTGATGCCGCTCTGGAGGACTCGTTTTACCATAACATCGGGTAACGATAGAGTCCAAACAGAGTCGGTAACATTCAGAAGAGGAGTATTTCAGGGAGATTCCCTCAGCCCCCTTCTCTTTTGCATCTCACTACTGCCATTATCCGTCTCGCTCCGGAAAACCCGTGGCTACAACTGCGGTACCCCCGGCGACAGGAGGCATAAGGTCACCCATCTATTTTATATGGATGACCTTAAACTTTATGCCTCTGGAGAGAGGGATCTCCAGCAGTCCCTTAGGGTGGTACAGGAGTACACGCAGGCTGTCGGTATGCAGTTCGGGTTGGACAAATGCGCACTGATCCATCTCAAGAGAGGACGATGCGGTGACTACGGAGAGGACGCGCAGCTCGTGGACGGAAGCATCTTACACCATCTAGATGCCGGAGAGTCGTACACTTACTTGGGTGTCGAGCAACGCTCCACCCAAGAAGTGAGTGTAGTGAAAAACGCTCTCCGCGGCAAGTATCAGCACCTACTCCGACAGATCTGGTCTTCAGAACTGTCGGGGAAGAACAAGGTGTCTGCTACAAATATGCTTGCCGTTCCGATCCTTCTCTACTCTTTCGGAGTAGTGAAGTGGACTAGAGAAGAGCTGCGTCAACTCGATGTAGTAACCCGCAAGAAGATGCATCTTAATAGGAGCTTGCATCCTAAATCGTCCGTTCCACGGTTATATCTCCCACGACATCGGGGAGGCCGTGGACTCTTGAGCTTGGAGAGTCTCCATAGCAGGATGGTTCTGGATGGAGCATGTAAGGTCATCAGGAGTTCGGATCCCCTCCTCTGCATGGTCCGAGACCATGAAAATGCAGAGGTAGGAGCTTTTCTCTTTAAGGCAGCACGCAGAGCAGCCGATGAACTTGGTCTCATCTTCGACGTCGAGCGGGTAAACCCCGACTCTGTCACCGAGTTGGAACCCGTTCGACTAAAAGCCCACATTAGAGCTGCAGAACACAACATCCTTCTGCAGCTCCATAAGGATAAGCCATTGCACGGGATCTTCTATAAAAATATAGAAGACCTCGGCTTATCCGAAAGGCTGACCTTCGCCTTCTTAAGGTCAGCTGGGCTGAAGTCTGAGACCGAGGGATTCATAATGGCTTGCCAGGATGGTGTATTTAACACTCTCGTCTATCGACGTCGTGTCATGGGTATGGAGGTCCCTGATGTCAGCTGCAGGGCCTGCCGCAGGGCGCCGGAGACTGTAATGCACTTACTGTCGGCTTGCCCGACTTACGCAGTCTCGGCCTATATTCATAGACACAACGCAGCATTACGAGTGCTTTACTATCATCTAAGGCACTCGTATGGGATAGACGAAACACCAGTGCTGCCTTACGTTCCGGGGGATATTGAGTCCGTTGTGGGGAATGAGAAGTGCCTAATTTATTGGAACTACTCGTTTCCCACCGTCAGGCAAATACAAGCCAACAAGCCTGACATAGTACTCCTCGACCACCAACTCAAGACAATGTATGTCGTGGAATTCTCAGCTCCCGCTGAGAGCAACATTGTCTTGAAAGAGGAGGAAAAACGGACAAAATATCGAGATTTGCTCTTCGAACTCCGCAGGCTTTATCCAGGCCATTCTGTTAAAATAGTGGTACTGATTATAGGAGCCCTCGGTGGAATGAGACAGACGCTGCTTTCAGAACTAAAGATCATACCGGCATGCCGAGATTCGGCAGAGATCTTAGCCGGCAGAATGCAGAAGGCTGTCATCCTCGGTTCATTACGTCTACTCAGGGCACACGATTCGCGGACCCGGTAGTCACTCACCCCACGGGCGTGGGGAGTGGCTATTGGTATTACCAGCTCCCCTCTGTGAGGGTCGGAGCCACAGAGTAGGGTGACTGGTTTTTTGTAAAAAAAAAAAAAAAAAAAAAAAAAAAAAAAAAAAAAAAAATTTATTTTCCACTAAGACAATTACATTGTATGGGATTCGTCAGTTATTTTAAAAATTCAGAGACTGTAAAAACATCCATCAAGTAAAAAATTTTTTTAATTTCTTTTAAAAATGTACAAATTTTGACAATCTTTAATATTCTTCGGTAAAGTGTTAAACATCTTAGGTCCAATACAATTAGGAGCATCTAAAGAAAGTTTTTGTCTAGCGAACGGCACATGGAACTCATCAACATGTCTCGTATTATAACTATGTATATCTTTATTGGCAATAAATCTTAGTTTATTCTTATATACATAGACACTCATTTCATATATATATATATATATATATATATATATATATATATATATATATATAAGCATGCAAGAGGTAATATATTTAATTGTCTGAAAAATGTTTTACATGATTCTCTCTGTGGAATTTTTGTCATACATCTAATGATTCTTTTTTGTGCTATAAACACATTTGTTGCGTCAGTAGAATTTCCCCACAGGCAAATCCCGTATCTCAACCTTGAATCTACTTGAGCAGAGTAAATCTGAAGCAGCTGAGGCATTTCCAGTACCGTTCGCAAATTAATGAAAAGAAACTTTAACGAATTCATTTTACAAATTAGTTTATGACAATGCTGTTTACAGTTGAGAAATTCATCCATATGAACACCAAGAAAACGCACACTATCGTGTGTATTTGTTAATGCTATACCATTAGTACTAAAATTTAAATCATCTGCATCCTTTTGGCGATTGTGTATTCTAAGTATGTCAGTTTTTTCGGCATTGAAAAATAAATCAATACTATTAAAATATTCCGATATTCTGGTGACAGCGTTTGCACTTTTAGAATTCAATGTGTTAGAATTATTTGATGATATGACGAGAGAAAAGTCGTCAGCATAAGCTGTATAATAATTGCTTTTTACCACTGTGGATATATTATTTACGTACAAAATAAACAAAATAGGGCCTAATATTGATCCTTGAGGGACCCCCATATTTACATCCAAGCACTCAGACTTCACATATTCTACAGATTTCTCGTTTTCAACTTTTAAATATACATATTGTTCTCGATTTTCAAGGAATGTTGATATCCAATTTAGTGCTACGCCTCTTATGCCATATGTTTCTAAATTACACAGTAATAGAGTATGGTTGACGCAGTCAAATGCTCTGCTTAGATCGCAAAATATCACCGCTGGGCATTCGCCTGCCTCAACATACTCGATGATTTGTTGATATAAAGATAACATTGCAGATGATGTTGATTTGTTCATGCAGAAACCATGTTGATTATCTGATACAATTTCGAATTTATTGAGAAATGGCAAAAGACGATCTAAAAATGCATATTCAAATATTTTTGAAAATCCATATGGGATAGTAACTAGTCTATAATTTTCTAAACAGAGTGGATCTTTCTTTTTATATAATGGGGTAACTTTCCCAGTCTTTATATTTTGCGGAAACATGCCAGAATCAAAAGACCTATTTATTAAATACGTTAATGGGGCGATAATTACGTCAAGGACTTGTTTTAAAATAAAACTTGGAATGTCATCTGGCCCCGAGGATTTTTTATTTTTCAATTTTCCATATAATAAAGTTAATAATTCTTTTTCTGTAAAAGGCTTCAAATACAATGAGTGCTGAGTAAAAACACTTGGCTCTACCTCCCTACTCGCATTTTTACAGTGTGTTTGAGACACTAATTGAGCCGGCGTATCAACGAAAAATTTGTGTTTAGGAGGAGTGACTTAAATTTACCCATTTCTATTATTTTATTACTGATTATATGTATAATTTCATCCCTATTTCATGAAATTTGATAAGCAAAATTTGTGAGAATCTAGTCTATAAATACTGCTTCAACTTCCTTTTCTAAAATTAATATACTTTTTCCAATTCGTTCAATGTTTTTCGTGGTTTTCCGGAATATTTATCTCTTAAAGTAATTTTGGTTACTTTAACTTCTTGTGGGCTATTACTACATGTATACATTTTATTTAATTTCTTTTAAAACGCTGGAGAGTTGATTCTGCGTGTATTGATAGCTTGCACCATTATTAAAAATTTTTACAATCATCACATGTGTTTTCCTTTATTATATTGTTTACCATCCTTGTGGGATTAGGATAGTATCAAAAATTTACATTTCCACATAAGCTCACATGCTACTATGCTACTATTAGGGTAGTTAAAACTGACACAGTAGCTATCCAATTTGCAATTACTATATGTTGTAGTCATAAAGCCACCCTTTCATTTAATTGTTCTGTGTAGATATCTCTATCTGGTACAAGAAATTCGAACAAAACCTTTTTAGGGCTGTTGTCACAATATGTAAATAAAATTCGTGTGACGTCACAGGTACTTTAAAGTACTAATAATAATAATTCAGTTTTACATTCAATGTATACATTTCTCTTTAAGTTTTTCTTTTATGAATTTTCCAAAAACATTTTTTCTCAAAAGTGGCAATCCTTCTTGCGATGAAATCACCTACTAACATTTATAGAAATACATATTAAAGAAACAGAAAGTCAAATTTAGTTTATTAGAACGCGATGTTAATTTTGTATTTCATTCCCAAAAAAATAGAACATGGTTCAACACCTGAAAACAGTAGAGCATTTATGTATCATTTACTTTCAGAAACCTGGTGATTCATCAGCAGCTCCTTTACCAGTTTTAGTTTGGATTCATGGAGGTGGTTATGCCTATGGAGACGGAACTTTTCAAATATATGGGCCACAGTTCTTTATCGATTATAATATAATTGTAGTTGCCATAAACTATCGATTAGGACCCTTAGGTAGGTGCGCAACTTTGTAATATATCAATATTGTACGAAATGATTTAATTCAAATGATCATTACTAACAGATCTTTGCTGATGTCGGATTAGAATTATTTCTTTATTCCCGTAAAGATCCGAAAACTTAAAATTTCTATTACTTCCTTTGAGTAAGTATTAAGTCATTGTTCTCCAAGCTAATAAATTTCTTTTATTAAGTGAACTTTTTCAATGATTTTTTAATATATATTTTAAGTATATTAACCTGAGATAATATTTTTAAATAATATATGTTAAACTAAAAATAGATTAGAATTTATATTCCAATCTAACATTATCATTATCGGTCCGGAAAGATCCACTTGTATTATGTAAAGCTGGAAAACAAGTTTGTTTAATATAGAGAGTTCTCTATTACTTTTTAATACAATGTACCTGATATACAGGGCGTTTCCTAAGTACGTTAAAAAATTCATTAAGTGATTATATGGCCAATTTCAAGCATAAAACTTCTTATGTAGATGAATAGTAAAATGCTTCGTAAGGAAGCTGCACTTTTAAAAAGATGGCATGCAAAAGGCTTCTATATTCAATTTACTTCGCTTTGGTACTACTAGGTATTACAACTTCTACTTGGTTTACTTTGGATATTTAGGATTAGGATTTCTTAGCGTATTTCTCTGCTTTTCAAATGAATATTTTATAACTTCTTAAATTTATTTGGGTTATGCTTTTCTAATAACTTGCGATGCACATCGTTAGCTAAAGAATTTGACATTTTTTTCTTGAAAACTCTTTTTTCGTTTGTAGTAAATCCAGGCGCGGTCATAGGAGAATTTACATGGAATACTATCTTCATTCAACTCTAGAATAAATTACTTTGTTTAGACGGCCGTATTCCTATTTTTTTATTTAAATTTAAGAAATTACTATTTTGCTATAAATTGATTACTTAGTGGTTGCTAAAATAATAATAATACTTTATATACAGCATGTCGCTCTTAGGAGTGTAACGCTTGCTATTTTCATTTTTTTTCCTATGGCCAAAAAAACATTCGCCCACTACAAATGCAAAGCTCCCTACGATACTAAAATTAACGGAAAAAAATCAGAAAATCTTATTAGACATCAGGATAAAATAAAAAAATGGCTAATCTGCTGTCGAGATTTTGCCGAAGGCGTCGCTGTTATTAATATATATTTTATTAGCTTCACCTGTATGTTCGTTTGTTTATAACGGAATCTTTGATCGTGATTCTCACCCAAACTGTCTCAGCGGTTAGCACAAGAGCGACGCGCATATAGGTGTACACTTTTGCGTAACCTTCTGTGCATATGCGTTGAGCGTCTAAGTGACAGCGTTAATTCACTGCAGACAGCTACGCAAGTATCCGCCCTCGCTTAAGTTAATATCGCAGAACGCAAAAACAGTATGAATGTTGGACGTTTCTCGTATTATATTATTATATAAGTATCAACATCCAGCGCTCGACGAGAGTTAAAAAACCGCGGTACAGTTTGTGTTCATTGCATACAGTGGCGGTTCCTCAGTTTTTAAACTGGGGAGGCAGGGGATAGATAGGCCTGGGTGGTTCCGAGGGGCGGGAGGTATACATATGTGCGCCGCGATGAAAATTTTGCGAATATCAAGGTCAACTTTTAAACTTTACCATTACACAAATATTAGTAATTTTCTCTTCATGTTAGTCAGTATAATTTGTTTTATGATAAGTATCAAAGTATAAAGTAAAAAACAAATTCTACCGTCCAGCAAGAACCAACGTGGAGGTCTGAATTATATCTTGCCAGGAAGGGATCGTGGGGTAGGGGTGCTTTTAATAGGTGAGGGAGTTAATTATTAATATAATAATAGTAATAATAATATGGCACAAATGTTACCACAATCAAAACAATTATATAGTAATATGAAATAAATAATAAACTCTGAAACGATAACATGAATAAAAATATTCTCAAATTAAAAATAGTTAAATAATAACAAACTGAAAAACAACACAAATAAAAATATACTTGGTAGCATACTTACAATCTACAGAAGTAGAATAATTGCTGTGGTGTTTTTTTAAATTTTAAACAAAAAAGAAATTGAACAAAAAAACTACATGTCTAAATGTTCTTGTAAATTAATGAAATCCGTCTATCTTTTTGTTTGGCAAAAATATCTATTACTTCGTCATAAAATGTATTATTCTGTGTTAGTTCCTTAACAAGCCGTTTTTCGATAAAAATGATGGAAATATTTTTTAATCTTTCTTGCTCAATAGTATTTCTAGTAAATGATTTGATTCGTTTGAGGGCGGAAAAACTCCTTTCTACTGAAGCAGACGTAACAGGAATTGTGACAGCTAAAGTAAGTAATCTATAAAATTCTGTTAGACAAGAAATTAAGTCATTATTATAAATAAATGAAATCATTTCGGTAGGGGTTTGACAATTTTGAAACAATTCTTTGTCAGCGTATACAGTTGTTAATTCATTTTTTAGTGCTATTGAATCAAAAAGGTTATATTGTTTTAATAATGATTCAAATTTATCATTTGGAAATTCTTTTGAATATGAGAAAATTATCTTTTCTTATTAAATCGAAAAATTCTAATTTATCTAAATCGGAAAATCTTATCTGTAGTTGATTAATTATTGTATCCACAATTTCATTGAAAATCTGTTTATAATTCAGTCTCAAATCTTGAAGATTTAATGTTGTCTTTCTTTTCTTTGGCGCCGGTTCACCACTTTGGAAATCTTCAGACAGTTGGTTGTAAAGATCATTAAAATGAATTTCATTATTTCGAAAATTTTGCAATGTAATAGTTAATGCATTCAAACGTTTCCTGGCGTATGAAATGTCTGTGCTTTTATTTTGTAAAATTGAAAATACAACATCGGTGTGTTTAAAGATAAATTTAAAAGTATGTAAAAGAAAGAGAAAATGAGGATCTTTAAGATGTCTTTTTAAGCCAACAGCTTCTCTTAAAGTTGGCTGATCTTGTTTGAAATCATCATGTGTCAAAATATAATCAAAAACTTCTATTAACTTATCCCTGTTTTTGAATAATGTAAAAACTGCTCTAGATGTAAAATTCCACCTCGTTGCCACATTTGACGGTAAACGGTCAAATCCTACGGTATTAAGTACCTCTGTTCTTTTAGTTGATTTTGAAAAATATGATGAAAATCCAGACAAGTTGGCAAAAAAAATTTTACATTCTTTGATGCTATCTGTGCAGGCTTTACTCAATACTAAATTCAACGTATGCGCATATCAATGTGTAAAAAGTGCCTGAGGGGCCATTGTTTTAATTTTTGCCTGTAAGCCATTTAAGTGACCAGCCATAACTGATGCCCCATCATATGTCTGAGCAACAAGTTTATTTTTTAAGTCATATTTTCCAAATTTTTCTGTTAAAAAATTAAATAAATCATTTGCGGTTCGACCTGAACTAACATTGTAAAAACCTGCAAATCGTTCAACCACTTGCCCTTTAATAACATATCTGAAAACAACCGATAACTGTGAACAGCAGCTGATGTCTGTGGTTTCATCAGCTTGCCAAGAAAAGAAAGGTACTTCATTTAATTCGCTTTCAATTTTTTGTACTACAACACAACTAATTGATTCAATTAAATCGTTTTGAATAGCTTTAGAAGTTCCCGAAAAAACTGTAGCTTCGTTTAAAAATTGTTCCATTTTGCCATCGTATCTGCTCAGAAAAGAAATAGGCTCTTGAAAATTTCCTCTATTATCTGAATGCACATTCTCATCATGTCCCCTAAAAGCCAATTCTTGACAACATAAAAAAATTACCGTATCAAATTAGTCTATTTAAGATATCTCTATTTTCTTTAACCTTTACATTATGATCTACAATTGACTGTTTGTGCCCTTGATCAATAGAATTTAAAATATTCTGTTTGCCAAATAACTTGAATTTTATTGAAGCAGTTAAATGTCCTTTTGACCTAGCATGCCTTTCAATTGATCTGGGTAAGTTTTTTAAATCATTATATCCTAATTTTGACCAAACAGTGTTCTCTGGGTCATTAGAAAAAAGTAAACAATACCAGCAATATAATTTATTTTGTACTGGACATCCAGTTAACCACTCACATTTATCATACCATTGTACACAAAAAGAACGATTATGTTTTGAAGTTACTATGAGATTTTGCATGGTAGGTTGGGGCCTTTTTAAAGTTTTTATTATAAATATCTTATCATCATATGTTAATTGACTAAAATGAACATTCTTCAAAAGGAAATTTACAATATCATCTACAGATTTAAACACTTCACCGATACTGACATTACCATTGTTATTGCTTGTACTTACGTTTAATTCCATTTTTGACGTTTTAATATTTAAACAAAAATTTGAAATGAATTTATTGCACTTAATAAAATACAACCACCACAGACACTTTTACTTTCAATTAACCTAAACGGTAAATGGTACGACTGTCTGGACTCAGGAAGCGGGAAAATAAAAGTCAGATGTTTATTAATCTTTGTTCCTATTGGCCCGGAGCTTGGCCTCCGGCACGTGGTTTTGAGAGCAGATTTTAATGGGTAGCTTCAAACGTTTCAAATTGAACCATTCTAAACGCGAAAGCTATGTTAGAAGCGTTTGGAGGCCTGCCTCACCAGTCACCATGGATAGAATGTTACAGTTGTGCAGCGTTGCCGGTTATAATAATAATAGTTTAAATTCGCAGATTTAGGGAATATTTCTGTTAATTTAAATTTGTCGTTTCATAAAGTATATTTATATTTATAATAATGTAAATATGTAAAGTATCTGTAAAGGCAAATCAGAAGTAGGGAGGCCCGGCCTCCTCTGCCTCCTCAGAGAAACCGCCACTGATTGCATACCATGGTACATATACGTAACTTCGGAATTGTCTGTAACGTATTTGCCGTTGTGTAAGCCCTTGTTAAACGATAGTATCAACTTTAATACATACATTATGATGTAATATTAACTATGTACTACGTGCCGAGGGATGATTGACAATAGGGTGACTAAAAATGTCATGTCGCTAGCGTCAAGCGGCATATCAAGTTAGTGGACTTTCTGTCGCTGTTGAACAAAACATATTTAAACATCATTTTTTACTTTTTAGTTCGGTTTGCTATTAAAGCGTGTTTTTTTTTTAGTTTTTTTAAACTATATTTTCGTTTATCTTGGTATTACAGGTGACTTTGCATTTGTAGGGGGCGGATGTTTCTTTAACCATAAGTAGGTACTTCTACTACTTCTTACTTTATTCTATTTTGAGTAAGATTTGTTCCAAGTCGGAAAACAAAGAAAAAGTTATAATAAGGGTGTTACACTTTTAAGTACAGCACATTGTATATCACCAAAACTAAAATTTAAAACAATAGAAAATACTCCATTCTATTGAATAAAGGTATTATAGAAGTCCCTTTAACAATAAATGATAATTATTATTATCTATTTCGTATCCTTAGGTTTTTTAATTGAATTTTCCTCGTCGGTGTAGGACAATAAACACAGAAATTTTACACTATGTCGACGTTTCGATTTATTTTTAAAAGAGCAGATTTTAAAAATAAATCGAAACGTCGACATAGTGTAAAATTTCTGTGTTTATTGTCCTACACCGACGAGGAAAATTCAATTATAAATGATAATTATTTTATTTAGTATATAAAAGTTTGGTATGTAAAAGTTGAAGCGAACCCCCCCCCCCCCCCTGAAGAAGACATATGACCGCCCCTGAGTAAATCCATAAACAGCTGAATTTTTCTTGTTCTTATTATATGACCGCCCCTGAGTAAATCCATAAACAGCTGAATTTTTCTTGTTCTTATTATAAACTAAATATATTATTTCTTAAATTGGCAATAACTTTCTTATTTTCAAATTTGAATCTAATTCGTTAATATACTACATTTTTTTCTCCATTGTCTACCTTTTGACATGTTCAAATGTCTATATTTTACCAAAAGTTACTTTATATCAAAATCTGACAAATTAAATAGTACTTTTTCTAATTTTGCTTAAACGGGTTCTCTTCAACATATAATTTATAATGTATATATGCCATTGAACCTTCCCTGGTATGTACGAATGAAATATTCTTAAACAATAATTTTTTTACATGAAATTCTTTCAGGTCGCTTTTAGGAATATGTGTTCAATAGATCAATCTATATCTAATTTCAAAGCAAAACAGATATATCTTGACATGTGATCTATCAACAGTGCATTATATCCTGTGAATTACTTCCTGTCTAATTATATGGCAATAAAATATTGCGAATCTACACGTAAAATAAATGTTCGTACCCTAATATCTTTTCTATGCAGGGTGTCCCAGCTCTATTTAGACAAGCATTATATTAGAAACGGTTAGACATAGAAAGAAATGTTTAATAGAAAAGTTATTTTGTTTAAAAAGGTGCATTTAACCATTTTATTTTCAAATGTACAAAGCGTCTCAAAAAGACAGCAAATTATGCGACTTTACTTTTTCAAATGGAGCACTCTGTATATTTTTGCAATTTTGGATTCTCCTTTCATTCCCGAATAAATTTTAGCAACCACGTCCTTATCATTAACCATTGTTGAGATATTTGCAGTTAAATTTTTGGGATAACATTTTTTTATTGACGTAATTATAAGGAATACTACAATACAAAAAACAGTCAATATTATAATAATTATAAAAATGTAAATGTGTAACTTGAAAACTACTTGTTTCCCAGATTCCAATAAAAAAATATGTTTATTCAATACAAAAAAGGTATACTTTCACATAATTTGATGTGAATTGAATTATTTTTTCGAGTGAAAGGTTTTAGATTTTTTTACTATCTACAACTTTTGTAAAAGTATTTTCCGCTAGGAGGTCACGTTTCGCCGAAAATCGCAAAAAAACACTTTCAACTCCTAAACAGCACCCCCATTTCATAATTTTACTTTATTTCGTGTTTAATTTTTATTTTATCTCCTAGTTACAACTTTAACTACCGGCTGGTCCTTGCTTATTAATAATTTTTATTTCGAAAAGGTATTATTGGCACTAGCCTGTTTATGTATCTCGTCTCACAATGTCTAAATATGTGACTTTAATGTCCTATCGGAGACAGCTTCGTGAACGCTTCAATTAAATTGTTCAACAAAATCAAAGTGTTGTATATTTTATTCAAATTAATATCAATTGCAAACATTTGTAACGTACAAAAAACAATACAGAATAACAATATAAAATTACTTAACCTTCGTTCAAATTATTGTTAAAATAGATAAAATACTATTATGTTGTAATGAAATAATAATAGAAAATTGTGATATAATTGAAGACACAAGTGGATAAAGATGTTATGTCTATTTTTAAAGTTTTGAGTAAATGAACAAAACGTGTTTTGAATTGGAACTTTTTTATTTTGTTTTCGATTTAAATGAGTAATACCTCATAATAAAATATATGATTGGAGGTTGTTTTCTTTTGTTTACCCTAATATTAAAAAAAACACCAAACTCTTATAGAACCAGATTTTTGTGTACATAACACCTTTATCCGCTAACTTTAAATTCAAACTATGATATTTTTATCGTGGATATAGAAGTCATCGGCAAACACTCCCAAAATGAAAAAAAGTTTACTAATATGGTTTTTCTTAACAAATTATAAACAGACCACAAACCTAACCAGGAAGCACTATACAAAAGCGACAATAAATTAACGTTTTTCTTTTTGGGATTTCAATATTTTGTTCTAAAATCTCTCATAGAAACATCTATGGTCAGCATCAACAAACTTCAGTTGCTCTCCTAAGTTGGACATTTCCTCAACGACTACCTACATTTGGGTAACACAATTGGGGTAATTTCCCCAGCTTGAACCTCTCTAGCACCTTTGTTGTGTAAAGCAACTTGGGAAAAAGGGGTAATAGGTTCTATATTGGTTTTGTAACAATAAAATCCAAATTAGTCTACTCTGATAGGTCTGACAATATATCGTCGACAATTTTTTTCTTTAAGAATATTATTCACTTATGCAAATAAGGTTTGGTTGGAGGCTCTTCGAAGTTATAAAAGAAACGTTCCATATTTAAACATAAACTATTGTTAGTATTTGAGGATGTAATCATTTCCCAATATTGGTCTGGAATGAACATTTTTTGGCGTTTTCTTAGTACTATTTCACTGCATCCAAACTATCTGTTGCAATGAGGAAAGCTTTGTCCGACCACGAGATATATATATATATATATATATATATATGTTCCGAGAAGCTTCCGCGGTCGTTGGTATGAAAAATACTAGGTTCTCGGGTTGAACCGCGTCTGAGATTGTTAATGTCTCGACGTTTCGGCTCCCGTTTTGGAGCCATTTTCAAGAGAAAAAGTGAGTCAAGTAAAAATTGTCAAAGAAAATAATGCTAGGAGTTCGTGGAACTGGTTCGATTCCGGGGTCTCAATCTGCCTACTCCCCAGATCTCACCGCGATCCGTCTCTAAGGCCTCAACCTGCCTACTCCTTAGAGCGAACTCGCTGGCAGTATCGGACGACCGTGTCCTCATTACAAAACAAAACAACAATCAACTCTCCTACTCTGTGTATAGAAAACCAACCCACACCAACCGTTACCTTAACTCAAAATCACACCACCATCCATCACAAATAAATTCCGTTGTCAACACTCTTGTAACCAGATCCCTCAGACTAACAGACAATCACAACAGACAATCCGAACTACAAACATTACAAGAAGCACTTCTACAAAACGGTTACGACAAAGGACATATAACGCGATCCATACACAAAGCACAAAATCCTTCCCAAACTGATCAGACAGAAACTCCTCCTCAGCAAAAAGCTTTCCTACCTTACATCAAAGGTGTCACAGACAAAATTTCAAAAATCCTGAAATCCAATAACATAAAAACCATATTCACAACACACCAAACAATTTCCAATTTAATCAGAACCCCAAAAGACCAAATACCTAATGATTCCCACGGTGTATACGAAATACCTTGCTCAAACTGTTCCCAAACCTACATTGGACAAACCAACAGACGGATTAACAATAGAATATATGAACATCGTCTTGCAGTTAGAAAATCCGATCCCACATCATCACTTGCCCAACACCGCCTTCTAACAGGCCATAATATAGACTTCGATAACACCAAAACCATAGCACCATCATTTTTCCAAAAACCGCGAATCATCCGCGAAGCAATTGAGATTGAAAAACGTCCCAATTGTCTAAACAAAAGGGATGACGGTCATCGTCTTCCAGTCGCTTGGAAATCATTGATCTCCAGGCTAGCCCCACAATATTCATCCACACCTCATAATCCTGATAGCAGCCGTTCTGCTCTGATGCCTCCATCAACAGACCCTCAACCCCCCACCACTCTCCCACCCACAGACAGCTTTCGTATAAATAACACTTCGTCCGATACTGCCAGCGAGTTCGCTCTAAGGAGTAGGCAGGTTGAGGCCTTAGAGACGGATCGCGGTGAGATCTGGGGAGTAGGCAGATTGAGACCCCGGAATCGAACCAGTTCCACGAACTCCTAGCATTATTTTCTTTGGCAATTTTTACTTGACTCACTTTTTCTCTTGAAAATGGCTCCAAAACGGGAGCCGAAACGTCGAGACATTAACAATCTCAGACGCGGTTCAACCCGAGAACCTAGTATTTTTCATACCAACGACCGCGGAAGCTTCTCGGAACATATATATATATATATATATATATATATATATATATATATATATATATATATATATATATATATGTTAAATGTATGGGAAAATGGTTTTTCGAAGATAACTCGGCGACTTTTCTTCTGACGAAAAAAATATTCAGACCAAAAATAAAGAGCTCACGAAAATAAGCAAATTTTGTTCCCAACCTCATCGACGTTAGACCATTGATTCGCGAGATATCTCGAACCCAAGGTGCAAAAATTAAAAAAATTTAATTCATTTTTTATCATGAAGGAGTGGAGTTGAGGACCCAATTTTTATATAATAGAAGGGTATTGGCGGATATTCTATTGGGTTGGAGGCTGGGGGTGGTGGGATAATAAGGAGGGGAGGGAGAGGGAGAAAACGAGAACCTAGTATTTTTCATATATATATATATATATATATATATATATATATATATATATATAACATAAACAGCATATATAGTAGACAAAACCCAAATCCAAAGCCAAGGGTTGTCCGGAAGGGGGTTACACATTTGAAAAAAATATGCACACAACATACATTTTATATCGATATTGCCAGTGTCGATGCCGCGGATCCAACCCAGATAGAGCAGAGCAAATTTGCCACATCCACTGAGCTACCGTATGATGGAACTATCTTAAAAAATTATTTAGTATTAAACATTGGTAAAGATAAAGAATACAACAGTTTCTATTTTGTCCTCCACATGAATCACACAGATAAATTTCAGCATCCTATTCTTCGAGTAACTTGCAAAATCGTAGCAAACAATACTGCCTCTTGGTAATGTCTTCCATCCACGTAAAAAAATATGACTTGTGGCCTGACTGCTTGACGCAGTAGATACCCAAGGATTATAAATAATCCTTGCGATTATAAATAATCCTTGGTGGATAGCAACTCTATACAACAACATTTGTGTCAAGGAAAAAGCCTTAGATGTAGATAACTTCGGTAATGGTATCGTCCGTTATAAATCAGTCGCATAACATATTTTCCTCTCAATGGATATTAGGTAATTGTCTGTACTTTTTGGGAATGAAAGGCAAATTCTCAAAAGACAAATTCAACTTTTCAAAAATATATCAATAGAAAGACCCTTAATCATGTATTTGCCATCCACTTTTTCCCTTACACTGATCTATATAAAGCCAGTGGGAGTATATTTACATTAAGTAATAAAGAGTAGATGGGTAATTTCTACTGTGATTTTTGTTTCTAACATAGTGCGATTGTTCTGCAAGAAACTAATTGTTGTGATTCATAATTCAGTGTAAAGTATCAAAAATGTAACATAACATCTTTATCCACTAAACATTGTGGTTGACGAGTAACATGGCACCTTTATCATCAAAAAATTTGTTTAAAATATTACAAATTTGGAATTCACCATTTATTTGGAGTTAGATCTATACCAGAAATGTTCAAAAATTGCATAAAGCAATTTTTTTTTTAAATTGCGACATGACACGTTTATCCACCTATATCTTCAACTACCAGTTGATAGTTTAATTAGTCGGTATGGGACCATATGGCGCCATTAGTAAAAAATATCGTCTACCCAGTAAAACTAAGGTATCAGATTTTTAGCAAGTTAATAATGATATAATTAATATTTGAGAAACATAATAAAATATTCCATAAAACCCTAACAAGTTCAAATAAAAGCAAATAGGTATTTGTGAAAACTTTAACATACCTACCTACTATAAAATATAGTAAACTATAAATATATTACTAAATTTAAAGTGTGTAAAACTAACAAACGTTATCAGATTAAATTTATACCTAACCAAAATACCTGCATTTATATTTGTTGTTAATTTTTAACAATATTGGTTTATTTAACTATTTTAGGATTTCTCACTACTGAAGATGATGTTATACCTGGTAACCTCGGCATGAAGGATCAAAATTTTGCCTTACAATGGGTTAAAAACAATATACACTTGTTTGGTGGAGACCCAGAGAAAATTACAATTTCTGGTGAAAGTGCTGGTGGAACTTCTGCAGGTTTACATGTAGTCAGCAAAAAATCAGCAGGTGACATTATAATTTTTCGTATAGCTCTGCTTCGGCGGTAGATGTTATTTAATTTACGGAAATGTTCTTTTATATCAAATGGGTGAAAGTAACCACCAATCATTTTAACTGGGCCAATAGATTAAAAAATTCTCACAATATTCATTACGTACTATTTTAATTTTTTTCGTCATCTATTTTTGGGGCTAGTAGCATGTTTTTTAAGTGGTAAGTGGCATCCTGTATTTGTTTGGTTATTATGCACTTTTTAGTTGGTATCGTATTGTAAATTAAAATGATGTTATTTTACAAAATTTAATATAATTCTGCACGAAATGCTCCAAAAGGAATTAAATTTTCTTGATGATTAATATGTATCAATAATAATGCAGGAAATCTAACACATCTTGCCAATGACAATTGGAGGAAAAAATATTTGGTTGGGCCCACCTTTTATATTGGTTCTAAAACAAAATCATATACAACAATATATTTTCAGGATTGTTTAGTGGTGCTATTCTAGAGAGTGGTACAGCTACTTGTGCCTTTACTAATCAACCTTTCGCAAGATACTTTGCCTTCGAGTTAGGACGTGCTCTGGATCCAAATTTTACCTCAGATGATTCAAATGACCTCCTCGAATTGTTGCTACACGCAAAAGCGTCCGATATAACCAACGCCAAATTTCCTGTAAGTAACTTCTTCAATAATACTAATTATTTTGATAATAGTATTAATACTATTTGCGTATTAACGCAATCTTACTTAAAATTATCAAACTATATACAAGATTATATTATCAGTAAAAAATACTTATTCATTATTACAAATAATAATTAAAACATATTTGTTACATACGGTGTGTCATTAGTTTCATGCCATTAAAAAAAATTGGTGATGGGGAAGGCCAGACAAACAAAAAAGTCTTATATAACATAAGGTCTAAGGCCCATAGTTTTGGAGAAAAAAAATTCCAAAATTTAATTAATTGTTAATAAAATTAGTTGAGAACTTTTGGAGTATTGAGGTAGGCAAAGTATTCCAGAATAGAAGTGAAAGTTCAACCAAGTTCAACTTCAACTCTATTGTATGCTTTGCCGGCTGTACATCGCCCTCACTGTCATAAAAACTTTAAAGGCCGCCCGATATTCATGAATAACTTTGCAATATTGCCAGTCGAACAATTTTAAAAGTATTTATAAAATTATTTTCTGTTGTATACCTGTACATTTTTTGAGTATTTAGAATTTTTTACCTTTTTATACCATTTTTATTAAATTAATAGTAAAAGTTGACAAAAATGCCAAATTTTAGTTAGGTTAGTCAGTTCCTTCACTCCCTCCTACTGAATGAGCAAAACTAAATGAAATTTTGTAGTACTTTATAAGTCAGTGCGCTGCGTAACTCTTTTCAATATGTATTCTGAATAGTATGGGGAGCCATTATAAATCACAAAACTTTTTTTTTCCTTAAAAAGTTTACGTTAGGTTTCAAAATATTTTTTCTTGTCTATTTTTAATAAATTATTTGCGTTAAAATAAAAAGGAATTATTTCCCTTTCAAGTTTCTCAAATACACACAATAACGTATAAGTACCAAAACAACCATGATTTGTTAAAAAATACCATGAAATTTCGTCACTGTGCCATGTGAAAACCTCACACGACTGACAACACTGGTCAAGCAGTGAGCATTAAATTAAGATGTAAACCGCCGAGTGCCACCGACTTTTGCGGTTTTATTATCTACCTAGTTAGCCAAAATATGTAGAAAAAAACTGCACCGATACACCTTCCAATTTAAATTATTTAGCCAATAGCATCAGTTAACGTGGACTAAGAACCAATAAAAGACACTTTAAAAAGTAGAAGGGACAAAATGTTCCAAACTGCTATTAGAAAAATCTGCTGTAGTTTAGTTCATGTCGGTTACTTGACTACGTACAATTACACGGTCTTTTGTATCATTGCTTCTGTTCTTTTTCGATTTTGGATCACGTTTTTCTGTATCCTTAGTTAGAATTTATTTTATTGACTTACCTTTTTTAGTGTAGTATTTTAAAACGCTGTGTTTAAAAGTGAATTTTGGACATTATTACAGAAAAATACACTTATGCAGAGCTCGCAGATATGCATTTGTTGTGTGGAGAATGTCTTTATGCTCAAAGATTCGGACATTTGTTAATATTACCCAGCGTTTGCGGGAAAAAGGTCGTCTCGATGGATATGCGGGCGAACGAGGTCCACAACGCGAGAATAGGGTAACTGAAGCGGAGGCTAAACTTTTGGAACTTGTAAAAGAGAATCCAACTTTAAGTACCCCGAATTTAATTTTGTAGGTGGATTTTGAGCAACACGCAAGAAATGAGGATTTTTAAACGTCCTGTGTTTCTCTGATGAGTCATGTCTTACCAGGACCAGGGTGTTTAACTTCAAAAATATGTATTATTGGTCAGATGAAAACCCGCGTGTGGTAAGAAGGTCTCGTTTTCAACGACGTTCCTCTGTTAATTTGCGGGCAGGAATTTGCGGTAATGAAATAATTAGACCAATAGAATTATTATTCATTAGATTAAATGGTGAAATCTATTGAAACTGTTTGTGGGGTACCCTATTGGTAATTATATCACCAGTAAATTCATTGATATTTATTTATCTGAAGGATAAACAAATAAATTTGGCCATTTGTGTGATCGTCTAGTTTTATGTGGTTAGGACCTTAATTACGTTTATGTGTGTGTAGTAACCCTTTATAATTACCCCAGGTTCTTTTATATAAAGTTTAATATTACTTGTTTCTGTCTGATACGATATACTTTAGAAAATTAATCACTCTGTTAATTGAAATACCTGGTAAACTTGAACACACGGTCTATTAATTGAGAGACCTAGTTAATTTGATATGTTATTTATGTAGTATTTTATTACTCAAGATTGCACTGTACATTTATAGTTGAAGTTTGTTTTCTATTTTGCTTTTGAAATTAACATTTATTTAGTTTATTAACTGTATGATGAAAAAGGTAAAGGTGAAAGAATAAGACAATATTTGATGCGAAAAAATAGTAAAAAAAATCCTTTTATTTTATATAAATTGATGCAACAATAGTCGAACATGAAATCAAAAGTAATCCAAATATTTGAGACAATTGTCTAAATATTATAATAGGAAAATTTGCGCTGCGATAGTAATGACCATACTATAGATATACTGAGTGTTTTCATGCAATAACAAGAACTTATACAAAAGTGTGCTGTATTATTTTAATAGTAATTAGGGTTGTGGCAATGGCCTGATAATGATAATCCATAATAGAGCTGTTAGCAATTGCTAGGTAATAATGATTTATAATTAAAGAAAATTGTTAGCAATCGCTAGATAATAATGATTTATAATTAAAGTTGTTAGCAATAGCCAAATAATGAATCGAATGCAAAACAGAGGACAAGAATCATGTCATGTTTATACATTATCAAAATTAAGTTGAGAAGTGAGCATTAAATACTCGTGTAAAACATCATAGAATGTTGAGGAAAAATCCGTTGATTACAATTAAAACAAGCAGTCTACTAAATTTTGTATGACTGTCCAACAACGTGAAACAAGGTGGGTAGATGTAAATCAAACAGGCGAGACGTCCCGGTTCAGTACTCGACGAAAAGTAAACCCTTCTGAATACGAACAGGTCTACGGGCTAATTAACCCAGCACTGATCGATGGCCTGTACAGTTTGTGAGCGCAAGGTAATTAAATAGATGGATCGTTATTAAACAATCATAGAAAACCAAATAGATCGCTGATGAGAAATCTCAGATAACCATTTGAAAGATAAACATTACTATGACATTTGACATGTCCAAAATTAGGCACACAGTAGCCTTAATAAGTACATCAAATGAAAAATAATCGAAGTGAAAGTTTCTTGTCATTGCATAAACGCAGAAAATATAGAGTTGTTGAATATAAACTTGTTATTTTGCAAACGCAAATTTCCCCAGTAAAATATTCAGAAAGCGAAATTTTATGAATTAAAATTTGTGAATGAAATCATAACTGAATAACTGGTAATATAATATTATGATAGTTAAAAATCAAAGCTAATATTTCATTTTAAAAAAATCTAATATTCTTTTAGTACCACAAATTCGTCATTTAAACCTTTTTTTAAACACCCCGTAACCAGAATATGAATGCAATTGTAAATAATAAAGTAGAGTCTCGAAATATGAAAGTAATCACCTTTAGAAATTTATGCTAGCTGAATTTCTGTGCGCCCTGTATAACGTTATATCGCCCGTGAATGCTCTCCCCCAGGTACTACATGTTGGGCGTCCTCGTCGAGCATGTCGGTGGTTGAGAAGAATTCGTTAAAATAAGATGTAAGTTATAATATTGTTTGGCTAGTAGTTTAGACGGCTGATTTAGTGAAAAATATCCCAAAATAATTTGTTAGGCTTGGCGAGAAACTCGCGACGTAGCTTAGAATGACTTCAAAGCAAATATAAAAGTTCGGCGAAAATATCGCGACGTAACTTCGAGGTGGCTTCAATTTAATTTTCCAAAGCTCGGCGAAAATATCGCGACGTAGCTTAAAAGGTGCTGTCTTCAGATGCCGTCTATCTTCTCTAATTTTCAATACCACGCCGTCTTCCTTTTATATTGTTCTTGATGTCACCCTTCTACCCGGATTATGTATCTCCGCTTGTTTCTTGTGGGTATATGTTTATTTTAACGCTATTATAATATTCGACGCTCAACTTTCTATCTTTTTCCATGGTTAAGCTAGAAACATGTAGGCGATTCCATACTACGGGAATACACGAAGTACTTGACGTTTATCTGAATATATGATAAACAAACCCTGCGACTCGACTGGATTTTATGTAAATTCTGTTTCAAAATTGTAGCGTTTAACTTTGCTTTAAAAATAATAATTTTAAAATGCATTCTGGTAACTTTATTGTGTCCAATATTAAATGACTAAATAAATGTGAAAATGAAATGAATTAACTGCAATAATTACTACAATTTGGAAACTAAATAAGAAAAAATAAATTTATATATATGGGGTATATACGGGGTCCTTCACTATTTAAATTTCTTGCAACAAACAATGCAATATTTGTTGAAAGATGTACCTTTGGCGATGCGCATACGTATGTGGTATATGCACGATTGCATACCAATGCATTTTACTCTGGCGGTTCGAAATTTTTTAAATACACAATTTCCTCAACGATGGATTGGACGTGGTGGACCGGTTGGATGGCCTGCTAGGTCACCCGACTTAAATCCAACGGGTTTTTATTTTTGGGGGCATCTTAAATCTCTTGTTTACCGTGATTCAATGGACACTTTGGAACAATTGCAGCAACGCGTTTTAATGTGCATAGAGACCATAAAAAATGATCCTAATTTACCCAATGTGTTGACCGGAGTACGTATGTCTTTATTTCGTCGTACTGAAAAGTGTATTAATGTAGATGGAGGACATTTTGAACAATTTATGTGAATCAACAACACTGGTAAGTTATCATTTGTTGCTTGTTACGGTGCAATTTTTTTCGTGGAAAATTATTTTATTTCGCTCAGTTTTTAAGAACCAAGAAGTACCCTTTGTCTCCTTTATTCCCGCGATTACCAGTTTTTTTAATGACATGAAACTAAAGGTACCCTGTATAAATTAGTTTTAATAATGTACTAATTAACCAAAATTAATTAATCAAAATTAAAATGTAGTAAGTACAGTAATGTAACAAAAAACCATTTCCATATGCCACCCTCTTTTCAGCTGATAGCACTCAAAAATAATTAGAACTGAAAGAGAATAAAATTTTATGAAAAAATGTTTAACAATTTTTCATATAAATTGATAATTTCAAGGTAATTTTCACCGAATAATTCAAAAAGTGTAGAGATTAAAAATAAAGGTTATGAAATACGGATACATTTGGTTGTCATTTATTTCTGTAGAATTAATAATTTTGGAGATTTGGAAGTTTAAATATGGCTCTAGATGAAATATTTAGTGTAAATGTAGTAATATAGAATGTTTCAGAAACTCTGGCATTTACGTCAGATATTCTAAAGCTGGGGTTCCATTGCACGAAACTGACTCGCACAACTATTTCGCGAAACTAGGTTCGCGTTGTGGATACCTAGTTCCTCGCACAAAAATTTTCGAGGTGAGCGGACAGGTTGTCGATTTTTGACTGCGCATTAAAGTGTTTCGCGTTGTTTGTTTCGCTCCGTGTAAACGCATACTTGTCACGAGCTTCAAAATTTCCTAAATGCTAAAGAAAAGTCATCATAATAAGACCGAGAGGGAGGATGCGTGAAAGGAAATGAAGAAAAAAATAGGGCGGACAAACTATCGGTACTCTAATGGGGTCTTACAGTACAGTGAAAGAAAGAAGAGCAGAGTCACTGGATCAGGTATGCAAGTTGTTCTATATTTTTAAAACAACCTGCATACATGATCCAGTGACTGTGTTACTGTTCATATTAGTATCCATTCTTATTATGGGATCAACCTATGACAACAGATATTCAAAGTCTTGTGACTCATCTGGGTAAAGTTATAGTATCATTGATGAGTTCTACTACTATATCTCCCAGAAGCTGGTTTCCATATTGCAATCGCCAACGAAATAATTCTTTGATCCACCACCGGTGTTTTCTTCGTTTTTTTTCTTTTTATTCTTAACATAAAGTATCGCCATGATAGCAAACGCTGATGCTGCAGTCGTTGTATACATGAACCGCGTGGTTGTCTCGCACAAACTGGTGGCTCACTTTGTTTCATCTCTATGTTGCGAAACGTTTCTCATCGTGGAAATGGTTAGCACGAGACAGCCGCTTCGCCAGTGATTCTCGCGAAACAGTTGCGCAAGTCAGTTTCGCGCAATGGAACTCCAGCTTAAGGATTATAATTAAAAGTTTTTAATTAAACATTCATATGTTTTTCATCCTATAGCCCAAGAACAAAAAGTTTATGATCGAAGTAATTAATATGAGTCCTCACATTTTCTTAGTGAAAACAGCTGGGTCAAATTTGTATGTTTGTCCAACCATAGTGGCATAGAGAGCAACGAAGAGGGAGACCACTTGGCAGGAAAAGAAACGAAAACTTCTTTATCTGGCCTTGAACCGGTCCTTAATCTGTCAAAAAGCCTAATTAAATGAGAGCCACGAGACTGAACCATGCCACAGTTCAGCAACTATTCTGCTCGATCTCGAAAATCTCATTATGTAAAACTTTGTGCGCAACTTTCGTTTTCGCTCTCTGTCTGCCCCTTTACGCCGCGCTCTTCTCTTCCATGTGCTAGATGCTAGCTAATATAGTAACGTACTCTTAGTCTGTGCTCTCGCTGCTTTCAAGGTTCTTAATATACGTCTTGTGATTTCGAGCATTGCCGACTGCGAATGACACTGCACAGGAACAAATCATATCATTCACAAAATCAATTAGGTACTTAATTGTAATCACGAACAACTTAACAATAAACACAATACGAAGTGATAAAAATCATTATCAATATCTTGCGCGCCACTAAGAGCGCCAAGATATAGATATCTCGAAAGCCAATTTCTAAAGCCAGAACAGTCACGAGATCTACCCTGGAATAGACTGCCATCCTTTGTGGAAAGCACAGGTATTTTCACAGGTAGTGAATATGCAATGGGCATAACTTTAAAGTTAGGTTATTTCGCGAAACATCCAAAAATTTTGTACCTTGCTATATTTTGTATTTCGACTGTGATTTCAGATATACAAAATACAAAGTTTTATACTTCGATATTTGCTCAACAGTAACCCTTGCAGATGTCATCGACTAGAACTTTCATTATTGTTTAACATTTTCTATTGTCTAACACTTCTTAATATTACTTCCTGAAAATAGTAATTTTGAACATACATTAAAACTCAAATGAAAGAGGAGATTTTGGGGTAAATAATTTGTATATTATCTCTTTTCAAACATGTATATGGTACATATAGAAGGTTAACATAAATAAATTATATTGGCTCCATACCACACATGGTGAATATAGGAAGACCTTGAGCATTGCAGTTTCCAACTAATATCCAGTAGTTTCCATTAGAACAATCGACTAACAGAAAAAGATTCAATTTAGAAAAATCCAACTTCACAGGTTCTAAATCTTGGGAAAATAGTAACACAAAATATACGCGGTAAAGCGTTAGCACAGAATAAGCGGTAATACAGGGCAAAGTTATATACAGTACTTGACTAGTACATCAGTTTACTTACTCCTTAAGAGACTTACTTACTTACTTCCTGTGGTTACAATCGGGCACGTCTGCTGGCTGCAATGACCAGATCGGGCCGACTACCTCACGGCTTCTCAGGACCTTTTCTGTAAAATGAATCAACTTATTATCGGAATGGGAGTAGACGCCAGATGGATGCGCTGCTAGTCGATGAGGTGGTGTGGACTTCGCCAAAATCCCACTGCTCGAATATGACAGATAGCACCTGGGTTCGGATCTCGGGGTGGCCACGTCTGCTGCCAATGATTCACTCTGGCTGACTGTCAACACAGGACGAATTCAATTGTTTCCTTCAAATACTTACAAGCGGGTGTAGGCGCCAAATGGATGCGCGGCTGGTCGGTGACGTAGTACGGACTTTTCCAAAATTCTGCTGCTCTGAAATATATACGCTAACGATACCTGGGTTCGGTTCTCGGAGTGGAGGATTCGCTCTACCTAACTGCCAACACGGTGTGAATTTAATTATTTCCTCCGAATACTTAAAAGTGGGAGAAATGACGGTAACAGATGCGCGGTTAATCGATGTGACGTCAAACGGAAAATATTTCGGAATATTTTTCAACTTGTAAAATAATTAAATTACCTGAATATCTTTTTAGACCAGAGCAAGCAGCAGGACACGTGTTTCGTGTGTGGAGGCAGCCAGGGAACTAACTATTGAACACTTTAATCAGTCTCTTGTATCGGAAGAATGACGTCGCACGAGTGACGTCAAATTGACTTCGAAATATTTTATTACTTCGCTTTGCCATCTGAAAATATTTCACGGTTGGTTTACGCGGATCGCAGGCACTCACGTCTAACTCGCAGCGCTGCTGGCTGTCGACTCAAATATTTACTGCGGGTGTGTAAGGTTATACGTGTTCCTCACGTTGTTCCCCCACTACTCGAGTGCATCTGTACTTAGAACTGGGGTGTTTATTCGGTGCTGCTACAAATTAATATAAATTTTGAAACTTAAAACGGTATAGTAATAAATATAAAAGGGTAATTTATATAGAGGGTATAAATAAATACAGATCCTGGGCACATTTTGGTAACGGAAAAACGCTTCGTTACAGTAGCGCTGTTGTTATACCAAATATTAAATAACTTTATGGAAATATTTTGTAACACATTAACTTTTCTGTAACATATCATATTCAAATTTTTATTATGGCGTGTCGTCTGTTCGGAGCCACTATCAATTTTATTATTTCAAAACATTTTTTTTTTATTTAAAACCTATAAAGTATTTGAAATTATAAATTCAAAATTATGTCACACTTGACAAGTATATTATGTTTCGCTCGTAAAATCATCACCATTCACACGATTTCGTCCTCCACAAAAACAATCTTAAGCACTAAAAGGTGTGCCTCATTACTTAAAAGCTTATTTTATGAACAATCCAATGCATTAACTAATATAGTTAATCCAGCCCCGCTGTAAGCTCAATATTATTTAACTTGCCTTGAATACCTTACCAGTAAGATGACCACCTCGCTTGATTAAATCCTCTAGATTATTTTGTGTGGAATTTTACAAAAAACAAACTATAACTGGTGGTCAAGAGGTAAGCGCACTTGCCTCTCACCCCGTCCGATGCGAAATTTTAAAAAGTGAAGTGCGCTAGTTACTCTAAAAATTGTGTTCATTGTTCACTTGTGTTAAGCTTTTTTTGCATACTAAATCATATTACCTATTTTATTTTTAAGTTTTAAAAAAGGAGTCTAGGTTTTTATATTGTTTTAATTGTCGTTTTCGCTGAGCCGGACCTGTTCCACCCGATCATGCAATCCGTCACCGCGTCAAAGCGGTGGTTGCACGATCGGTCCCGGTTCAGACACTGGGGAGGCAACTCTTGTACCTTTTAAAATATTATTAAAGCTCTTTTGAATTGAATTGAATTGCCTCTCACCCAAAAGTTCCGGGTTCGATCCCCGGTCGTGGCAGTGGAAATACTGTGAGAGGAATTTTTCCACTATACACGGATATTGGGTGTGTGTCCCTTGTCCCTAAATGTGTAGCCCCCTCCTACACAAGGCTCTTCTAGAGCCTTCCGGGATAAAGGGGGTCGTAGTTACCTGTGGTGTTATTTATTTATACTACAACGAGATCCAAGATCTCACTTAATTACGCGATATAGCTAATTGCTGAAGCTTTCTACCAAATTACACCAAAGCTACTAAACAATTATCTAAGAAACTTTGCATTTAGAAGAATGGTGAACATTTTGTGCAATTTTTGTAAATTTATTTGTTTTCTTACCTAATTGTTGATTTCTATAACCCTATTCATTGTCCCAAGAAATACAGTTGACAAGTTGAAACAGACTTGTATTTCGCGCGCCAATATCCATTGGCAGGATGTCGGTCTCGATAACTAGGGCCGAGTAGGACTATTACTCTTTGCACCTAGATTATCTCTGTAGACCTGGACCGGCCTTCGTGATAGGTGGGCCCGCGTACTTCTACCAGACCCAGCTCACAAATGTGAGATGTGTCGTGGTATTTTCTGCGGACCTCCCCTGGTCCTGGCTTGCACTCTACAAAATAATATTGCATTAACAGCAGGTACAGACTGGCCATCTTAGTTAATGCATTTGAATGTTCATAAAAGAAGATTTTAAATGATGAGTCACATCTTGTAATGCTTAACAGAACATGCTTTGTGAAGGACGATGGCAATAAAATTAATGATGATTATTTCTTGGACGAAACGTAGTAAAATTACCAAGTGTAACATACCCCTGAATTCATAATCTGAAATGCTTTTAAAAATTTTAATAAAAAGGACAGGTCCATAGTCCATACTTAAAATAATAAAGTTGATGGTGGCCCTGAAGAGACAAAACGACATAATAAAAATTTGGACACAGTAATTTATAGCAAAGTTAATGTATTATTCCTATAATGTTTTTAAATATTTTTTATAATAACGAGCTAGTTCTGATTTTACCGTATATCTCCGAAATCAATCGCCGAAATCACCCATTTCATTAGCCTTCAAGATACGAAAGTTTTTCCTATTTAACTGACTTTATAATTGTTATGGTCTATAAGATAGTATAGTATAGTATAGTGCTCAGTATAAAAAGTAGCTTCCCCGAATCACTGAGGGACCACATATGGGCAAATACGGCATAACACATGATAGTTTTCCGCCAAATTTGACAGCGAAATTTTTAAAAATTCTCATTGAAAATTTTTGACGTCCTAGTGATATTTCCCTACGGAGACCTACTTGAAGAACTACAAATTCATCCTCGTAAAAGTCATCTCTTGCAAGTTGTAGTGTTACACAACTATAATTAGAAAATTTATTTTTTAAGTACTAATTTTGTGATAGTTCCGTGGAAGTGGATTTTCCTTGTACTTTCAAATATTTTTGTAAAGATATTTTTACGTGTCCGGGTGCAGCAAATATCTGTTGTCAGATTTGATTGCAGTTTCTGAAAATCCCTCTGAACGACATTTTCGAACGGGTCGGTATTTGGTGCGTGATGGTAGGTTTTTAATATTATCATTATTTTAAAAAGATATTGATTTTTAGGTCCCATCAGAGAAGGAAAGTGGAGCTGGACTCTGGGTTCCTGTTATCGAATCAACAACTTATGCAGGAGCTTTCCTTACAGGGCCGATGCATGAAGATATTAAAAACGGAAATATAAATCAAGTTCCCATCTTGTTAGGCTTCAACTCTGAAGAAAAAATAATTGATCTTACCTCTGATCAAGGTAAAATATATATTGTCTGAAAGTTATTTGTGGCATTCTACGAATATTCTTTCCTTTTATTTGGGTTTTCTATCACATGTGATTTGTTTTTGAAGAGGATAATACATATAGTAGAAACACCCAAATAAAAAGAAAGAATTCAAGGTAAAATATTTTTAGATGATCTGCTAAAAGAATTTAATAATACTTATTTAACTAGAATTGACTCAACTTACCGGAACGAATCATTTAGGAGCATTGGAAATTTACCCAATAGCATTAAATTTTACTGCGTAAATAAAGTACTTTTTTTAATTTTAAATAGCAAATGGCAGAGACCAGATCTACGATTATAATTTTAGAGATATAAGCAATTTTATGTACGAAGCTCAGATCTTAAACAAATTGGTCATTTATACAAGCTTATAGAATATGTAGAAAACAATTTGAAGGGTCTGAGTTGAATTTCTGGCGCAAAGACACCTAAAGTCAGGCCAAGCAAACGAGGTCCTAAATCTTATAAATCCTTGTAATGAGGGCGAATAATAAAAGAAACAAGTAAAAACAATACAATTTATTATAAAAATCAGCAAGTACAGTAGAATGAAAGGTAAAAATTTTACAGTAAAATAAATAGGTACCAAGAATACAGCAAAGTCTAACGCTATGGGGAAAGAATTATTAATTTAAACACAATTTTACAATATATATATATATATATATATATATCAAGGAGAACCACGGCATTCTGCGGCACCGATCGGACACGAGGATGCCCGACCACCGCCGAGAAGTCACGTGGAGCGTGACGTTTCAGCGAGGCCACTTGTCGGGTTGGTTCAGGCGCCCGCCACGCCTACCACAGGTGGTGGGAGACCGGTAACACGTAGCCAAACGCGCAGGCGCGCCCTAGACTGAAGCATATATAAGGAGCCGCACAACGCGGGGAATGTCAGTTCAGTTCGAGCAACGAGGAGCAGCAGTAGGTAGCTTTTAGCGAGAACCTGAAGATGGCAGATGAGATTCTACCGAAACGTCGTTTAGACAACCATGACTCCTGGGGGAGTCGACCATCGACGCGGGAGAGCACCCGGAAGTACAACAACACTTCATTTAACACCCGCGAAAACCTAAAAAACAACATATATATATATATATATATATATATATATATATATATGTCCATAATAAATCAAAGAAATTACTTACCCAGATTACTGCTTCTGGACAAACTTGCTAATTGATCCTCATAAATCTAAATTTCAATGAAACAAACCAAAATATTAATTGAAAATTAGGAACCATTTTTAACTCACAAAAACAAGAGGAAATGACTTAAACGGACAGTTCGACAATACGGTTGTCAACAACTTCTGAAATGTTAAAAACTAAATCGATTTTTATGGACTTTCGATCATTAACTATCTCTGCACTATCATTTTGTAGGCAATTTTTATATGTTAATTATAATAATAGTTTATATTTTAGAATTCCCTGGCATACACAATTATTTTAATGAATTGGTATATTTACCTAGTGAGCCATCTTTAGGTGCAAAGCTAAAAGTGGTAATTTGGATAGAAAATTAGGGCGCGGTGACATCTATCGCTGAATGGGAAATTTATTACGATGTATTAACAAGTTCATCGACTAAAACTTATTATTATTAGTTCGTGCACACCAGCGAAAGATGGCACGTCATAATAATTACTTATGTTGTTGATCAGTATTAACAGCTTCTGAAAATCCTAAGCAATTGTGCATTAAACATATATTCTATTCTCTAGCATCATTCAGATTCTTATACCACTTTACAGTTTACACCTGTCATATGCTAACAAAGAAATTCCTCTAGTTAATTCTTATCGGGCTGCTTTCTTTCAAATACACCGACAGAGACTCTCCCAATTAACAGGTATCCGACGGCTTCCTTTGGCATATGCCGACAAAAACCTCTCACCCCATCTGATCGCTGATTACATTTTTAGTACCTGAAATGGACGTTTTATCGACGTTCCAATTTGTAACACTTTAAGTCCCCTGAACGTCTTCGGTAAAGTAGTTGGCCCTAAAGTGGATGTCCTGCCGATTTTCGAATGTCCAGGGCGTATATTTTTCAAATGTCCGTAGGGCAAGTTTGTGCTTAGTATCTGAGTATCAAAAAACCCGGTCGGGTTTCGCAGCTTATTTTCTCTCTCTGTCATGTGAAAGTTAAGGGATTCATATACAGCAAGATGTTGCTTTCTGCGCCATCTGGATATTTCTTTTCTTTTATAGAAAAAACATAATCGTTTAACATTGGTAATTACATGCGAAATGACTTGTTTATCGTTTCATCTTTCAAACAAATACCTGTTTCAATATACAATACCTGGAGCGAAGTCTAGCCGAAGCTATTTCACTTAACCCTAACCGAACAAGATCAGATACATCATGTAACAGTTTTTAATAACCTAAGACCTCTCAAAAGTGGAGTGGTTTTTTTTGTAACCTTAGAAACGAGTCGTTCTGACAAAAGAAAATGTAAATATACTGAATTTTGTATGCCTATTCAAAAAGACGCGAATACATTTCGTAATAGCATGCTACTGAGTTAACATTATTTATATTTTAGGCTTGGAGTCACTTAAGACCTCTGCAAAATATATCGATGAGAACTTAAACAAAATTGTTGATAATATATTTCCCATGAAAGAAGAGGATGAATATATAGCCGGAGAAGCCTTAAGAAAGATATATACAGATGGGCAATTCCAGGATGATATTGCAGCATTCATAAGAGTAAGTTGACTTTACTTAAATAAATATATAGATAAACAGGGCAAGTTATGTACGTATGTAGTCGGTAGTTGGATAAAATAACAGGAGTAAACCTTATATCCTCTTTAAAGTCGGCGTTTCGACAAGCCTTCAAGACTAATATTATAAACTTTTTCGCTTGTCTTTGGCCTGGAGTATTCCTCCAGTAGAACTTTTTCTAGTTCTTTTCTTATTTTTGGATCTCCTCTGTTATGTGTCCCTTAGCCAGGCCACAAAACGGTTCAGGTTCGAAAAATGGTGCTTCAGCTACTTTTTGTTAGCTAATTTTTTACCTTGTACTTCCTCATGCCCTGGCACTCACATCAAGGTAACTTTGTTGTTGTTAGCCAGTTGCTTCAGGGATTGTCTACATTTCCAAGCAATTTTAGAATCGACGGTAGTCCTTAGAGCCTTAGAGCCTTTAATGCCGCCTGGCTATCTGAAAGTATATAGATCATTGCCCTTCGAATGCCTTTATTTAGCTGTTCCTGATCACATAGATCTATAACATAAGTTTCTGCCTGGAATATGGTTGGGGCGTTGGGGTATTCCCAAGGGTTCAGAATGGCCTACATTTAGAACCTGCTATGCCCATTGCCCCTTCAGCCAACTTAGATCCATCTATATACCAGATGAATGAGCCTTGCTCCAATTGTAGTGCGCCTCTATCCTGCTCGTTCAATCAACACGTCAAACGGGCAGTCAAAGTTCTGTTTGATTGGCATTGAGTCAGTGGGTTTGATCATGGACTCAAAATGGACAACCTCCAAAATCCTTAAGTGATCAGTCAGATCTACCTGATGCAGTATTAAGGCACTAAGTGCTGCTTCATTCCTCAATGCAAATGCAGAGGAAGTATTTCAAGCATTGCCTCTATAGCTGCTGTGGGACACGAGTACATTGCTATGTAGTCCCCAACAGGCATAGCGTTGCAATTCCTGCAACTTTCCTTGTGCTAATTTTACTTCTGTTTTTGGCCACCATACTCATGATGGGAAGATCACCATAGGTCTGACAACTAAAAGGTGGGACCAATGTGTCATTTTCGGCTTTAGACCCCAAGTCTTACCGAACAGTCTAGGGCACGTCCAAATAGCCACTGTTGCTTTAGTAAGTGTTCTTTCCAGATGTGAGTACCAGGTCAGCTTTTGATCCAGGATTTGTCCTAGATACTTCACTTCACTGAAGTTCCGCATTGTTCCATTTAGCATAGGATTTCTAAGATTGAGTTTTCTCTTTTTGGCGAACGGAACAATAACTGCTTTGCTCGGATTGAGATTAAGCCCCTCTGACGAACACCATTTAGATATTATGTTTAACGCAATTTGCATGAGGTTTGAGATCATAACCTCATATCTGCCTCTGACAATTACGACCAGGTCATCTGCATAACCCTGGACGTTGAATCCAGACTTACTGATTTTATGGAGGAAATCATCGACCACCATTGACCACAGCAAGGGTAATAAGATTCCACCTTGTGGACAACCCCTGACTATAGTCACAGTGGCCAACTCATCCTCCACACTTGTAGTAATTATTCTGCTTCTTAACATGGATTGTACCCATTTGTGACGCATTTTCCCAAAACTTCAGCTCTCTTAATATGCTTTTCAGCCACTGTATCATGACACTGTTAGCACAAATCAGAGCCAGCCAACCCGGTCTAAAGTGAGAACTATAGAATTGAGGCTTTATATCAGCCTCTTTGTTCAGCTCCAAGATTTCGTCCAGTAATGATTCTTGCATTTTTTCATCTGCCCTGTACTCAACAAATCTGCTGGGAAGTTGGTGGAGAGAACCCCAACGCTAATACCTCCAGCGACCTGGTTGTAGGAGGGCCGATGTTGTTGATGTGACCTTTCTTGTTCTTTCTTCCGCTTTTGCGGATTACTTTCTGAGATGTTTTCCTCTGAACGGACATTATTCGGCCTCTTTTCATAGTTTCCACTCCCTGTTTTATAAGGTATCAATGCCTGTAGCCGGGCTTCGTCCTTTACAAGCCCTTTGCTACTAGGAGTTTAAACCTTTTTCTAGCGGCTCCGCTCCTTGGTATTTGGAGCGTGGACGGTTTTGTCGAGTTCACCAGTACTTTGGAGGGGAACTTCCTCAGATAGATCTGGATCTGCATTGCTCCTTTCCAAAGGCTCTTCAGCCTTTGTTGGTACGATTGAGGTTGTAACAGCCTAATTATAATTAAATTGGTTATAAAGTGTCCCACGGGTTGCGGAGGAAAAACAAATTACCTGTCGTAGTACCCTGCATACCAGTCCTTATCTTATGCTGTTCCACCTTTGACTTGGAGGGAATTTTATTGAGGCTCCGATCCACTTGGTCGGCTGATCCGATCTTAATCAGACGATTCCGGCGACCGAACGACTGAATCTCTGTATTCACGCTGTTGATCCTAGTATAGCTTCAGGACGTTGGGGTTCGCTACTTCCCATCCTGCATCTGCAGACCTGAACGGAGCTTGTTGCGACCTGTAATATCCATCCACAGATGTAAACAGGTATCACACGGCTCCAGTACCGGTGCGTGGAACCCCAACTTATGCCGGCCTTTATAGCCCTAATCACTTATAATGAAGAGGAAGATAATCCCGTATTAGTACCATTAGAATAAGTAACTAATGTATCTTTCTATCCCACAATATATTTGCCAAAATTAAAGAAAATTGTTTTATTGTAATGTGACTAAAATGAGTCTTCCAACTGGTTAGTTTATAATTATGTATCCATTATAAATTTTAATGTTTAGCGTGACTTAAAATATAGCCATACCCTCGATGTGGTTACTTAATACTAGCATTATATATCAAATTCTTTACTGAATTAAAATTTCTAGGTGAAGAAGCAAAAATATAAAGTAATTTATGTACAGGGTGGGGCAATGGTGCGTCCGACTTCGATAACTCGAGTTCTATAATAGCTGGAAATTAAAAAAATACATGTAAACTACATAAAAACTCCATAAGGAAACTAATTTCCAATATACACTGTGAACCAAGACGATTGTACAGGACCAAGTCCATTTATTTACATGGAAGGCTATAAATATCAGTATATTTTAGAAGCCTCTTTCTAGACTCCTTTCACTCCTATATTGTTGACTATCTCCCAACCATTTGGATGTATGATTTTTTTGTTGAAATAGTGCCATCTGCAGGTGCATTTGAAAAAATCACTAGTCACCATTGTGGATTTTAAGAATAAATGTTGTAAATACCAGTTACGAGATGTTTGACAATTAGTACAAAATTCAAGAATAAACTTAAGAAATCAGAGGTTTTTTAAATAATTGAAAGAAAAACAAATATACTCAAAATGGACAATATGTGGAGCACTTGTTATATCTTTTCTGTTCAATTACTTGAAAAAACATCTCATTTTTTAAAGTTTATTCTTGAATTTTGTACTTAGTGCTCAATGAATCGAAAGTGGTTACAAATACCCATAGAGGTATACCTACAAAAATTGTTGATTTTTTATTCCTACATCATATGATCGAAAAACATACAAGGTGTTCCATGTGAAGAAATTGAGAAACTTCAATTTAAAGAGTTTAAAATTGCAAAATCATTATTGACCACTCTGTATATTTTCAGGAAGCGTAAATGATTCAAAAATTAACACAGATGTCTCATACCTGGCATTTACATTTTTTTTTTCTTAAAATCCATAATGATATGACTGTGGTGATTTTTTCAAAATGCATCTGCAGATGGCATTATTTCAACAACAAGAAATCACTACCTGCAAATGATTGAGAGATAGTCAATAATAAGAAGTGAAAGAAGTCTAAAATGAGGCTTCTAAAAATGTACTGACATTTTTAGGATTCCATTTCAGAAAATGGTACTAGTTCCTGTACATTCGCATTGGTTCACCTTGTGCATTATTCGAAAATAATTTCCAATTATAAACTCTTTTATGTAGTTTACTTGTATGTTTTTTAGTTCTAGCTGTCGTAGAACTCGAGCTATCCTACTCGGACGTACTTTGCTCCTATATAAATATATAAAATATTTGCGATTTAATTTGCAGTACAGCAGTGATTCACAATTTTCTACACCTATTGTCAGACATGCTGATCTACAATCTAGATATACAGACGTCTATTTGTATCAACTTTCTTATAAAGGACTATTAGGACGATTAACCACAAAAGTAGGAGGTAAGTGTACACAACATAATATGAAATAAATAGCCAAAATCATTCCAAATTATCCAAAATTAATGTCATGATGCATAGCTTCTGGTTAAAGATATCATCAAACTAAATTACATTATTGTTTTTATTTATTTATGTTTTAGAGAGATTGATTTATTATATTTGCATTAAGAATAGAATTTTTGCCAGTTTTGCAAATCAAATAAATCATAATAATCAAATAAATTTGAATAAGTAGAAAAATATGTTCTATTCAAGAAAATAATTGTATCATATTAGGAGAACAAGAATAAGAGTCATCAATAAAGGAACTCTAACTAAAATGAAATAAAATTCTAACAATAATATCTTGAAAAGGTGTTAGAAAAATTAACAGAAATATTTTAATTCAATTTACTGAACAGTTAGAACTAACTTTTCCTCGAGACAGCTGCGTACGTTCCAATTTTCATCTACCTCTGTTCTTTCTCCACTTCTCTGTTGTTTATGCAGTTGAAAAACTGAATATGTCAAGGACGGAGGAAAATAAGGGACGGAATAATATTCAAGAGAAGCATACGATATTCCTTTTTTCATTTATGACAGAGGTTTCTCATTATAAAAATAATGAGATGTAACAATAGCTAAAATGAAAGTAACAAAATATCGTGGAAAGACACAGCACTTCATGAAAATATCCCAAAATATTAAACAGTTTAGAGATTAACATCAGGTCATTGCTGATATGGTGGTTATCCATGCTGGGATCATTCATATATAAAAATATGAGAAACACTTCCTGAATGTTCCCGGAGTGAACAATATCTGCAGGAAGTGCAAAACGGTTTTTCACGCAGAACCAGAAGATGCATACATACGTTCTGTGGAATCTGGCGATAGACAAATTCTTAATGGAGTGGGAGAATAAGGAATACATGAGCAAGGATATGCAGACGACCTCGTCATTCTGACAATATTTAAGAGCCTGCGTCAAAAATAATATAAATGGCTCTCAATATGATCGAGCCAATAGTGAACAGAGAAAGGGTTATCCATGAACTTAACTATTGTCATGGTTTTTACAAGGGAAAGAAAATTCCAGAACCTGAGGAAATTGCAAAGGGAAAGGGATCTCAGACAAACTCGGAGATTAAATACTTTGAATTGATTTCTGATATCAAACTAGATGGTTCACTGGTTGGGCCAAAGGATTATGATACCAATAATAATCTACGCTTAGAGCATAGAACATTCTACGTAATTCTGCTCCACAGTAATCGATTTCCACTACAGTTTCAGTTTTAGAAGGTTCCCACCATATTCTACCAGTAAGTAGTAGATGATCTGCGAAAATAGTGACCAGCAAACAATATCAGAGTTAATAATTTTAGAAATTCTGCAAATTTTTAGTACCTATATTTGCAAAAGTATTCACTCCACTCCAACTGATGCATATAACATATCCCCTTTTCTGACATATACCCCTTTCTGGCGGTTTATACTGTCTCTTTTTGTTGTAACAAATTCACGCAGTACTATAGTTATCGTAATGTGAATTCTTAGTCTGTTGTTTGTTTCTTTTTCAAGCAAACTTTTTAGGTGTAAAAATGTTAATTCGGCTTTTGATAAGCGCCAGGGACACCAATAATCATTGCAATTTGAAACAAATAAAAATAAAACAACTTCTTTTTAAGAATTGGAGAAATAAGAATCACCATATTTTCTGCATTTGATTCAAATCATGAATGTTGTCGTTCACATCATCATTTTTTGATTTTCTAATCAAATCATCTCAAGGTCACACAAATGGCACGCATTGACGTATCAACATATGCAAAAGATAAGTATTTTGTAATAAAAATACAACGAATTTTAACATCTGCTGCCGTCATTTTGAGGTTTGTTTCTTTGCAGACAGTAAAATTAAAGCATAAATAAACTATTTAGCGGTTGTATTATTTATTTGTAAAACGCATCGTTACGCTTTAAATTACTGTCCTGCCGTAGCTTCAGCAGTTCTTCCCAGCACTCATGAACATTCGTTTGAATTTTGTGGCCTAGAATTTTACTTATAGATGTTTTTCGGGATTGAAACTGGGACATATGGCACTTCCACATTATACGTTTAAGGGCAAATTTATTAATATGCTATTAAAGTTAGTTAGCGGGTAGATAAATTTTGTTAATATCGTATTAAAATTGTCCTGCAGATTAAATACAAACAGCCAGATGAACCAGCTGATAAAAAATGTTCATGTTAGCACCATTTTATCTTTTACTTATCTCTAACAGGGTATTTATAATTTTTATTTTTATACTAACACAAAGATATCTTTATCAGGTGCCTACCTTAACAGCTTATTAATAATTTGGCTGTATTATAGCATTGGCAGTGTGCACTGAACAATTATCTTGTTGATATATGAAAGGGTTATTGAGATACATTTGTTCAGTAAATGGAACCATTACAATTTCTAAAATGTTAATATAGTTCAAAGCATTAAACCTTTCCTCAACTCGTCAGCAAAAACTCTAGGCGCATTGATATTTATCCAGCCGAACGCATTAACAGAGAAACGTGCAGATCTAAAAGCAAGAGAGCTAGTGTATCGTTCTTTAAACCTGGTATTGGGTGGACGATAAACAATAATTTGGCCGTTACTTAAGTCGACTGAAATGTCTTTTCGTCAGAAAAAACGACCCTTTTACAAAATTGAGAATTGCAGTATATATAATTTATTGCAAAAATTATCTTTGACTGCCGCCGCTCTACAGTAACATTTTCTTAGCTGCTAGACAGTTTATTAATTCAAATTCGTTGATCCTTCTGCTGGCGGTAAATTAGAGCCAGGAAATCCAGCACCACAGCATCCTTCAGGGTTAGAAGGTTAGGGATGACCTGAACCAACTTTTCTTTTTAATGGATTTCCTTGCTTCCAACATTGTTTAATTTTCAATATAGTTTTCTTTTATATCTATTACATAACTGTGCTAAAGCATTTTCGATTCTCTAAAGCATTTTCGATTCTAGACACTCTGAGCCTTCTCAACTATAGAGAAATAACAAGACATTTTTATATATTTACTTTTAAACTTTTACACCTGGGTATTCAAAAATAATAACGCTGACGCCATTGCTTTGCATTTTGACAGCAAATGGCATGGAATAACGTACAATAAGCAATCATTTACATCAGCCGGGTTTACACAAATATGACAAAGCTCGTCTCTCATGCTAATACTTGTACACTTTTTCAGTGAATACAACTGTAAATAAGTTGATGGAGTGAAGACAACATTCTTGATTTCACGTATACCAGATACCTCCATCACTAAAAATGATTTGACATGGGCTTCTGTCAAGAACTGTGAACTTTGTACTTTGGTTAAGGCATTTGACTTTTTTAAATGATATCTGCCCAACTGCCGCAAAAATGCCACCAAAGCAGTAAACTTCTTTGTATCAATATTTTACTTTAAAGAAATTTCAGTCCTCGAATAGTGTGACAGCAATATAAGGCCTTTTGTGTCCCTTTTACATTAAAATTAAGCCTCTTCGTTTATATGCTACCTGATTAGAAGTTTGTGAAAAGCAGTGACGTTTATACGGTTCATACGGCCTTGGTTTTTATTGATGTGTCTTTTGACAATTTGACCATTCTATTTCAAAAATATTAAATGAACAATAGTGTAAAAATCAGCCCGTTAGTAACAAACCTCGTTATTTTCACATATTTACACATTTACGGAATTACGTATTTACTTACATATTTACACATTTACCCATCACACATTTACGTATTTAAGCACTTACATACTTACTTACATATTTACACATTTACACGTTTACAATTTACGTATTTACTTATTGACGTATTTACACATTTACATATTTATATATTTGCATATTTACGTATCGACGTATTTACGTATCTTCGTATCTACTTATGTACTTATTTACATATTTACGTATTTACTTATTTACTTATTTACGTATTTACGTGTGTACGTATTGACGTGTTTAAGTATTTACGTATTTACATATTTACATATCTATGCATTTACGTATTTACATATTTACATCGCTTTTGTAAGGCAAGCGCAGCTCCCTGTTTTTTTTACACTAACGGGCTGATTTTTACATTATTATTTAATTAATATTTCTTAAATCGAATGGTCAAATTGTCCAACAAATTTTCTGGCAGGTTTTCCAGTCCTACGCCATGAAAGTATCAGTTCCACGATCAACATGTTTAGCGGCTGCGTAGAACTTTGTCTACCTCTACCCAGAATTTTCGCAGAGTAAAAAGTTGGAAGACTCGTCAAAACGAAACCACTCACGAAAATTCAGCCTGTTAGTAATCACTTTAAAAAAGGGGCATGGGACCCCAGACTATACTACTTTCATAATGAATTGTTTATTAATTTTTATATTATTATCTCGTAGATTTGGATATCGATGGTGTCGGGCACACTGAAGATGTACGTTATATATGGAATGATGACGGTGAGGACGGTAATACTGATATAAATCAATATCCGGTAGAAGATATACTGACTCATCATCGTATTCTGAAATTATGGACAAATTTTGTGAAGTATTCGTAAGTAGACCTGTTCATACTCACCATTGTTTGTTAAATTAAAGTTATGGCAGAGCATTGCTTGACCATAATCGTTCCTACTTGTACAATTAGCTTCAGATGATATGTCAAATTAATTTTAAACGTAGGGTGGAGGCCACTTGCGTTGCACGTTGAAGATACGCCCAGGCCAATATGATCAAACGTTGATATTTAAACTAGCAGATACCTCAAAAACCAGTTAACTTCCCACAGTAGAGACATCAGAAATAATAAAAACTCACGTACTTGGCCAATCATGTCTGTAGCCTGTACAACCACAATAATGTATACGGCTATGAGTTAATATATTGGGTATCTAAAATAACCATCACGAGATAGAAAATTAAAATTAATAAATAAACCACATTTTGTATAACGACGACAAAGGCAACTCTAAAACGGATACTGAGGGTTGGATCGTTGTTTCCACCTATTTGCTACATTTTGATAAATTTAATCACTTCTGTAATGACAACAACACATCAGGACAACAATACGTCAGGAGAAGTGAGAACTGGCCGTTATTTTTTTTATTTTCAATTGTTAAAAAATTTTCTTTAATAAATTATGTAGTCCAATGTCTCTCTACAGTGTTATTTTTAATTACTTGAATATTTTACATTAACACTTCTCTAAAAACCATTTATTGTAAGCCCCCTCAAGAAATTTACAAAATTTTAAAAATATTTCAGTCAAAAATTTAGCAATATGGGCTCAAAAATATTTTTGTCGAAACTTCTTCCTCTCAAAAATTTTACCTTACTTTCAAAAATAATTCAAAAAGAATGTAATATGTGGAGTTTTATCAAAAACGCTCTTTGCAAATTTCTCGTTAGACTAAACGTTGCAATAAAAAATTGCGTTTAGGTTAATTTTACGTTCTATCAAAAAGGTTTAGAAAGTTAAAAATATATTCAAAATATGGAATTATGAGAAAGTAGGTACTATCGAGATGCATCTACTCGAGGCCAAATTTTTTTACATTTCACTTGCATCTACAGAGTTGACAAGTTGTCTGTAACCCATTTTAAAATGAAAACATTTATCAAATATGTGTCGCATACGACCCGGCTTAAAAATTAAATTAATTAATTAAATTAAAAATTATGTTTGCGAAATAGACATTGTTTTTCTAACCCTGGAACTATTTTAAACTTTTTAGGAATCCAACTCCCGAGGAGGATCCACTTTTAGGAAAAGTAATATGGACAAAGGTGGCTCCAAACAGATTGAATTATTTAGATATAAATGACAATCTAGAAATAAAGACAAATCCAAAGAAATACAATAAATGGATAAGCGTTATCGATACATATGCTATACCACCATTACCTGTTTACTGAAATGTAATACTTAATTCATTTAAATAAATACATTATAACGAACAAAACTGTATTTTTATATAGAACTATTAATATACCACCAGTAGAAGTATTTATTATTTATATTATTTTGGGAAAGCTGACGCCTCAAAAAAATACTTTTGGGCGCATATAGGGGACCGTTCACCAAGAAATGGAACGATATGCGACAGATTTATCTTCCGGCCAGTGCGGGCGTTGAACAGCCGAGACCGAAAGAACACCAGATGGTCGTTGTGCGATCGCATTCAACTCCAACGGCAGCGGTAGGTAGGTTTAGTTGGTTGCGTCCATATAATTTATTGTTAGTTACGGATTATATATTCTTCTTCCTATTGAAGAGATATAGACAAAATGATTTGATGTTCAAATATTATAAGATAAGAAAAGGCGAAACATGAAAAATTAAAATAAAAAAATCGGTTCACTGCCTCCCACAATATATACATAAATATGCTGAAAATACGTAAGAAATTGAATCACGCCTAATTTGATAAAATTTTAGGCGAAGGTAATCTATATAACCACGAAATAGCAAAAAATATCTAACAGTTTGGCCGTAATTCTATTTTTAGTCCCCAATTTGTCCAAATGGTTCAATAATTTTTTTTTTACCAAAATGAATATTTTGTTTTGTATTATGTACTTTCATATGATTAAAAAACAGAAATAACTGTTTTTTTAATTTAGCCGATTTTTTTGTCATTTTTGGTATATACATGAGCGCCGCGCGATTTCCCGTCATTTTCGGTATTATACATAAGCGCGCACAAGTATACTTGTAATTATTCATTATAAAAATTACAATAATAATAATATTAAAAATTGATTGCGAGCAGGTTTTAAATTAGATAAATAAGACACGGGCGCAGAGGTTTTTTTTCCAATAATTCTATTATTTTGTAGATTCGGTGATTTGTTTTGAAGAGGATAATAGTACATGTGGTAGAAAACCCAAATAATAGGAAAGAATATTCATAGAATGCCACAAATAACTTTCAGACAATATTAAGACTCTCGAAGGTAAGATATAATTTTTTTTTTTTTTAAACGAAAATTTACTTGATTTTCGTGAAAATTTGTACATGGAGTCCCAGTGCCTACACAGACACTGATCCCCTGGCGTCGGAGATTGGCTTTGGTAGAGGAAATAGGCCGATATTGATTAATATTTTATTTTATGCATGTTATCTTTTTCTAGTAGTTGTGCTAGATGTGCTACTGCAAGAAGTGTCTATATCCGAATCAGTAACTGGAGTTTCTTCACCCTCATCATCGCTAAAGTCCTATACTTCTGAGATATTCTCTGAAATGTAAATAGAGTTTAATAAAAATTAAGTAAATTTTCGAGAAAAAATTATTCTTTACTTCTACAGTTTTTTTTATCTAAGTATTTAAAACCTGCTCACAATCACTTTTGATTATTAATATTGAAATTCTTATAATGTATAATTACACGTATACTTGTGCGCGCATACGTATAATACCGAAAATGTCGGGAAATCGCCGCGCGCATGTATATACCCAAAATGACAAAAAATCTGCCAAGTTAAAAATAGTTATTTTTTAGTTACATCACGTGAGAATACATAATAACATCTTCATTTTGGTAAAAAGAAAATTTCGTTCGACCAGTTGGACAAATTGGGTAACGTTTTGAAAATTTTGTGGAATTTGGACTAAAATGGAGTTGCGGTCAAATTACTGGATATTTTTTGCTAAAATTTGGCAGGCTATATCGTGATTATATAGATTACTTTCGCCTGAAATTCATTTCATCAAATTCAGTTTAGTTTTGACCAAGTTAGCCGTAATTCAATTTCTTACGTTTTTTCAGTATACTTATATACATATCGTGGGAGACGGTGAACCGATTCTCACGAAACTTAAATTGAACGTTCCTTAAATATCTACAATAAAAGGGTACTGTTCTAGTTTCTTAACTAGCATTTTAAAGGGTTCAAAGTAAATTAAAAGTGAAAACTACCCTTAAAAAGTACCAATTTACTCCTTTTCCGCGAAAAGAAAGGGGTTCCTCGCCTACTCGAAGTAGAAAACTCAGGGTATTCTTATTTTTCTATGCCGCGTTGCTCCATATAAAATTTTCTCTATCGCTTTATTTGGGTTATTTTTACTCCACTATATTGAAACAAGTGTTTATAGAACAGCAACCCATTCACACAGACATTTAAATTCAACTCAAATCAGTCGTTATAAAATGTTGATATGATAAAGCTAAAATAATTTCATCTAATAATGAAAACATATTAAACAATGAGAAACAATGTATCAACGAGCTTCTAAAAAACAACCAATATCCTGAAGGTTTGTTTGTAGAATTATTGAAAATAGAAATAATTATGTACAACAAAGACATAGACGTCGTTACACGACATGAATTCCTTATTCTTATGTATACGGATTATCGGAAAAACTACGCCGTGTACGAAATAAATTTGATGTTGAATGGTATTTCAAACGGAAAACATTTTGAAATCTATTTTGACAAAAACAATCCCCATTAAACCAGATCCGAAATTCTAAAAACTGTATTTACAATTTAATAAGCTTTATGAGGGTGATCCGTCCAGACCTTTCAATTGAAAACTAGATGAAACCAAAAGTTAGATTATAAAAAATTTAAATTCAAAAAGCAATTTCTCGAAAATAATTTATTTGCCAAATATGATTTGGTAAATGAAATAAAATTCAAAGTTAAGATTTCAGTATGATGCCTCTGGAGTGTCCCACTTAAAGTCAGCGTCCCCAGAGGGTAATCGCGAAAATAATATGTCCTCACGGTATTTACTAACCTGAATGCGGAATTTGGCAAAATATATCAAAGACAAATTAAATCAATCAGACGAATAAGAAAATAGTAAAAGTTCAAAATTGTCACAATGATAAATGAGATCTTAAATTAAAGAGCTCTTACCAAACAGTCGACTGACTACTTCGAGCGTTGGAAACAATAGATGCCTTAGCAGCAAGCCATTCCAACACAGAAGCTGATATATCTCGACAAAAATATGGAGTAAATGAAAAACTCATCAACTACTTCCAACACAATTTAAAAATGCATTTTCAGATTTGCTCTGACATACCTTTAGACGACGATTATCAGGATGACATAGACCCAGCATTAACAGAAGAATTCAGGTGCCTCAATGAAGAATACGATGAAGATCTAAATTTTCAACAAGGGCTTCCAGACAATTTCCCAACGTGATGGAATTTAACACACTATTCACATCACACAACTTATCATACATACAATACTGCACCCATCAATTAAACTTCTTATTGACACCGGTAGTTCAAAAACAATTTTAAAATCATCACTAGTAAAAGAATTTTGTCCCCAATTGATCAAAAAACCAGTCAAAATTAAAACAGGCATAGGAGGAATTATAGTTAATGAACACGCACAAATACCGGCTTTTCCAGATCTTTGTTCAGGATAAAATTTATATATAATTTTATATGATTTCCACGACTATTTTATGTAACATTAGGAACTGAAGATTTACGTAAATTAAATTTAAATATCTCATTCTCAGATAACCTGCTTTTCAATGACCAATATAAATTGCAAATTAAATTTATCAGACCCGATATAATAAATAATTCATGGTCGAGGAATCAAAAAAGTCATGACCCCAATTAATTTACCCGATAACACAAATTTGTTTTTACATGAAATAAGCAATGATAAATTTTATATCCCTGACACTATAACAACAGTAAAAAATAATATGTTATTATTTCAACTACATAACTACTTACTTAATTTCCGATTACACTTTACTCACATGAATTAATAATTTCAAATTTAAAAGATTATAATATTTATAACTACTCTTTATTAATAGCATTAATGCATCTTTTCTACGGACGAAATAAAGAAGAACGTACAAATCTGTTTAAATTATTCCACAATTATTTAGATATTTTTCAAAAACCAGATGATAAACTGACATTAACCGATGCTGTAAAGCTACCGATATCCACATATCCATAAAGAAGAAGTACAAAAACAGATAAGGGACATCTTAAACAATAACATTATACGACCATCACAAAACCCATTTTCCTCGTCAATTTCTAATGTTCCCAAGAAAGCGGACGCGAGTGAAAATAAAAAATGGAAATTGGCTATTAACTACCAAAAACTTAATCAAAGAACAATTGAAGATCGGTATCCCATTCCCAACATCACAGAAATCCTTGATAGGTTAGGAAGAAGATCATATTTTTCAACTATCGAGATTTCACCAAATTGAGATGCACCGAATTTCAGTCAATAAAATAGTCTTTTCAATATACAACAGATATTATGAATTTATTCGGATGCCGTTTGGTTTAATAAATGCACCAACAACCTTTCAACGTTGCATGGACAATGTTTTAAAAGAACTGCAAAATAAAATATAATTTATTCGTATGGACGACGTTATAGTTTTTTCTAACGGGCTGGATGAACACAAAAAATCTAAGTTAGTTTTTGACACATTTGGTAAACATAAATTAAAAGTACAACGCGACAAATCTGAATTTATCAGAAAAGAGGTGCCTTTTTAGGACATTTAATAACTAAAGATGGTATAAGGCCAAATCCTAAAAAAAGCCAAGGTCATTCAAAATTATCCTATTCCAACAACTCCGAAAGAAATAAAAACATTTCTTGAACTTGCCGACTACTACCGTAGATTCATCAATAATTTTGTTAAAATCACGAAACCAATGACGCAATGCCTAAAAAGAATTTAAAAATAACTAATAACAAAGAATTTGTTGTTAGCTTTATAACTTGTAAGAACGTGCTAATTAATAGCCCAATACTGACATTCAGATTTCACACAACAATTTGAAGTCACAGCTGATGCTTCAAATTATGCAACTGGATGAGTTTTATGTCAGAACAATAAACCCGTTTGCTATGCATCCAGAACATTAAATGAGGCAGAATCAACTACTCAGTTATAGAAAAAGACTTATCATCAATCGTATGGGCCTGTAAACAATTTCGGCAATACCTTTGTAAAACTAAATTTGCAATTACTGGCCATAGGCCATTACAATGGTTATTTTCATTAAAGGAACCAAATGATTACACCAAAAAATACAAACAAAGCTCACAAAATAAAGTTGCAGACGTTTTAAGCATAATAAAAATAGAACAGAGTTATACAAACTGATCGAAGAAATTTTAACCGAAGAAAATTATCCTCCAGGTAACTTACATCAAATGGTTCAAGATTTAGAAGAACTAATTGGCAGTCATACTCAACACATGGCACATGCAGAACCAATTTTTACACTTCTTTACATTGAGCAGCCTATTTACCATTACAGAAATCAAATTGTTATCACAGAATCAAACAATACACCAAATAACAGTTGTCACAGCCAACCATCAATAACTTCAGATACGCAATTACACTGCAAATAAAACTAGATGATAATGAAGGCACACTAAAGCCATTTATATCAATAGTTGGAAATACATGCTTTAGATTTTTACAAAAACAGAACGAAAAATGGCTCGTATATTAAGATCATTCTTACTGTACCATAGAATCAAGAAAATCCTAGTCTCCAACAAACTACTAGAAAATATATAACTAACAAGAACAAACAATAAAATGAAGTACCACCATCAAGGTGTCACAGAGGTATCAAAGAAATAATAAGGTCGTTATAAAAGTTTATTATTGGCCAAACGTGCAAAAAGATGTAACAAACTTCATTAATACACATCGAACATTTTTCACACCAAAATACGACAGAAATCCACAAAAAATCAAATTCCAACGAACAGAAACTCCAAGTAAACCATTTGAACGCGTACACATTCTTTATGAATCACGAATCATTTATAACAATTTTCGACCCATTCTCTAAATTTGGTAAAGCCTATTACTTAGGACATAAAAACAGCATATGTATCATGGAAGCATTGTTACTATTTTCCTCTCACATGGGACCTAATAAAATCAAATCAGACAATGGAAAAGAATTTAACAATCAATTAATAAGAGATTTTGTCTATTACACAATGTCAAGTTACATTTTACAACACCTTATTCAAATTCCCCAGTAGAAAGATTCCACTCAAAAATTGCAGATTCAATTCGTTGCTTACTAACAGAGCACCAGAAACCTATTAAATACCTAATGACATTAGCGGTAATGTATAAAATTATATACACTCTTGTTACACAAATGATGCTATTTGAAGTTATTCAAGGACCACAAGATCTAGTAGAAACACCCCAACACATTATTATCTCTCAATATGTCGACCAACATCAAAAACAGACACAAACTATATGACGCAATGAAAGAAAAAATACTGACCAATAAAACTACCAAAATAAGTCAAAGGAACACTACACTCGAACACCCTAAACAATCAAACACTGACCAACAATTTACATACGAACTGGAAAAAACTCTAAAACACTTACCGAAATTTAAAAAAAGCCATGTCAATACCACCGCGGGAAAATTACATATAAGACATACAACCCCTAATTCCTGACTTTTGTTATAGGACATCACGAAACTAATAATCACAACACTAATCCTATTAACGCTCCTTCCGCTAGCACTCACGGATATAACCTTCGATTACCTGACTCATCCCACATTATTCATTAGTCAAGGTACTAACATAAAATTAATTAATCATTACTGCTCATTTATACATAAGATAGAACTAAAACCACTAATAGACGGTTATCATGAAGTTACAAACATGTTTAATAATACTTTTAAGTTAGATAACAAAATAGATATTGCACAAACAAATCAAGCAGAAAACTTCCAAAAAATATTGAAAATGAATACAGAAAGTTAATTCCCACACGACTTAAAAGAGCAAAAAGAGTGTTATTCAACTTTATAGGAAAAATTAACCATTTTTCGGAGTCGTAACAGAAGACAACATTTCCAATTTTGAATAAAAAATCTTCATCACTGTCAACATTTGCGAATAACATTAAAATTGTCATTAAAATTTTTTTAACAAATCAACAAAACTAAGATATAATTTAAAATATATTAAAATCAGTCATGATACAACTATCTAAAGGCAAATAATTATTAAACAATTAGAATTTTTCTAATACTACTTCCAACAACTTGAACAAACTTTAACATTTCTAAGGTTAGACACAATCAGTCTATTGCTTTTAAACAATAACGACATGCACAATGAGATTCTGATTAGTTTAAGTTTATTATATCCAAAATCAAATTTATTATCTTTTAAACGACCATATTCATACTTTCAAACTCTCGGACCTTTATTTACACAATGCGATTATACAGTCTACATCGCTATTTTTGTACCATTTTGAAAACACCTCATTGCAAGTTTTATGTTAACAATCATTCCTTTATGAAGAGCCACCAACATCTCTCTTACCAAATATTTGACTAGACACAATTCCGTTAAATGATGTTCCTACCATTTCTCTAAAGGATCTCTATACGTAAAACTTCAAATTAATCATCTAGATAAAGTCCATCTTCAAGCAATTTCCAATTTCACAACATCCACTTACCTATGGAGGAGATATAAAGAAGACGAAACTTCAAAAAATATCACAGTTTCCTTCAATAGGAGGAAAGATGAAGCAAAAATGGAATCACGTACTATTTCAGCTAGTTCTCAAAGCATTGGCACCGGGCTTCCGTTCCTTGTGCTTTTTAAGCTTAAGGATAAGATGTAATGCAAGTTTTCTGACCACTGTCACAAAATAATATAGGTAAGATTTAATATAAATTAACAGTAGGATTGTATACAGTTCAGTTCTGAATCAATCTTTGTAATAGTAACATCCATTCTAAAGTGTTAAGGAATCTCTGACCATCCCAAGGTCACTCCCTAACAATATTAGTTTTCGAACAATATTACTTTCAGATTATTATTATTTTTTAATAATAATTAATATTGTTATTGACTGAATTGGGCAATTCATTTTTTGTTATAAGTTTCACTTGCGCTCATTTGTTATCAAAATTACAATAAACAATGAATTTAGTAAATCAAGGCTTTTTATGATAGCACCTGTAATATTTTTAATTATTTAGCAGCTGAATCATAGTTATGATTCATGAACTGTTTCAGAACCACTGGCATTTCTGACCCATCTAATATATATTAGTTCAGACGATGCAACCTTTGGACCCACCTAAGGTTTACTAGTATTTACGTTAGACAGTTTTTATCGCACTCTAATCGTCCTTCTATTGGATTTCAAACATGAACACTGAACCTATAATATCTTATATATAACAGAATATAAGGATTTACATACTTATAGGAATTTTTTCATGAGTAATATAAATAACGTAAATCTAAAATAACTTTCACATAAACACTTTATCAGTGCAAAGGAAATTAGATATTGAATTGCTGGATAGACAGTGAAGAGCATATTAGATTTTAAATGTATATGACTTGTATAAAAGTGCTTCAACCAATGTTCAGTTGAACTTGGTTCAGAATCCGTGGATATTATTGTTGTCGCAATTGTAACCTTGGATTTTAAACCAAGTTCAACCGAACTTTAGCTGATCCACTCTTATACAGCTTGGCCTTAGCATATATTCGTGAAATTAAGCTCATATCATGTCACCACTTCTAATGCTGTCATCAAAAAGCGCACCTTTTTCATTTACTTATGGATCTCAGGTGAGCTTGTTACGAAACCAATATGCACTTCTTTTCTAAACCTTGATATTTCGGAGATATAGATTTAGACCCTGTAATATTAATAGCTCTATACAGTGACTTGCAACCTTTCTAAATACCATAAATTTTTGTTGCATATCCACAAATCGTGTTAGTTATCAAAAAAATCTAATCAAAGTCGATTGCTTAAGAGAAGCACTTAAGTGAATGACTATTATTTTTTTATTATAAATGATATATTTTCATATATTATCATTTATTTATCATTAAAGTATTTACCTTTGAAGAAACAAAGATGAATAATAAAATTAAATTTATTTCCATTTTATTATATTCTATTAATGTTAGTGCTACTTTAGTATATGTAAGTAATAGTTTGTATAATTATAACATGCCTTTGAGTACCTGAGGAAAGAGGTGTGAATGAAAAATGTTGCGGAAACATCTAATTTCTATAATATGCTCTGCTTAAACTAAAAATAACTGTAGCTATATTCAGCTGTAATTCATATGTAAGAGGGTCTGTTGGCATCTCAATAGTTAAGTAATCTTCACTCTAACTGGCTTCTCTTCATGTGACATTGAAAAATAATAACAATAAAAAATGTGTAATAAAATACATACTATGAAAGACCAAATTTCACTGTTTCCTATAAAAGTAAATAAATTCATTGCCTCCTATCAAGGCGCAAAATGTGCATTTGGGTGGCAATGAATTTATTTCCTTTTATAGGAAATAGTAGAATTTGGTATTTGTATTTTACCACACATTTATTTTTGTAATAATCAATCTACTTCGGGTTGGTTTTATATTTTATCTTTTAAATAATTAATTATACAATAAAAAATCTTAAACAACTTAAATCAATTTTAGACATATTTCTGTATTTTCAATGTTTTTATTATTCCCTTTAATATTATTATTATTGATACGAAAACATCCGGAAATACTACACGAGATTATTGTTTTGTTATCTTATACAGAAATGTGAAATATGAATGAAAACATTAATGAGAAAAAAAATAAACGCATTCAATCATAATTGTGAAATCCAATAGAAGAGACATATTTCCATATTTTTATTCCATTCTCCTTGTAAATTACACGCAAAGATACATTTTTCATTATAGTTTCAAGCAACTTATAATGCAAATATTGAAATGCAAAGCACAAAGTACATTTACATTAAAAACAGCTAAAACTATTTCTTGATAAAAATACAGTCCAATTATACCTCAATACCTCAACTAATAATACACTGAGAGGTAGATTTACCAATAGGCCCACTGAGCACAGGCCTGGGGAGGGAAGATTTCAATGCTTTAAGACTGCATAACATTCAAAATCAAATATCGATTAGTACCTAAGAATAAGTGCTTGAGTAATCTAGGAGTTTATTGCAAAAATAAATAATTTTATAGAGTAGTACATACCCAACATCGACTTCTTAGATTGGTCAGACACTCCTTCGTTATTCAAATTTAAATTAAAGTAATGACAATCACACTCTCCGTGCCTTTCGTAGTAATAATTACCAAACACCAAAAAAAAATAATATAATATAAAAAAATAATTGTCGATGGGCCAACTATTAGAGAGTAAAATAAGTAGTTGGTAGTGCCGACTCATCAATTCCCATTTCTCGAAACCCAAACATATCAAATACCGGAACCAACACAAATTAGAAAATTTTAGCCGTACTCGTTTTCTTACAATATCAGGTCCGCGGCTGACACAAAATAAAAAAATACAAATGACATTGTTTCGTAGAAAACTGATTTTTGTAAACAACGATTTTTTTGCATCTGAACAATATTTATCTAATCCTTAGTTGAGCTGAAGAAAATAACATTTTCTTCCATCTTGAATTATTTTCTATCAAAATTAAACCTCTATATTGCAAAAGATGTAATCCTTCATGTAGAATAACTCTTGCTAAACCAAACATAAATATTTTGTGAATCGTACCACTATTCAAGAAATGGGAAACGCATCCCTCTCTAACAATTAATTACAGGATATTCTCAAAAAGGAACTTTTTCTTATAGTACAATATATTTGACGAAGATTTATGGCTTATAATTTATTACTAAAAACTTCACACTATCCCCTAATAGTATTCTTAAATTTTGGAAGAGGTAAAATGAAATTATTTCTCAATGAAATCATTTTTGTTTTTTAAATTAGTGTACAAATATTAATAATCATTAAGGATTCTTAAATAATTTCTTATACACATTACAAATATTTTGTTACTAAGAACTTTTACTATGACATCTGCTAAAAATATTATTAATATTTGATACGGCCCTGCAAAGGTATGGAATAAGAATACCTTTTTACATTGTTAAGAGCTCTTATCTATGAATGATTGCTTTACATTTTAAAACCATTTTTCAAACAAAATATATTAATTTTTGACTGTACCGTTTTTCAACCCCTTAAGTGTGATGCGTTACACCAAATATCAATAATATTAATAAATTAACATTATTATTACAAACACAGAAATAATTTTTAATATAGGAAAAAATACATTTTATGAGGAAAATCCGTAACTACAGAAATGTTTCACAAAATATTTATAACATGAATAAAGATATTTAAGTTAAGTGTCCTTAATGATAACCAACATTTATTTTATATAGTAATTTAAAAAAGAGACGTTCATGTTGTTGAGAAATTTTTCATTATTCCATCTCTCATGCAAGGATACACGTCTTTCCAAAAGGATGTGTGAAAAGAAACTTTCACATCCTAAACTTTTTAATGCTTTTCTATAAAGTTGAAGATATGTTCTGAATGTTGAATGTTTCTTCCGAACCCCTCCAACCCCTCTACCGGCCAATAAACATCCCCGAAAGGGGTAAAAATCTTTATCTTTTATATCACCGGCAAAATGTATATAACGCCCTTTTTTGAGGATGCTGAACAAGGCGGTGATGCTGAGTGTTTTTTCTGACCCCCTCCAACCCCTCTAATGACTAACATAACACCTCGGAAAGGGGTGAAAAACTTTTTTTTTATCTCGCTCCTCGAAAACGGGGGGGGGGAGGAGGTACTGCCGTTGCATAGCAAAATATTTACGAGTTATTTACACTTCACTACTGACAGGGGTTAATCCGATTTATACTTTGAAAAATTTTAAAATAGAAAATATCAGATAATTTAAAAACTAATGGATTTAAAAAAGAAATGTATCTTACAAAAGTATATACTAACTTTTGAACTTCAAATGAAATACCTCTTGTATATTATTGCATTTCCGAATTTTATATAATTTCCTGAATCCAATGATTATGTGGTATCATTGGATTCAAAAAATTATGCAGAAGTGAAAAATGTAAACGTAAATGTTTATTTGGATTTAATTTTTAATTTTCCATTTAAGTTTATCATGGCTGTTCCGAATTATTCTAATTCGCCTGTGTAATGCTTGAAAAATCAAAATCCGATCGAAAATACAAAATTATGTGATTTATGAGAAAATACAGTTCATCAAAACGGTTTTTGGGACAAAACACAATATTTTCAAATGAAACCATATTAGTTCCGTGGTAGGTACTATTAATAAGAAATTTTATTCATATACCTTATTAAAATGTGTGATAGATACAACCAAAATTAGAGCTAAAATAAAATAAGAACAATTTTGTTATAATTTATATGGTACGAATATTCAGTTTGTGAAACATCTGTTGGTTTACCGGTGTTTTTATTGTATCCTTAAAAATTGTTTAAAATTCTTGTTAATTTTGTTCAAAATGTTACAAATTTACAAAAGATATGAAAAGTATGGGTAATGTAGGAAAATGCAGTTGCGGTTATCTATCTTAATGCCCGACGATTTCCTGATAAACCGTGTCCTGCGAGAAATTATTTTAATCGCGTTGAAAATCAGTTCCGAAAAGAGTTCAACGATGAACCCGAGGAAAATTTTATTATTGAAGAAGAAACGGAAATTAATGTTTTGACTCGACTCGAAATGCCAGTTTAGCTGTGAATATGGAGCGTTGGTCAAATTTAACATTCAGCGTTTTTGTGCGATTAAAGCTTATTTAAAATATAACAGTCCTAAAAATAATAGTTAAAAAGTGGGTACACAAGTTTTGCAGTACTGCTTCATGTATCAGAAAAAATGCTGAAAGAGAAAGAGCAACTGTACTACGAAGTCCTGAACGATCTGCAAAACGACAAACATTAGCACATAATATTTCGAACCGTAGTTATCGCCACATTCTGAAAGACTTACGCTACCATCCCTACAAAATTCAAGTCGTACAAAAGCTTCGAAAAATACAAACAATAATCTGATTGCAATATGCCCCCAGCAGAGAGATTAATCCTAAAGAAAGGATTACAGTGAAGGGTTGTTGTGTATCACCAGGCGCAGACTAATTTCGAGCTTGTTAGCTCTCATCAGTACGGCATAGGTAAATACACAACAACCCTACACTATTCCTCCAGTCATATCAAATTACAGAATAAAGACGTCCACAACTTGACGAATGGCTCCATCTGTTGGCGACTTATTGCAATTTTAGTTGGCAACGTACTCGAATTAAGTTATATTTAAGAAAATATAAGACCAACGAGAAGCGGATTAATTATTGCAGAAATAAATATGTAGTAAAGTACATACCACGATAGACAAAAAATTCCACTATTTCCTATAAAAGGAACTAAATTTATTGCCACCCATCAAGGTGCACAATGTGCGTTTCCAAAACAATTGAAAAAATGCCCTAAAACTTGCGACATACTACGTCTTCAATGGGAAAACTCAAACGAAAATCTGATTGCAGTGAGCCCCCAGCAGACAGGACTACAGTGCAGGGTTGTTGTGTATCACCAGCCGCAGACTAGTTTCGAGCTTGTTAGCTCTCATCAGTATGGAATGGATGAATACACAACAACACTGCACTGTTCCTCCAGTCTATCAAATTACAGACGAAAGACGTGCTCAACTTGTGGAATGGCTCCATCTGGTGGCGACCTATTGCAATCTGAGTTGGCAGCGTACTCTGACCAAATTCCTCATCATCCCCCATCAAGGCACATAATGTGCGTTTCCAAAACAATTACAATCAGATTTTTATTTGCGTTTTCCGATTGAAGACGTAGTATGCCACAAGTTATAGGGCATTATTTTCTATGATGATGATGATGATGGGTGGCAATGAATTTAGTTCATTTTATAGGAAATAATGGTATTTTACTAAATATTTATTTCTATAACAATTAATCCACTTCGCGTTGGCCTTATATTTTTTTAAACTAAAAAAATGTGTATGTGGTCCCAGAGTAGTTTGCCTAGTAAGCTCTCTTGGCTCCAGTGCAAACTGTTTATACTTGATATAAAGAAAATTATATTACTCTGTTCCTTTTTCTTAATTCACGATATTTTTGAGACTATCTATATTGCTTATAAGTTTGAAAATTACTATGGTACTAATTTTTTCTCTTTTATACAGGCGCAGGCGATTGAACATAATCCAATAGTCACGTTACCATATGGAAAAATAAGAGGTCATGTATTAGAAACTGCGAACGATAATACATACTATGCTTTCCAAGATATTCCTTTCGCAGACTGGCCTGTAGGAGAGTTGCGTTTTAAGGTGTGTTAGAAAAAAAAAATGTTTATTTATGTAGGTACCTGATTAACCTTTTGTATTTCCTTCCAGGAACCGGTTGCACCGAGAAGCTGGATAGGAACTTTGGACACAACAAAAAGTACATACGTTTGCTATCAACAAAGTCCTCTAAATCCTTCAGAAAATCTTATAGAAACTGAAGCCTGCCTGAATTTGAATGTTTACTCACCAGTGGTAAGTTGAATTGTTTTTGTATAATCTTACAAAAGTGTAAAAGAAACTAGCTATTTGATTAAGTACCTAAAGAATCATATATCATATACAGAGAAATTCAGCTAAAACTCCCCAGACTGATAAAATAAAATATGCGTTAATTACAGGGGAAAAACATAAAACTATATACATATATATTCCATGAAATTTACACTGGTTTTAAGAAATTTTGTAATCATGTGATTAAAAGCTTTCACATGAATTTATGAATCAAGTTTTTATGAGATTTAAAGAAGTTTTATAATCACAATTTTTACGACCATTCTAAGGAACTGAAAAGAGCAAGAGCATTTTACAAGAATTTGCAGTTAAGAGTTTACGAGCTTTTTCAAGCTTTTCCTTATAAAATTTTAGAAAGTTTCAAAGATAGATTTCATGAGATTTCTTAACAGTATTGTAAGTTTTAAAAACACTATAAGTAAAAATTGTGTTTAAGAGATTTTGCAGTTACGTGATTAAAAGCTTTGAATAAACCTATTAAATTTGTATCGGATTTTGAGAGGTTTTTTTTAATAACAGTTTTTAAGAACATTTTGAGGAATTGAAAAGATCAAGTATTTTTTACAATAACTGCCAAGAACAATAAACAAAAAATGATTGGAAGATTTATAAATTGAAACGAAACAAAGTAGTAGACGTTACAAGAACTGAGAAATATAGGTACTTTGAGGGTAAGATTGATCTTTCTAGAGGCAACTCAAAAATGATATGAAAATCTCTAAAAAATATAATATCTTGTAAAAATAAGGAGGCTGTGAGTGAGATAATATTTGGTAACGAGTTGTTAAAAGATATGAATGCTATAGTACAAAAATTTAATGCGTATTGTATAAATAGTGTGAGTGTAATAGTCAATGGTACACTTAGAAATAATAGACAATACCAATTAAGGCATAATAGCAAATTTTCTAATTTCAAATTATTGCAAAAAAGCTTAAAAATAAAATCCTTTCATTAGCAAGCAAAAGTAGTCCAGATAACATTGCCATGTTCATTTACAAAGATTTTTTCCATATATTGACTGATCCTCTACTAAATATCACTAATACCTCACTGCAAATTGATATTGTTCCTGATGCATTGACAGTCTCAGCCATTGTTGTATTGAGAAAAGTTTCTAAAACCGTTAAAGCTGAAGAATTTTGCCAATTAAATATACTTTGAGCATTTGAAAAAATTCTGGAAAAAGTTGTATATGTACAAATCTTAGAGTCTGTGAAGGAAAACAAATTACTATGCAAGTTCCAATCGGGTTTCAGAGAAGGATATAGTTGTGAAAGCGCTTTACAGTATGTTATTAACGAATGGAAAAAAGCAAGTGATATAGGTAAAGTAAGTATAATCTTCTTGGATCTTAAGAGAGTTTTTGAAACTGTAGATAGAGATAGATTGTTAGATAAATTGGAAGAATATCTGCTTAAGGGAGTGGTATATATGTGAATAAGTAACTATTTGAGTGGTAGAATGCAAAAAGCAAGCATGATGAGTATGTATCTAGTACAAAGAGTATAAATGTAGGAATAGCGCAAGGAAGTATTTTAGGTCCGCTTTTATTTATTTTATAAATTAACGACATTGCCACTCTGTTTAATAACTGCGGTTATCACTTATTTGCAAATGATGCAGTTATGTATATAACAGAGGAAAATAGTGCGTTATTGGTGAGTCAAATGAATGCAATCTTGAAAGAAGTGAGTAACTGGTTAGAAATATATAAATTGAAGCTAAATGTATCTAAAACAAAAGGTATGATTGTAGGAAAAAAGAAATTTAATGATGAAATGGGACAGAAGGCATTAGAATTTAGAGTTTGCGCTGAAACAATTCAGATTGCCAATAAAATTAAATACCTAGGTGTAATCATAGATGATAAACTTAAATTTAGTGGTCATATTAATTATGTGTGTAAGAAAATAGCTAAAAAAATTGGTGTATTAAAAAGAGTCAGCTGGTACCTGTCTACTACAAGTAGTATATTGGTATATAATACTATTATATTACCTCGTTTTAATTATTGTAGCACTGCTCTGTATCTTGCAATCGATGGTGACCTGGATCGTTTGTAAAAATTGCAAAATAGGGCCATGAGGGTTATATTGAGATGCAGTAATTTATATTAGAGTGAATGATATGCTGAATATTTTAGGCTGGATGAATGTTATGTTGAATTCAATGTACTGGTTTTCACATATAAAATAAGAAGGAATGTAGTACCTCCTTATTTGCAAGACAATAAATAAATAAACATCACAGAAATTAGACAACCCCCAATCCTAGAAGCCAGGGCTTGTGCGGAAGGGGGTTAGGCGGACATACAACCATTTTCTCCGACAGTACCAGTGCCGGAGCCAGGATTCGAACCCGGTGGTACGATGTCCGTGTCATTAATCGCGATTGCCACCTCGCACCTTAACCCACTCGGCTATCGACCAAATATTGGAAGATTTGCATGATTATAACACAAGAGGTAGACATAATTTTATCCAAAAATGTGTAAATCAACCTCTGCCCAAAGATCAATCTTCACCAAAGGACTAAGCACATACAATAACCTCAGTAAAGACGCTAAGGAGGTTCGTAACATAACTTCTTTCAAAAGAATAATAATTATAAATATGTACATACAATAGAGTAATGAGAAACTGTGTTAGTTATTTTAAGTGTAAATTAGAATATGTAAATATATATTATTTTTTCTTTTCTCTAGTGTATATCAAAGTGCTAAATAAAGGATTATTATTATATAAGAATTTACAAACCTTTACAAATATTTTCGATAAAATTTTCCAAAGTTTCAAAGAGATATCATGATGTTTCCTAATGGTATTTGTGAATGTTAAACATGCTATAAGTAAGAACTGTTTTAAGAGTCTTTGCAGTTGTGTGATTAAACGCTTTCACGTGAGTTTAAAAATAAGGTAGCAAGTAAATAATTTTTTTTTTATTTTGCGAACACAGAGATACATATCAGTTCCTACAATAACATATTTTAAATACCACAAAAACATATAAATACAGACAGGCTTCGAACGAAACTTTACATTAAAAATAAGTCTAAAATGGTTATCAAAATCTATAAAAGCTCATTCATATTCCATTTATCACAGAAACTTACAAATACTGACCAAAATCAGATCCAGACCGGTAATTCACATTAAAAATTCATTGTAAATATATACCTACATCCAATCCTATAATATTTCCGTATTTCTCATAAATACTTACCAGTGCTAATACAATTCGGCAATTTATTTTGAAAACGTACAAATCAGATACATCAATTCCTACAAAAATATATTTCTAATGCCACAAAAACATAAATACAGTTATGTTTCTAACGGGAAATGAACATTAGAAGTAAATTTTAAATAGTCATCAAAATCTATACGAGATTAGTCATATTCCATTTATCATAGAAACTTACAAATACTGATCAATATCGATAATGTATATTAAAAGCCTATTTATTATATATACACCGAATCTTATAAAAACTTCGTATTTCCCATAAAACTTACGAATGCTAATAGACCTGAAAATGCACAGTTACACATCAGTCCTTACAAAAACATATATCAAATACCAAAAAAACATAAATACAGATAGGTTTCGAACGGGAAATTTACATTAAAATAAATAAATATTAATATTTCATTTATCATAGAAACTTACAAGAAATACTGATCTATACCAGTAATTTACATTAATAATCTATTGTATACACATGAAATCTTATAAAAACTTCGTAGTTCTTATAAAAATTCATGAATGCTAATAGATCTCGGCAAGGAATTTATTTTGATAACCGACAGATACATATCACTCTCTACAAAAACATATTTCAAATACCACGAAAACTTATAAAGACATATAGATTTCGAACAGGAAAATTAGATAGCACCATTTCTTTGAAGTTATGAAATCTACTTACTTAATAGTGACCTTATATTGACGTGAGCAATTTTTAAATTATTTCTAGAGATTATTAAATATATACAATATAAGCAGTTAACTAAGAATAATATACATTATGTAAATGCAATCATATATGGATAATTAGATAAATATAAAAAGACAGCTGACATAAGGAATGTACAAATTTACACTGTTTATTATCTTATCATTTTTTCCTATCACCACCGGTATTTGTATTGGTACTCTTATTATTTGAAGTAGCATTTGACCTTTAACACCTTTCGTACTTCATCCGTAGACGTGTTGGTTTGCTGGTTTTTATCTTGTTTTCAGAAGTATTGACTTTCGATTTATCAAGTATTAAATTTAGATTAGGTAATTTCTTTACTTTTGTTACTGATTTAGGAGTGGTATCCTCGTGATCGATAGCAGATACTGATATATTGTCGTTAATTGTAGGAGGGCTAGGTGCTCGCCGTGTGAGCGTTCCAGGTTCTTACACTTAAGTTGATCAATTGTATATATTTCTCCGTTAACAAATAACGTACTGCCTTTAATAGAAGCAACCAGATCTAGTAGATATTAGATGTGCTAGCAAATTTTTTTCTTCCGCACGGTCTTCTTTGTAGAGGCCATGTATTCTGAACACGTATGTGCCTTTGAACTTCTTTAGGTTATGCAGAACTTCACAATTTTTTCAAGAAACTCACAAATTCTATTTTAATATAAGTGCTTTTATCATTTCTAATAACAAAAATATTATTAATATCAGATTTTCTTAATTCAACTCTCAGTAACTCGCACAGTTTATGGATTGTAGAGTTTAGTAGGTCAGTTCCCTCGACGAGTTTTATTCCAAAAATAATTATATTGTGTCTTCTTTGTTGACGTTGTAATACTAAATGATTTATTTTCCAACAAGACACACCTATTTTCCAATGTGTTTATTTTGATAGTAACTTCTGACAATTTTTCCAAGATTTTATTATTTTTGTTTTTAATTTCTGTCGTAAGTTCGTCTTTATCTTTCTTTATTGTAGTTAAGCGATTCTTCAATAATTCATCATCAGAAATTTCTTTTAATTTCTCACCGTTCATAATATAATTTTTGTGCAGAAGTAGCCTTCTGTACACGCTGAATAAAAACAAGTAGTGTAAATACTTTAAATGAAAGATTTAGTAGTGGATGGCTAACTTTACATCAAAATATTCAACAACAAAACTTCTTATCGTAATTCAGTTTTGATAAGGTATTTCAACTGAATATAAAAAAAACAATAAACATGAGATATTCAAAAAATGTAGGATAATTGGCAGCCTGACGGTTAGATTATATTAAATAACAACTTGTACTTGCCAAGATGCACTTTTTAATAAATAAAAATTTGTAATGCTAATTATTAATTACTCTAGGAGATCTTAAAGACAGTGTTTCTCTCTAAAGCACTCCACATAAAGCAAAGGATAATGTTTCGTATTAAAATTCACTTGCAATTAGCTGAATAAATGAATAAAAATAATAAAATAATAAATACAGTGTTACAGATTAAGACAAAAAAAAATCATTCTGGGACAACTCGGACAAATTTTCCCATATAGGATTAATAGGCCAGTCAAAATATGTACTAACGAAAAATTATCTGGATTTTTTTACATAGCGGTTTGTTTGCATAAAAAAACGTTTCAAAAAGTCATTTACTGAACTTTAAGCCAAAAAACAATAAAAACTCGATGACTGCAACATTGTTTAATATACAGGGAGGTCCATAAGTAACGGATAAATTGATTATCTACGTAATTAATAATTTATGAGTAAACTATTAAAAGACAACAAATTTTTAATTCTAAAATGACATTTTTGAGCATAATTGTATATCTACCCCTTCACCCCCTTGCAAGTGCAGTGACAGCTACCCCTTTAAAAATTTTAAATGGAACGAGGATGCGTGTGATAGCTCATTTGAAAGGGTTTTTGGAATTTCTCAAGTTTTTTTATTGAAAAATATTACATTTTTAATGTTCCTAAGTAACAGTTTAAATCAAATGTTCAAACTGGGCGCCCGTAGCTTCTTGATAATAATGGAGGCGTTGCTGAAATTCTTCTAAAACATTTTATATCTTTTCCGGGGTGATTTGATTAATTTTTGCATTATTCTGTCTTTTATATCATCGACGTTATTTTGTTTATTGAAGTAGACTTTCAATTTTAAGTATCCCCACAAGAAATAGTCAAGCGGGGTCAAATCGGGAGAACGGGCAGGCCACTCAATTTCACCGCGTCTACTGATCCACCTATTAGGAAAAACTTGATTGAGATAGGCTCTTACTTCCAATGCAAAAGTGTAGTGTAGCTCCGTCCTTCTGATACCAATACTTCTATCAGAAAAAACAATGCATTTAAATTGAATCTTATGACACAATAATTAATTGGAAAAGTCAGATTTGACAGATATTTGGTACATAAAATAGTTTAGGATACATTTGATTGTATACATGTCAAAATTTTGAAATTTAATAGAGAATTAAAAACCCTTACGAATAATCTATCAATGGCGCGGATCGATAACAGCAAGATTCGATACAACATTGCATGTGCTATTATTATACTTGCTGCAATGAATCCCTTGCGGTACTTGTTCCACTAGTGAGATGCATCGGACAGCTGATGCCACTCTGGAGAACCCGCTTCACCACAACATCTGGTGCTCAGCGTGTTTCGACCGAGCTGGTAACATTTAGGAGAGGAGTTTTTCAAGGTGACATCCTAAATCCGCTTCTATTCATCACATTGTTGCCATTATCTGCGCCAATCTCGCGGATACCAATGCGGTCCACTCAATAATCAGAGGCATAATGCTACTTTATCCTATATGGATGACTTAAAACTGTATTCCTCCAGAGAGAACGAATTCCATGCTCATCTTAGCTCGTTCCGTTTCCTCTCGCCTCGGCAGCGCTCTTTGTCGTGTCGGTCTTATGGGTCCGAGTCAAAGGGCTCAAACCGTATCGAGGTCCGAGAACTAATTAACCTACTATACTCTCGCGTTGCCTTGACGACTATTTGTTTCAGTTGAGATTAGAACCTGTTGGATAAGCACGTTCCTTGTCAGAAATTAAATTATTTAGTGATTCAAACATGAATCGTAATATAAATGACAAAATCATAATAGCTATATGCACAATAAGCTGCAGCAGCGGCTACTTCGGCGTCATCCATGCTGGTTTGTTGTAGAACATCTGTTGCACTATTCGAGAATGTGGATGGTAGCGTTCGGGGTTCTTTTCCTCGCCAAGTATCACGCCGAGACATTCGGCGAGGCGGCTCGGCAAGAGTGAAATGTCGGCAATAAAATTCATGAAATTGTGGAAGGTGGCGCATTCTTATTTAATGCAGCACGAAGGACCGCAGATTATCTCAGTTTTGTATTCGACTTCAGGCGAGGAGACCGGCGAGATGCTGATGTAGAATCACTAACCGAGCTTCCGCCAAATCGTATGACAGCCTAAATCGAAGCCACCGAGCAGAGAAATATGTTCAGGCTGCACATCTATAAACCTATGTATCATGTATTCTATAACAACATAGAGCCACTGGCTTTATCAATAACATTGACCTTCGCTTACGGTCAGCAGGGTTAAAGTCAGAAACTGAAAGATTCAGTGTGGCCTACTAAGACCATAGTCTCGTTACAGGTGCATATAGAGGTCCCTGGAACGGCCGGAGCCGCTCATGCACGTGTTATCTCTGCATATCCGATTTATGCGACTTCGGCCTACATCCAGAGGCATAATACGGCTTTACGAGTGATATATTATCACCTACGGTTCGTACGAGGTGGGCCAAACATCAGTGCTATCTAATGTCCCCGGAGAAATGGAGTGCGTTGTCGAGAATTAGAAATGCCGAACTTATTGGAACTTCTCATTTCTGACCGTTAGGTCAATTCAAACCAACAAGCCTGACATAGTCCTCCTCGACCACCAAACCAATGTGGTGTATGTCATTGAGTTCTCGGCACCTACCAAGATAAACCTCACCTTGAAGGAAAGGGGAAAACGGACTAAATATCGAGATCTCCGGTATGAGCTAGAGCCTAGACTGCTCAATCAAGATGGTCGTTCGAATAATCGGTGTATTCGGTGGGATGAGGCTTGCATTGCTCTCAGAGTTGAAGACAATACCAGTCTGCCAAAAATCAATCGAATGGTTAGCAGGCCATCCTGGGGTTCCTTTGGTTGCTTAGAGCACACAACTTAGGAATTTACAGTCATTGACCCTGCGGGATGTGGGGGCGGCTATAGGTAATTCGCTGGCGCTTCTGCCGTGAGAATGTCAGAGACGCGACAGAACTGTCCAGCATCGCCCGTGAGAAAAACCTACAATTAAAGTGAAGTAAATTGATTTGGCTATTTTTTTTTAAGGTTCGTAATAGTCTGAATAATGTTTTTATGGAAAGAAAAATTGGAAGAGTTACCCGAAAAATTGGAAAATTCTGGAAAAGCTGAAAGTGCTTTTTGATAGGAATGTTCGTAATAGTCCGAAGAAGGTTTTTAGGGAAAGAACAACTGAAAATATTGCCCGGAAAATTGGGCAGTTCTGGAAAAACTGAAAGTGCTTTTTGTAACAGGGATGTTCGTTGTGACAGGACAACGGTGGCTATCAATCATTGATAGCCACCGTTGAAAATGATATACATGTGAACATAATATTGAAGAATACCTAAACGCTAATAAAATGAAATTAAACATAAATAAAATTAAAGCTATGATTATAACAAGCTATAAATATAAAATACTGATATGCAAAATATTAATCTATACTTTCAACTTGATAATCAACGTGTCATCAGCAAATAAATTGACGAAGTTACAAAACGTACATTTAACAAAATCGTTTCAGTAAATTAGAAAACGAATTGGTCTTTTCTAAAGATAAAGAGAAGGAATTATTTATTTTTGTATCTTGCAAGCGATTTGCTAGATAACTTTCAAACCAGCGAAGTACAATTCCATTAATACTATAATATTCCAGTTTTTTTAAGTAACAATTTCTGTCAATTGCTTCAAACGCTCTAATAAAATCTAAAAATACGGCTAAAATATATTTATTGTCATCAGTATTTTGAATCCATTCTGAAATAGTTAAATATAACACAGTTTCGCACGAATTTTTTTTTCTGAATCCTGACTGATTTAAAATAAATAACTTGTTGCTATTAAATTAACTAAGCAGTTTGCTAATATACTGCTAGTTCTAATATTTTTTTTGATTGGTGGAAAAGTATTAATAAGCCTGAAATTTCAGGAATCATTACTATTTTTTATTTTTTCTATGGGTGTAACTGTGCTAATTTTTAATTTATCTGGAATTAGTTATTCCAATTTGTAAAAATAATATTGGTCCCAGTATTAAAACATTTTCAATAATACCCTCACTTAAAACTTAATGAACGTTCATTTTCTTATCAAGTTTTTTAATAATCTCACTTAAGCCATCGAGATTTAATAGTTGAAATTATGTGAACGCAGGAGGTAAAAATTCATGTTTTTATTTGGTATAGATATAGAGATATCGATAATCGAAACAAATAATTACTTTCAGAGGTTTTCTGTTATTTCCGTTTCTCCCTTAATTTCAATGAAAGAGTTATTTTCATCACTAAATAAAACTGAATTATTTAGAAATGTTTTATTATCATTTTTGATTAACTTCTTTAAAGTTTTCCACATTTTCCTAGAATTATTTTTATAAGCATCAATTTTATTTTAATAGTAAATAATTTTTTTTATTGTCCAATAAAGATCCCACTAGATTTTTTAATAGTTTATATTGATTGCAAGAAACTCCTCGTCTTTGTTTTACAGCTTTTAAAACTTTTATATGCTTGATCTTTCTACTGAGCAGAAATACGAACTTCGCAGTCATACCAGTGTAAATGATTTGATTGACTCAATTTATTTTTAATTAGGAAAAAACTAGTTATAACTTGTGTACTCTCATTAATTAAAAAATTTAATATGTTTTCAGGGTCATTGCGTAATATAATTTAGTTAACGTTTTGCAAATTCTCATGAATTATTATAATATTTGATAAACTAAAATTTCTGTGCGTAACAGAATGATTGTTATTGCTTGTTCAATCATACTGAAATTATTGAATGATCAGAGATTTTTGGGACATAATGTACAATTACTTGTACATTACTATTTGTGACGAAATTATCTATTCAAGTATTACTAACGCTTGTACATATGATATAAGTATTAATTATTTGTTCTAATCCTAATATTTTAAATACATTTACTTCCACGTCCGGTGGAAGTATAGTAACGCAGAAAAAAAATTATTTCTTTTTTTTGTTGAAACGTCGAGATTTTCAATTTGAGCGAAAAAATGTTCTGTCGGTCTGCAACTTTTTTGTGCGCACGTTTACTCTGGAACCGTTTATGATATTGACTTGAAACTTGGTACACTTATGTATTATAACAAGATCTGGAACTAGATTATATTTTGATCTAATTCCGTTGGGGGATTCGGGGGGTAAATGGGGTAAATAAGGGTAAATAGGCAAAGCAAGCAAGAGTCCATAAAATTGCAATTTAGGGCATGTACGAAAAGTCAAGGTCTCTAATTAGCCAACCCCCTTATCACCCCTAATACCACCCCCACACTATTGTGAAAGGGAGTAAAAAACTAAAATATGGTTTGGTGGATAAATTATATTTTGATCTAATTCCGTTGAAAGAGGATTTAGTGTCTATACGAGAACCAAGGGACTCAAAATTTTTTATGGCATTAGCCATAGATAGAGGGCTACCACTCCCATTACCACCCCCGTCCTATTAGTAAAGGGAGTAAAGAATTAAATTGGAATTTGGTGTATATAAGAGAACCAATGCCTTCTAAAAAAAATTTAGCATTAGCCGCCGCCCTCTACCACCCCTATTGCCGCCCCCACCATATTATTAAAGGGAGTAAAATATTACATTGTGATTTAGTGTGTATAAGACTTGGATACAAAATCTGGATGTGGAAGTAATGATTCCTTGGGCAGCGGTTTTTTTTATTCTGTCAAGTAAATGTAATGTTCTATGGACGATAATAATGTTCCGTTTTTAAATTTTTAGTAACTTGTTTTTTGGGTATGTGGAAGGAAAGAAAGGATGGGAAGTTTTAGCCGAATCGCCCTATATAGTGGCAAATGTATAATATCGAAATATACGGTATAAAGAAATTTAATCTAAATGGTGTAAATCAGATATATTTGCGAATATATTCTGTCTAATTTCTGTGGTGTTTATTTATTTATTTTATTTATATTGTCATTATTTTTAAATTATATCTCTGGTATAAGACTCAGATCGGTACCTAATTTAAGTAGCAATAAAGACATTTATTGATATTTTCTATCATATGAAGCATTTCTGATTACAAAAGTATATAAAGAAAATTTGCTATGATTTGTAAAATTAAAATGTTCAATGATGGTGCATTTTTCTTCTTGTATAATTGTGGTACATTTTTGGAGTAATAAAAATTTTCCCTGTCAGAATATGCCCCAATTAATTAAAGAATAATAATGGTTTGGACCTCACATCTTTTGTAGTAATGATACAAAGATTTCAAAATTACTTCAGAATATACTGTAAACGCCACGAGTGATGGCGAGCAAACGGAAAGCTGCATGTAGAGAGTAGTATAGACCTAGCGTACTCATCGCTATCCTAATTGGTGTAGTATAAATTCTAAACAATGCCAGCGATCTGTGCCTTTCTACGATAGGTCCACTGTATTCCCCTACAATCCCCACCGCTCTCCAACACTCGTGGCGTTTATTATACACAAATCTTCCTGACTCCAAATTTTGTAACACCTTGTAAATTGTGTATGTACAACCGGCTGATAGAAAAATGAGAAAAACAAATCGTTGTTGTATATTCTTTTTTAACCATTTCCTTTCTAAATCTTAAGCAAGTTTTGATACCCAATGTACAGGGTGTCTCAGTTAACGCGGTCAACTCGGTTTTCTCGATTGTGTTTGAGATATTTTTTTATATTTAAAAGTCAGCCTGACGTAGTTTGTTCCAAGTAATACGATGCCGTTAAGAAACATAATTGAGCGTCAAAGAAAGAGGTTATGGTTGAAAAACCAATTCTACAAAAAAATTTAAAATTGTGAAATCTTGTATTTTATTAATTGACTATTAAAAGCAATTAAAATACCGGGTGTAACAGGATCATGGTATACCCCCCTTTCTCCTTTAGTTTTGAAGATAATTGATTGAAATTTAGGATATACTACATACATAATAAGCGATACTTTTGACATACAATTGATTTTTTCCGGAGGAACCGGAAGTGACACTAACAATATAATTTTTAGTTTTCCATTTAACTGTGCCATGACGGTTCCGATTTATTCTAAATGACCCGTGTAATGTTATAAAAATCGAAATTCCATTAAAAACACTAAATTACGTGATTTATAAGCAAACAAAATTCATTCAAATTGTTTTTAGGGCAAAACTCAATGTTTTCAAATGGAACTATATCGGTACCGTGGTACCATTTATTAGTACTATTAATGAGGAATTTATTCATATGTCGTATTAAAAAAATGTGATAAATACAAATAAAATTACAGCTAAAGGAAAATACAATTTTATTCTAATTACCTTGTTACGCATAAGGTGGTTTTGGAATACAAAAAATTAACACAAAACATTACAACAGTTGTTCAAAATGCTGTCCATTAGCGTCAATGTACCTCTGAACTCGCATAGCTGTTTCTGGAAGAACATTCGCCAATTGCTGGGCTATTAGGCTATTAATTGCTCGTCTTACTCGTAGCTCCAGGTCTTCAGGGGTTGTAACGGCGGTTGCATAGACAATATTTTTTAAATGACCCCAAACAAAGAAATCAAGGTGCGTTAAATCAGGTGACATTGGAGGCCACCTCACAGGACCATTCGTCGAAATTACGTTTGCTCCGAATCTCCGTTGAAGGTAATCAATTACTATCCTTGAATTATGGGGAGGAGCGCCATCTTGTTGGAAATACGTTCCATGTCCTAAATCTAAAGGTAACTCATCTAAAATGTCCGCAATCTCATTTTCCAGGAATCTCAAGTATCTGGCGCCAGTCAGAGGTCCTTCAAATATTATTGGACCAATGATTCTACTACCGATTATTCCAAGCCAAACATTGAAACCGAACCGCTCTTGAAAGTTACCCTCCCTTAATAAATTTCGATTTTCTTGTGACCAATATTTTGTCTTTTGTCGGTAAAATAATCTCAAATTTGTAAACTTAGACTCGTAGGAAAATAAAATCAGTCCCAAAAAATCATTGTTTGGCTGCACGTTATTGTTAAGATTGAGGGTGAATCGAGGGTGAAAATAAACTACGTCCATTCACATTTGTAACTCGTAAAAGACGGAAGACTTTATTATTCTAAAACAAGGATAGAAACAAAGAATATAGTTGAGGAGTGTCGATAGATGGCGCAACAAGTAACCATGTTAATATTTTTAGATACATAATATTAACACTCCCACTTATCTGAACAATATTAACTATTAACTACACAAACCTAGTTCAATACTAAACTTTGAATGTTTCTGAAAACACAGTGCTTTAGTTAGCACATCAACTGTCATTTCATCCGTGGGTAAAAACTTGAGTTCAACTAATCTATTTGAAATTGCCTCTCGGATAAAATGGTAGCGGACATCTATGTGCTTTGACCTCTTGTGACAGACACGGTTTAAAGCTAGCTTCTGGGTTCTTTGATTGTCATTATAAATAGTAATACATTTACAAATACCCAGCAACTCTGACATTAAATTTTTAAAACAAATGGCTTCTTTAGAAGCTTCAGTGACAGCCATGTACTCGGCTTCTATACTACTCAAAGCAACCGTCTTTTGTTTGTTGCATTCCCATGAAATGGCACCACCTACTAATTTTAAAATGAAGCCGGTATACGACTTTCTGTCACTAACGTTACTTGCAAAATCAGCGTCAACAAAACCAATCAGATCTGAATTATTCTTTTTATACTTCAGACAAAGGGATTTAATCCCTTGCAAATATCTAAGAATTCTCTTAGCACCTTTCCAGTGCTGCTCAGTGTAGCAATTGTTAAATTGACTAAAGAAATTCACAGCAAAAGTGATATCGGATCTTGTTAATACTGACAAGTACATCAAACTACCCAAGAGTTGTTGATAAGGCAGTTCTTTATTACAAACATCAGAATCTGCCTGATCAAAGCAAATATTTTTATCCATGGGCGTGCTTACAGGCTTACAATCACTCATGTTAAATCTTTCTAAAATATCATTAATATACCGTTCTTGAGCTAACAGAATTTCATTTTTATTTTTATCTATTTTAACTCTCATGCCCAAACATTGCTTAATTTGACCTAGATCTTTTATTTTAAATTTCGAAGCCAACTGTCCCTTTAAAAAATCTGTCTCCTGCACATTTTTTATAATTTAGAGCATTTAATACAATTTCAACTTCCTTGTACCAAACACGTGGAGACTGTTTCAACCCATAGACTGCCCTGTTAAGTTTTAAAATATTGTTGCTAGGAGCTTTGCCGCCGAAACTTTCCGGTATTTCCATGAAAACAGTTTCTTCCAGTTTTCCATTCAAAAACGCTGTGATAACATCTAAATGAAAAACATCTAAGTTAAGCTGGACAGATAAGGCTAAAAGTAACCTTAAAGTCGAATATCTGACTACTGGAGAAAACTTATCCATTTCTGGCGATCCGGTCCTGAAAGCGCTTCTTTCACTGAACCTGGGTCTCCCACTAAAACTGGAATTTCTTCAAAACGTTTATTTTCTGCAAACGAGTCTGGAGTAAAATAGGTGACAAAGTCTTCAAAAGTTTTAACGTTTCGCTCCCTTTGCGATCGTCTTGTATCTTCTGGAATACTAATGCTTTCTTCTGGAATATACGTTTCATCACTTTGCTCTTCTTCAGAAGATAGTTCCTCAGCTGTATCCCAATTTGAAGTTAAGCTTTGATCTGTTAAGTTAAGCTCACCTGTCATTGAATCTTTTGTATTTTTTACGTTTACCTTTTCTTCCACATAAAAATTCATGTCGCTCCCTTTCGTTTCTTTTTCAATAATATGTACGTCTCTACTTGTAGACACCTGGCCTGTTTTCGGGTCGTATAGTCTGTAACCCTTTGTTGTTTCAGCAAAACCAATTAGAATCAATTTTGCAGATTTCCTATCCCACTTTGTCCTTTTTTCTTTTGGAATGTGAGTCATAGCTGTGCTTCCAGAAATTCTTACATGACTTAAGTCTGGTTTTCGATCAAAAAACATTTCATATGGAGTTTTTGGCATGTTAGACACAACAGACACCTGTTTCTCAAGTAGCAAGCCGTGTTTACAGCTTCAGCCCAGAAGCGTTTCTCCAAACCTGCTTCATACAGTAAACACCTAGCTTTTTCAACCAAAGATCGGTTTAATCTCTCAGAAAGCCAATTTTGCTCAGGAGTATATGGGTTGGTTGTTTGGTGAATTATACCCTGTTTTCTTAAATAACATTGAAACTCTGTACTAACGTATTCTCCGCCATTGTCTGTACGTAACACTTTGATTTTTCTACCAAGTTGCTTTTCGACGAAACTCTGGAAATCTTTAAACTTTTGAAAAGTCTCATCTTTTGTTTTAATGTAATAAACAAATGACATGCGACTGAAGTCGTCTTGGAACTGCACAAAGTACTTTGAACCTCCTATGGAAATTGTCTCCATGGGCCCTGCTAGATCACTGTGCACTATGTCTAGTAAACCTGTTGCTCTAGTGCCTGCAACCCCAAAAGGTTGTCGTGATTGCTTCCCTTCACAGCAGACTTCGCAATTCTGTTTGTCGATTTTCACTTGACCACTGTAGTTTATACCATCCACCAAACCATCTCTCATTTTATTCAAATAACTCGAGTTAATATGACCTAACCTTTTGTGCCAAATTTGACCTGTAGCTACTGCTTGTCCAGCAAACAAGCACTTTTCAGAGGCATCAATTTTATAAACACCCGCACACATAAAAGCCTTCGCTACCAAAACTTTGTTCGCATTGTAGATTTTACAACTATCTGTGTTAAATTCAACAGAATTACCATTCTTTATGAGTTCACTGACGGATAACAAATTTGTAGTCAAACTAGGTACATACTGCGCGTTTTGCAATTTGTATTTCATAATTTTCTTCGCCAACTTTGGTAAGTATTTCAACTTCGCTACAACTTTCCACTGGAATTTTGGTAGCAACCATAATTCTCTTAAAGTTGGTTCTCTCTGATTTACTAACCAATCTTGCCTGCAAGTCAAATCAACGCTCGCACCAGAATCCAAGTACCATTCTTAGTTATTAAACTCCTCGTTAAACTCTGAGCTAAGGAAAACAACGTTATAGGCACTTTTAACTTGACTATTATGGTTACCTTTGTTTTGATTTTGGCCTGCTTGAGGGCATTTTGACATATAATGATTCGGATGTTTGCATTTATAGCGAATTATTTCATTTTTGTTTTTATTTCTGCTGTCATTATTCGCACTTCGGTTTCCAGGATTGCTTTGACGTTTCTAGTAGTTCGCAGATTTACCGACGAAAGCGCCTGCTGTCGACTTAGGATTAGTGCCCCCATCTAGCTGCATATCGAGCAATTTAGTCTTGATTGAATCGGTGGTAATATCAATCCCGCTATGCTCCAGTCCCATCACCATCGGAGCAAATCGCTCTGGTAACCCTGCTAAAAGTAAACTCCCCACCAAAGATGTATCGAGTTTGAGACCTGTCCTCTCAAGCTTTTGAGAAGTCTCAATTACTTGATTTACATATTCTTCCATGGATGAACAATTTTCTAGCCTCAATGAAATTAAAACTCGGAGAAGGCCAATTTTTCTTGTATAGCCTTTATTTTCATACAAATTTTTGAGCTTGTCCCAGATTTTTTTAACCGTTGTAGCCTCCTTCACATGCACACATAAAGAATAATTGAGGGATAACACGTTCTTTGCCTTAGCTTTCGCTACTAGCACAGTATCGCTTTCCGAACCATCGATGCATTTGCTAAGACCTTCAAGAACAAGGAAATTTTCCATGGTATACGACCATTCCTCGTAATTTTCGCGGCCTTGTAGTTTTGGAACGCTGGAAAGATAATTGATGGCCATTTTGCTGACTCAACCACGCACGACTGTACTGATGGTGTACTGTTCGAAAAACAAGAAATAGCACGAGACTTTATTCTACGTAAAAAGTGAACTTTCACGCGTAGCAACAATACTTTTACCACTAAACGTTCTGGGCGACCATAACCTGTTAAGATTGAGGGTAATCGAGGGTGAAAATAAAATACGTCCGTTCACATTTGTAACTCGTAAAAGACTGAAGACTTTATTATTCTAAAACAAGGATAGAAACAAAGAATATAGTTGAGGAGTGCCGATAGATGGCGCAACAAGTAACCATGTTAATATTTTTAGATACATAATATTAACAGTTATTATACAAAATTCAATCGCAATATTCCATCCTACGTTCGTAATCACTTTCGTACAAATGTTGGTGCAATTGGCATTTAAAATATATATAGTGGTATTTGTGCAAAATTTGGCTTACTGTTTGGTGACTGATGTCCAATTCAAACCCAACTTGCCTTAAAGAAACAGTCTTATCAACTTCTATTCGAGCCAAAACATTAATTTCCGTTCCTACATCAATAATGAAGTTTTCTTCGGGATCATTGTTGGGCTCTCTTCGGAATTGGTTTTCAACCCGTTTAAAATAATTTTTCGCTGGACATTGTCTATCAAGATATCGTTGGGCATAAAGGTTGGTAGCCGCAACTGCATTTCTTTTACATTCCCCATAAATAATTAACATGTCCACTTTTTCATCTCTTGTATAAATTTGCGGCATTTGGAATACAATTAACAAGAATTTTAAATAATTTTTAAAGACACAATAAAAACACCGTTAAACCAACAAATGTTTGACAAGCTAAATATTTCATTGTTTTCAAAGTCACCTTCGTTACTTCTTAACAGTTAATTAGAACAAAATTGTATTTTCTTATTTTCTTTTAGCTGTAATTTTGTTCGTATTTATCGCACATTTTAATACGATATATGAATGAATCCCTTATTAATAGTACTAATAAATGGTACCACAGTACCGATAAGGTTCCATTTGAAAAAATTGAGTTTTGCCCCAAAAACAATTCTGGTGAATTTTATTTGCTCATAAATCACGTAATTTAGTGTTTTTAACGGGATTTCGATTTTTGTAGCATTACACGGGTCATTTAGCATAAATTGTCATGGCACACTTAAATGGAAGACTAAAAATTTAATTATAAAAAAAAATTGATGTTTGAAATGTTACTTATTTGGCATCGTTGGATTTAGAAAATTATGCAGAATTCAAAAATGAAATAATATATAGGGTGTTCCATTTAAAAATCGAAAGTTAGTGTCACGTCCGGCGAAACCGGAAGTGAAAAAAAAATCAATTGTATATCAAAAAGTGCCGCTTATTATGTATGTAGTATATCCTAAATTTCAATCAATTATCTTCAAAACTAAAAGAGAAAAGGGGGGTATACCATGATCCTGTTACACCAAGTATACATGTGAATTTTAAATATCATTTCCTTCCATTTTCCTAAAAAGTAAAATTATTATTTTGTAAATATAATGGCAAGGTAGAGCGTGGAATTCTACGTATTTGAAATATCTACAAGGTAGCTATTTTTATACACTATTGCTATCTTGCAAACTATAACAGTTACAAACGCGGTTAGATAGTAAAATAGTTTCATATTTTGAAAGTCAATGAAATGGGTTATAGAAATTGAAGATATTCTGATTGGTTTCGGAAATACGGTAAAATCCGAAACAGTTCGTTTTATTTTTTTGTACTAGTGTTGCTATTATAAAAAATATTTAAAAAATTCATAGAATTATCCTGTTGTATATTAACTTTGCTATCACTTACCGGATTCAAATTTTTACTATGACGTTTTGTTTCTTCAGGGCCACTATTAACATTGCTTTTTTAAATACGGACCTGTAATTTTTCTTAATATTTTTTAAAATATTTAAAATTGTAAATTCAAGGGCAAATCAGATTTCACAGTTTTACTACTTTTTGTCACAAAAATAATCATCATTCATTTTATTGCCTTCACCCTTCACAGCATATTTTTTATTAAACAATGTAAGATACCATGCTCATCATTTGAAAGCTTATTTATGGACAATCAAATGCATCAACTAATATGACTAGTCCATTCCTGCCGTTAGTGCTCAGTATTATATTGCAGAATGAACACCAAATAAAATATCTATTTCAATTTGACAATTACATTTCTTTAAAAAATGAATACAATTTATGAAAGACAATAATTTGGTAAATAAATTTACAAAAATTACTCGGAATGTCCACCATTCTTCTGAATACAAAGTCGCGTTCTCTTAGATATCTGTTTAATAGCTTTTGCAATCATATTTGGTGTAATTTGTTTGAAAACTTCAATATTTCTGTTGCGTAAGTCATTGAGAATCTCGTTGTAGTATATTTTGTTTTTTATAAACCCCCACACAAAAAAAAGAAAAACGAGCCATTTCGGATTTTACCGTACTTATATCTCTGGAACCAATCGGATTATATTCATTTTCTATAATTCACTTCATTGGCCCTCAAAATATGATTATGACTTTATGAGGTAAAATAACAGGAAGTGAATGTCAAAATAATACGAAATTAGTGTTTGCTTTCATGTTTAAATTATCTTACATTGTCAAAAAAGTATTCAAAAATTAATGCTCTTTAATTTAGATGCATTTTTCCTTTACTGCCCTTCATTATACTTATTCGAAAATATAATATATGCAAAATTATGATTTTGATTTTCGTGTAAACCGGAAGTTACATTTAAAATTTACATAAATTATGTCACATCCCATTAATAGACAATTTAAAAAAAATGAAAAGTCGTCATTTTCATTAATTTATAAAAATCGTTTTTCGGTCATATATTTTATTCTTGTTGCTCAATTTTTTTGTTTTTTAGCAGTATCGAATTATTTAGAAAAAACTACGTCGGACTAGCTCTTCAACAAAAATGTATCTCAAATACTACTAATAAATCGAACATAATGTGTTAACTGGAACGCCCTGACAATAAATTTGTTTTTTGAGATCAAAATACAACCAAAATGAGTGAAATTAACACCAAAAATCAAGTTTTACGTTTATACATCTTATATTATGCTTTTAGCAACCTGGTTCCTCAGCAGCTTTACCGGTTTTAGTGTGGATTTATGGAGGTGGTTTTACGGGTGGGGATGCAAGTTTCCAGCGTTATGGACCGCAGTTCTTTATTGATTATGATATAATTGTAGTTACCGTAAACTACCGATTGGGGCCCTTAGGTAATTGAAAATTTTTAATGCATTAAATTTGTTTGTGTAAAAGTAAATGAGCAAATATGTAAATCGCCGCTAAATCTATTGAGATTGGAAGTATGATTTTAGAAACTAAATCAAAACCTAAAAATTAAGTTCCATTTTGCTCTAAGCATATGTCTGTTTTTAAATTTGCTAAATCTTTACCACATATCACAAATTAAAGTAATTATCACCCCTGTGATCGTTATATTGATTGTTTGAGGTAGTTAAAATTGTTTAGGGGTTATTTTTTTAATTAGCTGATTTTTGCTTTATATTTATCAAGAAAAGTTTAAATTGAAAATTTATAAAAGTATAATTAATGTTCCAATGTTCCAATGTTAACACATATTCTTTTCCTCTTTTTAGGTTTTTCTATTTCTATAAAAAGTAACTTCTGCTAAATATAATCACAGAATCTACAAAAAAGCAACAATATTAACCGGTATATTGTAAAAAATATCATTTAGCTATGACATGTATGTCAAAGGAACAGCTAGGAGTATTTTGCCAACCAATATAAATTATAACAAAAACAAAAATAAAACTTCGGAAACTATATCTGTTTCCTTTCTCAAAGCTATCTAAAAGATTCATGTATGTGTATGTTATGTTAAATACGCAATTTTAAGATTGTGTACTTAAAAATTGGAAAGAATATACTAAGAGATGATTATTGCGACTGATATCATGTTACATGTACAGGGTGGACCATTAATAATAGGCCATAGCTCAGGGGTAGATTCTTTGGGCCAAAATATGAGGATATAACCAAATATGCTTAAGTAAAATGTTGCTGTGGAAAAAGATACACAGGGTGTCAAAGTTCAAATTATTTTTTCGTTTTTTGCAATAACTCAACAGTCTCTTGACTGATCTTCGCCAAATTTGCTAGAGGAACTTTTTTTATTCTAAGAAACAATAATTTATGTATTACATCACGTTAGATCATAGAGGGCGCCGCAGGATCTATCTGTATCTGATGATAAATTTTTTCATATTTTTTTTACGAAACGTTGTGGTACTTCTGACCAGAAAATCTGATGAGGGCGTCATTTCCATGTATAAAAGGTACACTTGGTAGATAACTCTAACCATTTTCGAGGAAAGTGCCGTTAAACATTTCAATAATTTCTTGAAGGACAAATTCAAATTTAATGCAACAAAGTGTATTTATTGAAAAAAATACAAAACGTAAGGGAAAACAAAATCGTAATAACAGCGTAAACTCTTTCTTACTTTCTTATGAACCAATAGATTATTTTCATGGTATTGAGATAAATACATAAATCAAAAGATTGTCTAAAATAAGGATCTAATCTTATTAGAAGACCAAAAAGTGACGTAAAAGTTTACTTAATGACATTATAAACTTTCCCCCATGCAAAAACTGCAATTTAGAGTAAATGTTCGATATGGTCTCCACCTACTTTCATGCCTTTTCTGATTCATTCTTAAAAGATTTTCTTACATTGAAAAATACATTTTCTTGTCCTCTAATAAAATTCGCTGCGTTTTGTGTTTTCTCCCACAGTTCCTCTCTTGAGTTGATAGTATTTGCATAGATTAAGGACTTCATATGTCACCACACATAATAATCCAAAGGATTATAATCAGGACTCCTTAGTACCCAAGTAAACTCACTTCCTCGATCGATCCATCTGCGTGAGAAAGTCTAATCAAGATAATTCCTGACTTCAATGGAGCTCCATCTTGCATGGAACCACATTCTGTTCCGTATGTCTAGCATGAAAGCATGTAATTATCAGCAAGAGTATTTTGAAGAAAAACAGATAAGACTGTCCATTTAAATTTGGAGGAAGGACAAATGGTCCCAATAATTGATCGCCGATGATACCACACCAAACGTTAATCTTAAATTCTTGCTGAAAATACCGTTCTTTAACGGCATGAGGATTTTGTACTTCCCAGTAACGGGTATTTCTTCAGTTAAAAACGTCTCGGCGAGTAAAAGTTGCTTCGCCGGTAATAAAGTGTTCTTAACAAAATTTCGATCCCTGTTGTGTGTATTTAAAAAAATTGACAAAATTGTAGCCTTTATGGGAGATCCCGTCGAAGTAAGTTTTGTACAGGAGTTGAATGATATGGGTAGAAGCGTTCTTTACGTAAGACTCTTGGGGCAAATTGTTTACTCACCCCTGTTGCCGCTGCTAAACGACTTGGGCAGGCTTGAGGATCTTTATCCACATGAACTAAAATTTCTAGTTCTTGATCTGGAGTAATTCGTTTCGGTCGTCCTACATAGTTTTTATGGCGAAATGAAGCCGTTTCTTCCAAATGACGAAACAAATCTTTGAAAATCTTACGGTGTGGCTATTGCAATGAGTATCTCCTCGCTGCAGCACGTCCGCTAAAACTATTTTGTGCGTAAACACATATCATATCCCTCATTTCCCTATTTGAAAAATTATTATGTCTAGGCATTGTAAATAAAGAAGTTAAAGAAATTAGCTCGAGGAACACAAGAACAAAATAAAATGATTAAATGACGTAAATGACAGAACTAAAACGTAACCAAAGCACACTTTTCAATAAATACACTTTATTTCATTAAATTTGAATTTGTCTTTCAAAAAATTATTGAAATGTTTAATGGCACTTTTCTCGAAAACGGTTGGAGTTATCAAGTTCTACCAAGTGTACCTTTTATACGTGGAAATGACGCCTTCATCAGATTTTCTGGTCAGAAGTACCACAACGTTTCGACAAAAAAATATGAAAAACAATTCATCATCAGATACCGGTCCTGCGGCGCCCTCTATGAACTAACGTGATGTAATACATCAATTATTGTTTCTTAGAATAAAAAAAGTTCCTCTAGCAAATTTGGCGAAGATCAGTCAAGAAGCTGTTGAATTATTGCAAAAAAATTAAAAAATAATTTGAACTTTGACACCCTGTATCTTTTTCCACAGCAACATTTTACTAAAGCATATTTATATCTTCATATTTTGGCCCAAGGAATCTACCCCTGAACTATGGCCTATTATTAATGGTCCACCCTGTATATATTTAATCTAATTTCAACTAATAAATTAGATTTTATTAATATATGTTCTTTAACTGTTTCAGGATTTCTCACTACTGAAGATGGAGTTATTCCTGGTAATCTTGGAATTAAAGATCAAAATTTTGCTCTGCGATGGGTTAAAGATAATATAAACTTATTTGGTGGAGACCCCGAGAAAGTTACAATTTCTGGCGAAAGCGCTGGTGCGATGTCTGTAGGTTTCCATTTAATTAGCAAAGAATCTGAAGGTACGAATATATTCCACAATAGTAGTTCTTCGGGAATTTCTGAATTTTAATTTCCATCAGGAAAAATTAAGAAATACAACTTCTTCAGAGAAATTTGGTACAAACACTTTTGGGGGATTGCTGAATCCAGTGGCGCACTCAGATTTGAAATAAAAAATCGCTAATAGGATTTCACCATTTTCTGACCGGAAAAAAATCTTAGTAGGACACGTTATTATGTTTTACCAAATTTAATACAACACAGATGCGCTATTCAAAGATCTATTTTTTAAAAAAGTTATTTAAATCGGACATTAAATAAAATTTTTATAGGGGTGGTTCCAAGCAAAATGGGATACGCTGTGTGTATATATACACAACAGAATGAATTTACGAGAATTACATTACGGTTGAAAAACTAGAAATATTTTAAGATGTTTTAAAAAATTAAACATTTTTTGAAAACTACCTCAATAACCCACCATTATTCAAGTTTTTGAGGAGGTGTGCTTTAAGTGAGTCGATTCAAAGCATCGCACCTTTGAGGGGTGTCGAACAATATTCATGAAAAACTTGGTAGTTATTATTTTAGTTAAATTCTTACGTTCAGATTTATAATATGCGTTTGTTTTTCTAGAAGAGAAGGGAATTTTGACTTAAAATTTTAGATATGAATGTTTTATCTACAAAATAGAGAGCATGCCAAAAAGGTAAAAAATAGAAGCGTTGTGTACGAAAAATGCATGAAACACAAATATCAGAAACAAAACATATTTCATGGAATTATTTAATTAAGAGTTATGGTTTTTCTCAGTCCGATAATTGTTAATGTTTGTAACTGGAATCTGGAATTGGTTGGGTGGGTGGTCAATGAAAATTATTGAACCACAGCACTTAGGCCCCGTTGGGCCCTTTGTACTTCCTCCCTGTAGGCAGACCATCGCCTAGGCCTCCAATCAACCTAATCTTGCGAAATAGATGGTGATGCTGCCTAGGGGTATCTCCCTTGATAGGCCAACGTTCTCCCAAAATGGATTCCCTGATCGATGAGATGGTAGAACAGTCACAGTCTACACGTTGAACCGTCTCATCTTCTTGTTCACAACCTCTACAGAGAGGTGTTTCGCTTAATCTCATATTGTGTAGATGTTTCCTTAATGGACAGTGTCCAGTATGGATTCTCGTTATAAAACGTAGGTTCCTTCTGGACATTGTCAGGTAGTCCATTGTTGGGGTATTTTAGTAGTTCCCTAACGAGCTGGCAGCTGTTTGTTTCATTCAACAGCTTCTTGAATTCATTGTGGGTATTCTCTTTGATTATTTGTGCTATCGCCGTGATCGGACTGGCCGGGCCTGTTCCAAAGATACTTAGGCCTGCTGCTTTCTTGGTCAGTTTGTCCGTTACTTTGTTGCTACTACACTGTGCATGTCCTTTCACCCCGCATACCAGTATGTTACTCATGCTGGAGGCACCCACAAGAGCTTGGTGGCATTCCCATGCTGCTCCTGTGGTAATTTTGTAACTTCGCAGGGCTAGTAATGATTGTCTACAATCTGCGTAAATCCTAATTGTTTTGCCTGTAATTTGTCTACGGACAATATCTTTTGCAGCTGTGGTTATGCCCGCCAGTTCCATCTGTACTACGCTGGCTCGCCCATCCATAGCCCATTTATATTGGATTTGCAGACTTCTGGAGTATATTCCACATCCTGCCCCATCCTTCTTTCTTGGTCCGTCTGTGAAGATGTTGATCACACCTTCGCCAGTAGCCTCGTTCTCACTCTATTCGTCTGTATTATGTAAGGTCTGTCAAAGACAAACTAGGGAGCCTGTAGAAGAAGCATCTTCTTGACAGCCTCATCCCACAGGCAACTTCTGGCCTCTCCACGGCCTATATTTGGTTGTATGCCAATGGATTTGAGGCGTAACATCGTTGTCAGAGAATTTCTCCTAGACATATACCTATTGGTGGCAGACACAGCATTACCTCCATAGTTTTCGATTTCGTTGTTCTCATAGCCCGGTTATGCGTAGGCAGGCAACTCTCTGCGCTTGGCTGAGCTTGACCTTAGCTGTAGTCTGTTTGCTCTTAGGCTACCAAATCATAGGTATCATTCCCCAGGTTTTCCCACGATCCTGCGGCACTGCTCATATGAAATGTAAGCCTTCTTTAGTTTCTTTCTATGTAAAGATTCCATGTTAGTTTGGCATCGAAGGTTACCCCAAGATATTTCACTTCTGATGCGAAACTTAGTGTTGTATCCAGGAGGGCAGGTGTCTTCAGTGCTCCTAATTTCATTTTCCTTGTGAACAGAACCATCTCCGTTTTCTTGGGATTGACAGATAGGGAGTGTTCTCTGCCCCATTTTTCGATTATTCTTAGGGCCCCCTGCATTCTTTCACAGAGGACTCCTTCGAATTTCCATTGAGCATTATTGTTAAATCATCTGCGTAGGCAATTGTGTGAAATCCGTCTGAATTGAGGTGGCACAAAAAGCTATCAAGAACGAGGTTCCATAGCAGTGGTGATATTACACATCCCTGCGGACAGCCTCACGCGACCGTTCCTCGTACAGAAGCATCTCCCACACTTATTTGTACAGCTCTCTTCGAAATCATGTTGGATATCCAGCTTCCTGTGATCGTAGGGACATTCTTCTTCACTAGGGCCGCTGTAATTTATGGAAAGATGGTCCTATTAAACGCACCTTCTATGTCTATGAAGACACCTAGGGTGGACTCTTTATTGTCCAAGGATCTCCGACTCGCGACTGCATGGAGTGCGATATCGGTGAATCTTTCTAGGGTGTCTGCGTGCTGGTTGGAATGTAAAGGATTGTCTTTCACTACAACATCCCTTAAGTATCGTTCACATGCCTTCTCCATCGTCTTGAGCAGGAATGAGGTTGAGCTAATAGGTCTCTAAGCTTTGGGGATGGTATAGTCCATCCGCCCTGCCCTTGAGATGAACACAACTTTCACTTCTCTCCATATCTCTGGAATATAAAGGTGTGCTAAGTACGCCCTAAATATTCCAACTAGGTGCGGCAATAATTCATCAAGTCCACATTGCAGTAGGGTGGGATAGATACCATCAATTCCTGACGACTTAAAAGGGGAGAAGCTCTATATTGCCCATATTATTCTGTCCTAACCTTTGGTTAGCCATTTGTCAATCCAAATCCGAGGGTTGGGTATCTAATTCGTTTGCCACTCCTTCCGTTCTGTTATCACCGATCCCGGGAAGTGAGTCTCTATGAGTAACTCTAGGCTTTCAAGAAAGTCGGTGATTCTTCTACCAACGCTCTTTTTAATAGGCAGAGGTCATGGTCTTTGTCTTTGGCGAGAATTATGCAGCTTACCTAGCAGTCTGTGAGTAATATTCGGTTTCCTCACAGTAGATTCTCCACGCATCTCTTTGCCTCTTTCTGACTAGTTTCTTAATCTCTTTCAGATTGGTTTTGTATGATTCCCAATCGGATTCCTGTCTTGTCAGTTTTGCTTTGTTGAACGAAGTCCTGGCTTTCTTCTTGACACCACCATTTGGTGGCCTCATTGAGCTGTTGTGAGGACCTCAAGGGGCAGGATGTTTCAAAAGCTTATCTTATGACTGTTTGCAAGATTATTAACACCTTCCAAGTTCTCCCTGAGCGACATCGATATTTATCTCTATCAGTTCTCCGGGCATCTCGGAATGATTTTTTGGGTGCCTTGATAAGATTAATTTCAATGTTTATCCATTGGTGGTCTGATAGTGTTACACAATCAGACACATGCCAATTCTGGATTAGGCTGGATATATGCCACGTTGTTAGTGTTATATCTATTATAGTTTGACTTCTAGAGTTAATAAATGTCGTTGTACAGCCCCTGTTACTTACGCTAAGGTTATTACCGGGAATATAATTATAAAGCGACTTACGTCTTGCATTGTTATCTTCACTGTCCTAGACCACATGGTGTGCGTTGGCGTCACAGACCATGACTAATTCCTAGTTTTGATTGCGGCAGTGTGCTACCAGGCCCTCCATCTTCCTTGGTGGTGGTGGAATGACCGAATCTTAAGGGAGGTATACTGATGCTAAGACAACATTTGTTGGTTTGCCTGCCACTAACGGCTGTTAGATGAGATGTTGAGAGATGTTGAAGTAGTTGGATTTTGATATACCGAGGAACGTCTGTCCTCGGCCTCTCTGTTGTTGGTGAGCTGAAAATAAGTTCACTTAGCCTTGATAACCCTGTTATCCTGGTTTGAATTATCGAGAGTTCCTGAATTAGTGCCAGTGTATCCTGCTACACATCAATGTGTTGGTACAGTACTGTCGCCACCGCCCTGCTGTGTTGCAGATTACACTGTATTATGCTTATCTTGCTCTGTGTTTTTGGCGGAGCGCCTTAGAGTGCACGGCCTTCCTTGGGGATCTGAGTCTCTTGTAGGGGCCGGCACACTTAAGGGGTTTCCTGCACTTGCTTTGGGCTGTGCTGGGGGAAGTGCTCGGCCAGATGGGTGCGCTGCAACTGCATCGCAGTCCTCCTCTTCGCGTGCTTTTTCTCCTCCTGCATTCTCCCTGTGGGGGGATTATTTGCGGTGAGTCTTGTGCCTCCGCCGCATTCTATTGCGCAGAACTTTGCTGCTCATCCACTGGTTTTTGCGACGAACGTTGTCGCTCTGCCGCAGGGTTTTTAGCTAATTGCTTGTCCATTTGGTTTTATTTTATTTCATTCATTTAGTTCCCCACCCGCCACGGAGGCCCATGCAGGGGATGTCACGTCAAACGCGCCCCCTGCCCCCGAGGACTTACCCTGCCGGCCCTCTGACTGGACGACGCATGTTTAAATTTTCCCTTACTTCTAGTAGATGTCCGCTAAATATTTGTATCTTTCCAAAATATACAAGAATAATAATTTATTGTAATACGCCACAGTCACTTGATTTTATTATACAAGTTTGTTGGTTTTGTAATAAATTGAAAACTCCTCATATACTGTATGAATCATTTAGAACATAATACTGGTCGGAAAATTATACACTGTCTAGTTTCGTAAGAAATATACGTATAGTCCACGTAAGGACTTCCTGAGACAAAAAAAACTAAGCAAAAACTTTACGGCATAATTATTATCACCGCGGGCCATGGCGCTAAGTTGAAGTAAATAGATCCCAGTAAATAAAAAATGCAAACAAAAACTTTACAACATAATTATATCGCTGCGGGCCATGGCACCAAGCCTGACATGAAACATTCCCGACGCACATTAAAAACCTATAAAGGTAAGCGAGTCAATTTGCGAACAGCACAAAAAAGAGTACCGGTATTTTAATGAGGTCGTAAAGTTTTTGTTTGGTTTTTTATGTCTCACTTTATTCTTACTTGAACATTACCTATATAATATTATATAAAACTATTTTATATTTTATCTAATACGATATTTGTATACTTTAAAGTAAAATATATTTTCAGGACTGTTCCGAGGCGCTATTCTGGAAAGCGGTACCTCTATATGCCCAGGTACTCGTCAACCTTTCGCAAAATATATTGCTTTCGAGTTCGGACGCGCTCTGGATCCAAATTTTACTTCAGAGGATTCGACTGAACTTCTCAATTTGTTACAGAATGCAAAAGTGTCCGATATAATACAAGCATCCAGAATATCTGTAAGTTAAATTTTAATAGTCCTTACTTTCTGTATCTTCATAATCAATGTACTAAAGGTATGAAGGATTTTCACACTATGAAATAAAATTTCCTTATCTACTCATATTTGATTATATATTCATTAATCAACTGCTTTTGAACAAGTAATAGTATCCATAAACAAATGGCGTATTATAATTCACTAGATACAGCCAATCATCTTTTTGATACGGTGAAATAATATGGCCCATTATTATGATTGGGGGAAGGAAAGTCATTTGGCATGTTTGATTACTTTTGACGTTTAACTGTTGACATTTGTAAATATTGTTTCTATATATTTGCTATTTAATATTAATTGTTAAAATCGTAGATAAAGTTTAGTAAACAACTTGCGCTAATGGCAATAACTCCCTTGATGAATTACAACACTCACCTGCGGCACGTGCTGCAAATTTCATCTGCGTGAATTATTACTTACATTACCGCTCGTTAAAGAATATTTCACACTTTTTTTATATTTTTCACTTGTCAATAATGACATTGTTTTGATTACTTAATTGAAACAATCAAATAAATTTCATTTTAAGATGGCGTTACAAAAAATCACTTACTATTATAGGTACAATTTTATAACAACTTTACTACTAAATGCCGTCCCAAGTACACCACTTTATTTATTTCTAATGGAAGATAATCATTGTCAAACTTAATTATTGGTTATGTGTTTAATGGTGTCCGAAACGAACGAAAATATGAATTAGTTGTTGAGCAATTTAAAAATTTTAACAAAACATTTTGGGGAAAAAAATTACCACTGCAGAGAAACATATGACGGACCAATATGTAATTTGTTATCTGAAGTTTTATTAACTTTGTGTATTTGTCACACAATAAGAAGTTTTTGTCGTAAAATAAAGTGCAAAGAAATAGGCCTAATAGAAAATAAAATCTTTAGATTATCCTAAAAATTTGATTTATGTAAGATCAGAAGATGAGGTTATAAAAATCTAAGGAAATTGCCCCAAAAACGGTTTTCCATTATTATTTGAAAAACTGATCTGATATTAGTCATCAATGGTCAATGTGTACACAATTTTACAAATGCAATTTTCCTAATAACACTAATATAATAACACAATATCAGATAGGTATGTTATATCAAGAAATACTACCCTTAATGACTTTTTCTAAGTACCATATCAACTCTAATTACCCCACCATACTAATTACTCTTATCATTCTAATTACCTCCAACTACTATAATTACTCCCACCGCTTTAATTGTTCCCAATTGTACTAGGCCAGCCCCTAATTACCTCATGAAACTGGTGGGATCAACCAAGAAATTTCTATAATTCCCTACTGTTGTAAAGTCGAGTTCTTCTGTTATCGGCACTCAAAAAACGCAACAAAAACTTTACGACATAATTATTATCGCCCTTGGGTCAAGCGGCATGCTCCCATCAAACAAGCCGACGCACATTAAAAACTTATAAAAGTAACCGAGTCAATTTGCGAATAAATTGAACAGAGAGTACCCGTATTTTAATGGAGTCGTAAAGTTTTCTTGCGTTTTTTGAGTGCCAATAACAGATGAACTCTCTGTGTTTCTGCCATGCCGTCCTTTATTTGATGTAAAAAAACTACTATATAAATTATTGTTTGATCCTCTAGCTAACATGAGACTGCACTTTAATGTTAATATACCCGATATTTACAACTATCAAATAACATAACCTATTTAGTCGTAAAAGGTGGTTTGGCTCATGATGTTATTGGAGAAGAATAATCCAGCTATCAAGGGTCGGATAGCTACAGCATTTATAAAATATCAAATAGGGCATCGATTAATAGACACCAAATTAGCGTTTCATACGACACACCAATGAGGACGGTTACCAATTCTGTATGTGTTTGACTAATAAAAATGAAGGGGATGGATTGTCCTAAAACATATTCAAGTAGCCTGATGAAACCTGTAAATGGAAGAAGACTATTTAATTGGGATATTTTATTTTGGAAAACATGAATTGGAAGGTTTTCTATTGCAGCTATTTGTTAAGAGAAAATAACGCAACACTATTAGTTTTGCAACAAAAAATGATTCCAAATCGGGTCGCGTAAAATATTATTCTTTTATTTCCTAACTTGGTACAGTTATAAATGGAGAAACGTTTATTTTTTCAGTATTTTTTCTAAAATTTATATATTTAATTTTATCACACACCTATACACATTCGCAATAATCAGCTGCGATTCTCGCAAATAACTCTCGAGATATTGGAATACAAATTGCCGAAAGACATGCATTTTTGCACTGCCGAAAACATATTATTTTTGTCTATTTACATAAACGACACCTGTTTTTACAACACCTAAATTATTATCAAATTTTACAGTGAAATTTCAGGATAATTCTCTTAATTTACAGCTGCGACCAAGAAATTAATAATTGTCTGAATTCTAATTTCGATCACATTTAAAAAAATGGATAAGGGGGACTATAGGACTATTTTCAAATATTTAAAATTTTCAGATTCCTGAAGACAAAGCAAGTGGAGCAGGAGCTTGGGTTCCTGTCATTGAACCAGAAAATGTAGAAGGAGCATTTATTACTGGACCAATGCAAGAAGATATTAAGAATGGAAATATCAATCAAGTGCCCATCTTGCTAGGCTTTAACTCGGAAGAGGAAATAATTTTCCTTGCAAGTCCAAGTGGTAATTTTTTTTTTTCAGTGATCTGCTAATAGTAACGGGTCGGGCAGAATGAAGTATTCGTTTTCAAAGTTAATTCGTGTCATAATACAATAAGATATAAATTCAAGAAAATCGACATGCTTTTGCGATAAATATAAATTTGAGACAGTTGTCAAAGCGTTTGCGGGAAATGCCAGTTTAGCTGTGAATATGGAGCGTTGGCGTTGGTTAAATATTCAACGTTCTTTTGCGGTTGAAGCTTAGTTAAAAATTAATTATTTTTTGTAATTACTCAGCGTTTATTTCGCCATCACTTTCATTTAAAGCCACGAGATCCAGTTCCTAGTAGAATAACAATTAAAAAGTGGGTACACAAGTTTCGCAGTACTCCTTCATGTGCCAGAGAAAAACCAAAAGGAAGAACTCGTTCTGTACGCACACTTGAAAATGCTGAAAGGGTTAGAGCAGCTGTGCTGCGAAGTACTAAGTGGCACAGTTGCCGGATCTCTCAGCTTGTGATTTCTCTTTATGAGGCTACTTAAAGTCAAAAGTGCTTTCTAATCTACCCCAAACTTCGGAACAACTAAAATATAATATTCGGGCAGAAAGTAACACAATCCCATTTGAATGTTGGAGCGAGTGAAGAAAACTCTTGCGCTGGGCTTCAAGATTGTCAGCAAAGAAGAGAGGCGATATTACTGATGTAATATTTCAAAAATAAAATTTCCGTGTTTCGTCAAGAACCTTGAGTTTAATTTTTTACCAAGAATTTAGCCATTAATAGAAACAACTCGATTTAAAATGTATACTTCATCCTGCCAGACATTTTTTATGTTGAGGGTGTACTTGACAGACGAGCGAAGTAACACAGTGAAAGTATAATAACATTTTAAATTCATAAGAACCGTTATACAATGTGTGATGTATTTATTATTTATGTATGGTCGTGAGCAAAAAAAAATAGGACGTCTTATAACGATATTTTGCTAAAATCCAGTTGTGTAATTTTTGTGACATTGTCAGTTAGTTGTCATAATATATTGCAAGTGTGCAGAAAACTAATATGCCTCATATAAGCGATTTAGTTAAATCTAGAGTTATTGCTAAAGTAGAAGATGGATGGTCAATGAGACAAATTGTACTGCGTTTATAATATTGACAAAAATTCGGTGTGTAGCATTTTAAGAAAGTGGAGAATAAACGGTACGATTAGTAGAAATCCTGGATCAGGACGACGAAGGATATCAACTCAACAACATGATTTGCAATTGGTAAATGCTTTAGTAGAAAATCCATTTTACTCAACTGAGTAAAATGGATTTTCTACTTCAGGCTGCTGAAGAAACGAATTTTCCTGGATCGAGTAGTACTGGTCGCCGGCGAGTAAGAGAATCGGAGCTACGCTGTCATGCAGCAGCACAGAAATACTTACTTAAAACTGAACATAAAGAAGCTCGAGTAGGATTTGCGCTTGAATTTTTAGCGCATGATGTAAATTTTTGGAACAATGTAATCTTTACAGACGAAAAAAACTTTCCAGTCAACACACAGCGGTCGTATTCGTGTTTACCGCCCTCCGAGTACTCGATTCAATGAGAAATATATAGAACAATTATAAATATTCAAAAGAATAGTTATAATACGCACTTGGTTTATTGTTTCATTAGTTTTTTCCAGAATTTCTCTAACATATGTTTCGGCCTTGCGACCATTATCAAAGAGTCTTAAAAACTGACCTGAAAGTGGTGGTTCACAGTATATATCTTATAAATCCTCACCCACCTAGAGGGGGATAATAACTTGATTTGCTATTTCTTAAAATTTAACAATACAGGCCGGAACTACGAACTTAATTTTATTACTGTGTCTAGTACAGGATTGTTTATAAATTCTGTTAGTGTATTTGTCACATTTTTATGGTTTCTTAGGGCCTTCTTAATTTCTAAAATTTCAAGCATGTCTAGGATTTTACCTTTGTTAGCGTTATGCAAAAGTTTAACACTACTACCGTTAAAAACGTGATTTTGCTCAATACAATGTTCGGCGAAACCAGTTGATTTTTTATTATATAAAATAGACTGTTTGTGTTCTCTTAACCTCACATCTATGCTACGGCCACTCTGACCTATATATATGGCATCACAGTCATCACACTTTATTTCATAAACCCCCGATTTTTTATGTCTTCTGTCTTTTCTTTATTATTAACCAACAAGCGACCTAAATTCTTTCTATTCGTTGATATTGTATTAATACCTAATTTATTTAATCTATTACATACTGAGTTGCTAACCTTATTTACATAATTTATACTATGCCACTTTTTGTTTTCTCTATTTGGTACGTTATAAAAATGTTTTTGTAATAATTTTCTCTGTTTATTTTTTATTAATTTGTCAATAAGTGACTCATTATAGCCATTGTTTTTTGCTAGAGTTTTAAGAATTCTAACTTCTTTTTCAAAGTTAACCCTATTTAAGTTTAAAGATAATAATCTGTGTACATAGCTATGAAACGGTGACATTTTTATGTTCCAAGATTGATTACAATTTGCATGTGTAAGAGTGTCAGTAAAAGTTGGCTTTCTGTAAATATCAAGTTCTAGCCCATGTTCTTTACGTGTCAGCGTAATATCTAAAAAGTTTATTGACCGTTCTTTTTCCATTTCAACTGTAAACTGAATTTTGTTGTTTACGGAGTTAATAAAATGGATGAAATGTGACAATTGTCTCTCAGTACCGATCCATATGCAAAACACATCGTCAACATATCTTACCCAAAAATGTATTTATAAGATATATACTGTGAACCACCACTTTCAGGTCAGTTTTTAAGACTCTTTGATAATGGTCGCAAGGCCGAAACATATGTCAGAGAAATTCTGGAAAAAACTAATGAAACAATAAACCAAGTGCGTATTATAACTATTCTTTTGAATATTTATAATTATTCTATTGAATATGTTTCATCAAGAACCTACCGCAGACTCCATCCAATTAAAGAGAAATATATATCTAACAATGATAAAAATGGTAGATTTTCCGTCAATATGTGGGCTTGGATATCGGCACGTGGCCTTAGTGTTTTGTGGCATATTGAGGACGTTTTAATAGTGAAACGTATATTAGGATTTTAGACAATATTAAGGGAGCATAATATGTCACAATTATTTCCTAATAATGAGTTCATATTTCAACAAGACAATTGTTCCGTTCATACTGCTCATACCGTAACTAACTGGTTTCAAGATAACAACATCAATGTTCTGATCTTAACCCTGTGGAAGAAGTATGGGGACTACTCGAAGAAGTATCCAAAAACGAAATGTGAGACCACGGAATGCCGAAGAATTACTGGAAATAGTAAATATTATTACTAATGATTATTGTATAAGGTTATTTAATTCTATGCCAAACAGACTTATAGAAGTTATAAATATAAATGGTGCAATAACGAAATATTAATAGTTAGTTTCTTGTTAAGTAGGATATCCTTTGTCCTTTAATCCAGGATTTCTACTAATCATACCGTTTATTCTCGACTTTCTTAAACTGTTACACACCAAACTTTTGTTAATGTTATAACGCAGTGCAATTTGTCTCATTAACCATCCATCATTTACTATAGCAATAACTACAGCATTAAAATAAAAAATAAATTAAAAGTGATATCTGTTTTATTTCGGCTACTCATTACATATTCAATTAGAGACAGATTTACATTAGAAAAAAAAAGTTGTCCTATTTTTTTTCTGCTCACGACAGTACTTGAAAATCCCAGAGATCCAATATTAATAACCCCGGCGCCTCCGGAAATATATCGACAATAGATTAGTAAATTTTTTTTTATTTTATCCTGACGTTCAAAGATTCAAACAGTTACATACTTACATAATACAAACAAACATACAAGTGAAGCTAATATAAAACGTGTAAAAAGCACCCCATGCTTTTTACAATAAAATGATTTTTTTGTCAAACATTATTTTTTACTTTTTAGTTCGGTTTGCTATTACAGCGTGTTTTTTTTAGTCTTTTTTCAACTATAATTTATAAAATATATATATTAGTAACAGCGGCGCCTCCGGCAAAATCTCGGCAATAGATCAGTCATTTTTTATTTTATTTCATCCTGATGATCCTGGTGAGGACATTAGAACAAAGTTGTCAAATTATTGTACTGTTATCAGTCCTTGATAAGTGTGCAAAGTTTCAGTTTAATCTGACGTTTTGAAGTGGGTGAGAATCACGTTCAAAGATTCCGTTACAAACATACAGGTGAAGCTAATAAAAGCGTGTTAAAAATGTATACAAATGACATTCGCTTGAATTTTTCCATGAAATTACAGCATGCTTTGAATTAAGTAGAAAATATTTGAGACAAACCCATGGCTATTTTTGTTACCATTTTACTGTAAGATAGATCCGTAGATATACCTACCAGTAACGTCGCTCCTAGATAAATGGCTAATGTTTACAAAGTCTGTATTAAAATTTTCTTGAATTCATAAATGCTGATACAAAATCATTACTTTTTTGCGAGTTGGGGGTTTGCTCCGAATCTGCTGGTCAGAGTCAAATGCTACACCCTATATTATACTTCTTGATGTATTGTACACTGACTTTTAATTTAAGAGTTTGTTATTTAGCACTGAATGCTTTTAATATATTTGTCAGAGTCAAAGGCTACACCCTGTATATATATTTTTCTTGGAATAATAACACTTCGATTAAAACGAATGAGAGCCATTCATTTAAAATAAGAACAAAGTTCGTAAAATAGTTTAAAATTAACAGGGTTGTGAATGTGAAAATTAACTTTTCGACAACAGAAATTCCGATTTGGAAATAAGATTAGTGTCGTAACGAATAATAGACTGGATAAATTCACGTTGTAAGTTATGCGTTATGGCAAGTTGGTTTAAAACTCCTTTTTACTTGGTTGTGGCCAAGGAAGCAATAGCAGCGTTGTGGCTACAAGGAATTTTCCGATTGCTCGAAGTAGGCAAGCTTAACTAGACAGACGGTGCTAAATTAATTTAGGAGCCTAATGAATTACCAGAATATTTGCTGTAGAACCTTATCTAGACAGAAAGAACTAAATCGTTTATAAGAGAGCCTAACGGTATATTTACGTATTTTAGCTTATCCATACAGTAGAAATTCAAACTTTAGGAACCCGAATAGAATTACTAGTATACCACTAATTACAATTAAAAATTCTTTTAATAAACTACTTGTAAACATTACTTTTAACTTTTAGTAACTACTTCACTCAGGCTCGCCGCATTTGGCATTTTATATGCTTCGTATGCGGTTGGTTTTTTTGGGTTTGGAAAAGGTCTGGAAGAAGTCTGGACAAAGTCCCCGCCAGTCATTTGGGTTCGATTGCTCAACATTGCGCAATATTACATAATATTGCTTCATGCATTATGAGAACTTAATTATCCGGGACAAAAATTTATATGATGAAATTGGCCATATCCATCGATTCGGGTTTGGAAGTTATTAGCAATAATTGCCGAAAGAATTAAATTTTGAGCCGGTCCTGTAACGGATTTCGGAGGTATTTTAAGCTAAGTTGATATCATATAAAAATGTTTCTAGGGGCGAGCGTAGGTGCGTCTTTACTATGTACATACTTTGGTATGCGATGTAAAGCAACGACAGGCGTAGTTAGTACTTGGATGGGTGACCATTCCAACGGAAACCGCGTTCCCGCCTCACACATCTTCCAGCGGCCTGTATATCAGTGTATGCGCGGAAGTTATACAACCTTAGACGAGGGTTGTATAGGAGATATTATACCATCCTTCGGAGGGGATGTAAAGCCGTCGGTCCCTTGTCTATTAAATGTTAGGCAAGTAAAAGATCCCTACTCTTCTTAAGGGAAGAGGTTCGGCAAAATTCCTGGTTGGGGGTAGCTCGTCTACAGGCGTCGGTGTTAGGCCTCAGTAGCGGAAATAGGCCGACGTTAAATAAATGTATATAAAAAAAAATGTTTCTATAGGTATGCAGAAATGAAGTGGAAGTAAGTTTTAATATTAGTGAAGCCAGCAAGAGGAACATGCAAAATGGAAATAAGTTTTTATGAATGCTAAGCTAACACATTGGGAACGTGAATGAAGGGTATTTGATATACGAATGGAAACTTGAATGAGAAGTTGAATTGAAGAGAAAAATTATTTATAAAAAATGTATAGAAGCGAACTAAAATACTCTGACTAGGGGTGTGGAAAGTAGTTTTAATGCAAATCGAGATAGTGAGGGGGCTGTATTTTTTAGGACAGTCGTTTGTAACGTTTGAGCTGTATACCGGTTAATATGAATGTTTAATGATATTGTTGATGAATTTGGACTATTCGTGAATTATTGGTGTTATATGAATTTTTCCAGATTTATTTAACAAAAATTGTGTTTTTTTGTTGTAAATTTAAGTGTCTGGATGACTTTTTTTAGTAGTTGGATGGTGTGTGCTTGAAGAATGAATTATTTTCAAAATTTTAAGGTTTTTGAAATGAGTGAAAGGTACTATCACAATGTTTTCAATCAATTCCGGCTTACATGATAATCGAGTTAACAATAGTCGTAATTTCACGACTAAGCGATAACATCTCTATAATAGCCGTAAAAATTACAATATTTCTAACTCGTGTATCACGGTTATAAAATTAAAACACCTTTTCTAGAAATAAAATGCAAAAATAATTTTAATAGTTTAGATAATAGGTAGTAAACCAAGAGCTACTGGATCTTTCAACTAACCTGTAAACTATGAAACTTATTTAGCAAATAATAAAGATTTCTCCTCGATATAATCAAGAAGATCTAAATTAAAAAGTGTTTCATAAACTCAGGAGCGGTACTCAGATTATTGTAATAATTTTGAAAACATTAAAATCTAAAACTTTTTTGTTTTATTTTGTTATGTTATTCGGATATTTTAAAATATTGCTGATTTTTTAATGTATATATTTTTAGGTTACAATTCACTTAAAAACACTGGAATATACATTGATGAACATTTGGACTCTATTTTTAATAACAAATTGACTATAACAGATGATAATATATCTGTAGCTGGAGATGAAATAAGGAAAATATATACGGATGGGAAATTTCAAGATGATTTTGCTGCATTAGTGAGGGTAAGTCGACTTATATTATTCAAGGCCGATGAGAGGGCGCGGAATGTGGGGATGATTCTCGGGGCCAATAGGTCGAGGGATTCCAATGGGCCCCTTGAAATATGAATATTTTACAAGTTCACATATAAAAGAGAATGCGTAGACATTGGATAATTATTTACAATGACACAAGCAACAAAGATTAAAAATTATATCGTTAGCAGAACACGTCAACTAACAACTTCAGTAACATTAGGATTTCTCTATAGAAAATTTTACAGCAAGTTGATTTTCTGTTTATACCTTTAGCTTATGGTTTTAAATAAAATGCCAAAAGTACCCATCAATATTGCTTGAGCCTCAAACAAAAGTTCTACGAGGTCAAATCTCAAAAAATCACATTTCGACACTCCTCAGTTCCTCCATTAGATGGACGGTAAAATATCTACTACAGAACACGGCAATCTGACCTATCGACAGCCGCAGTGCACCTTACAGCCTCCCTTGTCCCTTACAATTGGAGATGATCATGTTGTGACGTGAATTAGGAGAGATGGTAATGAAACAGTTATCGGCTCCAAAAAATTATTTATTACACGCCTTCCCTAGTTCTCAGAATTTAATTAATATCCTGTTTGTGTCCTTGAAATAAATGGTGTATATCGTCGCTAGGTGTGAATAAATTTGACAAAATTTTAAATAAACTCATTCGTGGTATTTCATGCCAATCGACGAGATGCCTTGCTACAAAACTTTGTATTGGTTTATTTGCCAAATAGCTACTTATACAAAAGAAATGCAGAAACTTTCTGCAAAGAATTTTCTAATCTACATTTTTTTAACTACATTACAGTGCAACTGAAATATCTAAGGAAATGTGATTTTATTTCCACGTCCAGTGGAAGTATAGTAACGCATAAAAAAATTATTTTTTTTTTGTTGAAATAGGCTTAAAATGTCATGAAACGTCGAGATTTTAAATTTGAGTGAAAAAAAATTTCCTGTCTGTCGGTCGGTCTATCTGTAACTTTTTTTGTGCGCACGTTTACTCTGGAACCGTTTATGATATTGACCTGAAATTTGGTACATATATTGTATGGTATATATTACAACGAGATCTGGAACTAAATTATATTTTGATGTAATTCCGTTCGGGTTCAGGGGATAAATGGGGTAAATAAGGGTAAAGCAAGGGTCCATAAAATTGCAATTTAGGACATGTACGAAAAGTCAAGGTCTCAAAAATTTTTTTTGACATCAGCCACCCCCCCTATCACCCCCAATACCACCCCCACTCTTTTATTAAAGGGAGTAAAAAATTAAATTGAGATTTGCTGTGTGTACGAGAACCAAGGACCTCTAAATTTATTTTGGCATTAGTCACCTCCTCTACCACCCCCATTGCCACCCCACCCTATTGTTTAAGGGAATAAAAAATTAAAACGGGATTTAGTGCGTATACGAAAACCAAGGACCTCTAAAATTTTTTTGAAATTACCCACCCTACTGTTAAAGGGAGTAAAATATTACATTGGAATTTAGTGTAGGATACAAAATCTGGATCTGGAAGCAGTGATTCCTTGGGCAGCGGTTTTTACTTTTGACTTCGTATAACTTTTGGAGGTCAAGCAATATCGATTGGGACTTTTGACACTTATTTATAATCACAGAGCAAAGATTTTATATCTTTGCTCTATGATTTATTTTGGTTAATACTTTGAAATGATAACACTTATTAATATTAAATAACGCACCAAATCTCATCACTGTAACACGGAAGGTTCCTGAAATACAAAAACCTTCAATAGGCCTAACTCCCTTAGAAAGGATTAACGTAGCACATATCTATAGGAACTTTTTTCATATTTTATAAATACTACCTTTATCCGAAGTTAGGGATAGGAACACCCTGCATACAAGATACATTTTTCCGTTCTCTTTAATCTGGTTACAGGTGTTTATATTATGTAATATTTTAAGTTGCATATTTTAATATATTCTTTTACAAAATAATGTTTGAGTGTTAATGTCTCAAATGATAAACTCTATTCTAATATATTTAATATATTATTGTTTTTTTTTCTTCTAGTACTCTAGCGATTCAGCCTTTACTACCCCAATTATCAGACATGCTGATCTACAATCAAGTTATACAGATGTATTCTTGTATCAATTCTCTTATAAAGGACTACTAGGAGGATTAACCGTAAACATAGAAGTTAAGTGTATACAACAACATTTTAAATTTGATTAAATACGCCCAACATTTTGTTGTGTTACGCTCGTGTTTCATCAATAAAATGTTCAGCCATTTGAAATTTTTAGTTCACTTATAAATTTAAATTGAATTTTAGCCGCGAAATGATTTCTCAGGGATACCCACATATTATGCAATTATGCATAAAAATCAAGTCATATTTACTGCTTTACCAATCATAGAAGCTTATTAAAATGGCAGTGTTCCGATGGATCCGAAAAAATAGACATTAAAAAATTTAAAAAGTATACTTGAGCAATATATTTCATTATATGAAGAAATTCTTGAGTAGATAACCGGAGAACCACTGAATTCTGAAGAAGCCGATGTTGAATTATACCCATCAGTTCGATTATGTGCCTTATTTAATCAAATTTGATATTACTGTTTGTTTATATTCAGTGCAAAAACCACACAAATCAAAAGAAAAAATATCACAAAAACTGTACACCTTACACCTCAGCTCTCCTAGATAAATATATAAATGGTTGGATATTTTAAGTGAATTTATTTTTTACTTTCCCATATACGTAACATATAGGAAAGTATTGTAATCGTGCAAAAAATCGATTTTGAATTTTTGGTGAATTTATACGTTTTCAAGTCCCTATAAAAACAGCTAAGAAATACCTACAGAGAAACAGTATTTTCGAGATTATAGCTTGTAGTTTGTAGTAATGAGATGGGAGCCTGAAATTATCAGGGATTGTCTCCTTCACAATACCAACAAGGTGGATCTACTTTTATTTGATTCGGTTCCTAGGCCAATTTCACTGAACCATTTGTAGATAAGAGAGAAATGAGATGTGTGAGAATATTCCATTCCCCAATATAGGTATATAAACCGAATCTTTCGACAGAGCAAACATTTCATTGACCCATTATTATTTTATTTCTATTCTACATTCCTAATAAATTAAGTATTAATATTGTTAATTTCATTTTGTAGGTGTGCCTGAAGGAGGTGTAGGACACTCTGAAGAGGTACATTATATATGGAGTGATGGAGGAAGCTCTGATATCAGTAAATTTCCAGTAGACGATATACTAACTCATCATCGTATTCTAAAATTATGGACAAATTTTGTGAAATACTCGTAAGTCAACGTCCTTATTTACTATTTATTGTTTACTAGATAACAGATAGTAGTGCAATTTTATTAAGTATAGACTTTTGATCAGGACATCATAAACTACAGTATACCAAATTTTCATCCAATTCCACTGGGACCCATTTTTCCTTTCTAAAATATGTCTGAAGATAGATAAAGATGTTTTAGACTCTAAATATCATAATTGTAGGGTCGCGAGCAAAAAAAATAGGACAAGTATTTTGCTAAAATCTAGTTGTGTACATCTTCAACTTCAATTTTTGTGACATTGTCAGTTAGTTGTCATAATTTATTGCAAGTGTGCAAAAAACTAATATGCCTCATATAAGCGATTTAGTTAAATCTGGAGTTATTGCTAAAGCAGAGGGATGGATGGTCAATGAGACAAATTGCACTGTGTTATAATATTACATAACATAACATTTTAAGAAAGTGGAGAATAAACGGTACGATTAATAAAAATCCTGGATCAGGGCGACGAAGGATATCAACTCAACAACAAAATTTACAATTGGTAAATGCTTTAGTAGAAAATCCATTTTACTCAGTTATTCAGGCTGCTGAAGAAACGAATTTTCCTGGATCGAGTAGTACTGGTCTCCGGCGAGTAAGAGAATCAGAGCTACGCTGTCATGCAGCAGCACAGAAATACTTACTTAAAGCTGAACATAAAGAAGCTCGAATAGGATTTGCGCTTGAATTTTTAGGGCATGATGTAAATTTTTGGAACAATGTAATCTTTAAAGACGAAAAATTTTCCAGTCAACACAGCAGTCGTATTCGTGTTTACCTCCCTCCCATTCTCCCAATACTCGATTCGATGAGAAACATATATCTAACAATGATAAAAGTGGTAGATTTTCCGTCAATATGTGGGCTTGGATATCGGCATGTGGTCCTGGTGTTTTGTGGTATATTGAGGAACGATTTAATAGTGAAACGTATATTAGGATTTTAGACAATATTATGCTCTCTTCTGTGTCACAATTATTTCCTAATAATGAGTTCATATTTCAACAAGACAATTGTTCCGTTCGTACTGCCCATACCGTAACTAACTGGTTTCAAGATAACAACATCAATGTTGTTAACTGGCCCAGTCATAGTCCAGATCTTAACCCTGTGGAAGAAGTATGGGGACTACTCTTGAATGTGAGACCACGGAATGCCGAAGAATTACTGGAAATAGTAAATAATGCATGTTGCATTATGTATAAGGTTATTTAATTCTATGCCAAACAGACTTATAGAAGTAATAAATAGAGATGCAATAACGAAATATTAATAGTTAGTTTCTTGTTAAGTAGGATATCCTTTGTCCATTGATCCAGGATTTCTACTAATCGTACCGTTTATTCTCCACTTTCTTAAAATGTTACACACCAAATTTTTGTTACGTATTTGTCATTAACCATCCATCATTTACTATAGCGATAACTACAGCATTAAAATAAAAAATAAATTAAAAGTGATGTCTGTTTTATTTCGGCTACTCATTACATATTCAAATGGAGACAGATTTACATTAGAAAAAAAAAGTTGTCCTATTTTTTTCTGCTCACGACAGTACGAAGTACCCATATGTATACCAATGTTATCATGGTAATGTTATTATTATACAATCTTATGTGAGAAATATTTATTTGCACTTTTCTTAGTACGAAATCTTTATAAATTGATTGGTAATGCGAACAATTCATCCTCTAGGGATCTGAGGAACTTTGCACTAATTGAGATTTTTTTTGTATATTTTTTCAAAAAAAGGAATAAGATGTGCACCTTCTTTATTAGGTTCGATCAACTCGGATGGACGAAATACGAAATTACACTTCCTCCGATTTTAGCTCAACGTAATTCTGCAGCCGGAATTTTCACTACACTTACTTATTGTCTAACACTTCTTAATATTACTTTCTAAAAATTTTTAAGGACTCCGTTGGCTTTCTTCAAGAACTACAAATCCATCCTAGTAAAGGGTATGCGTAAGTTGCTGTGTTACACAACTTCGTGCAGAAAATTTATTTTGGAAGTACGAAATTACTTTTTGATGCACTTTTCAAAAAAGTTTCTAATTCAGTTTCTAAAGGAATTTGTGATACAGTATCGAAAGGAATATTTAAATTCGAATCTTATATGTTAGTTACAGTTCCTATCGAAAGCAACAAGCATTCAAAAAGGTACTTAGTTTTAATATAAATATATGTTGTGTAGTTTCGAATGGAGTAATTTTTTTATAAATATTTTCCAAGTAGATTTCTATTGTATTTGCAAACACTTTCCTGAAGGTATTGTTGGAAGTTGCACACGCAGTTGCATGATATTTTTTAAGTCAGATTTTTCTCTGAAGATTTTCGTGGCATTCGAACGGGTCGGTTTTTGATGCAGTGGCTATTCCAAGAGAGAGAGAGGTTCGATAAGGAAATATTTATTACCTTTATTCATAACTTTTATTCTCAAGTATAATGGAAATAAGACTCTACTATTATGGATTTCCATTCAATAATTCCAGGCATTTGCAGAGTGAGCCAATGTACCGGCTCAGTGGGTCAACACTTGTGTGTTAGGCTTGCGACCAAGGAATCCCCGGTTCGAATCCTGGCTAGGGTATGGATGTTTAATGGCGTTTTCCATGTGTTACTGAGTTGGTAGCAGTGATCTAGACGAGATTGTGTGAGAGACAACACAGCTAATCGCTGTACCACTCCAGAATTCGAGTCTCAGCTGCGGCAAATGACAATGCCATAGGGAGTGGCCATGGTATAATTGTCTATGTCTATGTGAAAAAAATACAGCTCTGTAATTGGACACATCGTTCGTGGTGATTAATAAATAATTAAATTTAATACAACAAAATATGAAAATGAGGAAAAGTGGCACCATGTGTATTATAAGATTAATATATATGATTAAAAAATAATTACTACCTGTCTCCATGTTGAATTTTTAGTATATTTTGTCTTAATTGGGACACTTTCATCGATACCCTTGGTTTATATTATTTTGTTGTGAAATATCTCCAAAATGTTTGTTTTCATTCATTTTTTGTCTACAAAATCCATCTATACAGAAAACGCGCAAAATCAGATTTTAATATTTACTTTTCCCATATCCGTAGTACAAAAGTATGGTGATCTTGCAAAAAATCGATTTTGGGTTTTGATGAATTTACATATTTTCATGTCCCCTGAAGCCAAAAGAGTAGTTCTTAAAAAATGATTTATTTTTTCAAAAACGAAGAATTTATTTTGGATTACAATGGTACTTTTAGTGTTAGTTTCTAAAAGAAATAATGAAAAACGTGTTTTTCGTTGTAGTTCACAAATGGAACAATGAAAATCTCATTGTAGTTTCTAAATAGGCAATGAAACTCCTAAAGGAAACAGTGAAGATTCAAAGAAATGATAAAACTGCGAGTTTCATTTCAATTCCTGAAGAGAACAACGAAAATTCGGTTTTCGTTGCAGTTTCGTAAGAAGCAATGAAAAAAACTGTACCATGTCAATTTTTAATTTTTAATATTTTCTCGACGGTATGACGGTATTTTTAAACATTGCATTCTATCACAAAGCATCTGTTGTCAGATTTTGTTACAGTTCCTGAAAATCTCATTTAAGGGTACATACGTAGTGGAGTCTCACACTAAGCAAACCTCAAGCCCCAACTCAGTAGCGACTAAACATGTCAATATAGTTCATATGAACTGAAGACCGTAATTTTAAAAATAGAACCAAACACTGTCGATAAAAGATTCCATATATTAATAAACCCGTCACGTTGTTTTCATGGAATAAAGTCGCTATTTCTGCCAAAACTTGATGTTAGGCTTGGCGCAAGGCTCCACTATGTTCATATTCTAAGAAAAGTTTTCATCATATTTGGACGGGTTGGATTCATGGATTTTTGAAGGGTACTGCAACATAAACACATAATAGTATGTACAACAAAAGTTCGCAAATAGCAAATATGTTTTCCCACTTCTGTCTTTCCATAGATTTAATACTTCACCAGTGACCGGATTTAAATGTAAACTCTTAGAAGGCGGTGCAGTAGAACTTTTTTAACACCATATTATAATTTCAAATAGACTTAAAAAAATTTTTTCTTCTAGAAATCCAACTCCCGAAAAAGATCCTCTTTTAGAGGAAGTAATATGGACACCAGTGACTCCAAGCAAATTGTCTTACTTAAATATCAATAAGACACTTGAAGTAAGAACAGATCCAAAGGAGTATATCAAATGGAAAGAAGTTATCGATACATATGCTATACCACCATTACCTGTTTATTAGAACCTTATAATCTAACCATTTGAATAATAAACATTATCAGATTAAATTACAGTAGTATAACTTTACATAGAACGTTGAAATTTTTTATTTAGCATACTTTTTTATTATATTTTATAAAAGATCTCTTAATTTTAAAGCAAAGTGCAAAGCTTTCAAATTAATCGAGAACATCAATACGTCGACATCGCACAGTGTGTCAAAACCCTAATGTAGGCTGCCAAAAGTAATGAAATTTCAAAGAATAATAATAACCCAGAGATCTATAATAATCAAATATGTCCTATCATTTATTTCTCCTGAAGTTGCGAGAAGTGCGAGTACTATCTCTTATGTCAGTATTTATCCAAGATAGCAAAAACATGTCCTGCGGACGTTTGAAAGATATACACTCTGGACATTCCATTCATAATCATCTGCAGGACATTCATATTGGGTCCAGTGACCTTACAAAGGAAGTTCAGATGACGCCCAGTGTTACAAACCTAAACGTCCATTTCAGTTAGTTACTAAAAATGTGTTTATGAATCCATCACTACTAAAATACTTGCCCTCATTAGGAGGGTACTGGTAAGGATCATTAAGTTTTTTAGTCTCCAGCATTTAATTGCATACTGCAACATACATAGCAAATGGCGATTCCTGAAACTATTGCGTGCTGTATGAACATAGTTAATGCAAATCGGAAACTCATAATTGGATTGCGCATGCAGTTTTATTGTAAATGTACCCGAGATAAGTAAGAAAAACAAACGGACCTTCACAATAAGCATTATAGAAAATATTGAAAAATTATTGTATTACTTTTAGACTCGACTTTCGATTTAATAACAAATAGTTGCTTTCTACATATAGGTACCTAAACTTACCATCAAACACACAAACTCATTGCTTATTGTGTTGTTGTCCATGATTTAGGTGTTTGAGGGAGGTTTTGTTACACTCCCTAAATGGACTATTAGGACGCTCACCTGAAGGGTTCGATTTGATCTATTCAGATGTAAAATACAAAATTTATACTCACTTCGAATTTTCTGAACTGCATTCACCAAATCGTATCAATTGGAACGTCACTGCACTGTCTTAAATTTAACACTTTAATTTCTAGCACTTCCTAATTAACCTGAAAGGGAACTTTAGTTAGTATTGACTCAGTAAGACACAATGAAAGACGATAGGATTTAGGTAAAGTTATGTATTGGTCTTTTGAAACAAATTTTTTGTTAATGCAATTTGTGTTTGTAGGTATAAGGTTAAAAATAATGTAGGTCTATACCACACACGGTGATGATTAGGAAGACTGGGACAATCCATTCTCCAACTACCATCCAGTGATTTACTTTAAAGCGCAATCGACTGACACCAAAAAAATTCAACTGAAAATTCAACATTTACGACTTTGTGGGCTATTTTAACTTGCCTGTCTTTATACGTATTTGTTAAATATTATAAATAATTTCGGGCACTCGTTATAGAACTTGAAAATGCTTGAGTCACAATAGATGAGAATTTTATTTTATATTCATATGTTCAGGCAAGGTGGCCCAGTGCACTATGTACACGGTAATAGAGCGACATGGATTCCGAATCACCGAGGAATCACATGTAGGCAAATACAATGGAATACATATAAGACTTCATAGTGCGGGACTCTTAATTCGTTCTTATAGTCAATACCATGCCCAAAAAGCAGTGCTACACGACGTCGGCGTCGGTTCGTAATGAAGAATTTTATTTACGTCCATTTTCGAGATAGATGCTAAAAGATACATCTCATGGGACGTATTTTGTTATAGTTCCACAATCGCGCCCCTGGGATGTCGTTCATTACAATTGCAAAAATAAAAATTTTTGTTGTAGGTCCGAAATATTATATATTATATACCTAGGATATAATGTGCGAGGTTTATAATGACCTTCTCAAGTGAAGTATATATAGAATTTTTTTTACTACTAACCTGAGAAATCACCATTATTTACTCCATTCCTCTAATGAGAAGTAGTATTTCTCATTAGCCTTAGTCAGATTTTGAGATGCCTTTCGTCGTTGGGAGACCACAGTTTTTTGCAGCTCCGTAAATGATTTGCCACTTGCTCCTTTTACACCACTAGTAACATAAGTTTGATGTAACATGTTCGATGTAATGTATTCGTTGTAGTAGTCAATTCAATGTAAACAATATTATTATTATTAGCCGTTACTCGAGTCCGAGTATAAAAATGTTACAGTCGATAAATTGTGTACAATAAAAAACAAGTAAAAAGTGTAGTCTATTGTAATTCCCATTCATCTACTGTGCACACGACTATGGCTGTAGAGGCCAACTCGGGAGAGCACATGTCGACCGCAGTCAGGACAAACATAGACCTGGTTAGGTCTTGGATTCGACCTTCTTGCAGCAACATTTCCTTGATAGCTGGCCACAACCCCTCGCCATTCGGTTCTGTCCGCTGCAAGTTGTTCCCATTGCTCGTCTGCAATATCGCAGGATTTTAGATTTTCATGGAGAGCGTCTTTGAACCTCTTTCGTTGACCGCCACGCCTTCTTCTACCGCTTAGCAATTCACCATAAAGTGTACATTTAGGAAGACGGGTATCATGCATACGATGAACGTGACCTGCCCATCTTAGGCGTGCTCTTGAAATAAGCGCCTCAATTGGAAGGCTGTTTGCTCTCCTGAGTACTTCCACGTTTGATATGTGATGGTACCAACGGATTTTCATCATACTTCTGAGATGTCTTTGCTGAAAACGTTCTAATTCTTTCACATGACGACGGTAAGTGACCCAGCTTTCACATCCATATAGCAGTGTTGGAATGACAACTGCTCTGTAGACAGCCATTTTCGTTGACAAAGCAAGGTCGTGGTTGTCAAATACTCTCTCTCTCTAAGTCCCCAGAGTGCTCTAGATGCAGCGTTAATTCTATTGCGAATCTCGCTGTCCATGTTTGCTTTGTCATTAACAACGTTGCCTAAGTAATTGAACTGATCCACCACTTCAAGAGAATTTCCGTTAAGTGTAATGTCTATTTGGTTCACTTGATGAGGAGTTGACATAATCTTAGTCTTTCCAATGTTGATTTTAAGTCCCAAGGAATCATAGCTCTGGGCATACACATCTAAAAGTTCTTGAAGCTCTTCCGGCGTAGAGGCTAAAAGTGCACAGTCATCCGCATACTGGAGATCACAAATGAATCGTGTGCGTGTCTTCGTGAAAGGTCTAAAGCGCCCTATGTTAAAAAGACCGCCATCAAAACGGTATCTGAGACTTATTCCTCTGACTGTCAGTTTGTTGTCAACAATAATTGTTAGAGCAGTGGTAAACAAATTAAAGAGTAGGGGTGCCAGGACACATCCCTGCCTAACTCCAGTGAGGGTTTGGAAAGGTTCGGTTGCTTCATTATTATACATAACCTGGGCGTTGTTGTTTGTATGTAGACTGCGACATACTTCCACAAATTTTCTAGGGATACCTAAGCGGAACATAATTTTCCAGAGCACTTCCCTGTCCACCGAGTCAAACGCCTTGGTTAAATCAATGAAGGCCATGTGAATTTCTCCTTGATGTTCGAGTGCTTTTTCTTGAAGCTGTTTAAGTGTGAAGATTAAATCCGATGTGCCTCGGTTTGGTCTAAAGCCACTCTGTGTTTCAGGAAGTAACTTTTCCATAACAGGTGTTAGCCTATTCGCCATCGCTTTAGTGAGTATCTTCCCTCCAACAGCCAGGAGAGCTATACCCCTGTAATTTCCACAGTCCGCAGCGCTCCCTTTGTTTTTGAAGAGGTTGATTAAAAGTGTATCACGAAACTCCTGCGGAGCTTGACCACTTTCCCACACGACATCAAACAGTTTTTTGAGGTAGGGTATGAGCTCTGACGACACAGCTTTAAAGATCTCAGCTGGGAGTGAGTCGGCGCCAGGAGATTTGTTATTTTTTAGCTGCCCAATGGCGGTTAAGATCTCTTCCGTTGTTAGTGGCTTATCTAAGTCTTCGAAGGTGTCGTATTGAGGGATAAGATTTATAATATCGTGATCGGCTTGACTTTGCTGGTTAAGAATGTTTGAGTAGTGTTCTTTCCATCGGGCTCTTATTTCCTGGTCTTCTTTGAGAAGATTTCCATTTAAATCTTTAATAGGGCACATATTCTTCCGACTGGGGCCGTACACTGCTTTTACTCCTTGAAAGAAATTCCTGTAGTCGTGTGAATCGGCGTACCTTTGAATTTCTCTGGCCTTGCTTGCCCACCATTCGTTCTTTATTCTTCTGATTTCGCGTTGCGTTTCATACTTAGATTCAGTAAAAGCTTCTGCTTTTGATGAGTCGTTGGGGTGGTTGATAGCATTTTGGAAGGCAATATGTTTGCGGTCAAGAAGTTCTTGTATAAAAGCTTCATTATCATTGAACCAGTCCTCCTGTTTTTTACTTGCTGCAGTGCCAAGAATTTCCTCACTCACAATTTTTAAACTGTCTTTAATTTGTGTCCAGGTAGCAGCGACATCTACAGAATTGGTTTCTTCTAGTGCACTTAAATTTTCTTGAACTTTTTGCTTTAGCTGTTTGACGGTTTGTTGGTCATGCAATTTACTAATACAGAGACGGAGTCTACGTTTTACTTGAGTTCTTCGGTGTTTGGGTCTCATAACAATTTTCATTTTAGAGACAACAGGACGATGATCGGTCCAACATTCGCTATCAATGCGCGCCTTTGTAATTTGGACGTCCTTGAGATGCTTCCTACGTACGATAACATAGTCCAGTAGATGCCAGTGACCTGATCTGGGGTGACGCCAGGTGCCTTTAAATTTATCCTTTTGTCGGAAAATGGTGTTTGTTATAACTAGATCATGTTCGGCGCATTTAGTTAGGAGTAGTTGACCATTAGCGTTCATGTTGCCCAAACCGTTCTTGCCTATGATGCCTGGCCAGGTGTCTGCATCTCTCCCTACTCTAGTGTTAAAATCGCCAAGAATAACGAGTCGTTCCGTTTTAGGTATTCTACAGAGGATTTCTTCCAGCTGTTGATAGCAGCTTTCCTTGGTTTCGTGACTTGCATCCAGAGTGGGAGCGTAGGCGCTTATTAGATTTACCGCGTTGCCATCTGATAGCTCATAGCGTAGCAGCATTAGACGCTCGGATAGGCCTTGTGGTACTTGTGTTAAGTTGGATACAAGTTGATTCCGAACGGCAAATCCTACTCCATGTTGTCTTCTTGAATTGGTGGGAAGACCTTTCCAATAGAAGGTGTAGTACTTTTCTGTGAGAGAGCCTTCCTCCAAAAATCGAGTTTCGCTGAGAGCTGCAACGTCAACATTGAGTCGGTGAAGTTCTCTATCTATTAGAGCAGTTCTTCTTTCAGGCCGATCGGTGCAAGTGCTGTCGTTCAAAGTACGAACATTCCAAGCGCCGTAGATGAATTAGTTTTCTTGGATTTAACTTGTCGGTGTTTTTTCGACATTCGATGAGGAGATCCGATCGGGAGGGTATTTACCTCCGGATGATTTTGTCCCACTTGAACGCTCCATCATTTTTTAAAGCCTTAATCAACTGAAAACGAAGCTGCATTTGAAGTTTTAGCTGGAGCAGGTATGCAACTGACCAGCTCGATTGCGGAAGGCGAGTGGTGTGGTCCCATGGCACAGAAGGAGACTGCGACGATGGGGTAACCAAACGATTCCGAAAGCAACCTTTGTGTGCGGTGGGTTATTTTTACCGCACTCTTCGTGAGAAGGTGGATGTGCTCACGGCAAAAGGTAAGGGTTATTCCGCCCTTACTCGGTCGTTAGAGCCTCGTTAGTGAAAACAGGGTGCACCAAGTTCAAATTGAACTCATCGCGAAGGTGAGGTTAACAATTGAGTAGGAGAGGCTATAACTTGCGCTTCACTACCCCATTACACAATACACAATACATACACACAATACACAATATATAATATGACAGATAGACAGATAAGTATTGGCAGTTGTAGATGACCCACATCTTCATGATGTTTGCGCAAAAAATTGAATTTCGTCATCGCCATTAAGTTAAGCTTAACGCCCGCTTTTGTCACCAGTCTCAGTACATGCTCCAATAACTTCAAGCCACCATCCACTGAAGCCCAGGGGATAAGTAGGCCAGCCATGTACGCCACCACCAAGTTGTTCTGCAATCCGCCTAGCCTCTTATTCACTACCCTCTGAAATACTGAAGGTGCATTCGCCAATCCAAGTGGAACTCCTAAATATCCGTACTGCCCATCTGGTGTAATAAACGCCGTCTTATGCACCGAATCTGAATGCATAGGTACTTGACGATATGCCAAGTCCAAGGTCGTATAAAAACACTTACCCGCCAATTTATCCAACTGATCGCTTATTACCGGCAAAGTATACCTGTCCTTTACATTAGTCGCATTCAGCACCGTATAGCCGACACACATTCGCACATCACCATTCCTTTTGGAAATCAGAACAATTGGACTTGCATATCAGAACAATTGAACTTGCATATTCTGATTCACTCTCTCTAACCGCACCTTTTCTCGTACCACTTGGCTATCTGAGTGTGCCAACCTATGCGGCCTGTAATGAATAGGTTTTGCATCTACAAGTCGCTATTTTCATCTCGCCTAAATTAACCGAACTTAAATCTGTTGGGCTCGCTGAGAAACATGTCGCCATTCTCTCAAACAGTTCATACAAGTTTGCTTTTTCATGCTCACTGATATTGCCTACCCCTACCTTCCCTAAACTGAATTTCTATAAAGGTTCAGTACTCAGAGATATTCGACGTATTTGGTACTCGGTGGACAGTAACCATACCCTGGCCACCAGCTGTCCTGCTTGCCGCCTGATAGGTTGATCACCCAAGTTAAGTACCAGCATTTGTTGCTCGTCTCTGCCATTGAAAAAATAAAGAGCATACTTCACCATTGTGCCCAAAAGGGAGTGAAAACTCCTATCGCCTTGCTGGCGTCCCTACTCTCCAACACCAAATTGATCTACCCTCTACATCCACCTCCTCTTGTTCGCTTGGAGCGATGACTACATCCCGCACCACCTTCACTGATCTTTTTGGTTCCCCCAGCTCTGCATCCAGTGTAATGCTTCACAGCACATCTTCCGCCATCTCTGCATGGGATAGCCACTATCGCCACTACTTCCTGAGATGCCAATGCCGGCTGTCCTAAAAGTAAATCTAACACCAGCGAGCTCACATCCAACCACCAACACCCTGATGTTTAGCGCCACATCATCCTCCTTGATGGCTAAATCCACCTCGTCATTAGCTACACATTCGCCACTACCAAACCCTTTTAATACCACTGCAGTGGGTGTCACCTGACATATGGTTTGTCGTGCAACACACTTCACCGTAATAATGTTGTGTCCACTACCTGTCTCAAGGTATGCCTTAATTTTTTTATTATTATTAGCAGTTTCTAATATTCTTACATGCGCCGGTCACCTAGATCTGCCAGCCTGTCAGCTACTACCAGATCCTTGATCACCTGGACAATGATACTTGCCTTACCTCTCCTTGCCACAACTCTCCACCCTTGGTTTGGGACAATGCTATGCTATAGTGGATGCCGTATTCCTGGCAGTTGTAGCACTTCACCTTATCACCCGCCTTTGATTCCCAGTCCTTGTTCTGTTGCCGGGACATCTTCGCCGTAGACTGCCTGCTCCTGAAGCTTAACTTCTTTTCGGATGGACCCACCTGGTACCTGTAAAAAGAAGTTAAAACCCAGTATACAATTCGCCAGGTGTAGTGCACTGCAACGCCCTCGCATTCGTCTGCAATTCCTCAGGTAGCCCCTTGATTAAACAGGACATCTCCTGTAAACTCGCACCTCTCAATCAACGTCATTTTCTCGTGAAAATATTTCGTCATAGTTTCGCCACTAGACTTAATACGACCTATCATCTTCCTTACATTCACCCCATGAAAGGTCATAATAATCCATCAACCTGTTAAACCAGCTGCGACTGTGCCACGAAGCTTGGACTGCATATGGAATATGCCCTTTCATACTCCGACCAGTCGTGAATTTTCGTCTGTTGCTCTATCTTGTTCGGTCATCTGTCCGCATTGTAGTCATGGTTCTCAAGATCAAACGGTTAAAATAAATCAGCCCCCGCCGGACACCTCTTGTGTCCCGAGAACTACTTGTGCTCGCGGAGCTCCCTCTCTCTGCCATCACTACATGCTTCACTCCCCGCACTTACCTGACCCTTTGTTCTCGTCTGTTCGCTGGGTTTATCCTTCTTAGCCTTCGCCATTTTATTAAGAGCAGCCGCCGTTTCTTTAGCCACAATTATCTCAATCCTCTTGGCTAGACCGCCTTCTAGGAGTTTCATGAGTGCCGTCGTTTTCTCATTTTCTAAGCGATCCGCCGACTCGATATCCACCTTGTTTAACCCAAATCTAACTCACCGTCAGATCCGCCCTCTCAACTCCTTCTATCAGCCACAATCAATAATTGGATTTTCATCCAAATCCACACCAAAACTCGGCTCCACAACACGCCACTAATTCACCTCACTGGACACATGGAATATCCCACCAAAAATAATTTTTCAAAATGCAAGTTATAATAAGGGTGCAAATACCAACCGAAATCACCAGCAGGCATATACTGCAATAATATATATTTTAACTAATTATAAGTATCCACAGTAAAATATGTTTTAAAAAATGTTGTCCAATTACAAGAACTAATGAACAGAACAATGACCTGGTTCAACAAGTGGAGACTAAAACCCAACCCAACAAAATCCCAGTACATTATCTTTAACCATGGAATAAACAACAACTCACCAACGGTTACCATTAACCATCACATTCTCCCTGCTCAGTCAACAGTCAAATACCTGGGCGTAAGTTTAGACAACAAGTTGAACTTCAACAACCATACCAAATACATAAAGAAAAGATGCATCGCCAGAAGCAAACACTTTCGCTGCATAACCTATAAAAACGAGGGAATCAGCAAAAAGACAGCAGCTCACATTTATAAATCAATATGTAGACCAATACTAGAATACGGCCACCCCCTCTTTCTAAATGTCAGAAAAACAGCAATAAAAAATATCAACATTGCGGAAACATCAGCACTGAGAACCATTACCAAATACCGACACCCAACAAATCCGCTGCACAACCCACCTAACGCTCTTCTATATCAAATAACCAAGACAGAACCAATTCCACAGAGACTATCCAAATTATCCACTAAATTTGCCAGGGCTGATCACAACATGGAAATACTCCGACCTCTCTGCAAAAATAGAAATCGTCAAACAACCGGCTACAGGAAGTTTCCTCAAAAAACATTGTGGGAACACATCAAAGAACTAAGAACCACATAATAAAGAACCGTCAATCACTATACACATATACTTTTTTCGTTTTTTTTTTTCACATTCTTATATCTATTTGCTATTCACATTATATATAATTTATAAAATGTAAACAATATTTTATTGTAAAAAGGCTGAAGGACCTCGGTCAATGGCCATTTGGGTTTTTGCTCAATAAAGTACTTTCATTATTATTATTATTATGTTTTAAATATGTATCGTTTTAAGTGTTTTTTCCACACATCTAAATTAAGTGCCAGAATAACTGTAAAATTAACGTTTTCTAGCCACGCCGTATTAAGTGACGTTTTATATTGGCAACGACTGGCGTTAAGGACCACTATGATATGGAAAGCAAGTCTCTCTGAAATTTTTAATGACATGTGATGTCCACATCATTTCCATGTGAAAAATAACCCGTTTGAATTATGACCTTCCAGGTCACCCTTAAATTTTTATTTTTGGAGCACTGTGAAAAATAAGATATACAGAACAAGACCTCAAAACAGAGATGAATGTCGTTGACACAGTCAGGCAAACCTGCCGTGCAATTGGAAGACTAGAACGGAGAAGCGTAACCGCCAAAAACAGAAAAATGCAAAATTGATGGTTGAGAGAGACTACATTAATTTACAATTTCTAATTCAGTATCAGTTTGTTTCATTTCAATTAACTTAAATTTATGTTGAATAAACAAACCAATTTGATAATTTTCAATTGTTAATCATTTAAGAAACAGTTTGTTAGAATTTCTTTTTAGTTTTTTGATTTGAATTTCTGAAGAATTGTTGGTTTTTATTTATTTTTGAAAATCACTCAACGCTAGAAAAATAGAAAATCAGAAGCCAGAAAAATTAAAAATGCGAATTTTGCAATGGAACTTGGTACATAGGGGTTTACATTAGATTATGAACAACTTTTTACAATAACTTTTGCTGGTATCTAGTACGGGAAGGAAAATACCAAGAATTGACCCTATCTATGATGTCACATAAGTAGGCTGAGTTTGCAAATGACATTTGATTTGAACACCTCAAAGAATGCACCTCATGGGATTCTGGGACTGTGCAAAACTAAAAAATTACATATCGGCGTGTTTTCATCTTATATGTGACACGCTTAAGTCATATTGTATGTAAAATTTGAAACGATTTTTTATAATTAGTCAAAAAAATTTTAATAAAGTTGAAACATACATTAGAATAAATAATACTGGACTTGTATATACTTCTACATTTATTATAATAAATTTAGAACAATTATTTCTTAATTATCTTGGATATATTTCTTTTTTGATTATATTTTTCAAGATGTTTTCTTTTCTTATATAACAACTGGTTTAGTAGTGGGCATTCATTTTTCTTGTGGCCTGATTCCTTACAATGAAAGCAATCCTAAAATATAATAATAATCATAAATACAAAAGTTATACCTCTTATTTGTGTTAACTAACATAAAACAAAATCTAAACATTCTTCCTCATTTTCATTCACTGCACAATGTCTTTGTCAAAAAAAAAGGAAATTTTTTAATAACCTAACATGACCTTTCTTGCAAAGAGTAAGCCGCTGTCCGGAATTTGTATGCGATATATATTGGTTATGTGCATGCCTACTGCCTCATATAAAATACTAGGACTGGAAAGATCTCGAACGATACACTGGACACTCTAGAATAATCGAGTACATTCAATGCGGGTATATACAGGGTGGACCATTAATAATAGGCCATAGTTCAGGGGTAGATTCTTTCGGGCAAAATATGAGGATATAACCAAATATGCTTTAGTAAAATGTTGCTGTGGAAAAAGATAAGATAGGGTGTCAAAGTTCAAATTATTTTTTCGTTTTTTTGCAATAACTCAACAGTCTCTTGACTGATCTTCGCCAAATTTGCTGGAGGAACTTTTTTTATTCTAAGAAACAACAATTTAAGTATTACTTCCCGTTAGATCATAGAGGGCGCCGCAGGACCTGTATCTGATGATGAATTTTTTTCATTTTTTTTTTTGACGAAACGTGGTACTTCTGACCAGAAAATCTGATGGAAGCGTCATTTCCACGTATAAAAGGTACATTTGGTAGAACTCGATAACTCCAACCGTTTTCGAGGAAAGTGCCGTTAAACATTTCAATAATTCTTTGAAAGACCAATTCAAATTTAATGAAACAAAGTGAATTTCAAGTGGATTGTGTGTAGAGGACTACAAAAATAACATTGAAAGAGATTAATTTATTGCTTTTAAAAATATTATGCTAATTTCCTCAATTAAAGCAGAGGAGGAAATATGTTTAAATTTCATATTTAAATATTGGCGCCAAAAGTGACCATTCAAAGTATGTAAAAATAACTATACTCTATTTCCTGAATAGAAATATTAAGCCACTCCCCAAAAAATTTCGCCAAATTTAAACAGAATTGTTTTATTGGTTGATTTTTGAAACATAAATGTTTTTGATGTTGTTTAGTTTTGACGTTTGTTAAAAATTGCTGTTAAATTATTCGTTATCTAATCTTTATTTGCTGTTATTCCCATTCATCTAATAAAACAGGATTTTTCAATACTTTGGTGTACATCTGTGTATATTAAGGTACGTAATGAAAATAATTAATATTAATTAAATGTCAGAACCACTTTCCCTTTTTGAAGTTAGAAATTCTTTAGAAATGATTTTATTAATTTGTCGCGTGTAAAACTGGTCATTGCATACATTGATCAAAGCCAATATAAAGTAATGGAAGTGATTTAACTATTTCTATTCAGTAAATAGAGTATGGATACCCAAAATAGTTATTTTTGTAACAAGTACCTAAAGTCATGTCTTTTGAGATGGATCGTAGCTGTTTCTGGACAAGAAGAAACTGAGCCCGGAATAGTTGATGAGTCCCAAAAAACTGATTTTAGGTACATGTTACAAACAACATTTTTTTTGTTAAAACATATTCAAATTTTTTTATCAGAACGAATATTTGTCGAAAATATCAGATTATTTAAATGTAAACAAAAAATATTTGAAGCGTTCTTTTTTGTATGGTACAGAATCCACAAATTATATCTGAAAAAGCGATGGAAATTGTGTATTTACCTAAATGATCCTCAAAAGTTGTCAAGGCAAAGACCGGAAAAGACTCATTTTACGGACTCAAATGAGTCCTTAAAATAGCTACTTTAGGGACTAAATACAAAAAAAGCATTTTTCAGTAATTGTTACAGCAGAAATAAAAGATGTCATTGTTGAATAACTAGATGACTTGGCAGTTAAGTTTGATGAGATGAATAAGGCTATAACACGTTAGTTAGGTAGTGAATACAAGTTTTATGTTACAAACATAATACTAGCAACAAAACATCAGTATAAGCATTTAAAGTACTACAAATAGTATTAGTACAAATCACGAATGTTGTCGTTCACGTCATCATCCTCTAATTTTCCAATCAAATCGGCTCAAAGTCACACAAAATACCACGCATGGGCGTATCAATATTTGCAACGTTTTTCCTGATTGAAGTACTCTACTAATTTCGCCACCTGTATCGAGCTACTGTATTCAGATTTTAACCGGATATTTTGGGGTTAGTTTCTTTACAAATACTAAAACTAAAGCAATCAAAAAAACAGCCTGTCCCCGATAACACCTTTCCTTTGTTGGAATTTTACCTTGAGTTATGTAACTCCACACAGGCGGCTTACAGTTGCCTCCGTGGCAATGTTGGATGTTGCCTTGAAACTCAAGGTCTTCCAACTGCAGCCACACAGCTTCCTGTCAGTGGTTTCTATTTGTGTCATTGTTTCCTAAGTTGTGAATATCTTTTCAACTTAGCTACAATGTGCTGTTGAGGACCAAAATGTCCGAAACACGTGTACACGGTTGCACTATATCTTTCTGCGGGCCTACCCAAGAATTAGTTTCTTGGCTTTATAATAATAATAACAATAATAAATACACCATAGGTAATGACGACCCCCTTTATCCCAGAAGGCTCTAGAAGAGCCTTGTGTGGGAGGGGGCTACACATTTAGAGACAAGGGACACACACACCCAATATCCCTCTTACAGTATTTTCCACTGTCACGACCGGGGATCGAACCCAGAACTTTTGGGTCAGAGGCAAGTGCGCTTACCTCTTGACCATTAGTCATACAAATATATAAACAGTTTTAATCATCTGCAGATGATACCAACATTGTTGGTGAAATGTGTGTTGAGGTTAAGATTCAAGAATGTTATATATTAAATTTTATTAAACAACTCATGCCTATAAACAACAAAGCTCTTTGTACTTATTATCGGTATTATTAAAGATACCCCTCAACCAACAAAGATACCATGCACATACATAATAAAATGCAATGCAATTTTCTCACACAAATGCAAAGAGTGCCTTACACTACAATGCATCACAATGTCTTATAATTCATAAACAATGCAAATGCACCTTCAGGAATTAAATGCACTAACCCTACAATGAAATGCATAAGTCTTGAACGCCAAAATGCACGTCAGTTTATTGCTATTAAGATTCTTCACAGTACATTCAAAAATAGGTCATTCATTTTTTTTATATTCAGATGTTATATACCATCAAACAGCCAACCAGGGCTTCCTATTAATACTAATCTACTACACTAAATGAATTTTTAATTTCAATCAAAATCGATAAGCATTTTTGTAGTTTATTTATTGTCATATCTCGGTTCTCCCCCAGTTAGCTAAACTATCCCATCGCTCTGAACGATCCTGCGACCAACATAAAAGCATTAGATATTAATAAAACCACTTTTAATTAGATTAAATATACATGAATGACCTTGACAACGAAACATACTTCAATTAATGCAAAAATTTACTATAAATTACGATCATGTGTTATAAATCTATTGAAATCTTTCGTTACCAAGATAATTGAAATAAAAGATAATATAATTAAAATATTACACTGAAATATGTGGAATAGATTATTTAATAATGATATAATTAATTCACACTTTATACCTTTTCATTTTAATCGATTCATTTAGAATGGAACCCCTATTTTCGGCGTACCCTGTATTAGTAAAATTTAGTATAATTTTCAGTCGAGAGCTTACAGTACTCGTTACAATAATATTACTTATTTCAAAAGTAATTATTTTATTTTTTATTTATTTTTTCATTTTATTATATTATTAAGGTAATATAGTCATTTTTTAAAATACATATTATAAATCACTTTGCGAAATAAGATTCTTTCAATTAAACTTATAACACTTCTGTTTTAAATAGCACACTTTAACATACGTCTAATTGTCTCACTGTAAATACTTGCCTACCTTATAAAATTCAATTGTATTGCAGTTGTGGTTTACTTGTGTACACCTTTTACAATTTTGACAATGCTTCCATGTAGGTTTAACACATCTCATGCAAATTGAGCAGTGTACATATGTCCGTCCATCTTTTGACATACAGGAATTGCACAAAGTACAGTGATTATTTTCCTTGGATACCCATTTTTTACATGGTCTGCAATATTTATACCCATCATCTGGTAATTTTATTAGTCTAAAATGAAACAAAACACTCCTTACAGTTGAAGAAATGTACCAATATTTTATTAACATAGCAAAATAGTCCCTAGCTAGAATTGTTTCTTTTCTTTTACCTAGGATTTACATTTGTAAAAATTCTCACAGGCGACCCTTGCTTTCTTCCCTTTGGACTATCTTGAAATAACAAGTGATTTTCATATTCTACTTTATAATCCAACATTTTTAAACTTGGGAAACTATTAAAAATTTGTGGTTCCATAAAATAAGGGAAAATCCAAAATATTGAGAGATCATTTTTTGCTTTAATTAAACTTTTGTATAGGTCATTAATTTTATTTAAAGTAAAAGCCAACGGTTCCACTCTGCCTCCAAAAGGAGGGTCTATGATAAGAGCTGTATCTTCTGTACTAAAAAAAAACACATTCAAAATAAATTTTCCTCTGAAAGATTTAAAATTGTACAAAATGAGGAATCACATACCTACCTACAAGTTTTTAAGAAATCCAAGAAAACCAGTCTTGCCTCATTAAAAAAGAAATGATGATTGAACATATTATACCAACAATACTCCAATGGACCAAAAAAATGATGGAATCTATTATCAATATCTAATAAAATACCATTCATATCGTCACAGTTATTTCGTATATATTCATAAATTCTTGGTGTTCCTATGCAGATCACATTTCTAGAAACAAATTATATTATGATATATAAACATAATTAGGTTATTTCACTTATACTTATATCCTAATTTCTTAAAAATATCCACAATCGTTTCTGCTGAAGTTCTTGAAAATAAATATTGAGCTTCTTTCTTATCATCTTTCAAAGCAGGTAAAATTTCAGATGGATGATCCAATTGATAATCTGTAATTCCCTTTGATAAAATATGATTGGTATGTTTATCCCCAAAATGTTCTAACACGAATTGTGAACATGTATGACAGTATATTCTCCTATCGGAAGGCAAATTACGTACTTGGGTCATGTTTAAAAACATCTTCCTATGATTAATATTTCTGTATAATTTTCTCTTTTCCTGTTCCCAAATTCCTTTTTTAAATTTAGTTAATTTGTTTTTTTCATCCTCCCAGAGAAAAAAATTGCAATTTTTACGGTCTCTACAGGCTGAGCAAGCAAAGAAATTTCGTTTCTCTCCTTTAACTTCCCTAGAAAATAAAATCGTTGGTCCATGAGGACAATGAGGGTGGTCTTCCAAGTTTTTTATTATAACATTTACACTGCCTTTGACGTGATGGTGCATTACTCCGTGAAGAAAAACTACAAAACAAATGAATTTTAACCTTAAAAAACACACATTGTTCAATCCTGTTCTTCTTCTTCCGCAGCCAACGCATCGTGGTTAGATACCAAAGGGAAGAAGAAGAGGAAGTAATTTTCAATCAAGATCAGTTGGAAATAAATTGGTAGAACCATGGTAGAACGGATCTGCGAGTGCGATATGCGGCGGGATTCTATAGTGAGTGATTCTAGGTATACTGTTGTATCGTAATGACGCTTGTTTGACAGAATTCACTCGATTTCAAAGTATTGTTATCGTTTCGTTAATAAGATATTTAACAATTTAACTCGATAACGACATGTGTTTGAAATTTTGTTGCTATCGTATCGGGCAAGAAAATAGAACAACTGTCTTTATTTTACGAATCATTTACATCATTTTATCCGTGAAATAAAATGATGTACTTTTTTTCTTTTGAGAAATTACAGAATCAACAGCAATCAGCAAATTTAAGGTTCAGTTGAACGTCTTCGGCACTCGGCCCCGCTCCACCCAAGTGGGTACATAATGGCGGCGATGGTTTCAGTGTGCATGTGTGCGCCAGTCAAGGACTGTTATCGATAATAACAGTCCTTGTGCAAACACCAACGCCGTATACGTAACTCTTTGGTCTCTTTGGAGTAAACGCAGAAATACACGTAAATTCATGTTATACGATACATTGCCTTAAATTGAGATAAAGCACTGTTTGAAACGTAACGTATCTATTGAACTAAATTTCAACGAACCTTACAACCATAACCACTTAACCCAACACTTTTCATTGGTGATTTAAATAGACACTTAAAGCACCGACAAAAACGTAGACGTAAACGTATAAAATGACAGCTACGCAGACGCAATAGCGATTTGTTCTACGTTTGTACTTACGCCTGACGTAAACTTACGTGTTCTTACGTACACTTAAAACGTATCGTATCGAGCCGAGTAATGGCGATGAGACCACCGATTGCGCCCGATTGTATAATTATAACTGTCAAAGATGCCATATTCGCATAACCACCATCGATTTTTATTATTTTTCGCTTATTCACAAAACTATGCAATATAAATAAAACAAAGACACCAATGAAAAGTGTTGGGTTAAGCGGTTATGGTTATAAGGTTCGTTAAAATTTAGTTCAGTAGATACGTTATTACGTTTCAAACAGTGCTTTATCTCAATTTAAGTCAATGTATCGTGACATGGATTTACGTGTATTTCTGCGTTTACTCCAAAGAGTCACGTATACGGCGCTGGTGTTGCTTTAAGTGTCTACTGTCTACTGTGTTTACAACGTATCCTATTGGCGCCACCATTATGTATCCACATTTCCATCAATGCCTCGACCTCGTATGTACTCTACTTTATAGGGATTCTAGATTTTATAGAGTAATAACGCCCTTCTCATAACTGCGGATTGCGAATTTCTGCTTGCGGATTTTTTTTTCATTCGACATATCGACTTAATTTGCTGATTTAACTTCTAGTTAAAAGTAAACGAATTGTCTTACAAACATTTCGCTACACCTGCAAGAGAATTAGACTGTTTTAGAACAAATTTTATAAAAACCTGCACAAAAAAATTCGCATTCCGCAACCACCCGCAACTGTCTGAACGAGGCTTTAACAGTGGGCGTTAGGCGTAAACAAAGAAATTGGCAGCACTGTCTCAAACCAGACGTCATGGCCAATGTCTGATGACTGTCGAATACTGTAAATATTGCTAATTGTTCTGTTTTAGTTTGTGACGTCTGTACTGTAGACACGGCTGAATGTCTATAGTTAGCAATTTTAGCTAAATATATTAAACAAAAGCATTAGTGTGTGTTATTAACACGGATTAAACTCCCTGTGATTATTATTTTTAATTAAAAATCCTAAACCAACAGACAATGAGTTCGCCTTCACATACAGCAGAAAGTACTGCTGAAGGAAAAACGTTTGCCCAAAAACAAACCGAACGGATGAAAAAATTAAGAGCTCTTCACAGATTAAGAAACGAAGCTCGTACTCATAATCACCAAGAAGTAGTAGCAGAAGATGCGAGGAATAAGCTACCGGAAAATTGGGAAAGCCGTAAACGTAGAGCTGAATGGATATTAAATGATCAAAAGGAAAGAGAAGAGGCAACTAACCGAGGCGAGGATTATGATAGAGTAAAGTTATTAAATATATCTGCTACTGAAGCTGAGCGATTAGATAGGAAAAGAAAAAAGAAAAACCCTGATCAGGGTTTCTCAGATTTTGAGGCTGCTACCGTCCGACAATATAATAGGTTAGTATTAATTTTGAAAACAACTATCCGTGCAATATTGCAGTTTTGGTGGTGGTGAATAAATTTTTTGTAAATTTTCTTTTATCCCTTACCCTTCAATAAACATAACAGGGGCAAGGTACGGTTTCACATTGTTGATAAATGTGGTGGTACTTCTGTTGACATTTGCAAATAGTGGATAGAAAATATTAATGAAATTTTTCATCATTTGCGCAGCATATATATCATAGTGCAAATTATATTATATTCCTAAAACATTATGTAGATTATGTGAATATTTTTCTTTTTTCCCTAAGTAAGAAGTGGATAAACTGCTGAATGACCAAATTTATTTGTATTTGCAGATTGATCAAGGGAATGGCACCTAAAGACATGGAGAGTTATGAAGAACAAAAAGCAAAATATGGTGATGCTTTTTATGCTGCTCCAAATACGATAGTCCATGGTCTGCATGAAGATCGTCCGCAAGCTATTGATAACTTAGTTAAGAGTGTTGAGGATCAAATAGCGAAACGAAATAAATATTCACGAAGACGTACTCACAATGATGATGCCGATATTGACTATATCAATGAGAGAAATGCCAAATTTAATAAAAAAATGGATAGATTTTATGGAGAACACACTGCCGAGATTAAGCAAAATTTGGAGAGAGGAACAGCCGTATAAAATTATTTTATATTATATTTATTATAAAAATAAATGATCAACTCTGTATTACAATTTTCATTAAATACCTATGCATGTATGTATATATAAAGAGATGACATAGCATGTCATAGTCTTGTAGACAAATTTTTATTCTGCCAACAGACATCATGTAAAATGGAAAAACTTCTAATTGATTTAAAATGGAGAATTTTCATGATGAACAAAACCGATTTTTTTCTGTTTGCAAAAAATGAGACAAAATCTTGATATTGGTAAAATTGAAGTAATTAGATATTATATACTTCCCGAAACTACAAATACACAATCAAGTTATAATAAAGAATGGGCCTCAACGTCAATTTTTTGATACCTGAAAATGTCGGCAGCAGACTAAGCGATGAGAAAAATTCATAACACCTCAAAAGCCTGAATGAAATACAGCAAGAATAAAGATGAGAAATAGAAAATTATATTGTGTCAAATAAATGCAACAAGTATGAGAAACTTAAATTAGAAGTATTATTAAACGAGCATAAACCTAATATATTTAGTGTATGCGAACGTTGGTTAACAAAAGAAGAAATAAACCATTTCTCATGTTAAACTTTTGCACTTTGTGTAATTCTTATTGTAGATCTGATAGGTCAGATTTGTTTGTACCACCAAATTTAAATGCAAAACCAATATTTTATATTTCTCTGTAGAGTGATCACTACTTGTGGATGACCTGCTGGCTATTTTATCTCTATGGGAAAACGAGATTCAAGCATATGCAGATGACCCAGTCATTATGGTTAGAGGAAACTCTGAAGAAGGTACTCTCTCATACCCTTCAAGAGGTACTCGATACGGTAGACATACATCTGGTGTGAGAGGGAACAGATGTCTGTCAACCCCCACAAAACTGTAATAGTACCCTTCACCAGGAAAAGGAAGCTGGATAACTTAAAACCGCCTTCCCTACTAGGTGAAACCATTCCATTCTCAGAGGAGGTGAAATACTTAGGTATTACGCTAGATAGATAACTTTGTTCGGATTATATATGAACCACTGATATAATTAACAATAGCTCAATTACTCTTGGTAAGAAGTGATAGTATAAAGGAAAAGTTTTTTATTGTTTATATAAAAACATTTGACAGTGACAGTAAATTAGCATACATGATATCTAAAAACAAACTATACAATTACTTTATTGATGGTGACACCAACTGAATATATGATACAGATACTTTGTTTACCTTCAACACTTCCTCACAAAGTAACGGTCAAGTTGACTCATCCAATGCACAGGAACAATTATTAATTCTCATGTTTCATTCCCAACGTATTCCGTAACATCTCAAAACGCGCACGTGTTAAGGGTTTAATCATCACATCCGCAATTACATGCTCCAAGTCTACAATTCCTTCATTGTATTTTTCACGAACAAAATGGTATCGCACCTCGATATGTTTCGATCGCTTGTGGAATTCTGGATTCTTGGCTAATTTTATTGCACTTGCGTTATCTATCAGTAGCTTTGGAACATAGTCAAACTTTGTGATTTCACTTAACAAACATTTTAGCCAGATGACTTCTTTTGTTCCTTCACTGGCAGCCACGTATTCCGCTTCTGTAGTAGAAAGTACAACACAATTGCATCTCCAGAATATTTGCAAACTACTCCTGTTCTTGAACGTCTATCTGTTGAATCTCCAGTGTAGTCTACATCGCTATATGCTTCCAACATTTTCTGTTTGGTATAATAACCCGTATTCAATGGTTCCTTTAAAATACTTAAAAATTCTTTTTACTGCTCTCCAATGGGATATTCTAGGTTTCTCCAAATGTTCTGAAACTATGCTTACAGCATATGGACGTGTTGACGTTGACAGATATAGCAATCTGCCTACTGCCTGTCGATATGGAACATCACTGCTCACAAATGGATCATTGATATCCTCGACACTATTTCCTTCGCATGGCGTTTTCACAGTATTTGATTCTGCCATTCTAAATTTTTCTAGAATCTTTGTATAATTATGCTGATTCAAAAATATCCATCTTGTTTACGCATTATCTGCATTCCAAGGAAACAGTCCAGTGACCCAATTGTCATCTTGAATTCTCGCTTCAGATTTTCCATAAAAGAAGAAATTTCATTTCTGTCCGTTCCGGCAACTAATCCATCGTCAACATAGATCGCAATCAACAGCTTGCTTCCATTTTTATTACACACAAACAGACATATAGATCTGCTTTCATTTTTACTTTCAAGACCCAACGGTTCTGAATTACTTTCTTACCTTTCGGTAAGTCCAAGTTTTATTTACTCATAATGACGCCATTTCGTCATCCCATTGCATCTTTCCAATGATGAGCTTCCATGGATTCCATCGCTGAACTGTAAGTATCAGGATGCATTCCGTAAACATTGCACAATCGAAGGTTAGGTACACTCAGCAAACATCACATAGTCATTTAGATACTTACGTTTTTTAGCTTGTCGTTTAGACGCTCTATTCCCCCCATCTTCAATGTATGCTTCTTCTGCTTCCTCAGATCTTATTTCATCTTCTTGATCTTCAATGTCAATGTTGTTTGTTACATGCTTCTTCTTGATTTTCAGTATATTTCATGTTACTGTTATCGTTTACAATACTGCTATGACCTTCATCATTGGTTCCAGGTACAACTGTCAACTGCAGATTTTTCTTCAGCAGATTTTCTCACTTAAATACAATGTCACGACTTAATACAATTTTGTTTTTATCAGGAATCAACACTCGGTATCCATCTTTTTCATCACAATAACCGACGAAACAACCCTCGATACTTCTCTTATCCCATTTTTGTCGATGTTGCTTTGGTATATGTATGAAACAATCAGTACCAAAAATACGTAAGTGATCAATATTTACAGCTTCTTTTCCAGACCATAATTCAGAGTTTTATCTTTAACCAGTGTATGCACGGAAGCTATACAATCTTAGGCGAGGGTTGTATAGGGGATATACCATCCTTCGGAGGGAATGTAAAGCCGTCTTCTTAAGGGAAGAGGTTTGGCAAAATTCCTGGTTGGGGGTAGCTCGTCTACAGGCGTCGGTGATAGGCCTCAGTAGCGGAAATAGGCCGATGTTAAATAAATGTATTAAAAAAAAAACATCTTTAACCAATGGAGGTCCCATCCAATTTAGTGTATATACGACTGTATTGATTGCTTTTGCCCAAAATTTAATCGGCAAATCTTTTCCATGTATCATTGAGAGCGCATTTTCAACCAATATACGATTTTCTCGTTCTGCCAGTCCATTCTGCTGCGGAGTGTATGGCATTGACTTTCGAAAATTTATCCCTTTCGATTCAAGAAGAATTTGAATTTCATGGTTATCAAATTCTTTTCCACCATCACTTAGAAATTCTTTGACAGTGTGTCCAGCAACACATACTTCATTGATAAAAGTCTTCAAACAATTTGAAACATCAGATTTTGCCCTCAGAAAGAAAACACAGCGATATCTTGAAAAATCATCCTTGAAGCAAACAAAATACTTCTATCCACCCATTGATTCCTCCTGCATTGGTCCGCAAACATCAGCATGGATTAGCTCGGCTACTGTCTTTGGTCTAGGTCTTGTACCAAAACATTTTCTGCGCTGCTTTGCATAGATGCAGCCTTCACAAAATTCTTCATTGCTTTCTACTTCCAATCCTCGTTGTTTTAAGACTTTTACAACATGTTTTTTACCCTGATGATGACATAGACGTTCATGCCACCACTGTATGGTGTCATCTGTCGATGCAATATATATCTCTGCAGCTGCATCTGGCATACGTACACGCATGTCCAAAAGAAGAAGTTTTCGTTGCATTCTTTTTCCTGTCAATTTCACAACTCCATTTTTCGTGATTTCGCATCCAGTTTTGTCTGATACAAATTGATATTTGTGATCTGCATTCTGAAGTATTGAAAACAAATTTCCTCCTAATTCAGGTACATACCATACATCTGTTAGATGATTTTGATGCCATTTTCCCTTGATACGCATTTCTACGTTTATTGCTCCACTGCCATAGGCCAAAATGCGCTCTTTGTTATCAACATGCACTTGCTTCGGGAGAGTAAAAGCCTCATGTCACAAAATACTGCTTGTTTGCTGTCATATGTGCTGTTGCACCTATATCAGCGCGCCACACATCCGATTCGTCAATACCTTCAAATGTACAAACATGCGCATCACCATCCAGTAATGGGACTTTAGAGCTTGATGAAGTAGTTGTTTTATCAGTCAACTTCTCTGTACATTTATTTGCAAAATGACCTTATGACATTTATAGCATTTCTTTCTTTTAAATTTACTGCTAATATTTTTCTTTGCATTAGATGTGGCTAACAACGCTATTGACTCATTTCTGTTTGGTAATCTCATCTCAATTAACCAGAGACGTTCTATTAATTTATTAATTGTACGTTCTTCCACTGGAACCGATTCCCAGACACTTTTGAATTCAAAATACTCAACAGGCAAGATTGACATAATACGGCTCATTAATAATAAATCGGGCAGTTCATTGCCAACCAAATTTTTAATACATCCTTAATTCACGAAAATTCCTCTGTAACCTCTGTACCTACTTTGTTTATCTTCAACAGACTTAACTGGAATTCCCACTTGGAAAGATAATCCACACTGTGGACATGCCATAGAATTCGTGGGAAATCCTGGGGCATGGGTCCCAACAAATATACTGGATATGCCTCACGGTTATTAGACCATTAATAATGTATGATTCCATGCTTGGTGGTCGAAAGGGCTTGAACATGTCTGTGCATGTCTGGCAATAACTGGTACCACAAGCACCACACCGTCAACTGCTCTGCAAATCCTCCTAGATCTACCACCTCTCCATATCTACTTGGAGAAAGAGGCTAGGTGTGCAACATATAGACTCCAACAATCGGTAATCAACATGCCGCAGGCTAACATCGTGGAACGCAACGGACTGACTGATGATCTGAATAGTCACAGCATCCTAAGTATACTTTCAGATGTGATGTCTACCAGGACCAACCAAGAGCTGCCTTTTAAGATCCTATTTGCTGAAAGAGATGAATGGGATTGGAATAAAACCGACCTACAGAAGGTTCCAAAACTTCTGAAGAAACAAGAGCTGGAGTTTATAGTCGCAACCCAATGGTAAGAATAGCTTCAAGGCTGGGTAATACTACAATTTTTCAGGCTGAAATATATGCCATTGAACTCTGTGTACGGAGGCTGGAACTAACGCACCCTAAACACAGATAAATAAAGATTTTCTCAGATAGCCAAGCATCCGTTATAGCACTTAGATCCTATGGCTGTAATTCTAAAACTGTGTGGAACTGCCAAAAGGCTCTAATCCAATTGGGTAGTAATAACAAACTAAGTAAATAACCGATTGCCTAGCCAGAGAGGGCGCGGCATCAAAATTTATGGGACCAGAACCAGTTCTTGGCATATCTTCAAGTGTTGCCAAAACAAATATTCTAGACTGGGCTGAGAGAAGGACTCTCCACAACTGGCAGGAATTACCAGGATTAGCTCATAGAAAGGAATTCATTACATATCCTTTTAAATCAGGAGCTAAAAAACTACTAGAGTTGAATAGGTTACACCTAAGGACTCTAATTGGCCTGTTCACTGGGCACTGCAGATTGAATCATCACCTGCACAGACTTGAACTGGTGGAAAACGCCGAATGCCATCTGTGCACTTGTCTCGCTGCAGAAAGAACCCGGTTCTCATTATTTGGCAGGGGACAACTTTTGCCTGAGGACCAGGACATTCTCACACCCAACAAGGTTATCAGCTTTATCAAAAAGCTGAACCTACTGGGTGAAGTATAAATTAGGAGTAAGCCACAATGGACCGGATGGACGCAGTGGAGGGTTTGGTATAAACCCACTCATATCTTAACCTAACCTGTAAAGTGCATAGAACAGGGTGTGAAGAAATTTATCTATGTCTCCATTTATCGATGACCAGTTGTTAATTCAGATAAAATCAATGTTTTTGGAAAATTGTGTATAGAAAATTTTTTGTTTTGCTCATTTTTTCCAAGCTGTTTTTTTTTTCATCTCTGTTACCTGCCTGGTGTTTTCTACATACTTTATAAATTCTATATTTTTCCGTAGCCTTGGAAGCATCAAACGTATAATATACTTTCACTAATTCTTTTCCTTGAGTTTTTCTATTTATTTCTAAATATTTGATATGCCCTTCAGTATAATTGTTGAAAAGAATTTAATTTGGAATTATACTTAAAAATATGTTGATGTGTAGCAATATTTTTCCTAAGATATGGAATTGACTTAAAAGTAACATTTATGTGTGACCATGTTTTTAGCTTGTTGTAAATAAATCGAAAAAGAGTTCTCTTCACGTCGATATCATTTGATCCTGCAATCACGATTCATGATCTTTCAAAGTAAAACTTTGTACCAGAAGATCAACGTTATCTATGACTTTTAGAGCACCTGGTTTAATAATGGAGCATAGATTTCCTAAGGTCATAATTTATATGCTTTAAGTACATTGTAGTCGCCTAATATAAGTATACTATTAATATATAATATAAATAGTGAATTCTATAAAAATCAATTTAGCTATCTAGGGCCAAAGATTTTCAACACTTTACTAAAAAATATAAGAGAAATAAATAGTCATAAAAGATTTACTAGAGAATCAAAAATATATATCGTTGAAAATGAGTTTTTGTTTTCCCAATTTCTGTGATGTCACATGTGGCATTGTCATAAAGTCTTTTAATCATACTTAATGTAGTATTACTTCTTTTTATTCACTGTAATTATGCATAGACTTATATGTTAAGCGCATACGGGCACTCTGCCTAGGCGCCATATAAACCTTGTTAAATCTACAACACTGTGAATCCTACATAGGATTGTAGTGACTAATATATAAATTAGTGTTTTTAAATAAAATAAAATAAAATATTACGTTTCTTACTTAGATTTTTATTTTTACATAAGTCAAATGTATTTATTGGATTATATGCATTTTTAGGACACAATGTTGCTTCATTGATTAAGGTAATATTAGAAACTGATTGAAATTCTTCATAAAAATGTGGCTTATTTCTTTCGTCATTTTCATCCATTATAATAGAAATAGAAATTTATTGATGCTAAAAGTATAAAAATACATGCACAAGTCAAACAGTGTATAAAGTAGATCACAAACAAGTAGGATATATTAAATGCGGGTTTGTAAAAGACAAACATTGTACATCGATATATGTATACATATATTATTTAAGTATAAAATGGCCTTCATATTTTTTAAATCTCTCATTATTTCATCCACCGAGAAATAGGCAGTCATGGTATATACTTAAAGTAGTTTAAAATGAAGTCTGAAAATGTCAATATATACATATTAAAGTCATTGGCTCTTGAAGGCACAAATAACAGAAGATTTACGTAATTATCTATAAATAGCTATCGGTAAAATTCATCCACCGTATAGCAGTTTCTGTACTTGAGCAGTTTCTTCAATCTTACCTTAAAAATATTTGCAGTGGGTGCGGACTTAATATCATCTGTTAAACTATTATACAATTTGCAACCCATGTAATGGAAGCTTTTTTGATACATCGTAGTTCGATGTATTTCGGGTTTCAATAATTCCTTAAACCTTGTTTCGTGGTCATGATCAGTTCGACTGGCAAGGAATTTGTATTTATTTTTGTAGACATAAATGCATACCTCTAATATATATATATATATATATATATATATATATATATATATATATACCAGCTACCGTTAGGATTTTAAATTTTCTGAAAGCATCACGACAGCTTTCAGGAAAGTGTAGACCAGCGAGTATACGTACAGCATATTTTTGCAATACAAATACTCTTTCGACAGAAGTGCTGTTACCCCAATTTATAATCCCATGTCTCAGATGTGAATGAAAATTTGCATAATAGAGCGTTAAGAGTATATCTTGGCTACAGTGGTTGGCCATGAAACGTAATGCATAACAGTTGCTAGGTAATTTGCCACACAGATTGTCGATATGGCAACCCCATTGCAGGTGGCTGTCTAAGTGGATACCCAGCATCTTAACCGATAATATCTTCCTGTATGAGATTCATTTATTTTAATTACCTTATTTTGTAGGCCATTTCTATATTTTTTTGGGTATTGTTTTCGTCAGTATTTGTATACGCATCTTTTTTTACATCTGCATTGTTGGATTTGTGTTCTTAAGTTGGCCTTTTTTTATCTCTTGAAGTTTCTATTGAAATTTCAAGTTTTCGTATGTAACTATTTAATTCTTTCACCAGAATTGAAACTGTATAAAAACTAAAAGCCGGCAAAAACAGACGGCATCTCTTGCGGAGGTAAGAAAGTCATAAGAAAAACAATAAAGAGATACCGACTGTTTTTGCAGGCTTTTAGTCTTTATACGGTTTCAATTCTGGTTGTATACACTATACCACTCTATCTGGTTGTTCAATACCATTGACTCTATGACTTAGCACACCTCCTACCCCATATGGACTGAGGTTATATGAAATAACAATTATTTTATCAGGACCATAGCATCTTAAAAACTGGCTTTTAGCTTAATTGAAGCTTCCCGACATTCTTCCCTAAAGTTAAATTCCTCATCTTTTTCCAGCAATCTTAACTGTGATGAATAACATACAATGTAACCACAGCAAAGCAGAATTATAAGTTGTGTTCCCAGATGGGGTACTGCACTCTTGTAAACGTTGTATTATTTTTGATTTTTTGATTTGCCCAGAAAGAGTCATTGTTTATAAACAGTTTTGCTTGTTCATTGTCAAACTTAAGATAAATTATACGGGGTACTCTAAAAATTATAAAATATGAAATTAACTTTAAACAAAAGACCTTTTTTTTACATTTTTACTGAAAATTTTATTTAATAAAGTTTTTTCGATTTTGAAGAAAAGCTTAAAGCGGAGTTTTTTTTAGTTGCAAGATAAGAAAAAACTACTTTTCAAAAAACCTAGTATTTTATTTAACTAAGTTGAACGCTATTCTAAATGTGGACATCCACAAGAATACATTTTTCTAATCTTTTTCTAGATTCTTTATACATAGATGAGATCACATCTTCATTCATGGTTGTAACAGCTTCCACAATTTTTTTCCCCAAGTAGTTGAATAAGATGTTATTTTTTTAGGTTTTTCCTTATTTTTCAACTAGAGTTCGTATTTAAATACAAAGCTTAAGCTTTTCGTCATAATTGAAAAAATTTGTTAAATAAAATATTCATTGAAAATGTAAAAAATAAGGTAGGTAGTTTAAAGTTGATTTCATATTTTGTCATATTCTGTATAATTTATCTTAAGTTTGACAACTGTCTATGACTTCCTAAGACAAGCAAGACTTTTTATAAAGATGGCTTTTCCGGACAAATCAAAAATAAGAAAAGTTAGAAGTGCGTGGAATTTTTTTTTTTTTTAATTTATTCAATATCTCGCACAGAAAAGGCTGTATCGTGCATATAACTAACTACCTTTACAAAAATTATTTTGCCAGTCGGAAACCAAGATATTGAGCCAATTTCTATCCAACAAAAGTACAAAATCCTTATTCAACTCAATATCTGTTCTTTAACAGAGTTATCTTTATAACTGATACGTTTTTCACCATAGTGTTCACCAACAGCTTTGATATATCTTGACCTGAAACAACATTTAATTTATATTCAACAGGTTTTAATGATAAATTTAAGATTTGTTTATATCTGTGAATTGACATAACTGACTTACATGCACCTCTATCCACCTCAGAGGCTACCATTTTCCTATTTATCTCTAATATTACTCTACAGCATGATGCTGCAGAAATACCAACATTATTCAAATGAAATAAGTCACTATTGACTTCCTCTCAAATATTTCTTATTCATCAACAGCCCCTACTGCTTTGAACCCTTTCAAATGACACAGTTTCGCAATATGACCAAATTAAGAACAAATATAACCATTACATATATAATCCATGTTTCAGCTGAGCACTTGCCCCTAGGATGCCTCCTTCCAAACTTTTAACTGCTACTCTTCGTTGGACTTTGTTTTCACTTCCTGCTGCTTATATATTCCACTGGTTCCTTGTCCTCTTACATAGTTCTGTATACAATTAACGTTACTTGTGCTGCTATCAATGAAAGATTTCAGTTGTTTTTTAGCTAACTCCAAAGCTTGTGCTAACTGACACCCACTACTTAATATTAATTTTGATTCACCTAGTAATCGCTTTTAAATATTGTCAGATTGAATTCCAGAGACAAAATTGTACTAGGTAACTTAAGCAACTCCACTGTCGTTTTTATTATATTATATTCATTGAAAACATATATTTCTGATACTAGAGAAAAATGTTTTTTTAACAATTGTGTCACCTCAGCATATGTTAATTCTGTGGATTCTTTGGTACCGTCAAATTTCTCGATGTCTTAAAAACATCCGACCCAACAAATGTTACAAACATTGATATTTTAACTTCGCTCTTTATAGTATTTACATAAAATAAGTGTTCTATAGTATCTCCAAATACATTTCGAATTCTTCTGTACTTCCTTTAAGCTGTTCAATATTACCTTTAACATTATTTTTATTTTATCTCGTTGTCAATACAATACGAGCACATTCCACAGGCTATAATCTGCTATGCTTGCCGCCAAATGTTGTATATATTTATAATATATGTTGGGTTCTTCAGAACATAGTGTTATGTGCTGCCCTCTAACAGAGAGGAGAGTTGTAATTACTCCCTGGCCAGAAGGGTGGCGCCATCTGTGGGCCAACTGGCGAACCACCATTTAGTAGTGCCTAAGAAAATTCTAGTGAATTCCAGTATATTTGTGGAAAGTTCTACAATGATATTCTGGACATTCCAAGTGGGTATATAAAGAGGTGAAGCCAGCAGATAGAGGAAGAGTACAGTACAGTTTAGTGAAGGATAAACAGTTCAGTTTAGTATCCAGTACAGTTCTGGGTAATCTGTGGTTCTGGTTACAGAAACAGTTTGTAGAAGAAGAGTTCAGTTGAGTGAAGTATGCAGTTTAGTGAAGTAAACAGACAAGAGAGTTTTTAGGTTAGACAAGAGTTGACAAGTGATCAAGAAAAGTAAAGTGCTTAGTGTTTTAAAAGTAGTGAAATTATATTAGATTAAGTTATTATTAGTTGTGTGATTTTTAAGTATTTGCTAGTGTAATTTTAGTGATTAAATAAATCAGTGGTTTGTGAAAATTCTTGTTGCAAGTTATTCGAATCCACAAAGTGTTTACTGAAAATTGTAAGAACGTAACAATTGGTGTCAGAAGTGGGATTGCAACAGAATTTCTGAAGAATTCGACGAAGTTCCATAGTGTTCTATTTGGAAACCACTGGAGATAGTGAAGTGAGTCGAACTGGAAAGTGATATAGACATTATATAGACATTAGACGAGACCTATTTGTGCTACTGTGAAGAAATTTCTGAAACATTCTGCTTAGAAATTAGTGTAGTTTTATTTAAGTGCTTTCTACTGGGAAGTGATATAGACTTTAAATAAAATTTGACTTGTACCTGGCAAAGACTATATAGACTTTAAATAAGACTTGTTAGTGTTGTTTGTTAGTTTTTGAATGGAAACAAGAAGCATGGCTGCTGAAAAACAAATGCAAGACATGTTCGAGCAATTTAGAAAAATGATGCTAGACCAAAAAGAAGAACAAGAGAGACGCGAAGAAGAAAAAGAAAGGAAAAGTCAGGCAGAAAAAGAAGAACAAGAGAAACGACGCCAAGAAGAAAAAGAAGAACGAGAAAAACGACGTCTAGAAGAGAAAGAAGAATTAAGGAAAATTATACAGGGGCAACAAGATGTTATCCTTTCAGCCACTGAAGACCTCAAAAGCGGAATTAAAGAGGATATAGGCAACATAAAGACTGAAGTAAGTGAAATCAAAGGAAAAGTTACTGGCGTCGAAGAAAAAGTTACTGGTGTCGAAGAAAAAGTTACTGGCGTCGAAGAAAAAGTTACTGGCGTCGAAGGGAAAGTTACCGATATAGAAGGAAGATTTCAGGTAGTTAAGGGGGAAGTAGAACAACTTAAGCGACAGTTAAGAACGCAAGGAGGCCAGCTAGTATTATCATCGTCAGGCCCTCGATTACAACCGCCTTCCTTTGATGGTCAAACTTCTTGGTCAACCTATAAAAGACAATTTGAGGCAGCGGCATACGCAAACAATTGGAGCAATGAAGACAAGGCTATGGCATTGGTGCTAGCACTAAGAGGTCAAGCATCAGAGTTGCTTCAGACTATCCCAGTGACGCAGCAACGAGATTTTAAAGTTTTGGAAGCTGCACTAGATCTAAGATATGGCGACCAACACCTCGCCCAAGTATACCGAACTCAGCTCAAATCACGCACACAAAAGGCTGGGGAAAGTTTACAAGATTTTGAAGCAGCTGTTGAGCGACTGACATACCTGGCTTACCCGGATGCACCCAAAGAATTCCAGGAACAATTAATAGTTGGTACTTTCATCGATGGCATAAGAGATGAGGAGATCAGGCGAGTCCTTAGATTAACTCGAGCTAAGACTGGTAGCGAAGCCTTGATCCATGCCCTCGAAGTTGAGGCCGCTTATGAAGAGACTCTACATCCGAGAGTACGAGCCATGAAAGTAGAAGAAGAGAACCATTTAGAAAAGTCAAATATGGAATCTTTGATGGCTGACCTGCACAAAATGATAAGCCAGTTGATGAACAAACCAGATGCTCCAAGGAAGCAGGAAAGAGAACAGAGCGATGGACAGCCAAGGAAGGTGATTCGGTGTTATCAGTGCAGCAAACCAGGACATATGATGCGGCAGTGTCGAGAACGGAATCCTGGGGAAGTAAACACTGCAAAGAAAGAGGAAGTTCGCTCTGATAAGATGAGATTGATTGTTATGTTAACAGACATACAGAAAATGGTCGCACAATTACTAAACGAATTAAGTTCGCGACCGGAGCTGAAACAGGAACCGCAACCGCCGAAACAGGAGCCGAAGCAGCAGCGAAGTGCTGGAGGTCCGACAAAAGTAATCCGCTGTTATAATTGCGGCAAATTGGGGCATGTCAAGAGGTACTGTCGCCAGAGGAGCCCTAAGGAAGTGAATGCCGAGAGTGTAAAAACGCAGCAGGATATAGCAGAAGTGAAGGCAGTTAAGATAGAGGTTCCGAAGGATTGGAAAAGGAAGTTCTAAGAGAGGAACAACTGAATGACGATGAAATTGGACCAATGTTGAAGGCGAAAGAAAAAGGAATCCGCCCGGAATGGAAAGACGTTTCCAGTAAAAGTGTTGGACTGAAGGCTTTATGGGCGCAATGGGATTCACTTAGGGTTATAGATGGCCTATTACGGAGAGCATGGGAGAGCCCGGATGGGAAAGAAGTTACCATGCGGTTGCTGATACCCAGGTGCCGAGTACCAAAAGTACTTCGGGAAGTGCACGAGGGAATATCCAGAGAGCACTTTAGCAGAAATAAGACTTTGGCTAGAGTACGGGAGCGATTTTACTGGGTAAATAGCTGTCAGGATGTAGAGGCTTGGTGTCGCAGTTGCAAGGTTTGTGCAAATGTGGCTGCCAAGAGGTCACCTACAGGGAGTGGTGATCGAATGAAGGCTAGATATGACCGCAATGCCAGTTCAGCAGGATTCAAGGTGGGGGACTCGGTTTGGCTGTATAACCCACAGCGGAGTGAAGAAGGATTCTCGAAGCCTCGCTCACCTTGGGAAGGACCGTATTCTGTCATCACTCGGATCAACGACGTTGTTTATAGGATTCAACGTAGAAAGAAGTCCAAGATGAAGATCGTGCACCTGGACAGGTTGGCAAAGTATACTGGGGTATCTGAAATGCCTGACCGGGACGTTCAGGCTTAAGGAGGGGGCAGTGTTATGTGCTGCCCTCTAACAGAGAGGAGAGTTGTAATTACTCCCTGGCCAGAAGGGTGGCGCCATCTGTGGGCCAACTGGCGAACCACCATTTAGTAGTGCCTAAGAAAATTCTAGTGAATTCCAGTATATTTGTGGAAAGTTCTACAATGATATTCTGGACATTCCAAGTGGGTATATAAAGAGGTGAAGCCAGCAGATAGAGGAAGAGTACAGTACAGTTTAGTGAAGGATAAACAGTTCAGTTTAGTATCCAGTACAGTTCTGGGTAATCTGTGGTTCTGGTTACAGAAACAGTTTGTAGAAGAAGAGTTCAGTTGAGTGAAGTATGCAGTTTAGTGAAGTAAACAGACAAGAGAGTTTTTAGGTTAGACAAGAGTTGACAAGTGATCAAGAAAAGTAAAGTGCTTAGTGTTTTAAAAGTAGTGAAATTATATTAGATTAAGTTATTATTAGTTGTGTGATTTTTAAGTATTTGCTAGTGTAATTTTAGTGATTAAATAAATCAGTGGTTTGTGAAAATTCTTGTTGCAAGTTATTCGAATCCACAAAGTGTTTACTGAAAATTGTAAGAACGTAACAATATATTAAACTTCAACGCAAATGTTGTAATCCACAAAAGATAATCTATAGTAGTACTATGTTTGATTCTATGCACGCGCCTTTTCTCCAACATACCTCACACTCTCACCATCTGTTCATTGATGTACACAACACTGGTTATTTTTTAAATCATCAGTTTTATGCTCATAATCATTTCATTTCTAACTTCACTATATGTGGTTTCATTTATTAGGATTTTAGAAATTACTATATTTAATTTATTCACTTATATTCATTATAATGCTATATTCTAACTTATTTTGAATATAATCACTTACATTTACATTTATTAAATTGATTGAACCAGGAACACAATAATTATTATGTTTAACAACAGACTCACCTAACTTAACATTAAATTTATGTATGTATTTTTCCATAAAGTACAGCCGCAATTGAAATATTGATAATTGTACATAGCGTTCCTTTGTTACGAAATTTCTAGTGAATATTTTTTGCATAGAAATTGTTTTACTGAGTATATTCACATTATTTGTTCCAAAGTGGCTCCAGGTTTGATAATGGTTTCAATGGGATGTTCTTTATCATTAAATTTGTGTAGCACATTTTACATATTTATTAAGTCCAGCTTAATCACACAAAATTATCGGCCCTTTATGGAAATGTAGTTCTTTTTATAATCGCCACATTCAATTTCTTAAATAAGTCAATTATCTATAATTTTATTATTCTCTAACTGTAGGTCTTTGTTATACTTCAAGTGATACTTTACCTTTTTTTTTTAATTAATTTTCTTCTCATATTATACTGATTTATTTAGCTCCTTAGAAATTTCTTCTTTAATTTTGGAATTTTTAAAATCAGTTGGTTTAATTTTGATTTTAAGTTTCTCTGCTTCAAAACTTAAATTTTCGAACAATTTTTAGTCTCCTTTTATATACTTTGAATACCTTTTACCATATTTTCAGCCTTGAACTTGTTTATCTCTAGATGCAGCTCTTCTAGTTTGATGAACTAACTGCATATGAAAAATAAATCAGAGAAAAATAAAAAATTTCGGTATCGACATCAATATCTTCAGTGATGTGATATTTATTTATTATGTGACAACAACCCCCACTTCTGCCTTACGAATCCAACATTGACATTAATCTAAATAAAAACAAGGTGCTCTGTAAATTAGGAGTATCACATCAGAATACTTCAGTGCATAATGTTACGTGTTTACAATCTCCAGTAAACACTCTGTATGTAGGTTCAATAATTACAACAAGAATCTTCACAAACCACTGATTTATTAATCACTTAATTACAATAATTATTCCTTATACTAAAACACACTAATTATACTTTTAATCTACTATAAATTCACTACTATAATTTACAACTTGCTACTGTTTCTCATTACATCTTATCACATGCTTGTCTATCTAAAAACTGTTCCAGTCCTCCAATCCAGTTCCTACATATACCTGCGTCGAATGTCCAGAATGTTCTGGCATAACATTCGCGACTTTTCTGGCGCTGTTTTCGAACTTCCTTTCCTTCACCACTCCCCGTAGGTAACCCCTTGGCAACCACACCCGCACAAACCTTGCAAAGCCTCTACATCCTGATGGCTACTTAGCCAATAAAATCGTTACCGTACTATAGCCAAGGTCTTATTTCTACCAAGGTGCTCTCTGGATATTCCCTCGTGCACTTCCCGAAGTGCTTTTGGTACTGGGCACCTAGGTATCAGCAACCGCATGGTAACTTCTTTTCCATCCGGGCTCTCCTATGCTCTCCATAATAGTGTTACGTGCTTACAATTTTCAGTAAACACTCTGTGGATTCAAATAACTTGCAACAAGAATTTTCGCTAACCACTATTTTATTTATCACTAAAATTACAACACTAGCAAATACTTAACAATTACACAACTAATAATAACTTAATCTAATATAAATTCACTACTTTTAAAACACTATGTACTTTCCTTTTCTTCCTAAACTTGTCAACTCTTGTCTAACCTAAAAACTCTCTGTCTGTTTACTTCACTAAACTGAACTGTATTGCCTACTTCACTCAACTGAAATCTTCTTCTACAAACTGTCTCTGTAACCAGAACTGTACTGGATACTAAACTGTACTGTTCCCCCATCTGCTGGATTCACCTCTTTATATACACCCATAGAAATGTACCAGAACAGTATTCCACAATATTCTGGAACCCTACAGAGTTTTCTACTATGTAATAGATGACTGTTCGTCAATTGGCTCATAGATGGCGCCACCCCACCTACTGGCCATGAACACAATACAGGTTTCCCTTAATCACATCTTTCCTCGTTAGAGGGCAGCACATAACACTGCCCCCTCCTTAAGCCTGAACGTCCCGGTCAGGCAATTCAGATTCCCCAACATACTTCATACTTCGCCAACCTATCCAAGTGCACGATCTTCATCTTGGACTTCTTACTACGTTGAATTCGGTAAACAACGTCATTGATCTGAGTGATGACAGAATACAGTCCTTCCCAGGGTGGGTGAAGCTTCGAGAATCCTTCTTCACTCCGCTGTGGGTTATACAGCCAAACTGAGTCCCCCACCTTGAATCCCGCCGAACTGGCATTGCGGTCATATCTAGCCTTCATTCGGTCACCACTCCCTGTAGGTGACCTCTTGGCAGCCACATTCGCACAAACCTTACAACTGCGACACCAAGCCTCTACATCCTGACAGCTATTTATCCAGTAAAATCGTTCCCATATTCTAGCCAAGGTCTTATTTCTGCTAGTATTTCCCGAAGTACTTTTGGTACTCGGCACCTGGGTATCAGCAACCGCATGGTAACTTCTTTCCCATCCGGGCTCTCCCATGCTCTCCGTAGTAGTCCATCTATAACCCTAAGGGAATCCCATTGCGCCCATAAAGCCTTCAGTCCAACACTTTTACTGGAAACGTCCTTCCATCCAGGGCGGATTCCTTTTTCTTTCGCCTTCAACATTGGTCCAATTTCATCATCATTCAGTTGTTCCTCTCTTAGAACTTCCTTTGTCCAGTCTTTCGGAACCTCTTTCTTAACTGCCTTCGCTTCTGCTACATCCTGCTGCTTCTTTATATTCTTGGCATTAACTTCCTTAGGGCTCCTCTGGCGACAGTACCTCTTGACATGCCCCAATTTGCCGCAATTATAACAGCTGATTCCTTTTGTCAGACCTCCAGCACTTCGCTGCTGCTTCGGCTCCTGTTTCGGCGATTGCGGTTCCTGTTTCAGCTCCGGTCGCGAACTTAATTCGTTTAGTACTTGTGCGACCATTTTCTGTATGTCTGTTAACATAACAATCAATCTCATCTTATCAGAGCGGACTTCCTCTTTCTTTGCAGTGTTTACTTCTCCAGGATTCCGTTCTCGACACTGCCGCATCATATGTCCTGGTTTGCTGCACTGATAACACCGAATCACCTTCCTTGGCTGTCCATCGCTCTGTTCTCTTTCCTGCTTCCTTGGAGCATCTGGTTTGGTCATCAACTGGCTTATCATTTTGTGCATGTCAGCCATCAAAGATTCCATATTTGATTTTTCTAAATGTTCCTCTTCTTCTACCTTCATGGCTCGTACTCTCGGACGTGCAGTCTCTTTGTAAGCGGCTTCAACCTCGAGGGCATGGATCAAGGCTTCACTACCAGTCTTATCTCGAGATAATCTAAGGACTCGCCTGATCTCTTCGTCTCTTATGCCTTCAATGAAAGTACCAACTGTTAATTGTTCCTGGAATTCTTTGGGCGCATCCGGGTAAGCCAGGTATGTCAGTCACTCAACAGCTGCTTCAAAATCTTGTAAACTTTCCCCAGCCTTTTGTGTGCGTGATTTGAGCTGAGTCCGGTATACTTGGGCGAGGTGTTGGTCGCCATATCTTAGATCTAGTGCAGCCTCCAAAACTTTAAAATCCCATTGCTGCGTCACTGGGATAGTCTGAAGCAACTCTGAGGCTTGACCTCTTAATGCTAGCACCAATGCCATAGCTTTGTCTTCATTACTCCAATTGTTTGCGCATGCCGCTGCCTCAAATTGTCTTTTGTAGGTTGACCAAGAAGTTTGACCATCAAAGGAAGGCGGTTGTAATCGAGGAACTGATGATGATAATACCAGCTGGCCTCCTTGTTCTCTTAACAGTCGCTTAAGTCGCTCTACCTCTATTTCAACTGCACGAAATTTTCCTTTGACTTCAGTTACTTCCTCTTCAACCTTATTTACTTTTCCTTTGACATCGCATACTCCTTCTTCAAGTGTAGTGACTTTTCCTTCGACGCCAGTCACTTTTTGTTCAACTTTATCTACTTTTTCCTTGACTTCATTGGTGGCTGACAGGATAGCATCTTGTTGTACCTGTATAATTTTTCTCAATTCTTCTTCACGTCTCTCTTGTTCTTCTTTTTCTTTCTGCCGTCGTCTTTCTTTTTCTTCTTGACGTCTCTCTTGTTCTTCTTTTTCCTCTTGGCGTCGTTTCTCTTGCTCTTCCTTTTCTTCTTGACGTCGTTTTTCTTGCTCCTCTTTTTCTTCTTGACGTCGTTTTTCTTGTTCTTCTTTTTCTTCTAGCACCATCTTTCTAAATGCGGCGAACATGTCTTGCATTTGTTTTTCAGCAGCCATGCTTCTTGTTTCCATTCAAAAACTAACAAACAACACTAACAAGTCTTTGCCAGGTACAAGTCAAATTTTATTTAAAGTCTATATCACTTCTCAGTTGAAAGCACTTAAATAAAACTACACTAATTTCTAAACAGAATGTTGCAGAAATTTCTTCACAGTAGCACAAATAAGTCTCGTCTAATGTCTATATCACTTTCCAGTTCGACTCACTTCACTATCTCCAGTGGTTTCCAAATAGAACACTATGGAACTTCGTCGAATTCTTCAAAAATCCTGTTGCAATTCCGCTTCCGACACCAATCGTTACGTTTTTACAGTCTTCAGTAAACACTCTGTGGGTTTAAATAACTTGCAACAAGAATTTTCACTAACCACTATTTTATTTATCACTAAAATTACAACACTAGCAAATACTTAACAATTACACAACTAATAATAACTTAATCTAATATAAATTCACTACTTTTAAAACACTATGTACTTTACTTTTCTTCCTAAACTTGTCAACTCTTGTCTAACCTAAAAACTCTCTGTCTGTTTACTTCACTGAACCACAGACTACCAGACTGGCAACTTCCCTGAGAAATTTATCCGGTCAAGGTCGAGGCAACAGAAGCCAAATTCAGATATCGCTCTTAACGCAAATGTCATTTGAAACGTCAAACGTCGTCCATTGTTATTATGTTATTTATATTGTGTACTGTGATTGTGTTGTGCTGGTGATATTATTTTTGTAGAAACTTGACTTTTTAACATAGAATACGCAGTTTTTAGTGCCCTTTAAAAATTTCTATTTCCAAAGAGGAGTTAGGTGTGTGTTATTGTGCAAATATACATTGGATTACAGTAATATATAATATTGCATTTTACAGATTATTTCTTAAAGTGTCTTCTGCCTTCTGCATTGTTTGTGAAACTGAAGAAGTTGATGTGCAAAAATTGCACTATTTTCCCAGGAACCCTATAAGTAAGTGTGCATTTGCTCCAGTCTTTGTTTTTAGTTTTTGCACAGTGCAATATATATTTCTAAATATCGTAAGACTACTTCAAATTATTGTTCTGCCTTACCACAGTATCTACTTCAAATAAATAAATAAATATTATCGTTTTCAGATCGAAAATGTGGCAGGACTTAATGGGAATGAAAGTGTCAGAAAATACTATACGCCATCTTAGAATTTGTAATAAGCACTTCACAGTAGAGTCATTCTCAAATGATACCGATTACATCCTCAATAGAAATGCAGTTCCTACCCGGTATCCATGTGGAGACACAGTAGAAACACAAAGGGATTGTACACCTGTACTCATACAGGTCGAGGAACCCAAAGAAGATATATGTCTACCATCGACATCACGTGGTCTTCGTGTTTCTTCTGCACATAATGAGGAATTAGAAAACCCGCATCCAGACACATCTAGTAGTGTGCCAAGTACTCCAGTTGATCGTTCATCAACACCTCTACCATCGTATACCAAATCTGGGGGATTCAGAGGCCAAAGTTCAATTTTTAAAAAATTGTGTCAAGAAGATACAACCCCAAGGAAGAAAGTTATGTTTAAGGTAATTTCAAAAAAGGCAGATCACATACGAAAATTAAAAAAGTTGTGTAAAGAGCGAGCAAATAAAATAAAAGAAATGTGTGACCTGAGTAACTCTGATGTCAGAAATATTTTTAAGGACCTAAAGTCAAGTACTGTTGACTTTTCAATATCTCAACTACACTGTGCAAAACCATATATTTCATCAGGTCCAGCGGCGGGATTCTAAGTTGCTATCGTATTAAGTCGATACGATACTACTGGTTCTAAGTACGTATCTTATAACAATTTTAACTCTTAATCGACAGAATACGCTCGATACCAAAGAAGTTATTGTTTCAGTCTTACGATATTATAACAGTTTACTCTATAACAACTTAGAATTTCAAATGACACGTGTTTAAAATTTGTTGCTATCATATCGATTCAATTCGATAGGAACTTAGAATCCGGCTACTGTAGTCATGTTTGCCTTGAGTTTTTTTTATTGAGGTACTAACCTCGTCATCACTGAAAATTCGAATTTGGAGAACATTGCTATCATGTAAGAGGTTTCAAGGCGAGTATTTACTACAATTAATAAATGCACACGAAAAGAAATTAGCAAGAGAGTTATTGTAAAATATAAATATGGTTCTCTTGATATTGATAATTTAATTGAATATAATAAAACACAAGTGCCTTAAATATTAATGATAGTAATAAACTGTCTTTATTTGTAGCGGAGTTCAGCAAAGCTACTCTTCCACTCAACCACATATAAATACAAGTTTTATGATGTAATTTTTAAAGTATCTATTTAGGTTAAGGATATGTGTGTTTTTAATTCTTATGCTTTCTTTTACTATATATTTTTTTCCTTTGTCATACTTTTTATTACATGTGTTTATTTATGTCTGACAAAACAAAGTTCTATGATGTATTACAAATTTGACTTTTAATTTCCTATAGTATATATATAATATGGCGTATTTGACATTGAAATTTGTGATCAAAGATTAAGCATGAAACGGCATTGCACTTTGATCACAAATTTTAAATGTCAAATATGTACATAAACTAAGTTAAAGTAAACAAATAGTCAAATCTCCCGCGTCTGCAACTGTGGCGCTCTCTGAATTTGGCTTCTGCAAATCGGAGAGAGAGAGATAGATTTCTGGACAAAAATTTAACATTGAGTTGCCAGTCTGGTAGTCTGTGACTGAACTGAATCGTATTGCCTACTTCACTCAACTGAAATCTTCTTCTACAAACTGTCTCTGTAACCAGAACTGTACTGGATACTAAACTGAACTGTTCTTTATACTTTACTAAACTGTACTGTTCCCCCATCTGCTGGATTTACCTCCTTATATACACCCATAGAAATGTACGAGAACAGTATTCCACAATATTCTGGAACCCTACAGAGTTTTCTACTATGTAATAGATGACTGTTCGTCAATTGGCTCATAGATGGCGCCACCCCACCTACTGGCCATGAACACAATACAGGTTTCCCTTAATCACATCTTTCCTCGTTAGAGGGCAGCACATAACAATAGTCAATCTTAAAGCCTTAGGGAATCCCATTGCGCCCACAAAGCCTTCAACTCGACAGTTTTATTCGACACATCCTTCCATTCTGGTTGTACGTCTTTTTCTTTTGCTTTCAGTATAAATCCAATTCCGTCATCGCTCAGTTGTTCTTTCCTTACAACTTCCTTTGGCCAGTCCTTCGGAACATCAATTTTAACCGCTTTCACTACTGCTGCATCCTGCTGTTTCTTTACATCCTCGGCATTCACTTCCTTAGGGTGCCTCTGACGACAGTTCCTCTTGATATGCCCCAATTTGCCACAGTTATAATAGAGGATTTCCTTCGTAAACCTTTCACTGCTTCTTTGCTGCTTAAGCTCCGGTGTCGGTGGTTGCGGTCCCTGTTTCGGCTCCGGTCGTGAACTCATTTTGTTCAATACTTGTGCGACCATTTTCTGTATGTCCTTTAGCATAGCCATCACTTTCGTCCTTTCGGGGCAGATTTCCTATTTCCTTGCCTACTTTTTCGTTGACCTCATTAGTGGCTGACAGGATAGCATCTTGTTGCACCTGTATAATTTTTCTCAATTCTTCTTTTTCTTCTTGATGTCTTCTTTCTTTTCTTCTTCACGCCTCTCTTGTTCTTCTTTTTCTTCCTGACGTCGTTTTTCTTTTTCTTCTTCATGTCTCTCCTGCTCTTCTTTTTTTCCTTGAAGTCGTTTTTCTTGTTCTTCTTTGTCTTCTTGACGTCTCTTTTCTTGTTCTTCTTTGTCATTTGTCTTAGTCCTGCAAGTAAGTCCTGTATTTGTTTCTCGGCAGCCATGCTTCTTGTTTTCATTCAGACACTAACAAACAACACTAACTAGTCTTATTTAATGTCTATATCTGGTATACATCAAATATTTCCTAAAAATCCAAAGAAGAATGTTCTAGAAAGTTTCTCAAAATATCACAAATAGGTCACACTCAAAGTCTATACCACTTTCCAGCCGACAGAACTCGGCTAACTGCACTAATCTCCAATGGGATCTTCTGGAAATTTTCTCAAAATGTCACATTAGGTGTTATTTAATGTCTATACTACTTTCCAGTTGACAGAACTTACCTAACTGCACTAGTTTCCAAAGAGAATATTCTGGGACTTTTTCTCAAAACATCACAATAGGTCCTATTTGATGTCTATATCACTTTCCAGTTGAAAGCACTTCGATATCTGCAGTGGTTTCCAAACAGAACACTATGGAACTTTATAAAATGTTCTGGAAATTTCTTCACACTAGCACAAATAAGCCTTGTCTAATGTCTATATCACTTTCCAGTTCAAAGCACTTCAATATCTTCAGTGGTTTCCAAATAGAACACTATGGAACTTTTTAGAATTCTTCAGAAATCCTGTTGCACTACCGCTTCTGACAAGAATCTCCAGTAAACACTCTGTATGTAGGTTCAATAATTACAACGAGAATCTTCACAAACCACCGATTTATTAATCACTTAATTACAATAATTATTCCTTATACTAAAACACAATCTACTATAATTTACAACTTGCCACTGTTTCTTATTTCATCTTATCATTTGCTTGTCTATCTAAAACTGTTCCAGTCCGTCGATCCAGTCCCTATATATATACCCGCGTCGAATGTAGTAGAATACTCCAGAATGTTCCGGCGTAACATTCGCGACTTTTCTGGCGCCGTTCTCGCACTTTCTATGGTTCCAGTGGCATAGTCATGCTCATAACCATAACATTTATTTACAAATAAAAGTGTATCCATAAATTGCAAGAAACAGCTAATAGCTACCATATACTTAGGTACAGACTTGAAAAACTGTTTAAAAACATTCCGCTTCGCTCGATTATCTTGAAACTGAGGCGGTAGATCCCTGAATTTACCACTTTATATAAACCATAGTGAATTTTTCATTTACCTTTGCACAGAACCCTCTGCACTCACTCAAAGATATAAGAGATTGTTTGAAGTTTCATATCTCCCCTCTGAACGTTCTCATTAGAAGCAAAAAAAAAATGGAATACACACAAGAAGGATTAGTTTTTAGAGTTGTTGTTAAAATATTTTCTTCCTACTAGTAAATTGAAATATGAATGTATTGGAAACATGAATATCCCTTTCAAACGAACTTAATCTCGCTAGAATATACGGCGTTTGGCTGCAATTTCAGTTCTGATTACTTCAGTGATTTATTTGAAAGCTCATTAGTGTAAAATAAATTAGGATAGGGTTTAGGTTTTAATTATATAAGAAACACTAATATTGTATCAAAATAAGCATTTTCTTTTTTTTATTATAAATTAGAAGAAAATATTTACAATCAATATCTTAAGAATTTAATATATTGCCTGTACACGTTGTATTTGTGAGCAATCATAAAGAATTTAACAAATTTGTAAATAAAATATAAAATATAGCAGTTCAAAAATTCTCTATTTATCATCCTTTCTTTTCCTTACAATACCCAAGAGTGTGTTATTCCTGAAAAATAGACATAATAATTGATATTGGATATGTTTATTCCTACCAATATGTTAATAATCTATATTAGTTATTAAATTTTATGGCTCAAAGTTAATGAAATGCTTTTATATCATGGCATTAACAAACATAAGCAGCTTTATTGTAAAAATTAAAATCTTTACATGTTTAAATGGAAAAATTTCAAGGTTTGTTTTTTTGATTGTTTGTTACAGATCCCATCAAAACTATTCCACTTGAATAGGCGAGGGAATTTATGTGTTGCTTGGATGGAGGCTACGGTAATAATTAAATTGAAACAGTCAAGGTGCCCTCAAAGTAACTCCTCACAGATGTGAGAATCTTCCCAGATACAGCCATATATTACTATGTTGAAATCTTAGACAATCATAATTTGAAGAACATTAAAAGACTTACAAACCAGTACATTTTCAGACTAAAATCCATTAATAAATCTACAACCATTCTGAAACCTGAGAACATAATTAAAAAAATAATAAAGTAGTGGATATTACACAAATGGAGAATACAGACAGAAACTCCAGGAATAAAACATTCAGAGATGGTTTATAGATAAACACATGGATCAAAGAACTACAACTTGAAAGGCATCTGTTAAAAATCATAACACGAATTCTTACAGGAAAGTTGGCTAAAAAATAAGGTTGATTAAACATTATGTATATAACGTATTGTAACGTGTTTACAATTTTCAGTAAACACTTTGTGGATTCCAAATAACTTGCAACAAGAATTTTCACAAACCACTGATTTATTTAATCACTAAAATTACACTAGCAAATACTTAAAAATCACACAACTAATAATAACTTAATCTAATATAATTTCACTACTTTTAAAACACTAAGCACTTTACTTTTCTTCTTAAACTTGTCAACTCTTGTCTAACCTAAAAACCCTCTTGTCTGTTTACTTCACTAAACTGCATACTTCACTCAACTGAACTGTTCCCCCATCTGCTGGAGTCACCTCTTTATATACACACTTGGAATCCTTCTAGAACTTTTTTTCTAGAATTCTCCATAATTTTCTACCATGTAATAGATGATTGTTCGTCAATTGGCTCATAGACGGCGCCACCCTACTAGTCAGGGAAGTAACTAAGCTTCTGAGGAAAACTTTGAACATGAACTTAATCACATCTTTCCTTGTTAGAGGGCAGCACATAACACTGCCCCCTCCTTAAGCCTGAACGTCCCGGTCAGGCAATTCAGATTCCCCAACATACTTCATACTTCGCCAACCTATCCAAGTGCACGATCTTCATCTTGGACTTCTTACTACGTTGAATTCGGTAAACAACGTCATTGATCCGAGTGATGACTGAATACGGTCCTTCCCAGGGTGGGTGAAGCTTCGGAGATTTTCCCTTCTTTCGTTGTGGGTTATATAGCCAAACCAGATCGCCCTCCTTGAATCCTGCTGACGTTCCCTTCCGGTCATAGCGAGCCTTCATTCTGTCACTAGCTATGCTAACTTGGTTTCGAACCAATTCGTGGACATTCCTCAGCTGTTGACTAACTTCGTCTGCGTAGTCATCCACGGACAGTGGCTTCTTATCTGGTGTACCAAACATCAAATCACATGGCAGTCTGATCTCGTGCCCAAATATTACACGAGCCGGTGTCTGTTTAGTCGTCTCATGAATGGCAGCCCTGTATGCCATTAAGAAAAATGGTATATGTCGATCCCAATCTCGCTGGTTCTTGTGAACTACCTTAGAAAGATGTTCCTTCATGGTTTTATTATGTCGTTCCACCATTCCATCTGACTGGGGATGAAGAGGGGTTGTCCGAGTCTTGTGAATGCCCAGCAACTCACAAATTTTCTGAAATACCCCCGACTCAAAGTTTCTCCCTTGATCGGAATGTAGCTCCAGGGGTACACCAAATCGGCATACAAGGTTATCCACCAAAACTCGAGCAACAGTAACTGCTTCCTGATTCGGAATGGCATAGGCTTCCGGCCATTTACTAAAATAGTCCATAGCGACCAGGATGTATTTATTCCCATCATCTGTCACTGGGAATGGGCCCGCTACATCTATAGCAATCCTCTCAAAAGGAGCTCCAACGTTATATTGCTTCATTTGGCCCCTGCTCTTCGTCTGTGGCCCTTTGGTAGCTGCACAAGCCTTGCATTTGCGGCACCAAGCTTCCACATCTTGACGGCTATTTATCCAATAAAATCGTTCCCGTACTTTAGCCAATGTCTTATTCATACCAAAATGTCCCCCGGACACTCCATCATGTATTTCCTGAAGTACTTTTGGGATCCGACAGCTGGGTATCACCAGACGCATGGTAACTTCCTTCCCATCTGGACTTTCCCATGCTCTCTTTAATAGCCCATCTATAACCTTAAGGGAGTCCCATTGTGCCCACAATGCCTTCAGCTCCACACTTTTGTCCGAAACATCCTTCCATTCCGGTCGCGTTCCTTTTTCTTTTGCCCTTAATATAGGACCAATTACGCTGTCATCCATTTGTTCTCGTCTTAGAACTTCCTTTGTCCAATCATCTGGAACATCTACCTGAACTGTGTTTACTATTACCGTGCCCTGTGCTTTTTCAACCCGATAGCAGTGCTTGCAGTCATCTTTGCACGGTCTTCTTGACAGAGCATCTGCATTTTTATGAGACTTTCCAGGTCGGTGTTCGATTGTGAGGTCATATTGCTGCAGTCTTTCTATCCAGCGAGCCAGTTGACCTTCTGGGGTTTTCAGCTGCAGTAGCCATTTTAATGCAGCATGGTCGGTCCTGATTTTGAAATGTTGACCATAGAGGTACTTGTGAAAATGGTCCACGGATTTAACAATGGCCAATAGTTCCTTCCTTGTTACACAATAATTCCTCTCTGGTTTGGACAGTACCTTACTGAAATACTCGATTACTTTTTCCTCTCCATTTTGGACTTGAGATAGTACACATCCAATTGCGGAATTGCTAGCATCCGTGTCAAGAATATAGAGGCCCTTTTGTTGGGGATATGCTAGCACAGGACTACTGCATAATGCTGCTTTCAGCTTCTTCCATGATGTTTCACACTCTGGTGTCCACTGATATTTAACTTTCTCCTCCGTTAGCTGGTGTAGTGGCTTTGCTATATCCGCAAATCCTTCCACAAAACGTCTATAATAAGTGCAGAGGCCAAGAAAGCTTCGTAATTCGTGTACATTTGAAGGTCTTGGCCAATCACGCACGGCAGAGATCTTGTCCGGGTCTGTCTGTATTCCCTCCGAAGATACGACATGTCCAAGGAATTTCACTTCTTTTTGGAATAGCAGACACTTCTTTGGATTCAACTTTAGGTGTGCATTTCTGATTCTCCCAAATACTTCTTGAAGATTTTCCAAATGTTCCCTGAAGTTTCGTCCCATAACCATTACGTCATCAAGATAAACTAAGCACGTCTTCCAAGTTAGTCCTCGGAGTACAAATTCCATCAATCTTTCAAAAGTAGCTGGCGCATTGCAAAGTCCAAAAGGCATCACGGTGAATTGATATAAACCACTACCGGCTGAGAAGGCAGTCTTTTCCTTGTCGTCAGGGTGAAGTCCCACCTGCCAATACCCACTTCGAAGGTCTAGAGTTGAAAACCATCGTGACCCTGCCAGCGTACTTAATGTATCGTCAATTCGTGGTAGTGGATAGCTGTCTTTCTTCGTAACATCATTCAGCTTCCGGTAGTCGACACAAAATCTCAAAGTTCCGTCCTTCTTGGCAACTAAAACTACCGGTGATGACCAGGGACTGGTTGATTCCTCAATTACTCCATCTTGTAGCATCTTTTGAACCATCGCAGCCGCTTCTTCCTGTTTAGCTAGTGGCAACCTCCTAGGTTGTTGGCGGATTGCGGCTGAATCACCAGTGTCTATCCGATGCTGTACTATATCAGTTTTCGTGAGGATGTCTGTGTTTTTGGCAAATACCGCACTTTCTTTCTCCAAAAACTTGATTGCCTCTCTACGTTCATCCTCAGATAGGTGTTCAAACTGGGAACTCAACAAAGTCACAACTTCCCTGTCTACGCTGGTTGACGAACATTTCTCCCCTTGTTCCTCGCACCTTGCTATCCACTGGACTGGTTCGTAGGATCCTATTGCCTCGCCTTCCTTAAAAGTTACCGAGTGGGAATTTAAATTAGCCACTCTAATTGGAATTTTGTCTTTTGTCCGGGTCAGAGTTCTTGCTAAGATTACGTTTTCTGTCTTAATTGAATCATCTTTTTCAACAAGGCCAACACGGTATCCACCAGAGTTTCCTTCCAGAATGGCCTCGATTATTTGTTCTGAACGGGCAGGAATCTTGATTGTCTGAGCCGTCAGTAGCCTCACTTTTTGAAATCGGTCATTTGCTGTTGACAAAATAAATTCTTCATTTCCAATCTTTAGGACTCGTTCTACCACGTCAAGTACAAATTGATCTTGTACTCCCATAACATCCAGCCCCAAAATGAAATCATCAGTGATGTCAGCCACAATAACCCTATGACTAAAGCACAGGCGTCCAAACTGCAGATCTAGGTCAACTTCTCCATGAACCCTTACCCTGTCTCCTGTGGCTGTTCGAACGACCAATCCATTTTGGCTTTTATCAACTCTTATTCCTGATAAAAATCCGGGTCGCACTATTGATGACGTGGCACCTGTGTCGATAGTGAAGATACATCTCCTTTTGTTTGCATAGCCATCCAAAAGCAGACTACTCGGGACTCTTCTAATCTGGGAAACCCGTATCTCTCTGGGGGCACCGTGTTCACCAGCCAGCACAGCCCCCAAGGTGCTGGCTATCTTTAGTTTTCCTGCGGCTCTTCAGTCGTTGCGGCATTTACTCTCTCAAGGCTCCGCTGCCGACAGTTTCGCTTAATATGCCCTGTTTTGCCGCACTTATAACAACGAATCACCTTCCTTGACTGTTCATCGCTCTGTTCTCTTTCCTGCTTCCTTGGAGCATCTGGTTTTGTCATCAACTGGCTTATCATTTTGTGCATATCAGCCATCAAAGATTCCATATTTGATTTTTCTAAACGGTCCTCTTCTTCTACCTTCATGGTTCGTACTCTCGGACGTGCAGTCTCTTTGTAAGCGGCTTCAACCTCGAGGGCATGGATCAAGGCTTCACTACCAGTCTTATCTCGGGATAATCTAAGGACTCGCCTGATCTCCTCATCTCTTATACCATCGATGAAAGTACCAACTGTTAATTGTTCCTGGAATTCTTTGGGCGCATCCGGGTAAGCCAGGTATGTCAGTCGCTCAACAGCTGCTTCAAAATCTTGTAAACTTTCCCCAGTCTTTTGTGTGCGTGATTTGAGCTGAGTCCTGTATACTTGGGCGAGGTGTTGGTCGCCATATCTTAGATCTAGTGCAGCTTCCAAAACTTTAAAATTCCGTTGCTGCGTCACTGGGATACTCTGAAGCAACTCTGAGGCTTGGCCCCTTAATGCTAGCACCAATGCCATAGCTTTGTCTTCATTACTCCAATTGTTTGCGTATGCCGCTGCCTCAAATTGTCTTTTATAGGTTGACCAAGAAGTTTGACCATCAAAGGAAGGCGGTTGTAATCGAGGACCTGACGATGATAATACCAGTTGGCCTCCTTGTTCTCTTAACAGTCGCTTAAGTCGCTCTACCTCTCCTTCAACTGCACGAAATTTTCCTTCTATATCGGTAACTTTCCCTTCAACGCCAGTAACTTTTACTTCAACGCCAGTAACTTTTTCTTCGACACCAGTAACTTTTTCTTCGACGCCAGTAACTTTTTCTTCAACGCCAGTAACTTTTCCCTTAATGTCACTAATTTCTCCTTCGACGTTACCAACTTTTTGTTCAACTTTATCTACTTTTTCCTTGACTTCATTAGTGGCTGACAGGATAGCATCTTGTTGCACCTGTATAATTTTTCTCAATTCTTCCTTTTCTTCTTGTCGTTTTCTTTCTTGTTCTTCCTTTTCTTCTTGACGTCTTCTTTCTTTTTCTTCTTCACGTCTCTCCTGTTCTTCTTTTTCTTTCTGACGTCGTCTTTCTTTTTCTTCTTGACGTCTTTCTTGTTCTTCTTTTTCTGCCTGACGTTTCCTTTCTTTTTCTTCTTCGCGTCTCTCTTGTTCTTCTTTTTGGTCTAGCATCATTTTTCTAAATTGCTCGAACATGTCTTGCATTTGCTTTTCGGCAGCCATGCTTCTTGTTTCCATCCAAACAATTAACTCGAAACAGCACGAACAAGTCTTATTTAAAGTCTATATCGCTTCTCAGTTGAAACCACTTAAAAACTACACTAATTTCTAAACAGAATGTCCCAGAAATTTCCTCACACTAGCACAAATAAGTCTCGTCTAATGTCTATATCACTTTCCAGTTCGACTCACTTCAATATCTCCAGTGGTTTCCAAATAGAACACTATGGAACTTCGTCGAATTCTTCAGAAATTCTGTTGCAATTCCGCTTCCGACACCAATTGTAACGTGTTTACAATTTTCAGTAAACACTTTGTGGATTCCAAATAACTTGCAACAAGAATTTTCACAAACCACTGATTTATTTAATCACTAAAATTACACTAGCAAATACTTAAAAATCACACAACTAATAATAACTTAATCTAATATAATTTCACTACTTTGAAAACACTAAGCACTTTACTTTTCTTCTTAAACTTGTCAACTCTTGTCTAACCTAAAAACCCTCTTGTCTGTTTACTTCACTAAACTGCATACTTCACTCAACTGAACTGTTCCCCCATCTGCTGGAGTCACCTCTTTATATACACACTTGGAATCCTTCTAGAACTTTTTTTCTAGAATTCTCCATAATTTTCTACCATGTAATAGATGATTGTTCGTCAATTGGCTCATAGACGGCGCCACCCTACTAGTCAGGGAAGTAACTAAGCTTCTGAGGAAAACTTTGAACATGAACTTAATCACATCTTTCCTTGTTAGAGGGCAGCACATAACAGTATGTTCTACTACTATACTGTTTTGGTGAATTACCTATTAAAACCATCAGGAGCTATTGAAGTTAAAAAAAAAAAATGTTTGAGAACCTCCTTCAACTTGCATGACCCTCTTCCATATGTAAGGAGACAACCCTACACGGGGTTTGAATCTCAAGCTTGGAAACGTTTTCGTATGAGACCCATCAATATGTTTAGTGTCTGAGGACCACTTCTTTCACAAAACACTCGAATCCACTAATCAATGAGGATTTTGAAACCATATTAGCATCATTGGTAGATGATTAGAACTGGTTTACAGTTCAAATTATCCCCTGATATGACTAACATGTTTAGCACAATATGCGTCAAGTAGTGTATTTGAGTGTAGTTGATCAAAAGTGTTTTAGTATTCTGTAAAAAGGGTTATCAAACGATAAATGTATTGATTTGTGTAAAGTGAGTTTGAAGTAGCCCCTGAACATGCACAGCGACTTCGGATTTTGAAAAAATATAAATAAATATAAATTCTCTACTTTCTTATTTCACTGCTCGTACACTCTGAAGGGATAATACCATTTGGGTTTTTCAATTTGGTTTCATAACCTTCCAGTAAATGTTTCATGAACGTTTTCAGTACGTCGAGTGAACAAAACGGAAAGACTTTGTATAATACAAAAAGTAATGACTGGCCTATATATAGTATGAAGGAGAATGGAAGGCATATGACACTTAAAATACTGAATGAAGAACTAAAGGCAAAAGGAATAATTGGCATTTCCAAAGCAAGCTTAGGGCGACTCTTAAAGACGTGGATTTAAAAATAAAATGGAAAATAATCAATGCTATCTCTGTCGACTTAGTAACGTCGTCCATAACCGCATTAGCTTTTTGAGAAGTTATATTAATAACCTTCAAAGCGAATGTCCTCTTGAATTTGTGTGTCTGGACGAAACGTGGATTTTTTCAAAGGGGGCCTTGAAAAGAACGTGGCAGGATGAAAATGTAAAAAGCTGTAGAAAGGGCCACGAAAATACTGGGAATAGATTTGCAATAGTACATGCCGGTAATAGAAATAGTTTTGTAGAAAATGCTAGCCAAATATTTTCAATAGTCAAAAGTACTGACTATCATGATTCTAACAGTGACTCTTTCGAAAAATGGATTTTCGAAAAACTAATACCTATGTTAGAAGAACCATTGATAATTGTTATGGATAATGCATCATACTATAGTGCACTGGTAGAGAAAATACCGAACACTTCATGGACAAATACAGAATTACAAGAGTGGCTAAAGAACAAAAATATTGAATACAAGACAAGATCTGTAAATAGTATTATGATCGACACATTGGTGAAAATGGACACAACAATGAAAATGTGCTAAAAGAGCTACCCCTGAAGCCTGGGCAAACTGTATACGATACACTGAGAAATTAATCAGGCAAGACTTTGAAGGAGAAGTACGTTATGATGAAACACCCACACTGTTGTTCATTTTTATTTCAATAATAACTATTTACCACTATTTAATAATCTTAATTCTTTTTTTTTTAATTTCATTATTTACTTCCATTTTCTAATGGAGAATTATTTTGTTTAATTTTAGATTAATCTATTTGAGAGTCTTAGACCATACGCTTCTCGTGACACACACGCCATAAACGCTGAGATCGACTTTAGCAGACTATATCGCCAAGCTGGTAAAAATTAGTCAACAATCAATTAGACATAACACTGGTTGGACATAATAATCTTTTATATTACTTATTTCATTGGGAAACAGGGGTGAGGTCACTTTTAGGTGGCAACTAACTGAAAATACTCTATATGGCTTCACCAGTGGATTGGCATATAAATGTATACCAGGGCAGTTTTAGTAAATTGACTGTTTTATTACTCTGTCATATATTTTAAAGCAATACTTTAATTATTGATAACATCGTTATTAAGAACTTCATTATTTTTGCTTTGCAAAATTTAAAAACAACCAAATTATTTCACCTACATGCATTCTAAGTAATTTTATTTTAAATCAAATATAACACCACATGCTAGAGTTAGTTGTTCACTATATCACATGTAGGGTACTAAATTCTTTTTTTATAATACAACATCATTATTATAATTTTTCAAAATTAATTCCACGTCAGATATGGAAAGATATTACAGTATCCATAATGTTACGTCTATTATTTTATTAATTTTGTTACATTTTCAAACTATTTTCAAATATGCCGAAGGTGGAGTTGGTATTGTGAGATATTTTTTATTTATGCTGGATGCAGAAATAGACCGATAAAGAAAAGTGAAGCGGTATTTAGCACTGGATATATAATTCGGCAAAATCGACAGACATCCCGAAAAACAAATATTTGGCCTTTGTTTGCGAATGCCTGCATTGTATTTCAGTGTAATAAATTCAAGTAAGTTATATTTAATTTAATGCAATTCTGAATTAAATATATATTTATTATTTCAAAGTATATTTTGTAACACATGACTACAAGTCGTCCAGGTTAATTCGTTTAATATCTAATATATCAGATTCTTCATGTGCCATCATCCTCAAAATGATATATAGATTATTTGAAATAAAAACTACTGTTATTATAAAACATTGTTTTCTCTCTTCTCATAGGGGAATTGTCTAATTTATCTTTACATAAGTTTTAATTGATTTAGCTTTATTAATGCATTAGCTGATCAGAATTAAATCAAAATTATATGTATATATAGAGAGTTTTCATATTAGATTTTGAATGTTATATTTTTTTTTTTTTTTATACATTTATTTAACGTCGGCCTATTTCCGCTACTGAGGCCTAACACCGATGCCTGTAGACGAGCTACCCCCAACCAGGAATTTTGCCGAACCTCTTCCCTTAAGAAGAGTAGGGATCTTTTACTTGCCTAACATTTAATAGACAAGGGACCGACGGCTTTACATCCCCTCCGAAGGATGGTATATCTCCTATACAACCCTCGCCTAAGGTTGTATAGCTTCCGCGCATACACTGATATACAAGCCGCTGGAAGATGTGTGAGGCGAGAACGCGGTTTCCGTTGGAATGGTCACCCATCCAAGTACTAACTGCGCCTGTCGTTGCTTTACATCGCATACTGAAGTATGTACATAGTAAAGACGCACCTACGCTCGCCCCCTTGAATGTTATATGATATAGTTATTGCTAGAAACCCAAAAAAAGCATTTTGAACTCTGTATGTTTTTACATTTTTGAAATCGTTACATTTTGAATGTATTCATACTCCTTTGAGACAATTATACAAGGTTGTGGGAATAATAATTCAAATTTTAATTACCAATGTAGATGTCTGTGAAAATGGTAAAATTATTTTTGTTCCAATATAATTCATACTAAAAGTATAGAAAAAGTCAATATGTCCAAAAGTACATTGTTCAAGGTGCTCTGAATTCATTGAAATCACATTTCTTCTTAACTGTTTGTAATGTGTAGTCATTACCGACAGAAATAGCAATTATTCTGAGGAATTTATCAATATTATCTAAATTTTTAGGGCCAATTTCCCGTAAAATCGGAAGTGAAAAGACAAGTATGGCAGATAGGACTCGAAACCTTGGAAATCATACCTAATTTTGTCATATAAAATTTCATCCCGAGAACTTTAAAACTATGGAATTTACAGGGGTAACCCACTGTTCATTAACATCTGATCAAATATTCATTTTATTTATTAAAACTTCCAGAATTGCCCAAGAAACAAAAAAAAATCATTACTGTAATTTTTCAGTTTATCTGCTTTTCCGACGTTTTCCATATTCATAGCTGCAGTTCTTCATATTTTTTAGTATACTTACATAATTCATCTTTTGTTAATCTACATGAAAACATCATATTATAATGAGACTAAATACTAAACTAACACAACAGATTTATAGGCGTGACCATCTTGTTTGGATTGTTGGAAAAGGTTCAAAATTAGATGTTGGAAATACTTTAAAGGCATCTCTTGGAAAAGTCATTGAATTAGTTTTTTTTATGGAATTTGATGAGTAACTGACTGAATTAAAAATATGTTTATTTATATTCTAACAAGGACGGCTTTCTGCATCCACATTGGTTTATTCCAGTTTTAAGTATTAATGTAGCAAGGTTTCTTTTATACCTATTTCTTCGAAATTGTCATTTGTATTATACAACATTGATATTTCTTTAGTTATACTAAAGCTGAATCATTCCATAATGTGAGTAAAGAAAAACACATGCAGCTAACGTTAGAAGAAACAAATGTAATTTTTGATGTTAAATTAATAGAAAAAAAAAACAAAATCACAACACATATATATGTAATTATCTTACGTCTAGACAATCTCGGCGTTACATGAATGTGAATATTATCTCCTGGAGACGCAGAAACTATAAAGTAAAAAAAAAAACATTACAAATTTACAATATTTATTAAAAATTCTCAAAATACATTCATACTTAAAGTTTATCAAAAATTATGTTTATTCAACTCTAAACTATACATATTGTATACTTATACTAAATGTCACTATAGTTTTAGAGTTGACAAATTTAATTTTATGAATTAAAAAATTTAATTAGAGTAGGCTTTGAAGTTTATGTAAATTCTATGAATAAATCGGGATACATCACCAAATGTTGATTGTTTTTGAAAATCCATGCGTGCATACTTAAAATAATAACATAATAAAATAGATAATAAACATGACTTTTTAAACTGTCAATTTACTGGCAAATTTTTTCTAGTAAAAATTATGTATTTTTAAATCCCAGCAAAATTTTAAAAACTAAAAATGTAAAATCAATAATCATGATAGAGGGATTTAACATACATAACAATGACATCTGGCGGTAGTAAATAGTATTTGTAAGGCATACTTTTGTCACGCTGTAAAAGCTTGGTTTTGTATTTTGCTGTGTATATAATAATTTGTTCAGTTTACAGTTGCCAAAATTAATCTAATTTAAATACTCTATTTTATTATTTATTTCCAAAGTCATATAGAAAATTTATTTGGTAACTTGGAACTGTACGTACAAGAATTCATTACTTTTTGTTGACTCATTCTCGGAAGGAAATAATTTAAACCCTCCTTCACCATAAAGTTTTGTATAAACAACAACTGAGTGATATCTTGGCATTTTATGTAAACTGGAAATGGAAGAAACATTGTTGAGTCAGGTTTTGTTTATGTGGAAGTTTTTGGTTGCTGATACTATCTGCTTATGTACGAAGGTTTTTTAAAATTGGTTTATTTAATTGGATTTTATGGTATCAACATTAAATGCCCATAAGCTCTCCTGACAACAGCAAGGAAACTCGTTGCTATTGTCTCCTAGTAGCTAGAAATCAAATTAAAAAAACGAGATACAAGTTGTGGAAATTAAAATCATGATACCACATATAACAGCATTGTGATATAGATTGAGTAAACTCGGTTGATTGTTGGTATATCCATTTTAGGTGTTTTTGTAATTTGTTTCAAAATTTGGAAACAAAAAAGTCTAGTTCCAAAATTATATAATAATTGCGTAAACACCGTACCAATGTGATATATATCAATATAAACAATGAGCATTACTTATGATTATCATAACCTATGACAAAATAGAACCCCTAATAAAAAAACTAGTTGAAAGATATAAACACTTAATTGAAGATTATTTGTCCATTTATACACCTTCCCGTGGTCCACCCACTAAATGGTTCAATATTGATCAACGTCAAATGAGAGATAGATCGTCCAATTTAAAAATTGATCTGTAATATTACAAGAGATCCAAATGACACAAATACCTTCCATAGTACACGCAAGGTATAAAAGCTATACAAATGCCAAAAAAGTATATTTTAATTAGTTTCTTGTAAATTCCAGTAATAAAGTCAAAGCTAGCTCGTATGTTATGAACTTTGAGAGAAGAAATATTACTAAAACATCCTTAGAATCTAATATAATTTGTAATGACTTCAGTACTTGTTTTGCAGCTGTAGCTGAGAATATTGTTATGTGCTGCCCTCTAACAAGGAAAGATGTGATTAAGTTCATGTTCAAAGTTTTCCTCAGAAGCTTAGTTACTTCCCTGACTAGTAGGGTGGCGCCGTCTATGAGCCAATTGACGAACAATCATCTATTACATGGTAGAAAACTCTGTAGAATTCCAGAAAATTGTGGTACATTTCTATGGGTGTATATAAGGAGATGAATCCAGCAGATGGGGGAACAGTTCAGTTGAGTGAAGTAAACAGACAAGAGAGTTTTTAGGTTAAACAAGAGTTGACAAGTTTAAGAAGAACAGTAAAGTGCTTAGTGTTTTAAAAGTAGTGAAATTATATTAGATTAAGTTATTATTAGTTGTGTGATTTTTAAGTATTTGCTAGTGTAATTTTAGTGATTAATAAAATCAGTGGTTAGTGAAAATTCTTGTTGCAAGTTATTCGAATCCACAAAGTGTTTACTGAAAATTGTAAGCACGTAACAATTGGTGTCAGAAGCGGAATTGCAACAGAATTTCTGAAGAATTCGACGAAGTTCCATAGTGTTCTATTTGGAAACCACTGGAGATATTGAAGTGAGTTGAACTGGAAAGTGATATAGACATTAGACAAGATCTATTTGTGCTAGTGTGAGGAAATTTCTGGGACATTCTATTTAGAAATTAGTGTAGTTTTTAAGTGGTTTCAACTGAGAAGCGATATAGACTTTAAATAAGACTTGTTCGTGCTGTTTCGAGTTAATTGTTTGAATGGAAACAAGAAGCATGGCCGCCGAAAAGCAAATGCAAGACATGTTCGAGCAATTTAGAAAAATGATGCTAGACCAAAAAGAAGAACAAGAGAGACGCGAAGAAGAAAAAGAAAGAAAACGTCAGGCAGAAAAAGAAGAACAAGAGAAACGACGCCAAGAAGAAAAAGAAGAACAAGAAAGACGTCAAGAAGAAAAAGAAAGACGACGTCAGAAAGAAAAAGAAGAACAGGAGAGACGTGAAGAAGAAAAAGAAAGAAGACGTCAAGAAGAAAAGGAAGAACAAGAAAGAAAACGACAAGAAGAAAAGGAAGAATTGAGAAAAATTATACAGGTGCAACAAGATGCTATCCTGTCAGCCACTAATGAAGTCAAGGAAAAAGTAGATAAAGTTGAACAAAAAGTTGGTAACGTCGAAGGAGAAATTAGTGACATTAAGGGAAAAGTTACCGACGTTGAAGGAAAAGTGACTACAGTCGAAGAAAAAGTTACTGGCGTTGAAGAAAAAGTTACTGACGTTGAAGGGAAAGTTACCGATATAGAAGGAAAATTTCAGGTAGTTAAGGGGGAGGTAGAACAACTTAAGCGACAGTTAGGAACGCAAGGAGGCCAACTAGTATTATCATCGTCAGGCCCTCGATTACAACCGCCTTCATTTGATGGTCAAACTTCTTGGTCAACCTATAAAAGACAATTTGAGGCAGCGGCATACGCAAACAATTGGAGCAATGAAGACAAGGCTATGGCATTGGTGCTAGCATTAAGAGGTCAAGCATCAGAGTTGCTTCAGACTATCCCAGTGACGCAGCAACGAGATTTTAAAGTTTTGGAGGCTGCACTAGATCTAAGATATGGCGACCAACACCTCGCCCAAGTATACCGGACTCAGCTCAAATCACGCACACAAAAGGCTGGGGAAAGTTTACAAGATTTTGAAGCAGCTGTTGAGCAACTGACATACCTGGCTTACCCGGATGCGCCCAAAGAATTCCAGGAACAATTAACAGTTGGTACTTTCATCGATGGCATAAGAGACGAGGAGATCAGGAGAGTCCTTAGATTATCTCGAGATAAGACTGGTAGTGAAGCGTTGATCCGTGCCCTCGAGGTTGAAGCCGCTTACAAAGAGACTGCACGTCCGAGAGTACGAGCCATGAAGGTAGAAGAGGGCCATTTAGAAAAATCAAATATGGAATCTTTGATGGCTGACATACACAAACTGTTAAGCCAGTTGATGACCAAACCAGATGCTCCAAGGAAGCAGGAAAGAGAGCAGAACGATGAACAGCCAAGGAAGGTGAATCGTTGTTATAAGTGCGGCAAACCAGGGCATATTAAGCGAAACTGTCGGCAGCGGAGCCCTGAGCAAGTAAATGCCGCAATGACTGAAGAGCCGCAGGAAAACTAAAGATAGCCAGCACCTTGGGGGCTGTGCTGGCTGGTGAACACGGTGCCCCCAGAGAGATACGAGTTTCCCAGATTAGAAGAGTCCCGAGTAGTCTGCTGTTGGATGGCTATGTAAACAAAAGGAGATGTATCTTCACTATCGACACAGGTGCCACGTCATCAATAGTGCGACCCAGATTTTTATCAGGAATGAAAGTTGATAAAAGCCAAAATGGATTGGTCGTTCGAACAGCCACAGGAGATAAGGTAAGGGTTCATGGAGAAGTTGACCTAGATCTGCAGTTTGGACGCCTGTGTTTTAGTCATAGGGTTATCGTGGCTGACATCACTGATGATTTCATTTTGGGGCTGGATGTTATGGGAGTACAAGATCAATTTATACTTGACGTGGTAGAACGAGTCCTAAAGATTGGAAATGAAGAATTTATTTTATCAACAGCAAATGACCGATTTCGAAAAGTGAGGCTACTAACGGCTGAGACAATCAAGATTCCTGCTCGTTCAGAACAAATAATCGAGGCCATTCTGGAAGGAAACTCTGGTGGATACCGTGTTGGCCTTGTTGAAAAAGATGATTCAATTAAGACAGAAAACGTAGTCTTAGCAAGAACTCTAACCCGGACAAAAGACAAAATTCCAATTAGAGTGGCTAATTTAAATTCCCACTCAGTGACTTTCAAGGAAGGCGAGGCAATAGGATCCTACGAACCAGTCCAGTGGATAGCAAGGTGCGAGGAGCAAGGGGAGAAATGTTCGTCAACCAGCGTAGACAGGGAAGTTGTGACTTTGTTGAGTTCCCAGTTTGAACACCTATCTGAGGATGAACGTAGAGAGGCAATCAAGTTTTTGGAAAAAGAAAGTACGGTATTTGCCAAAAACACAGACATCCTCACGAAAACTGATATAGTACAGCATCGGATAGACACTGGTGATTCAGCCGCAATCCGCCAACAACCTAGGAGGTTGCCACTAGCTAAACAGGAAGAAGCTGCTGCGATGGTTCAAAAGATGCTACAAGATGGAGTAATTGAGGAATCAACCAGTCCCTGGTCATCACCGGTAGTTTTAGTTGCCAAGAAGGATGGAACTTTGAGATTTTGTGTCGACTACCGGAAGCTGAATGATGTTACGAAGAAAGACAGCTATCCACTACCACGAATTGACGATACATTAAGTACGCTGGCAGGGTCACGATGGTTTTCAACTCTAGACCTTCGAAGTGGGTATTGGCAGGTGGGACTTCACCCTGACGACAAGGAAAAGACTGCCTTCTCAACAGGTAGTGGTTTATATCAATTCACCGTGATGCCTTTTGGACTTTGCAATGCGCCAGCTACTTTTGAAAGATTGATGGAATTTGTACTCCGAGGACTAACTTGGAAGACGTGCTTAGTTTATCTTGATGACGTAATGGTTATGGGACGAAACTTCAGGGAACATTTGGAAAATCTTCAAGAAGTATTTGGGAGAATCAGAAATGCACACCTAAAGTTGAATCCAAAGAAGTGTCTGCTATTCCAAAAAGAAGTGAAATTCCTTGGACATGTCGTATCTTCGGAGGGAATACAGACAGACCCGGACAAGATCTCTGCCGTGCGTGATTGGCCAAGACCTTCAAATGTACACGAATTACGAAGCTTTCTTGGCCTCTGCACTTACTATAGACGTTTTGTGGAAGGATTTGCGGATATAGCAAAGCCACTACACCAGCTAACGGAGGAGAAAGTTAAATATCAGTGGACACCGGAGTGTGAAACATCATGGAAGAAGCTGAAAGCAGCATTATGCAGTACTGTGCTAGCATATCCCCAACCAAAGGGCCTCTATATTCTTGACACGGATGCTAGCAACTCCGCAATTGGATGTGTACTATCTCAAGTCCAAAATGGAGAGGAAAAAGTAATCGAGTATTTCAGTAAGGTACTGTCCAAACCAGAGAGGAATTATTGTGTAACAAGGAAGGAACTATTGGCCATTGTTAAGTCCGTGGATCATTTTCACAAGTACCTCTATGGTCAACATTTCAAAATCAGGACCGACCATGCTGCATTAAAATGGCTACTGCAGCTGAAAACCCCAGAAGGTCAACTGGCTCGCTGGATAGAAAGACTGCAGCAATATGACCTCACAATCGAACACCGACCTGGAAAGTCTCATAAAAATGCAGATGCTCTGTCAAGAAGACCGTGCAAAGATGACTGCAAGCACTGCTATCGGGTTGAAAAAGCACAGGGCACGGTAATAGTAAACACAGTTCAGGTAGATGTTCCAGATGATTGGACAAAGGAAGTTCTAAGACGAGAACAAATGGATGACAGCGTAATTGGTCCTATATTAAGGGCAAAAGAAAAAGGAACGCGACCGGAATGGAAGGATGTTTCGGACAAAAGTGTGGAGCTGAAGGCATTGTGGGCACAATGGGACTCCCTTAAGGTTATAGATGGGCTATTAAAGAGAGCATGGGAAAGTCGAGATGGGAAGGAAGTTACCATGCGTCTGGTGATACCCAGCTGTCGGATCCCAAAAGTACTTCAGGAAATACATGATGGAGTGTCCGGGGGACATTTTGGTATGAATAAGACATTGGCTAAAGTACGGGAACGATTTTATTGGATAAGTAGCCGTCAAGATGTGGAAGCTTGGTGCCGCAAATGCAAGGCTTGTGCAGCTACCAAAGGGCCACAGACGAAGAGCAGGGGCCAAATGAAGCAATATAACGTCGGAGCTCCTTTTGAGAGGATTGCTATAGATGTAGCGGGCCCATTCCCAGTGACAGATGATGGGAATAAATACATCCTGGTCGCTATGGACTATTTTAGTAAATGGCCGGAAGCCTATGCCATTCCGAATCAGGAAGCAGTTACTGTTGCTCGAGTTTTGGTGGATAACCTTGTATGCCGATTTGGTGTACCCCTGGAGCTACATTCCGATCAAGGGAGAAACTTTGAGTCGGGGGTATTTCAGAAAATTTGTGAGTTGCTGGGCATTCACAAGACTCGGACAACCCCTCTTCATCCCCAGTCAGATGGAATGGTGGAACGACATAATAAAACCATGAAGGAACATCTTTCTAAGGTAGTTCACAAGAACCAGCGAGATTGGGATAGACATATACCATTTTTCTTAATGGCATACAGGGCTGCCATTCATGAGACGACTAAACAGACACCGGCTCGTGTAATATTTGGGCACGAGATCAGACTGCCATGTGATTTGATGTTTGGTACACCAGATAAGAAGCCACTGTCCGTGGATGACTACGCAGACGAAGTTAGTCAACAGCTGAGGAATGTCCACGAATTGGTTCGAAACCAAGTTAGCATAGCTAGTGACAGAATGAAGGCTCGCTATGACCGGAAGGGAACGTCAGCAGGATTCAAGGAGGGCGATCTGGTTTGGCTATATAACCCACAGCGAAAGAAGGGAAAATCTCCGAAGCTTCACCCACCCTGGGAAGGACCGTATTCAGTCATCACTCGGATCAATGACGTTGTTTACCGAATTCAACGTAGTAAGAAGTCCAAGATGAAGATCGTGCACTTGGATAGGTTGGCGAAGTATGAAGTATGTTGGGGAATCTGAATTGCCTGACCGGGACGTTCAGGCTTAAGGAGGGAGCAGTGTTATGTGCTGCCCTCTAACAAGGAAAGATGTGATTAAGTTCATGTTCAAAGTTTTCCTCAGAAGCTTAGTTACTTCCCTGACTAGTAGGGTGGCGCCGTCTATGAGCCAATTGACGAACAATCATCTATTACATGGTAGAAAACTCTGTAGAATTCCAGAAAATTGTGGTACATTTCTATGGGTGTATATAAGGAGATGAATCCAGCAGATGGGGGAACAGTTCAGTTGAGTGAAGTATGCAGTTTAGTGAAGTAAACAGACAAGAGAGTTTTTAGGTTAAACAAGAGTTGACAAGTTTAAGAAGAACAGTAAAGTGCTTAGTGTTTTAAAAGTAGTGAAATTATATTAGATTAAGTTATTATTAGTTGTGTGATTTTTAAGTATTTGCTAGTGTAATTTTAGTGATTAATAAAATCAGTGGTTAGTGAAAATTCTTGTTGCAAGTTATTCGAATCCACAAAGTGTTTACTGAAAATTGTAAGCACGTAACAATATCATAAATTCAATTAACAATTTAAGCAGCGTCGCAGCTGATATTCTTAATAATTTACAGAAGTCGTGCTTCTCTTTTCTTAAACACACTACTCCTCAGAAAATAATAAATGTAGTTTTATTTTCAAAAAATTCTTCTCTTGATGTATATGGAATTAACAGTGCTATGTTGCAGGCAACCATTCATATTATAGCTGTGCCGCCATGTAATATCATTATGCCTGTTTGAACAATGTCTTATTCCACAGATGCATTCAAAATAATTTAAGTTATACTGCTTGTTAAAAAATATGACACAACTGTTATTAACAATTGTCGCCCACGTAAGATAGATTTACCCATTTTTGAAAACATTCAAGAAATCTTAGTAAAATCTAAACTATCTAATTGAGTTGAACTCTTTAACTATAAGTACTCAAACTGTTAGAGGATAGTGATGACATTGGTAGGCATGTTATTGTAGGAACATTTCAGACCATTAAAAATATTTACATTCACAGATAAAAAACGAGACATGTAGGGGAATTTATATTGTAAGTAGGTTATATTACTAAAAAATATCACAGAACGAACGTATCTCCACAGCAGAAATTTCGCTTGGCATGTCAAAGATAGTGGTTCAATCCTGACACGTGCAGTTTTTTTTTTTTTTTTTTTAATTGCATTTTGAAATATTAGTGGCTTCAATACACCCCTTTCCTTGTGTTCCCTTAGTATTCTATACACACTTGTACAAAAACACCTATGAACAGGGAATAGTATGAATAAAATGTAAAAATTTGTACATTTAAAAAGCATGAAATATTAATAGAGGAATTATGTAATAAATTACATGCTGTTACTGAGGTGTTGCGCTAAGCAAACCGTATTAATATCTGGATTAGTTTTAAATACTTCGCCACATTCTTGATACATCACTGCTTCTCTTCGATGGAAAGGGGAACGTTTTACTTATACTTATTCACTCATATCTTTTAATTATAGCTATACGTTGTGGGGAAATTCCAATATCTCGCAAAAGGTTTTGTATTACAGGAATGAACAATTAGAATTATTAGGAAATATCAATTTTCTGAAGCATTGCAAACCCTAATTTAAAAACCTTGGCATAATGTCTTTACCTAGTCTATATATTTTTAACTACTTAATTAATAGATATGCACAAAATAAAGAACACTTTCCTACACATTCGGATATTCACACTTACAATACAAATAAACATAAATTGATTAACCCTAGACTTAGATTGACTAACAGCCGTATGCATAGTCATTCGCCAGCGACTCGCTGAACGTTCGCTGTTCGCCAGATCAGAATTTCATCGCATAGTCGGTCGCCGATGACATCACACATGCGCATTTAAATAAGTTTTGGCGAAGCGGTGGCGACGCGCTGGAGATGGTCAGTAGCATCTCCCAGAGATTATCTGTATACGTTTCAGTAAGAAATAATCAAATTTAATTTGTTTTCGAGAATATACTAGCAATGAATCGCGATTTAGATATGTTTTATGATGCGAATAGAGATATTATAGATTTAGAAATATACATCCCACACCGGTAAGTAGTTAACATTTTGTAATAAAACAAATTCAAATTGAACTAAAAAAATATTGTAGATATATTCGGGATATGGAAAATCCAATGGAAATATATACCGAAGTTGAATTTAAAAAACGATTTCGATTTGGGAAAGGTGTGGTACGCAATGTTTTGTTGGCAATGGTAGTGGATCAGAAACCTATTACCAACAGGGGGTTGCCTGTTTCTTTATTAATAGGTGTTCTTTTAACATTGCGTTTTTACGCAAGTGGCAGTTTTCAGGTAATTATAATTTTTTTATTATGTTGTTTCTATGTACAGGGTGTCCCTAAAGAGTAACTGTTCATTCTTTGGACAATTTTAAGAAATTTTGTATAACATAATATGTTAAAAGTGTTTTCCTTACCGAGTTAGGAAGGATCAATATTCAGTTAGGGGATTAATTCTACGTACCTGTTAGAAACAGATTTGCAAAATATATTTTTTTACAATAAACCATAGAATGTTTCGACATTTTAGGGGCGTTCTCTACATACGTATTTTTACAATTGCAGATAGTTTGTGGAGACCTAAGGGGGTTCAATCAAGCAACTGTTAGCCGTGTTATAACAAGAGTTACCCGAAGAATTGCAGCACAAAGCCGAAATTATATAAAATTCCCAGATAATGAGGAAAATTTACAGGAAAGTCAAAGGAAGTTCCGCAGAATTGCAAATTTTCCTAACGTCACGGGGTGCATTGGCTGCACCCATGTTTCTATTACTAACCCGGGAGGACCTTATGCGGAAGTTTTCCGAAACAGAAAGAGAACATTTTCAATTAATGTACAGGCGGTAGTTGGTCCTGATTTAGAAATATACGACATTGTTGCGCTATATCCAGGAAGTTACCATGACAGTCATATTTTTGATAGAAGTTCTGTAAAAGGTAAATTTCAACGAAGGGAACTTCCGGGATATTTGCTTGGTGATGTCGGATATCCCTGCTTGACATACCTTTTAACGCCTTTTCGAGAAACGCGTACTCCAGGTGAAGCACGATATAACCGAGCGCAGATAAAAAGGAGGAATACCGTAGAGCAATTCTTCGGTGTTTTCAAGCGCCTATTTCCTTGTTTGTCTCGTGGGCTTGGTAATAATGTATCTACCTCCTGTTATATTATTGTTGCTTGTGCTGTTCTTTACAATATTGCTGTTACTTATCCTGAAATTGAAGATCTTGTACAAGCTAACGATAACAACGAAATTCCAGTAATTCCTTTCCATGGCCGTGCAAGAAATGAACAGTTATTAGGTTACCTTATGAGGGCAAATGTAGTTCATAATAATTTTAATTAAAATAATACATTGAAAAAGGTAAATAGGCCAAAGTAGATTCATAAACCCAATTTAATCGTGAAACAGTAAAGAAGATGAAGGTAAAATATAAAAGTACCTCAAAGGTAAGATTTATTTTTACTAATGACCGCTGATTAAAAACTGTATACTAACTATTTTAACGTATTTTTGGTTGTAATATTTCTATTTTAGCCTACAGAACCACTGTTTGAATTTGTGATTTTTCGTTTTATTGAATACAATATGATTTTATTTTATAGATAGGTACTACAATAAAATATAACATTTTTTAAATAAACTTCTGCATTTGTTTTATTTTTGGCTCCTCCTGCAGCATTATCAGTCGTAATTTGTTTCAATTTTGCCTCCTCCTGTAGCATTACTAGTCTGGCAGCCTCTTTCCTATAGAGTGCCTCGTCCATGCGTACCTTATGCAGCTGGTCCAGTTGTGCCTCTTCTTTTTTTATTAACTGTAATCTGGCTACTGTTAACTCATTTAAATAGTTTCTGGGCTGTTTACGGTTGGTTCCTTTTTTGGCAGTTGCTGTATCTATAATGAATTAAAAAAAATTAAAATATGTACGTATAGCTATAACATAATAATAAATTAAATTACCTGCCACTGCCACTGGATTTCGATTTAAAGCAGATGGCGGATTAGCTGCCATTAAATTCCCATCTGAAGCAGATGGTGGATTAGCTGCGACCGGATTTCCATCTGAAGCAGATAATGGACCAGGGGTTGCTTACCTCATTAAAACATCATATAGTAAGGTTAGAAAATAAACTAACCTCCTGTATTTGTTAAATTAATTCCATCGGAATCAGCATCATTGTCTATCTCAAATTCAAGATATGGTATTAGATTATCTATTTCAGGCTGGGGAGAAGGCGGTGGTTTAGACGGTCCACCACCTGTGGCCATCAATTCATGCCTTTCCTCTGCCAGTACGGTTTTTCAATTTCTTTTTGTTTTATCCCACAATCTTTTTAATTGGATTATTGATCTCTGAAAATATGATAAACCCTGCATAAAAGATGTGTAACTAGAAATGCTATTTAATATTTAACTTTAAGACAGTATATATTTTATACAAGTCATCAATTTATTAAAAATCACAAAAGTACCTAGTTTATTTTGTGAAAAACACAAATTAAGAAATAAATCTCAATTTTTTTGTGTCTCCTGTATGTAATAATTTAAATAAATACATACTAGATTATTTAACAATTATAATTACCTTTTCATCCGCTACTGCATTATATTCATTGACTATTCTTTCCCATGCTGCCTTTTTTCTTGCAATGTTGTTAGCATCTGTCTTTTTGTCCTCAATTATTTGACACTCATCCTATTTATTTAATAACCAAATAAAAACACAATAAAAATACACTTCGTTAATCGCTAACCGACTAGAGAATGCACATGTTTGATGTAAACAAATGAATTGCGCATGATTAAGCCATCGGCGATCCGCCACAACGGAGAGCGATAGAAGGACGACTATGCAATGCAAATTATATTCCGTTCTTTCGCCAGCGAATCCTCCAGAGAATCGCCGAGATAAAGTTCAGCGAGTCGCTGGCGAATGACTATGCATACGGCTGTAAAACTGTGATAGTTTTGTGCTTTTAAAAAGCTAGTTCATTTTAATTTTTCTATGCCTTTGATTTATTATTTATACATGCACGCTGGTTACATTAGTTTATTTTCCGTTGATTGCAATTATACAATGCGGATTACCTCTTTTGAAAGAATATTTTTGGAAAACTCTTAAAATAACAGAACTTCATATAACCCTTATGCTCTATTTTACGATTTCGCACTAAATGTAAGATTAAGGTAATTATTATTTTAAAGTACCTGTGACATCAGATACACTTTATTAACATATGATAGCACATATAAATTTTTGTTTGTTATAAGTTTTTTGTTTGCATTTATGAACTGATTATTAATTGTTTAGCATTGTTAACATGCACATTCTTTAAATTTGCCATAACGGGACCTGGATATGAGATAGCCAAATCAAATTACCTTCCAGTTGTGGATTATGAAAGGGTTTGAAGTTTTTTTTGCATCAAATAAAAATATCAGATATTATAACTATAGACATTTGCACCACTAAAAATGTTTGCATGTTATTTATCAATGATAGTGTAGTACTACTGGACTCTTTTTGAAATATTCAAACTGGACAAAATATAATTTTTTAAATTCGTATCTTTTGGATACATGTATATCGTTGGAGCGACACCACTTTTTCATTGCCAATAATCTAATGTGTAAATATTGTCTCTCTTCGTAATGCCCGAGTAGCAGTCTATATCTAATACGTTCATTGTCAAATCTAATAAAATATCCTTGCTATTGTCAGATTGACGTTTAGAACAAGTGACTTTAAAAAATTCATTACTACATTAATAAAGCATTTTGAGCAAAATTTAGAAATCTTAAATATTTTTTTAGTTCTATTTTAATAAGCTTTATTGGTGTCTTATATATGGGGTATTATTAAATTTTAAAAATCTTGCCACAACCCTGTAAATGGAACTGTTAGGTAAGTACTTATTTTTTTGTGTGCACCTACCTACTTACCTACCTAAACATAGTAAAATGTACACATTTTAAATGATTTTGTTTATGTAGAGTACATTTTCAAAGAATTAGAATAATCCTCCACTTCATATCTCTTGATCTCCAGTTTCTTTGGTTGTACAGTGTTCGCATTAGCATCATTTTTTTCCTCAACAAGTCTTCTTTCAATAAGCTCCTAAGCATTTTTTTCGTCCGATGCATATAAAAAGAGATGAGGAAAAATATTTAAAAAAAGTCACTTTTTACAATACAATTTAAATGATGCCATATCTCAGGAACTCCAGTGGTGATGTCGCATTAGTCGGCCTTGAAGCTAACAAATTTGCCCATGTAGGCAATTCTTTTCTGTTTATAATTCTTGGGATGGGGTAGCCAGCTGTCATTTGTCAATTCCAAACCACACATAGACCGGTTTCAAACTTATATCTATATATATCAAGTGTGCTTCTAGAGGGCAGAAATATTAAAACATAATATTTCACTCGTCGCAAGCTCCTCTATAAAATCCTTATTTTACTATAAGGAATGTAACCAGACTGCAACCAACAGCTACTCTCCGTTCTATGTCCCCCGCCGAGCGCTGAATTACAAGTTACAAGCCTGGTACGTTAAGCGTAATAATCGCATATTACCAACGAAACGCTAATGCTTCGATTGCAACAAACACCAGCCGAAAGACTGATCCTACTTAAAGGAGCTCTCATGCCAGCCGTCCCATACCACTTGCAGACTGCAGTTTCGAGCTGTTGGCTCTCGTCAGTGCAAGGTAGGCATGTGACGAACGACATGAGGATCCCTTCACTATTTGGTACATCTCGGTATCTTTATGATAGCAACATGTAAAAAAGTAAGCAGGTGCCATCTAGCGGTCCAGTGTCTGTTGCAATCACAAATAAATTCCGTTGTCAACACTCTTGTAACCAGATCCCTCAGACTAACAGACAATCACAACAGACAATCCGAACTACGAACATTACAAGAAGCACTTCTACAAAATGGTTACGACAAAGGACATATAACGCGATCCATACACAAAGCACAAAATCCTTCCCAAATTCAACAGACAGAAACTTTTCCTCAGCAAAAAGCTTTCCTACCCTCACAGACAAAATTCCAAAAGTCCTGAAATCCAATAACATAAAAACCATAACAATTTCCAATTTAATCAGAACCCGAAAAGACCAAATACCTAATGATTCCCATGGTGTATACGAAATACCTTGCTCAAACCTATATTGGACAAACCAACAGACGGATTAACAATAGAATATCATCGTTTTGCAGTTAGAAAATCCGTTCCCACATCATCACTTGCCCAACACCGCCTTCTAACAGGCCATAATATAGACTTCGATAACACCAAAACCATAGCACCATCATTTTTCCAGAAACCACGAATCATCCGCAAAGCAATTGAGATTGAAAAACGTCCCAATTGTCTAAACAAAAGGGATGACGGTCATCGTCTTCCAGTCGCTTGGAAATCATTGATCTCCAGGCTAGCCCCACAATATTCATCCACAGCTCATAATCCTGATAGCAGCCGTTCTGCTCTGATGCCTCCATCAACAGACCCTCAACCCCCCACCACTCTCCCACCCACAGACAGCTTTCGTATTAATAACACTTCGTCCGATACTGCCAGCGAGTTCGCTCTAAGGAGTAGGCAGATTGAGGCCTTAGAGACGGATCGTGGTGAGATCTGGGGAGTAAGCAGATTGAGATCCCGGATCGAACCAGTTCCACGAACTCCTAGCATTATTTTCTTTGACAATTTTTACTTGACCCACTTTTTCTCTTGAAAATGGCTCCAAAACGGGAGCCGAAACGTCGAGATATTAACAATCTCAGACGCGGTTCAACCCGAGAACCTAGTATTTTTCATACCAACGACCGCGGAAGCTTCTCGGAATATATATATATATATATATATATATATATATATGTTGCAATCGACTTGTAATTCAGCGCTCGGCAGGGCACATAGCCCAGAGAGTAGCTGTTGGTTGCAGTCTGGTTACATTCCTTATAGTAAAATAAGGTTTTTGTAGAGGTGCTTGCGACTGAAATATTATGCTTTAAGTTTTAATATACATTTTATATATATATATATATATATATGTTTTCTTGCTTTACTGTACTGACCTGTCACAAATGTATCTTATATCAAGTTAACTGCCCGGCTAAATTTTGGAAATTAATCGAACAGGCCAACTGAATTTTTCCATTCTGCATTAATAGTAAACTTTTAATTTTCAAAAAATATGTATATTTTTTCTGAAAATACTACATTTTTTATTGCTGGACCATAGAACTGACATGACATAGGCAAACTTTAATCTTCAGCGCAAGTCGCCGGTTCCCAGTGCCTCTCTAATTCATTGCCTGTACAGACGCGTGTTGGTGCTTGTTGAGTTTTTATTTGTATTGTATGGCATTTCTTATACTAAACTAAATAAAATGGCGGTGAAAAGAGGATTGGCAGATGAAGAACTTGAAGATTCACTAGATATATCAGATGTAGATGAAGTTTACGAATTCAGTGACGATTCAATAGCAGATCCACATTTTGAATCCTACTCGGACGAGAACAATGGTGATTCGAACGACTGGGGTGATATCAGTGAGGATTCGAATGACAGGAGTAATATTTCTAAATTTGAAAACGATGTGTCTCAGCATGGTAAGTCAACATTAGTAGTTATTTTATTGCCATGTTGTAATTATTCTTTTTATTATAGAACAAGACATTGGTAATGGCTCCCAAAATGAACAGTTGATTTTTCAGTTGCCTGAATCTAAAACTGTGAATAACAACGCAAACATTTAGACTGATCCAAAAAAAGAGAAACCAAATGAAGTTGTCGCCATTTCCAGTTCAATCTGGGGTTGACCCAGATGTGGCTGGCATGCTGGCAATTGGTAAATTGGGAGATTTTTTTCGGCCGTTGTTCCTGATTCAATAATCAAAATGAGCGGATCAGACTAATTTGTATGCAACACAGACACTGATTAACACTGACGCTGGGCCATCATCTTGACTACATGAATGGAATCCAACTGATGCAGTAGAAGTAAAAAAAAATTTTGGTTTAATAATTTGGATGGGACTTTGTAAATTGTGAAATTGTTGTGCCAGACCGATTAAATTGATCATAAAAATGTATTTTAAAACGTAGAAGACATGAGCTCAGTGTAGTTCCCGGATCAAAACGTAAAATCCAAAGGTACTGTGAAGGTTGCTATGAATGTACTAGCAAGAAAGAAGGGCGATTGGCTGCAAAAAATAAAACGAAAAAGTTAATACACAGTGCAGCGACTGTGGAGGAGAAACATTTTTTATGTCTGGAATGTTGTACACTGCATAGATAAATAGTTGTAGAAATATTTTGAGTTTGTTGTATTATTTTTTGTTTTCGTAAAATTATGTACTATAATTCGTTTTTAAAAATTTCTGGGTGCAAAATGTTACTAAGCCATGCCGATCCATTCCCATAAACAAAGATACGTTTTATGTGACCGGCTGCATGTTGGAGTTATTTAAAAATCGTGCATCGTTGCCGAGCTGATGAGACCATAATGTGAAAATAGAACATACTAGTACCGTCATAGTACTGACATGGCAATTAACTTGTTCAACAGGGTTATACTCTACTTATCAATTAGATTTCAGACTTAGAGGAATACCAACAATCAGCAGATCTTACTCATTTACTTGCAGTGCCAATATGATGGTGCAACTGAGCTGATTCTGTCCATTATTTTTTAAGCCTAATTTGGATTATGTTGGCAGACGCACAAACTGGCTACCAAAGCTGCCCGCTTTGGAACCTTCACTTGGAAGGTTCAACAGCTCATGGGTATTAATGATACAAATATTCTGTTCTCGCGCCCATTATAAAAAAAAAATTTCAAACAATTGAGGTGTTTTTATGCTTACACCGTTGATATCTCGAAAACAGAACGAGATACAGTGAGCAAAATAATTTTATAGAACATTAAAGTTCCTTTAATACAGAATCAGTTTTGTAAATTGTGAGCATCTTAAATGAGCAGATCATATAGTTGCTCGAAAGTAGCAATACAGTGTTATTGAGTCTATTATTCACATTTAAAAGAACAATTCTGAATAAAAAAATTGGTAGTTGTTTTGTTCCGGGCTATCAAATGATATAATAGAGGGATCGTGCACTTTTTAATGTATATGTTCATTGCTCATTCATAACATTGCGAAATGAGCAATGCAATTTGCAGAATTTATAACATCGTGATGTATATGACGCAATGCAGACTCAATGGCATTTGTACTTATACTTTTCGTATGTTTGCACAAGTATCCATGGTCAACTATAACATAAATGAATAATATAATCTAAAACAAGTTTTCTTGAATTTGTGGACATTTTAAATATGCTCGCCCACTGCATTTAACATAATGTTTTCATTTTCTATATATTTGATTACTTTTAAGAAAAATGCACAGTAGATTTTCATGTCCAAGACTTTCTATGTTTGCCCTGTTTAAAAACTTATCATTAATTTTCTTAACTACATATATGATAAAAAAAGATAATGTACGAGAAATAGTAACTTTATTAATTATTTGCACCCCTTTTCAAACCCACCTAATAATTTTTTATCACGTTATTTTATTTCCAGGATGGAAATATCACAAAATACTTTATAAATCACAGATTTGGATTTACGGCAAAACAATTGAATTTTAAGAAAAATGTATACTCTATATTACCTAAGAATTTGATATTAGATATCATCATACATTACCTTATACGCATTCGGAAAATTTTTCTTTTGGGTCTTATGTAAATGGTTAAGAAGTATTATAACATTACCCACCAATGGGCAAAATCAGCAATCTGCTTGTTTCAATGTATGTTACCTCTCTATTGCAAGTCACTGATAACTAAAATTTGATAGGCAATGGTAAAGGAAGTGTTTAAACCCAAGCTGAATTATTTCCGAACCTGTATAAATAATGAAAAAATACAATCTATAACTATATATATTAAGTATTGTTAAAATATGCTAAACTCTTTAAATTCAACGATAGAAAAATAACAGTTTATTTTAAAAATTCTTATCACAGACATATTCTCAGAAATATGTATTGACAATTATTATAAATTGTTAATTCTTATTTTGTAACAAAGAGTAAATGTGTTGGTTTTTGTGCAAACCAAATTTGAAATAGATGTTTAAATGTTCTGTAACATTAATAAATGGTTTCCAATTAAAAATTAGTTGCTGCAGGATGTCACTTATTTCTAAAAAGGGTAATATAACTCGATGCTGAAAAATTACTAATACTTTAATTATAGGAGATATAAACCAGCACTAGAAAAGTGTAATAACATTAAATAGCAATTATAATGTAGGTGCCTGGTGATGAAAATCAAAACATTTCTAAAAGGCAGTAACTGATGATATTATGCAAATAGTAGTACTATATTTCTTCTAGGTCTGACATATTAATTGAGCCAGACTACATACATATGTACACCTTCGTCTCATATATAGAAATAATTAAAAAATATATTTAAACACAAAACACATCTTATTTAATTTCCACTTTGCCTGTTATCAACTTGGCTGCTATGCATGTTCTTATTGCCACTCCGAAAATAATCATGCAGAACATTTGGTGCCGAACGACTAGACACAACTTGCCCGGGTAAATTAAGCGCCTGCACAGGATTATCTAACACAAATCCTATAGGCAGCGGGAAAGGGAAAGCTTCATTATTATTGTTAATAGGAACACTGTTTAAGCTTAGCGACCTAGTGGCCTGATTAAAATCAAAATTATTATTAAGCACTCGTAATGTGTCAATAGTGAGGTTAGGGTTAACAGCTTCAGTTTTCGTACCGTGTACTATTCGAGGCATTTCGCACTGCTCACATTTATCCAAATCTGGATGGTTCAGGAATGTACAAACACCGCAATTCCACTTGGGGCCCTCAATTTCTGGATGGGGCAGCAATGTGGGTCCTTGGTAGTACAGTCTTCTTCTGTTTGGTTGTCGCGTTCGGGATGATGGGATATCAGACGTGAGGGGCCCTCGTTGGCCTGTATATATGTTGTTGTAGAATTCTTCATCTAAAGTAAAATTTCAATTAATAGAGTGGTCAGAAAAAATATTTTAAAACTAATTTAGAGACTGACAAATATTTTAAAAATTACGGAAGTGCTAAATTAAGATATTTATTTTAAACTTAAATTTTAAAATTCAGTGTTACATGCCAGTTCTTCTATTACAATATAAAGAGATCAAATAAAAAGTTGTACAAACAATTTTCTTTTATATTTCTTTGTGGCAAATGGTATATTAATATAGTCAGGTGTATATTTACTGGGCAACGCAAAAACTTTACGAGCTAATTAAAATACCGATACTCTCTATGCTATTTCGCCTACAAATTGAATCACTTATCTTTATAGATTATTAATGCATGTCGGTTTGTTTGATGAGGCCATGCCGAATGATTCACCAACATTAATAATTAACTCGTAAAATTTTCGTTGCATTTTTTGATTGCCCAGTAAATATACATCCGACTATACATTACTAGATAAAAATAGCTGATATTATTATTAATTTCAAAATCAAGAAAATATCATTCAATTTTTATAGAAAGTATTGTATTCTTCGGCTAACCTCTTAAATCCTTGAAGTTTTATATAAAATTTTTACGAAGGTGAAGAAACAAACCATTTTGAACAGTTAATTTTTTTACAGTTTCTATCAAACCTTATTATTTATCATCTTCTGAATTATCTTAAAACATTTATAACCTAGAATTAATTTTAAAAAGTTTTTATTATAAAGCTGGGAATTGTTCGATTCCGATATTTATACCAAAGTTGTCTATGCAGATAAAGATTATTTATTTATTTATTTTGAATTACATGAAATAATTCAATTCTTGCAAATGTACTTTTTATTTCTGCATTTAAATTTGTTTTTAGTATTAAAAATTCAAGCATGGCCATCATTGTGCCCCACAATTATAAGGCTGATATTTCTTTACTGATGGTACTCGGTAAATTGGTACTTGCTAATATTTAAAATATTTTGCTCAAAAATTGGTATAAAAATGTTTTTCTCGTAAACAATTTAAAGAAAAAAAATATGATGTAGATTCAACTCCAGTATATTATGAATATCAAATTAAATATAGTTTATTTCCTTATAAAATGTATAGTGTTTCAATACCTAAACATGCGAGAAAGAATTGTAATAGTGGAGTACTTGCCTTTTAGAAAGTTGCTTAAATACTAATTCTGTGAGCCCCAAAATAATAAAAGCTGGCTTATAGCAAAATCGAAAGCTTATACCCTAAATAGCCTAAGTTCAAATTTACCTAAAATTATCCTGTGCAAAAGAGCACTATTCAAAATTTTCGAGTTATCATGAATGGACAGTCGACAATCATCACGTCTACCTACGTTCTGTCTATTTTTGAAACCGTTATCTGTGTCCGTTTAGGTGAAACAAAACATTATTTTCAAAAAGCAGAAGGTATCTTATGCAGATGTCCAACTATAAACGCTCATATCTCCGTTCGAGATGCTGTCAAAATTTATTCATTTTGGTACTTTCTGTCCTTCCTCATCGATTTGCTCAAAAAACCAGGCCTTAAATTAAAAAAATCCTTATTGTTATGTCACCTTTCCTGATTGCTAGCATGTTTCACTAATAACATTAACATTATTAATAAACGAGATATAACAAGCAATGACAACATTATTCACTTTATAACCTGTCATATCCCTGGTGGAATATTTAGGATGTGCTTAGCACACCTTTATATTCCCCGGGTGGCGGATAGGGGTAAACCATGGAGCCCTCACAGGCCCCATGGTGAGAAGTGTCATAAGCGGATTCTCCGGGGACTAATATCCTGGTCGGATCTAGCAAAAGCACTCCCACGTGTATGTGCCGTGCGTGGCGATCCGTACCGTCGGACGAAGGGTGCCTGGTGATTGAGCGGACCGTGCCCGCAACACGTCACTTTGGTCCGGAGTTCGGCTAGACGGGTGGTCAAGAGTTTATCCACTCTCGATCAAACGGCTGTGTCGTCCCGTCGGAGGGCCAGCAGGGTGAGTCCTTGGGAGCAGGGGGCACGTGGGGGCTGCAGACCCTGGTGATGATTGGCGTTGTCATTCGGGGATGCACAACCTTCTCACGACGTTGCCTGTCTTTGTGGGCTATATCCACTTAGTAGCCCTGATGATCGCACGGGCTTGCCGTGCAATATCCCCAGCATGGGGCTCCGTGGCGGGTGGGGAGCTATGTGGATGGAACAAAAAAACAACCAGTATGAATAACCAAAATGCCAAACTCATTGTGGCAACGTTCACTGCAAAAATCAGCGGATGAGCAGCAATGCTCACTGCAACAAAATGTGGCTGAGCCACAAGGTTCACTGCAAACAACTCCCCCAATCCCCTCCACAGGGAGAATGGAGGAAGTCTCGCAGAGTCAAAAGAATAAGTGAAGCTGAAGCTAAAAGGCGAAGGAATCTCCTCCAAAGAGACACAAGAGAGCCAGACAGACCTCTGGATCTGCAGCTGCTCCCCCGACCAGTTACAAAGATGCTACCTTAAGTCATCTTAACGTTTCAATAAGATACGGAGGTCTTTGTCAAAAAAATCCTGAAGGGAGAGCTGGACAAAATCATCTTGTCCACTCCGGGAACCAGCACAGCAAAGCCCCCATGTTTTGATCGTGGACACATTCTGGTGAGATCATCAGAATTGTCTGCAAAGACTATAACACACTGGGCTGGCTAACGAGATCCGTGGACAATTTGAGGCCTTGGGGAAATGCTGTACTTACTGTCGTCCGCGCCGACCAACTGCCCAGGCTGACCAAGGCCACCCTCTGAATCCCCGTGGAAACCGAAAGTGACTACGAGGAGAAAGAGGTTGTGATTGGTCGCCTGGCAGGTCAAAACTCGGAGTTGGGTGTCCGCAGGTGGTGCCTTTTCCACCACGAAGCCAAAGAAGACCCTAGAGGACTCCTGCTTGTCTTCGGCATCGGAGACGAGGACATTAAAACCCTGAGGGCAAGATCAATGAGGTTGCACTACCTCTTCCAATCTCTCGTCCTTAAGGTGAAAACGGAGGGGGACGAGGATGAGCCATCCGAAAGGATTAGTGCCACCACTCCAACTCCCAATGATGGCACTCCATCCAGAATGGAAGTCGTTTCCCCTCTAACAGAGGAGAAGGAAATGACTAACTAAAACAATCTTTTCGCAGTGCTATGCCGTCACCTTGATGTGGAGCAGGATACACTGGCACTAATTCAGGAACCCTGGATAGTTCAAACCAAGATAACAGGGTTATCAAGACTAAGTGGACTTATTTTCAGCTCACCAACAACAGAGAGGCCGAGAACAGCCATCTACGTTCCTCGGCATATCAAAACCCAGCCACTTCAACACCTCTCAACATCTGATCTAACGGCCGTGAAGGTGGAATGTTTGGTGACAGACAAACCGACAAATGTTGTCTTGGCATCAGTATATCTGCCACAGGAATCGGCCACTCCACCACCAACAAAGGAGATGGAGGACCTGGTAGCACACTGCCGCAATCAAAACTGGGAACTAATCATGGGCTGTGACGCCAATGCACACCATGTGACCTGGGGCAGTGAAGATAACATGAAGGAATAAGACACTTTATGATTATATTATCAGTAACAACCTTAGCGTAAGTAATACGGGCTGAACACCGACATTTATTAACTCTAGAAGTCAGACTATAATAAATATAACACTAACGATGTGGGGTATATCCAACCTAATCCAGAAATCGTATGGACTGTTACCACTATCAGACCACCAATGGATAAACTTTGAAATTAATCTCACCAAGGCACCCAAAAAACTATTCCGAGATCCCCAGAGAACTGACAGAGATAAATATCGATGTCAACTCAGGGAGAACTTGGAAGGAGTGGCGAAATAGAGCAATATGTCTAAATCTTGCAAACAGCCACGAGACAAGCTTTTGATCCTGCCTCTTGAGGTCCCCGTAACAGCCCAATGTGGCCACCAAGTGGTGGTGTCAAGATCTGACTGACCTCAAGAAGAAGGCTAGGACTTCGTTCAACAAAGCAAAACTGACAAGACTGGAATCCGATTGGGAATCATACAAAACCAATCTGAAAGAGTTTAAGAAACTAGTCAGACAAAGACAAAGAGAGGCGTGGAGAACCTACTGTGAGGAAATCGAAGATTACTCACAGACTGCTGGGTTATGAAAAATCCTCGCCAAAGACAAAGACCATGACCTCTGCCTATTAAAAAGGAGTGATGGTACAAGAACCACCGACTTTCGTGAAAGCCTAGAGCTACTCATGGAGACTTGCTTCCCCGGCTCTGTGACAACAGAACGGAAAGAGTGGCCAAACGAAGTTAACATCCAACCCTCGTATTTGGATTGGCAGATGGCCAACCAAATAGTGAGCGAGGGCAGAATAAGATGGGCAATACAGAGCTTCTCTCCTTTCAAGTCGCGCCAGGCATTGACGGTATCTATCCCGCCCTACTACAATGGGGACTGGATGAATGCTGCCGCACCTGGTCGAAGTATTTAGGGCGTGCTTAGCACACCTTTATATTCCAGAGATATGGAGAGAAGTGAAAGTTGTTCATTCCAAAGGCAGGGCGGATAGACTATACCACCCCCAAAGCGTATAGACCCATTAGCTTAACCTCGTTCTTCCTCAAGACGATGGAGAAGCTATGTGAACGATACATAAGGGATGTTGTAGTGAAAGACAACCATCTACACCCTAACCAGCATGCATATACCCTGGGAAAATCCACCGACACTGCCCTCCATGCAATCGCGAGTCGGATTGAAAGATGCTTGGACAATAAAGGGTCCATCCTAGGTATCTTCATAGACATAGAAGGTGCGTTTGACAAGACAACCTTTCCAAAAATAACAGCGGCCCTAGTGGAGCAGAATGTCCCTACGATCATGAGAAGCTGGATAACCAACATGATCTCCAAGAGGGCTGTACAAATCAGTATGGGAGATGCTTCTGTACGAGGAATGGTCGCGAGAGGCTGTCTGCAGGGAGGTGTAATATCACCACTGCTATTGGAACCTCATTCTCGATAGCCTCTTATGCTGCCTTAATTCAGAAGGGTTCCACACAATTGCCTACGCAGATGATTTAACAATCATGCTTAGCGAAAAATTCGAAGGAGTCCTTTGTGAAAGAATGCACGAGGCTCTAAGAATAATCGAAAACACTCCATGTCTGTCAAACCTAGGAAGACGGAGATGGTTCTCTTCACAAGGAAAAGGAAACTAGGAGCACTGAAGGTCCCTACCCTCCTGGATACAACACTAAGTTTCGCATCAGAAGTGAAATACCTTGGGGTAACCTTCGATGTCATATTAAAATGAAATCTTCACATAGATAGAAGACTAAAAAAAAGGCATAGATTTCTTATGAGCAGTGTCGCAGGACCATGGGGAAAACCTGAGAAATGAAATTCAAAGTAGTCATGTGGATATACACTGTCATCATAAGACCAATGATAACCTATGGAGCTGTGGTTTGGCGGCCTAAAAGCAAACAGACTACAGCTACGGTCAAGCTCAGCCAAGTGCAGAGAATTGCCTGCCTAAGCATAACCGGAGCCATGTGAACAACGCCAACGAGAGCTTTGGAGGTAATGCTGTGTCTGCCACCACTAGATATGTATCTAGGAGAAGTGGTTCTAGCAACAATGGTATGCCTCAAAACCGTTGGCATACAACCAAATGTAGGCTATGGAGAGGCCAGGAGTTGCCTGTGGAATGAGGCTGTCAAGAAGACGCCTCTTCTACAGGTGTGCACAGATGGAATTTCTCCCCGGTTTGTCTTTGAGAGACCCTACATAATACAGATGAATAGTGAGAACGAGACTGCTGGCAAAGGTGTGATCAACATCTTCACAGACGGATCAAAAAAGAAGGATGGGGCAAGATGTGGAATATACTCCAGAAGTCTGCAAATCCAATATAAATGGGCTATGGACGGGCAAGCCAGCGTAGTACAGACGGAACTGGCGGGCATAATCATAGCCACAAAAGAGATTGTCCGTAGACAAACTACGGGCAAAACAATTAGGATCTACACAGATTGTAGACAATCTAGACTAGCCCTGAGTAGTCACAAAATCACCACAGGAGCAGTATGGGAATGTCACCAAGCACTTGTGTGTGCCTCCAGCATGAATAACATACTGGTATGCTAGGTGAAAGGACATGCACAGTGTAGTGGCAACAAAGTAGCCGACAGACTGACCAAGAAGGCAGCAGGCCTAAGCAACTTTGAACCTGGCCCGGTTAGTCTATTACCGATCACGATGATAACACAAATAATTAAAGAGAACACCCACAATGAATTCAAGAAGCTGTGGGATGAAACAAACAGCTGTCAGCTTGCTAGAGAGTTACTAAAATACCCCAACAAGAGTATAGCAATGGAGTACCTGGCAATGTCCAGAAGGAACCTACATTTTCTAACGGGAATCAAGACTGGACACTGTCCGCTAAGAAAACATCTCCATAATATGAGATTAAGCAAAACACCTCTCTGTAGAGGTTGCGAACAAGAAGATGAGACGGTTCAACATGTACTTTGTGACTGCTCTGCCGTCTCATCAATTAGAGAATCTATCTTGGAAGAACGCTGGCCTACTTTGGCCGATGTAAGGGAGATGTCCATAGGTAGCATCGCCACCTATTTCACAAGATTAGGTTGGTTGGAGACCTAGGCGAGGGTCTGCCTACAGGGAGGATGTACAAGGGGCCCAATGGGGCCTAAGTGCTGTGGCTCAATAATTCTTATTGACCACCCTCCCAACCAATTTCAAACCTGTCATTTCATAATCTGCTAGTCTCTCGATGTTCCTCTTTCCATCATCCTCGCACATCTAATCCACAACATGAAGTTATATTTCAATTGCAGTACCATTCTCTATTAAATATTAATGTAAAATATAACTACTAATAACAATATAATTTTTGTATTTGTGCAAATAGTTCAAAGTGTAGGACGGTAACTAGTGCCAGCACAAGAAATAATCTTTTCAATTCGCGTCTCGACAATTAGGCATTGCATCTTTGACTCATACACGAATTACTTACAAGTAGTATTGTAACCAGTTTATGGTGTAAGAAAATCGTTGTACCATGACCATTTTATTTATTAAATCCACATATACAACAATTATATTGTAACATGTCTGTTACAAAAATTTTGCCAAATAGGTCAAAATTTTAAATAAATCCATAATTACTACATCATCCTGTATATCATTCAATATATGTATACTGCAGTATTTATTTATAATTCGTTGCTCTAACTATTTGTAATAATTATCATAATTAAGCAAAATATTTTCTGAAATGTTCACCTGTAAATTTCAGAGAATAAAGTTTTCTTCTTACAATTACTTTCTTTGCAGACAGTGTGGCAGACTTATGTTAACTTAAACAATATTGTTTACTTACAGAATTCTATTAGAAAGCAATGTTTTATTCCGTATTAGAAATTTTACTTTTTAAATCAATAGTAATGAAACACCTATTATTTTAAATTATTCCGCCTATTGACACACAGATGGCACATAATATTTATTTCAGGTCCGTTGGTAGTTATTTGAATTAATTTTAATTGGTTGGCTTCCCTGACATAAAAGTTACCTTGTAAATCAGAAACAACATAGGATCCATTTTACTTTCTGAACTGCCAGAGAAAAGTCCGTTATGTTAAGTGCGATTTTTTTAAAAAAGACATTGTCTACCTCTAAAATCGTGTTGTTTCTCAGCCATCAACCAACAATTAGGTAATTTTTATTTAATATTATTGATTTCAGTATTCTTGTTTTTTACATTAACAATATATTTTTAAATAAACTTTTATGCTTTCTATTTGAATCTCTGTAAGTGAATAAATTTTTTTTCTTTCTTTTTGTCCTGTAACGTTATAGTTCTGGCAGCTAAATGAATTAATTTTCAAATGAATTAATTTCTAGATGAATTAATTATCTAATGAATTAATTTTTAAATAAATTAATTTTCATCTAAATGAATTTTCTAAACTAAACTAAGAGAATCTTCAACTAGACGAGTTTTCATCTAAGGCATTTTCCGCCAAATAAATTTTCAATTAAATGAATTTTCCGCTGAATGAGTTTTCAAGATAAATGGATTTTCAATGTTCAACTTTAGTTTTCTTTGGCTCCACAAAATAAACAGAACTATTCCGTACGTTAGGCCCCGCTCCCACTGTCAGCCACCGCCCTCACCTACCAGCGAAGCGAGACCCGTTGGCCACCTTGAGCAACAAAGAAAGGAAATTGGTGAGAAATTTCTAAAGTAAGATTTATAATAAAGAAGAGTTTTATTTATCCCATTTATTTATCTATATACCTATATATAATATATATTATTTGTTTAATTGTGAGACACTATTTGACTACTATTAGTTTATTATTAATTTTTGGACCAACTATACGTCCTGTTGAAGTGTTAAGGGTTAATTTGCCAACTTGGCACTCCATAGTTTTATCTCTCACTGTATACACTGTGTTATATCTGAAATTTATGTCGTAATAAAAAGATTTGTCGTAACCTAAAAGAAATTTTTCAATATGTCCTTCCACAGCTCATCTGTAGGAGTTGACAAGGTGAGGGGTTTAAGATTCATGCTACAGATTTTGCTACAGATGGCGCCCGTAAATTTAATTTAATAATTTATTCTCAACCCCCTCGCTTTGTGAGAAATAATATATACTCGAATGTGAATGCTACTAAAAATAATTCCCACAGTTTTAATTTCCGTCTTACCAATTTTTTAAAAAACCTAAAGTGTCTCTGCTGATGAGGAAACCACCAACAGACTTGTCACGGTAAGTTCCCACATCTCTCCAAGCTAGTACGTAACATTGGCGCCACAACGTGGTTTTTGACAAGTACAGTAATATTTTTTGCTATTTTATAGCGGTTTTCGTCAATGACATTTAACACTATTTCAATTGGTAAATTTTTGGTAGCATTTATAGTATTATATATTGTTCGAAGGTTATACAATTTGGAAGGTATCTATATTTTCATAACTTTATGATTTTTGTATGTATAAGTACGTATATTTTTTCCATCAAATTTACAATTGATTGATATACAGGTCAAGTAATTTGGGTAATTTAATTTTTGTAATTCTGCAATAACAAAAAAAATAGATAAAATAAATTGTTGGGCACAAGAATCATTTTTATAAAAGATAATTGCAAGCATGTAAATGTCTTTGAAATTAAAGTAATTTATCTATCACAATACATAATTTTACTACCATATTTTACGTAAATAAAATTTTGTGTACAAAGTAAAAATTCTTTGCTAATTTTCTAGGTATTATTTTACTATCTACAATATTTTATTTCAACTTGAAATTAAACTAGGCAAATAGGAATCTATTCACACAAAGAGTATAATATAAAAAAAAAATAAAAAAAAAAATTAAAGGAATTTGTAAACTGTTACTGATAATATTTTGTATGAGCATAATTGATAGACTTATCAATATGTCAAGTTTTAAAATAAACCCGATTTATTTAACAGAGGTTGAGGTAGATTACGAACTTCGCATTAGAAAGATAAAGGCAAGTAAGAAGTCTTTACAAACAAAAAAGAATATGTTAAAATCACAATTGCAAAAACAAACAGACATTTCAACTTTGAAGGATCCAGATTTCGATTTAAAATTAGAACAAACTTTTATACAAAACACAATTTCAGATTTGCAAGCATTAATTTCAGAATTTTCGGGATCAAAAGAGGATACTTTATATAAAATTATTACTTCGCGTTTAGCTTCTCTCGCAGGTAGAATTGACCGTTTTAATATACCGGGTGAGCCAAAAGAATCACTCGATTTTTATACAGAATTTAAAGAAGATGCTCAAGCTTCTCGTATTGAATTAGAATCTGAACTAGATTTAAAAATTGAACAAAATATTCGTGATTTAAAACTACCAGTAACCTGCCAAACCTCTAACTTAAATAAATTAGTACCAGTATACAAGTGGGGCATCCAATTTGATGGGAATTCTAGTTTAAAAGCATTTCTAGAGAGGGTTTCAGAATTGGCAACAGCTCGAAACGTCTCCGAAACGCAATTATTTAGCGAATCGATAGATCTATTTAAAGATTCTGCCTTAATTTGGTACAGATCAGTCAAACATAAAGTTTCCACTTGGGATGAACTAGTAAAAGAGCTAAAAGTAGCCTTTTTGCCAGCAGAATATGATGACGTTTTATTAGACGAAATAAAATCTCGAAAACAAGGTAAATCAGAAAATATTAGCATTTATGTTGCAATAATGCAAAATTTATTCAATCGTTTATCCTCACCATTAAGTGACAAAGAAAAATTAAAAATTATTAGGAGAAATATATTCACAAAGTATATAGAACATTTGGCTTTAATTGACATTGAGAACATTGCACAATTAGTCACATATTGTAAAAAAATAGATGAAGCTTCACAAACCAAGTCCTTTTTTACTGCTAATAAATCTATAAATTCTCTAGAACCAGATCTTGCTTATGTAGGAAGTCCAGGTCCCTCTACATCTTATAATAATAACAATAATTATTACAATAATAATGAAAATTTCAAAACATCTAAATCTGATAATTTTTCTAATAATAATTCAAATTTTATTGAGTCTAATAAAAGCCATCATACGACGTTCAACAAGAACGCGCAAAAATTTAATAACACATACAAGGTGACATGCTGGAATTGCAGAAAAACAGGTCATGTATATAATGTCTGTAGAAATCCTAAAAAAAAATTTTGTTTCAAATGTGGAAAACCAAATTTTACTTCCAAAAATTGTCCTATTTGCAAAAATAATTCAAAAAACTGATCTCTAGATCCGACGTATTAGGCCGACGTCAGATCAAAAGCAGCAAAGGCCGCATATTTCTTAATAGTAAAATTTACGTTACGAAGAATTTTTCTAACACACAAAATAATAATTCCACAGCAATGAAACCAAGTTTTGACTTACCAGAGTGGGAAAATTGGAAATTTACGGTTAAGAATTTTATGAAAAACAGTTTAGTTGCACAAATTGCACCGGTTTTTATACAAAAACCGTTTGATAATCGTCCCTACATTGCACTCAATTTGTTCGACGAGGAAGTCATAGCACTGGTAGACACCGGAGCTAACTCTACTTGTTTAGGTTCACAGGGTATGAGACTATTAAAAAAATACAAATTAAAGATAAATGAATGTAAAGTAAAAAAAATTGTAACGACTGCCGATGGAACACCACAGCAAGTCAAGGGCACTTGTGAGCTACCAATAAGTATAAATAATGTTTGTAAACTAGTCAAAGTTGACGTAATTCCATCACTTAAATGTCTTCTAATTTTAGGAATTGACTTTTGTAAAAGTTTTGCTTTATCAGCAAATTTTTTAACTAATTCATGGGACATGCATAAGAAAATTAACCAGTTGAATGTTAGTGCTATGACGGAATTGCCACAGAGTGATAAAAACAATGAGGGATTAATAGTAAAGTTGTCCGATTTTGAAAACCAGGAATTAGAAAAAGTAGTTAACTTATATAAAACATTATCTCCAGAAAATAAACTTGGCCGAACTAATCTAATTGAGGCATATATTGACACAGGGGATGCCAAACCTTTTAAAAAAAGACAATACAAATTATCTCCATATATGTTACAACATTTAAACAAAGAACTCGACAAAATGCTAGAGCTAGATGTAATTGAACCATCGTTTAGCCCCTGGAACTCTCCAGTTTTATTAGTAAAAAAACGAAACGGGGATTGGAGATTTTGCTTTGATGGTCGAGCGTTAAATGAAGTAACAAAAAAAGATGCATACCCCCTCCCTAGAGTAGATGACATATTAAAAATGTTAGCAAACGCCAAGTTTATTTCCTCGATCGATTTGAAAAGTGCATTCTGGCAAATACCTCTTGAAAAAGAAAGCAGAGAAAAAACTGCATTTTCAATTCCAGGACGCGGTTTATTTCATTTTAATGTTTTACCCTTCGGTTTAGCAAACTCGGCACAGATTACTCAGCGCCTAATGGACAGAGTTCTGTCACCCAAACTTCAACCTAAAGTGTTCGTCTACTTGGACGATATAATTATTACATCAACTTCCTTTTCCGAACATATTTCTCGCTTGAATGAGGTGCATGACCTATTAGCAAAAGCTAACTTAACCGTAAATTTCGAAAAATGTAAATTGTTTAGAAATTCTCTCAAGTACCTAGGATATGTTGTTGATTCACAAGGTCTACGTACCTCTAGTGAAAAAGTCAAAGCAATGTTAGAGTACCCAAGGCCAGAAAACACGACACAAGTTCGATCTTTTCTGGGCATGTGTGGCTGGTATAGGAGGTTTATTCCTCATTTTAGTACACTGATTTCTCCTCTTAATGATTTACTGAAGGGACGACAAAAAAAGAAGCAACCAATTTCTTGGAATGAAAAAGCGGAAACCGCTTTTCAAGAAATAAAACAGGCATTAATTTCTGCACCTATTTTGGCCGCGCCAGATTTTTCTTTAGAATTTTGCATCCAATGCGACGCAAGCGCGTACGGTGTAGCTAGCATGCTGACGCAATTTCAATCAGGGGCTGAAAAAGTAATTGCATACGCGAGCAGAAGTCTTTCTCGGGCAGAACGTAATTATTCTACTTGCGAAAGGGAAATTTTGGCCTTATTGCACGCCTGTGAAACGTTCGCCGGTTATATACAGGGGGTACACTTTAAGGTGATAACCGACCACGCAAGTTTACGTTATCTTACTAAATTATCTAACCCCACAGGACGTCTATCTAGATGGGCTTTAAGACTTTCGATGTTCGATTTCGAAATACATCACAAAAAAGGAAGTTTACATGTTGTACCCGACGCATTATCCCGATCAGTTCCAGTTGTCGAAATAAATACTCTAAACATTGCATTGACAAATTTAGAACGTTGGTACACAAAAATGAGAAATAATATATTAGAAACACCAGAAAAATACCCACACTGGCTAGTTAAAAATGGTTACATTTATAAGCATACTGCAAATAAATTATTATTGAAAACTAATATATCTGAATGGAAGTTAGTTGTTCCAATATCTCAAAGACAACAAGTAATGGAAAGTAATCATTCAGATGTAAATAGTGCTCATTTAGGCTACTATAAAACTTTAAATAGAATAGCTGAAAATTATTATTGGCCTAAAATGAGAACAGAAGTTCTCAAATTTGTTAGAAAATGTGAAACGTGTGGAAGGGAAAAATCCCCTAACACACAAAGATTCGGTCTAATGGGGGCTAATAAAAAAGCCACGTTTCTTTTTGAAGTCATTTCCTATGACACAATGGGTCCCTTAACTCGAAGTTCAAAAGGCAACAAATTTCTTTTAGTAGCTGTTGATTACTTTTCTAAATATGTTATAATGAAACCGGCACGGAAAGCGAATGCGCAAACTATAGTTTCTTTCTTGGAAAGTGTGATATTAAAATTTGGGTGTCCTCAAGTTTTATTATTAGATAATGCAAGTACCCACAAGGGCAAACTCTTTGATAAGTTCGTCAAAAAGTTTAAAATATCCAAAATATGGTATACTTGTCATTACCATCCTCAAGTAAATCCTACTGAACGAATGAACAGAACCATTGGCACAGCAATACGTTGTTTTCTTAATGATAACCATAAAAAGTGGGACGAAAATATTCCGAATATAGAAACAGCAATAAACACAGCTGTCCACGAAGTTACAGGATTCACTCCTGCATTCCTTAATTTCGGGCGGAAACTCCCCTTAAACGGAGATTATTATGACGAGATAACAAATTTAGATTTATCAGACTTATCAGAGAATAGAAAATCTTATGCTAATGAATTAGATAAATTACCGGAAATTTACAAAAAGGTCCAAGAAAGACTCGATAAAGCGTATAAGCGAAGCTCTACCTATTATAACTTGCGTAAAAGAGATAAAGTTTTCCAAGTCGGAGAAAAGGTCTGGAAGAAAAATTTTGTTTTAAGTAATGCAGCGGAAGATTTTTCTGCAAAATTGGCAAATAAATATGTGTTATGTAAGGTCAGTAAAGTTTTGTCAAACGTGGCATACGAATTGTCCAATATGGACGGCACTCCCGCTGGTAAATTTCATGTCTCAAAACTAAAACCTTACCTTGGTTCGAATTCCAGTCTGAATGAAGTGTAAATATACCACAGTAGCAAAATTACTGATTAAAAACATAAATTTGACCAAGCACCTTTATAATTTGTATTAAGTCCTATTGATTTCACCTTTGTCTTTAAAATAAAAAAATAAAATAATTTTTTTAAAAAGGTTTCAAAACAATCATTTGTTTTTGGAGTTTTGTCTAATAGGGTAAAAAGTACGATATACCTTATATGGTATATTTTACCGTTTTAACTCTAAAAATTTCTTAATGTTGAAATTTTCTTTGTAGACAGCGTTGTCTACCATATAGATTACTAATAGCATTTTAAAGAATTGAAAAAAGAATTCAATTCTTTTGGTAGCATTTAAATTACAACATTTATCTGTTATTATAAAATAACTAATTTTGTTAATGGTTATTTTCCGTAGAATATACAAGCTTATTCACTACTATGAATGAATTTGTGCGGAAAATATTTCACAACCATTTCTTCTGTATATATTGTAAATAATATCTATCACTTTAAGTACATATTTCTAAATTTTAGTCATAATTAGGTTACGTTTGAAACATTTGAAACACGCGTTTCCCTGTTTCCCTGTTTTCCCCTTTTGCCTGTTTCCCTATCTCAATCAATGTAGTTTTGTATATAGTATTTAATTTTCTTTGGGATTAATTTGTTCGAACTAAAAATTAAAAAAAAAAATAAATAAATAAATAAAAAAATTAAGGTACCTATGTAACATCAAAAACTGATGATACGATTTCATATCACTTGGCCCATGTCAATGACTATAATTCTTATACAGAGTTTTCAATTAATGTCCATTTGATACTAAGTAGTACACACAATTTTGTCTACCTAACAAATTTTCGACTTATTATTAATTATATATCTTGATGTATCTAAATTGTACTTTTTATGTATACGGTGAGTAAATGTTTAACTTAAAAGTACTTTCTCTACTTGTTTAAATATCAGTTGGTCCATATCATCTTTAGTGAGTTTTTCTCTAATTTCAGCTCAGTAAAAGCTATATTTTACTGCCCTAAACTATGCATTCTTTAAGTTTTATCTTTTGGGGTAGTGATATGGGATGGTTAAGGTGAATGATAAAATGATAAAAAAAAAAAATTTCATTTCATTTCAATTTTTTTCTCCCAGAGGAGGGGTATTGTAACATGTCTGTTACAAAAATTTTGCCAAATAGGTCAAAATTTTAAATAAATCCATAATTACTACATCATCCTGTATATCATTCAATATATGTATACTGCAGTATTTATTTATAATTCGTTGCTCTAACTATTTGTAATAATTATCATAATTAAGCAAAATATTTTCTGAAATGTTCACCTGTAAATTTCAGAGAATAAAGTTTTCTTCTTACAATTACTTTCTTTGCAGACAGTGTGGCAGACCTATGTTAACTTAAACAATATTGTTTACTTACAGAATTCTATTAGAAAGCAATGTTTTATTCCGTATTAGAAATTTTACTTTTTAAATCAATAGTAATGAAACACCTATTATTTTAAATTATTCCGCCTATTGACACACAGATGGCACATAATATTTATTTCAGGTCCGTTGGTAGTTATTTGAATTAATTTTAATTGGTTGGCTTCCCTGACATAAAAGTTACCTTGTAAATCAGAAACAACATAGGATCCATTTTACTTTCTGAACTGCCAGAGAAAAGTCCGTTTTGTTAAGTGCGATTTTTTAAAAAAAGACATTGTCTACCTCTAAAATCGTGTTGTTTCTCAGCCATCAACCAACAATTAGGTAATTTTTATTTAATATTATTGATTTCAGTATTCTTGTTTTTTACATTAACAATATATTTTTAAATAAACTTTTATGCTTTCTATTTGAATCTCTGTAAGTGAATTAATTTTTTTTCTTTCTTTTTGTCCTGTAATGTTATAGTTCTGGCAGCTAAATGAATTAATGTTCAAATGAATTAATTTCTAGATGAATTAATTATCTAATGAATTAATTTTTAAATAAATTAATTTTCATCTAAATGAATTTTCTAAACTAAACTAAGAGAATCTTCAACTAGACGAGTTTTCATCTAAGGCATTTTCTGCCAAATAAATTTTCAATTAAATGAATTTTCCGCTGAATGAGTTTTCAAGATAAATGGATTTTCAATGTTCAACTTTAGTTTTCTTTGGCTCCACAAAATAAACAGAACTATTCCGTACGTTAGGCCCCGCTCCCACTGTCAGCCACCGCCTCACCTACCAGCGAAGCGAGACCCGTTGGTCACCTTGAGCAACAAAGAAAGGAAATTGGTGAGAAATTTCTAAAGTAAGATTTATAATAAAGAAGAGTTTTATTTATCCCATTTATTTATCTATATACCTATATATAATATATATTATTTGTTTAATTGTGAGACACTATTTGACTACTATTAGTTTATTATTAATTTTTGGACCAACTATACGTCCTGTTGAAGTGTTAACTGTTAATTTGCCAACTTGGCACTCCATAGTTTTATCTCTCACTGTATACACTGTGTTATATTTGAAATTTATGTCGTAATAAAAAGATTTGTCGTAACCTAAAACAAATTTTTCAATATGTCCTTCCACAGCTCATCTGTAGGAGTTGACAAGGTGAGGGGTTTAAGATTCATGCTACAGATTTTGCTACAGATGGCGCCCGTAAATTTAATTTAATAATTTATTCTCAACCCCCTCACTTTGTGAGAAATAATATATACTCGAATGTGAATGCTACTAAAAATAATTCCCAGTTTTAATTTCCGTCTTACCAATTTTTTAAAAAACCTAAAGTGTCTCTGCTGATGAGGAAACCACCAACAGACTTGTCATGGTAAGTTCCCACATCTCTCCAAGCTAGTACGTAACAATATTGTTAATTATTGGAATAATCTGTGTTAATGTTAAAGAACGCTATAACCCCGATATACTTTTCGACGTTGTAACAAAATCCGACTTAGGAAATACTTCGTAAGAAAAGCGGCGTGCTTCACGTAAAAACGCCGTGGAAGAGGTTTTTAATTCTTGGAAACATATTTTTGCTCTTCGGAGCATTTTTTATGCCAAATTTTCGCTAACTCTTCAAGGAGCGTTAATTTAGAAAGTGTAGTAAATGTCGCTGCACAGGGACGTAATGTCGCCCCGACCACCCAATTTTAGAAAGTATACTAAAATTGGACTTGAACTTCAAAATTTCCAAGATTAAAAACCCTTTTACGAATCAACGTTGTCAAGCACTGCAACTCTTACGAGGTATTGAATATGAGGACAAGTTAGTCCAACGACTATTCAAAGTATATCGGAAGTTATAGCGAAAATAGCCCTTAGCGACATGGGACCCCCATCATTTCCTAGCAGTCGGTTTTGACGGGGAAATGATGAGTTTTGACGGGGTTTGCCCTAAACCGGTTCCTCAGTGATTCGGAGTCAAAAAAGTATCTATACCATGTACTCACACGTGCATGGGATCTGCCTTGCCTGAACGTAAAATTTGTTATTGCATAATACAAACGAAGTAGAAACGCTTCAAGCAATTTTAAGCTCCGAGGAGCGACCAAAATTAATGTGAATTAATAAATACGTTTATAAGACAGGCAAGCAAAAGCCCACCAAAATTTCAGTTACATGAAACTTTTCTTGAATCTTTTTGTGCATCGTTAGCTTATCAAACTGCATATTGGATGGTAGTTGGTACCGTATGAATCGTCCCGTTCCTCACCATGTGTTGTACACGGGTCAGACCATTGTTTGTTAACATTTTCTCTTGAAGAAGTTGTTGTAAAAACATAAATTTTTTAAAAGATTTAATATACATATTTTGAACTTTATATTGTCTTTTAGTTGTGTTTTCTAACAAAATTCCTTTTCAGGTTTAATTTTAAGAGAGTGTGATACAGACAGTGTTAGATTTATAGTGTTACGACGTCTTCCAATTGATACCATCAGAGCAGCAGTTAAGCATAAACGACAGTAAGTATGATTTATTATATATTATTCTCCGTTTGAAACAGTCGTGTTGAACCCTAAAAATTTTGTGAACGTTTTAGAATTAGGAAAAGGTTGAGGAAAAAGAAAATTAATTTTTTCTTTTTCCTATTATTTTTTTTTTTATTTTTCTAAGTTTTTCGAGCAGAAAATACGTCCTTCAGACTTCCATCAAAGCATGGATCGTTCACATTAATAAGGGGTCACATAGTTTCTTTATGTTATCCTCATGTTAATTAATTAAGGTAGTTTTAGAAGAAAAATTAAGAAAAAGGTACTGTTGTAAACTAAAAAAAATACTGTAAATAGGTTACATGAAAAAAACATCTTAATTTAACTGACAATTTAATATAAGAGAAAGGAAAGACCTTTTATTTAAACATGATTATTTTATTGGTATGTTTCTGTACCATAAATACCACGATTTGTGTTTAAACGTATGGAATTAAATGAAGAGATATTCTTCACGTGCTCTTGTTTAAAATAATAATGTTACAAATTATTTTTATTTATGTGTTACTATTGAACACTTATTACATGCTTTGTAATTTTTTTTTACACTTGGATACTAATGAACACGTTTTACATATTTCGCAAATTTTTTGTACACTTGAATATTACTAAATATTATTATATGCTCGTAAGATTTAGTATTTTATTATTTAAAATTTATTGGAAGTGTAAATTGATTATTTATCATTTATTTACTCCTGGAATAACGCCAATTGTAACAAAAATCGAAATAAGAAAATATTCCAACGTTATTATATTTTTTTGTATCAAGTAATAGTTATTTATGCAACAAGTGCAAAAAATGACTGTTTATTGCACGAGACATGAAATTGGACAACGTGTCATGTGCACTAACACATTTTGCACTTGTTGCAGTTTTTTTTTTTGATAGTGTACATAATGGCGAAAAAATTGCCATTTTATACGAAGATTTTAGATAACCTCTAATACGTTAAATCTCCAAATAGCCGTGATCGTTTCCACAGCAACTATAGATCATGTTTTACAAAATAGCAGACACGTTAAGTTTTATGGGTGCTTGTTTAAGTGTTAAAAATTAAAATGTGTGATGAAACTAATTACAATGCAGATTTTATACTCAGCTTCGGCCCGGGGGAGCCAAAATTCACGCGTACCAACTGAGTATTTTTAATAATAAAATTGCCTTCAATTATGGGGCGCCAAAATAATATCTCGCTCTATTCTGAAAACATGCTAAGGCCATCGCTGCTTCTACTCCTCCTGAAATCATGGACATTGCAAATAAAACAACATTAAATTTGTTGCTCGTGAAATTGAGAAAACAGTATGAAATAGTGTACAATTGATTTAGAGAATGATATAGACAAAAGAGCAGTACACTTTACGAAGAATTGCCTTTTTCCGAGAGATCAACAAAGGTAAAGCCTTCATCTCTTTGGTCTCTCTCGCCGTCTGTGAAAGATGACGTGGAGATTATGAAATATGCAAGATTAACGGTGAATAAATGTATTTCAATTTATATATATGTCTAGATACTGTTTTGATATAGTGTAATAAAAATATTATTGCACCTTTTATTGCACTACTGTAATAAAGATATCTTTTTGCAATTAAAATGATTCATCAAAGTGTCGTTTATTGCACAATAGTAAAAAAGCAATTTTTGATTGACACAGTTTGAAGGTTTGGACCTTCAAATAAAACATTAAAGTTCAATTAATTTAATACAATATTTCGTACATTACATAAAACAGTAGCACAATCTTCATTACATTTATAAATATTTTTATCATCACTATATTTTTTACGATTGCGCAATAAATTACACTTCATGAATCATTTTGAATGCAAAAAGTATATCTTTACTGTACAGGGGTCCCACTAATGATTTGAATATTTATTTTAAGATTTTATTGTCAAAAATTTTAGGATTTTTTAGAATTGCCTCTAGGAACTACTTACCTATTTAATTTTCTTAATTTTTAAACTGCCGCTGTTGGACACAGTAGATTTAAAAAATAAATTAATAATATTTTTATGAGATAATATATTAATATTTTTCAACAACGATCCAAGGTTAACACAGAAACACTAATAAAACTTATTGCTCTTGAAGTTTTAAATACCTCGAAGGATATAAAATTATATTTGTGATTTTTTATTAGACGACTTCCTTGCGTTGTTAACCTTCTTTTCAATTGTGTCCAATTTTTGTTTCAAATCGCTTACATCATTATTGATTTCTTGTATCTTATGAACTCCAACACTAATTATCACGTTAGCCTCAGTTAAATCCTTTTCTTTTTCAATTGTATTTTTGATGTTAGCTTGTAACGTTTTCCCTTCTGTGACAAGTTTTTGGGCCATATCTATTTCTGTATTCCTCGTTTATTAAACTCAAAATAACTCTTGCCAATGAATTTAATCTTAAATTCTTGTAATTATTTTGTCCATCCCTCATTTCTCCAATTTCATTCTAGTATAAGTCTATTCTCGAAAGTCGATTAGAAATTGAATTTGAAATTTGGACTTTGCCCCTACCGCTACTATTCACCTAAATAACATCAGATAAACATAAAATATAAGTATATGGAAATCTACTCTCTTCTTTATTAGTTGAACGACTTCGAGAAAATTTTAGGGTTTTACTTGATTTTGTTAAATTGTAGGATTTTTTAGGATTTCAGGGCGTACTAAATTTTAGGATGTCTGGGGCCCCTGACTGCAGTAGTGTAATAAAAGGTGCAATAAAAAATTTATTACACTATATGAAAATAATATCTAAATATGTTGAAAGACAATTATTCACATCTTTTTATTAAATAATTTTAAAAATTTAATAGCATAAAGGGGGAGGTATCTAGCTTCTGGGGATAACACTAAAAAGTAATAAGTAATGTCAGGCATTGAATTCAATGTTTATAGCAGTGTAAAACGGTAAAAACTATATTCGTAACCTCTAGGAGCGACTTTACACTTCAACTTTAAAGAAGAAGTGTAAAGGTGTGGTTAGTTTGCTTCTGATTTATTTGGGAATTTAAGTGGTTAAATCTTCATAAACATTTAAGTGACTTATATTAAAATCTGCAGAGTAGATTCATGGATATGAATATGTGATTCACTCTAACTGTAGTGCAACATCAGCTGCAAAATTGCAGTTAATCCCATAAAAGATAACTAAAATTCGTTAAAATAATAAACAAACAAAAAAAAAATTACTATAAGAGTTTAGTAATAAAAAGTGTTGATCCACAGAATAGTGACATTCTTGTGAGTTTTTTACTGAAAATGTACAGGTCAGGATTTAGAAAATTAAAATTGGATTACTAAATATGGAATGCATAATTTGTAAACAAGTGCCAAAGGAAATTTTTAATTGTGATTGTTGCAGAAGAGGACTTTGCAAGCAATGTGGTAATTTAACTGCTTCGGAAGTAAAATGTTTGCAACTTAAGGAAAGAGTGTTAAAATTTGTCTGCTCCCTGTGTCAGAAAGTTGAAACATTCTCATTTCTTCAAACAATCATTGATGATAAAACTAATATAATAGAAAATAAAAATAAAATTATAGAAATATTAGAACGTGATCTTAAGCAATTCAGTGAGAAATTTAGTTTCTTCCAGAACCTAGTAGAAAATGAGGTACCAAAGATTAAGGAAGATATAAAAAATATTGAAATAATAATGGAAAATAACGCAAAAGAACGGGCAAGGAAGCCAGAGGATAAAACACTATATTCAGCATCATATAATAAAGTTGTTAAAGCTAATGTAAATAATGAAAAGTTTGATCTTAACACAGTAAATAAATTAGAAGAAACTCAGAGAAAAATAATGAAAGATGTAATAAACTTGGATAAAGATGCTTCAATAAATAGCTATAGTAGTATAGTCAGCAAAGGGGTACCGCAAATTAAGAATGCAAATATGAAAAAAAAATAGAGTAATTATTTTGCCTAGAGATGATAAACAGCAAAGTAATCAGACTAAGGAGGTGGTAAAAAGAACAGTAGATCCAAGTAAACTATCAGTTGGAATAAAGAATGTGACAAATACTAGTAAGGGTGGAATTATTTTAACTTGTGAAAGTGAGGAAGCAGCAGAGAAAGTATTACAAGATTCTAGAAAGAAACTTCTTGATGAATACATTGTAGAGCACCCAAGACCACGGAGTATGAATTCGTTGAGAATTATAGGAATCGATAACGAAGATAAGGAAGCAGTTGTTGAAAAAATATTTTCTCAGAATCAATCTAATTTGAATAAAGAAATAGATAACATAGAAGTAATACATATATATGAAAAAAATGAATCTGAATGCAAAGTGGTAATACAAACATCTGAGAGTACATATAAAAAAATGCTTGATATGGGAAAAGTAAATATTGGATATAAAAGATGTAGAATAATGGAGGACAAAGATACATTATTACGCTGCTTTAATTGTTCAGGGTATGGTCATACTGCATATAATTGTCGAAATAATAAAGCCTGCGCTAGATGTGCACAAAACCATGAGACCAAAGGCTCAAGAAACAAGGTGTGTGAATTGTAAGATAAGAACTGAAAAATTTGGTTTAAGCTTGAATGTAGGGCATGATGCCCGAAATCGAGAATGTCCTGTATATAAATATATATTTGGAAAGGTATTGAAAAAACAAGAGAGTGAATAGTTAAGGAATATTGGAGGTTGGCGTATATTATATTTAAACATAGGAAGCCTACTGGCACATATAGATGCATTAAAACATTTTATTAATCAATGTAAACCTAGTATTATTTGTTTGACAGAAACATGTGTTACTGATAACATCTATGGCTGTGAAATATGTATTGCTGGATATAATAATGTTGTGTGTGAAACAGAAAGCCAGCACACAGCAGGAGTTATAATGTATATTCAAAAAAATATTAAATTTAAAACGATAGTAAACAAAAGCGAACATTTATTTTTATGGTATGCAGGAATAAATGTGAAGTTGAACAATACATGGTATAATATAATAGGATTGTACAGGTCGCCATCATCAAGTGCTGCGGAATTTATGATAAAAATTAAAGAAATATTTGAAAAATATATTTGCAAAAAAGGTGTGACCATCATTGGAGGTGACTATAATATAGATGTAAGTAAAAACTCTTTTTATACAAACAAACTGCTGGAAATTGCCAATTCGATAGGACTTATACAGTCTGTAGAAGAGTACACAAGAGTCGATGGTGAAAAGAGAACAATAATTGATTTAAACTTCTGTAATACCACAATAAAGACTTATGTGCATACAACCCCTCGTATCTCAGACCATTACATCGTGGCAGTGGAAAATACTGTGAGAGGGATTTTCTCACTATACACGAATATTGGGTGTGTGTCCCTTGTCTCTAAATGTGTAGCCCCCTCCACACAAGGCTCTTCTAGAGCCTTCCGGGATAAAGGGGGTCGTCATTACCTGTGGTGTATTTATTATTTATTACATTGTAAGTTTTGTTATATCTAAAGATCGTAAACCAGATGAAAGAAAAACATTTAAAACAAGGAATTTAGACAAGATAAATGAAGAAAATTTGCTAGTTAGTATAATGAACACTGAATGGAAAAGAGATAATAAAATGGCTTTGAGACTCATTAATAGCTTACGTGCAGTTGTTGATGAATATGCTCCAGAAAAAGAAATAACTATAAATATATCCAGGATGGTTTAATGATGTAATAAAAAATAAAATCAATGAAAGATATAGAATGTATATTGTGTGTACAACAAATGATGAAAGCAGGTGGAATGACTATAAAAAGCTAAGAAATGAGGTGTCAGCAGAAATAAGAAAAGCAAAGAAGTCTTACTACAACCAAAAAATAGATGAAGTTAAATATGATTCAAAGAGAATGTGGAAAACACTGAAAGAACTAAATAAAGATTGTAAAAATACTGGTGCAGATATTGTTTTCGATGGTAAGGAGTACTCTGATGAACAAATAATAGCAGAAGAATTTAACAAATACTATATTACTAGTATAGTAGATATAGTACAAGAAGTTAAGAAAAATAGCAGTAATTGTTATTTTCTGGATAAAATACCACAAAGTTCTGCATCTTTTAGCTGTTTTGAAAAAGTTGGATTCGGCAACCTAAAAAACAAAATAAATCAATTAAAACACACAGCTGGTCTTGGTGATGGACTAAACACTAAAATTATTAAATTAGCTTTCACAGTTATCGGAAACAGATTCTACGATGTCATTGAAGATTCTCTGTATAGAGGAAGATTTCCTGATTGGAAGATTTCAAAAGTAGTACCTATTCCCAAAGTAAACAATGCAATTAATTGTGCTGATTTTAGGCCGGTAAATGTCCTGCCTGTTTATAAAAAGATTTTGGAAATAGAAGTAAAAGATCAACTTGTTAATTATATACAAGATAATGGTTCGTTGTCTGAAAATCAATCCGGGTTCAGGAAACATTATTCATGTGAAACTGTACTGCAAAGTGTAATTGTGGAATGGAAAGACATTTTAGATAATGATAGTCATAGTAAAATTGGGGTAGTGTTTCTTGATCTAAAGCGTGCCTTTGAGACCGTAGACCGTGATCGTTTACTGAAAAAGTTATATAAATATGGAGTGTCGGGAAAGGTATTACAGTGGTTTTATGACTATCTAAATGATAGATATCAGTACGTGTCATATGGAAATAGTGTTTCTAGTAATCTAAAAAATGACTATGGGGTCCCGCAAGGTTCTGTATTGGGACCACTTCTGTTTATTCTTTTCATAAATGACCTAAATCAAATAACACATAAATGTAAAATAAAAATGTTCGCTGATGATACTATAATATATTGGCATGATAATGATGTAAAGAAATTGGTAGAGGTGCTAAATGAGGTACTTAATTGGTGCAGGACTGGTTAAATGAAAATGGATTAAAGCTGAATATAAAAAAAACTAAATCAATGTTAATTAGTAGTGCATTTAATAAAGTTGATATATCAGAATTTAAAATAAATATTGACAATGAAGACATTGAATGTGTTAAAATGCATAAGTATCTGGGAATGGTTTTGGATGAACATTTAAATTTTAAAGAACATGTGAAATATGCAGTGCGGAAAGTTAATAAAAAAGTTAACTATTTGGGTAGAATTGGGCAGGATTTAACTAAATGGTGTAAGAGAACTATTTATAAAACTATCATTGAACCTCACCTTACCTATTGTTCGTCATTACTACTGGCCCTAAATGAAAGTGATATACATAATCTACAAATGGTACAAAACCGAGCGTTAAGAATTATCTTAAGCACGAACAGATACACTAGTGTAAGAAAAATGTTAAGCCACTTAAATATTCTTTCTGTTAAACAAATAATAATGTATAATGTTCTTATATTAATTCATAGAATGACTCTAAAATTAGTTCCTCCGTACTTAACTGATAAGTTATATAAAGTAAAAGACACTCATAAACATTATACTCGATATGGAGAAAACTATGTATTAGAATACAAAAGGACATCAGCAGGGCAAAATACAATTTTTTACAAGGGCCTGAATTGGTATAACCAATTAAATAATGATACCAAAAATTTAAATCTAAAAAAATTTAAAAAGGAAATGAAAAAAATTGTTATAAATCCACCATTTTAAAGTCAATTATTTTGTATATTATGTTAATCGTTTGTGATTTATATGTTATATGTCATATTATATTGATTGTAATGTAATTGTAAATGTAATTTATATTGTAATTGTAAGATATAGCATTCCTCTTTTTTGCTAATAAAGATTACTTACTTACTTACTTAAAAATACATATTAGGTACAAAATATAACTTATGAATTTACCTGCTTGCCTTTTGGCCTATGTACGGCAAAACTTCGCATAAACAAAATTAATAAGGGCAAATGACACACTGAAATTGCAATAACTGTATAGTATTTTTAATTCTGAACATTTTATAAAAAATACATTTTTCCATTTGATTGCATACTTTTTGACTTATCGCTATTGCTTACTCAACGTCATTGCACTGAATATTCGACAAAACATGTGGTTTCAACAAGATGGAGCTCCACCTCATAATGCAATAATTGTTACGAATTACTTAAATAATACTTTTTCGAATATTTGGATAGGGACAAATGGGTCAATAAATGGCCAACACGGTCACCCGATTTGACCCCACTAAATTTTTTATATGGGATTACATAAAAAAATTTATATATAAACAATCTACAAACGATATAGTCGAGTTGGTTAAGAGGATTTGCACTAGTTGTGGTACTATTACCCGCCACACTTTATTAGCTATGACAGATACTGAACGAGGCGTCGATATAGTATGTGTGTGAACCAAAATGGGCAAAACTTTGAACAATTGTTGTATTTAGTGTAGAAATTATAACGGTGATTCTTTTAGTTATAAATATTATCTATTACAACAGTTATAAACCCTTAATTAAACTATCTAAAGTTATTGTTTCCTTTCTGTTGTTAATTTGTTCATGTGTTGATTGTTGATTTTGAATTAAAATTGTGTTCTTTTTAAATATTTTTTTATTAAAATGATTGTACTTTTGCATGTCTATTATTGAATGTTACACTGTTACAGCTTGCTAATACAAACCAATTAGATTTGTTTAACAAACAAGTAAGAATTGGACTTTAAAAGTATGAAGTGAAATAACTCAAAAAGTACGCAATTAAATGGAAAAATGTGTACTTTATAAAATATTCAGAAAATACTATACAGATATTGTAATTTCAACGTTCCTGCCATCGAATAATTATTTATTATCGCCGCAACACCCAAACTGCAACAGACGACGCCATTTATAATAAATAATTACATATAAGTGTCACTTCATAACCCTTTTTGCGAATTTCAAATATTTTCTTTGGTTTGGAAAATATTTATCTGTATAGTTTTAGGTGAAACACTCTGTATATAAGAAAGTTAAATAGCAAAATGAATTGATTTTGGCAGCACCTCGATGAGAGGCAACCGTTAAAAGTTGGAAATTTATGTAAGAGACAATGTTTTTTGGAAAATCATTTGATTTTATTACATATAAACAATCGCATAAGTATATCGTTTTCAAAATTTGGCAGTGTATAGGATATGATGTTGGCTATCCATTCATGTTAATAACTAAAAAATTATGAATAGTGCCGATTTGCACACGACAATTTTGGAGTAAATTTGTATTCAAGCTGTTTAGGGCATTAGTTTTCGATTTTAATTTAATCTATTTTGCCATATACCAACTTTGCGGCCCATGGATTGACAACTTAAAGAATAGTGAGCACACTTTTACTATAAGCATATAGGGACACGATTCATCAATTTCCTCGGTGCAATAAGAGAAAATTGAATAGACATAACGGGTTTTTCCAAAATCGCCATAGATAAACATGATACTTATGATATACAACACATCGACAAGATGAAACTATTTCACCATAAGTCCGCAACAAACGTTCCACCTCACCTCCAATTCTACATACTATAAAAATGGCATGAATTGGTACCTATGCTTACAGTGCCGCATTTACCGCTAAAGAATATTAAGCATATGGTCTGCTATATTCAACACGTATTAGTGAAACCATATGCAGATTCAGCAAAAGTAGTTTTATATATCCTAAAGTAAATGAGCGCGAGAAAGAAAACAACAAAAATTAGGAACAGAAAGTTGGATATATTACTCATAGCACACTGCACATTTTGTGAAATATTATTTTTATCAAGAAATACGTTATTGCCTTATACCTCAAAGAGAAACAACAATGCAGCTACGGACACATGTTTCGGAGTTGTTACAGTGCACAGTACTCCAATTGTACTTTCATACTTCATGTGCCACATTTAGGGCCCCAAATGAGAGCAATCAGTACGAGGAGCTCTATGTGTACTGCTCTATTTCCACCTGGCAAATGCTAAATAAAAGATCATGATCAATTATAAGATGTATTCGCTATGCTGATGAGGAGCAACAACTCCGAAACACGTGTCCGTAGCTGTAGCGTTGGTTCTCTTTGAGGTATAAGGCAATAACGTATTTCTTTATTTAATTATTTAGCCTCATAAACCCCCATCATCTTTTATTTAGTGTTTGCCAGGTGGAAATAGAGCAGTACACATAGAGCTCCTCATACTGATTGCTCTCATTTGGGGCCCTAAATATGGCACATGAAGTATGAAAGTACAGTTGGAGTGAGTACTGTGCACTGTACTTTCCTACCTTTATTAGTTTTGCTCAATTATAAGATATATTCGCTAAGCTACGCTATGCTCATGAGGATCAACAACTCTGAAACACGTGTCCGTAGCTGCATTGTTGTTTCTCTTTGAGGTATAAGGCAATAAAGTATTTCTTTATTTATTTATTTTTATCACCTGGTCGTGTATCAACGCAGGGCATCGGTATTGTTGCGGCAAATGGTATAGTAGAATGCGGCCGCGGTGAGGCGAGAGGAAACATTCATTGGTGCCCCTCTAATATAACAATCCGCTGTCTCGCTTTCACATGAGCAATTTTTGTATAATTTGTGTTCTCTCTCATACATGTTTTCATAATATATAAAATTACTTTTGCCGAATCTGTATATCTTGTGGTGCTTTATCAATGTTTATAGAATCGATTTTACTGATTATTAACAGATAATCGACAAAATATCATGCAAATACAAATTAATTAATGCTTTTGAATATAATTTTTTTTTGGAAACATTGAAATAATTTTATTTTAACTCAAAATTGGTCAAAGTACACTTAGACCATTCAATGTGCTGTTATGCTCTTATGGACTACTGCTTTGTGTACCTTCCAATGTGATGAAAATATTCCAACATATAGACGAAGCACATGATATTGGTTGTTTCATTTTTATATAAAATTTATACTGCGTTTGTGTCCAATTTAAAATACACAGCACAGCACACAATCAAATACTGATTTTGTTAAAATATACTATAGAAAAGAAATATAAATTAATTTACTATTATATGAAATACACTAACATGTTGAAAATACCATATGACAGAGAATCATGATAGACTAGACAAACCGTTAACTGAGGTTACAATAACATTGATTCCAAGAGTGATATCGTTTCTTTAAGGGACATTTTAGAACATGTCATTTGGATATTATTAAAATGATTGTTGAAACTCTATCATTCCAATTCTTTTTCATTTTCAATCTATAAAACTCTAAGAAAATAATGCTGAAGCCCAGATTATTTATCCAAATTACATTAAAACATGAATGTTCACTGTCAGTGGAGAAATATGCATAAATTCAGCAACATGGTTAGGAGTCGATCAAAGTTTATCACAACACTTGCACACTCTCATTCCAATAATAAAATTAAGATAGTTGGAATTTTCTATCTCAATAACGTATGAATAGTTTTCACTAATATATTAGCAGTCCATTATATTGAGTGGTCTAAGGTCCTACAGAACTGGCTCTATGACTAGGTAATCTGTATCAGGATTATTTTAGCATGCTTAGTACTATTTCTACATTTAACCAACAAAATCATTTATATTTCAATATATTTTTTTAATTACTAATAATACATAAATTGACAAAAAGTACCAATGGTTGAACATACATTTCTTTGACCTATAATTGAATATTTTTTGTAACTGTTTTAAGATATAAAGGGCCGAATAATTTCTTAATAATTTCTTGGATTACAGCATCAAGTATCATAAAGATGTTAAATATTGCAAGTTTTATTTTTTTATGGCAGCAGAATTCCAAAGAACTCTATTCTGGGTAAATAAGACACATCATATTTGTCAACTGACACATTCATATCTGACAAACCTGACTTCCCTACATCTGAAACAAGATCAGTAGATTTAACAATATCTTCATCGGCAGCATGCAACAGATACCCTTCACATGATATCCAACAGTATTTGTAGTGGCAGCTGATGTGAAATGCCATACAATACCCTAAATTATATAAATAAATTAATGACAACATACAAGGTGACTCCTCCACTCCCCTCGACTCCCCAGACCAATTACTGGGAAACTAAAAATTACATGCAATTCCTGTAAACACCAGGAAATAGATATTAATAAAGGTTACAGTCTGAAGTTCAAACGACGTTTTGAAGCATTGAGCATTGCGAAGTCTAGAAAAAATTTTTTAGGTGACAGGTAATTTGAAAATTTATTATGCCAGTAGTGCAGATCCGAAGATCTGCAGTACACAGGCCTGTAAGCCCATTATACTTTTACGACAAATAAGATGTCCTAAAAATGAGTAGTACGTTAAATTTTAAGACTTTTTGTGCTATATTCATTTTCATTTGCGCCGAAGAATTATGGTCTACCCTTATCACAGATAATTCACATGTGCTTCAGTCTGGGTATATTTCCTGATGATTTAAAGCGAACAGTGATCAAACCAGTGCAAAAGAAAGGAAATAAAAATAACATCACCAATTATCGACCTATAGCTCTAATTTCCATAATTGCTCAAATATTTGAGAAAGCTCTATTGAACCGTATCGTACACTTTACAGAACAATATAATATATTATCAGACATGCAAGGTGCTTACATAAAAGGAAGGTCAATGGTTAGAGCAATATACATACGAATTTGTGAGATTCTAGATGCAATTAGCAGTAAAGATAAAGTTGCTGCTCTCTTTCTGGATCTGTCTAAAACGTTCGATAGCATAGATCATCATTGTCTCCTACAAAAACTGGAAATTATGGGTTTCCGAGGAAATATATACAATATTTTGAAGTCATATTTAGAGAACAGAACAAGTGTATTGTTGCAGTGGATGATGGAAAGTATATTTGCTCAAACTGGAAATAAGTCAAAAAAGGTGTGCCTCGGGGATCCATCTTAGGTCCAATTTTATTTCTCCTCTATATAAATGATCTACCAAAAATTATCAAACATCTTGTAAATTTATTTGCTGATGACAATTCGTTAGTCATCAGAGCTGAAACTAATGAGGAGTTAGAAACTGATATTTCAATGTCAATTGACATTTTGAACGACTGGTATACAATGAATAACCTACAACTTAATATAAACAAAACTTACTTATTAAAATTCAGTCTTAGGAAGGAGCCTTCACTAATCGTGAACTACAATAATGAATTATTAACGTCAGGTGACTGTACAAATTTTTGGGAATTGTGATAATTCACAGTTAAGCTGGAAACATCACATAGAGTATCTTTCCACAAAAATCAGTTCCTCTACATATGCGTTACGAACTATATCAAGATCTGTGAGTCAAGAAGCAGCCATAACCTCTTACTATGCCTACATCCAGTCCAGAATAAGATATGGGATTATATTCTGGGACAACTCTGTTGAAGCTGCCAGAATCTTCAGACTCCAAAAGGCCTGTGTAAGAAGCATTCAAAGAAAAGAGAAACGTGCAGTGCGGTTTTCATATACTTACTCTTCCATGTGTGTGTATATATATATACGAGTGTGCCTGTCTTGTCAAGAGCAATAATTACAGTGATTTTTTAAATAAATATAAAGTGGATCATATGTATGACACACGTAATAATATGTTATGCTTGCCAAAGATGGCCCCTTCAAAGAAATGTTGAGTCTCAGTTAATAAGAATTTATAAATAATCTACCTAACAATTACACTTCGCGATTTTTTAATTGCTAAGGCATTTTATTCTTTCTCGGAGTTTTTAAACTACAAATTTTAATTCATGTTTTTACTCTTATTTATTATATGTATGTTTGTTCCTATATTATAAATATGTTGTATTATATTCTACTATAAATTGACTTGTTCTACACCTGTTTTGGTTTCTTGAATAAATATTATTATTATTTAAACAAGTAATTTTAAATTATAATAATATTTTTTATTAAGTATCACTCATTTTTATGACTATATTGAAATAAAATATGAAACAATTGCAGGGAAAGGGTATAAAATTTCTTATTCAAAAAATTTTGATTCATTTTAATATAAGATCCTGACTAAAAACGACCTTCAGCTATCTGTTTACCGAATGACGGACTGAAAAGTATTTTTTAGCAATCATAAAATATAAACAAACATATCGCGAAAGGGCTGTCTAATGTAATTAGGTCAAGGCTACTCTTAATTAAAATTAATGTAATTAATGTTTTTTTAATTTCTTCATTTATTTGTTTACTAAATGAATTTAATACTGATTGATAGTACAAAGAATAAGGAACAAGAAAAAGTTAGGTTTTTTATCTTTTCTGGTCCCTATTACCGGGTTACCACGTATAAACAGGCGAGTTGATACTATATATTTACACTCATCTGTTTTCTCATTGTAATATACAAATACAGATAATTTTATTGCGAACACGGTGGTATTAGGTTGCCTAAGTAAAATTGGTCAAGAGTCACGGTTGTCGCGATTTAAAATGCGAGCAAGTAAATGGCGTGTGAGAGAGCGAAGCACTGCACGGACTATTCTGTGCGAGAGAGGAAGACACAACATGCATGCAGCTGCAGATTTGATTAGCAGCTTCAGGGATCAATTAAAGAAATAAAAAAGACTTAGATTGTATTAATTGTACAGAATTAGCAATGAAGTTGGTATTCACGATGTGCCTAAGTCTACCCGCCTTCCATGCGATTTTTTGAATTTCTCTAATTTTTTTATTGAAAAATATTACGTTTTAATGTTATTAAGTAAACAAAAGAACACGAAACAGTTTAAACTAAATGTTCAAACTGAGCACCCGTAAATTCTTAACAATAATGGAGACTTTGCTGAAATTCTTCTAAAACATTTTTTATCGTTTCTGGGGTGATTTGATTAATTTCTTACCTTATTCTGTCTTTTAAATCATCTTTTCAAATTTAATTTTCTTGATGAAGAATATACAAAATTCAGAAAACCTTATACGTACCCTCGTTCCAGTTAAAAATTCAAAAGGAGCAGCTGTCACTCCAAGTGAGTTGAAGGGGGAGGTATAAAATTATGCTAAAAAAATGTCATTATAGAATTAAAAATTGACGCATTTTAGGATTTTATTCATAAATTACGTATATAGACAATGAATTTATCTGTTACCTCTGGATCTCACTATATATTATTTATATATCATTTATATGTACCAGTATTATTATTATATTATTATTTTGTTCTTTCTCTATCGCACAGAACAGTATGTGTATTGTTTCTCCCTCGCACGCTGTTCGCTTGCTCGAATTTTCGAATCTTAAATCGCGACAACCGTGACTCTTGACCGACTTTACTTAGGCAACCTAATACCACCATGTTTGCAATAAAATTATCTATATTTTAATACATATGACAATGAGAAAACAGATGAGTGTAAATATATAGTATTAACTCAGCTGTTTATACCTGGCAAACCGGTAACGGGGACCAGAAAAGATAGACAACCTAACTTTTTCTCGTTCTTTATGCTTTGTACTATCAATCAGTATTGAATTCGTTTAGTAAACAAATGAGTGAAGAAATTAAAAAAACATTAATTACATTAATTTTAATTAAGGGTAGCCTTGACCTAATTTTATTAGACAACCCATTCGCCGATATATTTGTTTATGTACTACGATTGGTAAAAAATACTTTTCATTCGGTAAACAAATGGATGAAGGTCGGTCTTAGTTGAGATCTTAGAGTATTATGATATAGTTATTGTTGCCATTAATAACACTAATACAGTACAGTACAGTACAGTACTAATAATAGTACAGCGCTTAATGATCGTCTGAGCACTTTTGCGCTCGGGGCATTGTGCTTACAAGCACTTTTAAAAATCGGTGCTTAGTAACCTTGAGCACTTGATTAGTAATGGTGCAAGTGCTCGCAAGCACTTTAGTAATCGCGAGTATTCGAAAGAGCTCGCAAGCATTCCAAAAACTCCAAAGCACTGTATGGTTCGCGAGCACTTTTAAAATATTTTCGAAATAAACAGTCAGAAATGGTCGTGCCCCTCAATTTTGTTATCCAGACTAAGAAGATTGCCGGAATTGGGATTGTATGAATGAATGAAAATACAACTATCCTAGTCAGTTACTGACTGTGTAGTTAACCATTTATTTTGATCTTTTTCGGGGTTTTCACAACAAAAGTTTGTTCAAGTAAGCACACAATAAAATAAATAAAACCTGCAACACCACATAAAATAACAACGGACTTAGTCAGTTATTACAAATTTCATTTAGTTTGGATTAACCGAAATGTCAGTAAATAACTAAGTAGTTATTTTTTAATTCTGTAGCGTTAATTCAAGCTATCTTCTCAATGTAGGACAAAGGGGGGATTAGTGTTTCCAGATCTGGACTTGTCTTATTATGAGTACACTTAATATTTTGTCATCTGTTGTATAAGCATCTTTATGAGCAAAGATCAAATCACAGTAACGCAACATGTTAAGTGTCAACCAGATTAGAGCTGACACTCCATCTTTTTTTTGCAGCATAAATTTTGCCTTTGATTAGGTGAATATGTATTTTTTTTTAACATTTATTTAACGTCGGTCTATTTCCGCTACTGAGGCCTATCACCAACGCTTGTAGACAAGCTACCCCCAATCTCTTCTCTTTCGAAGAGTAAGGACCTTTTACCTAACATTTAATAGACAAGGGACCGACGACTTTACATCCTCTCCAAAGGATGGTATATCCCCTACACAATCCTCGCCTAAGATTGCATAATTTCCGCGCATCATACAGGCGAATATGTAGAGTTACCATGTTTGTTCTTACTCCTATCTTCTGAAAACCGCTGCCCAAGGAATCCCTACTTCCACTTCCAGATTTTGTATCCAAGTCTTATACACACTAAACACCAATATTTTCCTCCCTTTAGTAATAGAATGGGAATAGCAATGGGGGTGGTAGAGGGGCTGGCTAATGCCAAAATAAATAAAGGCTCTTGGTTCTCATACTCACACTAAATCCTAATTTTATTTTTTTCACCCTTTAATAATAGGATGGGGGTGGTAGAAAGTGTGGCTAATGCCAATAAAATGTTAGAGTCCCTTGGTTCTCGTATACACACTAAATCCCAATTTAATTTTTTACTCCCTTTAATAGGGTGAGGGTGGTAGAGGACGTATCTAATGCAAAAAAAATTTTGAGACGTTTCATTCTTGTATACACACTAAATCACATTTTAGTTTTTTACTCCTTTTCATAATAGTGTGGGGGTGATAGTGGGGGGCGGCTGATGCCAAAAAAAATTTCGAGACCTTGGCTTTTCGCCCCAAATTCACTAAATTGCAATTTTATGGACTCTTACCTGCTTGCTTATGAGGGGATCACCAAAAATTTTAAAAGTTTTTCAATGACCAATGATCTATTTTATTCGTTTTATTGGCATTTTCGTTCAAATAAAAGAAAATTTTAGTACATTTAGCAAATTGTGACGTTCTTTTCATACATTATCACTCTAAGTCGATCTTTATGCTTTATTACTATTAACAGTGCTTAGTGCTCACAAGCACTTTTCGTCAGTGCTCAGCTCTGCTAATATGACTAGAAACATTTAATTTTTAAATATTTAAAAATTACAAAATATGATTTTAAAACAAATAAAACTAAAGCAAGTTTTCGAAATTACCTCCGTTTTAATAAATGCACATATTGTAATAACTATAGTTTTTAAACAAATTAATACACATAGATTGTGTAGTTTGTTTGCAATTATGTATTGGTAACTGTAACTGTCAACAATCTGTCACCGTAATACAAACTACCTACGAAATTTTTTTATTGTATTATTGAAAAAAAGAAAATATGGTCCAATAACTGATTTCAAAAAACTGAATATGATTATTTATGGTGAATGTGGCAAAAATTCAAGAATAGCTGAATAATTATACACACTATGTTGCTCAAACCGTATATATCAAGATCAGAAAATGTTTTCAAATTTAAAGAAAAGTTAGCTACTACATGAAAGCGTGAAGGTAACGTGAATATGTGGGAAGAATTAGAAATTAGCATAATACGGGGACCGTTTTATAGTGTGTTGAAAATAATCTGCCTATTTCAATAAGTGTTGAAGAGGCCACTGGCACATGGTTTTCTTCTTCTCAAAGAGTTCTTTCCAATAACAAATTTGACCCTTATAAACTATACCTTGTTCATCATTTACATTCTGAAAATCTTCAAAGAAGAATTGATTGTCTCTCCCTTTTATCAGTACTGTATGGGGAAGATAATGCATTACTACAAAATATTTTATTGAGTGATCAAAGTCGTTTTCAATGCCATTACTGATCGGATAATAACCCAAAATGGACTAAAGCAACCAACATGTGTATTTAATAGGATAAATTTATATGATCGCAAATTAAATAGCCTAGCGATACCTAAACTTTCTGCTAAACGTAGGAAATTTCGAAAATTTGATTTAGTTTTTTTTTTTTAAATCATATTTTGTAATTTTGAAATGCTTTATAGTTTCCGAGTCGCATTAACATAACAATAGCAATATTATAATGAATTATAATATATTGAATTCGAAATTTTATACCCGTTCCCTATAAATAATTGATCCATATTTTACATCAATATAATTATAAAAATTAGTGGCTCTTAATAATAAATATTGTTGTAATTTAAACACTGCTTGTTTAAATATAAAGGAGTAGTATGAGTAGTAAAATTTAACATATTACCGGAATAATATATTTCAAAATTTTTGTTAAACAAAAATTCTAGACGTCGTGACGCTTATATTGTCATGTCAGACATGTCATTTAAACTTCAAAATGTAGCCTTCAGGAGTATCTATTCACTGGTGTTTACAGGAATTGATTGTTGTTTTTAGTTTCCTCATAATTGGTCTGGGGCGTTTTAGCTGAATCATCTTGTATATTAGTAAAGCATAAAAACTTACTCAACACAATATATTTTCAGTTCGGTGAAAGTGTACTTTCAAATGGCCGGCTGCATAGTTTACCTCAACAATAAAATGATAAATGGTCAAATTGACTATATGTAGAAAAGTTGATGGAAAAAGACATTCCGGAAATATGTATAATATATTCCGCTCCAAAATGGTGTTCTCAGTCATTTTAACCATAATCCTGATCAATCTTGAGCTAATATAATTGGAATATATGAAAGTGCCTATTAAAACAGCAAATGAACTCCCAGAAGAAAAGTCTGGCTTTACTAAATGTACGAAGGGCATATATTTATTATGCATTATCGTATATTTCTAAAAAAATGTATTCATTATATGCAGATAAAATGTTCGTACATGTATAAGTTCCTAAATAAATCAGACATCATGCCACTTGGATAAATTGCCATATGTATCAATAAAATCATTCAGTATAATGGTAAAATAGAAACAGCAAGAAACACAAATTCACTTGTGGTAATTAAAAATTAATTGTTCTCTTCTTAGACCATATCATGGCTCATACAGTTTTGATTTGAAAATTCCTCATTTTAATTTCAAATTTCCTACCAATACCACTAAATATAGATTTCTGGAAAAGTGAAACAGTTCTCTGTAAGATAATAATTTCCTTGCAATATATAAAACTACTTACCACCTTTATCTGCTAGAGATAATTGTTCACATTGACATCTGAGATGTTTGATTTCCATTAAAAGTTGTTTTTCTACTTCTGAGTCTGTCTGTGTACGTTCCCGTTTTAGTCTATTTTTCTCTAAATCAGCAATTTCTTGCTTCATAATCACTAATTTGGCTTTTTCAGTTTTCAGTTCTATTCTCAACCTCTCGATACGAGCTTGTTGTTTTAATATCACAGGCGCTGAAAAAAATCGCAAAAATTAAACTAATTGAAAAACAGCCCTAGGCTCTGAATTTCATTCAAATACAGGATGTCTCATAGTGAGTCATAAGTAAGTACAGACGACAGTACAGTTGAAACCTTTAGTGTGACCTGACGATGAAGTACTTAGTTCCCACAAACACCAAAACACTTGTAGATACACTAGACTCAAATGTTATAATTAACTTGAGATCATGAACCATGTTGGCTTCTCAGAATCTGATTAAAACTGTGATAATCAAAACATAGTTTTAATTATCTTCGGCTGTAGAGTTCAAATGTTTTAGTGTTTGTGAGAACCACTTCATTGACGACTACGTGTAAGCCAAAATATGGTATTTTAACTTAATTTATCTTTATATGAAGTTGCATCCCTGAGAAGATATAGTAATTCAAAGTCTCCGCTAGAATTTAGAAAAAAATTATCCTGAAAACCGTTTGACAAGGTTCTGGTTTGGTACACAATTCAAGAACATTACAAACTTTAAGTTAACTAAAATAATCTGAAGTGTTTATTGGAACACTTCATAAAGCTTCACTCATTCATTAATTTGCAAAATTTTTATTTCAGACTATACCAAATTTTATTTATTTTTTCTTATTGATTGATTGATATAAAAGCGCAAATATACATATAGTTAGAAAGATTTATTACCAAGTAGTTAAAGCAACTACTTTCTTATGATATTATCTTATGTTTCTTAGAGTAAATCCTCTATTAAATCTGAAAGAGTATTCGTATTTCCAAGAAATTTTAAATAATTTTCGCCATTTAACAAGTTGGCAAAATTACCAACCAAAAAAGGATCAACAATTTCTACCCAAACATTTATTTGGATTTCCTGTTGAAAATGTTAGAGGTGCTGTTGTATGAGAATTAACATCAAAATAAATATTTGTTGTGAATGCTTATTGTACCTTTTTTGTAGAACAAGCTTCATCTACAAAAGCAATGTTAAGAGTGCTCCGGATATAAGTCGGAAAGACGGCGCAAATTACTCTCATATAAATCATTATTTTAAAAAACGGCTTTCACTAAAAGACATTAAAAACATGTTACAATGTGGGACGATGAAAGAAAAAAAAGTATATATACAAAAATAATTTTTTTTTTCTATTATCGATTTGCAAAAATAATTTTTATCGTCCCGCATAGGTATCATTAAAATAAACATTTTAAATTTAAAGATTAGGTATAATAAATTTGTCCAATGTCATATTCTACTACATCTCTATCTCTTGCCTTCCAAGCACACCGTACATTCAGCTGCGTCATTTTATTGACGTGCAGTCATTTACAATTAAAATTGGAAGCATGGATGACTAATACACTCCGATCAACTCTTAAACAACAAATGCTTGGTATTCATTCCTGGATACTGTTCAATTGTGTTCAAAATATTCCTGTTATGGAGCAATTAAATTGGAACTCATTGGTGGTCATTATTTCTCAGTTTAACACAACACTGTTAGGAAATCCTAGATGATATTCTTGATATTAATATTACTCATACTTATAGACATTCGCAGACTCTAAATATATACGTGCAGACAATTTTGCTCCAAAAACTAATGTGCCTTCACAAATATGTAAATTTTATGGGAATATTGAAAATTTTAGGAGATCTATTTTTCACGCAATCTAATACAACATAGAAGCCTCTCTCATAGCTGTCCTGACATCACTTAGGTGGCGTCAAATCTATGTACAGGCATAGTCTCAGTGCATGAAGTTACTGAGAGGTTACAACTTGTGCTGATTTACATGTTTTTTAATTTAATTTTTAATTTTCACACTTGTTCGCATTTATCATTATGATTATTTTGAATTTGTTTATAATTACAATTAAATATTTAGTTGATATTGTGAGAGATAGTTCCTTCCTCTGCAGTGACAACGTGCAAAAACAATAATAGTAAAACAAACAATTTGAGCAGAGAGTGTACGAAAGGGAAGGGTGCAGCGAAAGGGGGCTTTCAGACCGATTAAGCTTTAAAAGTGGTAAAAAAATATGAACAAAATTATACACAAATAAACAAAATTGTAGATAATAAGATGTTATACCAAAAAGTCACTGAAGGCATATGTCTACATTTTAGTGTATGTCTGTAGGAAGCATGTAAAATGTAGCGCCATACAATTCACCAAATTAAAATGCATTTAATAATAATAATGTCTTTATTATTCTAATTTCATTCAATATACAAAAAATAATTACAAATAGAAATAGGGCGAAGTTCAGATAACTATTAAAAGTTTCTGCTCTTCCACTTAACCCTGGAAATATATCAATACACAATACTCATTACAAATTATATTAGCTATCCTAATAGCAAGTAATTTATATGTATACAATAAAGCACACATACAGCATGTATCAGATATTATATAAAATTTTAGTTGTAAAATACTGTAAATTATAGCGTCATTTGTGTAAGAAATTATTATTCGTTCATTAGTTGCTTCATATAAGCAGTTTTAAACTTTGATAACTTTAGCGTTTTTATTGAATCTGAAATATTATTGTAAACATTTGAAATAGAGTAGGTGAAACAGCGCTTAAAGTACTCTAAATTATGCTGGGGCGGTGTTTTATCGCACCCTTGAACCTAATATTTATGTTGTGAACATCAGTTCTAAATGAAATTTTATTATATAAATAGCTAGGGGATTTGTTGCTGATTATTTTGTGGTATAGACAAGCTGCATGTAGTTTGCGTCTATTTGCCATATTTAGCCATTTTAAATCTGCAAGCTTATGGGATATTCTCTCATATTTTCTAATACCAAAGATAAATCTTAAGCAACTGTTTTGGACCTTTTGAATCCTTCTAATGTCAAGGTTAGCTAAACACAGGCCATAAAGGGAATCACAGTAGTTGAAACTAGAAAGAATGATCGAATTGCATAACATTGCTTTGACGCTCTTGTTCAGCACATGCCTATGAGGAAATAGCAACCTTAACTTATAGTATGCACTGGATATCAAATTTGAAACATGATGTTTAAATCTCAGAGACTGATCAAATACTATGCCAAGATTTTTTGCCTTTTCATCCAAGTTTAATGGTTCATTTCTTAATAAGATGTTTACATGATTTTTTACTAGAGATACTTGTTTCCTTTTTCCAAATATAATAGCTTTGGTTTTTCGTGGATTTAATAGTAATCCGTGCTCTGTTGCACGCTTGTCAATATTTGCAAGATCTGTGGTTATTTCTTTATTTGTGATATCTACATTAGCTGGTTTGAAATGTTTATATATTTGATAGTCATCGGCATAGGCATGTGATGAACAGTGTTTCACTGCTGCAGGAAATCGAAAAGTATATAAAGTAAACAAGAGAGGTCCCAGTATACTCCCCTGTGCTACGCCTTGGTTTATAGTTCGATAATGAGAGATCGACCTACCAATGACGACAGCTTGCGATCTGTCAGTAAGAAAGTTTGTTATTAGAGTGACAGTATCAGCATTTAAACCGATGTATTTTAAAATTGAAATGAGCACAGAATGATTAATCGTGTCAAACTTTTGAGAAGTCTTCTCTCGATGCTGGTACTCCTGTACCAGCATGGAGAGTTTGTCCTGATCAGTTGCAGCAATAATATCATCGGCGATATTTAGCAACGCTGTATTACAACTATGACCGGGCCGAAAACCCGATTGAGTTAAAGGTAAAATGTTGTGGAGATTTAAGTACTCACGAAGCTGGGTCTCCATGATCTTCTCAATAACTTTTGACAGACATGGTAAAATATTAATTGGTCTAAGATCAGAAAGTTCAGTGGGTGGGTTTACTTTTGGAAGTGCCATAACGTGAGCTTTCTTCCATTGCCAAAACAATAGGAACTACATACATATATGCTGTCACTTACTTTCATCCATGGAATTTAACTCTTTACAACTTTGTTACTATGTTTTTCCACATCTTACCATTAGCGCAGTATTTCAGTTTTAATATGAGTTTGGTCTGATACATCCATGAAAAATTTGCAATAAAAATCTAATTCGTTCTATTAAATAGATATAGTGAGAGGATAACCATTTTTCGTTTTTAGAATTGTTATTATCATCTCACTTCTCTGTTGGAATTCTATGGCGTTTTAAAAATTTTAAGTCCATATACTGATTATTCATTGTTTAAGTAACTGCTGCAAACTCAATTAGAAAATACCTTTCTGTGATGTCATACGCAAATCTGGTTCAAGCTGAAACTTGTACCTATTGTATCTCCTATTTTCGATAGTATCATGGTACAGAACATTATTTTCACATCAATTTTTAGGTACATGAGACATCAGATACTACGTGTATTATATTAAAACCTTGCATAAGTTATTTTCTCAAAAACTATAAATTTTCATTAAAAAAATGATATAATAAAAAAGTTTAAAAACTGAATCTCACATAACATGAAAACCTTTTGCAGATTAATGAATGAATACAAAAAAATTCTATGAAATTTTAGATGTGATTCACCCTTAAGATGAGTAGGCTGTATCTTCTTAGGGGTATCAGACGATATTAAGGTATAGTCAGATGTGTATTTACTGGGCAGTCAAAAAACAAAACACACAACACAAAAACTTTATGAGCTAGTTATTAATGCTGGTGAACCATTCGGCATGGTCTCATCAAACAAGGCGACATACATTAAAAACCCATAAAGATAAGTGATTCAATTTGCAAGCGAGGTAGCACAGAGAGTAACGGTATTTTAATGAGGTCGTAAAGTTTTTGTTGCGTTTTTGACTGCCCAAATATACACCAACTATAAGTGACATTTTTATTATTTATGTGTAGTTGCTATACGTCCACGTACTTATGCCAATAGACACACCCTGTATATACTAGTATTTAAACATTTCAATAAATTGTTTGTGTTCTGATTGAATGACTGAATTCAATAAACAATAACATGCAATCACCTAAAATCAACTTGGCTCAAGTCGAATTAACAAAGTACGTAACTTAGTATACTTTTAACCAAATTAGATATTTGATTAAATCTAAAGAGAGGCCAATTATTTTTACTATATATACTTACGTATAAGGCAGACGAAGAACTAGCTACAGTTTGAACAATCTATTAATGATCCTTAACTCTGATGGTCGATATCATTTTTATTTTTTGCAATGATATTGACATGCTGACAAATAAATCACATGATAAAATACTGTAGCCTTGTAAATGACATTTGGATTTCTCTCATTGAGTTCAAATAATCTAGAAGAATGTGTCACTGAAGGAAAATCTCTGTGGACTGTGAATTTACATCTAATTTTTTGTTTTATCTTGCCGAGACATCCCTAAATAGTAATAATCTGAGTTTTGGAATCTGTAAGTGTGGAATATTTTTTTATCATGTTTAAACAAGGGAAAATGTGATTTCTTGATAATAAAAATACGCATCGAAATGATGCCTAGTGCATTTTGTGAAGAATATAAATTTTTCATTTCTTAGAAAATGGATATAAGAAATTTCTCTTTAGGTCAAAATGTGTATTTTATAGCAACAACTTACATTACTGCCAGTAGCATTTAAACTTTGTGACTTTTTGATAGTAAATGGCTAAACTTTAGATCTCACTAAGTTATCATAACGTCATTGGAATCCGGTTTTCCCTACATTAATACATAGGTCTCATCAAATACAACATATTTACCAAAGACTATATTTTTCTAATATAAAAACCTATTTATTTTAATTTTGCAGTAATAATTTTTTGTGGTAAACAAATTCAAAGATTTCGGTTAATATTTATCACATATAATGGCGACAAAAACCACTGAATAAATATAACATTTATAGGCACATATTTTTAAAAAATTAAATTTACTTTGGATCACTAGAACCGAAGATATACATTTTTTATTTAAGTGGCTGCTAATTGACAAGTTAACATTTCTGCATACAATTAGACTGTAATAAGTTCAATGCTTTCTCAATATGTGTAATTTTTTTCAAAGCCATTTCTAAAGAATTTTCAGTTTTAATCAATATAAGGGCACGCCTAGTTTATATCAAAAAAATTCAAAGTTAGAAAAATTGAATCTTTTTTTAAACATATTGTATCTGAAAATCGAAATGCGATGATATTACAATAGCTTAGTGGGGTTCAAAGTTTAGCCACTTATTACCAACAAACTCAAAAGAGTAAATAACATCGGCACGAAATTTTAATCGTAAATTGGTAGCTATAAAATAAACATTTTGACTGGAAAAGAAAGTTCGTATATCATCTTATTAAGAAATTAAAAATTAGTTACGCTTCCTACTCCACGCTTACGAATACCAAAAATCAGACTATTACTATCTAGGGGGTCACTCGACAAGATAAAGCAAAAAAAAAATGGATGCAAATTAATAGTTGAATGATTGTTTCTGACTCTTCCAGTGACTGGCCTATAACACTGCAAGCAAATATGAATATTGGCATAGTCAGTCTGTGCGCCAAAGTTCTGATTTTGGCTAGACTAGATTAGAGTTAAATTAAGATTATAATGTGAATTGTCTGCTCAGGGCGGTTTTTTATTTTATTTTAAGGTGTTCAGGGTTTCAGGTTGATTTCACAGTTCAATTTTGCAGTATTGTTTACTTAAACAATAAAATGTTCTAGAGGTTGTTTTCATCGGTTTCTTAAAAATAACTCGAGATCTATGTTATAGGGGTCAAATGGAAAAAATGAAAAATGTCCATTATGAGTTGTAAAAAGAATATACGTAAACTAGAATTCACCCCGATTATTATTATTATTATTTTAAATATGTATTGCAAAATTATGTATTTTTAAAGAAATTATTATTTTTTGAAGAGAAGGGGTAAATTTCAATGAACCAACACCAAAAATTTTTTTTGAGACGTTTCATTCTTGTATACACACTAAATCACATTTTATTTTTTTTTAATCCCTTTCATAATAGTGTGGGGGTGGTATGGGGGTTATAGTTGGGGGAGGGGGTGGTCTGATGCCAAAACAAATTTTGGGACCTTGACTTTTCGTACATGCCCTAAATTGCAATTTTATGGACTCTTACCTGCTTGCTTTGCCTATTTACTCCATTTATCCCTGAACCCTTCAATGAAAATAGATCAAAATATAATTTAGTTCCAGATTTCGTTATAATACATAAGTGTACCAAATTTCAATATGATAAACAGTTCCAGAGTAAAGGTGCGCACAAAAAATGTTACAGACAGACCGACAGACAGAAAAAAATGTTTCGCTCATATTTAAAATCTCGACGTTTCATGACATTTTTAAGCCTATTTCAACAAAAAATATATATATTTTTTTGCTTTACTATACTTCCACTGAGCGTGGAAGTAATATACTTTTTATAGCCATTCCTCTTGTGACCTCGTCCAGAATATAATTATGTATGCCAGCAGCAGCTGTCCAGCTCTTCCGCCATGCACTTTACCGCACGCATGCATTATCTTATAACTTTTAAACTTTTCAAAATATTGAGATGAAACGAAAAATAACTTGGTACAAGTAATGCACTGAGTAAGTTTCATCAATATTGGTCCGGAACAAATAAACAAAGGCATATATATTTTTTAATGTTATTTTGCGGTTCCATGAAAATATTACATAGATTAAGATAGTTATTAATTCATAATCACAGACAATCACTTCAATTTTATTTGTACGTATATTTTATAAAGCAGTTAACTTAACCTTGAAATTCAGACTGAAGCAAATAATAATTTTATTACCCTCAGATTGCATAATTTTACGTTTCAACACTAGTTACCGCATATAATCCAACAAATATACAAAATAAAAATAGGAGCACTGCATACATTCGCACTTGTTTTAAGTTAACATTAAACATACTTAACCAAGAATTTAGTTCAAAATACATAATTTAATGATAGGTCGTAAATTTCTGAAAACCAATGATGTACCAGATAAATAATGATAACGATATGTGACTGATAAAAAATCTGATTGTGGTAATCAAATGGAATAATACTTCTATTTTTAAATATTTTTAACACAATAAAAAAATATGAATTAATATTCGCAGTTCTGAGGGAATATCAAATCCTCCGAAATATATTTTAACTTAATTACCTTCAATAAGCTTTGTTCACTGACAATTTATTATTTTATTTATTTCTACTTTTAAAATTTGTTGAAGTTTTGGAACTCTTGAATAAATATAACATTTATAGGCACATATTTTTAAAAAATTAAATTTACTTTGGATCACTAGAACCGAAGATATACATTTTTTATTTAAGTGGCTGCTAATTGAGAAGTTAACATTTCTGCATTCAATTAGCTTTGTTCACTGACAATTTATTATTTTATTTATTTCTACTTTTAAAGTTTGTTGAAGTTTTGGAACTCTTGAATACCTATTCATTAAAATATCTGCTATCCCCAGGGTTGGCAAATACCAGGGTGTTTACTAGATTTATTTGGACTTTTGTGTTTTTGTGTAGTACCTAAAGTTTTCAGTTTGTGGCGGGTGTTTGAGCAACTTTCAAACTATAAGAGATGCTCGTCGTGTGCGGCGGCAAGGGCCAGACTTGCCCCCAAACACACAGACAGACCTTACCGACATCAGCACAAAGACAAATAACAAAAATAATAGACAACAGACAGCCGACATTAATCTGCAGACGAAATAAATACAAAAGATCCCCTTGAAAAGATTTTTGTAATTTTCGCGGACCCGGTAGTCACTCACCCCACGGGCGTGTGGAGTGGCTATTGGTATTACCAGCTCCCCTCTGTGAGGGTCGGAGCCACAGAGTAGGGTGACTGGTTTTTTGAAAAAAAAAAAAAAAAATAATAATAAGCAGGAGGGGCTGACTTCCATCTATCAAGCCTTTGGTGAGTAGCGCCACCACTTACTCCAGCTGGGGTGCAAAACCGAACCGGCAGCCCTAGTGCACCCGGGAGGGGAAAGCGTCTTCCCCTCTGGTGTCGGTCGTGGGTCTGCTGGGCTAACCACCCACAGACCCTAAACTTTGGTTCCGGCAGGCCGAAGACAGGGCCCCCACGATCGACCCCGTGCGGATAGGGGTCAAGGGCAAGGTGGTGGGGCCCAACCGGACGGACCGCCCGTTGACGAAATTGGCAATGTCCAAGGACGCTTTGAGTGGACAGATGAACTGAGAGATGAACTTCTGCATTGCTATGAAAGCAGTGAGCCCGCGCGGAGGGGATACATGGCGCGGATGCATGCTCTGTGGTGTGAGAGGCTACCAGAGCATAGCGCCTTCACGCCACAAAATCTGCGTGACTATGTATCCCACCTTCGTAGTAGGGGCTACGTGAGGGCTGCTCCTGGACCGGTGAATGAGGTGGCCGAAGAGCCGCCACAATCACCGGTTGAGGACGTAGCACTCCTCGTTCCGCCAATTGGTACTGATTATAGGAGCCCTCGGTGGAATGAGACAGACGCTGCTTTCAGAACTAAAGATCATACCGGCATGCCGAGATTCGGCAGAGATCTTAGCCGGCAGAATGCAGAAGGCTGTCATCCTCGGTTCATTACGTCTACTCAGGGCACACGATTCGCGGACCCGGTAGTCACTCACCCCACGGGCGTGGGGAGTGGCTATTGGTATTACCAGCTCCCCTCTGTGAGGGTCGGAGCCACAGAGTAGGGTGACTGGTTTTTTTGTAAAAAAAAAAAAAAAAAAAAAAAAAAAAAATAATAGGGGTCGATCGACCCCGTGCGGATAGGGGTCAAGGGCAAGGTGGTGGGGCCCAACCGGACGGACCGCCCGTTGACGAAATTGGCAATGTCCAAGGACGCTTTGAGTGGACAGATGAACTGAGAGATGAACTTCTGCATTGCTATGAAAGCAGTGAGCCCGCGCGAAGGGGATACATGGCGCGGATGCATGCTCTGTGGTGTGAGAGGCTACCAGAGCATAGCGCCTTCACGCCACAAAATCTGCGTGACTATGTATCCCACCTTCGTAGTAGGGGCTACGTGAGGGCTGCTCCTGGACCGGTGAATGAGGTGGCCGAAGAGCCGCCACAATCACCGGTTGAGGACGTAGCACTCCTCGTTCCGCCAATACCAGAGGGCCTCAGTACCAGAAGGGGGTTACACCATCTGAAAACCCCCGGGCCACAAGACCTGGCCAGAGTGGACGCTGAACTTCGTACAGCGCTACCAGAAGAGGCTGACATCTGGCACATAAATTGTGCCGTGTATGCCGCTGCTCAACGCTCTTCTCAGGTGGAGAGGCGAAATACCTCTTCCCCACAGGAGAGAGCGCAGCGGCGCATACAAAAGATGGAAGCCAAGATCCGGTCGGCGAGGCAACACGCATCCCGTATCCAATGTGTGATGGACTATATGGCGGCCAACAGGCCGTTCACGCCTAAAGTGCGTCGATTAGCCGCCAACCTAAGACGCGTCCATCACACACTCAATGAGGCAGTGCTGCGAACCACCAAACAGCACTGTCTCGACAGGATACGGATGCTAGTGACTTGTAAAAAATCACTAGTGAGGCGGGCGAGAGGGCTTGCGGAAAATAAACTGTTCCGCGAGAAGCCCTCGCGCCTTTTCCAACCGCCTCCGCGTGTTGTAGACAATCCGCCGACTGCAGATCAGGTGGAGAACTTCTGGAAAACGCTATACGAGGAGAGGCTTCCACTCAACCGAGATTCTCCTGCCCTTGCACACTTTGAAGCCTTTTGTCAAAGGCTTCAGCAACCACAGGAAGTGTGCGAACCAATAACCCCAGAAGAGGTTCGTAGGGCTCTTGAGGGCTCTAAGAACTTTGCTGCTCCAGGTCCCGATGGGATAAATAACTTTTGGTGGAAAAAGTTATCGAGCACCCACCACCATTTGGCCAGAATTTTTAATTCCTGGTTAAATGGGGAGCAGCAAATCCCTTCTTGGGTTGTTGAGGGGCGGACAGTGCTGATCCCCAAGAACGGAGATTTGTCCAACCCAAAGAACTACAGACCGATAACCTGTCTAAACGCATGTTACAAGGTGTTTACACGCATTTTGTACATGCGGGTGCTCCGCGCAGTCGAACCGGTATACGAACGGATATATGAGCAACGAGGGTCGAAGAGAGGTGTCGCTGGCTGCAAGGAGAACCTGCTGATCGATAGATGTATCACGCAGGACTCCATGCAGTATAAGCGGAACCTCTCTATGGCCTGGATCGACTACCGCAAGGCATTTGACATGACATCACATGAGCTCATTGTTCACTTGCTCCGATGTCTTGTGGTACCCGGTCCCGTAGTGAGATGTATTGAAGAACTGATGCCGCTCTGGAGGACTCGCTTTACCATAACATCGGGTAACGATAGAGTCCAAACAGAGTCGGTGACATTCAGAAGAGGAGTATTTCAGGGAGATTCCCTCAGCCCCCTTCTGTTTTGCATCTCACTACTGCCATTATCCGTCTCGCTCCGGAAAACCCGTGGCTACAACTGCGGTACCCCCGGCGACAGGAGGCATAAGGTCACCCATCTATTTTATATGGATGACCTTAAACTTTATGCCTCTGGAGAGAGGGATCTCCAACAGTCCCTTAGGGTGGTACAGGAGTACACGCAGGCTGTCGGTATGCAGTTCGGGTTGGACAAATGCGCACTGATCCATCTCAAGAGAGGACGATGCGGTGACTATGGAGAGGACGCGCAGCTCGTGGACGGAAGCATCTTACACCATCTAGATGCCGGAGAGTCGTACACTTACTTGGGTGTCGAGCAACGCTCCACCCAAGAAGTGAGTGTAGTGAAAAACGCTCTCCGCGGCAAGTATCAGCACCTACTCCGACAGATCTGGTCTTCAGAACTGTCGGGGAAGAACAAGGTGTCTGCTACAAATATGCTTGCCGTTCCGGTCCTTCTCTACTCTTTCGGAGTAGTGAAGTGGATTAGAGAAGAGCTGCGTCAACTCGATGTAGTAACCCGCAAGAAGATGCATCTCAATAGGAGCTTGCATCCTAAATCGTCCGTTCCACGGTTATATCTCCCACGACATCGGGGAGGCCGTGGACTCTTGAGCTTGGAGAGTCTCCATAGCAGGATGGTTCTGGATGGAGCATGTAAGGTCATCAGGAGTTCGGATCCCCTCCTCTGCATGGTCCGAGACCATGAAAATGCAGAGGTAGGAGCTTTTCTCTTTAAGGCAGCACGGAGAGCAGCCGATGAACTTGGTCTCATCTTCGACGTCGAGCGGGTAAACCCCGACTCTGTCACCGAGTTGGAACCCGTTCGACTAAAAGCCCACATTAGAGCTGCAGAACACAACATCCTTCTGCAGCTCCATAAGGATAAGCCATTGCACGGGGTCTTCTATAAAAATATAGAAGACCTCGGCTTATCCGAAAGGCTGACCTTCGCCTTCTTAAGGTCAGCTGGGCTGAAGTCTGAGACCGAGGGATTCATAATGGCTTGCCAGGATGGTGTATTTAACACTCTCGTCTATCGACGTCGTGTCATGGGTATGGAGGTCCCTGATGTCAGCTGCAGGGCCTGCCGCAGGGCGCCGGAGACTGTAATGCACTTACTGTCGGCTTGTCCGACATACGCAGTCTCGGCCTATATTCATAGACACAACGCAGCATTACGAGTGCTTTACTATCATCTAAGGCACTCGTATGGGATAGACGAAACACCAGTGCTGCCTTACGTTCCGGGGGATATTGAGTCCGTTGTGGGGAATGAGAAGTGCCTAATTTATTGGAACTACTCGTTTCCCACCGTCAGGCAAATACAAGCCAACAAGCCTGACATAGTACTCCTCGACCACCAACTCAAGACAATGTATGTCGTGGAATTCTCGGCTCCCGCTGAGAGCAACATTGTTTTGAAAGAGGAGGAAAAACGGACAAAATATCGAGATTTGCTCTTCGAACTCCGCAGGCTTTATCCAGGCCATTCTGTTAAAATAGTGGTACTGATTATAGGAGCCCTCGGTGGAATGAGACAGACGCTGCTTTCAGAACTAAAGATCATACCGGCATGCCGAGATTCGGCAGAGATCTTAGCCGGCAGAATGCAGAAGGCTGTCATCCTCGGTTCATTACGTCTACTCAGGGCACACGATTCGCGGACCCGGTAGTCACTCACCCCACGGGCGTGTGGAGTGGCTATTGGTATTACCAGCTCCCCTCTGTGAGGGTCGGAGCCACAGAGTAGGGTGACTGGTTTTTTGTAAAAAAAAAAAAAAAAAAAAATAATAAGCAGGAGGGGCTAACTTCCATCTATTAAGCCTTTGGTGAGTAGCGCCACCACTTACTCCAGCTAGGGGTGCAAAACCGAACCGGCAGCCCTAGTGCACCCGGGAGGGGAAAGCATCTTCCCCTCTGGTGTCGGTCGTGGGCCTGCTGGGCTAACCACCCACAGGCCCTAATCTTTGGTTCCAATAGGCCGAAGACAGGGCCCCCACGATCGACCCCGTTCGGATAGGGGTCAAGGGCAAGGTGGTGGGGCCCAACCGGACGGGCCGCCCGTTGACGAAATTGGCAATGTCCAAGGACGCTTTGAATGGACAGATGAGCTGAGGGATGAACTTCTGCATTGCTATGAAAGCAGTGAGCCCGCGCGGAGGGGATACATGGCGCGGATGCATGCTCTGTGGTGTGAGAGGCTACCAGAGCATAGCGCCTTCACGCCACAAAATCTGCGTGACTATGTATCCCACCTTCGTAGTAGGGGCTACGTGAGGACTGCTCCTGGACTGGTGAATGAGGTGGTCGAAGGACGGCCACATTCACCGGTTGAGGACGTAGTTCTCCTCGTTCCGCCAATACCAGAGGGTCTCAGTACCAGAAGGGGGTTACACCGTCTGAAAACCCCCGGGCCACAAGACCTGGCCAGAGTGGACGCTGAACTTCGCACAGCGCTACCAGAAGAGGCTGACATCTGGCACATAAATTGTGCCGTGTATGCCGCTGCTCAACGCTCGTCTCAGGTGGAGAGGCGAAATACCTCTTCCCCACAGGAGAGAGCGCAGCGGCGCATACAAAAGATGGAAGCCAAGATCCGGTCGGCGAGGCAACACGCATCCCGTATCCAATGTGTGATGGACTATATGGCGGCCAACAGGCCGTTCACGCCTAAAGTGCGTCGATTAGCCGCCAATTTAAGACGCGCCCATCACACACTTAATGAGGCAGTGCTGCGAACCACCAAACAGCACTGTCTCGACAGGATACGGATGCTAGTGACTTGCAAAAAGTCATTAGTGAGGCGGGCGAGAGGGCTTGCGGAAAATAAACTGTTCCGCGAAAAGCCCTCGCGCCTTTTCCAACCGCCTCCGCGTGTTGTAGAAAATCCGCCGACTGCAGATCAGGTGGAGAACTTCTGGAAAACGCTGTACGAGGAGAGGCTTCTACTCAACCGAGATTCTCCTGCCCTTGCACACTTTGAAGCCTTTTGTCAAAGGCTTCAGCGACCACAGGAAGTGTGCGAACCAATAACCCCAGAAGAGGTTCGTAGGGCTCTTGAGGGCTCTAAGAACTTTGCTGCTCCAGGTCCCGATGGGATAAATAACTTTTGGTGGAAAAAGTTATCGAGCACCCACCACCATTTGGCCAGAATTTTTAATTCCTGGTTAAATGGGGAGCAGCAAATCCCTTCTTGGGTTGTTGAGGGGCGGACAGTGCTGATCCCCAAGAACGGAGATTTGTCCAACCCAAAGAATTACAGACCGATAACCTGTCTAAACGCATGTTACAAGGTGTTTACACGCATTTTGTACATGCGGGTGCTCCACGCAGTTGAACCGGTTTACGAACGGATATATGAGCAACGAGGGCCGAAGAGAGGTGTCGCTGGCTGCAAGGAGAACCCGTTGATTGACAGATGTGTCACGCAGGACTCCATGCAGTATAAGCGGAACCTCTCTATGGCCTGGATCGACTACCGCAAGGCATTCGACATGACATCGCATGAGCTCATTGTTCACTTGCTCCGATGTCTTGTGGTACCCGGTCCCGTAGTGAGATGTATTGAAGAACTGATGCCGCTCTGGAGGACTCGCTTTACCATAACATCGGGTAACGATAGAGTCCAAACAGAGTCGGTAACATTCAGAAGAGGAGTATTTCAGGGAGATTCCCTCAGCCCCCTTCTGTTTTGCATCTCACTACTGCCATTATCCGTCTCGCTCCGGAAAACCCGTGGCTACAACTGCGGTACCCCCGGCGACAGGAGGCATAAGGTCACCCATCTATTTTATATGGATGACCTTAAACTTTATGCCTCTGGAGAGAGGGATCTCCAACAGTCCCTTAAGGTGGTACAGGAGTATACGCAGGCTGTCGGTATGCAGTTCGGGTTGGACAAATGCGCACTGATCCATCTCAAGAGAGGACGATGCGGTGACTATGGAGAGGACGCGCAGCTCGTGGACGGAAGCATCTTACACCATCTAGATGCCGGAGAGTCGTACACTTACTTGGGTGTCGAGCAACGCTCCACCCAAGAAGTGAGTGTAGTGAAAAACGCTCTCCGCGGCAAGTATCAGCACCTACTCCGACAGATCTGGTCTTCAGAACTGTCGGGGAAGAACAAGGTGTCTGCTACAAATATGCTTGCCGTTCCGATCCTTCTCTACTCTTTCGGAGTAGTGAAGTGGACTAGAGAAGAGCTGCGTCAACTCGATGTAGTAACCCGCAAGAAGATGCATCTCAATAGGAGCTTGCATCCTAAATCGTCCGTTCCACGGTTATATCTCCCACGACATCGGGGAGGCCGTGGACTCTTGAGCTTGGAGAGTCTCCATAGCAGGATGGTTCTGGAGGGAGCATGTAAGGTCATCAGGAGTTCGGATCCCCTCCTCTGCATGGTCCGAGACCATGAAAATGCAGAGGTAGGAGCTTTTCTCTTTAAGGCAGCACGGAGAGCAGCCGATGAACTTGGTCTCATCTTCGACGTCGAGCGGGTAAACCCCGACTCTGTCACCGAGTTGGAACCCGTTCGACTAAAAGCCCACATTAGAGCCGCAGAACACAACATCCTTCTGCAGCTCCATAAGGATAAGCCATTGCACGGGATCTTCTATAAAAATATAGAAGACCTCGGCTTATCCGAAAGGCTGACCTTCGCCTTCTTAAGGTCAGCTGGGCTGAAGTCTGAGACCGAGGGATTCATAATGGCTTGCCAGGATGGTGTATTTAACACTCTCGTCTATCGACGTCGTGTCATGGGTATGGAGGTCCCTGATGTCAGCTGCAGGGCCTGCCGCAGGGCGCCGGAGACTGTAATGCACTTACTGTCGGCTTGTCCGACATACGCAGTCTCGGCCTATATTCATAGACACAACGCAGCATTACGAGTGCTTTACTATCATCTAAGGCACTCGTATGGGATAGACGAAACACCAGTGCTGCCTTACGTTCCGGGGGATATTGAGTCCGTTGTGGGGAATGAGAAGTGCCTAATTTATTGGAACTACTCGTTTCCCACCGTCAGGCAAATACAAGCCAACAAGCCTGACATAGTACTCCTCGACCAACAACTCAAGACAATGTATGTCGTGGAATTCTCGGCTCCCGCTGAGAGCAACATTGTCTTGAAAGAGGAGGAAAAACGGACAAAATATCGAGATTTGCTCTTCGAACTCCGCAGGCTTTATCCAGGCCATTCTGTTAAAATAGTGGTACTGATTATAGGAGCCCTCGGTGGAATGAGACAGACGCTGCTTTCAGAACTAAAGATCATACCGGCATGCCGAGATTCGGCAGAGATCTTAGCCGGCAGAATGCAGAAGGCTGTCATCCTCGGTTCATTACGTCTACTCAGGGCACACGATTCGCGGACCCGGTAGTCACTCACCCCACGGGCGTGTGGAGTGGCTATTGGTATTACCAGCTCCCCTCTGTGAGGGTCGGAGCCACAGAGTAGGGTGACTGGTTTTTTGAAAAAAAAAAAAAAAAAAAAAAAAAATATTAATATACTACAATTCAATGCTAACAGCATAGCTAGGGTAACGAACTGAATTCAGCTGCTGCTGGTTACAAAGTGCAATGGATATCTGTGTATTGTGCGAAACAAACCTTACGCCACACAAGTCTTTTAATATACCGGGCTATGCCACGTATCGCTCGATACTGCGGTATTGGTGTGCAAAACCATTCCACATGCACATATACTATTGCCACCTTTTAATACACTTGCATGTGCAGTATCTCTACAATTGCAACAAAACCGCAATATTATGATTTTGTTAGCATACCAATTAACCAAGAAGTTAAGGATTTTAGACACGAATCCTTAACTAAACTAATCCAGACGATCCTTATTTTGTCCCTAGACTTTTTCAACGAACTTATATAGCTATCCAACCCCTCCCTTGCACTCTTAGAGGTGGTGTGGCTCAAACTGATGAGGAAAAAGCTGAATCTATTTCTGATTACCTATCCACAGTTTTCCAACCGAACCCCATTCCTAAAACCATCACTAACCTCGTTCGTTCTTTCTTTACCACCCTTGACAACAAACACTACCCTTGGGGCTGACACAAATTCGTTATTTTTTAGCCTCTCAGTAGCTATTATGAAACAAAACCCAAAAAAATAACTGGATTGGACGAAATTCCCTCCATTCCAGTACTACTATATTTAACCAAATTATTTAATTCCTGCTTAAAACACCCCATCCCATAGTATCGGGAACAGCCAAAATTATTAATATCACCGAACAAAAACAAACCCTCGGCCAACTACCGTCATATTAGCCTAATATCCTGCCTTACCAAATTCCTAAGCACTCTCCTGTTCAGTCGAGTCCAGACGCAAATTCGATCATAATGATATTCTAAACAATTATCAATTTGCATTTCGTGTCACCCACTTCACATCATAACAGCTTTTCCGAGTCGGGGAAATAATCATCACCAACATGAATCGAGGTTAATACACTGAGTTTGTCGCCCTTGACCTTGAAAAAGCTTTCGACAAAGTCTGGCACCCTGAGCTGCTATGCAACTGCTTGCCGCGAGAATATTCATACGTATCATTAAAATTATAGTCAGTACATATCGAACCCCAAATTTCTAGTGGCAATCAATAAAGTATGCTCCCTATTACCCTTGTTTTTTCTGGCATTCCCCAAGGCTCAGCCCTTGGACCAGTACTGTTTACACTATGGACCAACGACATCCCACCCCCAGATCACCATAGGACTACAAGCATATGCTTGTACGCAGACGACGCCGTTATTTTGATAACCTCTGGACACCCACAAATAATTAAAGTTAGTAATTATTTGTAAAGACAAACGAACGTAGCAATTAAATATTACAAAGACTGGAGACTTAACAGTAACTTACGAAAGAACAAACTTGTTATTTTACACGTAAATACAAGAAAATAACCACACTAAATAACAACCAGGTAATTAAATCGCAAGTAACAGTTGACTACATAGGTCTCAGCCTAGACAAAAAATTATATTTCAAAGCCAACAGTGACAACATATGCACGAAATTTGGATGGCGTATTTATAATCCTAATGTCCTTAAAAAAGCCCCACGAACTGCAACGCTACATTACAAGACTTACCTACGACCTCTACTTATTTATGAATCCCCTATATGGTATCCTTTACTGACGACACCCTACAGAACAGGCTCCAAGTGCTACAGATAGCAAGTAACCTTTACTATACCATACCCATAACGCATATACTCAACTAGACGGGCACCCCATTACTATCCGGTTTTATACTCAAAAGACTAATCCCTAATTTTGCAAATTACCCCAAAATTCCTTACAGCCCCTACCTACCCCTCAATTAATTATATGTACACACCGACACCATAAAAAATTGTACACACTAACTTGTAGTCTGAAAAGATGGTTTGCACAAAATATACAAACACATTTAATATTTTTAACACGATTCCAAAATCCTCAAATTTTAATATGCCAGAGGTGACCATTTATTTGTAGAAACCGCGTATTTAGGTGAAAAAAACGGAAATTAACGAGTGTCAAAAACTTTGTTTATGAAGTTAATATATGTTTTATTACAATGTGCCTTGTTTTTTAGAATCACTTTCCTATTTAATTTTTTAGGTGCCCTATTGTGTTCTATTTTTTGTCACATAGAAGTAAACAAAATAAAACTTGTTTTATGTTAGTAACTATCCAAAACGCCTGGCACTGGTATTGTCATAATCGGCAACCAGTCTGGTAGGCGTACCTACTCTTTACCTTGAACCCGCTACGCTACAATGTAAACTGCACACTAAATTCTGAAAACCTGTCGAAATTGTGTAGTTACGAAATCACCTTATATATACCTACATACTATTTATCGTGTTATCGGCAAATGATTTGGCGAAAATATTTGTTTAGGCACTTAATTAGTGTCGTTAGTCCCTATCACTGTCTAAAACTGATTAATTAATACCTAACCTACACAATTATTTTAAGACTGCTTTCATCTGAATTTAAATTATTCAAGTTACAAATATACGCACACGAATGAACCTATGCAACTTTGTAATTTGAAAGTTTTACACTATTGGCATTTTACATTTTCTATTCTATTGAACAGAGTTCACTGCGACCGATTAAAATATAATGTCCATAGCATGTTTATTTATTTTTCATTTACCTGCTTCAACAAAATTCCACACGTCATATAAAGACATGCACATTTTTTTAAATAATTCACAAACAAAAGTTATTTCATGAAAACGTGTTAGGCAAAACAGAAAGTCAACACTCACGCATAATTCGGCTAATATTTGAATGCTAAAGTTACTTTCCTACTGAAGGAGATTAAAAGTTAAATAATTATTATATATTTACACAAATATAAACAAGATTAGACAGGGCTGGCTCCAGTGTAGTTCCGAAATTAAACGATTTAGCAAATGCAATGATGTTATTTTATTTCATTCCTTTAAAACCTAACTTTAATAATGAAAATCACAGTCTATTTTGTACTGCAATGAAGCTAATTTTAAATGGGAAATTTGGTAAATAATTTCAGTTTAACTCTATGTATGAAGTGGTATATGTTTATTTTTATTGATAATTATCAAACTAGGAACGATTAAATCCGGTTATTTTCAATAACCAGGTAAAGTTTTAATTTCACACCGATGCAAGCAGTGTAAACCGAAAGAGTTAATTGTTTAAGTAAGTTAACGCACGATATTGGGAATATAAACCGGCCTCAAGAATATCAGTTTGATTTATAGTTATAATTGTTAATACTGGGGCTATTAAAGTCATTTTGTTTTTTCGAAATAATATAAGTAATTTATTTACAAGTTATCCCAGCTATCTAAATTGTCAAGAAATTATTATTTACATCAATTGACGCTACCGATTATAAACATTCTGCTATGCCGTCGATTGATGACTGCTTGGCTCACAATCACATGTGACCGCGCAATGTGCGTTAGACAGGATGAATTCTAGCCCAGCACGGGGATATCCTGAAACGGCCCACTGCTAAGAAGGGTCTCTTTGGTTTTCCTCACCCCACCTGACCAGTCGACTATTTGGTAAGAATTCACTATTTTCTCACTAATTCATATATATTTTGTGATAATTTTGAACTTAGAATATTTTAGTTTCCTCCGAATAAATTTTAATTCGTCTTTGTTATATTTTGGATTTCTGCGTTCAGCAACTTGTAGTAACTTTCAATTAACCGATCGTGGCTAATAAATCCGGGAAGACATATTATCGTGAGAAATACCCTCTGGGGGCGCTGCCTTTAAGTGGGACACTCCAGAAATGTCGCGCCGAAGTTTTATACTTTGAATTGCTATTTTTATTTTATTTCGCCAAACGATTATTTTCATGAGAACTCCTTTGAGGACGCTGCCTTTAAGTGGGACACTCCAGTTGAGTCCAACTGTAATAAATTACTATCATACACGATCGTTATAAGCAAAGACCAATTAATAACTAGTAAAATAAAACTTGACGTCCGAACCTGTCTGTTAAATAGATTTTCTATGCACTAGAATATTTCTCCGCGAAATTTCCAGTTGGGGACGCTGCCTTTAAGTGGGACACTTCATTTGAGACGCACCGTAACTTCAGCTTCCTAAATTAGATTCCGAATTATTTTCCGTGAAACTCTAAGTAGGGACACTCCAACTGAGACATAGCAATTAAACATTCAATCACCAAGTTCACAAAGTTAAGTTCTAAAATCTATCTTTTCCGTAATATTCCAAATTATTTTATTTTATTACAAGTTCTAAAATTTGAATAACTATCTGTCTGTCAAACGTCGGTCCAAATTACCTACTGTTGCACATGTCGAGCCACCATTTTGCTTTTCTAGTCATACCATCTAATTTGCTTTCATTGGTGTTACACAGGTATATCATCGCTTACCGTTTGCTGTCATTTTTGTACTAAAACCTAGTTCACTTCTTAGCAGAGATTATTGCTTGGAAATTAGAAAGTTTAATACTGTCCTGGTACTTGGGTAATAAAATTTATATTTACTTGAATATCAAACTAGTTGTATTATTTAGTTGTTTTATTATAAATAAATATTACCATCGTGTTGAGTACCCTCGCAGGGGGATACACAAATTTTCATGTATTTTGATTTTTTTTGGGACATTTTAGTATTTTTAAGATGTATGGTTAAATCTCACACGGCCTACCCGAATTCTGCCCAAAAAACCGATCCGCATGCTTACGTTGAAAAAAAAACGCGAAATAGGTGTGGTCTTTCGAGTTTAGGGGTAGTTGCTGAGGGGTGGGAACCTTAAAAATATCACCATCGTGTTCAGCACCCTTGAAAACGGAGGGTTCCCATGTTTCATTTCTCTCACAGAACTTTTGTGTTTTAACCCTTTTTTTGCAACTTTTTCATGGAGTACTAAACAAAAGGACGAGAACTACACTTACAAAGAGGCACCACTCAAAGAGCGGTGTTGGAAAGATTATACAAGCGACGAATGCAAGGAGACAGGGGATTAAGCAACATTTAGAAAAGAGAACATGCAACTCGACTTCAAAAATTCATGAAGAGGCGAGCGTAGGTGCGTCTTTATTATGTACATATTTCGATATACGATGTAAAGCAACGTCAAACGCAGTTAGTACTTAGATGACCGTTGAAGGAAGACCACGTCCTCGCCTCACATCTTTCAGCGGCTTATATATTAGTGTATGCGCAGAAGCTATGCAATCTTAGGCGAGGATTGTGTGTAGGGGATATACCATTCCTCAGAGGAGATGTAAAGCCGTCGGTCCCTTGTCTATTAAATGTTAGGCAAGTAAATGATCCCTACTCTTTGAAAGAGAGGAGGTTCGACAGAATTTCTGGTTGGAAGTAGCTCTCGTCTGCAGGTGTCGATGTTAGGCCTCAGTAACGGAAATAGGCCGACGTTAAATAAATGTTAAAAAAAACAATTCATGAAATAATAAATACTCACCGCTAAACCTCAATGACTGACAGTACACTATTAGTGATCCGAACTAATGAAGACATTCAATTAACGCCCCATTAGCTTAACCTCATTTCTCCTAAAAACAATGGAGAAACTTTTAGACCAACACATTAGAAGCGAAATCCTTACAGGAACACCGCTTCACACAAAACAATTTGCCTATCAACCTGGCAAATCGACAGTAAATGCTCTACATTGCCTGGTTCAAGGCATTGAAAATACATTTACAGCAAAAGAAGTGGCTATGTGTGCTTTCATAGATATAGAGGGTGCTTTTGACAACACCTCCTATGAATCCATACAAAAAGCCGCGGAAAAAAGGGGAATACAATCACCTACAATTAAATGGATACAATCCATGCTCAAAAGCAGAATTATTACCACAAGTGTGGGGGATGGGTCGGCTACGGTGACTGCAGTCAGGGGTTGTCCACAAGGTGGAGTCCTATCACCCTTGCTGTGGTTAATGGTGGTCGATGATATCCTACATAAAATGAGTAATTCAGGCTTTAATGTCCAGGGATATGCAGATGACCTGGTCGTCACTGTGAGAGGCAAAAATGAGGTCATGATTTCCAACCTCATGCAAATTGCCTTAAATATAATATCCAAATGGTGCTCGTCAGAGGGACTCAATGTCAATCCGAGCAAAACAACTATTGTCCCGTTCACTAAAAGGAGAAGACTCAATCTTAGAACTCCTGTACTGAATGGAACGATAATAAATTTTTCCGGTGAAGTCAAGTATCTAGGAGTAATCCTGGATCAAAAACTTACCTGGAACTCACATCTGGAACGGACTCTTACTAAAGCAACAGCGGCAATATGGACGTGCCGTAGGTTGTTTGGTAAGACTTGGGGTCTAAGACCGAAAATGACACATTGATCTTATCTTTCGGTTGTCAGACCTATGGTAACCTACGCATCATGCGTATGGTGGCCAAAAACAGAAGAAAAAACAGCACAGGGAAAGTTGCAGAATCTGCAACGCCTTGCCTGTTTAGGGGCTACAGGAGCAATGCACTCGTGTCCCACAGCAGCTATGGAGGCTATGCTTGACCTACTTCCCTTACACTTACATGTAAGGAAGGAGGCGGCACTCAGTGCCTTACGACTGCACCAGGCATATAAATTCAAACCAGGTGATCTGGTTGGTCACTTAAGGATTCTGGAGGAAATCCATCTGAAGTCCATGACCAAACCCACTGACTCAATGCCAGTCAAACAAGACTTTGACTGCCCGTTTGACGTGCTAATTGAAAGTGGTCAGACGAGCAAGATGGAGTCACTGCGACTGGAACAGGGGTCACTTATCTGGTATACAGATGGATCCAAGATGGCTGAAGGGGTAGGAGTGGGAGTAGCAGGGCCGAATTGTAGGCTATCCAAAGCCCTCGGAAACACCCCAACCATCTTTCAGGCAGAAATTTATGCCATAGATCTGTGTGCCCAGGTATGCCTAAATAAAGGCATCCGAAGGGCAAAGATCTATATACTATCAGATAGCCAGGCAGCACTAAAGGCTCTAAGGTCCTATACCTTTGAATTTAAAATTGCCTGGGAATGCAGACAATCCCTGAAGCAACTGGCTAATAACAACAAGGTTACCTTGATGTGGGTGCCAGGGCATGAGGGAGTACAAGGAAACGAACTTGCTGATAGCCTTGCAAAAAAAGGAGCTGAAGCACCGTTCATTGGACCCGAACCGTTTTGTGGCCTGGCCAAGGGACATATAGTGGAGGAGATCCAAGAATGGGAAAAGGATCAGAAAAGGTCCTACTGGAGGAATACTCCAGGCCAAAGACAAGCGAAAAAGTTTATAACTTATTCGACAAAGAATGCCACAAGGCTTTTCGAACTGGAAAAGTCCGAATTAAGGCTAATCACAGGCCTTCTAACTGGCCACTGCCTCTTGAGATACCATCTCAAGAATATGGGCAAGGCGGTAGATAATAAATGCAGATATTGCGATACTGCAATTGAAACTGCGGAACACATACTTTGTGAATGCAAGGTGTTAGTCCACACTAGGCTAAAATTCCTAGAACAGGCGGAATTAACGCCGGAAAACAGGGAAATTAGCCCCCAGGAAAATCACAAGCTTTGTAAAAAGTCTGGGAATCCTGAGATAACCACTAGATGTAGGGTAAATCACAAAAGATCCTTTAGGTCGAAGTAAAGTAAGGCTGTTCGAACCCAAACGACCCCGCAAAACAATCTACAAGACATTCAAATATTATGGTAAGACGAAGGGGTTCACGGAAAGTAGAAGACTTTATTACTATTGTTGAAGGATCTGTACTAGAAATTGAGGTCCACGGAATGAACAAATAAATGCAGGAAATTCAAAGTGACGAACGAAACGGCGGGAATTACTGAAGATGTCTTCTTATGTAACTTGACCTCCTGATTACGAAGCAAATGTTTTTTCTTCAAAAAGCGAGTGGAGGAGATTCAAAAGTTATATGCACGTTCACAAATTTTCTACTTATCTGCGTACATGTTCTAGTAATCGAATCGGAATAGCAAAAAAATCTATAACCATCCGATATTCATAGATCAACCCACCATCTTGAAATAAATAAAAAATACCAAAAACTGTCAAAAAGTTCAAAATCGAATGAATATCTTTGGTTGGTGATAATAAAGCGCATCTATGAACAAATCGAAAGTATCTAGCATCTGACGTGGATGATGTATGTAAAATAGAACGGCAAAATGGGGGGCGAAATGTAATTATGAATCCTTGGCCAAACACCACGAAGGCAATGTGCATCATTTTTCTTTCATGTAAAATATACATATACAAAAAAGAACTTTTCAAAATCTACTTAAAAAAACCCGTGAATAGCAATAGCTACTTCTGTGTTACCCTCTTTTTGTATATGTGTATTTGTGTACTTTGTTTACATAAAATGCATTCTTAGAAATTGTAAAAAACGTACATTTATTGAAAAAGATACATTTTTAATTTTGCCGTGTTAAAGTACTGTTACCTGTTTACATCCACCAGTAAACACCCCGACTGTAGGTTCAATAATTGCAACACGAATTGTCACTAACCACTGATTTATTTATCACTAAATTACTTACAGCAATTAGTCCTTGTAACTACACACAACTATAATTTTTAACTACTATAAATTCACTACTTATTGTCACTATGCTGGTTTGTTCACTGTTATTTATCTTATCTAACCACTTGATTCAGCTAAAATATAACTGAACTGAATTCCTTATGCGCTGGTCTTGCTTCTTATATACACCGTGACCATTATTCTACAGTTTTCTCTTCTATTCTGGTTAATTATTCTATAACAGTCCAGAATTCCTCGATAAACTCGGTAGCGTCATCTCTGGGACAACTGGCGAACTACTATCCTATGGCTAGCTTCTTTCTGTCACGAGATAGCCCCTCTCTTCGTAAGAGGGCGTGGGCGTGCACATAACCTACGACGTAAAAGAAGAAACATTGATGTTTTCCTGATAATTGGCGAAGGATTCAAAATTATATTTCGTACACCATTTTGACCTTTCTATTAGACTTACTGAATTCACGTCAGATATATTCGATATACTCGCTTTACTTTGACCCTCACACAAATAGGCTTTGCTTTGACCAGCTTTTGATGAAACTATTCCCCCTCTCACAAATATATTCGATTTTGAATTTTTCGACCATTTTTGTTGTTTTTTTTTTCAAGATGGCGGATTGAACTATGAATATCCTTCAGAACCTCGTGCGCATAAGCTGGTATTTTTGTTATTCCGATTCGATTACTAGAACACAATATATTAATTACGCGGATAAAAAAAAATTCGTGAAAATGTAGCAAAAAAGTGCATACAGTAGTGGCATAAAGAAATCTTGGGTCGGTCATATAATGAGATAGAGTAAATTATAAATAGAAATTAATGCACGCGAAAGAGAGCGATATATTAACAATGACGCCAGTAGCTCAGCAAGCATGTTAAAATTTAGTCCGCTAAAGAGAAAAATAGCAACGGCGCGGCGCAGTTTATGTTTGTTTCTTTTCAGCATTACATTACAGGGCCATTTCTCTTCTACCTTGCATATTTCTCGACCCAAGTTTTGTACTTATATCAATAAATTTTCCCCTGGAAAGTCATCGCCAAAAATAATCAATTCGTTTGTACTAATTTCCGGAGAGCGCAAAAGATTCGAGTTTGATATAAAAACTACCAATAGTTTCCATAATTTCAAAGAACTATTGATGTCATTTCGGTCGATTAAAGATCCTTCTAAAGAGCAGATAGATTTAATTTTAAAAAATGCTAAAATCACAATAGTCTTAATTTATAGTGTTAAAATAAATTAATTTTTAGATCTAAGCATTCCAACGTAAATAAAACAAATATAGTAGCCAAATTGTTAAAAAAATGGGAAAAATCTATTGCAAAATCTAATAATTTATTTTGCGCTACTGCCAACATTGCACGTTTAAAGTCTACTTGCTGATAATTAATTATAGCCTTTATTATAAAATATAATATATAAGTAATCTAGTTTATCAGTTTATTTACCTATGTTAAATTTCCATGTATTGTACAAATTCGGAAACATATTTACCAATAAAAGGAACAGATAAAGTGTAAAAGATCTAACATCACAAATTCGCAGAACATTCTCCTTACGAGCTTTAAGGAGGTTATTTTAGAACTGACTGAGTGATAACATAACATTGTTAATAATCATGTCACACACATCATGCATATAGTTATAAAATAATATAATGTGGCCAATGTGGACGACGATATCGCGTCGACATTGTAATCGGGTTTTTCCAAACGTCGATCTTACACAGCGGTATTTATCTACACAATATGCGTGAAATGTTTTAACGTTCATTCTTTGATAACAAAAAAACAATTTTCAGACTACTACCACAGAAGATGGAAAGCAGTGTCGGACTGGCCATATGGTCAGGGTCGCATTTGTCATCCGGTCCCTAGGCTGCGCCCCTCCCCTCAGGCTTACTACCTGCACTCAAAATACATACACGGAAAGAAATGAAACGTAAAAATTATAAAACCAGTCTATGGAAAATTACTATTCTGCAAGATGGCAGTATATGAAAAATTCACATCTGCTCCACAAAAATTCTAATGCTAGAACAGTAAAATTGACTATCCTATACCATTATTACTATCGGAGAGTATCGAACCTATGTCATGTCCCTGGCGTATGTGATTCGAAGTTCACATCGTTACCACAGCGTCACGGTAATGTTTAAGAAACTCTTGAATAAAATCTTAATGGCACCTTACACGTTCAGTAATAATGTCATTCCAGGACATCATTACAGGAACATCATTACTAAAAATTTTCCCGTCATTTCCTGTCATTATTTTTCGCACCTTACATGTGCATTATTACTGACATTATTTTTTCGTCATTATATTTCAAGTGGCGATAGAAAGCACGCCGATTTTATTTTATAAGGGAATGAATTTTAAGGTGGGCAATGTGGGCATTACCAAGGCAGAGATCTGATAAGCAAATATTTATTATTTTTGGCCATAATTTTTTTTTCGTACATATATTGGTAAAAATAGTATAAGATTACCTAAGTAGAACTATGACAGGCGTAATGATATTAATTTTCTCTCAACAATTTCAGTTGTTTGCAAAATTAGTTAATTTAAAACTGAAAGATATGAAGATGGGCACTATTTTAAAATTTAAATTAACCAATTTTGCAAGAAACTGAAATTATTGAGTGAAAATTCATAGCATTAAGTAGTCTTATACTTTCTTTACCGATATATATATATTACCACATTAAGAAAAAAACATGCCTAACTATAATTATTGCATTAAGTATGAAACGTCATGTTAAACGTCGTTACTGGATGAAAAAAATGGTTGAGAAAACGCGAAAATTACTCACATCTAATGTTATTGAAGGAAATAAGTGATACGAAGGAATGTGAATGGAAGTGAATGACTATTCAAATTATTTTCGTATGGACGAAGAGACTTCTAATAAATTATTACGAATGGTCAAACCAATTTTAATACGGAAAAACAGTTGTACGGAGCAGTTTACCAGTTAATGAAAGACCGGCTTTAACTCTGAGATACCTATCCACTGGAAGAATCTTTGAAGATTTGAAATTTTCAGTTGCAATGCCACCGGCTTCAATAAGTACAGCTGTTCTTGAAATCTGCGAAGTACTTATATCTCTGCTTCAAGATTAGTAATGACGAAATAATGATGCTCTTACTTTACATGATCATTATTAATGACAGTATCCCCTCCGCCTGCTAATAATGATGCTCGAATATCAAAATATCCGGATACGCTTCATTACAGCTTCATACTTGTTACCATTCCACTTTTAGGTAATGACACTATTACTGAACGTGTAAGATGCAGTTTATATTAATGTTCCATTTTTTTTTTAATTAATTTTTTTATTTAATGAGACAAGAAGCGCCAAAATTAATTTTCACGCTTTGTTACGCGCATATTTTGAATTTAATGCTGAGAGATGCCACGTCAAGCTGTACGAATTTATTCGGCATCTTGTAGCCTACAAATGTATTTATTCACGAATCATTCAAGCGCACCTCCGTGTGGATGGACAAAATCACGAAAATAACAACTAGTAGCGACCACAACTGGTCTCTATACACAATACCGAAAACATATCGAATAATGGAATTGTAATCTCATATGCAGATGGCACCGCTATTTTATTTACAGGAGCAAATTGGACAGAGGTATATGAGAAAGCTGAAGCTGGTCTCCAGTCGATACATAATTGGCTAGATTTTAGTTTATTAAGTGTAAATGTCAAAAAACAGCATTTATAGCTTTTTTCCACCTCAGCTGCCGATCAACCTGTTCAAAATCCACTAAAAATCCACAAAAAATACTGCAATATCAATTGCAACTGCCCTGAAATAAAAAAAGTAAAATCTACTAAGTATTTAGGAGTTATTATTGATCAGCATCTGAGATGGAACGACCATAGTAATTTTATAGCAACAAAAATTCGTAAACTATTTCATAAATTATATCAATTAAGACCGGTCGTAAATAATAAATTGCTAATGGTTTTATATAATGCCTTAGTTGAGTCTATACTAAAATACTGCATTGTAATTTGGGATGGATTATACAACAATTCATTACATACTCTTGCTGTGTCAAAATACTATAATAAAAATAATTTTTAAGAAAGATAGAATGTACTCAACTAACGAACTATATAAGAATACAAATATAATGAATATTAGAGGTCTCTATGTTTATAGTTGTTTAAATTTTACAGTTAAAAATCAACATTTGTATCAATCTGTCATCCATAATTATGAAACTAGAATGATAATCCATAAATCACTAAAAGTTCCATTTCAAACAAAATCACCCACTAAGGCCAAGTTGTATAAAAGTGGATCAGCTGAAGTTCAGTTGAACTTTTAAAATCCAGGGTTACAATTGCTACAACAATAGTATCCACGGATTTTGAACCAAGTTCAACTGAACACTTGTTGATCCACTTTTATACAACTCGGCCTCAAAAGGTATATAACCTATTTTGCCCCTTAGTTTTATAATATGCTGCCTCTCAAAATTAGACTGATTGCACCCAAAAGAAATAAATTTAAAATAGAATGCAAAAATTTTATAAAAACCAACTACCACCTTTTCATAGTCCTATTCTAATTATTGTTATATAATAAAAAAAGGAACGTATGCTGCCAAGTTATGATATTCTCCTTTATAATTAAATTAATTTTAATTGTTTCTAACAAGATATATTTTAATAATCCAAATAGTACAGTAAGTACATGTCAAAAAATTATTTTAGAGGGCCATGCACAACACAAAGATGTTCTCTGATTCTCATTAGGGACATATTTAGAGTGCACGATCCAAGGCATTTATTTATTTATTAATATAATGTAAGTATTAACTTTATCTACTACACAATATTTGCATCTCTGTAAAACTTGTTATATGCTAACGTGAATAAAGTATTGATTGCAGAACATCGGAAAAACGACATCTCGTTTCTCGTGGGCCAAAGACAAAGCGTTGACCACCATCATGGAGAAAATTCGATACGATAAAGACCCTAAGTGTCATATTTTAAAGCAGGGAGTTCGAGCCAATGGTTTCATTTGAAACAAAGGCATTGATGGATGAGTGATGAGATGATGGTGAGTTATGCCAAAACGAAGTGGGACAACTGTATGCGGACTCAAAAAGATTCTACTCTATTAGCACGTACAAAGTCATCATCAGCACGGCTCTAGCTAAAATAGATGAAAAATCCAACTGCAACGAGCATTAATAAAGGATGCCGCTTGTTTGGATCCGAAAAACTTCGATGAAAGTCAAATCGCATCAATTGCCAATGTCGATCGAGAACTATTTTCAAAAGAACTCGAATATTTTTCGAAAAGTTTTAATGAACTCCCTAAAACTATTTGGGACGAACACGTTCCACCTAGGCAGCAACACACAAATGATTTTGATTCTCAGAGTGAGGAAGAAGACGAAGGGTAGAAAAAGATCGGCGGAGACGGTTTAAATCAAACAGCAAAGAACGCTATTTGTTTGTCTCGAAGAGGTTCGGATGCCTGCCGAAGTTGCATACCATGTGCATGTAAACTTTTGTCCCAATATAATTTGCACATCAGTACGTACTCCAACTTATACGTCGCTTATTTTGTAATCCTCACAATTTCGTTTACGCAAATAGCTTGCGAGAGAAGATTTTCCGCGCTGAAGCGCATTAACATGGGACTTCGTTCTCAAAAAAATCGATCTATTAACCTCGCTAAGCCAATATCTCCAAACTCCTACACACTAGACTACCCTAGGTATTGTAGAGCAAAACGACAAATGGAAATAATCACAGACGTAGTGGGAATAGTGGTGGGTAGTGCCGATGCATCATCACGTCTTACGTCTTTTATGTCACGTGCATTAAAATGAGAGAGAAGGTTTGGGGGTTTGTCTTCTTAGCGTCTCATCTGGCACCTCCCTTCTCGATGAAAGCTTTACGTCTTTTATGCCGCGTGCATTAAAATGAGACAGTGAGAGAGAAGGTCAGCCATGTGGTCCGCGTCACACCTCGCACCCCCTTCTCAATTATTCAATTATAGGTTTCTGGCACTATGTCACATTATCCTAAACACATAAATTTATCAAGGATGACGAGGATAGCAGGTTTTTTACGAACGAGTTATTGACAATCTAGCTGAAGCTTCTCCTCTTAAAAAAAATGTAGTTTCAGTTATAACCAATTGGAACTTTTTACATAAAACATGCCATTGAAAATAAAAATGTTCAAAAGCCTTGCATATTTGATCATCTGCCCTGATCCTAGGCAGGCGGCGGGCCCTTAAAGTCTTAATGCCACCCGGGCCCCTCTGGCCCAGTCCGACGCTGCTAGAAAGTTCTAGTCTTCTGAGCTAATACTAAGATAAATAAATACTGCCATAAGAATGACACTTTTATCTTCATTAGTATTAACGATACCAACAATGGCGCAAAATTAATAATATATTTATTTTCCGTCAGTTAGACCAAGTTACAATGGTATGGAACTTGTCAGGATAAAACATTATAAATGTAAATATAGAACATAGTACAACATGACTACTTGTAATACTTGGTGAAGAGTATGTAAGAAATAAGTATAACAAGTGAGAAAAATAATACGCATCATAAAAAAAACTCCTTTACTGTCGGCCCAGCCAGAGTCCGCTGGAGACGAAAAAGGTAAGTTACAAAAATGGTCAATTTGAAGCACGTTTACTGAAGGCATATGCATCAGAAATTTTAAATATTCGTGCACAAATAATGTAGACATAAAAAACAAAATAAACCCTAGCACTGTGCACCTATAAAGAGAATAAAACAGGATATGTTCCCTTAACAAACTTCAACAACCACACTGAGAACTGAAGTTTGACAGCGGTTCTGTCTGGGGACTCCGATTATACTTTTTTAATGGGACGCTAATCTAATAACTCGTTGGTCGCCATCATCTGACGTTGGCAACGTCAGATGATGGCGTGGTTAGATTATGCAACGTCACGTTGCATAATCTAAAGGCCTAAACATGTACATTTGATGTACAAGTGAGCTGCAGAAACTTTGTATTTTTTATCGCACAACTTATAAAACATAAACACGCCACATATAGCAAACAACCCCCGAAGCCAAAGGCTGTACGGAAGAGGGTTACACATTTGCTTAAGAAAATAAAAGAAAAACTTGATTAAGTTATGAAAAAGTATAAGTGTTTCCCACAGGCAATATTTCTATGAAATTCGTAATTATTACAGCAATGCCGTTGTTCAAGAAAGAAATGCATTTTGCAATTTTCATAATAATACTAGGCAGAATTCTAAACAAATGTGGATTAACTTAAAATCATGGATATAATAGTAAAGGACAATTGTTCCACCAAATCTTCCTGAAGATCTTTGTAATGCTAATGAATGAACAATTATTTCATGGATGCTATACCAAATCCAAAATCTAATGAGCAACATAACGATTCATTTTTAGAAACTAAGTTTATGCACGACATTTTACTCACTTTCAAACCGGTTACTGTTCAAAAAATTGCAGACATCATTAATAAACATAAATAGTGTGGGCACTATTTGGCTCAGATGGAATATCGGCAAAATTGTTACAACTTGCACTACAGTGGATATCGGCATCACTGACCCATATTATTAACATATCATTAGAACTAGGTGTTTTTCCTCCTCAATGGAAAACGTCTTATATCCAGCCTATACCCAAAAAATAAAAAAGTGGACATGTTAATCTCTTGTATAAATTTGCGGCATTTTGAACACAATTAATAAGAATTTTTAAAGACACAATAAAAACACCGTTAAATCAACAAATGTTTGACAAGCTAAATATTTCATTGTTTTGAAACCCACCTTAGTAATTTGTTAACATTTAATTAGAACAAAATTTTATTTTCCTATTTTCTTTTAGCTGTAATTTTGTTTGTATTTATCGCACATTTTAATACGACATATGAATAAATTCCTTATTAATAGTACTAATAAAGGTACCACGGTACCGATATGGTTCTATTTGAAAAAATTGAGTTTTGTCCCAAAAGCAATTTTGGTGAATTTTATTTGCTCATAAATCACGTAATTTAGTATTTTTAACGGAATTTTGATTTTTGTAGCATTACATGGGTCATTTAGAGTAAATCGGAACCGTCATGGCACACTTAAATGGAAAACTAAAAATTATATTACAAAAAAAATTTATGTTTGAAATGTCACTTATTTGGCATCGCTGGATTCAGAAAATTTTGCAGAATTCAAAAATGCAATAATATGCGGGGTGTTCCATTTAAAAATCGAAAGTTATTGTCACTTCTGGCGAAACCGGGAGTGAAAAAATCAATTGCATGTCAAAAAGTGCCGCTTATTATCTATATAATATATCCTAAATTTCAATCAATTATCTTCAAAACTAAAGGAGAAAAGGGGGTCTACCATGATCCTGTTACACCCGGTATACGAATAACTTTCAGAATGTCTTTCAAAATTCAACGATTCCTTCTAATCAGTCCGGATTTCGAAAAAGCTTCGGTACCTCTACACTACTAACTAAGTAATAAATATAACTGACGAAGTTTTGTGAGCCATTGACAACACGAAAATCACGTCTTTGACATTACTGGATATGACTAAACCTTTTGACTCCTTAAATATTAATTGCCTAATTGCAAAATTAAGTTATTATGGCAAATTATATCTGAAAACACTTTTTTCTGGTTTCAAAATTATCCGAATGACAGACAACATTATTAATACTTACATCACAAAACAGATCAGTTTTATCCGATGTTCCGCAAGGATCTATCTTGGACCATTTCTTTTTAATATATTTATTGCAGATATTTCGAGACTTCCACTATGTTCCAAACTATACATGTACGCTGACGATAGTCGGCTAATATATAGTTTTCTCCTTCCGAATATCAGATGGCAGAACTTTACGTCACTTAAGTCTTATATACCAATGGACACTCGAAAATACTCTTGTACTTACTAGCAAAAGTCAAAATATTGGTTTTGGAACTTCTCAACAGTTACACAGAGTTACAGTTTACAGAGCTGTATGTTCAAATCAATTTATGCACAGAATTTTTATTTATTTGTACCCTCTAGACAAGTATTTCTATTTTCTGTTAAAATAAAATCTATATTGTACCGCCTTAAGCGAATTATGGTATATTACCAGGCAATATTTGCTATTTGAATACCGGAACATTTATTTAAAGTCAGAATATTTGTAAACTAAGAATTATTGTTTATTCTTTGAAGTAATTAATTTAATAATTAGTTATCTGTGGCCGATTAAATCCGTTTCTTGTTCGCAGTTGGTTAAAGTAATTATTTGAGACCGATTCTAGGCATTACAATATTTAGAATACTTTGTTTATACTAACTAACGCACGTAATAATAATCAGAGCTGGGTAGGATTCGAATCATTCAGGATTCGAATCCTTTTTGAGTATTCGAAAGCGGTATTCGAATAATTTCATATAAAAGCATTCCTGATGCGGATTCGTAAGACAAATGAAAACGGAGTCGAATTCTTTTTCGCGAATCCTTTTTTGTGGTTCCAATATTTTTTAAGCAGGCGTCGTGCATTATGTTATTAAGTGTAGGGAGCGTGAAGCCGCACGGAGTCAAGATCTTGCCTATTGACAGGCAAATAGCATGCATTTTGGTAGGTACTTGTCAGTGTTGCCAATCGGTGGACAATAGCCAATTTGCGGGTTTTTTAGGTCTTACAGGCATTTTTCGGGCTAAAATATTTCTGACAATTTCGGATATTTTGTCCGTTCTTAAAAAAAGGAGAAAATCAATTTTTAAAAAGTCGACGTTTCGTTGTTATTTTAAGATATCCTCAAGACTATTTAATTTAGGTTTTCCTTGTAAAACTTAGTTTTAAAAGTTGTAAGAACCATAGAACACATAATAGAAATTGAACGCATAAAAGGTAGCCGTATTTTAGGCATTCAACTTCCAACATTGACTAGAATCTAATATCTACTGATTAAATTCTAGCCGATATTGAAGGTTTAATGCCTAAAATACTGCTGACTTCTATGTGTTTATTTATGATACAAATTTTAAAATTAAGTTTTACAAGAAAAACATAAATTAGATAGTCCTGAGGATATCTTAAAATAAAAACGCAACATCGACTATTTAAAAATTGATTTTATCGATCTTTTTACCACGCCCCAAGCAATTAAATAGCGTAGGCTTAAGGTTAAAATAAAGTGCAATTTATTAATTTCTTTTTATTTAATCAATCAATCACCTACATATACTACATAATCAAGCAAAGCACCATAATATTAAAATAGATAACAAGTGTAAGTGTAACAATAAGGATTCGACCCAGCTCTGATAATAATTTACCAGTACGTTCAATAATTCAAAGCAGCCGTCCTCGCGTAGCAAGTACACTGGTCCATGCGCGTCTCTAAGGAGTGAGGTTTCTCATGATAGTCATGATGCCATGGTAGGGAAGCGCGGCTATAAAATAGCCCGCCCCAGTCATTAAAATCAGAACTTGTTCCAACGCTTGAAGCCACCAGTCGACTACCAATTGCCCAGGGTCCACCGCTGAAGTTGTAAAGAGTAAAATAAAATCTTTTTAAATACTTGGCTAGTGCAATTGTATTTTACTATTAATGAATTTTATTCTGTGTTATACTGATTGATATTTTTCTGATATTTTGCTTAATTTCGCTCATTGAATACTTTTTGATAAATCTATTTATTTCTGTGACATCCTTTTTCACTACACCTAGCCTTCGGTTTTCGCAACCCGGCAAATGTCTGTCCTTGTTTTCCACCTAGCCTTTGGTTTTCGCAGCCCGGCAGGTGTCTCATAACTTCAATTACCTTTGTCACAGTACTGTTTATTACGGGCTGATACTGAATAGTTAACTTTTTGGTCTTGAATATTTTATTGAGTCCGGGACTAGAACTTTCCCGACTTAAACCACAATAATTGCCCATTATTTGATACTTCGCTCACTGTACCGTTTAACGTCATTAAACACTAGCCAAGTTTCCGGTCTGTATCATAACCTGTCATATAAGGCTGTTTTAATTCTGTTTGCTTCTTAATTTCTGGCTTCCGTGCACTGCCCGTTTGTTAACCGCTTTAGCATTCATTTTACTGCTCATTATACCGTTATACTCGCTTATACTGCTTTTGCCACTAATCTTGTTCTATTGCTTATTAACCCCTTTTACCACCTGTATAAATTGTGCTTAGTTTCTTGTGTATATAGAGTTGTAAATTGAAGGAAGAAGAGTAATATACTTTGTTATTTTTTTGGAACTACTGCGTTTTATTATTGTGTTTGTAAAAGTCTAATTTCCCTTATTGCCCCACAGGAAACGACCGTTTCTTCACTGAGCTGCTCAGTCCAGGTTACAGAGTTTTGGGTAGTGTTGTTCAATCACTTTAAACTTGAACTAGCGCCCGAGTAACAAATAAGAAAGCTCGAGTGTCAAAGCTCTCACGCACTGAACGAGAAAAAGACGTCACATAATAAGATCATTACTTACATCAACTAATAGTGTAAAAAATCTTGGTATTAACTTTAATCCTTTACTAAGCTTTTCTGGTCACGTTAATATTATCTGTAAAAAACCTTTCTATTGTTTAAAACAGTTATATACCTTTCAAAAGTATCTGGATACAAACACTAAAATACTGCTTTCGAAAACTATGATTCTATCGCACTTAAATTACGAAGATATTGTAGACGGCCCCTGTCTTACTCAAGAAGACAAATACCGTTTACAAAAAATTGAAAACTGCTGTGTAAGATATTTTACAACTGCGCCCCAATATGGTCATATTACTCCACATTTACGCGATTTTATATATTTTCAGAACAGGCAAACCTAGTTATTTATTTCATAATATACAAAGACGAACTGATATTCATAGCAGAGATTTGAGACATATATATTGAAAATGAAGTTTGTATTCCCTCCCATAAATCTTCACTTTTTCGATATAGTCCATTTAAAGAGTTTGTATTTATGGTGAAATTGACAAATATTTGCGATTCGGAGTAGACAATGTCGTCGTCGTCGTCCCCCCGTTTTCGAGGGTGCTGACTCGATTCCCAGGGTCAAACCAAATTTTCCACCTCGGCAACCCCTTCAAATTGGCCAAAAACCACCCCCAAAGTGCCCTTTTCCGTGAACCCGTATATTTTCCCCAGTTTTTCGACTAATTGTTATTCTTTCGAGTAGAACGGAAGGTGCCTCGAGGGATTTGACCTCAGCTACCCCTACACCAGGCTTCCACCCCTTTAGGGGGTTAAAAAATTGATTTTTTTTCGTGGCAAAAAATTGATATTTTACAGGAGGTATTTCTGAGGAAGATGGCAGGTGACCAGGGTTGTGTAACCATCCCCGGGGGTTGTTTTCACCCTTCAAAAGATTGGAGAAAAAAATATTTTTTTTGGGAAAAAAATAATATTTTGTAGGAGGCGTTTCTTTGAGGAAGGTGGTAGGTAACCAGGATTGGTTACGTAAACGTCACGGGCGCAGAGGCTTTTTTCCAATAATTCTATTATTTTGTAGATTCCGTGATTTGTTTTTGAAAAGGATAATAATACATGTGGTAGAAAACCCAAATAATAGGAAAGAATAACCAGGATTGTGTAACCACCACAGAGGGTTGTTTTCACCCTTCAAAGGGGTAGATATCTAATTTTTTTTGAAAAAAAATTATTATTTTGTAGGAGGCGTTTCTTTAAGGAAGATGGCAGGTGACCAGGATTGTATAACCAACCTCGGGGGTTGTTTTCATCCTTCAAAGGAGTGGGAAACAAAAATTTTGTAGTAGACGTTTCGTTGAGCAAGGTGGTAGGTGACGAAGATTGTGTAACCACCACCGGGGGTTGTTTTCACCCTTCAAAAGGGTGGAAATTTAATACTTTTTTTCAAAGAAATTAATGTTTTGTAGGAGGCGTTTCTTTAAGGAAGGTGGCAGGTGACCAGGATTGTGTAACTACCCCCGGGAGTTTTTTCACTCTTCGAAGGTATGGAAACATTTTCACACCCTAGAAGGGTGAAAACAACCCCCGGTGGTGGTTACACAATCCTGGTCACCTACCACCTTCCTCAAAGAAACACCTCCATATTATTGCTTTCCCCAAAAAGACATAATCCTCTCAAGATGAGAAAATTTTGATGTACATGTGTTCAAAATTAGAATTAGATTTGTATTGGTATTCACTCGTTACTACTTATATTATTACATGTGTATGCTTGATTATTGTATCTATATGTAGGTACGTATTTGTACATATTACATTTAAATGTATAAGTTGTTTTGTTTATCTATGTTATATCTTTCTTTGTTGCTATACTTACGAAGTGTTGAAAAACAACATTGTTGACACATTTCCCTTTGAGAAAATTTGTTGTTGAACTGCTTATTTTTTCAATAAATGTGTTGTATATTGTATTGTAATCCTGCATAATGTGGGATGTATGGTCACCTTACCTTGAATGGTTTAAAAGTTTAAATTATTTTACCTATTGTATTATATTCTTAAGAGGTAAACATCTCTTTTTAGTTTCGTTAGTGATACTTTTCAATTATTATTTAATTTTATGATTAATATTAGTAAAATTGATTTAACTCTAGTTCGCTTTGTTTCAAATTTAAAACGTTCCCCTGAAAAACCTGAGCATAACCCTGCCACTACCCAAATTTCAAGTCCACAGGTATCTAAACTGAACGTTTACAAATCAGGTGTTTCTGATCCTACCGGTTTCTAAAAATACACACTACTTGCCCACGCATTGGCGAACCGTTATTTTAGAATCGACAAGGCCGTCAGATATTGCATCTCTAAAACAATGTACGTGTGTACTTCAATCATATTCAGATATTTAGTAGCATGCATGTATTCATGTCATAATAAAGTATTTTGTCCAATGTCCATGTTCATTCTCAATTTATTCGCATTAATACATTTTAAAAACTTGTTCTAGGTCTAATACTATGTGCTTTTTACAAATATTGCTATACAAATTCTGGATGGTTATTCGAAAATAATAGGATTCCTAGTAAAATATAAAATAAGAAAGTCCGAAAAATAGTACGAGTAATCGCCAAAAATAAGCATAAAGCAGCATTCCGAACATTTATTCCAAACACTGTCGACTTAACCCTAATTTAGTCTCGTTGCCAATTAGGTATAGTCGTATAGTTGAACGAAAGATAACTGAGCTCATAAAAAAATGACCAATCAATCAATAAGACTTTATTTCTTACATTAATGCAAAAAAAGTACCTCTCCAGAACCCACACCGGGTCGCATTTTAACATTCTGGTATAGATTTCGGCACCCGTAGAAAATTGATTAGTTACTTCAAATTTATCCCACCAATCGTTAACGGAGTGCCGAATTCGATACGGTATGTTCAAACGGTGCTCAAATGCAATGCGGAATGTTACTGTAGTACACATAATAGCATGTAAAATAGCTGCAGACATCTGCACATACTTTGATTATACGCCCTTGAATTGTAGACTCGTGATCATATCGATATTAAACATTTATGGAATATGTTATGAAACTAAAAGAGAAATATGTCATGCAAAAAAATAAATTATTTGAGTTTAACTCATGTATTATTAATGACTTGATCCATGAGACTTGGCATTTGGTTGATTCTTAGCTACGTTTTCTGCTAATTTGCGCTTCCCTTTTTTTATTTAGGCTCCTGTTTTGGTGGTCTACCGATGGGTAACCTTTTACAACCTCTTGTAAACCCGATTTTTCCTCGACTTATCGAAGTAGATTAAACTTAAATATTCGTACTACTTCTGTGATGGATTAGTGAACTTCCAGCAATACACAAGAAAGACTCCCGCGATGTTTTTGTTTTAATACTCTTAAACCTCTGCAGAACTTCTTTTCTTGTTGAGCTTGAGGTTCCAAAATGTTTTGCGTCAATGTAAAAATGTCTTGTAAAGCTTCCTCTGAGAAGTCTTGGTCAGTATTATTAACAGAGTCGACTACGTTTTTGGGTAAAAATGCAGTATCGTTAAAAGGAACTAATTAATTTTGAATAATATTGTTTGAATTTACATCGCAGCTAGAATCACAGAAATATTTCATTTATTTGCGTGCTTATTATATGTACAGTAACATTTCATACTGAATTTGAGCACCGTCTGAACATTCCGTATCGAATTCGGCACTCCATTAACGATTGGTGGGATAAATTTGAAGTAGCCAATAAAATTTTTATGGGTGCCGAAATCTATTCCGGAATGTTAAAATGCCACCGGGTCCGACAGTGCAACCACGGCGCTAATGTGGTGGCAGATTGCATGGCCGGGCGGAGTGGGACTCGTTCGGCTAAAAAGAAAATTAAAACAACTAAACCTAGGCTCCTGCCGTCGCAGACGCATTATAAAAGATGTTAAAATGTTCAAAGAACAAACTTAACAAAACTGAATAAAAACTACATACTAAATTAAAACACTCGCACTTTTAATTTCGTATCTGACGCTAGCACTTCAATTTGAAAGAAGCCTTCCGCGAGATACGTCAATGCTGGGCGGCGCATGGCTGGCCTAAACTTTGATTTTTAAAAATTTGGGTTGTATATGTTTTGATTTTCTAAAAAATTGTGAAGCGAAATGAATTTAGAAACAAAAATGTACAAAAAGAAAATAAAAAACAAACGCGACAAAAATGTTACAAACAGAAAGGAAGAAGGGGACAGGAAAGATTTAAAGATACAAACGGTATGAAATGTCAGTAAAGGTGGATAGGGTAAGCGGAAGTTATAGTTGTTGAAGTTTGGCTATAGGGGTTGCCGGAAAATTGGTAACGTCTGGTACGGTAAAGGGTGTTTAATCCGAAATGGGGCATTACGCTGTCTAATTTGTGTTATGTGTCTTGTTAGCGGACTATCGCCCAGCTTGAAGGAGTAGAAGTTTTGAGAGATCTGCTGGACGTAATCCGCTAGCGGGGTTATGTCGTTGCAACGTGGGTATCGGTCTCTGAGGGAGGTGTACCTTCCAAAATTAGAAATGAGGCGCATAAATTTGTGCTCGAGCACTTTTAGTTTTTTCATTGTCGTGGCCGGTATGCTACACCACACCAGCGCCGCGTATGTGATGGGCGGCCTGATCGCCATTGTATACAACAATTTTTTATTTTGTCTGTTGAGTTTGCTACCCCTGACCATAAGCGGATACAGACTCCTAGACAGGGAATACACCGTCCGTACAGTATCATTTATGTGGGTGTTAAACGTCAGTCGTTTGTCCAGTCTAACCCCCAAGTATTTCACGCATCTTTTAGTTCAAATTTTGTTTCCCCTGATCGAAATGGGTGCTATGATTTTATTCTCTGTAAACCGACGCGTGAAGACTATCGCCCCGGATTTCTTAGCGTTTACCCGAATCTTCCACTGGTCGTAATAAGCCGTGGCACGAGCCATGTACGCCTTTAGCAGCATTTTCGCTGTTTGGGCGTTGTGTGAATGCGCGTACATGGCTGTGTCATCGGCGTACTTGGCCAGCTACGTATTCGGAAACTCTGGAAAATCGGAAACGTACAGGTTGTATAACTTTGGGGACAGGTACGATCCTTGCGAGACTCCCGCGCGAATGTCCCACCGTGTTGAAAGTTTGTTAATCACTCGAACCTGCAGGGATCTGCCCGTCAAGAACGAGTGAATGAGCTTAATGAAGTAGGTCGGAAAGTTGTAATGGCGTAGTTTGTAGAGCAACCCCGAGATCCAGACGGTGTCGAATGCCCTCTCAATATCGAGGAGCATCATGGCGGTGTTCTTACCGAGGTTTTATTGCACTTTGGCATCGTTAACTATCCTAACGACCTGTTGTACCATGCTCCTGCCCTTCCTGAACCCGAACTGAGACTCATCGTCGATGTGAAGCTCCTCCTGAACAGTGTTCAATCTGATCAGGACGACTTCTCCACCAACTTAGAGATCGTCGACAGTAATGAGATGGGCCTGTAGCTGCCGGCAAATTCAAGATGGGAATGACCACGGCGCCTTTCCACTGGCTGGGCCAGTGCTGTAGCCGCAAAATCACGTTAACGATATACGTCAATTTCACAATACCTTTCCTCGGTAGATATTTGAGCAGCTTATACTCGACGCAGTCCTTCCCCGGAGCTTTATTGTTTGGTAAGTCCTTGACAATTTGTGCTATTTCCGAGGGCTTGGTCATGACCTTCAGAAATTCTCGCCGTCATTTGTACGTCATGACTAGTGATTTCATTAATGTCATTTTCAATGCGGTCGTGCTCTAAATTGTTTAGTATATCGTTATTGTGGATGCTTTCGAAATGGGTAGCTAAGTCGCTCGCCTATAAAAAAAAATTGACCAAATGACTTCTAATGTAAACAAAGTTGCGTCAAAAGTGACGGCTTGATCTGTTGTGTTTGAAGATCATTAAATTCTTAAACAGGGGATGGATTCAGAAATAATTTGTCTCACGCATAGGCGGTGTTGACAATTATTCGTATTATAATTCCTTAAGAGTGTATTAGGTTAGGTTATAAAAATATTTTTAAGGCATTAGATTTTAACATTGGGTAAAGAAATATTAAAGCATTAAATTGATAAAAAAAAGAAAAAATTCACTAACATTACAATAACGTAGCATTCGTAGATAATAGATTGAGAAAAAATTGATTGGGTCATTTTCGATAGTTCTAACCTTACCCCTAACCATTACAATTGATCTGTTTTATACAGTCTTATTTAAGAATGATTAAAATTTTGTGCAAATTTTAGAGAAAATTCGGTATATGTTTTGCTTTTATCAGTATCCTTTTCAATTATTGTCGGTAATGTCGCCAATGCTTATTATATTTTGGCGGTATAACGGTACAGACAGACGCTACCGCCATTGATTCTTACTGTTATTCTTTTTCGGTTGTACAATTGACATATTTCTGAGGAAACTGAGGTACAAAGGATAAAATTTTCTAAAATGTTGATTCAATCTAGTGTTTGGTTTCGTCCTATCTGTGTATTTTATTTGTGAATGTGAAATTGTTTAAACCCCAGGAACATCGTTGCGATAATTCCCAGCCGGACACAAGCACGATAAATAGTGATGAAATTGAAACTTTAGATCCAGAATCTGATATTGACTTTAGAGTGGAGTTCTAAGTGTACATTCCAGAATGGACAAAAAAAATCTCAATGAAACAGGAAAACAGATTTGCCTGAATGTTTATCACAATATAACAGCAATGGAGTGTTCAGAAGAAGTTGCAAAAGACAAGAATCACCGCTAAAGAGATTACTTCGACAAGGAATACGGAAGAGAAAAAACGTTCCGATTACCAACCACCAAAAAAATTGACACCATCGATCGCCAAAATGATTACAACTACAATATGTACATGTACAAAAGAAATGAAATTCATACTGTGAAGATGATTCACCAAGAACTTTTGAAAAAGGAACTGTCCATAACTTTTTGTACATACACACTAAGAAGATGGTAACTGAAAATTGGTTTCAAATTTAAGATAGTGGATAAACGAGCAGCCATTATTATCGAGTCTTATAGAGTTGTGGAATGGTGTCTAAAATACTTGGAAGCCATACAAATAGGCCAGTCGTCAGGGAGTCAAGAATGTGTAAATACCGTTTTAAATTGGACAACAGATTTTGCTGTTGGAATAAGTTCATTATAGGCCTCTTTTAGGCATACTAATTTTTTTTCCCCTCGCCCGCCCCCCGGGACACGCCCAATTTTGGGGCAATATCTCTTAAAAATCATTTTTTGCAAATATGGCTATCAAAGTTAAAGATAAGTAAATTCTCTATCAAAATGGTTCAGACACATTTTTACGTAGTATTAACATTCTTGGAGTTATATGCGAGAGAAGTCAAGCACCGTATCACGTATACTCCGTATATCGACACTTTTCTATGCATTCAACCTTCTATGTGTCAATGACAAAACTTCAATGAGGTGAAATTTCCCATTCGAGCAACTAATTCTGTGAGTTGACGTCCTGGCTCTCCTAATGAAGGAACTTGAAAAAAAAATTCCATTTTGAAGGGGGGGATGGAATTTCATCCCTTCTTCTCCCTCCTCCAGTGAAAAAAACGAATTTGAAAAAAATGTCATTTTTTCTTTTGCTTCCCATTTTTGAATTTTTGCCAAAAATCCATTCGGGCCAAATGGAAGTTGTAGCTGCCATAAAGACAAAGAAATCCCGCTTTGATTTTTTTAAATCGCACGAGCAGATTCGGAGATATGGCCGTTTTCCCGTTTTACACGTTCCCCCCTCCCAACCCTTCCGTAATTGCCCTAGAGAGCTCCCCCGCGGCCTCGACCTATTCATATGACCATCCACAACAGAGAAAAAAAATTACCCTCCTAACTCCATCTTTTATCTCTTAAACACCCCTGTCCGATCCCTTTTCCTACCCTGAAACTTTATCCCTTCAAACGGCCATATCTCTGGCTCTAATTCGCCGATTTTAAAAAACCAAAAACCAGTTTACGCGCCTCGAGGAGACCTTTCTTTTTTAATTCTCAAACATATTTTTGTCCGGTTCCCCGATCGTACGCAAACTGGAAAAACCCGATTTTCCATATGTTCAACGAATAAACTAGTGTATACATCAGAACCAATTTTAATTTATCGCCATATAACGATAAACAAACAATGTATGAAGTCAAACACAACCACAAACCAGTTACTCATACCGCCCCATACCGGTTGCCATATTTCTTGCACGTATCAGAATGTGTTCGAATCTTAAACCATTCAATATAATGGACTGCTAATACAAGTCATGTCGGGGCCACCCTATAAAACTATTGTAATCTGGTGAATTCTGATAAGTCTCTTATCTAGCTTTATGCTAAATGCTGACAATGTATAATTATTATTCTACTTTGTTTCCTTTGTAACATGTTCAGTCGTTTGTCCCTTCGTCGTATTCGTATCGTCGTTCAGTCTTCAGTTTCAGTTGATTTAAATTTATAACGAGCTACTTGCAATAACATTCATTAAGATTAATTTCCGTTGTTGGAAAATTATTGTTTTTTAAAAATCAGTTTTCGGGCCCGAGGTATTTTCGAGGGTATTTTAGTTACATTAGTCGAGTCCTAACCACGTTGCCGAATTTACGCATATTTGTCCACTGATAGCGGTGGACATTCGTGTTTTAATAAAATTTGGATAAATAATCTGCAGCTTCAGCGGTATTTCCTTACAGATTTACAGATTGAAAATGAAAAATAATTGGGATGATAGAGTTTCGACAATCATTTTAATAATATTCAAATGACATGTTCTAAAATGTCCCTAAAAGAAACGAAATGTTATCACTCCTAGCATCAATGTTATTGTAACCTCAATTTACGGTCTGTCTAGTCTGTCATGAATGAAGTTCAATTTATTCAATTCAACATAACTTTATTAATATTATAATATAATACGTACCTCCCCAGAACCCATCCCGGGACCGACCGTGCAACCACCGCGCTACGCGATGGCGGATTGCAGGGTCGGGCGGAACGGGTCTGGTTCGGTTAAAAAACTTAAACCTAAGCTCCTTCTGAGACAAACAGATTAAAAAGGTATTAAAATTACTTACATCTAACATACAAGATTTTAACAACACTTAAAACTACACATTTTTTAGAACACTTGTTCACTTATCACTTTTTAAAAATTTCGTAGCTGACGCAGGCACCTCAATCCAAACGAGGAGCCTTCCGCGAGGTGTATAAATGCCGGGATACGTAAAGGCGGGCCCGAGGGCGGGCCAAAACTTTGATTTTAAAAATTTGATTTCACAAGGTTTTAATTTTGTAAAAATGTGCGATGAGAAATGAATTTAGACAAAAATGTACAAAAAGAAAGCAAGAAAAACAAACGCGATAAAAATATTACAAACAGAAAGGAAGAGGGGGACAGGAAAGATTTAAAGATATGAAATATTAGTAAAGGCGGATAGGCTAAGCTGAGGTTACAGTTGGTGAAGTTTGGCTACAGGGGTTGCCGGAAAATCGGTAGCGTCTGGTACGGTAAGGGGTGTTTAATCCCAAATGGGGCATTATGCTGTCTAATTTGTGTTATGTGTCTTGCTAACGGACTATCGCCGAGCTTGAAAGAGTAGAAGTTTTGAGAGATCTGCTGGAAGTAGTCCGCTATCGGGGTTATGTCTCTGCAAAGTGCATACAGGTCTCTGAGGGAAGGTGTACCATGAATGAAGTCATGATTCTCTGTCATATGGTATTTGCAACATGTTAGTGTATGTCATATAATAGTAAATTAATTTTTATTTATTTTCTATGGTGTATTTAACCAAATTAGTCAGTGCCGGATCTGGGGGATCGCATTAAATGACTCATGAAAGCTGTCAAACTTGGCAATCATCTCTTTCAGACTGACAAAGCATACAAGTGTTACCAATCGGTGGACAATAGTCCGATTTGCGGACTTTTTTTTAGAGATGTTGTGGACATTTTATTGGAGTCTCCCCGTTCTTCACATTTTTAACAGAAACAATCAGAATAATACAAAATATAATGATTCCCCCCGCTCTCCATATTTTGAGCAGAAACAATGAAAGAAACAATTAAAATAGAAAGAATGAATTCTTCCCCCTCCGTTCTTCACTTTCTAAAGCATACGATAATTTGGTGTTTGCAGTATTGTTTTCGTAGGAATATTTATAAAGTAATTTTATTTATTTATTTAATAGCCTTATTTAGATTAACGTTCTGGCGGAGTTTAGCATTAGCTATTCCACCACTCAATCAGGACACATACACACAGACAATTATACAACGACCATTCCCTACGACATTGCCATCTGCCGCAGCTGAGACTGGAACTCAGAAGTGGTACAGCGACTAGCCGTGTTGCCTTTCACACAACTCCGTCTAGTCTACTGCTAACAACTTGGTAACACATGAAAAACGCCACTAAACATCCATACCCTAGTCAGGATGCAAACCAACCCGAGACTTCTTGGTTGCAAGCCTAACACGTAAGCGTTGGGCCACTGAACTCGCTGAGTATCGTAAATCGAACATTTTCCGAAACATTTACTTAATAACTCCACCCTCTTGTCTCCTTCCCGTTGTCGCCTCTAGTAAAGTTTGTGGTAATATTCGATAATTTTTCAATTTCTTAAAATTATACCCTTTCTAAAGTAACAAATAAATTAATAGAAATGATAAATGTCTACAAAATAATTATTATTATTTTAATTCAATTGAGTTAAATACAGAATTATTAAATTTCCAGATTCTTTCTTTAGTCAGAATCACATCTCCATCATCTTCAGGTTTTCGCTGACAGCTGCCTACTGTCACTTTTCATTGCTCGAAATAAACTCGGTTTGTTTAATGACAAAAGGGAAACGTTGAATGAGAAAAATGAACGGAAGAGTAGAAAAATAGTAATTGGACAATAATTATTATTAATGAAAAGGAAAACTGAGATATAAATTATATTTTATACAAACAAATAAAAACTTGATAAAAAACCGCTGCCCAAAGAATCACTACTTCCACATCCCAATTTTGTATCCAAGTCTTATACACACTAAATCCCAATGTAATATTTCACTCTCTTTAATAATAGGGTGGGGAGGTAGAGGGGTGGCTAATATAAAAAAATTTTTAGAGGCCCTTGGTTCTCGTATACACACTAAATCCCAATTTAATTTTTTACTCCATTTAAAAATAGGGTGGTTGTAGCAGAGGGGGTAACTAACGCCAAAAAATTCTTTGAGACGTTCTTGTATACACACTAAATCACATTTTAATTTTTTTACTCCCTTTTCTTAATAGTGTGTGGGTGGTATTGGGGGTAGTGACTCCCTGATGCCAAAAAAAATTTTGAGAACTTGACTTTTCGTATATGCCCTAAATTGCAATTTTATGGACTCTTGCCTGCTTGCTTTGCCTATTTACCCCATTTACCCCGAGCCTTTCAACAGAATTAGATCAAAATATAATCTAGTGCCAGATCTCGTTATAATACCAAATAACAAGTCAACGTGCGCACAAAAAAGGTACAGACCAACAGATAGAAATTTTTTTCGCTCAAATTTAAAATCTCGACGTTTCATGACATTTTAAACCCATTTCAACAAAAAAAATATTTTTTTTTGTTACTATACTTCCACTGGACGTGGAAGTAATTAAGTAGGTAAGTACTTTTAAAGGTTAAAATTAAGAAAAGAAAGACGAGGAATCAATAAAAGTAAGCAATATAAACTTTGTCGCAACTTTCTGTAAAAAACAAAAAAAATAATTACATACATAAATGAGGATTATTGAAGCATACATTATGCGTTAAACGTGCTATACAAATCGTATTTGATTGATTTACCCCACGTTCGGCATTTGTGGGTGTAAAATTTTGTGGATAACATCACATTAAACATAAACACAGCACAATATCTTAAAGCTGATCGGAACAGAGTTTTTTATTTCAAATAACGGAGGCAACATTCATTACCCATCGACATTATCAGTGTCGATGCTAGGGACCGAACCCCGAACACAGCAGAATCTGACCAGGCATGTACACCACACAACGCAAGTAAGTAAGCAAGCAAAGCAAGTTTATTCAATATCACCAATGCGTTGCTTCCCCGGGAGCCAAACATCCACTTCGCGTCTTGGCAGTTGGCTGGACGGGGCGTGTCATAGGGTCCAACAGTCCAACTCCTTTCGTCTAGACAACGAATTAAAAAGAACGCATCATTCCCAAAAAGGATAATATTAATTGAAACTTTGAATTATTAAAGCTGAGTGAACACTGGATCAGTTTTGGTAGCTGATACAAGAAAAACATTAACGAAAAAACACGTTCGAGGCAACTACCGTGAGCAGCATCTCGGCTGCCTAGTTTATCATTTTTTAACGTATGGGTCTAAATAAGTTTTGATTCCAATAAAAGTGTGATTGTTGAGAAGACAAATTTTTGAAAAATAATTAAAATGAAGAACATAAAAGGTATGAAGTTTTCAGAAAAGGAGGATGGGACGACTGATTACGTGCCGGTTATGACCTAAGAACTTTATTGAATATTTTATGGTTAAATCTTAGTAAATTTAAAATATACAATATTTGTCGTAGATGCAACCAATCATTTATTAATAATATTTAATATGTAATGAAGCAGTTTCCGTTACCAAAATGTGCCCAGGACCTGTATTTATTTATACCCGCTATATAAATTATCCTTTTATATTTATTACTGTACCGTTTTAAGCTTTAAAATTTATATTAATTTGTAGCAGCACCGAATAAACACCCCAGTTGTAAGTACAGATGCACTCGGGTAGTGGGGGAACAACGTGAGGAACGTGTATAAATTTACGAACCCGCAGTAAATATTTTCAGTCGACATCCAGCAGTTCCGCGAGCTAGGTGTGAGTACCTGCTATCCTCCATAAACCAAGCGCGAAATATTTTCAAGCCCCAACAAGCAAGGTAAATAAAATATTTCTGTCGAGTTGACGTCACCCGTGCGACGTCATTCGTTCGGTATAAGGGAACAATTATTCAATTAAAATATCCGATAGTTCAGTTCCCTGGCTGATTTCACAGCGAAACACGTGTCCTGCTCCTGTCTAGAAATATATTCAGGTAATTGAATTATTTTACTAAGTCGCGAAATATTCCGAAATGTTTCTAAGTCCGTTTCACGTCACGTTGATCCATCTCGCATCTATTACCGCCGTTTCCCCCTTTGTAAATATTTGAAGTAATTAAATTCATCCCGTGTTGGCAGTCAGCCAGAGCGACTCATCGGCAGCAGACGTGTCCACTCCGAGATTCGAACCCAGGTGCCATATATCATATTCGAGCAGCTGGATTTTGGCCAAGCCCGTACCACTTTATCGATTAGCAGAGCGCATCCATCTGATGTCTACTCCCACTCCTATTGTAAGTTGTTTCATTTGCAGAAAAGGATCTGAGGAGCCGTGCAGATTCATTCCATTCCGATCGCTCCACCGCAGCAGACGTGTCTGACCGTAACCACAGGAAGTAAGTTCACGGAGGAGTAAGTAAACCGATATATTAGCCAAGTACTGTATATAACTTTGCCCTGTGTCATCGCTTATTTTGTGCTAACGCTTTGTCGGGTAGTTTTGTATTACTATTTTGCAGATTGCTATCCCTGTTTGAGTCATCTGGTACTACCCCGTTTCGTTGCGTCGCTTGTCCTCATCCCGGTATTCAGAACCTGTAAAGTTTTGTCTAGATAACCAATTAGTAAGTCCGTAGATTTGTATATAGTATGTTTAGTTGAATATACTGACATTATTGAAAATTCTAAGTTTTACTGTTTATGTGTGAACGTCTAATTTCCCAAACTGACCCACTTGAGTATACTTTCTCCACTTGAGCTACTCAGCCTCGGTACTCGGTTTGTGAGTAATGGTTGTATACTTCGGCCAGTAACTCTAGTCAGTAGATCCAGAAGCGTGCGGATTTACGAGTTTTGTAAATTCCCTAATATATTTACGCTGTTACCTATTTATTTTCCTTAAGCTTGAAGAATTTTGACGAATAACATCAACTTCGAAGGAATGAAATGCCTCGGATTGAGTTAACTATGCGTGAACTACCATATCTTAAATTTAAAATATTATGCTTAAATCTGACAACATTCTCCACGTATTCAGCGGTGTTTGGTGCGTTAAACCGTTATAACTCAGTTTAAAATCAGTGTACATAGAGTGCGGTTGTTTATCAGTTGGGCGGTACTAATTTGTAGTTTGTAAATTACTTATTTGTGGTATCATAGTGCCTTAAAATTTTATTTCGTATGAAATACTTATTATGTGAACTGTTTATGGATTGGGCGGCATTAATTTTTGTTTATAAATTAAGTACTTGTATCACAGTGCCTTAAAGTTTTATTTTGTTAGTGCTAATTGTGGGATATCGCAATATTTTTAAATGTGCAAAAATGGAGGCGGTTCCCGGTTGTTCAAAAGAAGTGGTAAAAGTTCATACCCCTAGAAAGTCTCCATTAAGCTTCAAGGAGAAGAAAATTATTTTGAATGTATATCAGGCATTGGAGAAAGATCATCCCATGGTACAGAAATCAGGATCAACAGGTTTAGTTAACATGACTTCAAGGTATACGGGCGTGAGTGAGCGGGACCATTTATAGAATTTTAAGAGAAGAAAAAAATGAAGGGGATGTTTAGAAACCTAAAGCGAAGTCTGGAAGAAAAAAAATAATATTAGACAAATTCCAGAAAAATGGAATTCGACGTAAAGTTCATAAATTCTTCTATGATAATGAAATCCCTACTGTTAAGAAAATTTTACAGTCCCTGAATGATGATGAACATGTACCCAAAATGGGCAAATCGACGTTAAAAAAATGTTTGCATAATATGAACTTTGTATTTGCAAAAGGAAAGAGAAATAGCCTCCTACTTGAGAGAAATGATATTATTTGTTGGCGAGGAATTATATTCGGGCAATTAGAGCTGCCCATGAAAGAGGAAGAAAATGCTATTATTTAGATGAGACGTGGTTGGCAAGATAGAAATGTAAAAAGTGTTCATCAAGGCCATATGGAAGATTGGTCAACAGGATTAAAAATGCCAACAGGAAAAGGAAAACGCTTAATAATAACGCACATATAAAGTGATTTAAGATTCGTGGAAGATGGAGTTATATCGTTCGTGTCGAAAAAAAGTGGCGATTATCGTGAGGACATGAATGCGGATGTTTTCGAGGAAAGGTTTGCAAAAATTCTCGTTAAGATTGAACCCGGATCTGTCGTTATTATGAATAACGACGGGGCGTTATCCATAGTCGATTACTGGAAAAATTACCAACCAGTGCACAAGGGCGTAGATAAGGGGGGTAGATGTGGTAATTACCCTCCAGGAAGGACCAGAACATAAACATTCAGGAGAGAGTTAAGAGTGGCTTATTTATAGATAAAAAATTATATTAGCGTACGCTTTATTTTGGTTTGTGCTTTGTAGCCTACTTCCTCAAGTTAAATTTATTTCTATTCGATGCTTGACGCTTCATAGAAAAGAGAAAGTCAACCCCTCATAAATTGTAATTCTGTCCTGACCCACTTACAAAGGTACTCAGGTCAAATATTTTATATAATTATTGTAAAGTTAGCAAATGCCTTATTTATATTTACGTGATCGAATGGTTGATGCGTTCACTCTCTCTACTTGGTGACCTTAGTGGCTTTGATTTTTAAAGTTTGTGACCGAAACTTGCTGCTTTTTACTTTTAAGTAGGTAAAGATAGTTCTCGTGCTTAAGGTCGCCATATCCAAGAGAGAGAGAGAGAGATCCGAGATCCGATAGGGAAATATTTACTGTTTTTGAGCTTAACTTCTTATTAAAACACATATTGTAAACATAAGACTACCAAAGTAGAATTATAACAGGAGTGGTGTTATAAATTGTCACTGAATAATTTCAAACATAAGCGAAATAGTTAGATTTAAATTTAGGAAATACGAAAATTTGCATAATATTTAAAATTAAATCTAACTATTTTGCAAACAACTGAAATTACTGAGTGAAAATTCATATCCCTACACCTGTCATAGTACTACTTAGGTAGTCCTATACTTTTTTTTTACCGACATAAGTATGCATTGAAAAAAAGTTATGGTCAAAAATAATAAATATTTCCTTATCGAATCTCTCTCTCTCTCTCTCGGATATGCTCACCTTAATATAATTTTGCTGTAGTATGTGAGGACAATACTGCACCTATTACTGTTTACTGTACCGGATTGTCTTAGTAATATTTTCTAATTACCTATTAGAATTAACTGCACGCATATTATTAAGGTGCAAACGCAAGGCCGTCGTCAGAAAAATATTTCGGAGGCGATTTGTGGGATCAAAACCTCGTTATCTTTTTTAGTTTCGTTTTCAACTAATTTAACACAGAAAAAAAAATTGTTATGGCTAAGAAATATTTTTTTAAATTATTGTATTATTATATATTTTCTGTTCCAATTATTCATTATTTTGAATTGAGCATTTCAACATTTATACGAATATTATTGTTTTTGATAAAAATATTCAAATAATTTTTTTTACTAGTAAACATTTAAAACAAAACAAGAAAATATTTCTAACAGGAAAAAAATAATAATAGCAAGTTTATGCCAGTCTAAGTATTTTTTAAGCGATTCGGCCTATTCAATACGTGTCCTGTTCATACAACTTCTCTTCAATCTAGTCTACAAACCTTTAGCAAAAAGCAGTAATTTAAAAGAGCACGAGATTTGACGGTGTATGGAATTAAGATTTTGTAAGTGGGAAATTGAAGTCAGCGGGAAATTCGAATTAGACTTTTTTCCTTTTTAAGTGCACAAAAGTTATTGCCTGGGTTCAGTTTTTAAACCAATTTTTATTGTTAATGAATATATTTAAAATACCGTAGTCACACACATCTCAGGAAAAATTTTTGAGGGAGAGGGGTAAAACCCTGGTTACAGCCTTGTTGTGTCTCACAGTTGATAGGTAGGTACTTATTTCCGAGCTGATTTCTCTTTGTAATGAGTAAACATACTGGACAAAGGACATTATACTTCTTTCTTACTAAGAAAATTAATAAGAAAAATGATGAGATCTCTGAAAATCCAAATCAACTCAACCCAGTCCATAAATCAGAGCATGGACATGCTGAATCTAGTCTAAGCGAAGCAGTGACACAAGAAAAAATTCCGAAGATATATAATTCAGATTCCATGCAAGTTAGAAATAGAACCAAGTCATGCAAAATATTGGGGTGACGTAGACATAGGATATTACATAAATAAAAAAACTAGCCTTACTGATATGGAAAAATTTAACATTTTACAAAATGTATTTGTTCCGTCCGCAGAGTATAATTTTCCATATTCGGCTGTAAATATCAAAAAGATGTAAAATGTTTTCTATCTAAAAGACATTTTAACATTTTGTTTAATTTCTTATGTTAAATGACAATAAAATTTTGAGATTTATTTTCAAATAATTGTAATTTAAAATTCTATCTTTTTAATTTTTCGTATTAAACACAAGAAAAATTTATTTACGCCCCTGCCAGTGCATGGCAAAAAGCGCAAATTCAAGAATGGTTAGATGGTAAAGGTATCCTATTCGATCGTGCTTCGCTGAAAGCCAAATTGCTAATCCTAGCGAAACAGCATTCGCCGATATATATAAGCAATATATTGTGGATGAAATGGCTAAAGCTAGACGTACTGAGGTATTGCGGCTGCCGCCTTACCACTGTGAACTCAATCCCATTGAGCTTATTTGGACTGAAGTAAAGAGGAATGTTGCAAGAGAAAATAGAACTTTTAAATTAGAACATGTAAAAGGCCTTCATCCAGTGCATTAAAAAGAGTTACAGATGATTTTTGGCAAAAATTGCATAGGACACGTTAAAACAGTTGAAGAAAAAATGTGGAATACGGATATTCGGATTGACGCAGTGATTGGGCCAATAATAATAAATATAGGAGCCAGCAGTGATAGTGACAGTGGTGAGTGAGTGATAATCTGTGATAGTGTCATGTAGTGATTGTGATATTATGAATTATTTATCGTGGAAAATTATTGTTGGTAAGTTTTGTTTTTTATTATATTATTTTAACAAGAACGTTTATTTATGTTGGTATAGAACAGTTATTTATTTTTAACTTTGGTATGTTTTGTTTTTAATTATTCTATTTTAACAAGAAAGTTTATTTATCTTAGAACAGTTATTTATTTTTAAGTTGTAAGTCTATTTATTTATTTTGTTTTTTAACCTGTTACTTCCTAATTAACAAATCGGTCACCATCCTTTCCGGGCAAAGAATATGCTCACCCCTCCACGTTGGTCCTTGCTGGGCAATAAGAACAACTGACATAGTTAAAATGTTTATAAACATCAACCGTTCTACAGTTTTAAAGTCGAATTACGTAAGTATTCCACTCCTAATAAAATTATGCCTGCCATTAAAAATTTTCTTAAAAGAACTCCAGTTTTTCTTTTTGGCTGAGTTGAGCGTGAAAACAAATTTAATTATATTTATTTTTTATTTTATGAAATATTATTTTATATATACCTACATAAATACGTATGTGGTTCCATGGAGTGCCCGGGATATACGATTTCTTTCTTTATTTCCAAGTTTGTTTACGACTGAATAGTTAGCCAAGTAAATTATTAGGTATAAAGGCCGCACGTTAAATCATTCACTCTATGCGGTCGACTAGGTTATTAAAAATTTTTTGTGGTAGTTGATCTGTGGTCGTGATTTCCATTTCTAGTAAGCGGATAAAACAATATATTTCTCTCGATTCAATGGGATTATATGGTAGAACGAGGTGCCGCTTTAGTATCAAATTAGAGCTACTATCCTTTGACGAGAGTGCCGCTTATTTTTTGCGTTACGACTCAAGTTTTCGGCCGGAGTATAGGTAATTAAGGTTTTATAAAATAACAAAATTTATCCTATACAAAACAACACTTTGGGCATAAAATGGTAACAATAAGAATGTACAAACAATTAGATAACTAATTCTGGGCCTGTATATGGAAATACGTCAGTCCAATTAGAATGGAGTAATACGAACACAATCTCGGACCACTATTTGGAATAATTGTCCCTAAGGAGGTGCCAGAATATCTAGAAAAGCTGCCGCACCATCAATACTTTGTATTTCATATAGATTCTTCTTATTTGGTTCTAACAGACACGTTTTACTTCCAGTATCTATAACCTCACTAGAACTTAGTTCTGCAGTGAGTATTTTTTTACGAGTGAAACTTACAGAAACAACAAATTCACCTTTCAAACTCCTTCTGTCTTATCCGGTCCTATCGCTTAAACTAGGACTGACGCCCGAGCATAATCCGAAAACTCGTTTCCGGAGCTCGAGTGCCAAAGAGTGGCCTTTTTCTCCTCGTCACCGAGTGGGTTGAAGAAAAACACATCACAAATGTTGAAAATTTAAAACGAAATTATCGTGTAAAAATGAAATTATAACTTTTCAAATCTCTATTTAAAATATATGTGTTATTGTGTTCTCTGTTTTCATAAATATTTGGACGTTTAAATTCAAATCGCCTAGAAATTCAAATCAGTTTCAAGTCCAGGGCTAGTTTTAATTTAGTTGTTGATGATTTAACTTTTAACATGAGTGTGAAAGAAAGTTTTGCAATAAGATCTTTGAATTTTCATTTTAAATTTTTTGCTTGAAAATCGTTGAAAATGCTATAAATTCTATTATAGAATCCATTTTTTTCTAAAATTAACTAGGATAAGGTAATTGTTTTGATATACTCTAATTGTTTGTTTTTTAAAGTGTTTAAATTTTTTTGGCTAATGTTTTGATGTGTTGGATACATTCCGAGATACATTCGGAATTAAGAATGTGCATATAAACGCAGGAAAGTTGGGTAATTTGGGTAATCAAGTTTCAAGTCCAATTATGGACAGATTTTTAATTTCAAAATGGCGTTGGAAATTGAATTTAAGACTCTCTCAAAAGTAGGTATGTAAAAATATACATTGTATCATTTAAAAATATCAGTTCCTGTACTTTTTAATAAGATAATTATTTAAAAAAACATCATAAGTTCATTAAATTGTCAAAGCAATCTAAATGATTTTGTTTGGGTAAAAAATATTTAATAGCTTGCTGTTAAATACTGTGGGTATTTACCAAGGTATAGTCGCGGCAAACTTTATAGTAGAATGCGGTCGCAGTGAAACGGGAGGTCGAGAAGCTTAGCTACGCCTCAGAACACAGATCCGGATTTAACTGTATTGTTACTGGGTCGAAACATTTTTACATTAAGTATTAGATTTAATATTATTAAATTATAAGAACGCTAAATTATACCTTCAATTATTTTTAAATAAATACCAGCAAATAAACAAATAAATTATTATTATTACCTATAATCCGATCTGGCCGATAGCCACGTTGGTTAAGGCGCGAGGTGGCAATCGCGATTAATCACACGGGTATCGCGCCACTGGGTTCGAATCCCGGCACTGGCACTGTCGGAGGAAATGGTTGTATGTCCGCGTTTTTTCAACGTGTAACCCCCTTCCGCACAAGCCACTGGCTTCTGGAATAGGAGGTTGTCTAATTTCTGTGGTGTTTATATGTTTATTATTATTATCATTTATTATTATCGCACTAATCTGTAACTACGTAACTAGACAAGGCCGACTCTGGATACACATTCATTCGTGCGATACAACATTTGTCTAGCTTTCACGTAAGCGAAGTACAGGACGGACTAGGTGGCGGAATATAAACTGAGCCCGTTTCATTTCACACCACTAAAACCCAGAAAACACCAAAAATGCCAACTACGTCCAGTAACACCATTAACCGTCACTCTAAAACAAGTACCAACCCAGGACAAGCATCGGACGTCGATAGATAGCCCCAGGCATCGCCACATACTACACGGGCGAGCGCATTCTACTATAGTGATTTCCTCGACTATATTTACTAAGTATTATAAATTTAAATATGATTTTCATGGTCGCTGGATACTGAGAGCTACCATTTTCGTTTTCACCAGATGGCGATATGACAAGTATCTCTGTCAAACGTTAGGATGTTAATAATTTATTTTCGATCAATTTTCTATTCCATAAAATATTGTTTTTTTCAAACGTCAAAAAAACACGACTTTATGACAAATTCCGTGAACTTAAACCGTCATTTCTCTAACATATCAACTGAGAGGGAATAAAAGTATTTTACTGTCGTTCGCGAGCAACACTAAAATTATTTGAAGAAAAAATAATAGTATTTTTTTTTTTCAAACGTCAAAAGAACGTGACAATGAAAATTTTGTGAACTTAAACTGTCATTTCTCTGATACTCCATCTGACCGGAAGCATGACTCTTTTCTTCACAAGAATGTTTGGACGGTTTTCAGCTGTTACAATGAATATTCTGATTTGAAATTTAAATTGAAAACTGTACTATGTAAGTTGCATTTATAAATTTATAAAACAGATTTTCCGGAATATTTATGTTTAATAAAATATATTAAACGATATATCCGAATACCATATATTTTTGCCTCATTAACTGAACACAGCTGGGCGGCAACCTGGACGGTAAGTTCTCTTAGCCCGCCTCTGGCTACAAGAAAGACATACAGGTAAAAGCATGTAAAACGAATGTTCTTTTCTAGACAATAGGGCAATTTACTAATAATTGGTATGTTTACTTTAAATGGAATTCGAACGTTGCTCTAATTTAAAATAAATTTCCCGCAAAAATCACAGACTATGTACTTACTTTTAACTTTAATAGGTATTTCATGTAAATATTTCAATTCAAAACAAACACTGAACACGATTTTTTCGCTTGTTGAATCCAGTTAAACAGATCTGCGTTTTTGGTCGTTTTTGAAATTATATCTAACAAAATAACTATTATAGTCCAGGTCAGCGCTTCCCAGCACTCAAAAAACGCAACAAATACTTTACGACGACCTCATTAAAATAGCGGCACTCTATGTATTATTTCGTTCAGAAATTGACTCGCTTACTTTTATAGGTTTTTAATGTGCGTCGGCTTGTTTGACGACAGGCATGCCGCATGCCCGCGTAAAGTTTTTGTTGCGTTTTTTGAGCGCCGGGAAGCGCTGACCTGGACTATACTAATATTACACGAACAAAATTAATAAACTTACGTTCCGAGTTTACCGCCAAATCATTAAGAGATCCAGCTCTCGTAGGCACAACTTCTTGCAGAGGCTCCTGAGGATGATAACTCCTTGGCCTAGCTCTAACAGACGAAACGCTACCCCCACCGGGACCCACGGTGATCTGCAAGCTGCTTTGTAGGCCTTTCTGAGAATCAAAACTACTTGTCGAATAAGTCAAACTAGAATTTTGGGAGGTAATATCAATGGGATCTTGTGGAGTAGAAGTAGGAGGTCTTAAAGTTAAATTAACACTAGTATAACTTCTTGGTGAAGTTGGTGTTTGTAACCAAGGCTGCGTCGGAGTCAGCTGTATAACTGAACTGCATTTTGGTTGTGTGGGACTTTGAACTAAACCCAACGAACAATTCACATTTAGAGAAAGATTCACGTTTGGACTACCGATTAATGTGTCCGTCGTTTGGGTGGGCGTCGAACAAGTTTCTTTTTTCACTACACTTGATAGGGGTTCCTTATTCGACTTATCCTCCTGACTCAACCGTTTTTGAGCATCTGGAGACCGTGAATAGTCTTCCTGTAACCTCCTTTGGTTATCAGGAGAAATTAAAGATGATTTTTCTAATTTTGTAGGAGAGTTCTTTGCCGCAAACCGCTTAGCGCTTAAAGGTGAACGCGGCGGTTTATCACTTATGTTAGAGGTTAACAATTTATGCACATCTTTACACTTTTCAGACAGTTGTATGTTGAACTTCCTTTTATCATCACAAGCATTTTCGAAACTATTAAATGTTTCCGACTTAATATCAAGGTGGTTGGGTCTTTTTGGCGAGTTTGTTTTTGTTGTTGGCACAGTAACAGTTTCAATAGAACTAGACGCATATGGTTTAATTATATTTCGGTTATAATCACTTGCACACTCGTTCATTTCGAATCGGTTTCGTTCGGTAGAAGGTGAGTTGAGGTTTGCCTTTGCCGAAACTTTGTCAAATGAATTTTGGGGTGTGAGTAATGTTGTGTCTTCCTGGCTTGGGATATGTTTTCGATCGAAATTTTGGGCAAGGGAGGGTGATTCTAACTGTTGTTGAGGTCGTCCCATCTGCTCTTGATTGTTTTCGGCCAAAGCGGCTTCTAGTATATCGTGAATGTTGGATGTTTTGCCTTGCGCGTTGGACTGGATATAAGATGTTATACACGAAGTTACTATGTGGTCAGGAATGGTTGGAAATTGTTGTTTCAGTTCATGAAAAAGCTGCATGACCTTGACGTTTGACGACCTCCGTCTTGTCCCGGCGAACATGGCCGGCCATTATGATTATCTAGAAAAAGTAAAGAAAATTACTTAGTGCTGCCTTAAGAACAAAATAACAAATTAAAATTGATCGTGTGTAAAAAATAAAATAAGTAATTTTAATATCAAAGAGTGAGTCAACCATGTTGAACACTACGCCCTTAAGAGTGCGTTTGCATGCACCAGTCAATCGCGAGTAAATTTGTAAGTAATCGAATTACATCATCCTGTCGATAACACAGAATCCACACCAGTCTAAGTCCGTACGAACAGAAATCGCGACACGATTTTATGTTCATATATACCAGTTACAACAAATATTTGCAAAACCTCGGTGACACACAGAACAAACATCTTGAACTATTGTGGGTAGCGCGTATTTAGTTGGCATAAAAGACGAAATATTAGTAAATCACCAAATTTAGCTATCAGAAACACATAAATGCTTTGGTATATTTTGATAAGTATAGTTTAATAATAAATACGTAAGTATTTAGAACACCAGAAAATGTACAGACTTTATTCATGTTTGTGTGTAATACTTATTAAATGTTTATAGTTATTTAATAAAGTGGAAATTAGTGAGCCATGTACACCCTTAATAAGAATCTGTACCACCATGGAAAATAAAGAAATTACTTCTGAGCAGCATTTCCTATCTCAAAAATAATGTTGTAGTATTCTGTGATCTAAGAGTGCTATTTTAATTGTCATTTTCAAGGATTAAAGTGTAGAGAGTGGGTTCTGTCCCTCGAGAAGTAAAAGAGATCTGTACTTTACTCCTTGGAAATGATTATTACAATAGCAAAGCAAAAAATTAAATAGTGTGTACTAATATACCACAAAGCGAAAGTGCTTTTTAATTTCTCCTGTAATTGATCCTTCCCACTCGGTGATAAAAAATGCACTTAATTCCTTGGTATAATTATAGTACACTATGCATAGTAATGGTATTATTATTTAATTATTTCTAATAAACGATACAACCGTTTATTAGAAAATAATATTTAATAGCAATGTCACCAACAGTTAGTTCTGAAGATGTACGTATGAACAAAAATAAATTAGAACCATTTTGCAGACAGCAGTTTTACTGAAATCAACAATTGTATATAATTTCTAACCTTAATTCCTTCCAAGATTTAATATATTATTCACATATTAATTCGGGAATTGTGCAGTAAGTTTAAATGAAATTATAATGTTCTAATATAATCAATGGGTGTGAAGTTATCCACATCCACATTTTCAAGTAGGACTATAATCGATAAAGTCGTGGGTATAGAGAATATTTTATATTTAGAAAACAGTTTCTTTAATTACCCTCGTGTTTTCATTAAAATACGGATTAGGAACAGGAGAAATACATCGGGCAATGTATATATATCAAAACATGCCGGGTGGTGTGGCAGGGTGCAGAGCAGGGTAGAATATTTTTAAAAATTTATTCAATTTAGTAACCCATGTCGAGTTTAAATTCTAACGCGATTTTATTAAGAACAACGAAATACATCAGGGAAATGTATTGAAATTATTTTCCACCCCGTCTCGGAGGGTGAGATCGGGGTTGAAATATTTTAAAAATTCATTATTTTCGCAACTATTACTGTCGAGTTTTAATTTTAACGGGGATTCATTTAGAACAATGAAATACATCAGAAAAATGTATTGAAATCATTTTCCAGCCCGTCTAAGAGGGTGGGACAGGGGTTGAAATATTTTAAAAATCTATTATTTTACTCAATTCTTGTCGAGTTTTAATTTTAACGGGGATTCATTAAGAACAATGAAATACATCAGAAAAATGTATTGGAATCATTTTCCAACCCATCTAAGAGGGTGAGATAGGGGTTGAAATATTTTAAAAATCCATTATTTTACTCAATTCTTGTCGAGTTTTAGTTTTGGCGGGGATTCATTAAGAACAATGAAATACATCAGAAAAATGTATTGGAATCATTTTCCAGCCCGTCTAAGAGGGTGAGACAGGGGTTGAAATATTTCAAAAATCTATTATTTTACTCAATTCTTGTCGAGTTTTAGTTTTAGCGGGGATTCATTTAGAACAATGAAATACATCAGAAAAATGTATTGGAATCATTTTCCAGCCCGTCTAAGAGGGTGAGACAGGGGTTGAAATATTTTAAAAATCCATTATTTTACTCAATTCTTGTCGAGTTTTAATTTTAACGGGGATTCATTAAGAACAATGAAATACATCAGAAAAATGTATTGGAATCATTTTCCAGCCCGTCTAAGAGGGTGAGACAGGGGTTGAAATATTTTAAAAATCCATTATTTTACTCAATTCTTGTCGAGTTTTAATTTTAACGGGGATTCATTAAGAACAATGAAATACATCAGAAAAATGTATTGGAATCATTTTCCAGCCCGTCTAAGAGGGTGAGATAGGGGTTGAAATATTTTAAAAATCCATTATTTTATTCAATTCTTGTCGAGTTTTAGTTTTGGCGGGGATTCATTAAGAACAATGAAATACATCAGAAAAATGTATTGGAATCATTTTCCAGCCCGTCTAAGAGGGTGAGACAGGGGTTGAAATATTTTAAAAATCCATTATTTTACTCAATTCTTGTCGAGTTTTAATTTTAACGGGGATTCATTAAGAACAATGAAATACATCAGAAAAATGTATTGGAATCATTTTCCAGCCCGTCTAAGAGGGTGAGACAGGGGTTGAAATATTTTAAAAATCCATTATTTTACTCAATTCTTGTCGAGTTTTAGTTTTAGCGGGGATTCATTAAGAACATTGAAATACATCAGAAAAATGTATTGGAATCATTTTCCAGCCCGTCTAAGAGGGTGAGACAGGGGTTGAAATATTTTAAAAATCCATTATTTTACTCAATTCTTGTCGAGTTTTAGTTTTAGCGGAGATTCATTAAGAACAATGAAATACATCAGAAAAATGTATTGAAATCATTTTCCAGCCCGTCTAAGAGGGTGAGACAGGGGTTGAAATATTTTAAAAATCTATTATTTTACTCAATTCTTGTCGAGTTTTAGTTTTAGCGGGGATTCATTAAGAATAATGAAATACATCAGAAAAATGTATTGAAATCATTTTCCAGCCCGTCTAAGAGGGTGAGACAGGGGTTGAAATATTTTAAAAATCTATTATTTTACTGAATTCTTGTCGAGTTTTAATTTTAACGGGGATTCATTAAGAACAATGAAATACATCAGGAATACATCTAGCATAGGAAGATGGGGGTTGAAATACTCTAAAAAATTAATGATTTTAGTAAATACCGTCGAGTCTCGATTTCAACGTGGATTCGTTATGAAGAACGAAATAAATCAGAAAATGTATTGGAATAATTTTCCAGCACGTCTTACATTAACATACTATCAATCAAATGATTGCAAATGAACAGTTTTACAAAATTAAAATAGATAATCTCCTCAGTAAGTAAAAACGAGTGTAAATATGCCAACAGATAAGTTAGTAGATATGCGACCAAGCACTGACTGAATTGCAGCGTTTTGTTAGTGCGTATACAATATGCATAGGCAGACTGAAAGAAACTTCACATAATTGTTCATATACCTATCGATGTGTGAGCGACGACGCGACGTATATGAATATTTTATGTGCAGTAAAATATCGAGGCGATTATATTTGCGTATTTAGATACCTATATTGTTTTCAGTGATACTGATAATAATTTTTATGTTTAGATTTTTCACTATAACTATTACAGATTAAAAATCTTTTTAATCTGTTGTTAAAAGAGAATTAATTTTTTATTTTTATTCTTCGAGATCATTAATTAGTTAATCACCTATTTTTAAACATTGAGGAAATTTTTTTAGTTTGTTTTTATTAGAAAGTTTTTATTATCATTTATTTAGGCTGTATTGCCGACTCTACTGTTTTCAATCAATTACGTTTAGGTAATCATGGGTCGAAAATTAACTTTTAATATAGAACTTCTCATTCAATACATAAACAAAAAAATATTTTCGTACGATTTACCCGAATTAACACCTAGTAGTGATATAATTATTGCGGCTTGTCAACATATATTTGGTTATACTGATTATAATAAATGTTACACTATTTTGAAGACACTTAAAAGAAATAAAGATAAATTTACATATAAAGATAGAACGATTACTTCTGAAACAGAAAAAATGGGCAAAGTCGAAGCATATAAAATGTATATTTTAGCATACTTACGATCTAATAATTTAAGCCATATGGCAGTAAGACAAATATCAGCTTCCTTAAAAAATTCAGTTTTATCAAAGTTGTGTGATGCACTGAAATTAAAAAATAGTTATCGTAATAGATACAAGATTCAGAAACAGTGTCAAAGACTGCGTACCGATAATAAAAAAACACATGCAGATATTACACAAATATCAACAAATTCTCCTGAAGAACTTTATGAAAACAATAGCCCAAATATCGCGATACCTAGATCACCGATAATTCCTAAAATAAATATAATATCTAATTACAACATTCCCGAGGAATTGAAAATTGACCTGAACAAATTTTTTGCGCCCGATTTCAACTCTACTTCCAAAACTGACGAAAATGAACGACAATCTGAGAGAAGCTACGTTGAATTAGAAGAGTCGACTAATAACACCAAAAGCACAGAAATTGTCTCTACAGATGCAGATTCCTTTCCTGAAGCTATTTTGAATTTAGACCGACTTAATACAAAGAAATTGACAGACATTTTACCAATGAATTCAAAAAATCTTAAATTAAAAAATTGGGTAAGACCCAGTTATGGTAGCTGTAAATATTTAGAAGGATACTTTGAACTGTCTCATGAAGAATTGAAATCGGTGTGTAATGAAAATAAACAACTAATTTTAGGGCGGTGGACTTATCTAATATGTCAAAAAATTCGGTCTGTTAATAATGTATGTGTAATAAATTTTAAACAAAAAAGATATATTCCGTCTAAAGATATAATAAAAATTTATGCATACTGTGCACATAATTGTAAAATTTTTATTTTAAGCATATGTAATATATCTACAAAATGCGTTCATAAAGTAAGTGTACTTAGTTCTTCTTTAGACTACAATCATCTGAGTAAGGTTACGAGGTGCTTACGCGGCGATGAAAGAAAAATAAAAAGAAAAGGCACCAAAAACTTGAAGCCATCGAAACTACGACAAATTTCGATAGAGAAATCTTCAAGTAAGCTTATCAAAGCAGGAAATCTGCAGTCTATAAAATCTGATACTGTATTTCGTAAACTTAGATCAGAGAACTTGGGAATACTTGATCGTCATAAAGATGATTTAATAGATCTAATTTTAATGCAACGCAATAATCCGTCTTACATGCAAGTTGTAGGACAGCCATTACATGTATACCTATTTAGCAATCAACAACTAGAAATTTTGTTTCAACATACTATAGGGGATAAAAAGGTAGATCTTCATATCGATGCAACTGGGTGTATCATTCGAAAGCCACCGATGTGTGATAAGAGAATATTTTATCATGCGGCAGTTATTAAAACAAGTAATAAAAGAATTTGTCCCATTTTAGAAATGGTTAGCTGTGATCATGATGGTACATCAATTGGTCTATGGCTTGCGAAATTCAAGTCGTTTGCTATTAATAAGAAAAAAAAATGGCCAATTTTCCGTAAAGTAATTTCCGACTTTAGTTTTGCTATTATTAATGCATTGTCTATATTTTGGAATAATATGGATTTGAAAACATATTTGCAATTAACGTACGATTCCATAGAAAGCAAAGATGCTACATTATTAAAAGATGTAATACCAATTCATATTTGTTGTTCACACTTTTTTAAAATCATAGCAAGCGACATAAAAACATGTTTTAAGGACGCATCTATTCAAAAATTTTATAAAGAAGTTATGGCGGCGGCTTTCACAATAACTGATTTCCAGGTATTCTGTGATTGGTTTAAACATTTAACTATAGTATTAACTTCTAAATTTAATAACAGACATGTAAAATATTCAGCTCAGGTACTCATTCGACTTTCTATAGATAAAACCTCGCTTGGTCTAACCAACGAAAAAGAAGACGATGCAGACATTGATATTGAAAATTTGACTATAAAGAACTCAAAAGATGCAGATTACATTTATACAAATAGTCCATATTACAAGAAATGCCTTAATATTTATGAATTGGTTTCGAAAAAAAAAATATATAAAATTCCCGATGTTCTTAATAACTATTATAATTTAAACTTTTTTAATCTTGCTTTAAAAAAATATTTCCCATTTTTACCAATGTGGGACGATCTGCTACTATCAACACCTGTGCGTAGATTAAGCAATGCTAATGCTGAAAATTGGTTTTCTTTTGTAAAAAATATTATTTTAAATGGTCAATACAATCAAAAATGCAGTAGGGTGATACGCGAAATTAGAAAATATGTATTATCTATACATAAAGAAGTAATTATGAACATTCCAAAAACCCGCTGTTCGCAAAAAATCACCGATAAGGAAAACTCATCAGTAAAAGCCGATCAAGCAAGTTCAGAAATATTTGATTTAACAGCGGAAGAACGGTGGAATAAAAAACGGGTACAAAAATCTAGTAATTTCCAAGGTACCCATTTAGAAAAAACATTAATAGAATTGAACTCAAGATTAAGCTTAAAAAGAAATAAGAGTGACTCAATAGATGTTACTGACGATGATATAGATAAAGATTTCACTAAACAGAATACTTTAAAGGAAAAATGTGAAGAATTTATTAAGTCTATTACATTAGATAGAATATCTAGAGTGAAATTAGAGAGACAAACTGTTGATCAACATTTATCTACTTTATGGGTAATGGAAAGAAAAAAACGTATTACTTCATCCAATTTTGGAATGATTTGCAAAACAAAATCCCCTTCATATTTAGGCAAAAAAGTGAACATTTTACTTTATACTCCAACTAAAACGTATCCAGCTACTGATTACGGAAAGCAGTACGAAGGTCACGCTATAAAAGCATACTGTTCGCTTAATCCAAATTGCAAGATATCACGATGTGGATTAGTAGTTGATGAGCGTTTTCCTTACTTTTCTTGTTCGCCGGATGGATTAATTGATTATGATGGAGTCATCGAAGTAAAATGCCCATATAGTATACGTGAGACTAATCCATCTGAAGCAATCATTAGTGGAACACTAAAATATTTTACCAAAGAACGAAAACTTAATTGTAACCATAATTATTACTATCAAATTCAAGGCACACTTGCAACAACAAATCGCACGTGGTGCGATTTAGTGATCTACACAAATTATGGATTACATGTTGAGAGAATTATGAAAAATCTACAATTTTGGGAAGATGTTATGGTTCCAGCTTTACAGCACTTTTATCTATTTTATTTACTTCCAGAAATTGTAGATCCCCTGTATCCATATCCAGCTCAAGTAAGGCAATGGGAATATGATAACAGAAATGAAGAACCTTTCATAATTAATGCAAATTTAATTGACGATGATAAAATTACCATTTTAAAAAATGGATTGGTGGGCGATGAAAATTATTACAAAAAATGTCCCAAATATAATAATTATGTCGTTTGCAAATACAGTGCATTATTGTGTTCTGAACTAAAAATTGATGATTTTGATAGCCTTTCAGGAACACAGTGGCTAACGGATTTTTTAATTAATTGTAGTTTACAAGCTATCATCCAGACGAATGATAAAAATAAATATAAATTTATTCCCGTAGAAAAATCATTTGCCATATTCAATATGATTGATCATTTGGAACATGAATTCTTTGAGGATTTTCCACTTTACAAGGTTAATGATATTTTGATAATACCGTTACATATCAATAGAAATCATTGGTGTGTCATTATAATTGAATTTGAACGGCAAACAATTGTTTACATAGATCCAAGAGGTACTTCTACTAAAACGGCAAGAAATTATCAAAATATATTTTTAACGTTTTTACAAAAATACAACAGCTGCAGAAATACATTATTTCCTTTAAATAACTGGGAAATACAATTTAAACAGCATATTAAACAAACAGACACTTTTAATTGTGGAGTGTACATATTATATTTTGCAGCTCAATGTATTCATCAAAAATCGCTCTTAGCTCCAGTTGATATAGGCGAATACAGAAATACAATTAAAATCTTGTTGCTACAAGCATCTGATAGTGTCTCTGATGTCTGTTTAGTATGTGGCAATAGTGATGAAACAACAACTCAAACATGCAAAGTGTGCAAACGAGTATATCACACACACTGCGCGACTTTAAATAATAACAACACTTGTGATTTGTGCAGCATTTACTATGGGAAAACAAAAAACAAAAATTAAAACTCGACAGTAATAATTGTTGCTAAAACTAAAAATTTTAAAAATAATTCAACCCACATTTCTTTCTGCTAAACGGGCTGGAAAATGTTTTCAATACATTTTTCTGATTTATTTCATTATCCATAACGAATCCCCGTTAAAATTGAAACTCGACAGTATGTCACTAAAATAATGCATTTTAAAAATATTTCAACCCCCATCTCGCCCTCCTAGACGGGCTGGAAAATGATTTCAATACATTTTTCTGATGTATTTCATTGTTCTTAATGAATCCCCGCTAAAACTAAAACTCGACAAGAATTCAGTAAAATAATGGATTTTTAAAATATTTCAACCCCTGTCTCACCCTCTTAGACGGGCTGGAAAATGATTCCAATACATTTTTCTGATGTATTTCATTGTTCTTAATGAATCCCCGTTAAAATTAAAATTCGACAAGAATTGAGTAAACTAATGGATTTTTAAAATATTTCAACCCCTGTCTCACCCTCTTAGACGGGCTGGAAAATGATTCCAATACATTTTTCTGATGTATTTCATTGTTCTTAATGAATCCCCGTTAAAATTAAAACTCGACAAGAATTCAGCAAAATAATGGATTTTTAAAATATTTCAACCCCTGTCTGACCCTCTTAGACGGGCTGGAAAATGATTCCAATACATTTTTCTGATGTATTTCATTGTTCTTAATGAATCCCCGCTAAAACTAAAACTCGACAAGAATTGAGTAAACTAATGGATTTTTAAAATATTTCAACCCCTGTCTCACCCTCTTAGACGGGCTGGAAAATGATTCCAATACATTTTTCTGATGAATTTGATTGTTCTTAATGAATCCCCGCTAAAACTAAAACTCGACAAGAATTGAGTAAAATAATGGATTTTTAAAATATTTCAACCCCTGTCTCACCCTCTTAGACGGGCTGGAAAATGATTTCAATACATTTTTCTGATGTATTTCATTGTACTTAATGAATCCCCGCTAAAACTAAAACTCGACAAGAATTCAGTAAAATAATGGATTTTTAAAATATTTCAACCCCTGTCTCACCCTCTTAGACGGGCTGGAAAATGATTCCAATACATTTTTCTGATGTATTTCATTGTTCTTAATGAATCCCCGCTAAAACTAAAACTCGACAAGAATTGAGTAAAATAATGGATTTTTAAAATATTTCAACCCCTGTCTCACCCTCTTAGACGGGCTGGAAAATGATTCCAATACATTTATCTGATGTATTTCATTGTTCTTAATGAATCCCCGCTAAAACTAAAACTCGACAAGAATTGAGTAAAATAATGGATTTTTAAAATATTTCAACCCCTGTCTCACCCTCTTAGACGGGCTGGAAAATGATTCCAATACATTTTTCTGATGTATTTCATTGTTCTTAATGAATCCCCGCTAAAACTAAAACTCGACAAGAATTCAGTAAAATAATGGATTTTTAAAATATTTCAACCCCTGTCTCACCCTCTTAGACGGGCTGGAAAATGATTCCAATACATTTTTCTGATGTATTTCATTGTTCTTAATGAATCCCCGTTAAAATTAAAACTCGACAAGAATTCAGTAAAATAATGGATTTTTAAAATATTTCAACCCCTGTCTCACCCTCTTAGACGGGCTGGAAAATGATTCCAATACATTTTTCTGATGTATTTCATTGTTCTTAATGAATCCCCGCTAAAACTAAAACTCGACAAGAATTGAGTAAAATAATGGATTTTTAAAATATTTCAACCCCTGTCTCACCCTCTTAGACGGGCTGGAAAATGATTCCAATACATTTTTCTGATGAATTTGATTGTTCTTAATGAATCCCCGCTAAAACTAAAACTCGACAAGAATTGAGTAAAATAATGGATTTTTAAAATATTTCAACCCCTGTCTCACCCTCTTAGATGGGCTGGAAAATGATTCCAATACATTTTTCTGATGTATTTCATTGTTCTTAATGAATCCCCGTTAAAATTAAAACTCGACAAGAATTCAGTAAAATAATGGATTTTTAAAATATTTCAACCCCTGTCTCACCCTCTTAGACGGGCTGGAAAATGATTCCAATACATTTTTCTGATGTATTTCATTGTTCTTAATGAATCCCCGCTAAAACTAAAACTCGACAAGAATTGAGTAAAATAATGGATTTTTAAAATATTTCAACCCCAGTCTCACCCTCTTAGACGGGCTGGAAAATGATTCCAATACATTTTTCTGATGAATTTGATTGTTCTTAATGAATCCCCGCTAAAACTAAAACTCGACAAGAATTGAGTAAAATAATGGATTTTTAAAATATTTCAACCCCTGTCTCACCCTCTTAGATGGGCTGGAAAATGATTCCAATACATTTTTCTGATGTATTTCATTGTTCTTAATGAATCCCCGCTAAAACTAAAACTCGACAAGAATTCAGTAAAATAATGGATTTTTAAAATATTTCAACCCCTGTCTCACCCTCTTAGACGGGCTGGAAAATGATTCCAATACATTTTTCTGATGTATTTCATTGTTCTAAATGAATCGCCGTTAAAATTAAAACTCGACAGTAATAGTTGCGAAAATAATGAATTTTTAAAATATTTCAACCCCGATCTCACTCTCCGAGACGGGGTGGAAAATAATTTCAATACATTTCCCTGATGTATTTCGTTGTTCTTAATAAAATCGCGTTAGAATTTAAACTCGACATGGGTTACTAAATTGAATAATTTTTTAAAAATATTCTACCCTGCTCTGCACCCTGCCACACCACCCGGCATGTTTTGATATATATACATTGCCCGATGTATTTCTCCTGTTCCTAATCCGTATTTTAATGAAAACACGAGGGTAATTAAAGAAACTGTTTTCTAAATATAAAATATTCTCTATACCCACGACTTTATCGATTATAGTCCTACTTGAAAATGTGGATGTGGATAACTTCACACCCGTATATAATCAACACAACTGGTACATCTTTTGCGATTTTTTTTTATTATAAAATGTTTTAATCGTTACTTTTCTTCAGAGAAACAGGGAAAAAATAAAAAGGATATATAAATAGCCTTTACTTCATTTGGACAGGCTTTTTCATATTGTGGTAGAGATCAAATTGTGGCAATCTTAATAAATAAAAAGTAATTAATCCCAAAAATATATCAATACTTTTAATGACCATGTCATTTTTTAACAATAATATGGGCAAATAATTAAAGCAAGGTTTAAACGATATTTCAAACTCTAAATATGACAAATAATGAGCCCGACCCTGCTTTGCGGTACACGAAGCAATGCCACCGCTATGCTGCTGCCATGTAGTAGCAAAACGCCCAACTATTTTACACGAAATTTAACATATTCGTATTCGACACAATACTTTAATAGGAGCAAATCTTATGCAGATTTTTCACTTTTTTCATGTTATTTTATTTTATAAAACATCGTATTATATTTTATTTGAATATTTAAGTCCCTTTGTAGAATATAAAACAATTTATGGTGAATTTGGGACGAATGAGTGGTTCACGTTCGCGTTGAATAATCAAGGAGAAGATTTTGGAAACTTAATTTTAACTAGGATTACAATAAGTCCTTGTCTTAAGTTTGCTAGTTTACATAATAAAATCAATTCTGAATTCTGTTACCTCGTTTTTAAGAAATGTATAAAATAAGAATGAGGATACTTAATGCACTATTTGACCTTGGTAACGCACCCTTAATAGTAAAAAAAATATTAATAGATACAAAATTAATAATTATTCTATTATGTCAATATATATACACAGGGTGTAATTAGTTTCATGTCATTAAAAAAAAACTGGTAATGAGGTACGCATCAGACATTTTTTTATATAAAACATGGGATCTAAAGCCTATAGTTTTGGAAAAAGAAAATAAACAGAAATTTTAATAAAATTGGTACAGAACTTCTGAAATGTTGAAGTAGGCTTTTATTCATTACATCCTTATGGTAAAGTGAAGATACATAGTGAAAACTAAACATAAAAAAATATTTTTTTAAAAAGTTTTTATTTAAATGCTCTAAAAGTAGAAAATAAACTTTGAAGTAAATCAAACCCATCATTTTGTTACAATATATAATTTTTTTTATGATATAAAAGCTTGTCGCTAGCAATCTCCTTTACACAGGAAAATCTCGTGATAAGCTTTTATATAATAAAAATATTATATAATGTAACAAAAACCAAACCCATCGGTTTGATTTTTGAAAAGTTGAAAGTTTATTTTCAACTTTTAGAGCATTTAAATAAAAGCTTTTTTTCTAAATATTTTTTAATATAATTTTATTTTTTACTTAGTCTTTTGATATGCTGTAATCCCAGATATCGATTTTGAGACGAATCGGTTCATAAACGGTAAAGTCGTCCACCATCTTGAACTAAATTTTTTACTAGAAATTCATAATTGGACCTAAATGACAAAAGTCGTCAGCCATATTGGCGCCGCCATTTTGAATTTCTGAATTTTGACTAAAAATTTATAATCCGCGACCTAGAAAACCCTCAGATACCGATTTTGAGTTGAATCGGATCTTAAAAGGTAAAGTCGTCCACCATCTTGAAGTCGCCATCATGAACTAAATTTATGACTAGAAATTCGTAATCGGCGAACCAGAAAACCTCCTGATATCAATTTTGATCGATTTGGACAATAAGTGACAAAAGTCGTCCGCCATATTGGCGCCGTCACTTTGAATTTCTAAATTTTGACCAAGAATTCATAATTGGCGATTTCGAAAACCCCCAGATATCGATTTTGAGTCGAATCGGGTCATAAACGGTAAAGTCGTCCGCCATTTTGGAGCCTCCATTTGTTTTTTTTTTCTTATACGAAAATGTTAAAGTGTATTGTCACCGGACTTATACACATGTGCAAAATTTCAAATCTCTAGCTTAATTAGAACTAATCAAAATAATTAAAAATTCACAGACCTTGCATCTTACGCAAGTATTTTAGTGTGTGAGGCCGCTTACAAAAAAGAATGAGAAATAAATATGGATATTGTTGGAACTCAACGTATTAAAAAAGAAACCCAGTCTAAAAAACATCTTGAAGAATACAAGATTATATTAAATTCGCAGTCAGGAAGGCTTATAACATTAAATTTTAATATTTTGACAGAAGTGAAATGAAATACCACAAATGACGGAATAAGAAACATAATACAATATTGAAAGAACCACCGCAACCCTATGCGGTAAATAACACCCCTCATTTCGTTGCTAATTTTGACTTCCTTTATAATATTTCCATTATTCCACTCTTGAAACACTTTGCCATATATTTCATGGTAACCATCTTTCTTTAACTTTTTCACTGCGAAATCTAATCTCTTTTGAGCCAATTTGTAATTGGTAGATAGCGTTATATGATCTTCTAACCGTGGTATTTTTACCTCATATCGCCTATCAATGCAATTTTAAACGCTTTTTGTTCTTATAAATTTTTTGAAAAAACGAATAACAGATAATCAAAGAAAACTGTAAGTACATGTTTTTCCGTTTTTCCGGAAAACTAAAGGGAAAATCTAATCTAATACCACGGTCCTGTGGAAAATGCGATATGTATATTATGTAGGTATATAAGAACATGTTGCGACATGTTTGGAAGTTTTTAAGTATTTTTCCCGTGATTGGAGCATGTTTTTACATAAAGGGACCAAATATCCCAAACTATCCAAAATTTTCTCATTTAACAGCCATTTAGAGCTTCGTTTACTGTAGTATTATTTGAACCTCTTTACAATTACTCGATTGAAATTTGAACATGCACGCTACCCCTACACATTTATTTAAGCTTAAAATTTACTATTCAGATAATTGTGCAAATTATATTATTTTGATCATATATATATTTTTAATGTAAAAATTATACAAGCTACTGATAAACTATATAATAATTTAATAAAGTATGGCAAATTTCTGACAACTCAATGTGCTTCATTTATTATCCCTAAAAAGCATTTGTGATTATTTAACCGAGTATTTAGAACAACGAAAATCAAGATATAGGTTAGTTTTGTTTCCTTAGGTCGTACACCTATATATACAGTACTCGCATGTACAAAACTTGGATCGATTCCTATAGTCGGTGGTCTCTGTGGTTGAATATTGTTTCTATTAGATGCTTGCGTATTACTTTGTGGAAAATTTCTTTGTTGGAAATAATTTTGTTGTGAATTATTTGTTTGCCAATTTGGCTGCCAGTTATTTTGTCTGATAAATGGCTATTGATATTGATTATTGTGACAAAGTACCTGTGCCTGTGTTGATACCGCTCTGCTGAAATTTTCAATCTATAATAAGTGTAAAAGTGCAATTAAATTCCCTAAACCTACAACACCAACAAATCAGCAACTCAGAATTGCATAAAACATAATGTTTTTGTGATAAAAGTATCACCAAAAAGAGTATTAAACACAATAAGTTTTAAGCATTAGTGCAAGAAACGTTAATGGTCTACAACAAAAACCTTATCAGTGACACCTCTGATAGAATATAAAAAGTGTAAATAAATCAGAGTCGGAACTAAATCCGTGAATATGACCGACAGGATAACTCGAAATAAATTAAAACATAATCAGAATAAGAACCCAGCGATAAAAACAACATCTGAGAGTCCTAAACAAAATACCAGTTATGAAACCATTAAATGTACCAGTGGCGGCGACAATACAGATACAAAAAGCAATATAATTGCTACCCTTCGCAATAAACTAGCCGATATAACATCAGAAAAAGAAATGCTGGAAGAAAAATATAACAAAATCAAAGACCTCTACAGAAACTCTAAAGAAATACTAAAAAACAAGGACGAAATCATAAATAATTTAAAAGATACACTAGCATCTATATCAAAGAACAAAACAATTCTAAACAACGCACAGACACAAACCGATGAAAAATACAACACATTAAATAGAAACTCACAGCCAATTTTAAACAACACAGAGACACAAACAGATAAAAATTATCAGTCATCAAACAGAAACCTGCAACCACTACCAAGTACAAAAGAAACGAATACAACATCGGTAACAACAGAAAAAACAGCGGAAAAAGAGAACAGCAAAAAGAAGATAAATAAAAAACCTAAAATTTTAATTCTATCGGATAACAACGGCAAAAACTGTATTGATATTCTAAAAAGCAGCTGTAATTCAGCCTATGAAATTACATGTTTCTATAAACCCAACGCACTACTAGAAAATGTAGTAACAGACTACAGTAAATTGACAGAATCTTTTGATAAAAAAGATCACGTAATACTATTTGCGGGCATGAATAATATTACTCGGGGACAAAATGTGAATTCCACATTTATAAATGATGTTTTGACAGGATTAACGCACACAAATGTAATATTAATACGAGTACCATATGTTTATAGAAGGAATATTTTAAATGACTTCTCTTATAAATTTAACACCCTTATATTTAATGAGGCCTCTAAATTTGTTAATGTGAGATATATAGATCCCAACATTACCTTCCACAACGCCAACTTCATCAATAGAAAAATAGAATTAACAAGCGAAGCTAAAAATAAAATCTTCAAAATAGTGTCCTCTTACGTAACCACCAATAACGTAATCAATATAAATCCAAACCTAACTGAAATAAATATAACAGAGGAGACCGACACTTAGGAAATACTTCGTAAGAAAAGCGTGCTTCACGTAAAAACGCCGTGGAGGAGGTTTTTAATTCTTGGAAATATATTTTTGCTCTTCGGAGCATTTTTTATGCCAAATTTTCGCTAACTCTTCAAGGAGCGTTAATTTAGAAAGTGTAGTAAATGTCGCTGCACAGGGACGTAATGTCGCCCCGACCACCCAAAGAACTTCGAAATTTCCAAGATTAAAAACCCTTTTACGAATCCACGTTGTCAAGCACTGCAACTCTTACGAGGTATTGAATATGAGGACAAGTTAGTCCAACGACTATTCAAAGTATATCGGAAGTTATAGCGAAAATAGCCCTTAGCGACATGGGACCCCCATCATTTCCTAGCAGTCGGATTTGACGGGGAAATGATGTATTTTGACGGGGTTTGCCCTAAACCGGTTCCTCAGTGATTCGGAATCAAAAAAGTATCTATACCATGTACTCACACGTGCATGGGATCTGCCTTGCCTGAACGTAAAATTTGTTATTGCATAACACAAACGAAGTAGAGACGCTTCAAGCAATTTTAAGCTCCGAGGAGCGACCAAAATTTATGTGAATTAATAAATACGTTTATAAGACAGGCAAGCAAAAGCCCACCAAAATTTCAGTTACATGAAACTTTTCTTGAATCTTTTTGTGCATCGTTAGCTTATCAAACTGCATATTGGATGGTAGTTGGTACCGTATGAATCGTCCCGTTCCTCACCATGTGTTGTACACGGGTCAGACCATTGTTTGTTAACATTTTCTCTTGAAGAAGTTGTTGTAAAAACATAATTTTTTAAAAGATTTAATATACATATTTTGAACTTTATGTTGTCTTTTAGTTGTGTTTTCTAACAAAATTCCCTTTCAGGTTTAATTTTAAGAGAGTGTGATACAGACAGTGTTAGATTTATAGTGTTACGACGTCTTCCAATTGATACCATCAGAGCCGCAGTTAAGCATAAACGACAGTAAGTATGATTTATTATATTATTCTCCGTTTGAAACAGTCGTGTTGAACCCTAAAAATTTTGTGAACGTTTTAGAATAGAGAAAAGGTTGAGGAAAAAGAAAATTAATTTTTTCTTTTTCCTATTTTTTTTAATTTTTCTAAGTTTTTCGAGCAGAAAATACGTCCTTCAGACTTCCATCAAAGCATGGATCGTTCACATGGCGCCCGAACAGGGACCATGCCGTCCCCAAACCCAACTAATCCTTTCTCATTCATGGCGGAAGACGCCGAGGGGTCGACCCCAAGAGAATTTTACGAGCGAGTCACCGCGCCGCTCGTCGACGACGGTTCTAGAGGGATAGAACCACAACGACTGTTTCCAGAGGGAAATAATCCAAATTTATCTGCTTCACAGCCACAAACTGCTAATTCGATGGAAAGTATGTTTCTGAAAATGGCAGAGGGCTTCGTGCAGGCGATACAGAACGTGTCGACCTGTACGCCCCATGAGAGACAAAGATGTCCGAACGTGACGTTCCATGGGCTTGATCATGAAGATCCAGAAGCTTTTCTGAAAATTATGGAGGAATATTTCGAGAGAGCTCGCATAAGCCACGACTATGATCGCCTCCATAACGTAACCGGCCAACTCAAGGGCGAAGCTCAACGATGGTCCGAACAGTTTAGGACGTTGACAACTTCGTATACCTTATTCAAGGAAAGATTCCTTACGAGATTTAATTCTCCCGACATACAGTCACGAGCTATTGCTCAACTGTATGCCACCAAACAAACGTCTTTAGACGACACGGCAGTGTTTATCACAAGGAAAACCTGCCTTTTCGATCGTATTGATCCCTTCAAATCCGAAGCCATCAGAGCTCGGGTCATCATGGACCAATTGCGTCCAGAAATTAGGTCACGCTTGAGAAGCAACCTAATTTCGTCCACAGAAATGTTAATAGCAGCGGCTACTAACGTCGAGCGGTATTCAGCTGACGAACAGACGTCGCTAATCCAGCTTATCGATCAACGTCTGTCCCGCGCGTCTTACTATCAAGAGCCGGGACACATCAGTCAACAAAATTCTAGTAACAGGAGCAATGGAAGCCCAACTCCGACAGCACCGAGGGTGCATTTCCGAGAGGATGTCTCTCGACAGGACGATCCAGGCAGAGCGCCTGGTCGTCCTTTTTTTATGCCTAATTCTTCAAGCGGATCAGTGAATCCTGACCGCAGGCAAAACAATTTTAATGGCGGATCGGGGAAATTCCGAGTACCCGACCGACCGGCAACCCCGTGCCGATACTGTACAGACACAGTGCAGTGGCACTTCCATAGCCAATGCCCGAATAACCCTCATCTCAACAGGAGACCGGGAAACTTTCGAGGGGCCATAGACCCAGGCCAGGGTCCATCTGCAAGATCCCCGGCACAACGGCCGAACCAAGGCGGCAGCAATGTCCATTAAACATTTCTAATACTCATGACCACTACGTCGCTCCTCTGCACAAGACGAAGGAAGCAATAAATTATATGAGCGAAGCGTTCCCTTTGCCTCGTATAAAAGTTCAAATTAATGAACATGCGGTCGACGCACTGATTGATTCAGGCTCGACACGAAACGTTATCCATCCGAGGATGTTGGATAATTTTAAAAATCTCACGACACGTCGATCATTTGCTATGGCGTGCGGAGATCGAATGGTGGACTCTCTTGGAACGACAAAATTAAAAGTAATAATTTCAGGCACTTCTTTTGAAATTGATTTTCAAGTCATCGAAAATTTGAACGAAACAGTAATATTAGGATCACCATTCTTATACATGAATAATGTCGCATATGATTATGGCCGAAAATGCCTATATGCCGGCACGGAAGAGCGTATTACCGTCTTCTGGAATCAAGCTTCTCAGAGGGAGAGACAGCAGGCAAAGCTTCCTGAAGAGCTTGTTATTAAAGACAAATTTCTACGGCCGCTGTTCGAAGAATCTGTCGATCTGTTCACTGCGGAACCGACTCAAGCAACCACAGTGACTGTTAAACACAAAATTATCGTAAAGGATGCAAAACCATTTAATATCAGACCATATCCGATGTCTCCGAGTACAAAGAAAATTATGTACGACCAAATCGAAGAGATGTTGAAAGCTGGCGTCATTGAACCTAGCACTGCCCAATATAGTTCACCACCCGTGATAATAAAACGCTCAGACAAAAAACCACGTTTTTACATCGACTATCGCCACTTGAAACGAAATGACTGAAGACGAGGCTTCCGTCTTACCAAAAATACACGGAAGTATTAAAGATTTAGGAAATTCGAAGATTTTTACTGTGTTGGATTTAAAGAGTGGATATTGGCAAATACCGCTCGATGAAGCATCAAAAGATTTCTCAACTTTTACCATTCCTGATGGGGCAGCTTACAGATTTAATGTCATGCCTTTCGGCCTCAAGACAGCTCCCTGTACCTTTCAGAAATTCATGGCAAAGGACGTTTTGACGGGTTACCTGCACCATTCCTGTAAAGTGTACTTAGATGATATAATCGTTTACAGCGTAAACGTGAAGGAGCATATGTCCCACTTGAGGTTAGTCTTTGAAAGACTACGTCTGCACAATCTAAAAGTGTCACCGGAAAAGTGTGTAATAGCGACGAATGAAATCCAATATTTAGGCCACACAATTAGAACTGATACTTCCCGACCATTAGAAAAACATGTATTACAAATTCAAAATTATCCCGTTCCAGCCACCAAAAAGCAGCTACAAAGTTTCCTAGGACTTTGCAACTGGGTAAGAGAATATCTACCAAATGTGGCGATGATCACGAAGCCACTAACGAAACTTCTTTCGAAGGAAAATCGTTTTCACTGGAACCATGTATGCGATGAAGCGTTTAGAAAATTAAAAGAATTATTATCCGGACCGCTGGAACTCCATCGGCCGGATTTTTCACGTCAGTTCATTTTGCAAACAGATGCATCCCTACAAGGCCTTTCGGTCGTATTATATCAATTAGGCGACAACGGCGAAAAATATATAATTTCGTATGCAAGCAACATGTTATCTCCAGCAGAGAGACGTTACCACATAAACGAGCTAGAATGCTTGGCGGTGGTGAACTATATTAAAAAGTACAAGATGTACTTAGCAGACAAACCGTTCTTGGTGAAGACGGACAACAGGGCGTTACTTTGGTTGAACAAGCATAAGGACGACAAAACTAAATTTACACGATGGTCATTATTATTGCAAGAATATGCATTCAAAATTGAACACTGTCCAGGAAAGGAGAATTTATTAGCAGATTTTCTAAGTCGTAACCCACAAAATAAATATGTCGAGACAGACGATGAAGAGGAAAGAATGTTCCTACCAAATTACAAGTGTCCAGAACGTATTTCTGTTTTAACGCATTCAGAAATATATGAAGATATCGTACAGGCTCAATTGAGTTCAAGAGATATTCAAGACAAGATCCGCCGTTGGAATGATCTATTTCAACAGGAACAACGTTCCGATGCGGATCTTATTTTTATGAAAAATTTTAACGTCCAAGACGATGTACTTTTGAAAGATTGCGATCAAAATTTTAAATTGATAGTTCCAAAGAGGAAAATTAAGGAATTGATTTACCATTATCATGACCGAGATGAAGCATGTCATCCAGGAAGAGACGAGACTCTCAGGAAAATAGCAAAACGCTACTATTTTAATAATATGGCCAGGATCGTAGGCAGATACATAAACGACTGTCTGATATGCCAGTCTGTAAAGACAAGACAAGCCCAACCCAATGCTCCACTTAGAAGTCATGCACCACAAAATGCATTTGAAACCTTGAGCGTCGACGTAATTGGCCCGCTGCAGAGGACTAAAGACGCCGAAAACAGATACATGATTATCGTCGAAGACGTTTTCAGTAAATGGATAGAGGCAAAGGCATACATTCAGGTCGATGGCAGAACGATAGCCAAATTTATAGACGAAGAGATAGTAGCAAGATTCGGAGTCCCTCGAGCCATAATTTCAGACAATGGAGGTCATTTCAATTCCGAATGGTACATCACGTTTTGTGAAAGAAATGGTATCGAACGATACTTAATTCCGGCATATCATCAACAATCCAACCCCGTGGAACGACGGGTTCAGGAGTGTAAGAAAATTCTAAACACCCTTTTATTTAAAAAGCCAAACGACACTTGGGATCGCTACGTGCATCAGATGACTTACATCTTAAGAAATCGTAGGAACGCCGCTACAAATCAAACACCCAGCATGATCGTGTTAGGATATGATCCAGCCGAAAGAGGCGAATGGGATTTGTATGCCTGGAGGCAAGAAAGAGCCAAGCAACAAACGCTTCCACGATACGAGCGAGTCAAGGAAGCCCGTCAGGCCCAACAAAATTACAAGCAAAAATATGCGCCGAAAGAGGCCGTCACTCCAATCGTTTTCAAAGTAGGAGACAGAGTCATGAGTAAAAGAAAAAGGAAGGTACATACCTTCACGCCGTCTTGGTCAGGCCCAACCAGAATCTTAAAGAAATTTTCAGACGAAGTATATCTCGTGCAAAAGGGAAATGTAACGACAAGAGTACATGTAAATGATTTGAGACCAGCCCCGCCAGAGGAGCACAACTTGGAAATCGAATCTTCCGACGAAGAAAATGCTAGTCCAGGCGGAACATCACTCGATGGAAATGATTCCCCGTTCTCAGACGATTCCACAGAACCTCCACCTCCGGAGCAAACGGTTGTACAAATCCATGCACCGCCACGAGATGCTTCCACTTCTGATTCAGAATCAAGTTCTGGAGATTCTATTATATTTTTATAATATTTTTCAACCTAGGCTAAGTTTTAACTTAGTGCTATGTTTATTTTATCTCAAAATTTCCATACCAACTTCTTGTCGTGTCTGGCAAGAGTTGGTATTTTTTATGCATTTTTTTCAAGTCATTTTCATTGAGGATATTGTATCGTCCATACAAATCTTCCAAATTCACTGCAGCAACTCTGACCGTGTCCGGCAGAGTTGGTATTTTTTTATGATTTTTTCAAAGTCCTCAAATGTTAATAAACATTCATCTGTAAGCAGAGTCCGACCCAAAGGGTCCAAACAAATGTTCCATTGGCACGGCATGGAAAGACGACGACTCTGACGCAAGGGCGCGATTCAGATGAGTCTAGCAACTCAAGGGCGAGATGCCGCCACGTCTGCTGGAGGGGCAGATGCAACGATCCGACGGATGCAGATTCTGTCGCAGATTTCTCCTAAGAAGAGATTTTAATAAAAACGGAAACCATTTCAATCAGCATAAGTCCACAAAATTCAATGTTCATATTCCCAAAGACGACGATGTGATATCGGTCGCAGATTTCTCCCAAGAAGAGAATTTTAACCACACGGAAAACATTTCAATCAATATAAGTCTACAAAATTCAGTGTTCCTATTCTCAAAGACGACGATGTGTTATCTGTCGCAGATCCCCAGACGGGATATGAACAATACCTTTTACTAAAACTTTGTTTTATATTGTTTCATATAACTGAGCAGAGCCATTGTATAGCTGGAGCCAAGCAGTCCGAGGACCACCTAAGCTGTTCCAGAAGGCAGTTCGACACCGAAGGTGATCGACGAGGCATAGACACGAGGAGGAGCAGACGCAAGCCCGCGTTAGTGGAAGAACACTAAGAAAGATAAGTGCGTCGAAAGTGTTTGTGTTGTGTCTTCGAAAATCTGAGGATTTTCGATTTTTTCTTTTTTTATGCCTTTTTCATATACAATGTTCAATTATTCAATCGAATGCTATGCATCGATATATGTTCAAATTTATCACCATTTTTAGATTTGCATCTAAGTTATGTTCAGATAGGCCGGTCTGAAATATAACCGAATACAACACATGGGAGACTACATCCAATGATCCATTTTATTTTCAAAAACCAATTTACCAAACGTTACACAAAAAGATTCACGGAAAGGAGGGGAGTGTTAAAGAACGCTATAACCCCGATATACTTTTCGACGTTGTAACAAAATCCGACTTAGGAAATACTTCGTAAGAAAAGCGTGCTTCACGTAAAAACGCCGTGGAGGAGGTTTTTAATTCTTGGAAATATATTTTTGCTCTTCGGAGCATTTTTTATGCCAAATTTTCGCTAACTCTTCAAGGAGCGTTAATTTAGAAAGTGTAGTAAATGTCGCTGCACAGGGACGTAATGTCGCCCCGACCACCCAAAGAAAGTATACTAAAATTGGACTTGAACTTCGAAATTTCCAAGATTAAAAACCCTTTTACGAATCCACGTTGTCAAGCACTGCAACTCTTACGAGGTATTGAATATGAGGACAAGTTAGTCCAACGACTATTCAAAGTATATCGGAAGTTATAGCAAAAATAGCCCTTAGCGACATGGGACCCCCATCATTTCCTAGCAGTCGGATTTGACGGGGAAATGATGTATTTTGACGGGGTTTGCCCTAAACCGGTTCCTCAGTGATTCGGAATCAAAAAAGTATCTATACCATGTACTCACACGTGCATGGGATCTGCCTTGCCTGAACGTAAAATTTGTTATTGCATAACACAAACGAAGTAGAGACGCTTCAAGCAATTTTAAGCTCCGAGGAGCGACCAAAATTTATGTGAATTAATAAATACGTTTATAAGACAGGCAAGCAAAAGCCCACCAAAATTTCAGTTACATGAAACTTTTCTTGAATCTTTTTGTGCATCGTTAGCTTATCAAACTGCATATTGGATGGTAGTTGGTACCGTATGAATCGTCCCGTTCCTCACCATGTGTTGTACACGGGTCAGACCATTGTTTGTTAACATTTTCTCTTGAAGAGGTTGTTGTAAAAACATAATTTTTTAAAAGATTTAATATACATATTTTGAACTTTATGTTGTCTTTTAGTTGTGTTTTCTAACAAAATTCCCTTTCAGGTTTAATTTTAAGAGAGTGTGATACAGACAGTGTTAGATTTATAGTGTTACGACGTCTTCCAATTGATACCATCAGAGCCGCAGTTAAGCATAAACGACAGTAAGTATGATTTATTATATTATTCTCCGTTTGAAACAGTCGTGTTGAACCCTAAAAATTTTGTGAACGTTTTAGAATTGAGAAAAGGTTGAGGAAAAAGAAAATTAATTTTTTCTTTTTCCTATTTTTTTTAATTTTTCTAAGTTTTTCGAGCAGAAAATACGTCCTTCAGACTTCCATCAAAGCATGGATCGTTCACAATAACAATAACACAAGCAACACTTTACCCCAACAACTAAATACACCCATGTATGAAAAAATGACAGCCCCGATAGACATTAACGATGAAACACCGTCCAGAAATTTGATGCCAAACAAGTCAAATTTTCAAAAAGCAGCTTCGATGTCAAATGCACCATCCATCATATAAATATACAAAACATGTGCAACAAAATGAACGAAATGGAAATTTTTATAGGGGATCATAAGCCGTCAGTACTCTGCCTCACCGAAACTTGGATAACATCTGATGGAATAGATGCTATGGCGTTAACCGACTACAACATTCAATCCCATTTTTGCCGTAAGTCCCATATCCATGGTGGAGTTGCGATATATAGTCATAATACAATATCAGGGAAGCCTGTACCTGCAGTTTCTAAATTTAGCGTTGAAATGCATATAGAGTGTTGTGCTACCTTAATTACTAAAGATAAGTTAAAAATGACTGTTGTTGTAATGTACAGACCACCATCGGGAGACATGGAAATATTTTTGAACCAGACAACCATGTTATTAAACTACTTAAACAATAGTCATCAAAATATAGTTATCTGTGGCGACCTTAATATTGACAGCCTAAAACCAAACAGTATGAACTATAAGCTATTATCAGACCTATTATCCTCATTTAACTTAAAGAACCACTGTAAACAACCAACTAGAATCTGTACAACCAAAACTGGAACATCCTCAACCTCGATCGACTATATGATTACAAATATGGAGGATTGTAAAATATGTTGTGAAATAATAAATCCAAATCTATCTGACCATTTCTTAGAAAAATTATCCATTCAGCCAAGCTTCGCTACCATCGAAAAAATAAACAAAATAAAAATGAGGAATACTTGCCAAGCCAATATTAACAATTTGAAACTAAAACTCGGCAAAGAAACTTGGCCAGGAATTGAATCAGATGATATAAACACAGCCTTCGACAGCTTCTTGGAAAGTTTTCTCTGGCACTTCAATATAACATGTCCCGTAAAGGAAAAATATCCATGTAAAAGGAAACAAAACCAATGGTACAACGAGGAAATAAAACATCTAAAGACCGAAATAAACGAACTGCATGCCTTAACAAAACATCAGATAAACAACGAAGATATAATGCTGCTCTATAGACAAAAGAAAAAACTGTACAAAAATAAAATAAAAGAAGCCAAAATAAAATGCAACCAAAACAAAATAAACAACTCCGATAACAAACAAAAAGAAATCTGGACAATAATCAACAAAGAATTAGGGAAAACAAAAAAAAATCCAAATATCAAACTAAAATTGAATAATCGATTAATTGAAGACCCCAAAGAAGTGTGTAACGAATTCGGCAAATACTTCTCGCAGGTTGCAGAACAAAAAATTAATGAACATTTCGGAGAAGATGTATCAACAACGTGCTCAACCTCTCCACTATCAAACTTTAGTGTTTTTATTGACCCAGTGCATCGAAGCGAGATTATTTCTGTTATAAAAAACCTAAAAAACAAATCCTCTAGTGGCCCTGATAGTGTATCGATAAAAATAATAAAACAGGTATGTGAAGAAATTGCCGATCCACTCGCTCTCTTAATCAATAAATCGATAGCAAATGGAAAATTTCCCTCGATATTAAAAACTGCCATAGTTATACCACTGTTAAAAAAAGGCGACTCATCGGACATTGAAAACTACCGGCCAATTTCTCTGTTAAGTACTTTTTCAAAAATTCTGGAACGTGTTTTGTATAATAGACTTGTTAAATTTTTAGAAAATTATAAGCTACTATCTAATCAACAACATGGCTTTAGAAGTAATAGGTCAACGGAAAGTGCCTCGTTCTATTTCACCCAGTTTATTTACGAGCAATTAGATCAAAATCGCGTAGTTGCAGGCCTTTTCTTTGACCTATCAAAAGCGTTTGATACTCTCGACTTGAACTTTGTAGAAAGTAAACTATATAATATAGGGATCAGAGGTAATGTTTTGTCTTTGTTAATGTCATTCCTTACCGAACGTAAACTCTTAGTTCAAATGCGCAATTACAAATCGGAAATATTTGATATAGAGGTAGGTGCAGCGCAAGGGTCTGTACTAGCACCTCTAATATTTTTATTGTACATCAACGATCTAGCACTTTCTGGTTTTACAATTAATTTTGCTGACGATACCTCTGTCGCTGTGGCTGCAGGCTCGCAAGAATTGGCACAGGTTCGCATAAAAAAAGTATTATAGGAAATGAATCAGTGGTGCTACGCGAATAAATTAATACTGAACGAGACTAAGACAGTCTTTGTCAATTTCCACAAAACCATTCCCACAATTCATACCCTTAATTTTTCAGAAAAAACTAAATTTCTAGGTTCTTATCTAGACTCGCGACTATCCTGGTCGACCACATCTGTGGAAAACTTAACAAGGCATACTACGCGCTACTTAAACTTAGATATAACGTAGATCTTACCACACTTATTACCTCGTACTATGCCCTTGTTTACCCCCATTTATGCTACAACATAATACTCTGGGGCAAAGCAGTCGAGGTAAATAGGATATTTCTAATCCAGAAAAGAATTATAAGACTTATTTTTAGTATGGGAAAATTAGATTCATGTAAACCAATTTTTAAAAACAATAATATACTTACCCTAACTTCCATCTACATACTAAAATGCGCAACTTTTGCCTACAAAAATCTAGATTCCTTTAAAAAAAACTCAGATAATCATAGTTACCGAACTAGAGGTGCAACACAACTAAATATCCCTAAGCATAACACCTCACTATATGAAAGATCTCCAAAATATTCATGTTTAAAAATCTATAACAGGCTCCCCATATAAATTAAAAACAGAAGACCGTTCGGAGTATTTAACCGACATTTAAAACAATACCTCCACCAAAACTCATTTTACACAATCAATGAATTTTTTTAATAATTAATTGTCAAACCATTTAAAACCTAAGACACTAAGAATAATTATTGTGTATTATATTCCATGTATAATTTTTTATATTACTGTGCTGCGTGTAATCAATGTCGACTTCTCGTGACTTGTCTTAACATATGATGGTATTTATTTATTTATTTACAATATTTTTTATATATTCTGTGTTTACTATTTTCAATACTTTGATATGATATTGTACTAACCATACAGTACTGTATTACTGCTAATTCTACACCCCTCAATGACTTACCAAATGTACAGTTCCTGTATTAATTTAATGGTGAATAAAGATTATTATTATTATTATTATTATTATAATGAAATAGAAGAAAATATAAATAGCAAAATAATGTACTTGAAAGAAACCTGTATATTAACATTGATGCAAACAGTTCAGTAAGTACTGTTATGTGCACTGTGCACGCCCTCTTACGAAGAGAGTTTTAATCTCTTAGTAGAGAGAAGCTGGCAATATAATGCTAGTTCGCCAGTCGACCCAGAGATGGCGCCAATCTTCCTACCGTAGAACTACTAGAGAGGACCGTGATTAGTACAAAGTGATCAGTGACAAGTTGTGAATTAAAGTAATAATTAGTGTGTAATTCTAAGGACTAATCATTGTAAGTTAATTTAGTGTTAAATATTCGTGTTGGCAATTCGTGTTGCAATTATTGAATCTACGTTTGGGGTGGTTACTAGATGGTGTAAACACGTAACAGTATGTCGTCCGCTAAAGAGAAAAATGGCAACATCTGTTTCCTTTCATCATATTATTTGGCCATTTATATCCTCTTTTATCTTACGTAGGCATCGATTCAATACTTTTATCTGCCAATAGTGTATACCTTCCTTACCGTAGTCTGACTCTGTGTGCGTGTTCTTAAAAATGACTTGAAATACTCCTAGATAAGTAGCGATATGCTCTTGCTCAAGGCGAGTTCAAGTCGTTCTATTTTTTATTTTAAAAATTTAATATTGAATCGACAAAAGAAAACTACTTATCAAGCTTTAACAAATTTTGTATATTGACAAAAGTCTAAAACTATAATAATGAACAATTAAAAATTACAAACTAATAAAATATTTGAAATATTCCAAATGTTGCCAATTAAAAGTTCAGAAAGTTTTCTTTTAAGGTTATGAACATTTCTGACAAAGTATAAAAATTGAAATGTCTTTTAGGTTAGAAAAAAATATTTGAAAGTTATTAAAATGTATTCAAATGTATTCCTGATCAGAGAATATAATGTTTAAACAATAGTATACGATCTTCGCTACACCCTTATGGGTTCGTCCCTTGATAGACTTAATTCCTCCTCAGCTCCCAGGTTCCAAACAGTTCTCACCCAGACCTTATGTTATTTTAGTCTTGAACAGCTACTTTTCTATTTATTTCTTCTGCTAATTTTCTTGGTTTTCTTACATACATTTGATGCTCTTGGTAAGCTGAATAATTTCTAACTTAACTTCTAGAAAATTATTTTTTTATTTATACTAAATTCATTAACAACTGAATTTTCTCTGCTCTTATTGGCAAATTATCAATAACTTTCTTATTACACGCTTTATATTAGCTTCACCTGTATGTTTGTTTGTATGTAACGGAATCTTTGAACGTGATTCTCACCCACATCAAAACGTCAGATTAAACTTAAACTTTGCACACTATCAAGACCGATGACAATACAATAATTTGACAACTTTGTCCTAATGTCCTCACCAGTATCATCAGGATAAAATAAAAAAATCTATCTATTTCGCCGGAGGCGCCGCTATTATTAATATAACGTATTTGCCGTTGTATAAGCCCTTGTTAAACGCTAGTTCCAACTTTAATACATACAGTTCTGATGTAATATTAATTATGTACTACTAGCGGATACTCAGCGGTTTCGAAAAGCAGGTGAGAAACGAGGGTGACTAAAAAAAATTATAGTTTAAAAAAACTAGAAAAAACACGCTTTAATATCAAACCGAACTAAAAAGTAAAAAATAAGAATGAAGTGATTGACAAAAAAAATTCATTTTATTGTACAAAGCGTGGTATGCTTTTTACTATATTTTTATAATTATACTTTTATCAATAGCTACCAAAAACACGCTTTTTACAATAAAATGAATTTTTTTTTGTCAATAATTTCATTCTTATTTTTGAAGTATAGTAATGCACAAAAAAATTCTTTTTTTTGAAATAGGCTTAAAATGTCATGAAACGTCCAGATTTTAAATTTGAGCGAAAAAAAATTCCCTGTCTGTCGGTCTGTCTGTAACTCTTTTTGTGCACACGTTTACTCCGGAATAGTTTATGATACTGACTTAAAACTTGGTACACTTATGTACTGTAACGAGATCTGGAACTAGATTATATTTTGATCTAATTACGTTGAAGGGTTCGGGGGTAACGGGTAAATAGGCAAAGCAAGCAGGTAAGAGTCCATAAATTTACTTTTACTTCCACGTCCAGTGGAAGAATAGTAACGCAAAAAATATATATATATTTTTTTAAATATATTTAAAATATATATATTTTTTTGTTGAAATAGGCTTAAAATGTCTTGAAACGTCGAAATTTTAAATTTGAGCGAAAAAAAAATTTCCTGCCTGTCGGTCTGTCTTGTCTGTAACTTTTTTTGTGCGCACGTTTACTCTGGAACCGTTTATGACATTGAGTTGAAATTTGATACACTTATGTATTATAACGAGATCTGGAACTAGATTATATTTTGATCTAATTCCGTTGAAGGGTTCGGGGGTAAATGGGGTAAATAAAGGTAAATAGACAAAGCAAGCAGGTAAGAGTCCACATAAAATTGCAATTTAGGGCATGTACGAAAAGTCAAGGTCTCAAATTTTTTTATGACATCAGCCACACACCCCCACCCCCCGCTATCACCCCCAATATCACCCCCACACTATTATGAAAGGGAGTAAAAAAAATAAAATGTGATTTAATGTGTAGTATACAAGAACGAAACGTCTCAAAAATTTTCTTTGGTGTTAGCTTGTACTGGATAGCAGGTAAAAGTCCATAAAATTGCAATTTAGGGCATGTACGAAAAGTCAAAGTCTCAAAAATTTTTTGCCATCAGCCACCCCCACTATCAACCCCAATACCACCCCCACACTATTATGAAAGGGAGTAAAAAATTAAATTGGGATTTAATGTGTATACGAGAACCAAGGGACTCTAAATTTTTTTTTTGTATTAGCCACCCCCTCTACCACCCCATTGCCACACCCGCCCTATTATTAAAAGGAGAAAAATTAAACTGGGATTTGGTGTATACAAGAGAACCAAGGGCCCCTAAATTTTTTTTTGCTAGCCACCCCCTCTACCACCCCCACCCTATTATTAAAGGGAGTATAAAATTAAATTGGAATTTAGTGTGTACGAGAACCAAGGGCCTTTAAAATTTATTTTGGCATTTATTTCAATGTAATTATACAAATTAGTAGCACTTGATAGTAAATATTATTATAATTTAAAAACTACTTATTTAAATGAAAACGAGTACTATATCACAAACAAGTCTTAAAATTGAACGTACTACTGGAATAACACATTTTACTGGTATTTACAGGAATTACATGTCGCTTTCAAGTAAACGGTCTGGGGAGTTTAGCTGGAACACCCTGTATATACTAACTATAGCAAATAACATTGTGCTACTAACGAGTTCGGAAATAGTCATTAAAATTCAAATAACATAATATTTTTTACTTCATTGAGCACATGAATTAAAATGTACTACGCCGTCCACCGTCACTTCAAGCGTCATGACCGCAGTTCATTTTAGTTCCATCTGATGTTTTTGTAAGGTAATTTGTTTGCCTAAAAAAAACTTGTCGCACGAAAATAATCTTTTTTATATATTTGTTGACCTTCAAAACATAAATGTGCCATGAAGGCCAATGAAAAATAGACCTAGATACTTTCATAATATAAATATAATACTCTCGAAATGAAATTAATGGGGGTTCTAAAGCCAAACTTTATATTCGTTCTAAAATACATGTAGTTTTCTTGTAAATAAGTTACAAAGTAAATCTTGGCAAAGACGTAGGTAAACAGGTGTCGTATGAAGTGAGAAGGTGTGAGAAGTTGGAAATCATGTAAATTAAATATATAAAAAAGAATTTTTTACACTAATAAAACAAAATATTTAGCAAATACATTTGTTTATGTAACCGAGCGGCTTCTTTTCCTTCCGATAGCTTACGTCAAGAGCTCCAGCGTTTATTTACAGCAGCTACTCCCCACAATTATTGTTAATATCCACCCTCGTATTCACCCCTATTCTTGCCTACCTTGATATCCGTTCAATATTGAAAAATTTACAATAATTGGATATTTATCTTTAGTTGCCATTCTCGTAGTAGAATGCAGGTTTTCACGGCCGTTGTCTAATGAAGTAGTTTCTTCCTGGTCTCGCCGTGGTCGTCGAACTTGACTTGACGTTTCGCTGATCAACCTGTCAGCTTCTTCAGAAGGATTCTAAAGACAGTCTTTAGAATACTTTATTTTTATTTAACCAGTACCCTATCTACTTGTTTTCATAACCATGAACTTGAAATTAACCAGATATTGTGAAGATTTTTATAGTAAACCATTAACTTTCTACCTATTAGTTAACCAATGATTACTTTCTGCGTGGTAAACTCAATCTGTTATTTTTTTCTTTTTTTTTATTTAGTTAAACATTTGGTAAAGTTATTTCTTTGTAAAGTTAAAAAAGTCCGAGTCATTTCCCTTGACCTGTTGAATGTAGACATTTCTTCTAATTTAAATCATGTTTCTCTTGTCTTAATTCGTCTATATTCGTTCAAAAATGCAGTTAAGAAAACAAAAATCTTTCACGAAAGCATACTTTGCTTAGTTGAGAGATAAGAAAGCAAAATTTAATATGTAAGTTTCTTATTAAAAAACAGAAACCCAATGTATAATTATGTATAGTTCAAGTAGAAATAAACTGAGACAAAAAACACGAAACAAAAATTTTACGACATAATTCTAATCGCCGCGGGCCAAGGCGCTAAGTTGAAGTAAATAGATCCCAGTAAATAAAAAACGCAACAAAAACTTTACAACATAATTATATCGCCGCGGGCCATGAAGCCAAGCCTGACATCAAATAACGACCCGAGACCCGAGGCACATAAAAAACCTATAAAGATAAGCGAGTCAATTTGCGAACAGCAGTAAAAAAGAGTACCGGCATTTTAATAAGGTCGTAAAGTTTTTGTTGGGTTTCTTATGTCTCAGGATTTTCCTACTTGAACTATATCAAGTCCATAATACAGGGCTTTATTGAACGAGCCGGTTTATGGCCCAGCGAGCGTAACGAGTAAGACCATAAAGAGGGCGAGTTCAATGAAGCCTTATTATGGAGAGTTGCATACAAAATTTTATGTCCGACTGTTAAATTTGGCTTATTAACGAAAAAAATTAATTCAATGGCATTTTTGACATTTCTATGACTGTTGTACATGTTTATTTGAAAATGTCAAAATCTGACATAGACTCATTATTGGAAACGTCTAAATCCGACATAATTAAAAAAAAGTAACTTTATTTTACTAATACAATAAAAGTAACTTTATTTTACTAGTACAATAAAGAGGTACTTTATAGCATAGTGGACCATTAATAATAGACCATAGTTCAGGGGTAGACTCTTTGGGCCAAAATATGAGGATATAACCAAATATGCTTTAGTAAAATGTTGCTGTGGAAAAAAGATCCAGGGTGTCAAAATTCAAATTATTTTTTCGTTTTTTTGCAATAACTCAACAGCCTCTTGACTGATTTTCGCCAAATTTGCTAGAGGAACTTTTTTTATTATAAGAAACAATAATTTATGTATTACATCACGTTAGATCATAGAGGGCGCCGCAGGACCTGTACGTGATGATAAATTTTTTTTCATATTTTTTTTCGGCGAAACGTTGTGGTATTTCTGACCAGAAAATCTGATGAGGGCGTCATTGCCACGTATAAAAGGTACACTTGGTAGAACTTGATCATTCCAACCGTGTTCGAGAAAGTGCCGTTAAACATTTCAATGATTTTTTGAAAGACAAATTCAAATTTAACGAAACAAAGTGTATTTATTGAAAAAAGCGAGGAAAAAGTATACTTTACCGTTTATGATCCGATTCGACTCAAAATCTATATCTGGAGGTTTTTCGAGATCGCCAATTATGAATTTCTAGTCAAAATTTAGAAAATCAAAATGGCGGCGCCAATATGGTGGACGACTACATTTATGGTCCAAATCGATTAAAATCGATATCTGGGGGTTTTCAGGATCGCCGATTACGAATTTCTAGTCAAAAATTTAGTTCAGGATGGCGACTTCAAGATGGCCGACGACTTTAACGTTTAAGATGCGATTCAACACAAAATCGGTATCTGGGGGTTTTCTAGGTCGCGGATTATGAATTTTTCGGTAAAATTCAGAAATTCAAAATGGCGGCGCCAATATGGCTGACGACTTTTGTCATTTAGGTCCAAATCGATCAAAATCGATATCTGGGGGTTTTCTGAGTCGCGTATTACCAATTTCTAGTCCAAAATTTAGTTCAGGATGACGGATGACTTTACCGTTCATGATCCGATTCGTCTCAAAATCGATATCTGGGGATTACAGCATATCAAAAGACTAAAAAGTAAAAAATAAAATTATAAAAAAAATATTTTTTAAAAAAGCTTTTATTTAAATGCTCTAAGTAATAGAAAATAAACTTCATCATTTTATTACATTATATAATTTTCTTTATGATATAACAGCTCGTCGCGAGCAACCTCCTTTACACAGAAAAATCTCGCGACAAGCTTTTATATCATAAGAAAATTATGTAATGTAACAAAATGATGAAGTTTATTTTCTACTTTTTAAAGCATTTCAATAAAAGCTTTTTTATAAAATATTTTTTTATATCATTTTTTTCATGGTATTGAGATAAATACATAAATCAAAAGATTGTCTAAAATAAGGATTTAATCTCATTAGAAGGCCAAAAAATAACGTAAAAGTTGACTTAATGACATTATAAAATTTCCGCCCATGCAAAAACCCCATTGTTACAACTTAAGAGTAAATGTTCGATATGGTCTCCACCTACTTCTATGCCTTTCCTAATTCTCTTCATAAAGGATTGAAAAATACATTTTCCTGTTGTCCTCTAATAAAATTCACTGCGTTTTGTATTACTTCTCAAATGATTTTTAGAGGACTGCCTTCTTTCCGGATATCGCTCCTTATAAATTCGAGTTGATGCAAACAATTTTTACCACTCGCACCCAGAATATAAACCATATCGACCATTTCTTCTCTCGAAAAATTAATTATTGGAAAATGCAAATTTTAAACTAATTTTAATTTATAACTTAAAATAAGTGTATACTTTATCACAATAGTTAATAATCTTGTTAATAATTAAACGTCAATACAATAACTTTCAGTGATTCTCACTTTATGTCAAAATCACGGGCTACTAGGTCAGTTCGAAACGAAAAGTATTATAATTTACCGGTGTGAAATCATCCACAACCACATTCTGATGTAGGACTATAATCGATAAAGTCGTGGCAATGAAATAATACGAACTATTTTACCTGGTTTTAATTCAATTACAAACAGTAATTTCTTGTCTCTTAACTAATGCAAAAAATGTAAAATTTCACGAAATTTGCTTGTTTTAAAAATGAACATTTTTTTATAGAGGATAAAAAAGTCTTACATTAAATAGTTCTAAAATTTAAAAAATTCGTAATTTTCTAAATAATTGCTGATGCGTCAAAATTTTAATGTAGACTTGTTACTAATAGAGCAGTGGATTGTTTCTAGGTATTGAAATCATTTGTCAGGGGGTTTAAGAGGGTGAGAAGGGGTAAAAACGGTATATATCAATAAACAATTTAAAGGATTATTAATCTGGTAAAATGTTTATGCAGTGACGTTGCAAATAACAGAGCAGCTAACAGAGTCATTCGTCAGGTCGTGTTAGAGGGTGTGAAGGGGTGAAATTTGTTAATAATCGATAAATACTTCAACAGTCTTTGCATTGTAAAATCTTTAATTAACACTTGTCATAAATAATTTTACTAATTGTTTTTAACTGCTAACATCATTCGTCAGCCCGCCTAAGGGGGTAAAACGAGGGGATGAAATATTAAAAAAATTGTAGCTTTTCAAATAATTGTTGATGCGTCAAAATTTTAACGTAGACTTGTTACTAATAGAGCAGTGGATCGTTTCTAGTTGTTGAAATCATTCGTCAGCCCGTCTAAGGGGGTGAAGCGAGGGATGAAACGTATAATAAATCGTAACTTTCTAAGCGGTTATTGATGCGTCAAAATTTTAACGTAGACTTGTTACTAATAGAGCAGTGGATCGTTTCTAGTTATTGAAATCATTCGTCAGCCCGTCTAAGGGGATGCAAGGGGATGAAATATTAAAAAAATCGTAGCTTTTCAAATAATTGTTGATGCGTCAAAATTTTAACGTAGACTTGTTACTAATAGAGCAGTGGATCGTTTCTAGTTGTTGAAATCATTCGTCAGCCCGTCTAAGGGGGTGAAGCGAGGGATGAAACGTATAATAAATCGTAACTTTCTAAGCGGTTATTCATGCGTCAAAATTCTAACGTAGACTTGTTACTAATAGAGCAGTGGATCGTTTCTAGTTGTTGAAATCATTTGTCAGCCCGTCTAAGGGGATGCAAGGGGGTGAAATATTTAAAAAATCGTATCTTTTCAAATAATTGTTGATGCATCAAAATTTTAACGTAGACGTGTTACTAATAGAGCAGTGGATGGTTTCTAGTTGTTGAAATCATTCGTCAGCCCGTCTAAGGGGATGCAAGGGGATGAAATATTTAAAAAATCGTATCTTTTCAAATAATTGTTGATGCATCAAAATGTTAACGTAGACTTGTTACTAATAGAGCAGCGGATTGTTTCTAGTTGTTGAAATCATTCGTCAGCCCGTCTAAGGGGGTGAAGCGAGGGATGAAACGTATAATAAATCGTAACTTTCTAAGCGGTTATTGATGCGTCAAAATTCTAACGTAGACTTGTTACTAATAGAGCAGTGGATCGTTTTTAGTTGTTGAAATCATTTGTCAGCCCGTCTAAGGGGATGCAAGGGGATGAAATATTTAAAAAATCGTAGCTTTTCAAATAATTGTTGATGCTTCAAAATTTTAACCTAGACTTGTTACTAATAGAGCAGTGGATGGTTTCTAGTTGTTGAAATCATTCGTCAGCCCGTCTAAGGGGATGCAAGGGGGTGAAATATTTAAAAAATCGTATCTTTTCAAATAATTGTTGATGCATCAAAATTTTAACGTAGACGTGTTACTAATAGAGCAGTGGATGGTTTCTAGTTATTGAAATCATTCGTCAGCCCGTCTAAGGGGATGCAAGGGGATGAAATATTTAAAAAATCGTATCTTTTCAAATAATTGTTGATGCATCAAAATGTTAACGTAGACTTGTTACTAATAGAGCAGTGGATTGTTTCTAGTTGTTGAAATCATTCGTCAGCCCGTCTAAGGGGGTGAAGTGAGGGATGAAACGTATAATAAATCGTAACTTTCTAAGCGGTTATTGATGCGTCAAAATTTTAACGTGGATCTGTTACCAATACAGTACTAGACAGTTTCTAGGTATCGAAGTCAATTGTCAGAGGGTTTAAGAGGGTGAGAAAGGGTAAAAACGGTATATATCAATAAACAAATTAAAAGATAATTAATCTGTAAAAATATTTATGCAGTGACGTTGCAAATAATAAAATAAGCTATTGTAGCTAACACAGTCATTCGTCAGGTCGTGTTAGAAGGTGTGAAGGGGTGAAATTTGTTAATAATCGATAAATACTTCAACAGTCTTTGAATTGTAAAATCTTTAATTAACACTTGTCATAAATAATTTTACTAATTGTTTTTAACTGCTAAAATCATTCGTCAGTCCGTCTAAGAGGGTAAAACGAGGGGATGAAATATTAAAAAAATCGTATCTTTTCAAATAATTGTTGATGCATCAAAATTTTAATGTAGACTTGTTACTACTAGAGCAGTGGATGGTTTCTAGTTGTTGAAATCATTCGTCAGCCCGTCTAAGGGGATACAAGGGGATGAAATATTTAAGAAATCGTAGCTTTCAAAATAATTGTTGATGTGTTAAAATTTTAACGTGGACCTATTACCAATAGGGCGGTTGATTTTTCTAACCACTGGAATAATTTCAGTGGATTTAAGGAGGTGAGAGTGCGTAAAAATAGCAAATACCAATAAACAAATTGACAGATTATTTATCTATGAAAATATTTATATAGTGAGAATACAAAAGTCGATTTCAACTAACGAATCCATTCGTCAGGTCATCTTAGAGGCTTTGTAGTGGTCAAATATGCTAATAATCGCTGTCTACTTTGACAGTTCTTGACTAGATCAGGTTGGGTAACAGCTCAAAGTGTCGTGCTTCAAAAATGTTAAATATTGTTATACTTGATAATTTTCACAAAAATTAACGGGTTTCGAGAAAGATGTCAAAAATATGAATTGTTTTTCTTGGGGGTGTGAATTCGAGGGTGAATTTCCAAAGATACTCGCTAGAACTTTTTGACGTTCATTGGTACCCCAAATACTGGAAAACAAAAAAAGAACAAAGTCCCTAAAAATCTTTTTTTAAGCGCAAAACAAAAAACACGTCATTTTACTGGGGTACTAGAGGGCACTAGTGAATTTTCAGCTGCATTGTTTTACATACACTCGCATTTCAAATAAAGTTGGTAAAAATTTCGTTTTACATTTTCTTGGAACTTTCATTTGTTTCGTAATAATCTTATTTTAAATTGATATATCATCAAATCTGGGGCCATCGCAGGTACGCCTTTACGATACTCGAAAAGAAATGCAATCGCGGCTATAACTTGGATGGGTGACGTCCAGGGAAATACAACGATCTCGTTCCACCTTCTAGTGACTTGTGTATCTGTATAAACGCAGAAACTATGCAATCTTTTTCGAAAATTCCGTGGCGCATATACCATCTTTTGGATGGAATATAAAACAGTCGATTCTTTGTCTATTAGATGTTAAACAAATAAAAGATTCCTACTCGTCGACAGAGAAGTTCGATTTTTTCGGGATTGGGGTAACTCGTCTCATGCGTCGTCGGTGATTGGCCTTAATTGCAGAAATAAGCCGACGTCAAATAAATGAATAAAAATAATCAGCCAATCTATATAGAAGTTAATTTGAACCTAAGAGAGTGTATTGTAGTTCGACATTTTGCACATATTCAGAATCTTGTGTGGTTAATGACAAAAACCCTTAGTAACATATTGCTCTAAAATTGCAATAAAACATGGCGACCACCCTGTATGTTAAATATTGCAGAGTATCCTACCATACTATTTCATATGTTTCACATTTGAAATAAAAAAATAAAAATCTTAAGTGTAACAGACGGTATTGCAGTCGGTAAAGCCCGAATTGATATATTGCCATTGACTACAAATCAATATTTGTCCCAATTATGGAAAGACGAGAGAAAAAAACGACTGAGGGCATCTAACTTTGGATTGATTTGTAAGGCAAAGAATAATGATTCGTTGTGCAAAAAAGTCGCTTATTTGCTTTACGACAATAATATCAAATGTGCTGCAATCGAATATGGAATTAAGCATGAAAAGAAAGTACTAAAAGAATATTGTAAATTGAACCCAAATAGAAGAATATCTAGCTGTGGGTTAATTGTAGATGAGTGTTTTCCATTTTTAGCGTGTTCTCCTGACTGACTAGTTGATGATGATGGAGTCATTGAAATTAAATGTCCATACAGTCTTAAAAACTTAAATCCTCAAGAAGTAATTACCAACGGTTTGCTAAATTATTACTCGACTGAAGGGAAACTAAGATTAACCAGGTCCAGGGAATACTGATCATTGCAAAACGCGAGTGGTGTGATGTAGTAGTATATAGTTCCTTGGGATTGCATGTGGAAAGAATTGACAAAAATGCATGCTTTTGGGAAGAAAATATGCTAGCTAGATTAAAAGAATTTTACTTATATTATTTACTTCCTGAAATAGTGGATCCCGCATATCCCAAACCAATTACAAAGCGTTACTGGAATTACACTGAAATCGTTAAAAGTAGTAATTCATGTTACGAAAGTAGGGGTTTATATTTGTCTTTAAAATTTTTTGACAACGGATTGGTCAAAAACACAAACTTTTACACAAAATGCGACAAATATAAAAATTATGTTGTAAGTAAATTTAATTCTTTAATTCACAAAGACTTGAATATAGACGATTTTGATACCCTTACTGGGACGCAATGGCTTACTGAAGCTATAATTAACGCTAGCCTACATACACTAGTGAAACATAAGGATCAGTGTACTGTGCTTACAAGTGACCAATCGTATGCGATTTTTAATTACGGAGATAAACTAGGAATATCATTCTTTGAAGAGGTAACAATGATAATGGAATTAGTAATACCAGTTCATATTAACAGAAACCACTGGTGTGTGATTTTTGTGAATTTTAAGGAAAGCACCTTTTTCTTTCTGGATCCAAGAGGCAGCACTATTTCAAAAACGTCGGAGCGTTACAAGAGCATTTTTTCGGAGTTTGTCGAAAAGTATAATAAAATTAAAAGTACCAAATTGCCTTGTGGTTTGAAAAATACCATAAAAGATCATATTAAACAAAGGGATACACATAACTGTGGTGCTTATGTAATATATTTTGTGTATGTATATATTAAAGGCAAACCATTTACAACACTTGAACACATGAACAATTTTAGAGATGACATAAAAAGCGAGTTATTAAAAAATTCCGAACATAACGTAAATATGTGTCTTATATGTGGCGACTTATCAAATGATTTACCTAATAAATGCAAATATTGTGCGAGACAATTTCATACGATATGCACCAAACTTCCCGACAACATATGCGAATTGTGCAAACAATTTCACATTTGAATACTTTGACTAGCAGCTTTACTGACTTTCTCTGAAGTCAGCTGTCAAAGGCTACAGCAAGGTAATCATATAAAATCGGAATCAACTCGGAATTCGCTAATTTATTTTCTGAGTGTTGCTTATTGTATGAGTGTTGTCATATTCAAGTAATAGATCTAGAAACTGGCAGTTTTCGAAAAGACCTATTATACATCTTTCAAAAATATTTTCTTTCTAAAAAATGTTACCTTCGATCGGTTACAAATTATGTTATAATGGAATGGATTCAAGGTAACGTTTCTTAGAAAATAATATTCTTAAGAAATTTAAAGAAAAAAATTCAAAAAGTACCGAATTCTTGACGCTAGTTGTTGAGTACAATAACACATACAAAAAGTAACATTTAAAAAAATAGTTACATCCGAGTTGAGGCTTATTTTACATGGATACCCTACTATATCATGTTTGCTTCATTCATATACATCTCAATAGTAATTTATTAGAAAATCACGTAGACAAAATGGTCACCTGGTATAATAGCATCAGTGATTATGGCTATGTAACTGATTGATTTGTTTTAAGACACACGAGATTAAAATCTAATTAATACCCTACTCTACCAGCTTAGTAAGAACTCTATCCGAAATATTTATAGCGTAGAATGTTCTAATTCATATAACATACTCTGCCCATTACCTGGTGTAACAAATGATTTCAGTAACAATCAACAATATACTGGCCAGTACGAACATTATTTAGAAAGTTATTATTTAAACATCTTAATCCCTTGCTTCATTTTTTTGGACGGGCTGAACAATCTTTTCAGTGATTAGAAATAATTAATCCTCCTATCTATGACCAGCCTTTATTAAAATAAACAACTGATAAAATGATTATAGTTTAATAATATATTCTACCCTTTTATCCCCAAATTTTAATTATTAGAAAAGCTGAAATTTCTTAAATATTTCATACCCTCGCTTCACCACCTTAGGCGGGGTGACAAGTGACTTTAGCAATTAGAAAGATTTAATAAAATTATGACAAGTGTGAATTAAAAATTTTGCAGTTCATGAACTGTAGAAGTATTTATCGATTATTAACAAATTTTACCCCTTCACACACTCTAAGATGACCCTGTTAACTGCAATAGACTTATTTTAAATATTTGCAACGTCACTGCACAAATATTTTTATAGATTAATAATATTTTAACTTGATTATTGGTATTTTCCGCTTTTACCGCTTCTCCCCCTCTAAAACCCCCTGACAAATGATTTCGATACCTAGAAACTGTCAAGTACTGTATTGGTAACAGATCCACGTTAAAACGCATCAACAACCGTTTAGAAAGTTACGATTTATTAAACATGTCACCCCATTGCTTCATCCCCTTAGACGGGCTGACGAATGATTTCAACAACTAGAAACAATCAATCCACTGCTCTATTAGTAACAAGTCTACGTTAAAATTTTAACGCATCAACAATTATTTGAAAAGATACGATTTTTTTAATATTTCATCCCCTTGCATCCCCTTAGACGGGCTGACGAATGATTTCAACAACTAGAAACGATCCACTGCTCTATTAGTAACAAGTCTACGTTAAAATTTTGATGCATCAACAATTATTTGAAAAGATACGAATTTTTAAATATTTCACCCCCTTGCATCCCCTTAGACGGGCTGACAAATGATTTCAACAACTAGAAACGATCCACTACTCTATTAGTAACAAGTCTACGTTAAAATTTTGACGCATCAATAACCGCTTAGAAAGTTACGATTTATTATACGTTTCATCCCTCGCTTCACCCCCTTAGACGGGCTGGCGAATGATTTCAACAACTAGAAACAATCCACTGCTCTATTAGTAACAAGTCTACGTTAAAATTTTGACGCATCAACAATTATTTGAAAAGCTACGATTCTTTTAAATATTTCATCCCCTTGCATCCCCTTAGACGGGCTGACAAATGATTTCAACAACTAGAAACGATCCACTGCTCTATTAGTAACAAGTCTACGTTAGAATTTTGACGCATCAATAACCGCTTAGAAAGTTACGATTTATTATACGTTTCGTCCCTCGCTGCACCCCCTTAGACGGGCTGACGAATGCTTTCAACAACTAGAAACCATCCACTGCTCCATTAGTAACAAGTCTACGTTAAAATTTTGATGCACCAACAATTATTTGAAAAGATACGATTTTTTAAATATCTCGCCCCCTTGCATCCCCTTAGACAGGCTGACGAATGATTTCAACAACTGGAAACCATCCACTGCTCTATTAGTAACAAGTCTACGTTAAAATTTTGATGCATCAACAATTATTTGAAAAGATACGATTTTTTTAATATTTCACCCCCTTGCATCCCCTTAGACGGGCTGACAAATGATTTCAACAACTAGAAACGATCCACTGCTCTATTAGTAACAAATCTACGTTAGAATTTTGACGCATCAATAACCGCTTAGAAAGTTACGATTTATTATACGTTTCGTCCCTCGCTGCACCCCCTTAGACGGGCTGACGAATGCTTTCAACAACTAGAAACCATCCACTGCTCCATTAGTAACAAGTCTACGTTAAAATTTTGACGCATCAACAATTATTTGAAAAGCTACGATTTTTTAAATATTTCATCCCCTTGCATCCCCTTAGACGGGCTGACGAATGATTTCAATAACTAGAAACGATCCACTGCTCTATTAGTAACAAGTCTACGTTAAAATTTTGACGCATCAATAACAGCTTAGAAAGTTACGATTTATTATACGTTTCATCCCTCGCTTCACCCCCTTAGACGGGCTGACGAATGATTTCAACAACTAGAAACGATCCACTGCTCTATTAGTAACAAGTCTACGTTAAAATTTTGACGCATCAATAACCGCTTAGAAAGTTACGATTTATTATACGTTTCATCCCTCGCTTCACCCCCTTAGACTGGCTGACGAATGATTTCAACAGCTAGAAACAATCCACTGCTCTATTAGTAACAAGTCTACTTTAAAATTTTGACGCATCAACAATTATTTAGAAAATTACGAATTTTTTAAATTTTAGAACCATTTAATGAAAGACTTTTTTATCCTCTTTATAAAAAAATGTTCATTTTTAAAATTAACAAATTTCGTGAAATTTTACATTTTTTGCATTAGTTAAGGAACAAGAAATTACTGTTTGTAATTAAATTAAAACCAGGTAAAATAGTTCGTATTATTTCATTGCCACGACTTTATCGATTATAGTCCTACATCAGAATGTGGTTGTGGATGATTTCACACCGGTTTATATTTTAACGGTTTTTAATGAAAAAGTAAAAATATCTCTGGAAATATCGATTTTAGGTGGTATAGGATGTTATTCACAAAAATCAGAGAGAATTAACGTGCCAATTCAAAAATACAATAATATACAGTGTTCCATTCGAAAAAATTGAGAAAATTCACTTTGAAATGTCCTGAATTAGCGCTACTATAAAATACACCCTGTATAATTATTATAATCAATATTTGGTGGTTGTGTCATTGTAGTACATCCCTTGTCTACATAATTGCATAATAAATCTTCTTAATTAATAGTAATACACACACAGCGAATTAATTTGTTAAACCTTTGTTCCGACCAAAATTTTCATATTTTTTGGAATAACTGGGCAACGCCATGGCAAAAACCAAAAATCTGGAGGTCGTTGGAAAAGTAATTCTACGTTGAATTCACACATGTAAAAATATATAGGGTGTTCCATTTAAAAAAAATGACCTGGAAGATGCTCCGCTGTAGCGAGTCACCCTGTATATTTCAAAATATTTTTAAAATGTGCGCTTTTTGACACTATACCACTTCCATAAAACAATTATTTTCCAAAGTCTTCTTATTAGAATATCGATCTTATTAGGCCGATATTGGACTTTGACGCACTATTGGGACACTCTGTATATGCAGGTATATTATCTGGACCTTTGGTAAATTTAGGTTTAATCCTCTTCAGGAATTTTAGTACGTTTAATTCCAAAAATGTTGTTAAACATAAATTAAGCATAATTATTACTGATATGTAAATTCAATTCCACCACAATTTACTTACTATCTGTAAGTAATGATCAGCTTATGTGGCAGCGGTTGGTTTCTGTAAATTAACATTAAATAGGGTTTCTTTTATTATTCTCTCTTTGCGACCATGAACAAATTTCTTTTAGTGTGTAAGACTTGAGTACTACCCGACTTATGTACTAAATCTTGATGTTTCCATCGATGCTACCACTGTTGACAATTCTCAGGGTTGGCAAAAATTAGTTTGAGAAACCCAGTGGGTGTTTGAGTCAAAATTCAAGTTTGCAAAAAACTCGCGGTGACATCACAAAAAAATATATTTATGGGTTATCGAGTAAGATGTTTAACAAAGACGTGTGTAATTTTGATCAGAGACTCATATTCTAGTACCAAAATTTATAAAAAAACTAGTTAAAAAAAATATGGATAAAAAAATATTAATGTTTAGTTTATTAGTGGGTACTTATATAAACAAAAAATAAAGGGGTTCATTACAAGGGGGTAGGTAAGGGAGGAGGAGGTGGTAATTACCTCCTCATAAAGGGCTAGAACATAAAAAGTCAAGCGAGACGGCGAGAGTTAAGAGTGGCTTATCTGCAGATACTTACTTATAATTTTTTAGTTTTAATGGTTTAATAATCCCTAATTAACTGTTATTTTATTCGATACGATATAGTATTTCTGAAATTAAAAACCTCGTTAAAAACGTAAAAAATCTATTATGTGCTGTCCTCTGTCGGAGAGAGGTTGAATCAATCCCAGGTAGCAGAGTAAAGGAAGGTCTACCTGGTGGCTACCGGTAAAGCAGCGCCATTCCTGGGCCAACTGACGAATTACCATAGTTACGCTAAAACTATGGAATGTACAAGGTGGATTAGAAAGATCTCAAGTCACGAACTGGAAAGAACGAGAACGTTCGCTACGGATATATAAGAATGGATCCGCGCACGTAACACAGTTTTATATTAGACGAACAAGTGAACAGACAAAATAAGAACAGTAATAAGTTATGAATTGTATTAATGTCTATAGTTGTACTTAATGTGTTATAATAACGATTGATTATTGTAATTAAGTATTAAATAAAGTAGTAATTAATGAAAAGTCTTGTTGCAACTATTTGAACCTACATACAGGGTGTTTACTGAAGATTGTAAACACGTAACACTATTTTTTTAATTTTTCATATTAGCCCCCCCCCCCCCTTTTGGAGAAAAATTTATTTACGCCATTGATACATTATGACGTATTTGTATTTACCAAATTTATTTAGTTATATTTTAAAATTCAATAGGTTCTCTCATGGATGCATAAATATTTTCCACTGCAAGTTTAACAGCTGTTGTAAAAAGACTGAAATACTAGAGAAGAACCCTAACAAATCTAGTTCAATGGTTTCAGTGCGGATTTATTCATTGTTAGATGGAAATAATCTAAAATAAAGGAGAGCGTTCGCCCTCTTCCTTACACTCGTGGTTGAATTTCATTTTGGTCAATCCCAGAAAGAGGTTTCTGAAATACTAAGTAAAACCGTATATATACTGTAGGACACCACCTATGAGCCTTATGAAGCATTTTTGGACATGGCTAAAGGAAGTTTATTTCACATTTTTGCAAATAATACCATCCCTTAACGGCAGGAACTCCGGCAGGAATTTCTGAACACCCTGTATATAACAATATAATTTTAAAAATCCGAAAGTACAAGTAGTACAACACAACACTAGTTATACTTTTAGCAAATTCCGAGGCGAATTCTGCTTAATTTAATGCGAGATTTAATATTACATTTTGACAAATTTTACAGCTGATACACTTAAATTCGAACACCCCTTTAAAAACAAAAGCCCACACAAATATCCAAATAAATTTAGCAAAAATCCGGACTTTTACCCTGATATTATAAAAAATCGAGTAAAATGCCCCCTCCTAAAGATAATTTGAATAATATTTACCTAATATTAATACATAGCTGTACTGTGTTTTTTTAGAAAAGTACTTAACAAATGCTGCAAATACTTAAAAATCTCGTTAAAAATATTATGTGCTGAAAATACTGATTTTTAAAAAATAACTACTTGATTTTCAGTATGTTACTGACTACCTATATTTTTAAAGTCTTGAGTAGGTAGTGGGTAAAAGAAAATAACTATCAATATGAAAACGTAGGTATGGTATATACATTCAAATGAAAAGTAATCGTACAGAAACTCAGCAACGGAATAAAAATAAATTGGTAATTATGAACACCGCTGTAACACCAAAATTTTGCTTGTATTTTTCGAGTATTACGCGGGGGCGTCAAATTTGACGTCACACTTGACGTTTGGCATACCTCAAAACTACGGTGGGCGAAATTCAGGTGTAAAGTGGGTTTTAATACCTGTTTCAAAATTTGCTAAATCAAGTAAACAGTTACAAAATACTAACCATTATAAAAGCACAACACAACACACAAAAGGATTTGCTCCATAAAAATACAAAAACGTACCAAATTCACATAACAAAATTGTTTTTGATGTACATATCCAATAAACAAACACAAAAACACTAAGCACGACTCTAAAAATAACACTTAACTATTATAGAACGTTTATAATAGGGTATTTTATGAACGATAAAGAACAATATATTTTTTTTATTTCACATGGCAACCTTTTATATCGTATGTTATGGAAAACTGAGATTAGGAACACAAATAGAACATAGTGAAACGTCACGTAAAATCGCGATGCGCACGTCATCTGTACCTAAAACTCCAAAGAAAGTAAGTAGTCTACCCCTCCTCGTATATGCAACCATGAATACCGTTAAGAGGATAACAACTCAATCAACCAAACACTTTATAAATAACTTTATTAAACACAATCTCAGATGCTATAAAACAGTAAATATCAGTCAATATCGTTATTTTTTATTTGATTTACCAGCGTACGGTAGGCATTAATGCCACTCGCTAGGTTGGACTGAGATACTCCTCCAAGACCGCGATATTGAAACTATTTGTCTGAGTTCTACTCTGTCTGATTATACATCGCTACTGCGTTATGGCTCCCAAGACCGCAAAGTTCAAACTATTTTAGATTTTAAGCTTTCATCATCCTATACTGAGATAAAATAGTAGGAAATGGTAAAGTATTTTAAATTCCATACTTGTCTAAAATAAAACACAAATAATAATAATAATAATAACCCGTGGGAGTTTGCCAGTTCTTCTATCGGGCGCTGCCCTTTGCGAATAAGGGATACTCGGTGACCCGTCGCAGGGTCAATGGGTAAGGAGGAAACTCCTCGTGGAACAAAAACTGGTACACCCATGAAAATGGAGAGAAATAGAAGAAATATCATAGAGCTGCTGCCTGGGGAGCGCCAGGGCACGTCTGGAGCTGGCGCTGGACGTGACAGCATGCGGGACGGCGGTGGCAGAGTGCTGAGGAGGCGGGCACCTGTCAATCAACAAGCTACAGCCCATGACAACAACAACGAACAGAACGAAGATGGAGAATTACCACCACCAGGCATAGTAGGACAGCCAAACCAACCACTTGGACAACGCCCAGGTCGTAAAACCGAACGGGCTGCTCCCAGGAGGAATGAAATAGTCGGGAGAATAAAATGGAGCAATGAAATGAGTAAGGATGTCATACGAACATACTTGCTTGTTAATGAATGCAGAGATGATCCTTTGCCTGGATGGAGACAAAAACTTTTCGCCGAATATTCAAAAACTCACCCTGGAATGAACAAAAACTGGCCGATAGAAAGAACATAATTATTAAAAGAAAATACCTAACACAGCTTGAAATAGATGCCCTGCGTAGAGAGGCAGGAGCCCAAATACACGACGAAGAAATACGCCAACAAAATGAAGACATACCACAAAGGAGATCAGTGAATGGCAATGCACCTCATGATGAAGAAAATAACGGGGAAGAAGCAGGAAGGATACGCCAGAAACTACTAAGCAATTTACTGCTATTTCGCGACTCGAACCCTCTCATCAGACCAATAATACCGAAGCTAAAAATCAATAATGATACACAACGATACATAAAATCTGTAGATGCCGAATTGAAGTTGAGGATGGAGGAACAACTGGATCCTGAATTAACTTCTATACATACAGCTTTATATGCAGGAGCTGCTATTGTCATAGAACTAAATGGTCAGAAACTTCAAATTCATAAACAAAATAGGAATACCCAGAAACAAAGAAAGCCGGCCTGGAAGATGCGACTTGAAAGGCAAATAGATATCTACTAAGAACTGAAGCGAACATTATCAGAGAGCACTTAGATGGCAATAAGAGCAATAAAGTCAAAAGCAAAATTCGTAAAATATGCCAAAAACAACAAATACGCTTAAACGATCCACAGGTCTACGAAACCCTCACGAACTACTACGACGATGCTAGACAGAAAAGTAAAGTTAAGGGAGCGAGACTGCGGCGATACAATGAGGCTACGAAGCGCAAGGAGCAAAATTATTTATTCTCTAGAAGATCTTCTATCGCAATCTGGAAAATAACAACCAAGGCAATACAGAATCCGAGAAAATTGATCACAATCACTTCGGGCAATTCTGGCAGGGGATATGGTCAAACCCTGCGTGATTCAACCAAGCAGCTACGTGGCTCCAAACAGCAGAATGCAATGCGAGTGATCTTCCAGATATGCCAGATACTAATATTACACCTGCAGATGTCGAAGAGTGCATAAAAAATACTTCAAGCTGGAAGCGCCTGGACCAGATAACATACAGAACTTTTGGCTGAAGTCATTCCCAGCCCTATTTCCACAGTTTGCTCGGGCATTCAACAAAATCCTTGAAGATTCAACAAGATTTCCTGAATTTTTAGGTCGAGGAGTAACTTACCTTCTGCCAAAAAAAGGAGACCTGAAAGACCCGAAAAACTACAGGCCAATCACCTGCTTGTCTGCGATCTACAAACTTCTCACATCATTGATACATAGGCAAATCAATGAACACTGTGAGATAAACAAAATAATTGGCCCAGAACAGCGGGGATGTGTAAAGAGATCACTTGGATGCAAGGAGCAGCTAACTATAGATGCGGTAACCATCAAACAAGCTGAAGTAAAGCGCCGAAACATCAGTATGGCCTACATAGACTACAAAAAGGCATTCGACTCGGTACCTCATGACTGGCTTTTAAAAGTGCTAGAAGTATACAAAGTTAGCCCCAACATCATTCAAGACAAGAATTGGAGGGAAGCACTATCTCGAACATCAAGATTAGAAGAGGTATATACCAGGGTGATTCACTGAGTCCACTATGGTTTTGCCTCGCTCTCAATCCGCTCTCAGCAATATTGAATGACACCACCTACTGTTTCCGAATAGACCCTAAACAACCAAGCTTGAGGCTCAGCCATTTACTATTTATGGATGACATCAAGCTATATGCTGAGAATCCAAAACAGTTGAAGGCGCTAGTAGCCAATGTCAAAACCTTCAGCGATGACATCAGAATGGAGTTTGGTTTGGAGAAGTGTGCCGAAGTACATGTCACAAAGGGAAAAGTAACGCAGCAGCCGAAGAATATCCGTGACTTTGAGCAAATGCTGCCAGAAGAAACCTACAAGTACACATACAGTTTGGCATACTCATTCGGAATACTAAAGTACTCGGATACAGACCTGGAAGACCTAGACAGAATGACGAGACTACACTTACAAAGTTTCGAATGCATCACCCAAAGAGCGCAGTTGAAAGACTATACATGCCAAGAACACAAGGAGGCAGGGGATTAAGCAGTGTTCAGAAGATGTGCCGAACGCAAGAGAAGAACATGCGCCTCTATGTCTACAATTCAGACAGGGTCCTCATTCGGAAAATAGTGGAAAGTGACAACAGATATACACCGTTAAACCTCAAAGATCGACATGAGATAATGATCCGAACGAACGAGGATATGCAAACAGCATGGCAGGACAAGGTACTCCACGGAAAGTATCCCAATGTCTTAAACAATCCAGAGATCGACAAGGAGACCTCGCTCCTATGGCTTAAGGAAGGAATGTTACACCCAGAAACTGAGGGATTCATAACAGCCATTCAGGATAGCATTATACGTACTAGAAGTTATAAGAAGTACATTCTTAAAGACCCCGGCGTGAACGATGTATGTAGAAAGTGTAAGGCAGCGGGTGAAACTATCGAACATGTCACTGGAGGCTGCCCTGCTTTGGCTACGGGAATGTATTTGGGAAAGCACAACGAGGTGGTGAAAATCATCCATAGAGAATTGGCACTTAACTTAGGACTCATTACTAATCCACCGCCCTTCTATGAATACACACTTCAAGCTGTTTTAGAAGATGAGGAAACATTGTTGTACTGGAATAGACCAATACAGTCTGATAGAACCTTGGATCACAACCGCCCTGACATTCTGGTGATCAAAAGAAAGACAAGAAGGCCACTATTATTGATATTGGATGCCCCCTAACCAACAACCTGCAGAAAACGGAGATGGAAAAGAGAAAAAAATATCAGAATTTGGCTATAGAACTTAAACATGTGTGGAGATTAGAGGAGGTTTGAATTATCCCTGTCATAATTTCGGCTACTGGCGTGGTGACAAAGAAGCTCTTGAGTTATTTGAAGCAACTTAATCTACCTAGAGGCCTGGTGAAGATCATCCAGAGGACGGTGATTCTTCAGACATGCCACATTACCAGAAAGTTTTTGAACGATGAAGGATAGAAAACCGAAATATCCACCGGATTACTGGGATGTGATGAATTTCATCCCCGTTAACCGAGCCGATCCCCAACAACAATGGGCCCGGGACAGGCCCGGATTCCCACAGAGCCGAACCCCAACGGCGCGCGCGAGGGGTCGGTGAATTTTTTTCGGCTTCGGCCGAGAAAGTGCACGGCTTAAGTCCATAATAATAATAGTCAGTGCTAGTTAGTCCAAATAAAATCAGCATCAAGGAAGCGCTGGACGTCATTGATGCGTACCCATATTGCCGCCTACAATATTCAATACGTAAATATTTCAATGAGTGATTTAACAGCGGAGAAAATTGAACAACTGTTACAAGCTGCTAATAAAAGGCAAACTAAGGAGCTTAGACAGGACTTAAAAAATGCCATTGCTGGAGTTACCCAAAAGTTGAAAAAAACTGATAAAAAATTACTGAAATTGGAGAATAGGACCATATTTCTTGAACATAAAATACATAAAAATAATATTGTTATATTTGGTATCGAAATATCGGAGAATCTTCTTGTTTAATACCCTGACAAAAGTAAATGAGTTGCTTGGGACAAACCTAGTAAAAGCCAATGTTAATAATATTCATACATTGAGAAAGAAGTCGGAGTCACCTGTTATTGTTGATTTATCTCTTTTCTCAAGAAGGCAGAAATATTCAAAGACAGAGAGAAACTTAGAAGTCTGAATGGGATAAATATATCGATTGCTAATGACTTATGTATAGAAGACAGGCGAAATGAAAAAGTACTTAGAAAACATTTGAAAGAATCAGTCCAAAAAAATATTCCCGCAAACCTGAAGGGGCATAAGCTAGAAATTGATAGAAAAGTTTACTCTACAAGTAATTTGGAAGATGTAGGTTTTGATTCTCATCAGGGTAGCGATAAAAGCAACCTTAACATTACTGATAATGATGGTGCAGTAGAAGAAGAGAAGTAGGGTGTTGAAACAAGCACTACATTGGCCATTAAAAAAATAATACAGAGAGATGATACACCTGTATGCAACTCCAAGAAAATCAATTAATACTCGTCAGTGAACTAAAAAAAAAGAAAACACGGTAGCTATTTGTATTTCAATTGTATCTCATTTTCATTATTTTATATTCAGATTAAAAATATATCTGTCTTTTTATGTTAGTTTAGAATAAGAATAATCCAGTATTAGGTACATGAACGATGGTAGGTTGAGTTGGGCTATATATTGTATTTAAAAAATAACCTTTTAATTAAATAAGTAAAGCAGATACAGAAGGGACAGAGCAAGTACTAGCGAAAATTTGGTAATTTGCTATTTATTTATTTTTTATGTAGGAATTTGCTCATTATTAAAATAATGAATATGATCTTTGCTGTTCATGTAAATGTACACTCGCTAGTATAGCTAATATATATGAATTAAAATTGCATATTAACAGCCAGAATTGGTTTATTGTGCCTCTCCCTGTTTCTAAATTCTGCTGGTGATTCCTGTATTGCTAACTAGCTTAAACAGTTTTAGGACCGCCAGGTGTTCTGTTCTAGTGTTTTTTGTGTCCATTTTTGTGGCCCCAAAAATATTTTGCCTCTTTCGGAAACCAGATGTTTCACTTATGACGTATTTTGGTTAAAGTTTTAGTCCACTCGTGGCAGGTCCGGTTTTTTGATGTGTTCTGTGCATCTTACGAATCAGTTATTCTTATGCTCTTCGAGGAATACGTCGCCTGTAGCAAGTGCCTCTGTCTTGGTTAATTTAGATTGCTTATCCATTTTTTGTAGCGTTTTCAGTTAGATTTCAGTGACTGTATGCTTTTTTATGTATATCTTGTGAATAAATACCGAAGTTCACCCCTGTCTGAAGTAACTCTGTAGCTGAAGCCAACTCCATGTCTCTTTTCTGCGCAGAATCGTGGCAGGTAATGTGACGTACCAAAAAAAAATGGAACTGAGTGCTGGAAACCTATAATTGAGAAGGGTGTGCGAGGTGAGACGCTAAGAAGGCGGGCCTTGCAAACACATGGTTGACCTTTCTCGTTTAAATGCACGCGACATAAAAGACGTAAGGCATGTGATGATGCACTACTATTCCCACTACGTCTGTAATTGTTTTCATTTATCGTTTTCCTCTACAATACATTAAGTAAAAAGTCTGGTTTTTCGATTCAACGCCTCGCATTGACAGAGTATAATGGTCTACTGTCTCAGGCACCTCTCCGCAGAGTCTGCAGTTTAGTTTAGGTTGTCCTCATACAGTCCCGTCTGAGATTTTAACGCGCTTTTATTATAAGGTGTTCCTTCACGGGTGCGTGTCCTGTGAGGAGCCCTGTTACTGTTCTCAGCTGACACTGTGGTTAATATTGGCGCACTGACGGGTTCAGATAATAGTACATATATGATTCGTTAGGAATGACCGTAGAGATCGAAGGGGGGTGGAATCGACATATATGTCAAAAATAATGGTTAAGGTGCCCGTCGGAAAAAATTTTGCTGATACATACTCTCTCCAAACTTCGTGTATGGCTTCATTGGACCTAGTCTGACAGCATTTTCCTCTATCATTTTTTTTGTTTTTGGGGCGTTTTCCCGCTAGATTTTCCGAAACATGTCATTTTGACGGCATATAAAAAATGTATAGATACTGTTATTTTTCCAAATAGGATAGCTTAAAAACGTGAATTGAAGCGTGAAAATATAATTGTCTGACAATAAATGTGGGTCATTGGGCGTGTCCGCTATCTCGAACATGTCGGAAAAACGACTATAGGAAAATTTATTAATAATCAGCTTATCTTCGCTGTATTAATTTATTAAAACATACCAAAACAAGTTTTCGTATTGTCTGACGAAAATTATTTTCCGATTTCCCAGTCTGACGCGTTAAAGTTGTCGGTTTCATGACAGCAAAAAATTTATTCATAACCTTCAGACATTGGAAAATTATATGCAGAAAATAGGTATTTAATTTGTGGTATGTGTCTGATAAATATAGTGGGGCATAATGAGAGTCTGACGAAAAACATAATTTTCCAATAGCGGCTGTCGAAGTTAGGGCGATAAAAAAATGAAATTTCGTTTAGTCGAGAAGACGGTTAAAAAAGAGACGGTATTGCAACTTACTTATTTTATAATCTTTATTTTGAATTTTTTGAACTCTTTTAGATTATCTGAATTCGACTTACCGATGTTTTAAGTTCGATAATATTGAAAAATACATAAAACTTTTTGTAGAAAAAAGTAGCGAAACATTGTCTTTTAGTACATTTAAAATCGCTATATCTCGGTACTACTAGTCCGAAAATTTTCATCCAGGGCCCATGCTATAAGATAACACTTTACAATATTAGTTATAACAAAGACATTTTATAAATGAAAAAACAATTAATCCATTTTCGGTAAATATATGAATTCAATTTAAGTGTGCAATTTTCCATAAAAATATATGAAGTATGCAGGGAATAAATAAAATTATAAAAATTATATACCACGTGCATCAGATAAACCGTTACAATTCTCTACTACTACACGTGTACTATACTACTACTATAGAATACAATACGGAGTGTAGAAAGACGTTCCACACTCCTATTCTATTATAGAGCCTGCCTACTAAACAGATGTACACAGGTGAACTTGTATAAAACGATATATTTTCAAGCGCGAAGTTCAAGCAATTTTTTTGTGATTTTTGACACTGTAAAAAAGATTTTTTCAATGATTAGTATGAGATAATCATGACAATTTGAAGGAAATTACAACATTAAAAAATTGTATTTTCCAGGCGTCAGATTGAAAAACAGGAAAACACCTTTTGTCAGACAGTTAAAAAATTAGATTTGATTTATTTTTATTAAGCTATATTGAAAAAATCAGCTTGTTATTTATCAATATAGCCTCAATATATACATATGAATGTAACATCCAAGCGTAGCTTGACAACCACATAGAAAAATCTTTTATTTAACATTTCCAGCTAAAAGGCTTTATTTCGCCGTCAGACAATTTTTTAATCGTATTATATATTTTATTTAAAAATCAAAAAAGTTTGTAAAAAAATGTTATGAATAAATTTTTTGCTGTCATGAAACCGACAACTTTGACGTGTCAGACTGGGAAATTGGAAAATAATTTTCGTCAGACAATACGAAAACTTGTTTTTGTATGTTTTAATAAATTAATACAGCAAAAATCAGCTGGTTATTAATAAATTTTCTTATAGTCGTTCTTCCGACATGTTAGAGATAGCGAACACGCCCAGTGACCCACATTTATTGTCAGACAATTATTTTTTCACGTTTCAATTCACGTTTTTAAGCTATTTTACTTGGAAAAATAACAGTATCTATACATTTTTTATAGGCCGTCAAAATGACATGTTTCGGAAAATCTAGCGGGAAAACGCCCCAAGAACAAAAAAAATGATAGAGGAAAATGCTGTCAGACTAGGTCCAATGAAGCCATACACGAAGTTTGGAGAGAGTATGTATCAGCGAAATTTTTCCCGACGGGCACCTTAACCATAATATTAGTTTCAAAATTATTATAAATGGAAGTCTAGAATATATAGAATATTTATGTATTGAGGTTAAACTAAATAAAATAAGATTTGTAATTGGCATAATTTATCGAATACCGAACACAGTGTGTGGCATTTCTGAATAAAATCGAGGATACATTAATTAATTTAAATTCTGAGTACAAAAATATTGTTTTCGTGAGAGACTTTAATATAAATCTGTTAAAAATGTTAATTCTTAACTATCATGCGATTTACTAGCCATTATGTACACCTTCAATTTAGTACAACAAATTAATAACCTGCACGCGAGTATCAGATACAACCATGACACTCATTGACTTGTTTTTTTATAAATGTCGATATAATCGATGCAGGGGTATGTGATGCTAATATTTCAGATCATTTTGTTATATTTTGCACCTTTCAATTACATAATCAAATTAAATCAGCAAGGAAATTTTCACATAGAGATTTTTCTCTAATAAATCTCAATGACTTTCAAAATGATCTACATGCTCCATGGAATAACATCTATATAATTTTATCACTATAGATGAAAAGATTCATTTTCTTAACTTGGTAAATATACATGCTCCCCTTAAGACGTCGCAGTTTCATAATGTAAGGAAAAGATATAACTCTTGGATAACTGACAACGTTGAACTTATGCAAAAATTATGAGATAAAGCAATAAGAAAATTTAGAAAAAAATAATTTTGATTATTATAAAGCAGCTAAGGAATTTGATATCCTCCACAATAAGGGGGAAAAAGCTTATTTGGACTATAAATTTCAACATTGAAGTCTAGAATGTGAATTGCCGGACAATGTTAAAGATGTGAATACATTTAAATAATTATTTTATTAGTTCTTTCAAGGATGATCGGTAACCGCAAGCTGAGATTTTGAACTTTGAACTAAAACATTTATTTAACATCGGTCTATGTCCGCTACTGAGGCCTACCCTTAAGAAGAGTAGGGATCTTTTACTTGCCTAACAATTTAATAGACAAGGGACCGACGGCTTTACATTCCCTCCGAACGATGGTATGTCACCTACACAACCCTCACCTAAGGTTGCATAGCTTCCGCCTTCCGCGCATACACTGAAATACAAGCCGCTGGAAGATATGTGAGGCGAGGACACGGTCTTCTTTGAAACGGTCGCCCATCCAAGTACTAACCCGCCTAATGTTGCTTTACATCGCATATCGAAGTATGTACATAGTAAAGATGCATCTACGCTCGCCCCAAGAGTGTATATTAATAATTTATTTTCCTTTTCATATGTATCTGAAGATCACAATTTTAAAAATTGTCCAGATTATAAAAACGAATGCCTTTGGTACTGACAATGTAAATATAAAAAGTTAATCCTGCTCTGCTCTCATATAATTGTATATTTAATGCATATTATAAATAAGTGTATTAGAAGTAGTTATTTCCCAATCAGTCTGTTACCGATCACGGCGATAACACAGATAAATAAAGAGAATGCCCACAACAAATTCAAGAAGCTGTGGGATGAAACAAACAGCTGTCAGCTTGCTAGGGAACTACTAAAATATCCCAACAAGAGTACAGCAATGACCTGGCAATGTCCAGAAGGAACCTACAGACTGGCCACTGTCCGTTAAGGAAATATCTAAATAATATGGGATTAAGCGAAGCACCTCTCTGTAGAGGTTCTGAACAAGAAGATGAGACGGTCCAACATGTACTTTGTGACTATTCTGCCGTCTCATCATCAGGAAATCCATTTTGGATGAATGTTGGCCTATTTTGGTCGATGTAAGGGAGATGCCCCTAGGCAGCATCACCCATCACCACCTATTTCACAAGATTAGGTTGATTGGAGGCCTAGGCGAGGGTCTGCCTACAGTGAGGATGTACAAGGGGCCCAAGTGCTGTGGTTCAATAATTTTTGTTGACCACCCCCCCAACCAATTCCAGTGTCGTTATAACGGTAGACTCCAATTATCTCGGTTACGTCTACTCTACAAGAGCTAGTCGGTAATCGAATGCCTATGTGGATGACTTCTATGGCGGACTTTCTATTGCTTCTAGGTAAACGTATGTGCATCTAAATAAGTCATGTTACCGCCATAGCAATGATTTATTGCCGACATACCAATCAGGATCCAGATCTGGGTGTAGTTGTTCAACGGCTCTGGCAGAAATAACGGATGATATCTTAAAATCACTTGACAATAATGAAATGTGTCAGGAAGACTTCAACACTCAGACTCAGATTTATAGATACACTCCTTCTGCAGTCAATAGTCATCTTTTAAAAATTCATTCTAACAAATCTTGTACTATTCTGTTTGGCTCAGAGAATCAAAGAATTGTAGCCTTGTATTTCTTGTAGGACTTACCTATTAATTTTAAACTTCGTTTTAAGGTGCACGTAACTGAAAAATTAAAAAAGGCCTATACTTCGTTAAAGTTTATATATAACACAATATTTTTTAGGCAACTGTCTTAAAAAGTAAAATAAAAGTATTTTTAAAATTGTTTCGTATAAATTACTGGATATATGGACAAAATTTTGTAAGAAGGCTACTAAGCTGTCAGTTTTAATTTGTTTTCAACAAAAACAAATGAAAACGTTACTAGATAGTTTATTGACAAGCCGTGACATATTTCAAATATTATAGCGCAGTAAAAAGTCAAAAAGACGCTTCCTTCATGAAAAAATTTTTTTTGAGGTATAACCAGATGAAACTTTCATGACATCATTAGATAGATCACTGGACATCCGAAAAGGCCATTTACGACTTTTTTAACGGAACCAATATTTTTTTAAATAAAAAAATGTGTAAAATTTGTGAAAATTAAAAAAACCTACTTTTTATTACCCACTTCGCCATATCTTCGAAACCGTATGACATATTTTAATGAACTTTTTTTAGTTTCAAAGCAGATACATAAGCATATAGGTGACAGCCTAAAAATTATATAAAAACTTTTTTTTTTAATTAGAAAAGAATAAAAGACAATCTGATAGTATGGTTTACCTGGTAATGACTTTTTCATGAATTGAAAAACTTTTTTATTTAAAGGAATTTTGCCATGGTATCTGCGTATGAATTAAAGAAAAAATATTGAAAAAGTTTTTAAAAAATCAACCTTCTGTGGCAAATAATTTTGTACTTATCGTCATTTAAAATAATTAGCGGGGTAAAGCACACCTAGCGTATCATATACTAGTGGACAGAATATGTCCTCTGCTTGTGAAATGAGTAACAATATAAATAAAAATGTCCTTCTTGTTCTAAAACAAGAAATAATGACACTGTTTTTGATATACGGAAAATATGTTTAATTTGCAATTCGCTCGCCTAAAGTGAGAAAAAGGCAGAAGTTAACTTCTATTCAAACCGGTAAGTGATTAAGCTTTTTATTTAATTTCATAATTTTTCTCAAAATTCCTTTCATTGAGATTTTCATTCATCTGTCAAAATAAAGATTTCAATAATGAAATGACAATAAGGAATGTAACCAGACTACAACCAACAGCTTCTCTCCGGGCTATGTGCCCCGCCAAGCGCTGAATTACAAGTTACAAGCCTGGCGGGTTAAGTTAATAATTGCATATTACCATCAAAACGCTAATGCTTCGATTGCAACAAATACTAGCCGAAAGACTGATCCTACTTAAAGGAGCTCTCGGCTCTCGTGCCAGTCGTCACACACCACTTGCAGACTGCAGTTTCGAGCTGTTGGCTCTCGTCAGTGCTAGGTAGGCATTGTGACGACCGACACTAGGGTCACTTGGCTATTTAGTACATTTCGGTATCTTTGGGATAGCGACATGTAAAATAGTCAGCAGGTGCCATCTAGCGGTCCAGTGTCTGTTGCAATCGAAAAATAAATAGCCTGACTGAGCTTAGCATAGTTCAAATGTGCTTTTAGAGGGCGGAATATTAAAACATAATATTTTTAGTTGCAAACTCCTCTATAAAATCCTTATTTTACTATAAGGAATGTAACCAGACTGCAACCAACAGCTACTCTCCGAGTTATGTGCCCCGCCGAGCGCTGAATTACAAGTTACAAGCCTGGCGCGTTAAGTATAATAATTGCATATTACTATCAAAACGCTAATGCTTCGCTTGCGACAAACACCAGCCGAAAGACTGATCCTACTTAAAGGAGCTCTCGTGCCAGTCGTCACACACCACTTGCAGACTGCAGCTTTGAGCTGTTGGATCTCGTCAGTACAAGGCAGGCATGTGACGACCGACACGAGGATCACTTGATCATTTAGTACATTTCGGTATCTTTGTGATAGCGACATGTAAAATAGTCAGTAGGTGCCATCTAGCGGTCCAGTGTCTGGGCTTAGCATAGTTCAAATGTGCTTTTAGAGGGCGGAATATTAAAACATAATATTTTTAGTCGCAAACTCCTCTATAAAATCCTTATTTTACTATAAGGAATGTAACCACACTGCAACCAACAGCTCTACTCTGCGGGCTATGTGCCCCGCCGAGCGCTGAATTACAGGTTACAAGCCTGGCGCGTAAAGTGTAATAATTGCACATTACCATCATAACGCTAATGCTAGTTATGAGGATTTATTCGCCGATGATGCAAAGTACCATAAAACTTGCCTCAGTCAATATATTTCAGCAAGAAATATCAAGGCTTATAATAAGTCGAAAATTAGTCAAAATTATAACGTAGCGTCGATCGCGCAAGTAGAAACTTTGCACTCAACTCAGATCCGTTGAGTATTGTAGATTGTTTTACGGGGTCGTTTGGCTTCGAACAGCCTTACTTCACTTCGACCCAATAGATCTTTTGTGATTTACCCTACATCTAATGATTATCCAGGATTCCCAAACTTTTTATAAAGCTTGTGATTTTCCTGGAAGCTAATTTTCCTATATCTTCAGGCGTCAATTCTGCCTGTTCTAGGAATTTTAGTCTAGTGCGGACTAACACCTTGCATTCGCAAGGTATGTGTTCAGCAGTTTCAATTGCAGTATCGCAATATCTGCATTTATTATCTACCGCCTTGCCCATATTCTTGAGATGGTATCTCAAGGGGCAGTGGCCAGTTAGAAGGCCTGTGATTAGCCTTAATTCGGACTTTTCAAGTTCGCGAAGCCTTGTGGCATTCTTTATCGAATAAGTTATAGACTTTTTCGCTTGTCCTTGGCCTAGAGTATATCCCTCCAGTAGGACTTTTTCTGATCCTTTTCCCATTCTTGGATCTCCTCCGCTATATGTCCCTTGATTAGGCCACAAAACGGTTCAGGTCCAATGAACGGTGCTTCAGCTCCTTTTTCGCAAGTTCATTTCCTTGTACTCCCTCATGCCCTGGCACCCACATCAAGGTAACCTTGTTGTTATTAGCCAGTTGCTTCAGGGATTGTCTACATTCCCCGGCAATTTTAGATTCAAAGGTATAGGACCTTAGAGCCTTTAGTGCTGTCTGGCTATCTGATAGTATATAGATCTTTGCCCTTCGGATGCCTTTATTTAGGCATACCTGGACACACAGAACTATGGCATAAATTTCTACCTGAAAGATGGTTGGGGTGTTACCGAGGGCTTTGGATAGCCTAATTCGGCCCTGCTACTCCCACTCCTACCCCTTCAGCCATCTTAGATCCATCTGAATACCAGATAAGTGACCCCTGTTCCAATCGCAGTGATTCCATCTTGCTCGTCTGACGGCTTTCAATTAGCACGTCAAATGGGCAGTTAAAGTCTTGTTTGACAGGCATTGAATCAGTGGGTTTGGTCCAAGGATTGTAAACAAAGAGGATAGCCAGATCGATCAAATCTGTCAGCGCGATGCCGCCATCGCTGTGACGTAGTCATGAGGCCTCTTTCAGCGTTCGTCTGTTTAAAATGCGTGGAGGAAAGCATACTTTCCATATAAAATTGACACACACATATGATTTATTGATATGATTGAGGAATGCAACATTTTCAATGATTTTTGTACATAAATACGGCAATAAAACGAAATAAACTTAAATAAAAAGCTCTATTTTATCATGTTTATATCCATCACAACATGAAACAAATAATGTAAAACTCAAATTAAAATACCTACTTATCAGACAAGTTAAAGTAGTAACTAAGTATTACACTAACGGTAATAAGTAAATACACAATAATAATAACGACAGACTTTATTGATAATAAATAATTGATATATATATGTATGTAGGTCTACAGAGAGGCTGGACATAAAAGCAACTTAATTGACATATTTTTTACCAAGCGACAGAGTTTCCTTTCTTATAGACAATATAAGAAGTACACTTACAGTCAATCGGAAAAAGCCAACTATAATCATGCATGCAAATATACATATCTACGTACAAAAATAATTAAAAACTAATAATTAAATGATTACAAATTATATTAAAGAAAAAAAATATGTTTTACATATCTTGGGCCTAAAAGAAAAAAAAATGTAAATGTACTTACTGAATGAATTAGTATATTGCGATTTAGTGATTATGAACTATTTAAACCGCCTGAGAAAATTAATTTCTTTATTTGAAGTTTTAATTGAATTGGTTTAAGTTCTTTATATTAGAGAGAGTTTTATTGTATATGTGTTAAATATATTCAAGTAATTCAAAGTTAAACTATAGCGTATTAAATTTAATTGTAAAATCTGAAATCTGTTAATACCCCTTCCTTCTTGGGGTTTTATCTCGTCCAGATCTTTCTGCAAAATTAGCTGCAGAAGTTGTAGGACTTTCAATTTCCAAACTGCCTACAAAATTGACTGCTTTACTGTTACCAGACACAGAGTAGTTACGAGCTCAGCTACTTCCTGTTTTCTCTTTCTCATGAAAAGCCTACCAGACTGAGCTGACTTAGTTACAGTATTTATTCCCAGTGTTGGAACTGTCGTTTATTTTCAATGGCCTTTTCAAAGGTACCTATAACCCTAAAACAAAAGTGAATATAATTTCAATTTTATGTTAGGGCTGTATGACACTAACTACGTGAAATTTTATATAAAATTTATTAGAAAATTAACCGTACAATGACAACTTAAATGAGCAATCAATCCGAAAGATACCTATAAAATGTAATTTAAGTTGTAGTAGATTTTTGTTAAATTCCCCACAAAATTCCATGTAGTGTCATGCAACTCTAAAACATATGTAAAGGTACAAGTATGAGAAATGCAATTTTTTACCTTGTAATTCATTTTGTAGGTCTCTTTCATAATCACTCTCCACAAAATGAACCGAGCAAATCCTATTTGTATCTGAGTTAAATTTAGTTAAATTTATCCTGCCTTTTACACCTGTTTATCCACTCGCCTTTCATAGTTTAGAACGCCAGATCTTTGGATTTCGGAAAAACATGGAAAATTATATTTTGCCCAGTACTTTTCTTTGTAAAATAAGCGTCCTTACACCTATAAATCGCACGTCTTATTCCTGACACTTCCTTTTAGGTCTATAACTGAAAAATAACGTTTAATATGTAAATTTGATAAATAAAACCTGAAGTCTCTTTTACCTTACATAAATATACAAAATTACTATAGAACACTAACAATAATTATCTTTGAAATCTTAACAAAGTTCGAAATAGTATAGGAAATATTGTCTTTCCACACACGAAATTACTACTAAAAAAGTTTTTTATAATTTAAAAACGTATAAAACACAAAAGATCTATAAATACACAATTCACCACGAAATAACAAGTACAATGGATTAAATAAACTCCGATATAACACCACCAAACATGGAGAAACGAATGTAAACAAAACTCAAAACTCTCCAGGCCTCGCCGTGACGTCACAGCTCGTTGAGACGTGGCGAACATTGAAGCATAGGGATCTGGCCATCCTCTTTGTTTACAATCCTTGGGTTTGGTCATGGACTTCAAATGGATTAACTCTAGAATCTTTAAAGTGACCAACCAGATCGCCTGGTTTAAATTTATGTGCCTGGTGCAGTCGTAAGGCACTGAGTGCCGCCTCCCAAGGTTTGTAAAGTAAGGTAGGTAGCATGGTAACTTGAACGGAATGGAGGGGTTACGATAAAGGCGGCCATCTTGCGCGTCATCGTGCCTGATAAAACTTAATTGTAAGTATGCATTTTTTGAGACGTTGCGCTTATTTGTTGAGTTATTTCGAAATATTTGTTGTTTTTGTGTTTATAATCGTGCAGTTATAGTTATTTAGTGTATAATCTAATTGACAATTACTGTTAAAGAGAATAGACTCATAGTATATAGAAGTTTGTAACCTGTGTATTTACAGAAATAATTTTAAGGTAAACAGTTTTTATTATTTTCCGTTCATAATAATAACAAATAACAATGTTACATACAATTATTAGATGGCTGGAGGAAAGGTTTGTAGTGTAGCTGTTTGCAAGAACAACTCAAAAGAGGCAAAAGAGAGTGGTGAGATGTTGATGTTTTTTACCTTCCCTAAAGACCCTCTAATAAAGAAGCAATGGATTAGAAAATGTCACAGAAAAGACAAATTTTTCGTTAAAAATAAGAGAGTTTGCAGTAAGCATTTTACGATCGAAGACTATGAAGATGCCATGAAAGCCAAATTAATGGGTACTCATCCTAAGAAGTTTAAAAAAACTGGTAAGTAATATATTGATGAACACGTTTCTACTTCCTCGCTGATATCGTTATATCATACACTATCTAATAAGTTATAATTTACTTTTTCAATTTCCTAGACTTTCAGCTTTATGATAGGTACATTTTTGTGTTGATTATTATTATCAGTACCTATGTACTTTTTAAAGTTAATTTTTTTTTCTCTTGAATGAAAATTTTAATGACCTAAATTTATATTTTGTGATGTTTAAAATAAAATTAACCTGTATTTCAATTTCTAATGTTTATGATAATGATTAGAATAATTGAGAAATTTATACTATTTTTTATTTTCAGCAATACCTTCATTGTATCTGCTTTCTGGACTAGAAAATGTTGCACCTAAGATAACTGAGAGAACCAAGAGAATCCAGGAAAAAGAAAAAAAGGAAATGATAGAAAAATTGATATTCAGCCGTAGTCATCTTGATAAACCCCATACCATAACTCCAGCCCAGCAGAAATGGAGAACGTTCCTGCAAATGTAGCAACGGATTATGAAGTTCTTCGCGATATTTCAACATCACATAATAAATTGGTAGAAGATAACTTAAAACAAGAACTTCAAAAATTACAGGAAGAAAATGAACTTTTAAAGATTAAAATTCAAACAATGGAAGCCAACGAAACGATATTAAATCAAAAATTATGTGAAGTAGAAAAACTACTAAAAGAAGCAGGTTTGAACTTCGAAAATAAGGTTAAGATGGCTTTCAAAGACTTTCTAACATCAAACCAAGTGGAAATAGCTCTAAAGAAGAAGACCAAAGCACGGTGGACGCAAGAAGAATTGTCAAGGGCTTTCACTTTGAGATACTTTAGTAAGCGAAGTTATGTGTATTTAAGAGAAACTTTAAAATATCCATTACCAGGCATAGCAACATTACAACAGTGGGCTGCAAATATAAATCTTCGAAATTGTGTTCTTGAAGATGTACTTCGCATTATGAATACGGCAGGGCAAATCAAAAACAATTGTTCGAGGACTACCATTTTATCTTTCGATGAAACAAAGATATCGCCTTTATATGAGTATGACCAAAAGGCTGATGAAATCGTTGGTCCAAATTCATATATGCAGGTTATAATGGCCAGAGGACTTTTTGATAATTGGAAACAACCTGTATACATAGCTTTTGACCAGAAAATAACAAAGGAGTTACTTGAAAATGTCATAACTCGAGTACATGAAATTAATTATAATGTAGTGGCATGTGTGTCTGATTGTGGTGGTGGAAATCAAGGCCTTTGGAAAGAACTAAATATTAGCATTTCAAATACCTCTACAATCCATCCTGTAACAGGAAGCCCAATATTTTTTTTTGCCAATGCACCACATCTTAAACTTATTAGAAACTGGTTTGTTGATACTGGTTTTATTTTAAATAATGGTACATTCATTAATAAAGATCCAGTAGCGTCTTTAATCAAAAGTACTCAAGGGGAAATTAGTTCATGTCGTAAATTGTCTGATTTACATTTAAATTGTGAAAAAACTCAGAGACAAAATGTGAAGCTTGCTGCACAGCTATTGTCTAACACTACTGCTACTTCATTAAAACAGTATTTGCCTGGCGAAAATAAAAAATTATCAAAAGATGTTGGTAATTTCTTCCAATTAGTCAATGATTGGTTCGATATTATGAATAGCTACACACCGTCAGCAACTATTCCTACAAAAAAACCATATGGTCTTCATTTAGAATACCAAGACCAAGTTCTGGATGAAATGAAAACCACAATAGAAAACATGTTATGTGTAGGAAAGAAGTCTCTACAAATTTTTCAAAAAGGTGTAATAATTTCCATTACTTCTCTTATAAATTTATTTAAACTCCTTAAAGAAGAACTAAAAATAACATATTTACTAACGCATCGACTGAACCAAGATTGTCTGGAAAATTTTTTTTCTCAGGTAAGTTGATAAAACATACATGTAGTAAAAGTAAAATAATCTTCTGAATTTTTAGTTGAGGACTAGAGGGGGCCTTCATGATCATCCATCACCTTTAAATGCGCTCTACAGAATTAGGATGATATTATTAGGAAAAAATCCAGGTATTGTTCAAATTCACAGTAATGTCACAATGCCTAGAGAATGTGAAAAAGAGGAATACCTAGTGGCGGGAGCTTTAAAACAGGCAAAAATTTTTAATTTAGTAATTGAAGAACAACCACAATTATTATTGGAAGATATCGGAGATGGTAGTGATAGTTTTAGTAGCACTTCATCACAAATGTCTGACACCACAACCTTTGAGAAAGACGGATTAATTTATATAGCAAGATACATGGCTAAAAAACACCTTAAAGATTATCCTCATCTTGGTCAGTATTCATACAAAACGCAGGAAGCACAAAATTTGCATTCCTACAGTATGCCATCCTGGTTGCAGAGTCTTTCATTTGGAGGTTTAATGCAGCCATCTACGGAGTGGACTAGTCAAGTCCAAAAAATGGAAAAAAATTTTAACCGCTTCCACAAGGACACGTTTAATGAAAGAAAAAATATTGTGAAACGTACAACACATTACGTTGCACGAAAAGTCAAGAATATCGAAGTACCTGTGGATTTAATCAAGTCATTTTGTCGATTGAGGGTGTTTATTAGAATTAAGTTTTTAAATCAGAAGAGCGAAGGAATGAAGAAAGACACAAATATAAGGAAAAGAAAATCCTCTGAACCCTTACAAAGAAAATTATCAAAAAAAATAAAAAAAAATTGTTAACTGATTGTGATGTATGGCGCATGACCGGAAAGCTACAGGAGATTCCGGCAGTCGATGGGCAAGCGATGAAGCGAGAAGGTCCCGTTACGTTTTAACCTGAGGGATCTGATCTTCACATTATGTTGTGTTAAAATAGTCTTTGATGAATGTACAAATAGTGTCATCATTAAAAAGCCTCCAACCTCATCAGTGTTTCTTTGTCCTAAAACTCCGTATATAACACTGATAAAGAACTAAAATCCACCCCACAAATGATTTGTTATCAAAATAATTTAATTGACATAACTGACGTAAGAAGCCCTATTTACAACAGACTTTTTTGAAAAACATACTAGATAAAAAATCGATTACTTTAATTTGGTTGCAATAGTACATGTAAAAATATAGGTATGTGTATATTTTGCATTTTGTTGTGTAAATACTTATCTAATATAAAAGTTTTGTTGTAAAAATAGTAGTAAATATGTATATATAAATAATGTATTGTAATATTTTTAGAAATAAATTACTTAATACAGGAAATAAAATTTATTTTCATATGATACAAAGAAATATTAGAAAAAACCAATGAGTGATTTTTTCTTATTAATTGCTGTGTCTAATATGACATGATAAAATTTAATGGTCCTCTTGTTAAATTTTATTAATAAATTATTGTATTCACATCTAATTCTAATAAAAAATTTGCATTAAAATTTCTTAATACCACATAATTGTAAAGGTTGGCCTGGGGAAAAATTTCTACTCAGTACGTCATAAAATAAGAAACTTTTCTAAGTAACTCTTTTCGTTAGGGCGAAAATTAGTATCATGTATGTTTCTTCATCTATCTTATAACTTATTAAATTCGCTAAGAATTATATAAAGCAATGAAATCAAGACTGAAGTCTCGGGCAAGAAATTGCACACAAGATTAAGAGAACCTGCTTCAGTCCCTTGATATAAAATGTACTTCTTTAACTGCATACATTAATTAGTTATAAATTTGATATATAGTAATGTCAATTTTAAATTCCAAGGAAAAAGTTATTGATGTTAATAATCATTAATCAAAAAAGTCAATTTATTAATTTGTGCTTGTACATTAAAAAATACAAAATACGGAATTCAAATTCATAACTAATTATACTTCTATACTAATGGTTTGAATGCCAGAAATTCGAATGAGTAGGCAGAGTGACGCGTTCCCGCATTTTAAATAGTGATCTCTGATTGGTCGAAAGTTACCATGCTACCTATCTTACTTTACAAACCTTGGCCGCCTCCTTCCTTACATGCAAGTGCAAAGGAAGTAGGTCAAGCATCACGGTTGTCAAGCATAGCCTCCATAGCTGCTGTGGGACATGAGTGAATTGCTCCTGTAGTCCCTAAACAGGCAAGGAGTTGCAGTTTCTGCAACTTTCCCTGTGTTATTTTTTTCCGTCGAGTATACTGAAACAAATTCTGATGTGAACCTAAATTATGTTTCTGAAAATGAAATGCAAGTTTTGCATAGAGCTGCAGGAATCTTAAAAAAACATATGCAAGAATTTGAGCGTACAGCAAACCCAAGAATACCTTCCAAACACATTGAGAGCGCAGCACGGTGCAATATTTGATGGCGTCTCCGACAAGACATCGCGCGCGCGAATGTTAATAATTTTAAATGACGATAAGTACAAAACTATTTGTCACAGAAGGTTGATTTTTGTTTTAAAAACGTTTTCAATATTTTTTCTTTAATTCATACGCAGATGCCATGGCAAAATTTCTTTAAATAAAAAAGTTTTGAATGGGAAGTGAGTAATAAAAATTACGTTTTTCTAATTTTCACAAATTTTACATCTTTTATGATTTAAAAAAATCGATACCGTTAAAAAGTCCTAAATAGCCTTTTCGGATGTCCAATCCAATGACCTATAGTCACTGAACTCTATTACAGTAAAATAGAGTTCAGTGCCTATAGTCCAATAAAGGGGACTTTTAAATGTCCATTCGTACTCCATGGCTGAATTTTTTACCAGAAGTTAGGTTTAAGATGTACATCAAGCGTCTGTAGTCAAAAAGTAGAAATTGATGGGCAGGGCGGGTTGTAAAAAGAAAATTTAAGGGTTGAAATCGCGATATGTCAAAAACGGAAAAAATTTCGAAAAATAGTTTTAGACAAAAGTTGTAGAGAAAAAAATTCTGTGTAAAAAAGCTACTTAACTATTTTTTTGTACAAGTGACCGGCGAGCCGTGAAATTCGATTAAAGTTTTTGAACGATTTACACAGTAAACCGCTGGCGCGTATGCCCTCTCCTCGCCGTCGCTTTTTTGACAGAACACAATGACATATCGTCTACAGACCTCTCAAATTAAAGTACTACACAGGGTGATATTTTGAAAAGTGACACGAAATGTTGCTGTAGTAAGGCATTGTAATGAAATTTCTCATAAAAATTCTTATAACTCCGGAACGGATAGAGATATCGAGATCATATTTGACACGTAGGTTGTAATGCAGATCTGGGATGGAATTCGAATGAATCTGCGGATGGAAGATGGATATAAGTCCCACATATGTTATCACAAACATGAAAAATCCTTATAACTCGCAGACGGGTAGACATATCGCTTTCATATTTGAGACGTAGGTGTTACTATTGAAGAGAGACGGAATCCAAATGATCCTGCTGTGTGATTGGATTCATATCGGGTCAGTTTGTGTCACACAGCTTCTTAAAGTGTTTTTAAGTATTTTACGGTGTTTTTGGCTTTCTTTTATGGCCAGTAAAGGGGAATTATAATTGTTCACTCGTAATCCATGTCTCAATTCTTGTCCAAAAGTTTGAAAATGCGTCCGTATAATGGACGCAAAATTACGTTCAGTGATATTTTCGTCTAAGAATATTAATTAGTATTAGAATGCTTTTGTAGTTACTATAAATACAACTTCTCGAAAATTGGACGTAAAATACGTAACATTTAAAGAAGTAGCTGAGGAGAGTATATTATAAGTTCAAGCATGTACCGCCTAGATATCTCTACAAATTCTATATTGATATACATTTAGTTTAGTTTAGTAGATATACATAGTAATTTAGTTTAGCAATTGTATCAATTTTGCGACTCTTCCTAAAGATAGATAATAGTAAAACGAACAGTGATAATAATTTTTAGAAATAGTTGTTTTTCATTAAATATAACAAATATTATAAGCAAATTAATATAATGTGAATTTAGTGAACACAAATGAGCATATTTAAAAAAGTACAAACACATTTAAGAAATCAAGTATGGTCTGAAAAAACAATGTTTGTGTGGTATAAATTGTTGATCGGTTTAAAGCCTGAATACAAAAAAATTATGTTTATCAAGAAACCCGGTCGGGTTTCGCAGCTAATTTTCGAGCGAAACAGGACCTTATTCATATACACAAAGATACTGCTTTCTGCGCCATCTGGATATTTCTTTTCTTTTATATAAAGAACATGATCATTTAACATTGATAATTACATACGAAATGAGTTATTTATCGTTTCATCTTTCAAATAAGTACCTTTTTTTGTTATCTTATTACGGCATTGCCATTGATGATTGAATTTTCAGATATGTCATTTCCGTTATATTTGTATACTAAACGGAAATACGTCTTCAAAAACGGAAGTATGTCGTCGACGGACATAGAAGTCGCTTAATTTAATCCTGTGACAGTGACATTTATAAATAATGTGAATATAGACACAAACAAACTAGTATAAAAACATAACCTAACATTTTTTAAAGACATAGTGAAGTTAGCTGCGAGTGGGTTCGCTAACCTAAAAATCGAAAATTTAAGTAGGATTTTTGCAAGCACCCCCAAGGTCGGATGGGGTAGCATTTTCCACGAGGAATTGATTACGATGATTATCGAATCTATCCGATCACACCCGAAGGCGTAATTCATCGTTTTATCAACTACTAGGGGAATTGAAAAACCGAAACAAGTTTCAGGGGAGTTCACACGTGTGAAAGCTAGGATTTTAAGCAAAAATTCGAACTTCGCACGAACATTTCCGAAGTTTTCCAAAGACATATGAAGGGGCGGGAAGTATCGTTATCGACTAAGTCAACTACGAGAAATCTATTTCGACCATTGCCGAATCGATCCGACCAACTGTTCCGGGAAAAAGTGTGCTGTGGCCAAACTGAAGGTCAGAAATAAGTAAAACGTTACTAGAGGACAACTAGGACCTCGACACACCTTTTGCACCACTTTTGACCGACCGCACAAATTTTGACGGGGATACTTAGCGACTCTGGAAAAAGGAGTTAAAGGTAACGCGACCCCTTGTTTTCGAGTAACTTAAGGTCATAGAATCGATCGCCACGAGTTTTAGTTCGATCCGTCCAACCGTTCCGGGAAAAAGTGTGCTGTGACTAAACTAACGGTCAGAAATTAGTAAAACGTTACTAGAGGATAACTAGGACCTCGATACGCTTTTTGCATTACTTTTGACCGACCACCCAAATTTTGACGGGGATCAAGAAACCCGGTTGGGTTTCGCAGCTATTTTCTCTCTCTCTCTCGTGCTAGAGCGAAACGGGACAGGGATTCATATACAGCAAGATATTGCTTTCTGCGTCATCTGGATATTTATTTTCTTCTATAAAAAGAACATTGGTAATTACATGCGAAATGAATTGTTTATCGTTTTATTTTTTCATTTATTTTTGACAGCGACATTTATAAATAATGTGAATATATACACAAACCATCTAGTATAAACATAACCTAATTTTTTTTAAAAGACAGTGAAGTTAGGCGCAAGTGGGTTTTCTAACCTGAAAATAGAACATTTTAGTAGGACTTTTCCCCGGTCGAAACCGGTCGGAGGTACATAACCTCAAAGAGGTTTAGAACAATTTTTAGAGAAAGACGGTCGGCGTCCTCCGAGTACAGGCTGAGACATTACCTACGGAGAGTGTTGTGATAAAACAGGTCAGGATGTTAGCCACAGAAAGTGTTGCGCAAGGACAGGCCAGGATGTTGTCACCTGCGAAGGATGTTACGCATCGCGAAAAGGACGCAAAGATAAAAATGCAGGAAAGTTACACGAGCATGTCGGGGGGTTCTTGTCCCGTCAAGGCCGCCCCCGGCCAACCAACATCAGAAAGTGAAGCAGACAGATGTACCGCCGGCCTAGACAGGTCGATAGTTCTTAGACGAAAACTAAAGAAACGAACCAACAGGACACAGGAAAGCGCGTCGAACGCCAGTGTTGAGAGCGTTAAGCTGGCACCCGGCCGCTTAGAAAGTAACCAAAAAAATTAAGACCTGTTTAAGGTGAACTTGTCATCTTATTGTGGCATTGCTATTGATGTTTGAGTTTTGAGTTCTGTCATTTCGGTTATAAAAATGTATTAGATGGAAGTGGCGTCGGTCGACGGATACGGAAGTTAAATCGCTTAATTCAAACAGTGGATAAATTTGTGGATAAATAAATGCAAGTGAATGTTTCTCTCCTTTTATAAAAAAAAATCAGAATAATTTAACATTGGTAATTACATGGAAAATGAGTTGTTTATCGCTTCTTCTTTCAAATAAATATCTGTCTTTAACTTGTCATCTTATTACGGCATTGCTATTACTGATGTTTGAATTTTGAGATCTGTCAAAATAATATGAAGTATTGAAGTATTAATCACATGTGTGCAATTTTGATTTTAGATTTTTGGATCAAGCACCAAAATACGAATTGTGTTAACTTTAAAAATATTCAAAATAACAAATTTGTAATTATCTGATGTAAAAAATGGAAATGTTTAATCACAAAAACACATTGAGTGTCGTGTCGGATTACAGGGCGGATAGATTGTAAAACAGATGTTTTCTAAGTATTACACATATTGTTTTACAGATTTTTAGGGGGAAGTTTACGTTTGTACCGGACATTTAAGTAAGCGCGTGAGTGTAAGGGTTCAGTTCTTTATACATTCGGATTTCTTTTTCATTGTCAATACGGATAAAGAATTTATGTGCAGAGAATTAACGAAAACAGATGTCAAAATTATCAAAGAAGGTCAGTGGCTCAAAGATTCTCATTTTTTTTTCATACATTTTATGTATAAATGTTCATTACGAAATACCATACCAGTCAAAAAGACACGGCTCAGTCCTGAGCTTTGAGCTTGCAAATGGGAAGTGAATATTCTTTCTTCCTATCTGATCCAACTAGTGAAGACGAAGAGCATTGCTTGAAGCAAATGGTAGAATTATCCTATCGTATTGGATGATGCAGATGTTCATCGAAACAGCCATGGAAGTATCGGAAAAAGAATGAACCGCCATCATCATTGGAGAAGACATTGATTTGCTTGTTCTCTTAATAGGACGAACTCAGTCACATCACCGACAAATGTTCTTAAAGAAAATTGGCAAAGGGGCTGTATCAACACTAATTTATTCGCCTAAAAGTCTCGACAAATATCGTCTTTGCAAAGAACATATTTTGTTTTTGCATGCCCTCACTGGATGCGACACTACATCGGCACTATTCAACAAAGGAAAACTTAAGGTTATGACAATGTTTGAGAAACATCCCGATTTGACTCACTCGGCTCAAATATTTCAAGCAGAAAACTGCCCGCCAGATACAGTATTTCAGAACGGAAAGCGTTTTCTGTTAGCTATGTATGGTGCTTCAAAAGATGAAATGAACCTTGACAAATTTAAATACACCCAATTCATTAAGGCTACACGACTTAATAGACCTGTTAAATTGTCATCCCTTCCACCTACCAGTGAAGCAGCTCGACAGCATATTTATCGGGTCTACTACCAAGTACAGATTTGGCTAGGGAAAAATCTACAACTCGAAAAATGGGCTTGGGATTTAAAAAACGACATATTACAGCCGAAAACAACACTGCTGCCACCTGCTCCAGACGAACTATTAAATACAATATTCTGTAATTGTAAAAAGGGGTGTGGTGTGCAGTGCGGGTGTAAAAAATTCGGGCACCATGCTCCAAAATTTGTGGTCAGTGTCACGGACAGGCATGCCTGAACCCGTCAACAGAGTTGCAAAACATCGAAGACTTCAGTGGCCTTGAGCCTGAAGAGGTTTTGCCAACAGACATAGAGCCAACAGATATAGAGGAAGCGTCTGACGAAGATAATGTGTTGATCGAGGTGCTAGTGAAACCCGACGAAGGCGAGGAGGAAGGCAAGGAAACATAAGACGTGGTGTGGAAAAGAATGTATTGTTTGTTATTAATTATTTATTATATATTTTTTATAAATAAACAAATTTTTAACGGTTTTAATAATGGGAATTTAATTTTCTAGTCTTTACAGATTAAGAAAAGTGCTTTTATAGTTATAGCTCTGCAGTATAATACAGTATTACCTATTACGAATGCGCGCTCCCGCTTTATCATGCAATATCTGGAAAACTGTTGGTCGTACAAAAAAATGTATATGAACAATTTTGTAGGGAATACTATTTTACGCAAGTTTTGTTATGAGTTCTTACGACGTCAGATGCACTGGAAGCGAGATTATCGCGAAAAACCGATTTTCATGACCTTCGACCTTCGATATCTCAAGACGCACAAGGGTAGGCATATGAGATTTTTTTGTGCTTGATTAGAACATGAAAACGAAGGTCTCTGCAAAAATTCAGCTTGTTCAGCCTCATTCCGCAGAGGAAGTTTTATTTCTCTCAACTTTCATGAATCTGCATCATATTATTCAGAAAATGCAATACTTATACTCGTAGGCGATTGAAGGAGTTGCGCCATGGACTAGACAATGTCCCCCCCAGATTTTCGAGGGTGCTGAATCGATTCCCCGGGTCAAACCATTTGTTCCGCCTCGGCAACCCCCTCAAATTGGTAAAAAAACACTCCCAAAGTCCCCTTTTCGTGTTGTTCCCTTGAGTAGAGCGGAAGGTCCCTCGAGGGATTTGACCTCAGCCACCCTATCCCAGGCTTCCAACCCTTGTAGGGGGTGGAAAATTGATATTTGTTTTTGTGAGAAAAAAAATTAATATTTTGTATGAGGCGTTTTTTGAGGAAGGTCGTAAGTGACGAGGATTGTGCAACCATCCCCAGGGGTTGTTTTCACTCATTAAGGGGGGTGGACATTTTTTTTCCAGCTATAATTGAAAAATAGCATAAAAATATATTTATTAAAGTATTCTTATATATATATATTGATTTTCCACCCCTTTGAAGGGTGAAAACAACCCCCGGGACCGGTTACACAACCCCGGCCACCTACCTCTTTCCTCAAAGAAGCCCTTCTTACAAAATATTTTACCCCAAAAAATATAATATTCTACCCCTTTGAAGGGTGAACACATCCCCCGGGGGTGGTTACACAACTCTGGTCACCTACAACCTTCATCAAGGAAACACCTCCTATAAAATATAAATTTTGTTCTCACAAAAACAAATATCAATTTGTCACCCCCTACAAGGGTTGGTAGCCTGGGGCAGGGGTGGCTGAGGTCAAATCCCTCGAGGGAACTCCCGTTCTACTCGAGGGAACAACAATTAGTCGAAAAACTGTGGAAAATAAACGGGTTTACGGAAAAGTGGAATTTAGGGGTAGTTTTTGGCCAATTTGAGGGGGTTGCCGAGGTGAAAAAATTGGTTTGACCACGGGAATCGATTCAGCACCCTCGAAAACGTAGGGGGGACATTGTCTAGTTCGAGGCGCAAACATTCGGTAATTTCGTCATAAATCCCGACTCTTTAAATGGACGACTATTAATCGAAACCCATAATTGTATTAGAAAATAGAAACATTTTAAATCTTAAAATCGCAAACAATACGTAAAACATCATTCGCCTCATGACGTTTGTCGTTCTCACTCTAAACACACTCTGATACGCTTCTCTCTCTGGCGGTGAGTAGAGGGCATATGCGCCAGCTGTGTATTTGACTGTGTAAATCGTTCAAAAACTTTAATCGAATTTTACGGCTCGCCGGTCACTTATAGAAAAAAAAAGTTAAGTAGCTTTTTTACACAGAATTTTTTTCTCTACAACTTTTGTCTAAAACTTTTTTTCGATTTTTTTTCCATTTTTGACATATCGCGATTTCAACCCTTAAATTTTCTTTTTACAACCCCTGCCCATCAATTTATACTTTTTGACTACAGACGCTTGATGTACATCTTAAACCTAACTTCTGGTAAAAAATTCAACCATGGAGTACGAATGGACATTTAAAAGTCCCCTTTATTGGACCACTATCTGATCATGTCATGAAGGTTTCATCTGGTTATACCTCAAAAATTTTTTGTACACAATTTTATATCGTTTTTGCTCCACTATTAGTGATGATCAAGTAATACATGCGGCCGTGAAGTAAAAGCGGTCAAAAAAATAAAAAGTGGCCTAAAAATGAGATTGACAAATAGTCGCGTTCATTACGCGGTAGCGCTAAGGCCACTAAGGCCTCTTCCCCATAGGGCGCCAAAAAATTCGAAAATGTTCGCATTCAGCGGACGTAACAGTTGTGTAACTGTAGCGCAAACGTACTCTGACGGATACACTATTTTCTCAACATGCTAAGTAGCGGTCACCATTTTTGGTAGCGCAAAGCATTTGTGCTATAAGTTGTGAGCGGTGAGCAGTTGCGAGGAAAATTTAAAAAATAAACAAATTAAATACCAACACAATTTATTATATCCACGATGGACAACTTCTGGAAGTTGAGGAGACTGATACTTTTGATAAAATAGCTTCTGCTTACATATATCTAACATAAAATACTGAAAGTCGTTTTACCAAAAGAATTCTAAAGTTCGGTAAAAAGGTATAACTTACCGCAATAGACTTTCTTAAAGTTGCAAAATTTCCAAATTTCAAATGATGAAAAATAAACAATATATTTTTACATTTGGCTACAGCACAAAAATTGTTATTTCAGAGAACGTTTCAACAGTTCCGTAACAGTAGCGGTAGCAGAGCGCTTTATGCTACGTCCGCTGAATGCAACCAATGATCGTGACGATCAGTTTCGAATCTTTTGGAGGGGATATACTGAGTACAAATGTGATAATTATAGCACGAGACCGCAAGCGTTCGGATCGCGCCCTGTGTGGAAGAGGTCTTAACTAAGCGATCACGTATAATTACGTCATTTGATCACAAGAAGTCAATGGCTGCGTTCATCACGATGAGCGATCAGGTAACCCTTACTGATCATGAACGGCATTTGCCCGACTGATCACATGCCTAACTACGCTTCTTGTTATCAAATGATGCAATAATATGTGATCGCTTGAGGTATGGTTTCTCTCACGTGATTTTTGGTCGCTGTTAGCTGCTGCGATTGAGCCGCGCGATTGACAGTGTGTCTACAGTGTTTTGTTTCAGGCGATTGGCGGTGCGCGTATATTAGAATTTGGTTTTAGTCTAGTGTTAATATCCGTAAAGGACTGACATGGGCCTTAAAAATCTTGCTGCGTTAATGACTTTAGAAGACGAAGCTGAAGATGAAATACTAGAAATGCTCCTACGATGAAGTCGAGGAGATGTTTATATCACGATCTGAAAAAGGCATTTACAATTTATTAATTGAGAGACATTTGCTTCACAGCGTAACAAAGTTTCGAGAATTTTTTCGATTAAACGTGAAACAGTTTGATTTCGTACTAAATATAATAGCAGAAAATACTTTCTGGAGAGATATTCCCTCATGATATAAGACTTCCAAATTCACAGAAGAGTCTGCCTTATATCATTCTTGGAGATGAAGCATTTCGTCAGCATAGGCATATTATGAAGCCATTTGCTAAAAAACTACGACAGGAAAAAAGAGAAACCATCTTTAATTATAGATTAAGTCGCGCTCGTCTTCTGAAAATGCTTTTGGACTGTTATGCCAAGTTTTTCGAGTTTTTTATAGTCAGATAGCCGTTAACCCAGAAACATGTGATGACTTGATAATAGCAGCTTGCTGTTTACACAATTTATTAAGGGATGGCTATTTGGAAAAAAATGGAAGACCACATTATCTTTATGACCCCACTGTCGATGTCCCAAAGGTTTATCCTTTAAGAAGCTGGAGGATACGCTAATAATATCAGTTTTATTGTTAGGCATGGTTTCACAGACTTTGTTAATAATGAACGGACAGTGCAGTGGCAAGATGCACGTATATCTTTTATTTCTCGAAGATGTTACTTAAATCATATGATGTATTGTTTAATTAGCTAATGGGAAATGTATTTATAATAAATATATTATTATTTATAATATGTTTTTTTTGTTACATTTGGCTAAATTGAAATAATACTTGAATAAAATATATATTTCTAATGATGTCTACTTACCATTTCTTCTCACTTTTTTGGCAATCCGGGACCCAATGTTAGACTTTATATGAGAATCCTTGTAGTCCTTATCTTCATGGTCATAAATAACTTTAAATTCGCGAAGACTTTCAAGCAGAAAATCATCTTCTTCTGTTGTAAATTTTGCTGAGCGCTTGGGTCGCCAGTTGGTTGCCGTCAGCCCTTTGGGACGCTGCGACTGATCCAGTCGGAGCGGTCAGTCGCAGTCGCCAACGACAACCGAAAATCTCGTGAGAGAAACCATAACTTTAGTTAGCACTACCGCGTGATGAACGCGACCAATGAGGTCAGTGCAAGAAGCGTAGTTTAAGCACTGAACTCTATTACAGTGTAATAGAGTTCAGTGAGCTTAAGCACGTGATCTGTGAGCGCTACCTGATCGCTTACCGTGATGAACGCAACCAATGAGTACAAAGAGATAATACTTTTTAGTAATGCTAGATCCGATAAACGTCATGTTTGTGACAGGTGCCTAAATATGTTATTTGTTTGGTAGGCAGTAGATTTTACATATTTTAAACACAGAGATAGCTCATCTGTGAGTAGAACCACTGATAATTCATGTGGGAAGTGACTTCTTCTTCGTCTGAATCAGAAATGGACTAACGCTGAATGACAATATTGTCAATATTGGTTAAGCAATATTCGACAAATATTAAAAAATCATATCATATAATATTTTATTCCAATATAAATTATTATTTGAAATCATATGTTTGCCCAATATTTAATTAAAATGTATCCTAATGCCCAAAAATGGTAAAGCTATCATAAAGTATATTGAATAATGATTATTATTTTAAAAACCTTACTAACAAAATCTAGAAGTGATTGTAGTAAAACTCCCAGCTGGAATATTTAACCTGTGTATGGTAGGTACAGCTACATCATCTGTAAATTACTAAAGGCATTTTGGGCCTTTATTACCGCAGTGAATTTCTCTTTGTCGTTATTGAATTATATTGCCTGGAGACCCTAAGTCTGAAATTGTACAAGTATATTGCAAGGAGAGCCATCTACTGCAACTTATTGCAATCAGCTTAGGTGCAGCATGAGTTTAACAATATAACCTCAATATGAATATCTCGATATTTTAAAATTAATATTTGTCATTATCAGTCGATGTTTGTTATGCAATATTGCTAAAAAGTTCAATAACAACGTAGGTAATAACATATACACTTTCCAATATTGGAAAATCAATATTTATTGGTATTAGAAATATAATTTTACGGATAGTTGACAAATATGAGTTAAATATGAGTTTTCCAATATTTTAGGATCAATATTTATCTGTATCAACCGATATTTTTTGTGCAATATTATTAAAAAATGTAATAACAATATAACGCGAATATAGACTTTTCAATGTTGTAAAATTAATATTAATTTATATTTATCAATATTGTCTGCGTACCTATATCTGGATTGGAATGTGTTAAAACAATATACTGCATAGGCGCACCGATCTTTCAATACCAGTGTTTATTAATATTGGTTCAATATATTTTTGTTACAATTTCAATGTATCTATATTGATCCAATATTGAACCACGGTCCGGCCAATATTATGTTCTACGTTGGTATATAAAATAAATGTATATAAATTGTTTCACTCTATATCAATTAAATCTATCACGACATTTACTATATAGAAAAATTATGTAAGTATAACCATGTATATTTGTTTTTTGTTATAAATAATAAAGAATTTTATATTTTTTAATATTTGTTTAAAAGACGAAATTTGTCGATTTGAATTAAATGATTCATCAGAACGGGCTGAAATTTTGGGAACAGGCTTATTTTGTGATTTTTTTTACATATCAAAAGTCCCCACCCATAGACGCAGGTGGAGGGGCGGGGGGAGAAAATAGTTTTAAAAAATCAGGTTTTTCTCAAAAAAAACTCGGAAAGTATCAATTTTACCGTAAAATACGTACACATGAAAATTATAGATAATAAAAATCCGCGCAATTTCGTTTTCGTTTTTTAACTTCGTACGACCTATTGGAGCCGAGATAGATTTTTGAAATTTTGACAGTTTTGCGACGCAAATGAAAGTTGTAGAAAATTCGATTACGAACAATTTCCTTTTATTTTTCGTTTCCATTCGATCAATACTGAGAGATATGAATTTTTAAACATCTTTATAGCGCGCTATCAGAACACTTCTTGTTAAAATCGATAAAAACTCGAAAACGATAGATCGTACGCATATAGTGTATCTAATGAAAGTTAAATAGAATCAAATTTTGAATATGATGGTGTACGCACAAAATCATTTTGATAACGAGTGAATGCAGATTAACGGGAAAAACATTAAATTACCTGTAAAATGAGCTCCAAGTGACCATCATGAATGGTTCATAAGTTACAGCTGTTTAAAGATATGAGCAAAAATTTATTTTTTTATTATAAATTAGGATTTTCTTGCAAGTACTGTGGATAACATTTTTTAAAAAACATGGGCCCAGTATAAAACGACTCAGAAATGCTCACAGAATAACTTCTGGTACTTCAAAAAGTGAAAAAATATTATTAAATGTACTTTTTTGTACTTCAAACGTGACGAAAGTTGCCTGTTTGCTAAAAATTAAAAATTTTCATTTCCAATCGACAGTTCCTTGTCGCTAATTATTGAAAATCATAGACGAAAAGTGTTTTTTGTAGAAAATTTTGTAGTTTTTATTTTTAGGTATTATGAAATTTTGTCGTAAAGTCTAAAGAAACGATGATATATACAAAAAAGGAATTAAAAAATAATATTGGTTCAATTTCTCTGAACAAAAACAGCTTTCATCAAGGGCCTTTTTTTAAGAAAATATACCTTGCGAACGATTTATGGTATTGCATTACTTTCATATGTATATAAACTAATAAAAATAGGTCAAAACCAATTTAAAAAAAATTGTAATGCACAGTTCTTGCAGGAATATCTTAATTTATAATAAAAAAGAAATTTTTGCTCATAGCTTTAAACAGCTGTAACTCATGAACCATTCATCGTATGAATGTCACTTGGAACTCATTTTACAATAGCTATTTGTCAAAATGCACTTGAAAATGGCAATTTCTCATGTTCTTCCCTTTAATCTCCACTCGTTATCGAAACGATTTTGTACATACACCAACATATTCAATATTTGATCTATCTATCGATCTATTGTTTTCGAGTTTTTATCATGAAACAAGTGTTTTGATAACGCGCTATAAAGATGTTTAAAAATTCATATCACTGCCAATACTGATCAAATGAAAATAAAAAATAAAAGGAAATTGTTCGTAATCGAATTCTCTACAACTTTCATTTGAAATATTTTGCGATCCGAATGAGATTTTAGCGAAGAACGCGCGGTTCCGTTGCGTCTCAAAACTATCAAAATTTCAAAAGAATCTATCTCGGCTCCAATAGGTCCTACGAAGTTAAAAAAAAACGAAATTGCGCGGATTTTTTTATTACCTATAATTTTCATGTGTACATATTTTACAGTAAAATTGATGTTTTCCGAGTTTTTTGCGAAAAAACGATTTTTTACCTATTTTCTACCCTTCCCTCTCCTCCGCCAGCATCTACGAGTGGGAACTTTTGATATGTTAAAAAGAATCACAAAATAAGTTTGTTCCCAAAATTTCAGCCCGCTTTGAATTATTCCATTCAAATTTTCCCATTTTATTGGGCTAATCAAGGTTTGAAGTTTCGAATATGAATTTTATTTCAATTTTACCGACCGTTTTCTACATTTAGTTATGAAATGATCTTTTTATGATAAAAATAGCATTCAACGATTTTCTTACTGGTACTATATTAATTATTAGAATTGTTCAGACCGTTGAATTTCGAACTACCTACGTTGACAATTGCAAATGCAGAGGCCATATCTGGCCTTCTGACTTAATCTTTGTTCTGCTTTGAGTAAATTTTAGAGTTTAGACCATTATATGTGCCGTTACGCTCTCTACTTCGTATACCTTCCAATATGCTAAACACATTCCAACAAGACGAAGCATACGATATTGGTTGTTTCATTTGCATCAAAAATGTATTTGTGCCGCGTTTGTGTCCAATTTAAAATACACGGTACAGCACAGTCAGGACATAATGAACCCTCATACTAATTTTGTTAAAATAGGCACTCCATAGAAAATAGATATTAGAGAGTTTTTGCCCACTAACGCTATACCTTCGTTACCGTTAACGTAGAAGAACGGAGATAATTGCGCATATGCACAAATAGCGTTCACCTTATTCTAATTGCGTGTCCCCTTATTTCGCTTCGGATAAAGGACGTTCGGTCACAGTAGAGAATAGACCAGTACTCCCACTCGACCGGAACAGTGGGATAAGATTTTCAGTGCGCAAGCATGCTCCTGGGCTTAAATTATCTGATGCGCAGTGGACAGCAGTAATGTTATTGGGTTGATGTTTGTTGTTTACTCGAGTAGTGTACATGCAAATGCGCGTGGGATGGAAATAGTGGATGCGCAGTGGAATAAAAAAAAATAAAACCGATTATAACAAACATCAAAGGGACCGCCGAGGAGTGAAATTACTGGTCTATTCTCTACTGTGGTTCGGTTACCCATCTTAAATGGACCGTAACGCTTCTGATTGGTCAGAAATCCTAGTATAATTGTTTTTAGATTTGTGGTAGTTATGCGGTGGTCGTGTTAAAGAACACGGTAAAACCCTCGGTATACTTTTCGACGTTGTAACAAAATCCGACTTAGGAAATATTTCGTATGAAAAGCGTGCTTCACGTAAAAATATCGTGGAAGAGGTTTTTTATATTTGTCATCATATTTTCGCTCTACGGAGCGATTTTTATGCAAAATTTTCAATAACTCCTCAAGGAGCGTCATTTTAGAAGGTGTAGTAAATGTCGCTGCACAGGGACGTAATGTCGCCCCGACACCAAAATTTTATAAACTATAACAAAATTTGACTTTAACTTCCGAATTTTCAAAATTAAAAACCCTTTTACGAATCCACGTTGTCAAGCACTACAACTCATACGAGGTCTTGAATATGAGGACAAGTTAATCCAGCGTCTATCCAAAGTATATCGTGAGTTTTAGCGAAAATAGCCCTTAGCGACATGGGACCCCCATCGTTTCCTAGCAGTCGATTTTGACGGGAATATGATGAGTTTTAACGGGGTTTGCCCTAAACCGGTTCCTCAGTGATTCGGTGTCAGAAAAGTATCTTTACCATGTACTCATATGTGCATGGGAACCGCCTTGCCTGAACGTATAAAATTGTAATTGCAGAATACAATTCGAAGTAGTAGCGCTTCAAGCATTTTCAAGCTCTGAGGAGCGACCAAAATTGATATTGAAATACAAATACGTGAATAAGATAGGCAAGCAAAAGCCCACCAAATTTCAGAAACATTGAACTTTTCTTGAACCTTTTTGTGTAATCGTTAGCTCACAAAACTGCATTTTGGATGGTAGTTGGTACATTATGAATCGTTCCGTTCGTCACCATGTGTTGCACACGGGCCAGACTAGTGTTTGTTAAACATATTTCTTAAAAGTTGTTGTAAAACCATAAATTTTTGAAGAATCAATATATATTTTTGAACTTTATATTGCCTTTTAATTGTGTTTTCTAACAAAATTTACTTTCAGGTATAATTTTAAGAAAGTGTGGTATATCCAGTGTTAGGTTTATAGTGTTACGACGTCCAATAGATACCATTATTAGAGCAGCAGTTAAGCAAAAACGAACAGTAAGTATAATTTTTCATATTATTCTCCGTCTAAAACAGTCTTGAACCCTAATTTTTGTGAACGTTAACATTTACTTTTGAAATATATTAAAAGTCCTTCACACCCCAAAAGATGAATCGTTCACAGTCGCACTGGTCACGTAGTTTAGTTTTGTTCTTACTAATGGTTGTTTGATGTTGAAAGTCAGACCCGACATACTTAGTAGATCTCAACAGGGGCTGCACTAGATGGTGGGCGGCCACCCAGAGCGCCAGAATTATAAAGGCGGCATTTTCGGCGTAGCAATACGAATATTTTAAGAATCGCAAATTGTCAAGACAAAAGTGAATGTCACTGGAGGGGTAATTTCAAAACCTCATGAGCCGCAAAATGCAGAGCTTATTATGCGGTATAAGTATATTGCTTATAGGGAGGGGGAGCGGCAAAATGTCATTTCGCCCAGGGCGGCAAAAGAGCTAGAGCGGCTCCTGGATCTCAAGAAAGTGGGTTGTCGAGGAGGATTTGCGCCTGTATCAGCGCATATTCCACCTCGTTCTCCAAATTTTCAACTAAATTTAACATACCTTCCATAGCTGCGGAAAATTTGCTTTAAATTATGGTTGTTTGTATTGTTCAAAAATGTGTTATATGAATACCCAATTTTACAGATTATAGAAATCGAACTGTTAATTGTCATTTTACACACCAAAGTCTATCAAATAGCGTCTACCGTTCGGAACTCGTGCAAAAGCTCTTAATACAACAACCCCCTTATTTTGTTGACCGTATTTGGTCACGTGAGATTTAAGGTTAACGTGGGTGGTATTAAAGGACTTGACAAAAACTCCCTATTATAAATTAATTTACTATTAGAGGGTTATTGGAAATTTTAAATACTGTCACGCAGTGTTAAGGGGCTACCTTATTTTATTAGTGCATCGTCCTTATTTCATCAAAGAAATGTTAGTTATTGGAACACCTTCGTTTTTCATGTCGTTATTTCTCTGCATTTATGACGTTTGCGCACTACATTCCCTAGGTCTAACCTCACAAATATAATAAATAAATCATTCGATACATTTTTATTATTTATTTCTATACTTTGTGCTCTGGTGGAATCTGGTGTTTGTGTATTGTTGTTTATTTAAAGCAGTTGTTGCTCATTCAAAGCAGTAAACAAGCCATCAAATGTCAAAGTTGCTAAATGTCAAAATACGGCAAACTTAACGCATTGCAGTCAAAGAATTCTTTGATTGCAGTATTCCTTCACAAATAAGGACAAGCACTATCCTTAAGGCCCCCATACAACTGCGAACAAATTGCGCAACAGAGGCTGTTGTGCAAACAGCTATATAGTGTATGGTGTTGTTTGACGTGCTGCGCAACTAATTGCAGAAATTCAAAATTGTTTGAAATTAATTGCACAACGAGCGGTGTTGCTCAACTATTGCATGATGTATGGGCTTTGTGCGATGCATTATGCAATATCTACAGTTTCTTTTCACGCGCATTAAAAGAAGATATTATAAATAACAGAATTTTTGAGTGAATTTATTAATTTATACCGTGCCGGAAGTGGGAAGTATGGAAGGTAAAGAGCGATGTATACAATAGAAATTTGAAGAATTTGGCTTATAAAAAACTAATTGTTGCGTTTATAGCTAAACAGACTGCAACAGCGGACTAACCGTCGACAGGGCCCTGGGCTATAAACTTCTTTTGCGCCCCTCCCATCTCAAAGAATCTCATTCTTAAGGAAAATAAAATACGTACAAGTATAACTTTTTATTCGCAAATACAAAAGTCAATAAAACGATGCTTTCGACGAGGACCGTGGGAGACAAAATAAAAATGTTGCTATTGCATATATCGGGTGTCGACGAGGTCTGAGATCACTAGCGCCCCGCCCCACTTTCAGTCATAATCACGTTCGGTTTTTTAGTCCGTTTTCAGCCCCTTAGACCGCCAATGCAGACTAAATACGTCGTCAGACGGCATATTTTTCTGAAGGTACATAACAAAAGGAACTGGAGTGCATAAAATTGCGTATAGTGTATGGGGGACTTTGTTTGCACAGCAACGACAGTTTGCACAATTTGTTCGCAGGTGTATGAGGGCTTTTAATAAGGGATCATTTATTTGTGGATCAAACTGCGCAGCCGTAGACGTCAAAATAACACTGATTTTAATACTGCTTATCCTTATTGCGCGTCCAATAACTCTCTTTTTAATTTGAGGTTTATTTATTCACAATTTATTTGAATTTACTCGCTAAGAGAAAAAGTAATTCTTTCATAAAAAGTTTTACTTATTCTGAAAAGTGCTTAGCCATAATCAGAATATCGGTATAATGTGCAACCATTAGTCACATTTTACAAGTTTACCAAATTACAACTTAAGTTCAGTCACAAAATGCAAAAAAATATATTGCCAACTCTCAAACAACGATTTCTGAAAGTAAAGTTGGGTTTTGACGAGCTTATCACAACTATAGTAAATGGTAAGGCGTAAAATAAATGGCTATGTATGTAAAAAAAGTAGATTTGTTATTATACTATAGAGTTAGTTGTGGTAAGCTCGCCAAAACTTAACTCCGCGGCAGGATTCTAAAATGTGTGACAAATAATATTTTTAATGATGATGTTAAAACTTTATTTATTATTCACCACCGTTACGAACATTTTGGAAATTAGCAGCACTATATATTGATGAGCGACTTTTGTCTACAGGGACAAAAACCAGTATAACATCCAACTTGAGATTTGAGCTCCCATTGTTATATTTTAAATCTTTACAACATTTTTTAGAAAATTCTTTGGGCAAGTGTGGTCTATAATGTGTCGAGGTCCCACAACATCAGCCTGGTAGATCTATTCGTAAATCCGAGAAACTGCTTTTTTCACTGGTAACGCCGAATTACCCAGTCTAGTCATAAATACACCTACCTTGAATTACTATACCTACAGGAATTGTGACAAAAATAGTTATGAAAAACTTCACTTGTAATTAATGTTGCACCAAAAATGAAATATATAAATATTATAGGTATTATTTGTTAATTATCTTTGGTTACACGACACCTATATCTTATATGCAATTCACAATATTTCTCTAGATTTCAAAATGTCCTTGCCCGTTGCATTATTTCTTCCCTTTACCGTTACGACACTGGTGGATTGGCTCAACACGTGGAAGTCTTCAATGCCCCCTATGATCGAGTAAAACACTACACTACGTCCTTGTTTGCTTGTTTCCTGTCATACTTCATACTTCCCATATTTGCAATATAGGTTGTGTTTTTTTGAAGTTTAGTTAATCAGGCGATTGATATCATTAAAAGGGACGAAATGTCTTCTTCAGAAATTCTAAATTCTAGTGATAATGAAAATCTGTGTGTCGTTTGCTTTAAGAATGTAGAAATATATTCGATCGGAGTGTGTGATCATCCTGTCTGTTTTGAATGTTCTACTAGAATGAGGGTTCTGTGTCGCCAAAATGAATGCCCAATATGCAGACAAGATATACCCAAGGTAAAATAAGCATATGTGCCTGCAATAAATTTCTAGACTTTCGGGAAAAAATTGTTAGAAACACGCTATTTTTAGATTCGCATTTCGTAGCCATAATATATCTTATATAATTATAGAAAACACCTGTCTATTTAATTTTTTTGAGACATTCTAATTACCTATATGGAAAGTTATAAGAAAGTTAGGGTGATCGCAATTTTTTTCTATAATATTTTATGTATACAATCTAAATGTTTGTTAAATTTTTTCAGGGATTGTAGAAAACTAGTCTGAAATTAGTTTTGGCTATGTATGAACTATTTGTAAAAGGAAATTTTTTAGTATTAATAATCAAACAATAAGACCTGAGTTATTATTTATTTGGTAATTCTGCAGTTTATCCACTTCTCGATTTTTGAGTTTTTTTGTGGATACATTAATTAGAGAGTTATATGAAGCTGAAGTATTTGTGACTAATGAAACGTTCCACAAATGTTTAATAATCGAAGAAAGTGGAGTGAATAGGCATCTAGGATGTGAAAATACGACATTTTTAGATCATTTTGAAACGATTAGCATTGAAAAAGTCATTTTAGGGCAAAGGCAAATAAAAGTCATGGTATTTGATTGTTTGTTACTGCGATTCATTGATTTCATTGAGTCCCGCCGTACCCCAATAAACTTTCAAATTTGTCATGATGCTTATTTTCCATTGCCCTGAAATGATTGTTTAAATGCTTTTCATGTGAGTGACCTGAAATTCTCTTATTTTTACTCCTTTTTGGGTCCTTTACGTATTGGTCATTGCAAACCAAAAAAGTTAGGTTAGGTTAGATGTAAACGTCGTATTTTCACTCATTTTTATTCACACAGCACCCCTATTCTCTCCACTTTCGCGTCAATTTCCTCGATTATTAGGCATTTGCGCAATGTTTCATTAGTCACAAACACTTCATATAACTTTCTTATTAATGTATTCACAAAAAAAACTCAAAAATCGAGAAGTGGACAAACTGTAAAATGACCATTTATTTTATTAGCTTTTATGTGTATGATTTGTTGCACGTTTATATTAAGGGAAGGTTATAGAGATAAAAGTCAACTCCAGTTCAGCCTGAGCTTCAAAATCTTTGACGATCATTGTTATAATTATTGTAACGTTGGATTTTGAACCTAATTTAACGTTGAACCACGTTTGTATAACAGGTCCTAATAGATAAGTAAAATTTCTCAGTATAATATAAGTAGGTAACTAGATTTTCTGTCTTTTTTGTTTACTTTTAGGTCATCTTCACTAGAAACATCGAACCTTTTTCCACTCTCTTCCCACAGTTTGAGAGGTCCAATCTGCAGGATCGTAGGTTTGGTCTCTATTTCTGTACTTCTGATATTCAAAGAGCCTACAATAAAATACTCGAACATCGTTGCCAAGTGTGCGAGGAATCAGAGAGAAAGTGGCCATTCAAAACTTTTCAGCAGCTCAAGGATCACATGAGGAGAGAACATGAGTTATTTTATTGCGATATTTGTGTTGAAAACCTGAAAATTTTTAGTTTTGAGAGGCGTCATTACACTCGTCAGGAATTGGGACATCACAGGAGGAAAGGTGATCCCGATAATACTTCTCATAGGTTAGTATGCAAATACATAAATGTCTAATATGTACAATCTAATATAGACCCTTGTAGAGGTCATCCATTATGTGAATTTTGTGATGCTCGCTATATGGACAGCGACGAGCTCTTTCGCCATCTACGTAGGAATCATCTGTTCTGTCACTTCTGTGATGCCGATGGTAAACACCAATACTATAATGACATGGAAAATTTGAGGAGGCATTTTCGGGAAGAACATTATCTGTGTGAAGAAGGGGAGTGTAAATCTTCACCGCTGACTGCTGTTTTTAGGACTGATATCGATTTAAAAGGTAAATTGCACGTCAAGTTTTTGCTGGCTAGTTTGCAGCTTTATACACAACTATACTAAAACCGTTAGAGGAGGATAGTGATGGCGTTGATGGGCAGGCTATTGTATGAATGTTTCAGACTGCTAAAAATATTTACATTTACAGACAGAAAACGAGATATCTGTGTAGAGGAAAGTATTGTGGATAGGTTACCTACATATCCTAAAAAATATCGCAGAGCAAACGTATCCTTATCGCCGGAGAGTTCGCTTGGCAGTAGATAATGTAAAAATTTTATGGGTGTATGGTATCGATGAGAATCTTAAATAGAGAAGTGGCCTAGTGAAGCTCAATAAAAAGCTTTCAAGCGCTGTTTATGCTTTGTTGTCAGGAAAAATATCGGGTTCAAAACATCTACAATGGTATATTATAATAATTTATTGGTGTTCCTATACAGTATAATGTATTTACCTAGGTCAGTGCATAGTCAAAACTTACAAGTTTAATCATAATATAAAAAAAATGGCAGATGACAAACAGTGTTTTTAAGACAGACAAATAGACACGATATATATGTATATATATATATTCCTTTGTTCAGAAATCAGATCAGAGCAATATTACAATTTAAATATTCATCATAGTTATAAAATGTGTTTTCAGTGAGAAATGTTTTCATCCTATGCTTGAAAAAGTTTAGTTGGTAATTTACTGATAGATGTAGGTAATTTGTTGTAAGATTTTATAGCTCAATAGTTCGGTCCATTCTGAACCTTTTTTAAGAGACAGTATTTTACAGCTAAATTTTCTTTTCCTCTGGTATCATGGCCGTGAATATCCTGACTTACTTCATAAGTATGATATTTTTTTTTAATATGCAATAATTCCCTAAAATATAAATTGATGGAAATGTTAATATTTCATTAATACTCCAGAGCATTTTACAATACAGTATTGAATTTTGGAGAGATTCTACTGGGCTTCATTTAGGATTAACGCGTCATTTAAGACCAACTGACCCATGTAGAGGATATTTTAAAAACCTTCAAATAATGATCTTGGCTAATCTTTATATTTTTCGCTTTTTTAGAAGTATCAGAATAAGACCAAATGATGGAAGGCATAAACATTAATAATCATTATCATAATACGAATTCTAATTTCACAAAAAATTATAAAAAGTTGTCCATTTTCTATATTGACATTCAGTGCTTACACAATAAATTGCTGGAACGTAATCATTCTCTATCAGAACAAGAATATGATGTTCTTTGTTTTACTGAAACTTGGTGTTACGAAGAACAAATTAAACAAATTGCTTTAGATAACTACATTTTAGCAGGTTAATACACAAGATCAAATCATATTCATAGGGGTGTAGCTATTTTTGTAAAAAAAATGGCCTTGCACATAAGTCTTTTCAATGGGCTGACATTTGTCAAGATATAAATTTTGAAATATGTGCGATTGAATTATGTAAGTATAAGTTGATTATAAGTTGTTGTCATCGATCTCCTGCAGGTGACCTGGAATTTTTCAATGATAGCTTGACAGCATTCTTGGATAAAATACCTCTACACAAAAAAATTATTTTCTGTGCAGATTTCAATGTTGATTTCTCCAAAGAATCTTTAAATTCCAAAGCTTTGAAAAATGTATTTCTTTCTCTTGATATGCATGAAGGTATAAGTGATTTCATGAAGATTACAGATGCATTGGCAACAAGAATAGATAATATTTTTTTCAAAATAGACAGTTTTTACTATGAAACAGAAGTATACAATCCGGGTTTATCTAATCATGAATGTTTGAGTTTTTCCTACTGTGAAGCTACCACTATAGAATCAAATCACGAACTTCAAACTTACAGATTGATCAATAATACAACTAAAGAAAATTATAAATTGTCAATTTTTTAAAATTAGAGATGTTATGAAATTTTAATTCATCATATTACACAATCTTTCAATACATCTTTCCCTCTCAAACAAAGCAACAAAAGACAGGCAAAGATCAAGTATAGGTAGTGATAGATAGATAATAGATAGAGATCAAATTAAAACAATGAAAAACAACCTTATAATGCTGCATGATTTCAGTAACTTTAATAGTAGCTTTAAAGGAATATATAACAGACTAAAAGAAGAATACAAATCGACTCTAAAAGCAACTTTATAAAGCATAACGTGGATCATATCGCAAATGCTTTCAACAAACAAAAGGTCACATGGTCTATTATAAATCAAGATAATACCAACTACGTGCCTCTAGATATTTCTGTAGAGGATTTAAATACATTTTTTTGTTAATATCTTAACTGTAATTTTAAATAATCTTAAACAAGACAACTTAGAGCATTTAAACAACCTACGATATTATCGGGTTTCTTTTTCTTTTTACCTCGAACCAGTTTCAGAGCTTCAAACCAGTAATCTAATTGATAATGTAAGTACATCTACATATAAAGATTATTATGACATTAATAGTGGAATGATTAATTAAACTTGCCAAAGCAGAACTATTATCACAGATCGCACATATCATCAATATATGTTTTGAAAAAGAAATCTATCCTGATTGCCTTAAAATCTCAAAGGTCATTCCCATCTTCAAAAGAGGAGATAAAAATCTTGAAAACACTTACAGACGAATCTCAATAGTCCCTATACTGTCAAAATTGTTAGAATTGGCATATAAGGTAAGGTTAATGAACTATTTAGAAAATATGAATTTACTCAACTGTAATCAATATAGTTATAGAGCGGGCAAATCTACCATTAAAGCCTTAACTAACATAATTACTTTTATTACTGATGAATTTGAAAATGGAAATATGACCTCAACATCCATCTTATTATTCTTATTTAGACCTATCCAAAACTTTCGACTGTGCTTCTTCTGATGTACTAGTAATAAAAGTAGAATGCTATATCATTAGAGGACCCACTCTATCCTTAATTGAAAGTTACCTGGATATCAGTGTGTTTTCTACGGTACTAATAACTCCTCACTAAGACCTCTCAAACGTGGAGTTCCCCAGGGATCCATCTTGGGACCCGTATTTTAAAGGTTCCCACAAATTTAATGAATTGCCGGAATCTATAAAAAATTCTATAATTTTAAATGCTTTCAAAAGCAAATTAAAAGAATTTATTAAGAGTAGCTAGAATATAATTAAATAGAAAATAAACACTGCTAATCATGTAACTTTTAAAATACTTATTATATTTAGGTTATAAGCATTTATATATTTTAACATTTGTTTTTGTATTTAATATTATTCTATATTAGGTTTCCTAATTCTAATAAAGATCTATCTATATATTATTCATACTATATATTAATGACATATATGATGATGATACTACCCTGCTATCATCTGGTAAAAACCTAGAACTTTTCAGAATAACAGCGGAAAAAATGCAGAGTCAAGCTAAGGATTATTAATAATATCAAATTAAAGTTAAATCAGCATTATCGAACACTTATTTTTACCTTAAATACACGAGTCTTGATTGAAAATATTAATCCAATTAAATGCTTAGGTCTAACACTGTACAGAAATCACGAATGTTGTCGTTTACGTCATCAATTTATGTACTTATCAGCGACGTGCGGTTTTTCTATCTTTGCAAATACAAAGTGCATGGGATGTGAATAACAGAAAATCACGTTTGCTGAGGCTACGACAGAATTTCCAAGCGTAACGATTCATTTTATAAATGAATATTACAAGCATTAGTCATAGCCACAACCAGTTGAGCATTCTGTCAGTTCTCTGTTAACTCAATAGCGTGGGGTAGATAAAAGACTGAATGCAGGAGCCAGAGACATGGTGGTGAAATTAATCTAGTGTTTTAATCAGGAAAAACGCAACGGATGTTCCCTTTTACCTTTGCGGGAAATCCATGAGGTAAATCGTAAAATTAAATGCAGCAATGAATGTTAAAATTCGTTGTATCCCATGCTATTATTGTCCAGATATTTTCATCATAAAATACTTGTCTTTTGCATATATTGGTACACCCATGCGTGTCATTCTGTGTGACCTTGGGATGATTTGATTCGGAAATTAAAGGATGATGACGTGAACGACAACATTCATGATTGAATTATATCTTGGTAAGCCCACATACAGAGTCTATCCAAAAAACTGTCAAGTTCTATCTATCTATTAAAAACTCTTATGGACCTGTCGATAAAAGTACAATTCTTATGGCATATCATGCTCCTTTCATAGTGTAATTTGTTACAGCATTATACTCTTGGGGGGGGTTGATTAATCTCCTCATGCGTCTAAAATACTAACGTTTCAGAAACATGCAATTAGAACAATCAATTTGGGGAATACTTACATCAACAAATCAGTACATATAGTCTCTTCAAATTAGTAAAAAAAATCGCTGTTTTATAGAAAATTTTCCCACAGTAGACATGTAAAAAATTAAGTATTAGGGTTGTTAAACATGATTTTCACCTCTCGCAGTTCCAAAAAAGGGTTGTGTTTGAGAAAGATGTACATATATATGAATTTTAGAGTTTTTTCGTCTTTTTCTCTATTTTCAGGTAAAACTGTGCGCATTTTGGTGAAAAATATCAAGAGAACAAAGTTGTAGTACATAAAATTTTCTACAAATCTAATACAATGTTGGCTTCTGAAGCCAACATTGTATTAGATACACGTTTTTTTTTAACATTGAAATATTCATTTAGATTGCAATCACTTTTAACCTTTGTAATGCGTTAATCAATTGTGTTTTTTAATTCTGTTGTGTGCTGTTAAGTAATTTAAATTAATGAATACATATATATGCGTGGAAAATAATAATTTTTCATAATATAAAACATGGTTTTTACCTACACAAAATGGAGGATTATGATTAAATTTCTGAATTTTTGTAACTTCATGACAAGAATCTCAAGTTAATGTCCGTTAATGTCCTGAGGAAGGAAATAAACATTTCCGAAAGCTTGACAAATAACAAAGAGTTTTATTTAGTCTGGGCCTTTATTAGTTATAAACATTTTTTGACTGAAACCCATAAGATTCACTTTTTTCTATATATATATATATATATATATATATATATATATATATATATATATATATATATATATATATATGTTAGATAGTGGATTGTTTGAATAACTTTTTAAAAAGGAACTTTATTTATTACACTGGAGTCTACGTTGACTCTTTAGAAAAATACAATAATAATTTAGATGAGGTTTATTCGAAAGTGAGTATAAGACTGATTACAAAAAGGTTGTTGGTAATATTTATAATGTTTTGAGAACAAAGGAAACAGTGTTGCTAATTCAGCACAATCAGGATTACTTAGAATTGAAATACAATGCTCATGCAGCGTGAGCGGTTATTGAGAAGAGCTGTTACGCAGTATGTAATACGATATGTTTGAGAAGGTTAAGCCTGTCTCGATAATATTATATATCATAGTATATTTCTAATATAACAGCTTCCCCCTTATAAAAAAAGTTGGTGTTTTATGCAGCAACTTTTGAAATGAATATAAAATGTATATAAAAGGTAATGGTACAATTTGGAAAAATATAAAAGATACAAAAATGTTAAATTGTAAGGTTTAAAACACAGAATATAACCTTAGCGTCTAGAATATGAGATGCAAGCACAATAAGCTTGATTCATAAAATAAAATAACATAAAAATGTTAGAGTTAAAATATAGCTTTGGCAAGAAAGCGTAAAATACAAACATACTAGGTTTGAATTGCAAAATAGGATAAAATATTCCTAAGGTTAAAATATAGCTTTACTGTGAAAGCATAAAATATAAGCATGATGGGTTTGAATGAAAATGACGTAAAAATGTTAATAAAATTGAAATTAACAAATGATAGAAAAATAATGAAATATAATGATTAAACAAATGAAATAAAATTCACTGAAGAGTCCAGCACTGAAAGTCAGTAAAAAGGCACAAAACAGTTTGTCTTTATGTAAGTTCTATGTCTTCGGCTTCGTTGTCTTCTCTTCTTAAGGTAGGTCGTCTTCGTGAAGGAAATAGGTTAGCAAATGTCCTGTAGGGTTTGCTAGGCCTCGGTGGAGATGGGGGTGATGCAGAAACTTCGATGGCTAGTCTTCGTCTTTTTGTTCTGCACTTACAAAATAGGTACAGAAATAACAGTCCAATTATTAGCACAATGATAAAATAGGTGAACCAGGATATGTGTTTTGTTATAAAGGGTTCGTTGATCAAATCATCTAAATCTCTGGAGTATTGGTCCAACTTGTGTTTGGCAACTTCGAGGTCTTCCATATTGAGATTGTTTAATTTTAGTGGTTTAAGATTTGGAGCTCGGATTTTGTCTGGAATATGTTTACAACATTCAAATGGAATTTGGATTGGATGAGTGTCGTCTTTTACATCGGTTACTTCATTGGTGCTAGCTTGAATTTTTGTGATGCCTATGAAGGCGTAACAATTTGGTTGTAATTTTACTATTGAATTTTTGTAGATGACTTCAGTTTTTGAATTTCTTTCTGGACAGTTGATGGTTGTTTGTATAGGTTCTGCGTTAATAACTAACCATGTGTTTTCGTCTATTTTTTGGACGTTGTAGCCTTGGCTGATGATAAATGACGTCTGGCAGTTTTCTGGCAGAGTTTTGAGGTTCTTGAAGAGACGGGCTTCGCATATGGCATTGTTGTCAATAGGATATGCAAATAAATTTGGACATAATTTGGTGTTGAAATAAAGTGGTTTGCATTCTTCAAGGTTCGAGATAGGTATGTACATTAATGAATCATCATCTCTCGCGATATATTTTTGAGAAGTTGATAATACATGATATAAACCAGTTCTATTATCCAAAATAGGAATAGGGTATAATTGAAATACTGAATATGTTTGAGGGTCTATTAAAGGTATGTCTAACACAAATATTAGATCCGAATTTGTTTGAAAAGCTTTTAGTTCTATAATGTCTAAGTACTGTGCAACCTTTGATAGTTTGATTGGAAGCGGTAAATTGTTCCTTTGTAGGTTTTGCGAAATTTCCTGTAGAGAATTTACTAAGTCTTTTGGATTTATAATTGACGTGTGAATTATTTTAAGCCTCGCGAAAGTGATGGAATTTAGGATGTCATTTAGGTTATCCTCGATAAATAAATAACTTGCCATAAGTTGTTCGCAGATTTCGATAAATTTCAGTTTTGCATGGACGTTTTCTATGTCTTTAGTCATGTCTAAAATTGAGGTTTCGATTTCTTTAATATCCTTATTGAAAGTTTCTTCGTCAACTTGCAATTTTTGAATAGTTGCGTTGAAATTTTTGATTACTGAAGTTGTAACGGATATTTGGTTTTTAATTAGGTTTTCGAGTTGGTGTTCGTCATTATTCAATTTGTTGATACAATCAGAATAATACTGACCGTCTTCTGCGTCTAAATTTCCGGTTATTGATTTGAAAATCGTTCCGATGCCATTTAGTATTCCTCGTTTGTATCGTTTCGTGTCAAGGTAAATTTCGTCAAATTTTGATTGTATTGATTGGGAAATTTGCGTCAATAAGCTAAGGTGAGTTTTTACATCTCCTGAAAAGACGTTCATGTAATGATATGCTGGGTCGAGTGTGTTGTATAGTGTCTGTAAGATCTTGTCGTTTTTGTCGAAAGCTGTCTTAAAGGTAGATATGTTTTTGTGTACCAGTAAAGTCCATTTCTTGTGAGAAATCACAATGTCCGTGTCTTGGTGATAATATACTCCGATCGTATTGTTAATAGGTGTTATTTTAAATTGAGCAAGTGCTGATCCGATCAGCAGGAGAAACCTGAAAATAAATTTAATCTTCAGTATATGGTTTCATTCGATCAAAATTTACTTTGGTTGTTTGGTTTGTTTCGAGATTTAGTAATGTAGCGGAATTTTGAAAGATTTCTGTAATTTCAAAGGGACCGTTGAATTTATTTTGTAGTTTATTTTTTATTTGTGATTCTTTGACGTACACTTTGTCGCCAATATTATATGTGTGTCTATTTTCGGGAATGTTCTTGTCGAATCGAACTTTGGCTTTTTGTTTTTGTGCTTCTGTTCGACTTCGCGCAATTTTGTAATAATGGGATATTCGATTATTTAGGTCTCTAACGTATTTGGTGATCAGGTCTTTTTGGTTGTAAAGAGTTTCAGGTGGTCGGTTAGCTGTATGTCCGAAAATAAGCTCGTATGGCGTAAAGCCATGAGTTTTGTTTACCGAGTTATTGTAACATATCACCGCATAGGGTAATATAGTAAAGGGATGTTCGTTGGGATTTTCGGTTTTGTGTATTCTTATCATTTCTGCTAGGGTGGCATGGAATCGTTCGATAGATCCGTTGGATTGAGGATGTCCTACGCTTGAGTATGTTAGTTTTATGTCGTAAAGGGTGCAAAGGTCTTTTAATAAATTATTATCAAATTCACCGCCATAATCGCAATGAATTCTTAGTGGGGTACCATAATGCTGAAAATAAAGCAACAGGGTATTTACGACTGATTTTGCGCTCTTGTCTGGGACTGCGTAAGCTTGAGTAAATTTGGTTAACTCGTCGCGGATAGTTAATGCATAGTTTCGTGTGGGAAATTCGAATAGATCAATATTAACTCTCTCAAATGGAGTTTTAGGGGTTTCAGTAATCACTAAGGGATTGTTGAGGTTCTTGCGACAGACTTTTGTTCTTTGACATGTTTCACAATTTTTTATAAAATTTTCGACGTCTTTTGTTAAGCCTTGCCAATTATATTTATTTTTGATTCTACGTATCGTTTCATTTATTCCACGATGTAAATTATTTTTTCCGGTGTGATGCTGGTCGAGAATGATCGGACGTTGGTCTTCATCGGGAGTTCGTACTAAATTTTGACAAATAATTAGTTTTAAGTCTTTTTCTGCAAAAATAAATGATAGGATTTCGAGAATTGGAAAGTCTAAGTTATTTTCAACATGATAAGTTTTGGAAAGGTCTAATTTGTTTCGATGTTTGTACAGTGTTAGAAATAGGTGTTCTACCACAGACTCTGGGTCGAAGGGTAGAGCGATAATGTAATAGTTTCTTTGTCGGGTTGATTTACTGGAAACGATATTAATCGTGTTGTTATAAAACTCTGGGTTTTCCTCGAAAATATCTTCGATAATTTGATGGTGAAGATCTGTCAAGTTGTTTTGTTGGAAGAACGTTATGATATTTTTATTTTCTCGATCTAATAGTTGTTTATTTGTAATTTGAATTTTGGAATAATCTATTAGAGATTTGGTTTTGTAAAGTCGGGAAAATGTGTCAAATTCTCGGGCGATTTGTTCGTCGGTAATTTCGTCGTCATTGTCTGAAATTTCGTCTTCATCTGAGTCTTCGTTTGCGGCTAGAATTTTTGAATAAAATTTGGAACATTCTGAAAAGTGATTAATTTTTATTCTGGACAACGCGTCCGCGTTTTTATTGATCTTTCCGGGTTTGTATATTATTTCGTAATCGTATTCTTCGAGTTTTAAGCGCCAACGCGCTAGTCTACTACCTGGGTCTTTTATGGAAAATAACCAAGTGAGTGGTCGGTGGTCGGTGACGAGTTTGAACTTCCTTCCGAATAGATATGGCCTAAAATGCTTTACACTCCAGACCAAAGATAAAAGTTCACGCTCAATGGTTGAATACTTAGTTTCCGCGCCGCATAAAGTTCGAGATGCGTATGCGATTGGCAAATCTTTTCCTATACTTCCTTGTGAAAGTACAGAACCTATTGCAAATGCACTAGCGTCTGTAGTTAGGACAAAAGGTTCATCAAAGTTGGGGTAGATCAATATCGGAGTAGTTGTCAAAGTTTGTTTTAGGGTTTCGAATGAATTTGTACAGTCATTGTCGAAATTGAAAGGTATATCTTTTTGTAGCAACTTAGTTAAGGGTTTTGAAATTTTGGAGAAATTAGGAATGAAGCGTCTATAGTAGCCTGCTAGACCTAGAAAAGATTTAATTTCTTTCTGATTTTTGGGTTGAGGAAAGTTTAGAATTGCTTCGACTTTGGCAGGGTTTGGTTTTACACCATCCTTTGTAATAAGATGCCCTAAATAGGCGACTTCCTTGCGAAGGAATTCGCATTTGTCTGGCTGAATTTTGAGGTTGGCTTTTTGTAGACGTTTGAAGACTTCTGTTAGTCGAGAAATATGTTCATGGATAGTAGGGGAATAAATAATAATATCGTCCATGTAGACGAGACAGCGTTCATTTTGGATGCCTAATAGAATATTGTCCATGACCCTTTGGAAAGTGGATGGAGCATTTTTTAGACCGAATGGCATACGTACAAATTCGTAGTGGCCATTCTCTACCGTGAAAGCTGTTTTTTGGATGTCCTTAGGATCGATTTCAATTTGGTGGAAGCCAGAGGCCAAGTCTAGAGTCGTGAAATATTGACATCTGCCTAATTGGTCTAGAAGATCAGAAATGTTGGGCAAAGGATACTTATCACCTATCGTTACTTCGTTTAATTTTCGGTAGTCAACTACGACGCGCCATTTCTGTTTACCAGAAGCGTCTAGTTTTTTGGGGACTACCCAAACTGGGGAGGACCAGGGAGAAATTGAAGGCTGGATAATGCCTTGGTCGAGCATTTTCGAGACTTGTGATTTTACCTCTTGTTTATGAATTTGGGGGTAACGATAAGATTTAGTGAAAATTGGTTTAGAATCGTTAGTGTCTATTGAATGTTTGATTTCATTGGTAAATGTCAAGTTGTCACCTAAATAGAATATGTCTGAAAAGTCTAAACAGAGTTGAGTAATTAGTTCACTCTCCTCATCGTTCAAGTGATCTAAGCGTAATTGGTTTCTTATTTCGTAATTTCTGTCTATATATTGGGAATCCGGATTTTGAAGATTTACATTAAATATTGACCTAAATTTTTGGACGGGTTCAAGTTTAAGATTTGAAAATTTTATTGTTTTTGGAATCGCGTTAGCGTTTATTATCGTTGTCAAAAATTCACCATTGTTGTCTATTTTGACAATGGCGTTCGGTAAACGTACCTTTTCGTTTTCCTGGGCTATTAGTATAGCTTCGGTATTTTGTAAATCGCATTTAAGTTTAAAAATCTTTTCTGTGCGTGGTTCGATAGAAATTACATTTTGGTTTTTTGTTTCGTTTAAATTTTGATTTTTAATCGGGCTCCAGAGTGTAGTTAATATATTATCGGTAACTTGATACAATGGTACGGTTTTGAAATTAGTGATTAATTGTCTGTTTTTAATGTCTATTAAGCAATCGTAATGGTCCAAAAAGTCGGCACCTAAAAGTCCGTCAAATTCTATATCTAGATTATGAATGTAAACTTTGTATGGATCATTCGGATTGAAAGGTATGAGAGCAGATTCAGTGATATTAATTTTTTCGTCTGTTATACCTTGTATAATTACATTTTCGTGGGATCGACGTTTATAGTTTTCTGCCGTTTCGGGTTTGAATATAGAGATACCTGCGCCTGTGTCTATCAAGATTTTGAAACGTTTAGTGATGTCTTCTATGTAAAATAAATTTTTTGAGTTTACGATATTTAGTTTGTAGCGGGGTGTTTTTACATGAATTGGTTTTCCGGGAAGTTCAGGTTTGGGCCGAAACTGTCCTGGAGGTTTATCGCTTGGACTTGATGAGAAATTTGGTCTACCTCGTCCGTTTGTTGTGTTGGAGTATTCATGGAATACTCCGGGCCTGTGCAAAAATCCGGAGGATTAACAGTATAATCCTCGTATTGCTGAGAATTAGCAGTATAATTCTCAAATTGTCCATTTTGAAAATCGTAGTCATCGTTATTTTGAGATTGATAATCAGGAGAATAATTTACGGACTGATTTGCAGAGTAATCTTCGTATTGGTTTGGGTAATCTGAGTAATTATCATAAGGTTCTTGATTTAAGTGATGTGTTTTTTGTTGATTGAATCGATTAAAATTCGGGTTCGGTTGTATGGCAGAAGGTCTCTGCTGCTGGAAGTTAGGATTTGGCCTGATAGCTAAGGGCCTGTTTTGTTGTGGATAATTACGTTGTTGATTAGGCAAATTTTGGAAATTCTGTGGTCTAAAATTTGTTTGGTTAGGTAAACTCTGGAAGTGCTGTCTAGGAACTTGTGCCTGATTGGAATAGGCGTTTGGTGTGAAATTGGGGTGTGAAAATTGGTGGTTTTGCCTCGTGCGGCATTCGTTAAAGCTGTGTCCATTCCTTTTGCAGAATGTACAAAATGGTGGGAGATTTGGGCGTCTTTGCTGATTTTGAACGGGATTTTTGTTTAAAGTTCTATTTCAAAATTTTTGAGATTCGAAATACGATAATTGTAATTCTCGTTTGATGCGATTTATTGCATCTAGCATATTGCCGGGGTTACCAGCCCTAATAATTTGACCTAATTTTGGTTCGAGTCCAGTGAGAAGAGTAGTTAACGTCATATTTTCTATTAAAGTGGATTGCGCGGTTTTTTCCTCTAAAGTTAAATTTTGTTTTTGTATTGCCGCGTGCATTTTTGCATTATGTGTTTGTAACCTGGACACAAATATTAAAGCTGTTTCGTTGGGTAATTGACGAATTGTTTGCAAGTCTTGTATCAAGGCTGTCAAGTCACGAGAGTCACCAAAATGTGATTCGAGCAAATTTTTTATTTCCGCCCAAGTGACAGGGTTTCGTGAATTTATCAATTCTGCGGCTTTTCCGCGTAATTTATTTTTTATGTGAAGCGTTAATAAGATGCGCTGATCGTCGACAGCGATACCCTGAGCGGTTATGCAAGCTGAAATAAATGTTTGCAAGAATATGGGGTTGCCGTCAAATTCGGGCACTATGGAAAATATTTCGTTTAACCTATAAGGTTCAATATTTATTGTTTCGTTCGCCGTGATTGAATTGTTTGCATTGGAATTGCTTACGTTTGTAGCCATTTTATTTATATTATTTAGATAATCGAATAACTTAAAACACCTTTTCAATTTGAGCTAGTACGCTACTGATAATTGGCAATTTTTTATTATATGTAAAACAATGTACTGTTTATTTTATAATATTTCAAAATTTAATTACAAGGATAATTGGATTAATTTAAAAAGTGTTTTTAGTTGGGAATAATGTCACTGAAATTTTATATACTAATGTGCATTTAAACAGTATAGAACATGTGGGTTTTATTTTATTTCACAGCCAAGTAAGGCGTAAACTTAACCTTTATATGATATATGATATTATGATAAAAATAATGTTAAGATAAAATTGGTATGTGATTGTAGTTAATTAGATAAATTCGCACTTGAGGAGTATATAATATTACCATAAAATAATGTTACGATAGGAACAGTGTATGATTACGGTTATTTATATAGGTCACACAAATTATAATCAAGATATTTTGTTTCAAGTTTAAATAAAATTACTATTTTAGATATTAGAACTGTATGTAGCAATGCAATGTATTTTAATAAAATATAATGTAAAATTATGTCGTTGAAAATCAATAATTGCGAGACGATTCAAAAATGACTTACCCTAAATTTTTCATTCCTCGTGGTCCAGTTGAATGCGACTTCGTGAGCTTAGCTTCACCAAAGGTCTCTCTCTGTCAGGGGTGTCACTGGGTGTTCCTTCCACAGGGTTGCCTTTGATGCCGAAGACACCAACGATGGGACGGGATGAAATTCTTACTTGCTAATTGTTGAATCGTGTTGATTTGAAATGTTGCTTTGCTTGTATTTCTTGATAATTATTATTGTTTCGCTTCTGTGCGTTTGAGAATAATGTAGGTTCTTCTGAACAAAGGATTGGGATCCACCACTACAGCTAAGAAGTTCTCCTTGTTCCAGAAGCTCTTTTCGTCCGGTTAGGCACCTTTTTCAGATGGACTCCTTGTTCCCTCGGATATGTTTGCTACTGGTTAGGCTCCCGAACTGTGTGTTTTTCAGATCCGCCACGACTGCGCCAATGTTAGATAGTGGATTGTTTGAATAACTTTTTAAAAAGGAACTTTATTTATTACACTGGAGTCTACGTTGACTCTTTAGAAAAATACAATAATAATTTAGATGAGGTTTATTCGAAAGTGAGTATAAGACTGATTACAAAAAGGTTGTTGGTAATATTTATAATGTTTTGAGAACAAAGGAAACAGTGTTGCTAATTCAGCACAATCAGGATTACTTAGAATTGAAATACAATGCTCATGCAGCGTGAGCGGTTATTGAGAAGAGCTGTTACGCAGTATGTAATACGATATGTTTGAGAAGGTTAAGCCTGTCTCGATAATATTATATATCATAGTATATTTCTAATATAACATATATATATATATATATATATAGATATTTGCGCTTTTTTTTTAGATTTTCAGTCAAAATTGTAATTAAATTTTGGCAAAAAAAGTACATTCTATTCCTGTGTAGAATGAGTACATATTTAAAAAAAAATAAAGTTTAATTTATAAAGTTTAATTTTTAATAATTTTGTCGTACTTATATCATTAATTTAACAATTTATAATTCAATTACTTTATAATGCTGTATCTAGTTCTAGCGAAGATGAATTCTTATAATCGAAAAGAGCAAGATTTTGTAATAAATCTAATATTTTCAATATAATAATAATTTTTTTTTTTTTTACCAAAAACCTGTCATCCTACTTTGTAGCTCCGACCCTCACAGAGCTGGTAATAAATACCAATAGCCACTCCCCACGCCCTTGGGGTGAGTGACTAGCGGGTCCATGAATCGTGTGGCCTGAGTAGACGCAATGAACCGAGGATGACTGCGTTCTGCCGGCTAAGATCTCTGCCGAATCTCGGCATGCCGGTATGATCTTTAGTTCGGAAAGCAGCATCTGTCTTATTCCACCGAGGGCTCCTATAATCAGTACCACTATTTTAACAGAATGGCCTGGATAAAGCCTGCGGATTCGAAGTGCAAATGTCAATATTTTGTCCGTTTTTCCTCCTCTTTCAAGACAATGTTGCTCTCAGCGGGGGCTGAGAATTCCACGACATACATTGTCTTGAGTTGGTAGTCGAGGAGTACTATGTCAGGCTTGTTTGCTTGAAAAGGCAAAAGTCAACCTTTCGGATAAACCGAGTTCTTCTATATTTTTATAGAAGACTCCGTGCAATGGCTTATCCTTATGGAGCTGCAGAAGGATGTTGTGTTCTGCAGCTCTAATGTGGGCTTTTAGTCGAACGGGTTCCAACTCGGTGACAGAGTCGGGGTTTACCCGCTCAACGTCGAAGATGAGACCAAGTTCTTCGGCTGCTCTCCGTGCTGCCTTAAAGAGAAAAGCTCCTACCTCTGTATTTTCATGGTCTCGGACCATGCAGAGGAGGGAATCCGAACTCCTGATGACTTTACATGCTCCATCCAGAACCATCCTGCTGGAGACTCAACAAGCTGAAGAGTCCACGGCCTCCCCGATGTCTTGGGAGATATAACCATGGAATGGATGATTTAGGATGCAAGCTCCTATTGAGATGCATCTTCTTGCGGGTTACTACATCGAGTTGACGCAGCTCTTCTTTAGTCCATTTCACTACTTCGAAAGAGTAGAGAAGGATCGGAACGGCAAGCATATTTGTGACAGACACTTTGTCCTTCCCCGACAGTTCTGAAGACCAGATCTGTCGGAGTAGGTTTTGATACTTGCCGTGGAGAGCGTTTTTCACTACACTCACTTCTTGGGTGGAGCGTTGCTCGACATCCAAGTGGTGTAAGATGCTTCCATCCACAAGCTGCGCGTCCTCTCCATAGTCACCGCATCGTCCTCTCTTGAGATGGATCAGTGCGCATTTGTCCAACCCGAACTGCATACCGACAGCCTGCGTGTACTCCTGTACCACCCTAAGGGACTGTTGGAGATCCCTCTCTTCAGAGGCATAAAGTTTAAGGTTATTCGTATAAAATAGATGGGTGACCTTATGCCTCCTGTCGCTGGGGATACCCCAGTTGTAGCCACGGGTTTTCCGGAGCGAGACGGATAATGGTAGTAGTGAGATGCAAAACAGAAGAAGGCTGAGGGAATCTCCCTGAAATACTCCTCTTCTGAATGTTACCGACTCTGTTTGGACTCTATCGTTACCCGATGTTGTGGTAAAGCGAATCCTCCAGAGCGGCATCAGTTCTTCAATACATCTCACTACGGGACCGGGTACCACAAGACATCAGAGCTCATGCGATGTCATATCAAATGCCTTGTGGTAGTTGATCCAGGCCATAGAGGTTCCGCTTATACTGCATGGAGTCCTGCGTGACACATCTGTCGACCAGCAGGTTCTCCTTGCAGCCAGAGACACCTCTCTTCGACCCTCGTTGCTCATATATCTGTTCGTAAACCGGTTCAATTGCGTGGAGCACCCACATGTACAAAATGCGTGTAAACGCCTTGTAACATGCGTTTAGACAGGTTAGCGGTCTGTAGTTCTTTGGGTTAGACAAATCTCCGTTCTTGGGGATCAGCACTGTCCGCCCCTCAACAACCCAAGAAGGAATTTGCTGCTCCCCATTCAACCAGGAATTGAAAATTCTGGCCAAATGGTGGTGGGTGCTCGATAACTTTTTCCACCAAAAGTTATTTATCCCATCGAGGCCTGCGGCAGCAAAGTTCTTATAGCCCTCAAGAGCCCTATGAACCTCTTCTGGGGTTATTGGTTGGCACACTTCCTGTGGTTGCTGAAACCTTTGACAAAAGGCCTCAAAGTGTGCCAGGGCCGGAGAATCTCGGTTGAGTGGAAGCCTCTTCTCGTACAGCGTTTTCCAGAAGTTCTCCACCTGATCTGCAGTCGGCGGATTGTCTACAACACGCGGAGGCGGTTGTAAAAGGCGCAAGGGCTTTTGGCGGAACAGTTTATTTTCCGTAAGCCCTCTCGCCCGCCTCACTAGTGACTTTTTGCAAGTCGAGACAGTGCTGTTTGGTGGTTCGCAACACTGCCTCATTGAGTGTGTGATGGGCGCGTCTTAACTTGGCGGCTAATCGACGCATTTTAGGCGTGAACGGCCTGTTGGCCGCCATATAATCCATCACACATTGGATACGGGATGCGTGTTGCCTCGCCGACCGGATCTTGGCTTCCATCTTTTGTATGCGCTGCTCCGCTCTGTCCTGTGGGGAACCAGTGTTTCTCCTCTCCACCCGAGAAAAGCGTTGAACAGCAGCATACACGGCACAGTTTATGTGCCAGAGGTTAGCCCGTTCTGGTAGCGCTGCACTAAATTCTTCATCCCTGGCCAGGTCTTGTGGCCCGGGGGTTTTTATGTGTTGTAACCCCTCTCTGGTACTGAGGCCCTCTGGTGTTGGCGGAACGAGGAGAACCACGTCCTCAACCGGTGAATGCGGCGGCCCTTCGGCCACCTCATTCACCGGTCCAGGAGCAGCCCTCACGTAGCCCCTACTACGGAGGTGGGATGCATAGTCATGCAGATTTTGTGGCGTGAAGGCGCTATGCTCTGGTAGCCTCTCACATCACAGAACATGCATCCGCGCGGGCTCACTGCTTTCATAGTAGTGCAGAAGTTCATCACTCAGTTTATCTGTCCACTCAAAGCATCCTTGGTCATTGCCAATGTTGTCTGTCCAGTTGGACCCCACCACCTTGTCCTTGACCCCTATTCGCATGGGGTTGATCGTGGGGCCCTGTCTTCGGCCTGCTGGAACCAAAGTTTAGGACCTGTGGGTGGTTAGCCCAGCAAGCCCACGACCAACACCAAAGGGGAAGACGCTTTCCCCTCCCGGGTGCACTAGGGCTGCCGGTTCGGTTTTGCAATTTATTATTATTAATTTCAATTATTAGTGTTATCATTATTGTTTTTTAAAATATTCGTTTTTAATTCAAAATGATATATATGTGTATATATATATTTCTTTCGCGCCCCCTAATGGTGAAACTGCGGAATTCGAAAAAAAAGTAGAGGTTTGTAAAAAATTTTATGCTCTACAACTTTGCTCTCTTGATATTTTTCACCAAAATTCACAGTTTTTCCTGAAAATAGAGAAAAAGGCGAAAAAACTCTAAAATTCATATATACTCATATATTTCTCAAAACAACCCTTTTTTGGAACTGCGGGGGGTGAAAATCATGTTTAGGCAGCCCACTTAACTTTTTACAGGTCTCATAACTGTGGGAAAATTTTCTTTAATTTTTCCTAATTTGAAGGGACCAATATTAGAATGTATTGTCTATGCTCACAACTATCTTAGTGAATATGAAACACAAATTAATTACAACACCACTAGACATAAGTCTATAATTACGCTACATTTTCGTTTGTCAAAGAATATTAAAAGCTATAGATATCTACCAATAAAATTATATATTATCAAATGATTGGAAACATGTTCAAGCTAAAAAATTTATCATAAAAATTAAAAGTTTTCTGAAGAGATGGTATTTTATGAGATTCAGGAATTTATTCAATATTTTAAACCAAAGAGTGTTTAACCTTATTTACGTTATTTGTTTCTGTCTTTTATACAAATCACATATATACATATATTGTTTTTCATTTTTGTGTATTGTGTAATGTATTTATACCTTTTATTTATGTTGTAAATGTTGAATTTACCATTATTGTTCTCATTTGTTTTTCTTTTTGACATCTGTATACAATCTTTGTAATTTATCTCACATGAAAGAATAAATCTATCTATCTACAATCCACGCATAATTTTTTCCCTGGGGGCGATGTACTTCTTTTAATATAATCCCCAAAATGGGATAGAACTACTGTAGATTCTTCGCTTGTCCAGTACTTCCTGGTGGTCGAGGAGAACTGTCAAATTACTTGTTGTCTTGTATTTACCTGATTGTGGAAAATTAGTAGTTTCACTAAATTAGACACCTCATCTCCCACAACATAGTATCTCTTGAGCGTATTATTATTTATATAAAGTTGTCCCAAAATATCTTTTGAGTAAACAAATGACTGCCCTGACACAATGGACACTGTCTGATCTGCTCGTATCTAATAATTTCATTTTATTTTTCAGCTCATATAGCATCAGAACACAGCAAATATATGAGTAAATCTGCCACGAAGCAAGCTAGAACTCTAGAATTAGAGTTTACGTTGGCCCCAAGACCAAGAAATGACAATTTAAGAAACAAAAGATATAATGAACGAAGGTGAAGTAATAATAATACAGCAATATTTCATTTGTTTAATTAATATAATCTTTTGTTAAGATTCGATGATGAGGGTAACCAAGGAGGATATAACATGGAACCCGGAGGACCAGGTGGAGGTAATGATACAAATCGAATGTTAACTGCTCAAGACTTTCCTGCTTTGGGTAATACCACCAACAGCATTACACTTCAATCAAGACCTACCACTTCCGTTAATTTCACTTCAAAAATGAATTCTAACTTCAGTGGGGCAGATTTCCCTTCATTAGGTAAGCAAAGTACAGGACTTTTTTCGAAAATAAATATTTTTACATTCTTAAATGAGTTTTTCATATACCTTATTTTTAATTCTTGGTTCAATTGCTTTAATTAAAAAATTAAGCGAATATTAGCGACTACAACAGCAATTTAAGACCTGCTATAATTGCACTGAATCTCGAATTACTAAGACACTATCGTATTGAGGAAAATTTGAAAATTAGTGAACATATTTTAAGTCCTCATTTCAGAGATGAAAGGGGTGGTATTTAAAGCTACCTGTTATATAATTAAAAGCAAATGTAACATTCCTCGCCAAACTGACATACACATTTATCATGGAAGAAATTGAGAGTTACTTTGCACATCTCAAAATAATCTAAACTTAACTGTATGAGAGCCACTAAATACTGGCATTAGAGTCTACAACAACATTCCAACCTCTACACGAAACAACCCATCTACTTCAGATTTAAAAAATCAATGAAAAATACCTTGTTCGGGACATTAAAATTGGGATAAATTTCTTTCAAATTAAACTCTTGCTGGTTAGGGGGCATCCGATATCGATAATGGTGGCCTTAATTTTCTTCTTGATCGGCAGAATGTCAAGCCGGTTGTGACCTAGAGTTTGGTCAGGCTGACCTGATCTATCCCAGTACAGGAATATTTCTTCAGTTTCAAGAATGGCTTGAAGTATGTATTTGTAAAAGAGAGGTGGATTAGTAAGGATCCCAAATTTCAGTGCTGACTCTCTATATATGGTCTTTCCCACCTTGTGGCCTTCCTAAATACATTCTTGAAGCTAAAGTAGGCAGTCTATTATGACATATGTTCAAAAGTTTTGCCCAGTGCTTTGCACTTCCTGCAAATTTCGTTCACTTTGTGGACTTCTAGAATGTGTTTTTCATATATTTTCTGATAATAATAATATTTATTAATATCGGAAACTGTACAAAAGTGCAGTTAAGAAATGTTCTTGACAAAATTAGAAGAAAGTATTACAAAAAATAATATTGTAACTGTTATTAAATACATATAAACAGAAAACAATTAGTGTTATATCTTATTTAAAGTAAGATATAACGCACATATAATAAAACATACAGAATAAATAGAAATATATATGATAGAAATTCATCAACAGTATAGTCTAGTATACTTTAACTTGGCGTGTGTATGTATGAGTTAATATTTCCGTACGATGATTTCATTTTCTCTTGTACACAAAGATCCAGAAATATTGTCCACGTAGACAATGTTTCTGGAATATTGCTTTAACTTTGTGTACAATATGGGAGAAAATGAAATCGTATGGAAATATTAACTCATACATACACACGCCAAGTTAAAGTATACTAGACTATATAGCTGTTTATGTTGATCAAAGCCTTTTTAAACTTAAAAATTGTTATCATAGATCTAACATACATAGGTAAACAGTAAAAAATTTACAATCTATAAAAAAGATACTTTTTTATAGAAAGCCGTCTTTGTTCTTTTGATAAAAGGAGATATTTTTTGTATAATATAGATTATGATCCTTGTTTCATTGAATTTAGCTTTATTTTTGTAAACAAAACATGATAACTCGTAGATGTATATATAATTTAAGCTAAGAATATTCAGTTGTATAAAGGCTTCCATACAAGATGCATTGTACCCAAGTTTAGCTATTATGTCTTTGGTCCGTTTTTGCAATAAAAAAAATTTGTAAGCCTTAGATGAAGAACCCCAATGCACTATACATAATTAAGACAAGAAGGAAAAGAGGCAAAGTACAGCTGTCTTATTATTGATTGGCTACATTATTTAGATGTTATCGTCAGGACATATGAGATTGTTTCACTTGATACACAATTTATTATTTTGAACCCACAGCATTATCGTAAATGGGTTTATCACAGTATTTAGCATCAGCTAGGGTATCAAATTTTATTAAAATGTTGGTATCATCGACATAAATATACTGTTAAACATGATGGATGTTGGATAAGATTTAACATATCGGTAATATGAATAATAGGCCGTAATATAGACCCTTGAGGTACTCCAGTGATGGCAGTTTGCATAACAGACACACATCCTCAATACCAACCCCCTGATATATATATTTGGCAAGTATGTTGCCAGTCATGAGCAGCACCTCTTACTTCATACTCCTCGAGCTTTGTCAGTAACATAGAATGATCGACACACTTGAAAGCCTTGGAAAAACCCATAAAAGTTCCGAAACTACTTGTCTTTTATTCGTTGTACTTATAATACTATTTAAACATCCTATAAAACGGTGTCTATATTTGTTTCCTTTATAAAACCCTGTTGACTGGGCGAATACTTATTTTGTAACATTAAAAAACCTATTAAGAGTTTACAACAGACTCAAAAACCTTTGACATACTGGGTGAAAGACTGATACCCCTATAATTCTCAAACAATTTTGGATTACGTTTTCTTTTAACTTTTGATACTTTAAATTCCTATATGGATAAATATCGGGCACCAGACAGACAGATTTATTAGATAAGTTAAGAGTTTTATATATATATATATAAAACTCTTAACTTATCTAATAAATCTGTCTCTGGTGCCCGATATTTATCCATATAGGAATTCAAAGTATCAAAATATATATATATATATATATATATATGTTATATAGTATTTGAGCCACTGTATACAAGACGATACGTGACTTTTGCTTCATTTCAGTTTATCCTATAATATCATATTTCAGCTACGTGCAGATAACAAATTCCCGCTATCATTTATCGCTTACAAAGTATCATATTATATTACATTACATTTTAACTTATCATGATTATGCTGAATTGCTTGCTTGCTTTTCTTTGTTCGTCATTTAGATGACACTGCATCTAAATGTCATAAATAGAACCACGAGACATTTCTGTAGCTAGTTATCATACTCACTTCAAATTAAATACTTACATTTTATTACTGTATTATTTCTAAGAGTCAACGTTGACTCTCTACAAATAAATAAAATTGTTTTTAAAAACTTAGCTACGAAACGCGAGCTATAACATTGGCGCAGTCGGTAGGATCTGTTAAACATCTCTGGAACAAGAAGCCTAACTTGTAGTGAAACGTTCGAGAACAAGGAGAACATCTCAACAAGGGTGCCTAACTAGTGCGAGTGATCTACAAGAACAAGGAGACCTTCCTCACCAGTGGTGGCGGATCCCAATCCCTCGACGGAGGAAAGAACCTACATATGAAGATATTTACGTAAGTCATTTTTAAGAATCATCACGTTTTATTACTGCTATTTTTATTTTTCACATTTCGCAATTATTTAAGTGTATTATACTGCTAGTACATTCAACGAAAACAAAACAGTTCTGCTATCAATTTTATCCTTATTATTCCCCAAACGACATAATTAGTTCTATGTTATACGTATTATACTGTGAATACGTAATCGTGTGTATTATACAGCTAATACACTCACCGAGTTCCATTTTATTTTAAAGCGACATCGAAGCGTATTATACTGCTAATACGTACTTGTGTGTATTATACAGCTAATACACAAACAGACAAGAAAATCTTTCAAATTTAACTTCAATAGTTTGTAACTAAAAGCAACAAAATGTCAGAACAAGAAGCCACCGTTCAAATCGAAGAACAAATTGAAGCTTATAAACTTTCGGAGATATTCTCGATAATACCTGAGTTCGATGGAAACCCCATCAACCTACAAACATTTTTAAATTCTTGTACATATGCTCAAGGAATGGCAATTAATGACCAGTTGTTATTATTGACTATTCATATCAAAAATAAATTGCGTGGCAAAGCTGCCGAATTGATAAATTCTAGAAATCCGGCTACATATGCAGAAATAAAATCCTTATTAGAAGCGCACTTCGGAGATTCTAGAGACCTAACATCTCTAATCACTGACCTACAACGCATCCATCAATTACCTAACGAATCTGCGTTAACCTTTGTATCACGGTTGCAAACGCACAATGCAAAAATGCATGCCGCAATCCAAAAACAAGCTTTGTCCAAAGAACAGAAGAAATCTCAAAGTGATTTAGTCGAAACTATGACGCTAAATAATTTATTAACAGGCTTAGAACCAAATTTAGGCAAAATTATACGTGCTGGCAATCCACAAAATATGTTGGAGGCTATTAATCGAATTAAAAGAGAACTACAACTCTCTTATTTTGAGTCGCAAAAATTCTCGAGAAATAGCCAAGCTAAAAACCCAATTCCTCCCCAACAAAAGAGACCAATTTCAACTTTCCAACAGAAAATGTGTTCATTTTGCAATCGCATTGGGCACACTGTAAGTGAATGCCGTACTAGGCAACAACAACAATTTATGCCATCAACGTCCCAAAACTTTCAAAGACCAAACTTCCAAAGAAATTCAAACTTCCAAAATTTTTCGCAAAATAATCAATTTACTCACAGGCAATTCCCACAAAATAATCAATCTAATCTTCCACAGCAAAATAGGCCTTCAGCCATCAGACCAAACCCGAATTTCAATCAGCAGAGACCATCTGCAATCCAACCAAATCCAAACTTTAATCGTTACGATCAACAAAAGGCCCATCATTTGAACTATGAACCTTATGATAGTTACATTGATAATTCCAATCAATATGAGACCTACTCTACCGATTACTCCCCAAATTACCAACTTCAACAAGACAATTGTGAAAATTATAATTTCGAAACCAATCAAAGTTTCCCAGAGAACTATAATTCTCAGTCTGAACAGTATGAGGATTATACCGCTAATCCTCAGGATTTTTACCAAGGTTCCAACCAATTAACTCATCCTCCCAACCAGGAATCCGAACCAATTGCAGAATTGGAAACTCAGATCCAAACGATGACTCTAAAAGACAGTTTCAACCCATACCTGAATTTCCCGGAACACAAATTCATGTAAACATTCTTTCGCATGCATTGCTAACTGTCAACTCAAAAAATCTCTATTACATGAAAGACATAACCGGTAAATTTAAAATTTTGCTAGACACAGGCGCCGGTATTTCAGTTTTTAAACCTAGGACAGCTGAAAACTACAGGCGCCGATCTCCTGAAAATGTGATTGTTCAAGGTATAACGAACGAAAAGATTAATATTAATGAATCTGTTCTCATACCATTTACCACAAGTGATCCTCATAAAGTTTATATTCACGATCTAGACATAGACTTTGACGGACTTTTAGGCGCGGACTTTTTCGAACATTACGAATGCAGGATAGATTTTAAAAATAAACAATTAGTGACGAATTTTAAAACCGTACCGATATTCAAAGTTACTGATATTTTACCATCGCAACCAAGCGTAACCCGCGGTTTAAACACCATAAAAAATCGAAACTTAATTTCCATTGAACCGCGCACGGAAAAAATATTCAAATTAAAATGTGACCTACGAAATACCGAGGCTATACTGGTAGCCCAAGAAAACGAAAAAGTACGCTTACCCAACGCTATCGTCAAAATAGACAACAACGGAGAATTTTTAACATCTGTAATAAACGCAAACGCTATTCCAAAAACTGTAGATTTGTCAAACCTTAAACTCGAACCAATAGAAAAATTTAGGGCAATCTTTAATTTAAATTGTCAAAACTCAGACTACCAACAACAAATAGACAGGAATTTCGAAATTAAAAATCAATTACGCTTAGAACATTTGAACGAAGAAGAAACCGATTTAATAACACAACTTTGTCTAAATTTTTCGGACATATTCTATCTAGAAGGAGATAACTTGTCATTCACAAACGAAATTAAACATTTTATTGACACCAACAATGCCAAACCGATATTCACAAAATCTTATCGTTACCCCCAAATTCATAAGCAAGAGGTAAAGTCACAGGTTTCAAAAATGTTAGCCCAAGGCATAATCCAGCCTTCGATTTCTCCCTGGTCCTCCCCAGTTTGGGTAGTCCCAAAAAAACTTGACGCCTCTGGCAAACAAAAATGGCGAGTTGTAGTCGACTACAGAAAACTTAACGAACTGACTATTGACGACAAATATCCCCTTCCGAACATATCTGACCTTCTTGACCAACTAGGAAAATGCCAATACTTCACAACCCTAGATTTGGCCTCTGGGTTTCACCAGATAGAAATTAATCCCGAAGACGTCCAAAAAACTGCCTTCTCTGTAGAGAATGGCCACTATGAATTTCTTCGCATGCCATTCGGTCTTAAAAACGCTCCATCCACTTTCCAAAGGGTTATGGACAATATCCTACTAGGTATCCAAAACGAACGTTGCCTCGTCTATATGGACGACATCATCATTTATTCCCCAACGATTCACGAACATATTACCCGACTAAACGAAATATTCCAACGCTTAAGGAAAGCTAACCTTAAAATACAGCCCGACAAGTGTGAGTTTCTTAGGAAAGAAGTTGCCTACCTAGGACACCTCATCACCAAGGACGGTGTAAAGCCAAACCCTGCTAAGGTTGAAGCAATCCTAAACTTTCCTCAACCCAAAAACCAAAAGGAAATTAAATCTTTCCTGGGTTTAGCAGGCTATTATAGACGTTTTATCCCCAATTTCTCTAAAATATCAAAACCTCTGACCAAATTACTACAAAAAGACATACACTTTAATTTCGACAATGATTGTACGAATTCATTCAAAAACTTAAAACAAACCTTGACAACAACTCCGATACTAATTTACCCGAACTTCGACGAGCCTTTCCTATTAACCACAGACGCGAGTGCATTCGCCATTGGTTCCGTGCTTTCGCAGGGCCCCATTGGTAAAGATTTACCTATCGCTTATGCCTCCCGAGTTTTATGCAATGCCGAAACTAAGTACTCCACGATAGAAAGAGAGCTCTTAGCTATCGTGTGGTCAGTAAAGCATTTTAGACCATACCTGTTTGGCAGAAAGTTTAAACTAATCACCGATCACAGACCACTTACCTGGTTATTTTCGATAAAGGACCCGGGTAGCAGATTAGCCCGTTGGCGCCTCAAACTTGAAGAGTATGACTACGAGGTCATATACAAACCCGGCAAAATAAACAAAAACGCAGACGCCTTGTCCAGAATCAAAATAAACCACTTTAACGATTGTTCCAAATTCTATTCTAAAATTTTAGCAGCTAACGAAAACACAGACGATGACGAAAGCCTAAATGACGAAAACGAAATAACTAACGAACATATCGCTCAGGAATTTGACACATTCTCTAGACTATACAAGACAAAATCCCTAATAGATTACTCGAAAATCGAAATTACAAACAAACAATTGTTAGATCGAGAAAACAAAAACATAATTACGTTCTTTCGGCAAAATAACCTAACAGACCTTCATCACCAAATTATAGAAGATATTTTCGAAGAAAATCCCGAATTCGACAACAGTACAATCAATATTGTCTCTAGTAAATCAACCCGACATAGAAATTATTATATTATCGCTGTACCTTTCGACCCCGAATCTGTAATAGAACACTTGTTTTTAACGTTGTATAAAAATCAAAATAAACTAGATCTTTCCAAGACCTACTATGTCGAAAATAATTTGGACCTCCCAATACTCGAAATTCTCTCATTCATTTTTGCGGAAAAAGACCTAAAATTAATCATTTGTCAAAATCTAGTGCAATGCCCCGACGAAGACCAACGCCCAATAATCCTCGATCAAAATCACACTGGAAAAAATAATTTGCACCGCGAAATAAACGAGACAATACGCAGAATCAAAAACAAGTATAATTGGCAAGGGTTAACGAAAGATGTCGAAAATTTTATCAAAAACTGCGAAACATGCCAAAAAACGAAAGTTTGTCGAAAAAATTTAAGTAGTCCACTGGTAATTACAGAAACACCAAAGACACCATTCGAAAGAATTAACATTGACTTATTTGAATTCCCTACGCGCAATTATGCCCTGACTATTCGCGACGAACTGACTAAATTTACACAAGCTTACGCAGTCCCCGATAAATCCGCCAAATCTGTAGTAAATACGCTACTGCTTTATTTTCAACATTATGGTACTCCATTAAGAATACATTGCGACTATGGAGGAGAATTCGATAACAATTTATTAAGAGATTTGTGTAGATTATACGATATAAAATTAACTTTTTCAAGTGTAGGACATCCCCAGTCAAATGGTTCAATTGAACGATTTCACGCAACCTTGGCCGAAATGATAAGAGCTAACAAAACGGAAAACCCGAATGAACACCCATTTACCATTTTACCGTATGCAGTAATCTGTTATAATAACTTTGTAAATAAAACTCACGGATTTACCCCATACGAATTAGTTTTTGGTCATACATCTGTTCGTCCATCGGAAACATTATACAATCAAAAAGAGTTAATCACTAAATATGTCCGAGATTTAAACAATCGCATTTCTCACTATTATAAAATAGCTCGAAGTCAAACTGAAACTCAAAAACAAAAAGCCAAAGTTCGGTTTGATAAAAACGTCCCAGAAAATCGCCCCACATATAATGTTGGCGACAAAGTATACGTTAAGGAATCTCAAATAAAGAACAAATTACAAGATAAATTCAACGGTCCGTTCGAAATTAAAGAAATTTTTCAAAATTCCGCTACGCTACTAAATCTCGAATCGAACCAAACAACTAAAGTAAACTTTGACCGAATGAAACCATATACTGAAAATTAAATTTATTTTCAGGTTTCTGCTGCTGCTCGGATCAGCACTTGCCCAGTATAAAATAACATCGATCAACAACACGATCGGAGTGTACTACCACCGAGACACAGACATAGTAATCTCTAACGAGAAATGGACTCTACTTGTACATAAAAACATATCGACTCTTAAAACAGCATTTGACAAAAACGACAAAATCTTACAAACCCTCTACAACACACTCGACCCAACATACTATTACATGAATGTCTTTTTCGGCGATATAAAAACGCATCTCAGTTTATTAACTCAAATCTCTCAATCGATACAATCAAAATTTAACGAAGTTTACCTAGACACAAAAAGATACAGACGAGGAATACTAAACGGTATCGGAACGATTTTCAAATCGATAACTGGAAATCTAGACGCAGAAGATGGTCAGTACTATTCTGATTGCATCAACAAGCTAAATAATGACGAACACCAACTCGAAAATTTAATCAAAAATCAAATATCTGTCAGGACTTCAGTCATCAAAAATTTTAATTCAACTATTCAAAAATCACAAATCGACGAAGAAACTTTCAATAAGGATATCAAATAAATCGAAACCTCAATTCTAGATATGACTAAGGATATCGAAAATATCCACACAAAATTAAGATTTTTAGAAATTTGCGAACAACTCATGGCAAGTTATTTATTCATTGAAGACAATTTAAACAATATTTTGAATGCCATAACATTCGCTAGACTAAAAATTATACATTCGTCAATAATAACTCCTGACCATTTAGTAACAGCATTACAAGAGATTTCTCAGAGTTTACAAAGAAACAATTTGCCTCTACCTATTAAATTATCAGCAGTCGCTCAGTATTTAGACATTATTGAGTTACAAGCTTTTCAAGTAGATTCTAACTTAGTATTCGTTCTAAAAATACCCCTTGTCGAACCTCAAAATTACAATACCTTCCGCCTATACCCGATCCCAATTCTTGATAACAGAACTGGCCTTCTGCACATTTTATCTATTTCACAAAAGTTTATCGCGAGAGACGATGATTCTTTGATGTACATACCAATTTCAAATTTAAATGAATGCAAACCACTATACTTTGGAACGAAACTATGCTCAAACCTGTTTGCATACCCTATCGATCAAAATGCCATATGTGAAGCCAGAATCCTGAAACAGTTGACTAAACTCCCCGAAAATTGCCAGACATCCTTCATCATTGGTCAAGGATACAACGTTCAAGAACTTGAAGACAACACATGGTTAATAATAAACTCCGAACCACTTCACATCACCATCAATTGTCCAAAAAGAGATTCAATAACCGAATTAATCAACAAAAATTCAATCGCCAAACTACAACCCGGATGTTACGCCTTTGTAGGAATCACCAGAATACAAGCTAGTGCCAAAGACTTTTCAGACATTAAAGACAATTCTCATCCCATCCAAATTCCTTATGAGTGCTGCAATCAAATGCCCGACAAAATTAAATTACCAAAATTAAAACCTCTCAAATTAAACAATCTAAACGTAGAAGATTTGGACATCGCCAAAACCAAATTGGAACAATATTTGAAAGACCTGGATGATCTTATAAACGAACCATTTGTGAACAAACATGTATCTTGGTTCACGTATTTTACCATCACATTCGTTGTTTCCCTAATTCTACTTTACATACTCTGTAAGTGTAGGAAAAGACGACGTGGAATGCTGAAAATCCAACATTCTACAGATGACGCCCCTTCACCCTCTCCAGGACGAAGCAAACCATTTATGAAACTTCCCGGTTTTATCCCTCCAAGAAAGCGACCCGTTATCAGACCCCAAGAAGGAGATGACATCGAGTTAACATAGACTTTCACTTGTGATTTATCATTCACATTATTAACTTAACCTTTGTATATTTTTACCTTTATTTTTATTATTTTTTATTGTATTCATTCACTATTTTATTATCCTTTCAATTTCAAAAAGTTCCTGTATAACAGCAACTTTTTCATTAAGGGGGAAGTTGTTATATAGTATTTGAGCCACTGTATACAAGACGATACGTGACTTTTGCTTCATTTCAGTTTATCCTATAATATCATATTTCAGCTACGTGCAGATAACAAATTCCCGCTATCATTTATCGCTTACAAAGTATCATATTATATTACATTACATTTTAACTTATCATGATTATGCTGAATTGCTTGCTTGCTTTTCTTTGTTCGTCATTTAGATGACACTGCATCTATATGTCATAAATAGAACCACGAGACATTTCTGTAGCTAGTTATCATACTCACTTCAAATTAAATACTTACATTTTATTACTGTATTATTTCTAAGAGTCAACGTTGACTCTCTACAAATAAATAAAATTGTTTTTAAAAACTTAGCTACGAAACGCGAGCTATAACATATATATATATGTTAGATAGTGGATTGTTTGAATAACTTTTTAAAAACTTTATTTATTACACTTGAGTCAACGTTGACTCGTTTTAATAAGATACAATAATAATTTTGAAGTAGTTTAATCTGAAGTGAGTATAAGACTGATTACAAAAAGGTTGTTAGTAATATTTATAATGTTTCGGGAACAAAGGAAACAGTGTTGCTGATTCAGCACAATCAGAATTACTGAGAATTGAAATACAATGCTCATGCAGCGTGAGCGGTTATTGAGAAGAGCTGTTACGCAGTATGTAATACGATATGTTTGAGAAGCTTAAGCCTGTCTCGATAATATTATATATCATAGTATATTTCTAATATAACAGCTTCCCCCTTATAAAAAAAGTTGGTGTTTTATGCAGCAACTTTTGAAATGAATATAAAATGTATATAAAAGGTAATGATACAATTTGGAAAAATATAAAAGATACAAAAATGTTAAATCGTAAGGTTTAAAATACAGAATATAACCTTAGCGTCTAAAATATGAAATGCAAGCACAATAAGCTTGATTCATAAAATAAAATAACATAAAAATGTTAGAGTTAAAATATAGCTTTAGCAAGAAAGCGTAAAATACAAACATACTAGGTTTGAATTGTAAAATGGGATAAAATATTCCTAAGGTTAAAGTATAGCTTTACTGTGAAAGCATAAAATATAAGCATGATGGGTTTGAATGAAAATGACGTAAAAATGTTAATAAAATTGAAATTAACAAATGATAGAAAAATAATGAAATATAATGATTAAACAAATGAAATAAAATTCACTGAAGAGTCCAGCACTGAAAGTCATTAAAAAGGCACAAAACAGTTTGTCTTTATGTAAGTTCTATGTCTTCGGCTTCGTTGTCTTCTCTTCTTAAGGTAGGTCGTCTTCGTGAAGGAAATAGGTTAGCAAATGTCCTGTAGGGTTTGCTAGGCCTCGGTGGAGATGGGGGTGATGCAGAAACATCGATGGCTAGTCTTCGTCTTTTTGTTCTGCACTTACAAAATAGGTACAGAAATAACAGTCCAAATATTAGCACAATGATAAAATAGGTGAACCAGGATATGTGTTTTGTTATAAAGGGTTCGTTGATCAAATCATCTAAATCTCTGGAGTATTGGTCCAACTTGTGTTTGGCAACTTCGAGGTCTTCCGTATTGAGTGAGATTGTTTAATTTTAGTGGTTTAAGATTTGGAGCTCGGATTTTGTCTGGAATATGTTTACAACATTCAAATGGAATTTGGATTGGATGAGTGTCGTCTTTTACATCGGTTACTTCATTGGTACTGGCTTGAATTTTTGTGATGCCTATGAAGGCGTAACAATTTGGTTGTAATTTTACTATTGAATTTTTGTAGATGACTTCAGTTTTTGAATTTCTTTCTGGACAGTTGATGGTTGTTTGTAGAGGTTTTGCGTTAATAACTAACCATGTGTTTTCGTCTATTTTTTGGACGTTGTAGCCTTGGCTGATGATAAATGACGTCTGGCAGTTTTCTGGCAGAGTTTTGAGGTTCTTGAAGAGACGGGCTTCGCATATGGCATTGTTGTCAATAGGATATGCAAATAAATTTGGACATAATTTGGTGTTGAAATAAAGTGGTTCGCATTCTTCAAGGTTCGAGATAGGTATGTACATTAATGAATCATCATCTCTCGCAATATATTTTTGAGAAGTTGATAATACATGATATAAACCAGTTCTATTATCCAAAATAGGAATAGGGTATAATTGAAATACTGAATATGTTTGAGGGTCTATTAAAGGTATGTCTAACACAAATATTAGATCCGAATTCGTTTGAAAAGCTTTTAGTTCTATAATGTCTAAGTACTGTGCAACCTTTGATAGTTTGATTGGAAGCGGTAAATTGTTCCTTTGTAGGTTTTGCGAAATTTCCTGTAGAGAATTTACTAAGTCTTTTGGATTTATAATTGACGTGTGAATTATTTTAAGCCTCGCGAAAGTGATGGAATTTAAGATGTCATTTAGGTTATCCTCGATAAATAAATAACTTGCCATAAGTTGTTCGCAGATTTCGATAAATTTCAGTTTTGCATGGACGTTTTCTATGTCCTTAGTCATGTCTAAAATTGAGGTTTCAATTTCTTTAATATCCTTATTGAAAGTTTCTTCGTCAACTTGCAATTTTTGAATAGTTGCGTTGAAATTTTTGATTACTGAAGTTGTAACGGATATTTGGTTTTTAATTAGGTTTTCGAGTTGGTGTTCGTCATTATTCAATTTGTTGATACAATCAGAATAATACTGACCGTCTTCTGCGTCTAAATTTCCGGTTATTGATTTGAAAATCGTTCCGATGCCATTTAGTATTCCTCGTTTGTATCGTTTTGTGTCAAGGTAAATTTCGTCAAATTTTGATTGTATTGATTGGGAAATTTGCGTCAATAAGCTGTCTTAAAGGTAGATATGTTTTTGTGTACCAGTAAAGTCCATTTCTTGTGAGAAATCACAATGTCCGTGTCTCGGTGATAGTATACTCCAATTGTATTGTTAATTGGTGTTATTTTAAATTGAGCAAGTGCTGATCCGAACAGCAGGAAAAACCTGAAAATAAATTTAATTTTCAGTATAAGGTTTCATTCGGTCAAAGTTTACTTTAGTCGTTTGGTTTGTTTCCGGATTTAATAATGTTGCAGAATTTTGAGAAGTTTCTAAAATTTCGAAGGGGTCGTTAAATTTGTTCTGTAATTTGTTTTTAATTTGTGATTCTTTGACGTACACTTTGTCGCCAATATTATATGTGTGTCAATTTTCGGGAATGTTTTTGTCGAATCGAACTTTGGCTTTTTGTTTTTGTGCTTCTGTTCGACTTCGCGCAATTTTGTAATAGTGGGATATCCGGTTGTTAAGGTCTCTAACGTATTTGGTAATCAGGTCTTTCTGGTTATAAAGAGTTTCGGGTGGTCGGTTAGCTGTATGTCCGAAAATAAGCTCGTATGGCGTAAACCCATGAGTTTTGTTTACCGAGTTGTTATAACATATTACCGCGTATGGTAATATTGTGAAAGGATGTTCGTTCGGATTCTCTGTTTTATGTATTCTGATCATTTCCGCTAGGGTGGCATGGAATCGTTCGATAGATCCATTGGATTGAGGGTGTCCTATGCTGGAGTATGTTAATTTTATGTCGTAGAGAGTACAAAGATCTTTTAATAAATTATTATCGAATTCACCGCCGTAATCACAATGAATTCTTAATAGGGTGCCATAGTGTTGGAAATATAGCAACATGGTGTTTACAACTGATTTTGCACTTTTGTCTGGGACAGCATAAGCTTGAGTAAATTTCGTTAACTCGTCGCGGATGGTTAGTGCATAGTTTCTCGTGGGAAATTCGAATAGATCGATATTAACTCTCTCAAATGGAGTTTTAGGGGTTTCGGTAATTACTAAGGGATTATTGAGGTTCTTACGACAGACTTTTGTTCTTTGACATGTTTCGCAGTTTTTTATAAAATTTTCGACGTCTTTTGTTAAACCTTGCCAATTATATTTATTTTTGATTCTACGTATTGTTTCGTTTATTCCACGATGTAAATTATTTTTTCCGGTGTGATGCTGGTCGAGAATGATCGGACGTTGGTCTTCATCGGGAGTTCGTAATAAATTTTGACAAATGATTAGTTTTAAATCTTTTTCTGCAAAAATAAATGATAGGATTTCGAGAATTGGAAAGTCTAGATTGTTTTCAACATGGTAAGTTTTGGAAAGGTCTAATTTGTTTCGATGTTTGTAAAGTGTTAAAAATAGATGTTCTACCACAGACTCTGGGTCGAAAGGTAGAGCGATAATGTAGTAGTTTCTTTGTCGGGTCGATTTGCTGGAAACGATATTAATTGTATTGTTATAGAATTCGGGGTTTTCTTCTAAAATATCCTCGATAATTTGATGGTGAAGGTCTGCCAAGTTGTTTTGTTGGAAAAACGTTATGATATTTTTATTTTCTCGATCTAATAGTTGTTTATTTGTGATTTGAATTTTGGAATAGTCTATTAGAGATTTGGTTTTGTAAAGTCGGGAAAATGTGTCAAATTCTCGGGCGATTTGTTCGTCGGTAATTTCGTCATCGTTGTCTGAAATTTCATCTTCATCTGAGTCTTCGTTCGCGGCTAGAATTTTTGAATAAAATTTGGAACATTCTGAAAAGTGATTGATTTTTATTCTGGACAACGCGTCCGCGTTTTTATTGATTTTTCCGGGTTTGTATATTATTTCGTAATCGTATTCTTCGAGTTTTAAGCGCCAACGCGCTAGTCTACTACCTGGGTCTTTTATAGAAAATAACCAAGTGAGTGGTCGGTGACGAGTTTGAACTTCCTTCCGAATAGATATGGCCTAAAATGCTTTACACTCCAGACCAAAGATAAAAGTTCACGCTCAATGGTTGAATACTTGGTTTCCGCGCCGCATAAAGTTCGAGATGCGTATGCGATTGGCAAATCTTTTACTATACTTCCTTGTGAAAGTACAGAACCTATTGCAAATGCACTAGCGTCTGTAGTTAGGACAAAAGGTTCATCGAAGTTGGGGTAGATCAATATCGGAGTAGTTGTCAAGGTTTGTTTTAGGGTTTCAAATGAATTTGTACAGTCATTGTCGAAATTGAAAGGTATATCTTTTTGTAGCAATTTAGTCAAGGGTTTTGAAATTTTGGAAAAATTAGGAATGAAGCGTCTATAGTAGCCTGCTAAACCTAGAAAAGATTTAATTTCTTTCTGATTTTTTGGTTGAGGAAAATTTAGAATTGCTTCGACTTTGGCAGGGTTCGGTTTTACACCATCCTTTGTAATAAGATGTCCTAAATAGGCAACTTCTTTGCGAAGGAATTCGCATTTGTCTGGCTGAATTTTGAGGTTGGCTTTTTGTAAACGTTTGAAGACTTCTGTTAATCGAGAAATATGTTCATGGATAGTAGGGGAGTAGATAATGATATCGTCCATATAGACGAGACACCTCTCGTTTTGGATTCCTAGTAAAATGTTGTCCATCACCCTTTGAAATGTTGATGGAGCATTTTTGAGTCCAAAAGGCATTCGTACGAATTCAAAATGACCATTTTCGACTGTGAAAGCGGTTTTTTGAATGTCTTTGGGATCGATTTCAATTTGATGGAAGCCAGAGGCCAAGTCTAAAGTCGTGAAATATTGGCATTTGCCTAATTGATCTAAAAGGTCGGAAATGTTGGGTAGAGGATATTTATCACCTATCGTTACTTCGTTTAATTTTCGGTAGTCAACTACGACGCGCCATTTCTGTTTACCAGAAGCGTCTAGTTTTTTGGGGACTACCCAAACTGGGGAGGGCCAGGGAGAAATTGAAGGCTGGATAATGCATTGGTCGAGCATTTTTGAAACTTGTGATTTTATTTCTTGTTTGTGAATTTGGGGGTAACGATAAGATTTAGTGAAAATTGGTTTAGAATCGTTAGTATCTATTGAATGCTTGATTTCGTTGGTAAATGTCAAGTTGTCACCTTCTAGATAAAATATGTCTGAAAAGTCTAAACAGAGTTGAGTAATTAATTCACTCTCCTCGTCGTTCAAGTGATCTAAGCGTAATTGATTTTTTATTTCGTAGTTTCGGTCTATGTATTGGGAATCCGGATTTTGAAGATTTACGTTAAATATTGATCTAAATTTTTGAACGGGTTCAAGTTTAAGATCCGAGAAATTTACTGTTTTTGGAATCGCGTTTGCGTTTATTATCGTTGTCAAAAATTCACCATTGTTATCTATTTTGACAATGGCGTTCGATAAGCGTACCTTTTCATTTTCCTGGGCTATTAGTATAGCTTCGGTATTTTGTAAATTACATTTAAGCTTAAAAATCTTTTCTGTGCGTGGTTCGATAGAAATTACATTTTGGTTTTTTGTTTCATTTAAATTTTGATTTTTAATCGGGCTCCAGATTGTAGTTAATATATTATCGGTAACTTGATACAATGGTACGGTTTTGAAATTAGTGATTAATTGTCTGTTTTTAATGTCTATCAAGCAATCGTAATGGTCCAAAAAGTCGGCACCTAAAAGTCCGTCAAATTCTATATCTAGATTATGAATGTAAACTTTGTATGGATCATTCGGATTGAAAGGTATGAGAGCAGATTCAGTGATATTAGTTTTTTCGTCTGTTATACCTTGTATAATTACATTTTCGTGGGATCAACGTTTATAGTTTTCTGCCGTTTCGGGTTTGAATATAGAGATACCTGCGCCTGTGTCTATCAAGATTTTGAAACGTTTAATGATGTCTTCTATGTAAAATAAATTTTTTGAGTTTACGATATTTAGTTTGTATCGGGGTGTTTTTACATGAATTGGTTTTCCGGGAAGTTCAGGTTTGGGTCGAGGCTGTCCTGGAGGTTAATCGTAGTCATCGTTATTTTGAGATTGATAATCAGGAGAATAATTTATGGACTGATTTGCAGAGTAATCTTCGTATTGGTTTGGGTAATCTGAGTAATTATCATAAGGTTCTTGATTTAAGTGATGTGTTTTTTGTTGATTGAATCGATTAAAATTCGGGTTCGGTTGTATGGCAGAAGGTCTCTGCTGCTGGAAGTTAGGATTTGGCCTGATAGCTAAGGGCCTGTTTTGTTGTGGATAATTGCGTTGTTGATTAGGCAAATTTTGGAAATTCTGTGGTCTAAAATTTGTTTGGTTAGGTAAACTCTGGAAGTGCTGTCTAGGAACTTGTGCCTGATTGGAATAGGCGTTTGGTGTGAAATTGGGGTGTGAAAATTGGTGGTTTTGCCTCGCGCGGCATTCGTTAAAGCTGTGTCCATTCCTTTTGCAGAATGTACAAAATGGTGGGAGATTTGGGCGTCTTTGCTGATTTTGAACGGGATTTTTGTTTAAGGTTCTATTTCCAAATTTTTGAGATTCGAAATACTATAATTGTAATTCTCGTTTGATGCGATTTATTGCATCTAGCATATTGCCGGGGTTACCAGCCCTAATAATTTGACCTAATTTTGGTTCGAGTCCAGTGAGTAGAGTAGTTAACGTCATATTTTCTATTAAAGTGGATTGCGCGGTTTTTTCCTCTAAAGTTAAATTTTGTTTTTGTATTGCCGCGTGCATTTTTGCATTATGTGTTTGTAACCTGGACACAAATATTAAAGCTGTTTCGTTAGGTAATTGACGAATTATTTGCAAGTCTTGTATCAAGGCTGTCAAGTCACGAGAGTCACCAAAATGTGATTCGAGCAAATTTTTTATTTCCGCCCAAGTGACGGGGTTTCTTGAATTTATCAATTCTGCGGCTTTTCCGCGTAATTTATTTTTTATGTGAAGCGTTAATAAGATGCGCTGATCATCGACAGCGATCCCCTGAGCGGTTATACAGGCTGAAATAAATGTTTGCAAGAATATGGGGTTGCCGTCAAATTCGGGCACTATGGAAAATATTTCGTTTAACCTATAAGGTTCAATATTTATAGTTTCGTTTGCAGTGATTGAGTTGTTTACATTGGAATTGCTTACGTTTGTAGTGGTAGCCATTTTATTTGTATTATTTAGATAATTAAATAACTTAAAACACTTTTTTCAATTTGAGCTAGTACGCTACTGATAATTGGCAATTTTTTATATTATATGTAAAACAATGTGCTGTTTATTTTATAATATTTCAAAATTTAATTACAAGGATAATTGGATTAATTTAAAAAGTGTTTTTAGTTGGCAATAATGTCACTGAAATTTTATATACTAATGTGCATTTAAACAGTATAGAACATGTGGGTTTTATTTTATTTCACAGTCAAGTAAGGCGTAAACTTAACCTTTATATGATATATGATATTATGATAAAAATAATGTTAAGATAAAAATGGTATGTGATTATAATTATTTATGTAGGAAATGTAGATAAGTTCGTACTTAAAGAGTATATGATATTACGATAAAAATAATGTTACGATAGGAACAGTGTATGATTACGGTTATTTATATAGGTCACATAAATTATAATCAAGATATTTTGTTTCAAGTTTAAATAAAATTACTATTTTAGATATTAGAACTGTATGTAGCAATGCAATGTATTTCGATAAAATAGAATGTAAAATTATGTCGTTGAAAATCAATAATTGCGAGACGATTCAAAAATGACTTACCCTAAATTTTTCATTCCTCGTGGTCCAGTTGAATGCGACTTCGTGAGCTTAGCTTCACCAAAGGTCTCTCTCTGCCAGGGGCGTCACTGGGTGTTCCTTCCACAGGGTTGCCTTTGATGCCGAAGACACCAACGATGGGACGGGATGAAATTCTTACTTGCTAATTGTTGAATCGTGTTGATTTGAAATGTTGCTTTGTTGCTTGTATTTCTTGATAATTATTATTGTTTCGCTTCTGTGCGTTTGAGAATAATGTAGGTTCTTCTGAACAAAGGATTGGGATCCACCGCCACAGCTAAGAAGTTCTCCTTGTTCCAGAAGCTCTTTTCGTCCGGTTAGGCACCTTTTTCAGATGGACTCCTTGTTCCCTCGGATATGTTTGCTACTGGTTAGGCTCCCGAACTGTGCGTGTTTTTCAGATCCGCCACGACTGCGCCAATGTTAGATAGTGGATTGTTTGAATAACTTTTTAAAAACTTTATTTATTACACTTGAGTCAACGTTGACTCGTTTTAATAAGATACAATAATAATTTTGAAGTAGTTTAATCTGAAGTGAGTATAAGACTGATTACAAAAAGGTTGTTAGTAATATTTATAATGTTTCGGGAACAAAGGAAACAGTGTTGCTGATTCAGCACAATCAGAATTACTGAGAATTGAAATACAATGCTCATGCAGCGTGAGCGGTTATTGAGAAGAGCTGTTACGCAGTATGTAATACGATATGTTTGAGAAGCTTAAGCCCTACTTAAATAAGCTCTAATATTTCGGAATAAATATACTATCGATGAAATTTTGGATATCAAAGTTTCACAATGATAATTCCAGTTCAGGGATTCATCCAAGTATACTCCCAAAAACTTAATACTTTCCTCACTGCTAGAAATAGGTGTATTATTTATGTTAATATTTAAATTGTCGCATTTCTTTTGCCTGTTGTGAAATCTAGTGAGATGAGTTTTCTCGGCATTGAAATGTAAAGTATTGTGGGAAAACCAACTGCTTAAAATGTTTAAAATATTATTACAGTTATGTTCTAAAAGATTATCCAGTGGGTTGGAAATTACTACAGATATGTCGTCCGCGTACATCGTAAAGTGTGCAGTTGCTGGCAAAGAATCAATATCGTTTACGTATAAAAGAAAAAGCACAGGACCTAATATAGAGCCCTGTGGAACACCCATGGTTAAGTTTAGACACTCTGAATCAACTCTGGACACGATGTTTTGTGTCTTATGTTTTAGTGTTACGTATTGTTTCCGACCTTCCAAAAATGTCGTAACCCAATTAAGTGCAGGACCCCTTATTCCATAATCCTGCAGTTTAATTAATAATAAATTATGATTGACACAGTCGAATGCTCTGCTGAGATCACAAAATATCCCAACAGGACACTCTCCCGCGTCTACACATTCTAATATTTTGTTCAAAAAAGAATGAATAGCTGTACTGGTCGACTTACCGCTAGAAAAGCCATGTTGATTTTTTGTCATGATTTGAAAAGTCTCTAAGTAATTTAATAATCTATACAAATAGCAATATTCAATCACCTTGGACATACCAAAGGGCACAGTTACTGGTCTATAATTTTCTAACAGTTGCTTATCATTCCTTTTAAAAATCGGTACAACTTTTCCAATTTTTAAGCTATTAGGAAATGTTCCTGTCTCGAATGATAAATTAACAAGATATGTAAGTGGTTCGACGATGAAATTCAACACTTTTTTAATAAGAAAACAAGGAATGTCATCCGGGCCAGATGATTTTTTGGATTTAAATTTTGTTGTTAATAATTTTAACATTTCCTCGGTTGTAAACGGTTTTAAAAATAATGAATTTGTTTGTTTAACTACAGTAGGTATGCATGTATTACAGGGTGGTATTTGCTCAATTATGTTTTTAGGAGCTTCTATAAAAAAATCGTTAAAAAGTGAAGCGACTATTTGAGGATGTTCATGTATAACGCCATCGTTATTATTTATAATAATGTTGTTGAATGATTTATTTTTATTTGACAATTCAGCCACGACCTTCCAGGCAGATCGTGCAGGATTATCAGAGTGTACAATTTTATTTTGATAGTAATATACCATATCGTAAACAAAGCACAATTATTTGTCTACTCAATATTTGTAAAAAGTACACCATTCTTAAAAATGTAAAAACAAATTCACTATTACACTATACACGAGCACTATCTGTCTACCGTTTATTTATTTACTTTCCCCATTTCTTATTATGTTTATTATTATTAATATTATATGGAATAAGGTAACGGTTTTTTAACATTTTGATAAATAAATATTTTTACTTGAATCAGGAAGAGGTGATTATTTATTGATGTCCATGTTATTTTAGTTTTCGTTAACCTACACTTCTAATCATTCTTTTTATAGTGTTTAAAAATAAGAATTTATTTTCATATTAAAAGACTTGTATATATGTATTTATTTGGTTATTCATTTACATGACCTGCGAACTCGATACCCCGTTTTTTATTTAAGGAAATCATATTAAAATATGTTACTTTGGGGCAGCAAGCATATATCAACCCAATCTCATATCGTCCTTATTATTAAGCCAATAAAATTTTATGAAAATTTGTCTCATCTGTAGTGGTCATACCTGAAATGCATAGAAAATAAATTCTTATTTAAATCTGCAAACATATATTTACAGCTGGTCCTTTTCCTAGTTAGGTATGTAGATGGATAGACAAACACCAGTATGTACCCATATCTCGTAACATTTCACACCTAATACCTAACTTAATATAACTCAATTGTCTACTTTATGGTTTATAAGTTTTATTAATAAACAACTCCTTCTGATTTAAGTGTTTAATTAATAGCACACAGCTACATCATCTAATAAAACCTCTTATACTCAAGCTTTATAATCCATAATGTTAGCAAAAAAATGTTTATAACTATGTTACAAATAATTTATAAATTTACATACTAAATAAACGAATTTTAGGTGGGTCCTCAACAAGGGTTTCCCCAGCAGTTACTATCACCACAAATTCTTCTTCGGCCAGGTCGAGTGGAACTCCAGAAGTTACTATAACGAGTACACTAAGGGGACAGCAGGGATTTACTAAAACGAAAGATAATTTCCCTGCTTTGGGAAGCTCCAACTTGAGCGCTAGTAGTAGTGGTAGCACTGTTAGATTAAGTGTCAAGTAAGTATCCATGCATTGTATTTTACAATATTAGCTATCATGACATGATTTTTCCAAAGGAGTCAACTTGTGAACTATTTCAATTTGACCTAGATCGGCTTTCAGAATGGTGTAGAATTAATTGTATGAGTTTAAACTTTAATAAGTGCTACAAAATTATATTTGCTAAAATTAATGCACCAATACAATTTGACTACAATATTAATAATAGTTTTCTGCACTTAAGGTAGGCATATCCAAAAGAGAGAGATCCAATAAGGAAATATTTATTATTTTTGGCCATAACTTGTTTTTAATACATATATTGATAAAATAAAGTATAAGCCTACGTAAGTGGAACTATGACAGGTGTAGTGATATGAATTTTCACTTAATAATTTCAGTTGTTTGCAAAATCAGTAAATTTAAATTAAAAATTAGTGCCAATCTTCATAATTATTCATAGTTTTAAATGAACTAATTTTGCAAATTACTGAAATTATTGAGTGGAGATTTATATAACTACACCTGTCATAGTTCTACTTAGGTAGGCTTATACTTTTTTTTACAGTATATGTATTAAAAAAAGTTATGGCCAAAAATATGATACTTAAGCATAACTGACAGCAAATTGTTTGGCTTTGTGAAACATTTGCCTTTTTTTCCCCACAAACAGCTTTAAAACACTTTATCATTCTTTTATTACATAAAATGCAACAGGCCAACCGTAAACGGACGTGCGGCGCACGCGGGCGACACATTCGGGAGCGGCAAATTTAGCGATCCAGTAATTTTTTTTGCAAATTAAACAAGAACTTTTATCTAACACCAATGTTCGTCAAAAATTTTTTTTTTGTTTTTCAGAATGAAAGAGTATCTACTTTCATTTTCTTGAATTGGCCACACTCGTTGTGGAAGTGAGGGAGCGCAATAAATTGATCCTCTGTCATATATAACACGTTGCTCCTATGTTATTATTTCCGCACTGCTCAGTTCACATGCCTTGTAACGCCTAAACTTCAGGTTCAGACTCGGTCGAACCACCTTATTAATTAATTCTCAAAGAAATCTCTCTCCTCATGTTCATATGTGCAATCATGACAGTCATATTTTCAGTGAAATATAATTTAGCGAGAAAACTCGGAAACAGTACACAACTACACAAATAAAACTTTTCTTGCCTTTGACAAAATACACTAAGTATTTTTAGCACATACGTACCTCAATATGGTAATGACAATAAATAGTTCAGTATTAAAAAGTATTTTTTGCTTCCTTGCACACTATTTATTGCTACGAGATTGACGTACATAAACAAATAAATACGTTGGATCTTAATGATTATCAGATATTACGTAACGAAATCACTTGGGCTACTGTAGCGTAGCAGTTATCGTAGGCACTGACTTACCCGGAAAGTGATGTACGTGCCTACGATAAAATTTCTCTAGCTCAGACTATCTCAGGGCATTAAGCCCAAGCTTACATAAACTATGATAAATTATTAGTTTACTTACTTAACAAATCACTGAGTTTTTCCATATGTAGTGGTCGCAGACGAAATAATGACACTTTCTTTAAAAATGAAATGCACTATATTAAACAATTTACAGATATTGGTTCTCTAGCATATAACCTGGCGATGTTCACAAGGTGTGGCAAATATTTGACGATTAATCAGTTACAACATTCATAAAATGCCTCGTGTAGCTACACATCGGTTTACAATGTCCTCAAAAATTGTCATAGATTCTGCCACAAAGGTTTGATTTAAAGAATCTCCTTAAGTATATGTAAATAGTAGTAGTATAAAGTTTTATTGGAAATTCCAACTGGCCAACGACCTAAGTCTTCCAGCCTGTCTACAATAATATTATATTTACAGTATATATTAATTTAAAATAAAATTTAATACATCATGTTTATAATAGCATTTTGAAAAAAAAAAAAAAAAAAGTGTATATATATATATGTACAATGTGTTATCGTGACTGTTTTATATTATTAAAGATTACGTAATAACATAAGAGATTCATATATTGTTTGGGTAGGGAATGTTCTTCTGGGCGGAATGTTTATCAAGGGATGAATTGTAGCTGATCCTTGTCTAAAACCAAACTGATAGTGAGTTGTAGCTGTTGATGTTGGCATATAGTATTTTGATTTTAGATGTCCCTGTGAATTTGAATACCTTCAGTTGGTTCTGTTGGTGTATCGTTGCTATTGAAGTTCAAATCAAACATAAGTATATAAAGACGATTTCCTACAAATGTGGGAATAGTGTTGATATTGTAATGATCTATAAATCTCTTTTGTAGCTTGGCTAGAAGTTCCTGACGGTTGTTGTTTTTAGGTTTGTTTATCTTATTTGTGTAAGTATCGATAATATGATCATGAATTGTTATTACTGAATGGATTCTGCTGTTTTTAGTAACTTTCTTGTCGAGTTCGGCCGATTTTTTGTTAATAGAGCGAATTTTGACATTCGGTATTCCTTCAATGGGTTTGGTAGGCCGTTGGGGACATTTTATAGACCAAGCAACATGTTCTGCAGAGCCACATGCTTTACAAGTTGGTGGAAGGTTGGTTTTACACTCAATGTCCTTGTGGTCACCATGGCACTTGGAGCATTTTATTGGAGTATTACACTGGTCAGTGGTATGTGTAAACTTTGAACATTTTGCACATGTAACTGGTAGGGGTTCTGGTGGGTGGCTGGGGTAAACTGCGAAATATCTGCATTTGTAATACACTCCTTCATTAATTAGTTTTTCATATGATCTTATGTCACCTGTGATTATTCGAATATGTAGTGAGGGTTTGTTGGTTTTTTTAGATACTATGCGTTTACAATAACGGTGCACTATATTGGCGTTAAGTAAAATTTTGTTTATTTCTTTTTCATCTATGTCTATGTCCACCTGAGATATAACTGCAGAGTATGACTGTACTGTTGATATCTGATGTGTTGTATTTGGAGGAATGGTACTTTCTTCAAATGTGGAAATTTCCTTATTTTCTTTCAAGTGTTTCAATGCCATTTCTATGTGTTCTTTTGTATTATCTGACTTAATAATAAAGCCTTTCCTTGTTTGTATTATAATGTCTTGGACATTGGGAAACATTGAGCACCATTGGTCTGCGAGTTTCATGCGAGTTGTACCTTCAGGAGCTGTGGCGTAATAGACATAACTGTACTTTTTTCTAAAGATGTTTTGCATAGCAACAGATAAATTTTTTGTCTTATTTGTGTTTTGGTTTTGTACTGTGTTGTTATTAAGAGGTATATTACATATTTCCATCCTTTCATTTGTGTTTTTTGGTGGTAAGTTTTTATTTTGTTTTGTTGATGGTTTTGAAAATATTGGTGCCTTATCTGATTGTTTAGAGGTTCCTGCTTGTGTGTTTACATTGGCTTTTTTTGATTGTGATGATGTTTTAAGTTTAACTCTTCTTTTTTTCCCAGTTTTTATTGTCCAGTCCTTATCTGTTGATTTCTCAGCTTGTGTTTCTGTCTCACTTGCACTAGTGGAACTCTCGGAAATTCCGCTCGCTTCTTTCTGGGACATTTTCGTCGTGAAAAAGTCCTCAAAATCCGCGGCGGAAACGTTTTTCAATGCACTATGGCGCTTAATTTTATGTAGAAATGACTTTGGGCACTTTTAAATGTTTATTATCACTATTAAATCAGTTTAAAAAATCCGCTATCCAGCCGAACCACTGAAGGTGGTCCCCGGTAAGTAAAAAAATAAACACACAACACACTGGTTTAGGGTGGTACGATACCGAGTCTGGACGTGGAAGAATTGTAGCCCTACAGAGATGTCTTCGGGACACAAGAAATGGACCCAAGGATGGGGTTGATGGTAGCCTCACCAGCCCTGGCACCTTCCACTGTGTGTGGATGCCCCGTCCGTGGAACTCTCACTGACGTGTGTAGAAGTCCCGTCCGTAGAACCCTAAAGAATCACGATTTAATTCACAATCAGAAATGCTCGTGAAGCGTGCCTAATGTGAGCCATTCTGACATAACCTACAAATGAAACATAATTTACCTCACTGATGAGGGAACAATCCACCAATACTCCGGGAAGCCACAGTCGGATGAATGGGGTCGAGTCCGCCTTTTAAAGTTGACACGGTATTTCCAAAGGAGAGCCTGCAAATTTGCAAAACACGTGGGTAGAGAACGGGCAAGATGGCGTGAAGAGGTTAGCTTACCTTGTGTAATTAAATATCCTGCTTCCGCAGATAAAATTTACTCACAACCACAAAATATTTCCGCTAAACGGAACAACAACAGATTGAGGAAATTTTCTTGAGTTGATAATTCTAAAATCCACCAGGATGCCTTGGATTAACAAGGTTCACAGAATTATCAGCTACCCACGCCGAGCCAACAAAAATGGTTGCCTACCTGTCTTCCGCTCTCTGTTGTTCACGTGTCGCCCTCCCGTGGAGAATAGCGAATGTGTTGCGGACGTAGCAGTTGTTATTATTATGCGGCCCACAAAACGCTAAAGCGTATGGTGGATCGCATACGCTAGAGGTCCGTAACAACTCCCCCTTTACTCGCAGGAAAAAAAAATCGATTTTTTTTTTCTTACTAGCTTCTCACCAGAGGATGGATAATTGGTGGGGAGACTTAATATGCACGGGGATGGCTAACCCGCCTCCCAAGTTACCATCAGGCATAACAATGAAAATAATGAGACTTAAATGCACGAGGATGACTAACTCGTCTCCCAAGTTATCATCAGGCATAACAACAAAAATAATGTCAAAAAAATAAGGAGACTTAAATGCACGGGGATGGCTAACTCGTCTCCCAAGTTACCATCAGGCATAACAACACAAATTAAAAAAAAAATACATAGAGAAAAAAAAAGAAAGAGAAGGGAAAAAAAGAACAAAAAAACGCATAAGGACTTAACAGCTAGGAAGTAGCTCGCCCCAAGGCTACTCCACCAGCAAAACAATGAGGTGCGGGAGTGTTCCCCGTCCCACCACGACGACCACCCTTGCTAAACAACGAGGTTAGTCTGAAGCCCAGTAGTGCCTACCCGGGTAATGATAACCAGGCCTAGACCAGGCTACCTCCAAGCAGCACCTCCCAAGCTCGAGCCTCTCCAGACAGATACCTTTAAATGCAGCTGCCAGCAATGTGAGCGCCCCCAACGAGACGGAGTCCCTCCAGACGCAAGCGCCACACAAGACCATCTTTGGGGACTTTTACCCCTCGCAGGTATAACCACGGTGATGGTATTCGTGCATCCCCCATCACAGAGATCCAACCAAAGACACTTCCTCCCGTGAGGCGGAAAGAGGTGAAAACTTACTCAGTGGGTTTCAGCCACCTGAGCAAGACCAATGAACCAGAAAAGCAAATGTTACTACCAAATTAAAGACAGAAGTGACCTACAAAAAAAAAAACGAATTCATCATTGCCTATTCGGATGTCTAAGTACGTCAATGGAACTAACAGACCACAACTAGTTGTCATCGGGAGGGTGGGGCTTTCAGATCTTTTATGTGCCACACCGAACGTTTACCGTCAGAACCTTCGAGCTCATAAGTCCATGGTGAGAGAATTTTTCTAATCGTGAAGGGACCCACAAATTTAGGTGCTAACTTCGCCGTGAAATATTTAGAGGCATCAGACTGGGCGTGAGAACGTCTCCAGACCTTTTGCTTCAAAACAAATTTCTCGGGTCGGCGTCTGAGGTTATAATGTTTCTTACTGGATTTATGGGCCTTTAATACTCTACTCTGAACATCCTTATAAATCTTAGCGAAGGCAAGCTTACGGTTTTCAGGGTTTACAACTGGATACTCAGACTCAGAAGGTACGTACTTATCACTATTGCCATCTAACGAAATTTCACGTCCAAAATTGACAAAGTTAGGTGTTAGGCCTGTAACCTCATGTTTCGACGATCTAATGGCAAAACCTATTTTCGGCAAAAATTGATCCAAGACCCTGTGATTATCCTTTACATATGCAGATAACATAGTCTTAACAACACGATTTACCCTTTCAGTCAGGTTACATTGAGGGTGGTAATTTGCGGTGTACGCTATTTCGATGTTGTAAGTTTTCGCGAGATTTTGGAAACGGTTACTCTGAAACTGACGACCATTGTCTACCACTATAGTCTTCGGAGCGCCAAATAAGAGAATTACATTATCCTCGATGACCTGCGATATGCTATTAGCGGTAGCTGACCTCAACGGAAACACCATGGCAAACTTACTAAAATTGTCACACACGACAAGAATAAACTGATAACCCTTAGCCGTCCTGGGTAATGGACCCATCAGATCGGCACTAACTAGTTGCCAAGGTTTTCCAACAGTAGGTGTCTTACTCAACAAATTTCCCATAAGTGACTTCTGTTCGGGTTTAGTACTTATGCAAATCTCACATTGCCTAACGAACTTAGCCACATCGGCCTTTAATTTCGGCCAATAATACCTATTTCCCACTCGAGCCACAGTCTAATGGACCCCTGCGTGTCCACAACTCGCATCACAATGCAACGACCTAATTGCTTCTAGGCGTTTCTCTTTGGGTAAAACCAGTCTCCAAGTGTCGGCAGGATCTGCTAACTCGGGATAACGCAAACGTACATACTTATACAACTGGCCATTCTGTATACGCCATAAGGGATAACGCATAGGAGACCGTTCGACTCGATCCAGCATCCTTAAATACCATTTATCGGTGGGAGAATCGGCATGGTCTGTGACCGAGAATACTTCGATGGATTCCACCGTTACTGGTACTGAACGAGACAGAAAATCAGGGACGGTATGTTCAGAGCCCTTGCGATCAATCAGTTCAAAATCATAAGGTTGCAGACGAAGTGCCCATCTGGCCAATCGACCTTGGGGATCTTTTAGCTGCTGCAACCATAGCAAAGAATGACAATCCGTTATGATTTTGAAGTGGAAACCTTCCAGATAGTGACGTAGCTTCTCCACTGCCCAAATTACGGCGATGCATTCTCTTTCGACCGAGCTATATTTGCGCTCCTGGCTAGTCAAAGAACAGGACAAATAGCAAATTACCTTTTCGCCATCATCAAATTGCTGCGTGAGCACGGCACCGACACCGAATGCCGACGAATCTGTCTGCACATAAAAGGTACGCTCAAAATCAGGGCACGTCAAAATAGGTGCGGTAACCAAACACTCCTTAAGAAGTTTAAAAGATTTCTCGCACTCAAGTGACCAACATCAACTAACGTTCTTCTTCGTGAGGTTCGACAAAGGAGCCACTATAGTAGAAAACTGCGGTACAAACCTTCGATACCAAGATGCTGTGCCTATAAATCTACGAATTTCCCTAACATTTTTCGGAGAAGGTACACTCAAAATCGACTCTACTTTCGCTGGGTCAGGACGTAAACCGTACTTATCAACAACATATCCCAAGTACTTAAGCTCAGGACGGCAAAATTGACACTTGTGAAAACTAACTATCAGCCCAGCAGAATGCAAGCGATCAAAAACCTTCTGCAACGTTTCTAGGTGAGATTCGAAATCCTTCGACACTACCACATTTATAGCAGAATTTCTTCCTAGGAGCCTGACACTCCCGATGCCCATGACCTACTTGACCACAATTAAAACATTTGTTTCCAGAATGTTGGACTTCATCCGCGACGAGACTAGAACAAGAGGTTGAACGAGAAGTAGTAGAACTAGCGGAGGCATAAGCCAACTCTGGTATAAGAGATTTACTCTTAGGTGGAGGAGGAACGTACGACTTAGCCAATTGCCGTTTGGAGTCGAGCATACGACAACATTGCAGGAGTTGCGTGGCAGAAGTTATGTTTTCAGAAGCAAGAAAAGGATGATAGTATGGATCTATGCGCTCCAAAATGATTTCGAGCTGGGTTCCCATAGGTATTGGAGTGTGCATCTTCTTGAACAGCCCAATCATACTAGCGATGTACAATCCTATACTTTCCTGACTACCTTGAGTACGTCGCTTAATCTCCTCAAACAAGTCGCGGTCAAAAGACTCTGGCATGAACTGTTCCCTCATTGCCTCCACTAAGGATGGCCAATCGGTGGCCCAGTCTTTCACTAGATTATACCTATTGTAGGCATCTCCCTCGAACAAGTCTATGGCATCTTCCACTGTGTGTGGATGCCCCGTCCGTGGAACTCTCACTGACGTGTGTGGAAGCCCCGTCCGTAGAACCCTAAAGATATCACGATTTAATTCACAGTCAGAAATGCACGTGAAGAGTGCCTAATGTGAGCCATTCTGACATAACCTACAAATGAAACATAATTTACCTCACTGATGAGGGAACAATCCACCAATACTCCGGGAAGCCACAGTCGGATGAATGGGGTCGAGTCCGCCTTTTAAAGTTGACACGGTATTTCCAAAGGAGAGCCTGCAAATTTGCGAAACACGTGGGTAGAGAACGGGCAAGATGGCGTGAAGAGGTTAGCTTACCTTGTGTAATTAAATATCCTGCTTCCGCAGATAAAATTTACTCACAACCACAAAATATTTCCGCTAAACGGAACAACAACAGATTGAGGAAATTTTCTTGAGTTGATAATTCTAAAATCCACCAGGATGCCTTGGATTAACAAGGTTCACAGAATTATCAGCTACCCACGCCAAGCCAACAAAAATGGTTGCCTACCCGTCTTCCGCTCTCTGCTGTTCACGTGTCGCCCTCCCGTGGAGAATAGCGAATGTGTTGCGGACGTAGCAGTTGTTATTATTATGCGGCCCACAAAACGCTAAAGCGTATGGTGGGTCGCATACGCTAGAGGTCCGTAACATTTTGCAAATTTAACAAAAAAGTTTTGTATTCAAGCCTAGCCAAGGAAATTTATTTATTTATTCATTTAAAAATTCCACAAAGATACAATGACATGAGTTCGGCAATCAGTGATTATAGTAAAATAAGATAAAAACAGTCCTTAAAAGGCAGTGACAGAGTGAACAACTGTGAATATTTACTCCTGATACTGCACAGCTAAGAGTGTTAATTAGAGACCAAAATGCTTTCAGATAGTGATGGAAGTTACAGTGAAACGGAAATAGAAGATAATGGCCAATGGAAAAAAGTGAGACATAAACGGAAATCAAGAGTAGAAGGTGGAAATACAAACAAAAAGAATAGACTATCACAAGAAGATATCAATAACATCATATTAGGGTCAAATACCAACACTACAAAAAACACAGAGATAAATGCACACACAAAAACATCCAAAACAAAAACATTGCAATGCATACAAACAAAAACTACTCAACAAGAATGAATGAAATAGTACACAAAAAATTTGAACACTTATTTTACATTACCACTGTCAATGACATAACAAGAAAAGACATGTCTGAAATATGGGAAACAGCACAACCACAATCTGATGAAGTCATTATACAAACAAAAAGAGGTTTCCTCATAAAAACAAACAAGGAGAAAAAAATAAAAACAGAAACAGACTCAGAAATAAGCGAACATATTAAAAGAATGAGTATAAAACACCGCTACTGCAAAAGAATAATTGCAAAAGTTAACAACAAGCCGACACTAATGATCCGAATCATAACGGATTGCTTAAAATACAGCGAGCAACTACTTAATGAGGGTGTATTCTACAAACATAAACATTACCCGACTTTCCCTAGCCTACCACCTGCTCCAATCCCGCAACCATGCTCACGGTGCTTGCAGTTCACGCACACAATAGAACAATGCACGACCCCAATAAAGTGTACCAAATGTGATGGACCCCACCATTATTCCAAATGCAATTCCCCACTGCCGATGAAATGCACTGGCTGCGGATCAGAAGAACATGCTGCGTGGTCACTCAAATGTCCAAAAAGACCAACACAACCAATACAGGGCATCCTTAACATGCAGATAAAGCCGCTTAACAAAAAAAGCCAAGAAATTGATAAAAAAATAACAAAGAACTCAAAAATACATTCACCAATTACGATACACGACATGATTGTCAACACATATATATCAAAAATAAACAAAGACAAGAACAGAGATAGAGAAGAACTATTAAAGAAACTAAGGAAGAGATTCATAACACAGTACAACATTGATACAGTGGCCTCATTTTCAGGGAATAGACTATACATCCTAATGTTCGATTTAGATGAACCTCTAACTGCCTCACCAACCGAACCAATACCTGGAATAAATAATATTCAAGTTCACGTCGATGCTTAAGATTCTCTACGCCAATGTAAATAGCTATGTACCAAAAAAATATATAATCAATAACATAATAGAAAAAAACAAAATTAATTGCTCACTATTTGTGGAAACCAAAACAAAGGAAGATAGCAGCATGCACTACAAAAATTGGGATGTTCTACAATTCAATGGCAATATGGTAAATAACAATACACGAGGGGGAAGTCTAGTACAAGTAGATCCGACTCTAAAAATGAAAAAAGAAAATCCTCCGCGAATAAACAACCCCCTTAATGAAGCAACCCACTTTTCAATACCATTCCAAGGCGGTAAGTTACACATACTCCTGGTGTACATTCATCCGACATCTAATATTGAAGAAACAATATTCACCAAAGCAGCACTGTACAAATACTGTATAGTAATAGGGGACTTCAACGTTAACAGAGCAAAAAATCATCAACATTCTTAAACAACTCATCGTTCAAAAAAGCAGACACACCTCCAACATTTCTTATGATGAATAACCCAGACACAATGCCGGATCTATTACTTTACACAAATAATATTGAAAATAATATAAACAAAATCGAAACCCACCCTGACATAAGTTCTGATCATTTGGCAATAGAGGTAAACATTAAACTTGACAAAATAATAAATGCGGTGGAAGAAGTAGAAAAAATGAACTTCCACAAATGTGACACTGAAAAGGTTAGTATTGCAATAGAAAAATACATAGAAGAAAGTCAACAACTCCCAATTGACGAACAGACAATAAAATAGCTTTAATGAAAAATTAACTGAGGCCATAATACATAACTCTCCTAAAAGAAAGACTAAATTCTACTTGCACGAATTGCCACCATTCATCATCAAACTAATAAGAAATAAAAGAAAAATGTACAGAGACTACTTATCATATAAAAATGAAGACTACAAAAGACTCCTTAACGCGTACAACAAGAACATCCAAAAATTAATAAGAGAATATAGAGAACACAAATGGATAAATGCCTGTAATGAAATAAATCAACAGCAAGGAAAAAACTACTGGCAACAAATAAGAAAACTCTCCAGGTATAAACAGACATCATACATAACTACTCTAGAAGAAAATGGCAAATTCTATAACAATGACCTCGAAAAAGCAGAACTGTTTGCTCATCATTTTGAAAAAACATATACTATAAAAAATGACAATCAGTTTGATGAGACAAATTACGAAGATATCAGAAATTGGTCCAACAACTTTTTTTCAGAAGAACTTCAAAGACAAAATAAGGCAGTAAGTGAGGAAACATATTTTGAGATATTAAATAAAGGAAAAAGCACAGCCCCCCGGAAAAGATAACAAAAAGCATCGTTCGAAAACTAGGACACAATGTACATCTATATATAATTAGAATATATGAATACTGTCTTAACAACCAGTACTTTCCCACACAATGGAAACAAGGTATTGTTATCACCATCCCTAAATCAAATACCAATCACCATAGAGTGAACAACTATCACCCTATAGTGTTGTTATCAGTGCTGGCAAAAAATCTGGAACAGATAATTAAAAAACTGATCTCTGAAGCAATTGGTCACAATATTCCTAACTATCAGTTCGCATTCCGTGAAAAGTGCTCCACCACACATCCACTGACGATACTTACGTCAAATATCCAAACATCAAAACTTGAAGGATATCATAGCGCAGCAATCCTTATTGACATTACCAAAGCGTTTGAGAGTGTATGGCATGAGGGTTTGTTGTATAAGTTGGCACAACTGAACTGTCCAATGTACCTTATATTCATTATAAAAAATTATTTAAAGGAAAGAACCCTACGAATTAAAATAAATACAAGTTACTCAAAATTATTTAAAACACAACAAGGACTGCCACAAGGCTCCCCACTCTCACCACTGCTATACAACATCTACTGCTATGACATCTACAACTTTGAAAAACACCTACAATACTTTAATCCCAATACATATATTCTACAGTATGCTGATGACACGGCTCTAATTAGTCATGATCGCACCCTGGAAAAAACTGTTGTCCAGTTACAAGAACTAATGAACAGAACAATGACCTGGTTCAACAAGTGGAGACGAAAACCCAACCCAACAAAATGCCAGTACATTATCTTTAACCATGGAATAAACAACAACTCACCAACGGTTACCATTAACCATCACATTCTCCCAGCTCAGTCAACAGTCAAATACCTGGGCGTAAGTTTAGACAACAAGTTGAACTTCAACAACCATACCAAATACATAAAGAAAAGATGCATCGCCAGAAGCAAACACTTTCCCTGCATGACCTATAAAATCGAGGGAATCAGTAAAAAGACAGCAGCTCACATTTATAAATCAATATGTAGACCAATACTAGAATATGGCCACCCCCTCTTTCTAAATGTCAGAAAAGCAGCAATAAAAAATATCAACGTTGCGGAAACATCAGCTCTGAGAACCATTACCAAATACCGACACCCAACAAATCCGCTGCACAACCCACCTAACGCTCTTCTATATCAAATAACCAAGACAGAACCAATTCCACAGAGACTATCCAAATTATCCACTAAATTTGCCAGGGCTGAACACAACATGGAAATACTCCGACCTCTCTGCAAAAATAGAAATCGTCAAACAACCGGCTACAGGAAGTTTCCTCAAAAAACATTGTGGGAACACATCAAGGAACTAAGAACCACATAATAAAGAACCGTCAATCACTATACACATATACTTTTTTCGTTTTTTTTTTTTTTCACATTCTTATATCTATTTGCTATTCACATTATATATAATTTATAAAATGTAAACAATATTTTATTGTAAAAAGGCTGAAGGACCTCGGTCAATGGCCATTTGGCTTTTTGCTCAATAAAGTACTTTTATTATTATTATTATTATTAAGATAAAAATAGACAGATAATCATTTTCAAGAAACTTATAATTACACATATAAATATATAAAAACATATAAATAAAAAAGAAGGAAGAGGAGGTGCCCCCTGCACTGTGCCACCACAGTGAGACCCTGAGAATCTCAGAATAATTACAAAAATTGTATTAGAAAATACAATTTAATTCAGATCATTAGCAAAGTATTCATTCAAGCTGTAAAAGCTATGTCTTAAGAGTAGAGTTTTGGTTTCTTTCTTAAAAGTAGATATGGCGATAATTGACTTGAGATTATCAGGTAAATGATTGTAAATTTTTATCGGCATTATCTAGCTACTATTGGCCGTCAAAGCGAGCCTATGTTGGGGTAATCTTAAGTTATCACTGAAGCGTAATGAATAGTTGCTAACTATACATCTGCAGTTGATGTGAATTGACCAATATTATTCTTAACATAAATTACACACTGTAAGATATATAAGGAGATAACACCTTCTCTATCAAAAAACCAAAATTGAACCTATACTCAACCGATTCCAAAGACTTTCACAAAGATTTGCCAACAATTCGTTTAACATCGAATTAATAAGTCCTTTAACTTTCCCTACCAACCCCAACATTCCGCCCAGAAGAACATTCCCTACCCAAACAATATATGAATCTCTTATGTTATTACGTAATCTTTAATAATATAAAACAGTCACGATAACACATTGTACATATATATACACTTTTTTTTTTTTTTTTTTCTCAAAATGCTATTATAAACATGATGTATTAAATTTTATTTTAAATTAATATATACTGTAAATATAATATTATTGTAGACAGGCTGGAAGACTTAGGTCGTTGGCCAGTTGGAATTTCCAATAAAACTTTATACTACTACTACTAAGGAGATAACAGTAAGAATTTTTAATTCTTTGAATAGTTCCTGGCAACAGTGTCTAGCACCTTTAAATTTCATTGTACATACTACTTTTTTTTGTGCAATTAGTACTTCATTTATACGATTGGCATTGCCCCAGCAGACAACGCCATAACACAATGCTGAATTTACACATGAAAAATAGTATGAAAGCAGAATTTTTAAATTCACATATGACCTTAGTCTCCAGGTAATAAAACAATTAAGATAGAGTTTTTTTTAAGACACTATTGATTTGAGAGTTCCAAGATGATAACCTGTTATCAATCTTTATACCTAGGAATTTCGTACTATCAGTTTGGTTAATGCTCGGTTTACCCATCATAGTTCTGACTAGGAGACTATGGTAGGAGCTGTACTATTAGACAGCACAAGTTCAGTTTTATTGAAATTTAGGAGTAGATTATTTGCGATGCTGTAACCAAGGGCAGTATTTGTGCAGTCATTAGCTGCTGTACTTAATTTATTAACATGTCGGCTGCAACAATTGCTGACATATCATCGCAAATAATGTTATAGTGCTATGACAATAGTTACGAAATGGTTCAACTATATCGTTTATGAAGGTAAGAAAGAGTAGGGGGCCCAGAATGCCCCCTTGGGGAAACCCCATCGTGATAGGTTGTAAGTCGGAGTTATACTTCCTGCCACCTGCCTGCGGTACAACCATCTGAGAACGCTTTCACAAGTAAGAAGAGATCCGGCTATAGGACAATCGCCTTACTCCATAATAATAAAGTTTTTGTTTGAGAATGTCATGGTTTACCATATCGAAGGCACGTTTATAGTCAAAATGTAAGCCCATAGCACAATTTCTATCATCAAGACTTTTAACTATGGAGTTAACTGAATGTAGTATAGCAGCTTGCATTGAAAGACCTTTGCTGAAACCATATTGTGCATCAGTGAAGAAATTAATCCTGCTAAGATAGTTCAGTAATCTAGAGTGAAAAACTTTCTCATAAATTTTAGAGAAGACAGAAAGTAAGGAGATTGGCCTGTAGTTTTCGATCGTTTCTTTCTCATTTTTCTTATAAATAGGCTTAACTATTGATTTTTTGAAACTAGATGGAAAGATACCTTCTTTGAATGACCTGTTTATCAGATATGTGAGAACCGGTGCTAGAATGTCGGCAATAGTACCAAGCAGGGAACAAGAAACACCATCCATGCCTGCAGAATCTTTTACCGAAATAGCTTTTAACAGTGACAAAGTTTCATCATTGGTAATAGGAGTTAAGAAAAGAACATTGACTGGCAACTCACACTAAGGTTTGCTCGAGTCTTAAGTTAATGCCGGATCTAAGCTGATTAGATGCGTTAAGAAAAAGTGAGTTAAATTTTTGAGCTGCAGTTTGATAATCCTGTATTATATTCCCTTGTTCATCTTTGAAAGATGTGGGATAGGATTCAGTTGGATTTGAATTTACTTCATTTCTTATTATCCGCCATGTTCATTTGGTTTTATTTTTTGCATTAGAATACAAATTATCATTGTACGCTTTCTTACTGTCTTTAATAACCTGTCTATGTTCCTTTAATAGCAGTTTGTACATATTATTTAATTCTTTATCATTGTTATTAATTTTAAATTGTTGTGGGTAACTGTCTGAGAGCGTCACCACGCCTAATAATCTCATCACTAATCCAGGGTTTATCAATAATCTTCTTATTCCTGTCAACAATTAGAGGAACCAAAGGAAAAGATTTTTCCAATATTTCAAGAAATCAAATCATAAACTTAACAAAAATATCGGGCGCATCTTTCCCTAAGAGAATGCTCTCCCAGGATTCAGCTTCTAAGTAATTTCTAATATTAATAATATTTGCTAAATCTTTGAAGTTCCTGGTGTATTTAAATTCTGGGCTCACATGTGACTGCAGAGGTGAGACCATTTGCATAAGGTGGTCAGAGAGATGGTTTCCAACATTTGAAATTTTTAAAAAACTCGAATCAAGATTACAAAAGATATTGTCGATTAGTGATCGAGAGCTACCTGATATTTTAGAATAATCTTTAATACATGAATATAGACCATGGCTACCTAAGATATTGGTGATAGACATAGCGTGAGAGTCAGTAATATCCGAGTCAAAATTAGTTATTAAAGTCGCCACATATGATAGAGGCTTGTTGTTGTTGCTATTAATTTTATCAACATAAATGTCTAAGTTATGTAAGAATACAGAAATATCGGCACTTGGGACTCTATAAAAACATGAAACAATGAAAGATTTATAATTTAACCGAGAATTTAACTTTATTACCGCACTAGCACATTTGAAGGCTGATGTAATACCTTGACACTTGACACTTTTAATGCTTTAAATTCAATATCTTTCTGAACAAATATTGCAGGACCTCCATCTCGAATATCCGCACGACAGATGCAATCTGCTAAGCGGTAGTTATAATAATAAAAATTTGTACATACAAATAACAAGGCGAAGTTTAGCCTAGTGGCTATTCTTACACTGAATCCCTATGTCTGATAGATATTAATATACAACAAAAACAAAAATATATTGATAAATGCAGATAACATAAATGTGAATATTTGATCTAACGTTAACTGACTTACAATACTAATACAATTACATAGGTAAACATACATACGTACACACATACACACCATCATACATTCACATATACAGTGTGTAACATAATTGAATGTCATAAATGAAGGAACGTATTTCTCGTACAAATTTTAGAATATTTTGTCATATAAACAATTGTCATTAGAGCCTTCGTTTACAAGATACAGGGCGTTGTAGTTTTCAAAAATACAATTATTTCCCTAAATATCTTTTGAACAAATGTAGATATTTACCTGAAATTTTGTGTGTGGAATACGTGATTAGTATTGTATTTAAATTTAAAAAATGAAGCCCCAGCTTTAACCAGTGACGCAGATTTGGGGTATATAGTGTACCTTTTTTCATGAAAGTATGGCATGCCAGTGGGCGAAATTTTTTTTTGTGTGCATATTTTGGATTTTAAATTTAATTTTGAACAACAATGTTCTCTTGACATTTTTGCGCATATTTTATTATCTACATTTGTTCAAAAGATATTTAGGGAAATAATTGTATTCTTGTAAACGAAGGCTGTAATGACAATTTTTTATATGACAAAATATTCTTAAATTTATACGAGGAATACGCTCATTTATGACATTCCATTATGTTACACCCTGTATACGTTGCTGAAAATACTTATTACATATTTCAAAAACAAAGACAAATATTGCACGAAATAAAATCAAAGGAAAGGAAACAATAATATAGAAGCACAATATAATATAATTTGGTGGCGAGAAGAGATAGCATAGCATAGCAGCATTATACGAGAAGGATTTTTCAAACATAGTATACCCCAGTCAAAAAACCTCAAAAAAAGACCCAACCTCCTGAAAAATCCGAAAGTTTTGAAACTTCGCACACTTATTTAGAGGTACCTAAAAATGAATATACCGAAAGTCCTCATGAATATGAGGCGAGCTCTAGCGGCAATTAGCGAAAATAGGGCACTTTCTTTGGTTTTTCGTTAATATCTCGAGAACCGTTGGTCGGAGGCAAAAGTTGATTGTATATATAATTAAGGCTTATCAAATTTGCTACAAAAATGGTTATATACATTTTTCTCGTATTCCCAATGGTTCCCGAGTTATAGACGCTAAAAGAGAGCGTTTTGTAAAAAACCACGCTAGGGCGGTGCAATATTGCATTTCTAATAATATTTGACATATGGTTTACCTACATTTTTGTATACTAAGGATAATTGAGGAGATAAACTTCACAACTTTGTATAAAAAGCACATGATGTATGTTACTTATGATGTAAATTGATGAGGCACATGATGTAGGTATATTAAACAATGAAATATGTGAACAAATACAAATGTGCAATCTCACCTGACTTCTGGTTCCAGCAAGCACATTGCTTTGACCTGTATGTACCAAATGTTCAGTGTTTGTTATTGGCACTGAATGATCTGCTTCTTCAATGTTTATGACATCCGGGATCATCAGGGTCATCAAAGTCTTCTTCGAGGTTGGAAGTAACACCATTCAACCATTCGCCATGGCAGTTGTGACAAATGCTTGTACATGTGCAACAAATGAGGTTAAGGACAGCTTCAGGTGCTGCTGGATCCTCTGTTGTCACAGGGATTAGCCGATCGCTTTCCACCTTCCAACCCCACTGTACAGAAGGAAGTTCATTCCCAAGCCAAAATTGAATTTGGTGGTACACTCGAAAAGCATGCTGTCTTGCTGCTCCTTCTGTGGGCGGCAGAGCAAAAAGGTCGGGTTTAGCATTGGATACAGATTTGGTGAAAGCATTGTAACGGTGCATGTTAAGAGAGGTTTGCGGATAGCAGGGAAGCCTGACTGGAACTATCTGCAGCTCCGTGCCGGTTTAGTTGTGGAAGGAAGGATAGGTAGTGGTGGGGGGGGGGGGGGGGGACGATAGCAGTAGCGGCTCGTCGGAGTAGGCATTGTAAGTACCATATTTAATTTAGTAACTTATTATTGTCAAATATTATTAGAAATGCCATATTGTACCGCCCTAGCGTGGTTTTTCACAAAACGCCCTCTTTTAGCGCCTATAACTCGGGAACCATTGGGAATACGAGAAAAATGTATATAATCATTTTAGTAGCAAATTTGATAAGCCTTAATTGTGTATATAATCAATTTTAGAATCTAAAAACACCGACATTACTGCGAGTTTGTTATCCAATGCATTAAGAATATTGTCACTAATGTTGATTAGAGCTGTTGTTGTACTATGTCTTGATCTAAAACCTGATTATAACTCGGAATAATTTCATGTCTGTTAAGGTATTCTTCTAACTGCTCATGAATAACTTTTTCAAGAATTTTACTTAATACAGGCACTAAGCTGATCGGTCTTAAATCATTAATTTGAGATGGGCTTTTTATTTTTGGCAAAGGGCACCCTACAGGAAAATAACGATTTTCCAAACAACAATTTACTATGTGAGTTATGTAAATAAGTATTGTTGGAAGACATAGCTTAATCATTTGTGTCGTAACTGTATCGTAATCACTAGCGTTGGACTTAGTGCCCTTAATTATTGTATATATATGCTCATTATCAGTTAGAGTGAAAGTCAAATTATTGTTGATATTGTACTATTATAAAAGCTAATATTGGTTTGATTTGCAGCATTTGTATTAGAAGATGCTAAAAAGATATTATTAAAAGATGTAGGGTCAGATAAATTGTCGGGAAGTACTGAATTTTTTATGTATACTCATATTTCTTAATGATTTCCATAATTTCGTAGTGTCATTTTCTTCCAAGTATTTTGGATTTGATTTTTCAGTACGAATACCAGCAACCGCATAATTACACGTTATTTTATAGTTGTCCCAGTTTACATCTGTTTTATTTTGTCTATATTTTGTTAAAGCTTTGTCTTTTTTCTTTTATAATACATTCAATACCTTCAGTTAGCCAAGGTGAGTCAGGTTTGTTCATTCGTGCTGTTACGAATAGGTGCATGAATATCAAACAGGCACAGTATATTATCTGTTAAATAACGTATTTTGTCATCAATACTTTGAATATATAAAATTTTATGCCAGGATATACTATTCAAGTCATTATCAAACAGTTGTTGATTAAAGTGCCTAAAATCTCTACAAGTGTGCATTTTCGACTTACGCTTAAAGATTTCGAATGTATTTCACAAAAAACCAGCCTATGATCTGAAATGATGTCTGCATTTAAAGTACCATGATTTTTAATTATATTAACATTATTTATAAAAATTGTATCAATTAACGTTGAAAAAAATTGTGTAACACGAGTGGGTTCATCTGTAATTTGAGTTAATCCATATGCATCACAGCATGCCGTCAACGGATTATTCAAATTAAAAAAGTTAATACTTATCACCAGCAATTATGACAGTATCATATAAGGGCATGAGGTGCCATATAATATTATCGAGAGCCTCAATACAGTTTGCGTTATTATTTTGAGGACGCCTAGAACAAATGAGGTCTTATTTACTTTGATATTAATCCATAAGTATTCAATATCAGTAATATTCTGAAAATTAATGTCTATTATTTCACAAGTATATTGACTGTTTACATATACTGCCACACCCTCTCCACAACCCTGCCGATCTTTCCGAAATAAACAGTAATTAGGTATAGACACAAAATGATACGGTATCTCTTGTGTGAGCCAAGTCTCACTTACAATTATCTTATAATAATATATCTTATCCATGCACACTAATTTGATTTCGTCTTCAGTACACCACGTTTCTGTTAAGGCTACAACTTCGATTTTAAGATAATTGAAAACCCCATAGACTTGCTGCAGAGGCTCCTTATATTAAAATTGCATACCCGTAACGGCTTTTTAACACAAGTTGAGTTTAAATTTAGGGGAGAGGATCCACAGTTCCTTGCAGCATCCTCTTTTTGGCTAAAAACATAGACACCAAGGCATCTCTGGGCCAAATGTTACGTTGCCAAGCTTTTCTGAAATTCTCCTGATTAATAGTAACTTTCATTGAAGTATAATTGTTCGGAAACTTAGAAGGCTGTTCCTTCAATACAACCTCGGGGAAATTGCCCTGAAGGGCAGACTTCAGGTCTTCTGGGTTGGTGTTAGGTAGCAATCGCGTGACATGCAAAGACACCAGCTATAGCACTGTCTTAACCAACCCGTTTTTATCATTGCCGCCTACTACGAATCGGCGATTTTGCTTACGCTTGGGCTGCTCCCATTCTTCGCGGGTGAGATTAGTAATTTCACGCATCTTCATTGCGGTCTGAACTTCTAAAACCGCTGCTTTAACGTGATTCGGTTGAATAACGTGGGAGTTGTTTATGTTTTGACTCTGACCAATTTGATTTTTGACATTAACATTTAATGGGGTATTTGCTGATTGCTTAGTTATGTTGGTAGCACTAGAAGCCGCAGCTCTGGTTGCATGAGATCCAGAACGAGTAGCTGCATCAGTAGTTGCCTGGTTACTTGAATTCGACAATCCAGCAGCAGTAAGGCAAGTCTCACCGTGGATGTTTTTTACTTTGTTGACATCTGAGTTTTTTCAAGGTTTTGAATTTTTTGTTCCAGGAAAACAATTTTTTCTTTTAGCAGGGTACAATTTTTGTTCATAATGTTATGCTTCGATTCCATTTCTTCTAATATTTGTCTAAGAAGTAGATTTTCAGATTGAATAATAGCCGATTGCGTTAAACACGCAGAATGATATAATCCATCACATTTTTTACACTTCACATAATCAATTACAACTTTTTTACAATGAAAACATATTTTTTTTTTCTTCGGTAAGGAGCACACATTGGTATCGCTCGCCATCTTATATTAATTGAAATGTGGGGGAGGGGACATCATCGGTTTTGCACGTGGGCGCCTGAAATGTAAAAATTGAAGCAGTGAAGATTACTAGCTGATATGTGGATTTTTTATAAATTGTTAATCAATTTAACTGCCCTCATTTAAGTCTGACATCTTTTAATGATACTGTGAAATGAACACGTAACACTATAGTATTTTTTGATCTTTTCATTCTACAAATTATGGTAAAAATGAACCTTGTACTAGGTTTGCACTTTTTTTTATCAATTTATAAATCAGTAAAATACTTACAAAATTTTAAGATATGCAGAAATAAAGTTAAGATTTGCATATATCTTAAAAATACACCGAATATATATACATATAATATGTATTATTTCCTGCTATAAATATATTTGTTGAGATTAAATATTTAGAAATTGAAAATAACACTTGGCTTAAAAATAACTTATTTTTTGCAGTAGTAACACTCAAGATCCGAAAAATCCAAAAGTGTCAATTCATGTGAACCAGAGGCCTAATGGCAGCGTAACAACTCATATTACCACAAGTACTTCATCTTCCGTTCAGCAGAGACCCGCAGAAGCGTTTCCAGCCCTTGGTACCTCCACCAACATAGTTCAACCACAGTGGGTGCTAGCTAAGTCCAAGAAACATCAAGACACAAAGAACTTAAAGGTTGCTCCAGCTCCACAATTACCACCAAGCAATATGGATCAATTTCCAACCTTGGCCAAGAAGAAAAGTTCTGTTACTGTACCTGTTTCAAGCAGTTGGGTAAATCTGAACAACATCAACAATACTAACCTAAGAAGCAATAATATTGCCGGTTCTGGTGATAATAACAATAAGAAACACGAGATTAAACCATCTAGTTCTAAACAGAGACAATCAACAATTGAGAATAAGCTACAAGATTTCAAAATTAGTGAAAACAATGACTCTAAAAATAAAAATAAGAAGAAGAAAAACAAAAACAGTTCAGAAACTGAAAGTAATAAACAAATCAAGTCTACTAAAATTTCAGACAGTGATAAAATAAATGAGTCTAAACTGAGCAGAACAACCGAAATGGGTAAAATGTATGAAACTAAAAGGGTCGACAATGGTACTTCAGATGATAGCATGAACAATAACGAAAATGGGGTCAAAAAGCTCAAAAATGGAATTATAAAAAAGCGTTCCGAATTGCAAATAGGCACTTTGACAGCTACCGGAGAAACGTCTAATATTTCTAGTGATTTCCCAACATTGGGTGAGACTAAACCACCACCTGGCTTCAACATGAAACCACCACCAGGTTTTACTACAGCCTCATTTCCCACTTTAGGAATGTCAAATGATCTGACATTTACATCCAGCAGCGGACAAAGCTATGCTATAACTTCTAATAATGGTTACCGTCAGCCAAACAATTTCCAATCTAGGAATCAAAATCTAATAAAAAAATTTATGGGTGTTCTGAATAACAATGATGCGATCAAGGAGTTCAAAAATTTTTCAGAGTTGTTCCGCAATGGAGTTCTACCCACGCGTAAATACTACGATCACTGCAAGGAGGTTCTAGGTATCGCTTTTGATGAGATTTTCCCAGAACTGTTAGTGCTTTTACCAGATATCACTAAACAGCAAGAACTTTATAACGCATATGACGGCAAACAGAAGAATACTTTGGTCGTATGTGAAAATTGCAAACAGATAGTTTATAAGAGAGAGTTGAAAGATCATTATAATTACCACACTTTGGATAGCCATTTTCCGAGTCTGGGAAAAGTCCAGCAAGTCAACAACTTTTGGAGAAAATAATATTCATGTTAGAATCGTTTGATATCTATGGACTCTCGTTCTAAACTTTACATAATGTTAATATGTAAATTTGATTCTGTAATGGTAGTTTGCATTAAAAATCATTGTGGACAAAAAGGCCAGAATCTTCAGCATTTCACTTCATTTTTCCCTTTGGACTAGTTTTTAACACCTTTATGATGACACTTGCAATATCAAAGCTGTCTTTTTGTAAGAATTAACTGCTTGACCATATTTACACACGCACATGACTAACCTTACTTTTTGAGAATTCATGAATTTTTTTGTCTTAGATCTTAGAATATAATATATATTTTTTTCAATAAAAATATAGTAGTTGCTTTACAAATAAAAAAATTAGGACTCTAGAGTATGCTTTGTATATTAAAATCATTTATTACTAGATAAGTTAACAATTGTAAAGGAAATAATTCATCTTCATTCAAGTCGAATAATCATATGTAAGTGTACAATACACTCTTAATAGTATTTTCTATTCTGACCAAATTTTTTTATGTACAAAGCTCCCCTGGAAGAATCTTTTATAAATAAATTTGTGGTTTAATCTTACCATGCTAATTACGCATTAACTCGGTATTCATACTATGAACATTATTTGGGTTATATTGTACATGAATAACGCTATTCTTCAGTTTTCAGAGCAGCCTTATCCATGCATGTTTAAATTTTTTTAAGAGTGGGATCAACATCATATCAAAATGTGCAGTTTTATGTAGCTTTATTCTTCATATATATGAACTTGTTTTCTTTAGCAATTGACATAACTGTTGCGCCTTTTGAGGAATGTAAAGGTTTTAATAGAATCAGTGGCATGAACAATCAATTTAAAATAATAGTATATCAGCCAGTGGGCAAATTTGATTGCCTCATTAATTATAAGTTCTTTCCAATTACATAATGTTTGCTTATGCGATGCTGCCCATGTATGTCCTAGAGGTATATATTCCAATCCTTTTGTTTTTAACAAATAAAAAATTTTTTTATCGCCTTGATAAGTTCTTACAATGTTGCCAGTGTGAATTAAAGGTAGATTCCAAATAATCATCAGTACAAAGGGAAATATTTGTCAATTTCAGACTGACATAACTGGCCTGCCCACAAAGTATAACATAAAATTTAATAATTCAGGCTGTGGTAACATTTTTACACCATTGCTGTTTTTGTTAAGTTATGGCATATTTATTATTTTTTTGTACGAAAAAAAAAAATGAAAGAAGAATATATATATAATTTATTTTTTCATTTGATCTTATTTCCGTTTAAGTTTGACATAATTTACTAAAATATTTGGTAAGAATAGCTAGGTTAAAAATGAACTAAGGGATTTATGATGTAAAAAAAATGTAAATAAAATTAATATGTTATACTTTTATAAAAAAAAATTATTTGTAATGTTGAAATATTTTTTAAATAAAAGTTTAAGTTTATCGTTATCGTTAATAAATAGTTAATAAACAGTAACATTTGCAACTCCAGCTTGGACTCTATTTGACTATCTATTTGTTGATAAGTAATATATTTTTTGGCTGTATTTGCAATAATTATAATTTCAAATGTGATTTATGGAAATAATGCAATAAACAGTGCTATTTTAACATGTTTTCGAAATTCGAATATTTCCCAACTGCTTAATTAAATTTTTGTATAAATAACCTTATCAACTCTCAACAGTTCATAAAATATTTATTGCATAACTTTTCTACCTCATTTAAAAAAAGAGGGAAAACAGTTCTAAAACGTGGCGGTAATTCAAATCTTAATCCTTTTGTGTTGGGTTGGGAAGTTAGGAGTTATTGCTTGCGCCCAAATACAATTATTAGAGAACGCATGCAGTTTTAGAATTTTCAGATGACTACATCTTATAATTTTGAGGATTTATATTGTGACTGATCTTTCTCAGCCTGTCTAGAGATGAAAAATGACACTTTGGCACTTGAATGTTGGTAGTGGCGTGGTTGCTTGGGCATAAATTCCTGTTCCGTAAGGTGTAATTCAATGCAGGTCGGGGTATTTGCCCGCTGAGTAGTTGTTTCCTGCAAATCATGTATAATAACAGTATATAGGTTAAGTCCACCAAGGGCTGAAGGTCGCCGCTCTCGGTACTTGCAAAATGGCAAGTCGCTATGCACCACGGAGACATCTATGATGTCTGGTGTATAGTAGCATTAGACCACATGAGAGGATTCAATTACCTCTCACCACTATACCATTTACATTAGTCTGTATAAGACTAGCAGGTTGGCCACTGTCATTTGTCTGCTCCATGACCTATGGCATACTGAGGAGAACTAATAAGTTCGAAACCGGTCTATGTCTGGTCAGGGAGTTGACAAATGACATTGGCTACCAATTTTTCATGATTTGTAAGGTGTAATTCAATGCAGGTCGGGGTATTTGCCCGCTGAGTAGTTGTTTCCTGCAAATCATGTATAATAACAGTATATAGGTTAAGTCCACCAAGGGCTGAAGGTCGCCGCTCTCGGTACTTGCAAAATGGCAAGTCGCTATGCACCACGGAGACATCTATGATGTCTGGTGTATAGTAGCATTAGACCACATGAGAGGATTCAATTACCTCTCACCACTATACCATTTACATTAGTCTGTATAAGACTAGCAGGTTGGCCACTGTCATTTGTCTGCTCCATGACCTATGGCATACTGAGGAGAACTAATAAGTTCGAAACCGGTCTATGTCTGGTCAGGGAGTTGACAAATGACATTGGCTACCAATTTTTCATGATTTGTAAGGTGTAATTCAATGCAGGTCGGGGTATTTGCCCGCTGAGTAGTTGTTTCCTGCAAATCATGTATAATAACAGTATATAGGTTAAGTCCACCAAGGGCTGAAGGTCGCCGCTCTCGGTACTTGCAAAATGGCAAGTCGCTATGCACCACGGAGACATCTATGATGTCTGGTGTATAGTAGCATTAGACCACATGAGAGGATTCAATTACCTCTCACCACTATACCATTTACATTAGTCTGTATAAGACTAGCAGGTTGGCCACTGTCATTTGTCTGCTCCATGACCTATGGCATACTGAGGAGAACTAATAAGTTCGAAACCGGTCTATGTCTGGTCAGGGAGTTGACAAATGACATTGGCTACCAAATTTTTCATGAATTGTAAGGTGTAATTCAATGCAGGTCGGGGTATTTGCCCGCTGAGTAGTTGTTTCCTGCAAATCATGTATAATAACAGTATATAGGTTAAGTCCACCAAGGGCTGAAGGTCGCCGCTCTCGGTACTTGCAAAATGGCAAGTCGCTATGCACCACGGAGACATCTATGATGTCTGGTGTATAGTAGCATTAGACCACATGAGAGGATTCAATTACCTCTCACCACTATACCATTTACATTAGTCTGTATAAGACTAGCAGGTTGGCCACTGTCATTTGTCTGCTCCATGACCTATGGCATACTGAGGAGAACTAATAAGTTCGAAACCGGTCTATGTCTGGTCAGGGAGTTGACAAATGACATTGGCTACCAATTTTTCATGATTTGTAAGGTGTAATTCAATGCAGGTCGGGGTATTTGCCCGCTGAGTAGTTGTTTCCTGCAAATCATGTATAATAACAGTATATAGGTTAAGTCCACCAAGGGCTGAAGGTCGCCGCTCTCGGTACTTGCAAAATGGCAAGTCGCTATGCACCACGGAGACATCTATGATGTCTGGTGTATAGTAGCATTAGACCACATGAGAGGATTCAATTACCTCTCACCACTATACCATTTACATTAGTCTGTATAAGACTAGCAGGTTGGCCACTGTCATTTGTCTGCTCCATGACCTATGGCATACTGAGGAGAACTAATAAGTTCGAAACCGGTCTATGTCTGGTCAGGGAGTTGACAAATGACATTGGCTACCAATTTTTCATGATTTGTAAGGTGTAATTCAATGCAGGTCGGGGTATTTGCCCGCTGAGTAGTTGTTTCCTGCAAATCATGTATAATAACAGTATATAGGTTAAGTCCACCAAGGGCTGAAGGTCGCCGCTCTCGGTACTTGCAAAATGGCAAGTCGCTATGCACCACGGAGACATCTATGATGTCTGGTGTATAGTAGCATTAGACCACATGAGAGGATTCAATTACCTCTCACCACTATACCATTTACATTAGTCTGTATAAGACTAGCAGGTTGGCCACTGTCATTTGTCTGCTCCATGACCTATGGCATACTGAGGAGAACTAATAAGTTCGAAACCGGTCTATGTCTGGTCAGGGAGTTGACAAATGACATTGGCTACCAATTTTTCATGATTTGTAAGGTGTAATTCAATGCAGGTCGGGGTATTTGCCCGCTGAGTAGTTGTTTCCTGCAAATCATGTATAATAACAGTATATAGGTTAAGTCCACCAAGGGCTGAAGGTCGCCGCTCTCGGTACTTGCAAAATGGCAAGTCGCTATGCACCACGGAGACATCTATGATGTCTGGTGTATAGTAGCATTAGACCACATGAGAGGATTCAATTACCTCTCACCACTATACCATATATATATATATATATATAACTGTATATATATATATATATATATATATATATATATATATATATATATAATCATATACATGTCACAAATAGTACTTATCTAATAATTAATCATAAAAACTATGTAAATAATGTACTAATACATGGGCAGAAGGACTTCGGTCGATAGCCCTTTGGATTTTTCCAATAAAGAACATTAATTATTATTATTATTATTAATCTGCTTTAAAAACGTACATGCCGTATTTTCTTCATTAGTAAAATGTATATCAATTATTTAAATATGCGTTCGGCTGTTGCAGGTCGGAAACATTTCATACCTCGTGCGCCTAAGAGATTGACAGCTTTGCAGTAATATACTTTATTGTCATATCTTGCAGATATTGACATCATTAATTGGGGGAGTTAGTAGATGAAATAAGTGATAGCAATAATTAGTAAACACATAATAGTAATAAATGCACTAGGAAAATCTTAAGAATTAAATAATTAGGACAAATAACAAAACAAAGTTACAGTCAAACACATGGAATCATAATGCAATTAAAATTAGTTATTGAAGAATTCTTAAGAATAATATAAACAGTCAACAAAAGGTAGTCCTTTGCACGTTCTTTACATTTACTTATTGAATTAAGATGTATAAGAAAATTGGGTAGGTGATTATATATATTACAGCAAAAGTCACATGGGCTTTTTTATACATATGACAAATTAAAATTTGAGTCATGAATGTTGGTATTTGATCTAGTGTCATGGTTATGTACCGAATTATTTATTTTTATACATATATTATATTTACATTACATTACATATTATTTTTATTACATTCATTTTCACAAAAACTAGGGTTTAGTATATGACTATACAAGGGAGTGCTAAAATATGGTGCCTCTTAAAAATAGCTCTACAGGATTCAAGTGGAGCAATAGAGAAAATCTTCCTATCCTCTTTTGTATAGTAGAAATACGATTAAATTCAGTTGTCTGCCCCCAGTAAAGTACCATATAGGTTTAAGTGTGAGTATGCCAAGGCGTAATAGACGTTCATTGGGGTTTTGCTATCCAAGATGATCAAGTTAACAATAGCAAACTTGATATGCGTTGTAAAGCAACGTCAGCCGCAGTTAGTAGTTGGATGGGTGACCGTTCCAACGAAGACCGCGTCCTCGCTTCACATATCTTCCAGCGGCTTGTATATCAGTGTATGCGCGGAAGCTATACAACCTTAGGCGAGGGTTGTATAGGGGATATACCATCCTTCGGAGGGGATGTAAAGCTGTCTGTCCCTTGTCTATTAAATGTTAGGCAAGTAAAAGATCACTACTCTTTTTAAGGGAAGAGGTTCGGCAAAATTCCTGGTTGAGGGTAGCTCGTCTACAGGCGTCGGTGATAGGCCTCAGTAGCGGAAATAGGCCGACGTCGAATAAATGTAATAAAAAAAAAACAATAGCAAAGTAAGCACTATTTAATTTACTGATCACAAAACCAACATGATCAAGCCATGTTAATTGTGGGCCAATGTGGAGACATAAGAATTTGCGGTGGTCTAGTCTTTTTGAAGTTCTGGAATTTTACGTCTCTTAAGAACATTACAAAATGTGTTTCTGTCAGATTAAGAATAACCTTGTTTTTATTACACCAAGTTGCAGATTCCGAAAGCAACTTTTGTGCATTATTGGATAGTTCGTCTTCTGATGCAGCAAGCAATAATCAAAGAATTTGCCGCATCTTTGGCAGATATTGAAAGCAAAATTCAAGATAGGATGCGATATTTTCTTTAAAAAGTGGCAATCATAGTGAATTTTTATCATTTTTCTAGTTGAAACAGCCTAAATTGGGCCTAAATTAACTGAACTCAGAAAAAGTGGATCCGGAAAAAATGAATGTGGGTAACTACTTTTATATCATTTCTAATAGCAACACCTAATTTAATTTTACTTCTTTTATTAGCGTGGAAATTAAGTCGTGGATAAAATACTTCCATTATATTTGTTTTCAGGACAAAAATTCAAAAGAATGTGTAACTATTTAAAGGACTCCGTACTTTTCTTATGAAAATTGGGTTTCAATAAAATTGGTTCAAAATTTACACACAGGTAGTTTATGTCATCCTGATAAAACGTCTCAATGGGCACAAAAAATTTTACTGGCAGGATTTTGAGACATAGTGCCCAGAAGGTCCGAATTTTATGCAATCTCCATAGAATAAAATAGGTTTATTGAATGACATACAAATTTCAAATGTGCTTTTAGAGGGCGGAATATTAAAACAATATTTTTAGTTGCAAACTCCTCCATAAAATCCTTATTTTACTATAAGGAACGTAAGCAAATTGCAACCAACAGCTACTCTCAGGGCTATGTGCCCCGCCGAGCGCTGAATTACAAGTTGCAAGCCTGGCGCGTTAAGTGTAATAATTGCATATTACCATCAAAAAGCTAATGCCTCGATTACAACAAACACCAGCCCAAAGACTGATCCTACTTAAAGGAGCGTCACATGCCTACCTTGCACTGACGAGAGCCAACAGCTTGAAACTGCAGTCTGGTGTGTGTCAACTGGCACGAGAGCTCTTTTGAGTAGGATCAGTCTTTCGGCTGGTGTTTGTTGCAATCGAGGCATTAGCATTTTGATGGTAATATGCAATTATTACACTTAACGTGCCAGGCTTGTAACTTGTAATTCAGCGCTCGGCGGGGCACATAGCCCGAAGAGTAGCTGTTGGTTGCAGTCTGGTTACGTTCCTTATAGTAAAATAAGGATTTTATAGAGGAGTTTGCGACTAAAAATATTATGTTTTAAATTTCAAATTATGCAACAGTAAACATTCGTAAAAATAAAGTGACAAGAATAATAATATAAGTTATTCGTTACATATCATTCAAGGGGTATAATATTCAGCAGAGCTGATTTTCAATTATACTCTGACTACCGCTAGTGCTAAAACTAATTATGTAAAGCTGAAAAATAGTAAGGATATAACAAACTTTGTCTTAATATTGTAACAGACTTATTATTGATATATCTAGCTTGTTAATAATCCAATAACTTATTTTTCATTTTTTGATGAAACATATTTTTAGTTTGACGAGATAAATAGGGAAACATATTTATAATAGGTTGTACTTGACATATATTCAAATGAACCCACAAATTTAGCAGTATTGTGTTTAGGGATTGTAAGTAAGTTGTTATGTCTATGGTGTAGGCCGTGCACATTAGAGCGCTCATTTAATAATGAATATAAATAAGATGGTATCTTATTTTTGATTATATTATACAGGGTTACTGGTAATTCGATACATTCCTTTGGATATGCGATGGGGCATGATCTAAGAAGTAAATTTAGCCCCAACATATATTATGCAAAACTCAATAGTTTTTGAGATATTTAATTTTTTTTGTTTTTCTCAAAAAGTAGATCTTAATGTCCTAAAAGTTAATTTTCGAAAAATCTATTTGAGATTTTTAATTTTTTTTTTTTACTGGATTACTTGTCCAATATTATAGATATCCGTTTGGAATGAAAAATATCTGGAAACATTTCGATCATGTGAACATCTGAAATAAAAACTTTAAATTTTTTTTTTTTTAAATCAGCTATGAAATTTACCTATTAGGTTTTTCAAAAAAATATTAACGTAACACGCGTATAAATTATTATAAAAGCTGCCTTATTTCAATAGCTATCTAACAAGGTACAAATGTTCAATGTACCCTTAATAGTTCTAAGAAAATACTAGTAAAAATAACACAAGTAGTACGAATTTTATTTTTAGATAAACAGTAAAAAACATTTTAAAAGTAGAGTTTAATTCTTCATTAATTTCAAAGTTGTACTTTATTTTTTATATGTCTTACTCAAAATGGGAGCCCCTATTCTGTATACAGACAAGGCAGCTTCTTCTTATTTCCGTCCTTGTTTCTGGTTGTCAGATTATGCCTTATGTGTTGGACAGCAGCGACTATCCTTTGTCTAAGGTTTTCTATAGTATTGACTGGTGTGGCATAGACCATCTCCTTCATATGACCCATTACGTAATAATCAAGGGGTGTTAAGTCAGGGCTTCGCGCTGGCCAAGGTATTGGGCCCGCTTTTCCAATCCAACGGTTAGGGAAACGTTGATCAAGTAACTGTCGTACTGTCAGCCGATAATGTGCTGGACAACGGTCGTTCTGAAACATCATTCGCTGTCGGACGGCGAGAGGAACATCTTCTAAAATCACCGCCAGATCATTTCTTAAAAAATTTTCATAGATTTCCCCGTTTAAATTTTGAGGAAGAAAGTGTGGCCCTATTAAATAGTGGCCAATGACTCCCATCCACACATTAATAGAAAACTTCATTTGGAAACTAGTTTCACGTGTTAACTTGGGATTTTCCTCTGCCCAATAATGTAGGTTGTGGAAATTTGTTATACCCTCGCGATTAAATTTCGACTTGTCCGTCCATAAAATACTTGTTAAAAAATTTGCACTTTCTGCATCTGAATTTAACATAAAGCGGCAGAATTCCACTCTTCTTCCAGGACCGCCTTCCTCCAAGCCTTGGACAGGGTTATAGTGGTAAGGATGACATCCAACTCTACGTATCGTAGACCAAACTTTCCATTGTGACGCTCCGGTTAGTCTTGCGACTTTATTAGTTGAAATAGTTGGGTCTTCCTCAAAATGCCTCAATATTTCTTCCTCATCATCTGGTTCATAAACGGGAGGAGCACCAACGTCACTTCTTCTACATTTCACGGAGCCAGTTTCAGCGATATTTCGATATGCCATACTGAATACACGTGCATTTGGTAAGCGGCGGTTAGGGTACCAAAGACCATATTCTCGGCGAGCTTCAGCAGCGTTGCCGCCACAGTATCCATAGACAAACAAGATATCAGCATATTCTGCGTTGGCATACGCAGCCATGGCACAGAAAATACAATAACAACAACTAATAACAACAACTATGAGCAAAATCAAAATGTTCGATAACTACTTTAACAAGACCAACAAACTTAAGGGACACGGAGATAAGAATGTCAGTTAATGACATATATGCACAAACGTCAAAGTCAAGGACTGACTGACTTAAATGAAAATGAACCATTAGTCGTTTAATAAATTCCGCCACCAGCATTATCTTTACTAATTTTTTATTAGAACTATCAAGGGTACATTAAACATTTGCACCTAGTTAGATACCTATTGAGTTTTTATAATAATTTGTACGCGTGCTACATTAATATTTTTTTGAAAAAACCTAATAGGTAAATTTCATAACTGATTTTAATAAAAAAAAATTTACAAGTTTTTATTTTAAATGTTCACATGATCGAAATGTTTCCGGATATTTTTCATTCCAAACGGATATCTATAATATTGGACAAGTAATCCAGTAAAAAAAAATTAAAAAATGTCAAGTAGATTTTTCGGAAATTAACTTTTAAGACATTAAGATCTACTTTTTTGAGAAAAACAAAAAAATTGAAATATCTCAAAAACTATTGAGTTCTGCATAATGTATGTTACGGCTAGATTTACTCCTTAGCTCATGCCCCATCACATCTCCAAAGGATTGTATCGAATTACCAGTAACCCTGTATAGCATAAGAGAAAATTGCAGTTCAAATTGGCCATCCATTTTCAATATACCCAGACTATTATAAAATGGTGTGACATGATTTCTATACTGGATATTATAGGCAAATCAAAAACAGGAATTCTGAATTATTTGCAACATATTTTTAAGAGCAGATGTTAGAAAGTTGTAAAGTCGAGGCAAGAATTCAAGCGATGCACGTCACAAGTGATCTCATTAAAGAAATTTTAATACTAACATAATTTTTAATCATTAATTACGTTAAAAAGAGTAATCCTTGACACGCAGTTATTAAGCTTTTTTCAGAAATAGGTACAGTTTAATGGGGCTTCATGATTCTTAGCAGTATTGTCGTATTTATAGAATCGATCTGTGACGTGCATCGCTTGAATTCTTGCCTCGACTATAGTAAATGAGACTATAGTAATCTAAGTGGCTTAAAACTAAACTATTTACAAGTTTCCATTTTGTGTCTGATGGACGTATTCAAATTTATAAAGAGATTTTAATTTAAAGTAGCATATGCAGCATTCACATGTTCACATGTTTTTCAAAAGAAAGTCTATGGTCAATGACAACTCCAAGATTTTTCGCATATTAATTATTGAGTTACTCAATTTTAATTCAATGGACATAGAAGTTGCTTTTGCACAAGCGGAACTAGAGCCAATACACAGTGCTGTATTTTCATTTAGATTTAAAATCAGACCATTTTCACAAGAACATTGGTTAACTAAGCTAAGGTTTATATTTAGTTCACTGATGATAGAGTCGACTGCTGGTGTAGGACTATTCATGTAGAGTTGGGTGTGATCTGCATACATATGTAGGAGCAATCTGCTGTTAATATCATGGGTAGTCTGCAGTGAATATTGAGAACAATAACGGTCCTAGTATGCTACCTTGAGGCACCCCATGGGTTATTAAGTAACTGATTAGAAACCTTGCCATTGATTTTTACTTGCTATGTTCTACCGTTGAGGTAGTTATTAAACCAGTTCAGTGTGTGAGTGTCACAACATAATAGTGTAGTTTACCATAACTAATTCTGTACTAATGACATCAAACGCTTTGCTGTAGTCTAGCAGTATCAGATATGTTACTTTAAAGTTATCTATATTTCGAGAAACATCGTTACTTATTTTCGTTAAAGTTGTGGTAGCGCTGTGTTTTGTCCGAAATAAATCCTGATTGAATCTGAGGTAAGGTATATCTGGTGTTCTTACGTGTTCAGAAAGTTGTGAATAAATGATGAATTCCAGCATCTTTGACATATTTGGAAGTACACTAATTGGTCTGAGCTCTGACAATTCCATGGCTTTGTCAACTTTAGGTAGAGGTATAATTAACGAGTTTTTCCATAAATTTGGGATTTGACTGGTCTCTACTGAAATATTCAATATACAATATTCAATATACAACATGTCCACGACTTTGCCGTGAACACATTGTATGAGTTAACATGCTCAAGCAAAAAGTATATTTTAACATTTTGAAGTTTATACCATCTACACCGGTTGCTTCGGATTTCAGTTTATAGACGATCTTTTCTACCTCCTCAGCTGTTACAGTATGTAAAGTTAAATCATGGCCAAGTTGTTGGTATTTGTTGATAAGAAAATGTTGAATTTTATCTTGAGTAACCTTAGGATAGTTTATCGATTTCAAAAAGTAGTTATTTATAGCATCTGCATCAACAAAATCAGGGGATATTTCTTTTCAGCATTTGATATGAACATTATTATTTTCAAATAATTGCCAGAGTTTCTTAGGGTTTTTCCTGTCGGCAGTCAATATTTGTAATATGCCACTTTTTCATTTTTAATGGCTAGTGTTACATAATTTTTTAGGTCTTTGTAATAGGCATAGTCCTCACTCCTTTTTGTATTTACTGTATGCCTTATTTTTTAATTTAATCATAAATTTGATGGTGTCAGTAATAAATGGAGGCAGATTCTTTTTCACTATTTTAGAACAACTTGGAGCATGAATATCGAAGAGACCGATAATCGCTTCATTCAGGTAATTTACTTTATTTGTTATATCGGGGATATAGGATCGCATTCCAGTTTATGAGCAAGGCATCTTCATTAAATTTGTTAAAATCAAAGTGTTTAAAATTTCTGTAGGTAACCATCCTTGGTAGTGATGAGCCCATGATCCATTTCGCAAAATACCATTCTGTGATCGGTCATGTCTAGCAGGTCTAACATATCGCATATGCTAGTTTCCACATTACTGCTTGTACAGATTATATCTATGAGAGTTGAGGAATTGTCGGTAACCCTAGTTGGCTAATCAATTATTTGTGAGGATAATATTCAACATAAATATTTGACAGAACTGTTTCTAAATCTTGAAGATAAGAAGTGTAGGTGCATGGTGCTTTATAGGTTACTCCAAATGCAACAATAATCTTATTAATTATTATATTTATCCAATGTTGCTCTAGTTGGCTAATGGTGACATAATCAGTGGAGATAATTTTATATTTTAAGTTATTTTTGATATAGAAACATAAGCCACCTCCTCTGGTAGGTCGATCTGCTCTAAATAAATAAATATCAATTTATTGCCCAACAGAAATTAATCCAATTACAGGTTACAGGACAAAATTATATAAGAAAAATAAAAGAATTAAAATACAATTATTACATAAGTAAATTGATACACAAAAAATAGCAACCAGCAAATATATAATATATACACATACACATGTGTTTATACACATATTATACATACATACATATAAAAATATAAAATATACAGTAATAGAAATCAGATATTAGATTAAAGTTATAACACATGACATTTAATGGAGATTTAATGACAATATTTATTCTAGAAGTGGCACAGTGAAATGTAAGATCTTGACGTGAGTTTAGTCTGGGAACATGAAAGTGCACTTGGGACAGTAGAGTTGGAGAATCAATTAAGTTATGCAAGAGCTTATATAAAAATATGAGACTGGTAGTAATTTGTCTATGTTCTAGAGTTAAAACATTAAATCGGGAAAGCAAATTTGCATGAATGTACCCACTTTCAGGGTATGTGCCATCTAACTTAAAGCTAAAAATTTCAAAAAGCGTCTTTGAACTCGTTCAAGTGAATCTTTATATATATTATAATAGGGGTACCATATCAGTGAGCCGTACTCAAATTTAGAGAGAACCAATGTAAAATATAAACTTTTTAGAGCCACTACTTTGGTAAAGCATCCGTAATTCCTTATAATGAAACCAAGCATCTTTAATGCAGATGAGGTAATTTGTTGGATATGATCAGCAAAAGATAATTTGCTATCGAACAGTATTCCAAGGTCCTTAATTGAGGTACAGCGAGATAGCAGCATATTGTTATACGTGTAATCGTAAGTTATTGGTACAGTTTTGAGAGTGTATGAGCATACCTTACATTTAGATATATTCATGAAAAGTTTATTTTCGTTACACCATCTTTCCACAATATCAATTTGCAATTGTAATAAAGCACAGTCATCAATAGCAATAACAGTGGTATATATAATTTCAGATCATCAACGAACAGAAGAATATTGCACTCTAAAATATGAGAAAGGTCTTTAATGAAAATTGTAAATAATAATGGCCCTAGATTAGATCCCTGCGGGACCCCAGACGTTGAAGAATACAAATTGGATTTAAATCCATTATATATTACATATTGTAGCCTATTATCTAAGTAGGACGTAAATAAGAGAACCAGTGAGTTACTAAATACATAGCCATCTAATTTGTTTAATATTATTATTATTATTTATTTAACAGAGTATAGTGGTCAATTCGGTCAAACGCCTCAGAGAAATCTGTTTAGATCACATTTATTTGTTCTCTGTTATCCATTGAATCAGAGATGAACTGATTTATTATTGCGAGATTTGATGTTGTTGAATGTCTAAAGATGGTGTACTGTGGCAGTGATATCAGAATGGATGGGAAGTTCGGAGATAACTACGTCTCTGAACGCACTACACTATAAGCACAGCAGAGAATTCTCTACTGTGCTATAAGATCAATGCTGTGATCAAATTATTTACCCGTGTGAAAACAGCAGCCAAAGATAGCAGCCAAAACATACGAAGGTACCCGAATTGGCATTGACGTGCATTGCAAGAAGTAAACGGGGTCTTGATTAAGCGCATGCGCACAAACTCTGGGTGAATAATTGGATACAGGTAATAGCAGTAATACATACTTGTAAAACCAGTAGATTAGAAAAACTAAAATATCTGTTACAATTTCTATAGATTGCAATCCGGTGTGAAAGCGGCACCAAAAGATAACGGTCAAAGATAGCAGCTAAAATACAAGAAGGTAAAAATGTATCATTTTAACAGAATAAAACTTGAAGGATGAATAACGAATAGGTATGTGGTATCATCTCGCAATGCGTCGGAGGGATCGAAATTGAAATAATTCTGAAATGCACCCCCTGCAAACAAAAACTCATCATTTTAACAGGATGAAACTGGGTGGGTGGATAAAAGACAAAATTAGCAATTTTTTTAATCAGTGGCATCGACTCGCAAACCCTCAGGGGGGTCGCAATTAAAATACATCTGAAATGCACCCCTGTAAAACAAGAACGCATCATTTTACTGTTAAAATTTTTTCTTTTATCCACCCGCCAAGTTTCATCCTGTGATGAAACTTGGCGGGTGGATAAAAGAAAAAATTAGCAATTTTTTAAATCAGTCACATCGACTCGCAGACCCTCAGGGGGGTCGCAATAAAAATAAATCCGAAATGCACCACTGTAAAATAGGAACGCATCATTTTGACAGGATGAAACTTGGTGGGTGGATAAGAGACAAAATTAGTAATTTTTTAAATCGGTGGCATCGACTCGCAAACCCTCAGGGGAGTCGCAATTAAAATAAATCCGAAATGCACTCCTGTTAAACAAGAACAGGATGAAACTTGGTGGGTGGATAAAAGACAAGATTAGCACTTTTTAAAATCAGTGGCATCCTGTTAAAATGATGAGTTCTTGTTTTACAGGGGTGCATTTCGGACTTATTTTAATTGCGACTCCCCTGAGGGTTTGCGGCTCGAAGCCACTGATTTTAAAAATTGCTAATTTTGTCTTCCTGTCTTTGTTTCATCCTGTTAAAATGATGCGTTCTTGTTTTACAGGGGTGCATTTCGGATTTATTTTAATTGCGACCCCCCTGAGGGTTTGCGAGTCGATGCCACTGATTTTAGAAATTGCTAATTTTGTCTTTTTTCCACCCATCCAGTTTCATCCTATTAAAATGATAAATATTTGTTTACAGGGGGTGCATTTCAGATTTATTTGAATTTCGATCCCTCCAACGCATTGCGAGATGAGGCCACTTAATTCAATTACTAAGCATACCTATTCGTTGTTCATCCTCCGAGTTTTATTTTGTTAAAATGATACATTTTTACCTTCTTGTATTTTAGCTGCTATCTTTGGCCGCTGTCTTTGGCTGATTTGGTGCCGCTTTCACACCGGATTGCAATCTATAGAAATTGTAACAGATATTTTAGTTTTTCTAATCTACTGGTTTTACGAGTATGTATTACTGCTATTACCTGTATCCCATTATTCACCCAGAGTTTGTGCGCATGCGCTTAATCAAGACCCCGTTCACTTCTTGCAATGCACGTCAATGCCGATTCAGGTACCTTCGTATGTTTTGGCTGCTGTTTTCACACGGGTAAACTATTTATTAATTATGAAATTATAAAAATCGTCAAAGCAATTGTTAATTGATCTAACATTGACATGACCAATACAAAGAGCTTTTGCGGCATTACTTTGTATTTCCCTATCGGATATTGATTGCTATTCTCTATGGTAATCAATTTTCTGGCGTTGTTTATTTACCAGCCTCAGGTAGCATGGACAGTCTTTGGAAACAGATTTGTGATTTGGATTCAAAAAAATGTTTATATTTTTCTGAGCTTTAATACAGTTTATGCCTTGAACTTCCTGTGATTTACATTCTTTATAAGTATGAAGATTCCCTGAGTATAGCAAGCAAACTGCCACCGATTGGCAGACATTAGCAAAGTGATTTGCATTAGCATTTGAAACACTGAAGTAAATTAATATGATTATACACATTACCTCTGGACCATCCTATGTTGACCTTTTCATTAGTTAAAAGATGCTTGATGTGAGTTAAAGGATCGGTTTCTACAATTAGTGTTGAGCTTCTATATCGTTTGCTTTCAATTTTCTTTGCAACCCTAATATGCACATCATCTCTCTCATTACTAACTTTGTTTTGTTTTATAATTTTGTTAACTGTCTCAGTATCCTCTATATCATCAATGTCCTCATTATGAATGTTCATTATTTTTAGTTTCGGTTTCTTCAATGCTGGTATTTCTATATTATATTTATCGCCTATTTTTTCTGACATCTCAGAATTCTGAGATAAATAGGAATAGGAACATATAGACAGCATGAAATGAACAATACCCATCTGTTGGTATATCTAATGGCTAGAGCGGCTAGGGCTTACAAAACTTCCGAGGGACGGAAAATAATTAACAACCCCGGAAATATATTAATTCATTTCTCGAAATCGGTACATATAGACAGCACAAAATATTTAGAAAATAATACCCATCTGTTGGTTTCTCTAATGGCTAGAGCGGCTAGGACTTGCAAAACTTCCGTGGGGCGGAAAATAATGAACATTTTCCACTTTTCCAGGTATTCGAATTCGGTCGCTTCGGCAGCCGGCATCGCTTTGACCGAAACATACAAGTAAATTTTTGACAAAACTCACAAATTAGCTACGCACAGCTAGACTTGGCCGTTCTGGCCATCAGAGAAACCAACAGATGTGTATTCTTTTCTAAACATATTTCAAGAAATTAATTATTAAGTTTTTGGGAGTTTTTAGATATTTTCCTCTTCTCTGGAGTATTGTAAGTACTGAAGGCACTAGCCATCAGAGCAGCCAATAGATGGATGAGTATTGATTTCTAAAAATTTCGTGCTGCCTAAATATACGAATTTCTAGAAATTAATTACTATATTTTTGGGGTTGTTAATTAATATATTTTTGGGTTTGTTAATTATTTTCCGCACCTCGGAAGTTTTTCAAGTCCTAGCCGTTCTAGCCATTAGAGAAACCAACAGACGGGTATTGTTTTCTAAACATTTCGTGCTGTATATATGTACCGATTTCGAGAAATGAATTAATATATTTTCGGGGTTGTTAATTATTTTAAGCCCCTCGGGAGTTTTGTAAGTCCTAGTCACCAATCTAGAAACCAATAGATGAGTATTATTTTCTAAACATTTCGTACTGTCTATATGTACCGATTTCGAGAAATAAATTAATATATTTTCGGGGTTGTTAATTATTTTCCGCCCCTCGGGAGTTTTGCAAGTTCTAGTCGCTCTACCCGTTAGAGAAACCAACAGATGGGTATTGTGTTCTAAACATTTCGTACTGTCTATATGTACCGATTTCGAGAAATGAATTAATATATTTTCGGGGTTGTTAATTATTTTAAGCCCCTCGGGAGTTTTGTAAGTCCTAGTCACCAACCTAGAAACCAATAGATGAGTATTAATTTCTAAACATTTCGCACTGTCTATATGTACCGATTTCGAGAAATGAATTAATATATTTTCGGGGTTGTTAGTTATTTTCCGCCCCTCGGGAATTTTGCAAGTCCTAGCCACTCTAGCCATTAGAGAAACCAACAGATGGGCATTGTTTTCTAAACATTTCGTGCTGTCTATATGTACCGATTTCGAAAAATGAATTAATATATTTTCGGGGTTGTTAATTTTAAGCCCCTCTGGAGTTTTGTAAGTCTTAGTCATTCTAGCCATTAGAGAAGCCAACAGATGGGTATTGTTTTTTAAACATTTCGTGCTGTCTATATATACCGATTTCGAGAAATGAATTAATTTATTTTCGGGGTTGTTAATTATTTCCCGCCCCTCGGGAGTTTTGCAAGTCCTAGCCGCTCTAGCCGTTAGAGAAACCAACAGATGGCTATTGTTTTCTAAACATTTCGTGCTGTCTATATGTACCGATTTCGAGATATGAATTAATATATTTTTAGGGTTGTTAATTATTTTTCGCCCCTCAGGCGATTTGCAAGACCTAGCCGCTCTAGCCATTAGAGAAACCAACAGATGCGTATTATTTTCTAAACATTTAGTACTCTCTATATGTACCGGATTTCGAGAAATGAATTAATATTTAGGTGTGTGTATGACTGGTGGTTGAGAGGTGAGCGCACTTGCCTCTCACCCAAAAGTTCGGGGTTCGATTCCCGGTCGTGGCAGTGGAAAATATTGTGAGAGGGATTTTTCCACGGATATTGGGTGTGTGTCCCTTGTCTCTAAATGTGTAGCCCCCTCCCACACAAGGCTCTTCTAGAGTCTTCCAGGATAAAGGGGGTCGTAATTACCTGTGGTAATTACCTGTGGTGTTAATATATTTTCGGGGTTGTCTTAGCCGTTAGAGAAACCATCAGATGGGTATTCTAAACATTTCCTGCTGTGTATATGTACCGATTTTGATAAATGAATTAATATATTTTCGGAGTTTTGCGAGTACGAGCCCCTATAGTCATTAAGTCATTCGATAAACCAACAGATGGGTATTGTTTTCTAAATATTTCGTGCTGTCTATATGTTCCTATTTCTATTTATCTCAGAATTCTGACAAAAGACAGAATTCTGAGTTACAAGTCAGAATTCTGAGATAAAAGTTAGAATTTTGAGTTGCAAGTCAGAATTCTGAGATAAATGTAAGGATTTTGAGATAAAAGTCAGAATTCTGAAATAAAAGTCAGAATTTTACCTTTAAAAAATATTTTTGTTGTTGTGGCCCTTTCACGCCTTCGTAGATTCCCTATGGCTATTTGTAACCATTTTTGATTTATTGAGCAATAAGTACTAAATTCAAGAATAAACTTTAAAAATTAGATGTTTTTTCCAATGATTGAACAGAAGAAATTATGATAAGTGCGCCATATATTGCCCATTTTGATGAACACACATCATGCACTATTTTTTAAGTTTATTCTTGAATTTAGTAGGTAATTATTGCTCAATAAATCGAAAATGGCTCGTAGCCATAGGCCATCGTCGAAAAATGTACAGAGTGTTCCATTTGAAAAAAATTAGAGAATTGAATTAAAAAGTTCTTAATTCAAGAATAATTGTTAGCCATCCTGTACATTTTTAGGAAGTAAAAATGATTCAAAAACATTAATTAGATGTCTCTAACACTAGTATTCTCATAAGTTTTTCTTAAAATCCTTAATTGTGACTGGTGATTTTTCAATATGCATCTGCAGATGGCATTATTATTTTATTATTTCAACAAAAAAATTCATTACATCCAAGTGATTGGGGGAATAATAATATAGGAATGAATGAGTCTATAAAGACGCTCAAAACATGCACTGATGATATATATACATTTTTAAAAAGGCACTTGATCCTGTAAGTTCGTCTTGGCTCGCCCTGTATATTCGAAAATAATTTCTGGTTATAGACTTTTTATCTAGTCTACTTGTATTTTTTTTAATTTCTAGCTATCGTAGAACTCGAGATACCGAAGTCCGACGCACTATATTGCCGCACCATGTAAATACATTAGGTCTATTCCTTTGCATGCGAAGTGTGTAGCACTGAACTACACTGAATTACCCAAAGTCATTTATTTGCAAGGACAGGGTGCTACATGCACTACAGTTTAGTATTCCTTTGCTCAGTGTAAAATCAACTGGCCAACACTGGTGCAGTTTTGTAGTTTAGCTCCACTTCGTCGAAGGCAGATGTGAAGTGCACTGGACATGCGCAATAGAAATATTTAAATTAAATAGCAACAGGCTGATTTCTAGATGATATTTTTTGTGTAATGATGTGAACTATTCATACTGTTTTATTGAATTCCTTTTTCGTTTTTCTAATAAACAGCAAATAATTTCGAATTCATCCTCATCATCACTGGATGCACTACTGGAACTCAAAGAGTAAGTTACATCCTTCAAATAGTCTTGAAAAATTTCATTATATACTTCGCTTCTCTCCATGTTTAAGTATCAAATATAAAAAACAGCGTAATAATTCTTTTGTTTTTTGTCCGATTGAAATCAAACTGATCTCAAAAGATAGAGGTCATCAAGGTCTATTTAAGACAAAATCACTTTCCATCTTTATAAATGCAAGCCATCTACGATGCTAAATTATATGGAAAAAATCATAGTAGGCATTTTTAACAAAAAATTTTATTAACAAAAATAAATAAAAAATAATGCTACATATTAACATATTGGTCAGGTTAGGTTAAGTATAAGATCTAGTCAGTTTTGTTTGACGAGTGGGAAAATAGGAAAATATCGGGGAAAATTTTCCATACCTTCCCGATTTATATTTACCCATCCACTGGGAAAATTTCGGACACATCACTGGTGAAAACTATATTATTCATTATTTGGGCTCCCACCCCACCCCCCTCGCCCCCTGGCCCTGCACAAAATTACAAGAATTTTATTTGCCCCATCAGTTCGTTTCTTTTCTGTTTCGATCTAAAACTTATTCGGTATTTCGAATTTCGAAGTAAAATTGTTCCCTGATTATCAGTGCAGCCAATAAAGAAAATGTAAATTCGCATTTAAAATGATTGTCGCTACCGTGGTTTTTGAATAAGTAAAGCTTACATTATGAAATATTTGAGTAAGCAGGTTGTAAAGCACACTTCAAGTATATTTTTTTGCGGTTATGTTAATGCACATTGCTTTAAACAAAATATTTGCTTTTGGATTTAAAAATTTGAAGGTTAGATAGAAAGTAACCAGGTTTATAACTAAAACAAAACTAGTTTAGCATCTTTTTTTCATATTTGGTCACGTTCGTTGAGCGGCCTAAACCTACTTAATTATTAAAAACTTTATCAATTATTATCGTAAGGTAATTAAAAAGATGTATCCTTAATTGTCATAAATAAGCCAATTACTAATTTCTCACTCAATACTCGAAATTAGAAAAGTTCCCACACTGCAACTAATAAGTGATGGAATTTGTAATACCTATACATGAACGTCTATAAAAAATCTGCTATATTCCAAACAAATACACGTGGGCTTACCTGAACTGTTTTTAATTTATAGTGTTTTAAACATGGCAGGCCGAAGGATTAAGAGACCAGGACTAAGGATTAATATGACAGATGAAGTAAATCCTCCTGTGTGAGTATATAAAACATGTTAATTGCTTATATAACATTTTATTAAAAGTAACTCAACTTTGGAGGTAAACTAGCTTTTCATATCTTACTTAATGTAATATCTGCTAACCATATAAGTAATTATTCATTTACTTCACTTTGAAGTCGTCCACCAGCCAACTTGGATACAAGAACCACCATTACCATTGGAGACAAAACATTTGATGTTGAAGCAGATGATCTGGAACTGATATGCGATTTAGGTAGAGGAGCTTATGGTATAGTTGAGAAAATGCGACATATACCCAGTGGAACAATAATGGCCGTTAAAAGAATTACTGCGACTGTGAATACACAAGAACAAAAGCGATTATTGATGGATTTGGATATTTCCATGAGAAGTAGTGACTGTCCTTATACAGTTCAGTTTTATGGTGCACTTTTTAGGGAGGGTGATGTGTGGATTTGTATGGAGGTTATGGACACTAGCCTTGACAAATTCTATGCTAAAGTATATAAGCATTGTCGTAAAATACCAGAAAATATGATAGGTGAGTTTTGCCCAAGTTTTTTAAAAATATTTAAACTGGTGGATAAAAATGAAACTTTATTAATAAGTTTTTTAAAATTCATTTATGGCTCGATTTTATATATATGTGTCCACTTTTGCTTGGCGACTACCAATATATTGAAGAAGATTTCTTAAAATAATGGGACTGATAAGAGTTCCGAACGGTCAGAACTCGTATAATACTGCAAAAGTTCCGAACGATCGGAACTGTGTATTTAATAACACGGTTTCTGAACACACATGCGCTTTGAAAGACTTGATTCTTTAATGCATGTGTTAATTTTTGGGCGCGAACGCTCGTTGTTTAATGAAGAGAGGTTTACATTATTGTTGTAAAACAAATACCATCCTTTATGCATCAAATAATATTAACATATTTAACTTAACGAACTAACCTAAAGAAATATTCAGATTACGTATTTTAGTTGTTAACAAAATGCCAAGCGCAAGGGAAATAATCTATCATAAACAACTATACTACATCAAATAATATTAACATATTTAACCTAACGAACTAACCTAAAGAAATATTCGTATTACGTATACCATCCTTTATGCATCAAATAATATTAACATATTTAACTTAACAAACTAACCTAAAGAAATATTCAGATTACGTATTTTAGTTGTTAACAAAATATCAAGGGCAAGTAAAATTATCTATCATAAGCAACTATACTACATCAAATAATATTACCATTACTTTTATTTTAATAAATTCATGAAACAAATATTCATTTCATTTAATACTTTATCAAAATTGCAATATATATATTTTTTTAATCGTATGTAGTAGATATAAAAGTAATAAAGTTAAAGGTAGAATGTTTCATTTTTCAGAACATTAAAAACATAAAAATAAGCAGTTTTAAAAAATTATATTTCACTATTCTCCCTCATATCAACGTTCCTCACTTTAACGCAGTGAGGGGGCTTGCGTGTCATAATGATCCCGAAAGCTATATTGACGGTAGTATAACTACCAATAGGGGCACCCAAATCGAACATGTCAATGGAGAAGGACCAGACCAAAAGACTGCCCGGTCCTCCAATGATGGGGGTTGAGTCGTAAGACCACCAACTTTACACTCGTAAAACAACTGAAAAATGCTAAAATATCCAGAAACAAGCCTCAAAATTCGAACTGATCCAAAAGTAGACGATGCCTAAATGGAGAAGAAACCTCAAAGGATCAGGATAATCCAAGACAATCCAAAAAATTACAGGGGTATTATAGCAGTAATAGGAATAGAAGAATAAATTCACAAATTCTTAAGAACGAGTAGAATTAGTTTATATCATGATAGATCCATATTCCCCATCATCTATCTAACGATAGATACGTGTCCAATCATTTATGTATCCTATTATACGGATACTAATGAATGAGTGCAATAATATAATATATGCCTAAATGTCCCGACAGAGGTAACGTTCGGTTGTCTGCCTTGAAAACTGAGATGAATTAATTTTTTGCCAATAAATGCTGCTATTTCATCTAATCAGTTGCCCAATGTTTAGCAAAAAAATCAATGAGAGCTTGAGTTCATAAATATTTACATGAGTTTCTTTATAGGTAAACGTTCGGTTGTTTGCCTGGATGCTAGAACCACCGTGCTAAATATAGACCTAGAATACCATCATTAACAAAGTATATAAATTTCAGCTTTAATACAATAACGTAAATTACACTTTTTTTTTTTGGTACTTTCAAAATTATCTGCAAGGAAAACAGGAAAATAATTTTTTTTCTCTGAAGCGGCTCTAATGATTTTCATTAAATTTGACAGATAAATACTCCCTCAGCACCAGCATAAGATGGCATAGCCAGTTGCTCCCAGATAATGCAGGGAGGGGTGCTGCAGGGGGTGAGCTTTAAAGGTTTTAATGATTTTTTAAATCTAAAACGGCTTTAACGATTTTGGTCAAAATTAATACAAGATTACTTCCTTACTTTATTTAATATTTAATAATTTTTTAAATGTTATACTGAAAAAAAATATGTTTACCTCCGCCGGGAGTGGATCCTGCGACCTCAGTATTACGAGGCAAAAGCTTTACCGCTACACCATCGTGCCTTCTAGCATTAATTATGGGAAAATTTATCTGAGTTGTGTCAGATCGACTGTTTTACAACTTTAACACCTGAGTGACACCAAAGGAACGACCGGCCAGACTAACGAGTCTCCATCTCATGTATAGCAAGTATGGGAGAATGAGTGTAGAAAATATGAAGCTTTATAAATTACCGTAAGTCTGCTGACACTAATCATAAATAAAAACAATAATTTGTACCTTTGTTGGCTACTAAATATCTTTTATAAATATGTATATATTGTTACGTGCTTACAATTTTCAGTAAACACTCTGTGGATTCGAATAACTTGCAACAAGAATTTTCACTAACCACTATTTTATTTATCACTAAAATTACACTAGCAAATACTTAACAAATCACACAACTAATAATAACTTAATCTAATATAAATTCACTACTTTTAAAACACTATGTACTTTTCTTCCTAAACTTGACAACTTTTGTCTAACCTAAAAACTCTCTGTCTGTTTACTTCACTGAACTGAACTGTATTGCCTACTTCACTCAACTGAACTCTTCTTCTACAAACTGTCTCTGTAACCAGAACCACAGACTACCCAGAACTGTACTGGATACTAAACTGAACTGTCCTTTATACTTCACCTCTTTATATACCCACTTGGAATGTCCAGAATCATTGTAGAACTTTCCAGAATATACTGGAATTCTCTATAATTTTCTTAGGCACTACTAAATGGTGGTTCGCCAGTTGGCCCACAGATGGCGCCATCCTTCTGGCCAGGGAGAAATTACAACTCTCCTCTCTGTTAGAGGGCAGCACATAACACTGCCCCCTCCTTAAGCCTGAACGTTCCGGTCAGGCAATTCAGATACCCCAGCATACTTTGCCAACCTGTCCAGGTGCACGATCTTCATCTTGGACTTCTTTCTACATTGAATCCTATAAACAACGTCGTTGATACTAGTGATGACAGAATACGGTCCTTCCCAAGGTGAGCGAGACTTCGAGAATCCTTCTTCACTCTGCTGTGGGTTATACAGCCAAACTGAGTCCCCCACCTTGAATCCCGCCGAACTGGCATTGCGGTCATATCTAGCCTTCATTCGGTCACCACTCCCTGTAGGTGACCTCTTGGCAGTCACATTCGCACAAACCTTGCAACTGCGACACCAAGCCTCTACATTCTGACAGCTATTTATCCAGTAAAATCGTTCCCGTACTCTAGCCAAGGTCTTATTTCTGCTAAAGTGCTCTCTGGATATTCCCTCGTGCACTTCCCGAAGTACTTTTGGTACTCGGCACCTGGGTATCAGCAACCGCATGGTAACTTCTTTCCCATCCGGGCTCTCCCATGCTCTCCGTAATAGTCCATCTATAACCCTAAGGGAATCCCATTGCGCCCATAAAGCCTTCAGTCCAACACTTTTACTGGAAACGTCCTTCCATTCAGGGCGGATTCCTTTTTCTTTCGCCTTCAACATTGGTCTAATTTCATCGTCATTCAGTTGTTCCTCTCTTAGAACCTCCTTTGTCCAGTTTTTCCGAACCTCTATCTTAACTGCCTTCACTTCTGCTACATCCTGCTGCTTCTTTATATTCTTGGCGTTAACTTCCTTAGGGCTCCTCTGGCGACAGTACCTCTTGACATGCCCCAATTTGCCGCAATTATAACAGCAGACTCCTTTTGTCAGACCTCCAGCACTTCGCTGCTGCTTCGGCTCCTGTTTCGACGGTTGCGGTTCCTGTTTCAGCTCCGGTGGCGAACTTAATTCGTTTAGTACTTGTGCGACCATTTTCTGTATGTCTGTTAACATAACAATCAATCTCATCTTATCAGAGCGGACTTCCTCTTTCTTTGCAGTGTTTACTTCTCCAGGATTCCGTTCTCGACACTGCCGCATCATATGTCCTGGTTTGCTGCACTGATAACACCGAATCACCTTCCTTGGCTATCCATCGCTCTGTTCTCTTTCCTGCTTCCTTGGAGCATCTGGTTTGGTCATCAACTGGCTTATCATTTTGTGCATGTCAGCCATCAAAGATTCCATCTTTGATTTTTCTAAATGATTCTCTTCTTCTACCTTCATGGCTCGTACTCTCGAACGTGCAGTCTCTTTGTAAGCGGCTTCAACCTCGAGGGCACGGATCAAGGCTTCACTACCAGTTTTATCTCGAGATAATCTAAGGACTCGCCTGATCTCCTCATCTCTTATGCCATCGATGAAAGTACCAACTGTTAATTGTTCCTGGAATTCTTTGGGTGCATCTGGGTAAGCCAGGTATGTGAGTCGCTCAACAGCTGCTTCAACATCTTGTAATCTTTCCCCAGCCTTTTGTGTGCGTGACTTGAGCTGAGTCCAGTATACTTGGGCGAGGTGTTGGTCGCCATATCTTAGATCTAGTGCAGCCTCCAAAACTTTAAAATCCCGTTGCTGCGTCACTGGGATAGTCTGAAGCAACTCTGATGCTTGACCTCTTAATGCTAGCACCAATGCCATAGCTTTGTCTTCATTACTCCAATTGTTTGCGTATGCCGCTGCCTCAAATTGTCTTTTATAGGTTGACCAAGAAGTTTGACCATCAAAGGAAGGCGGTTGTAATCGAGGACCTGACGATGATAATACCAGCTGGCCCCCTTGTTCTCTTAACAGTCGCTTAAGTCGCTCTACCTCTCCTTCAACTGCACGAAATTTTTCTTCCATATCAGTAACTTTCCCTTTAACTCCACTAACTTCCCCTTCGACACCAGTAATTTTTCTTTTGACTTCAGTTACTTCCTCTTCAACCTTATTTACTTTTCCTTTGACATCACCTACTTCTTCTTCGACTGCGGTCACTTTTCCTTCGACGCCAGTCACTTTTTGTTCAACTTTATCTATTTTTTCCTTGACCTCATTAGTGGCTGACAGGATAGCATCTTGTTGCACCTGTATAATTTTTCTCAATTCTTCCTTTCCTTCTTGTCGTTTTCTTTCTTTTTCTTCTTGACGTCTCTCTTGTTCTTCTTTTTCCTCTTGGCGTCGTTTCTCTTGTTCTTCTTTTTGGTCTAGCATCATTTTTCTAAATTGCTCGAACATGTCTTGCATTTGTTTTTCAGCAGCCATGCTTCTTGTTTCCATTCAAAAACTAACAAACAACACTAACTAGCCTTATTTAAAGTCTATATCTGGTATAAGTCAAATATGTCCACAAAATCCTCACACTAGCACAAATAAGTCTTGTCCAATATCGATATCACTTTCCAGTTCGACTCACTTCACTATCTCCAGTGGTTTCCAAATAGAACACTATGGAACTTCGTCGAATTCTTCAGAAATTCTGTTGCAATTCCGCTTCTGACACCAATTGTTACGTGCTTACAATTTTCAGTAAACACTCTGTGGATTCAAATAACTTGCAACAAGAATTTTCACTAACCACTATTTTATTCATCACTAAAATTACACTAGCAAATACTTAACAAATCACACAACTAATAATAACTTAATCTAATATAAATTCACTACTTTTAAAACACTATGTACTTTTCTTCCTAAACTTGACAACTTTTGTCTAACCTAAAAACTCTCTGTCTGTTTACTTCACTGAACTGAACTGTATTGCCTACTTCACTCAACTGAACTCTTCTTCTACAAACTGTCTCTGTAACCAGAACCACAGACTACCCAGAACTGTACTGGATACTAAACTGAACTGTCCTTTATACTTCACTAAACTGTACTGTTCTCCATCTGTTGGACTCACCTCTTTATATACCCACTTGGAATGTCCAGAATCATTGTAGAACTTTCCAGAATATACTGGAATTCTCTATAATTTTCTTAGGCACTACTAAATGGTGGTTCGCCAGTTGGCCCACAGATGGCGCCACCCTTCTGGCCAGGGAGAAATTACAACTCTCCTCTCTGTTAGAGGGCAGCACATAACAATATATTCTCTGTATTTTTAGATATATGCATTATTGATAGTTACGTGTATGTTATTATTTTTTTATTACTACATTGCTTGACATTGGTATAATAATTTTATTATTTACTACTGAACGAAGGTCTATCTATCTATCTAAAAACAATCATTGATTAGTATTCATAAGAAATATAATATATAACACATAGTAATGAGTCTTTAATCATTTGTTCAGAAGATGAAAGTAATTCCTAGACTGTTTTGAACGGAAAATTTTAAGAAGGATTCTGGGCCCAGTGAATGATGTGGATCACTGGAGGGCACGTATGAATCACGAAATATACCAGCTATACGAAGAATACCGAAGCTGCACTGGGAAGATGGGGACAGAAGGACGCTGAAGAAATATTGGGTATAAGAAATTGGAGAGCGGTGGATCGGAACGGTTGGAGAAAGAGGATCGAGTTGGCCAAGACTCGATATGCGCTATAGTGCCATCGTAGTAGTAGTAGCTGTATAAATATCAGTACATTTTTAGAAGCCTCTTTCTAGACCCCTTTCACTCCTACATTATTATTGACTATCTCCAACCATTTGGATGTAGTAATTTTTTTTGTTGAAGTAATACCATCTGCAGATAAATAATAAAATACCGCCTTCCAGGTCACCTGAATGACCCTCTTAAATCTAGGAGATCTAGATTTATCTGAGTGAATGAGAGGGGACTCTACAATTTATAGTGGGATCCGAACCATTTTTTGAGGATAACTTATAATTGAAAATTACTTCGCAGTAGGTGGGGCTCGAACTCATTTCGCTAGGTATGCTCAGAGAGAAAGTTAGATGTGCTAACTCACTGAGCTACCGTTTCTGTTTTAAAAAACCACTACAGTCATCATTATGGATTTAAGAAAAAATTATGCAAGTACTAGTTACAAGACATCTGTATGATGTTTTTAAATATTTTCACTTCCTAAAAATATACAGAGTGGCCAAAAATGATTTTTTAATTTAGAATTTTTTGAATTGAATTCTATTTTTTCGATTTTTCGACCATGTGATGTAAAAATTTAAAAAAAAACATTTTTTGTATGTACACCTCTATGGCTATTTGGAACCATTTTTGATTTATTGATCAATAAGTACAAAATTCAAGAGTAAGCTTAAAAAAATTAGAATTTTTTAAATAATGTAACAAAAAATGTATATACATTAAAAGTAGTGCAAAATGAAGATTTTTACCTAATAATAATAACAATATTAGAACTGCGATTGAAAAAGTCAATCCGAACAACAGCAGCAGCTGTAGAAATTGCTTGCTTTAGTTCAGTCAGATAAAAGCGTATGATGTCACATGCTTGCTAGCTCGGCAGGCGCCAGATCATCTGTGCGTTGCGTAAGGTTTATTCCGTGTCGTTCTCGTTTGAATTCACGGCAGTAACAGTGCTTTTACTATTTAGAACGTCAAATAGTAGTAGTAGTAGTAGTGTTTATTGATGCATTTGATACCATACAGGATCATTACACAAGTCAATTTGGCATGAACATCAAACAAAATCAAAGTTACATTTAGATATGTGATAATTGTATAAAAGTATATATGTACATATAGTTAAAAATTTAAAAGACCTTATTAATAGTCACATTTAATACAATAATGAATAAAAGTTTGTAAAAAACAAAGCTATAAAAAACAAACGGATAGAGATTTAGACATACATTTTGTTACACAGAAGGAAAGGTTTACACAGTGCTGAAATGTATATTGTCATCTTGTAAAAAATCATTGACACTATAAAAAGCTTTTGCTATTAGTGTTTGTTTTATAATATTTTTATATTTATTGAATGATAACAACTTTATGCATGGTGGAATTTTGTTAAGGAACAAGGGACAGTAGTAATTAGATGAAATTCTGGATTTTTCTAATCGCAAATAATCTATTCGAATGTCATTTTTTATTCGTGTATTATAGTCATGAAAAATGCCGTTTGAAGAATATTTGTCTAAATTTTTACGACTATATATCAAGCATTCAAAAATGTATCTACATGGAATTGTTAAAATATTTAGTTCTATAAATGTGTTTTTTACATCTTCCTTTTACATAGAGTTTGTTTATTGTTGTCAAATATGGAGGAGGGCTTCCAGAAAGGACATTCACATAATTTTCCGAATGTAGACGTGGTTATGGTATCCGATTTTCTTTCAAAGCACAAATACGACTATGACAAATATCGGCAAAAATATCCGGCCTGTCCTAGCTCATGACAGTCACAAAATTAACATCACTATAGCAACACCTAGGTATCACAGCGCATATCATGTAGCAGATTTGTGTGAACTTAGCAGAACAACTTTGCAGAATTAAAAAAACAATAGGCCTATTATTTGCCGCTAATTAGCCGCTAATTAATTGTGAAAGCAACAATTTTACCGTTGTTAATTTAAAAAAAAAATTCACATGTTCTGCTAACTTCACATGGAAGTTAGCAGAACATCTACCAAAAACTTTTTTTAATTAAAAACAGGTGGCTCACAATTTGCCGTTTTTTAACCGTAAACGAATGGTGAAAATGGAATTAAAAAAAAAAAAAAAAAAATTAAGCCGGTAAAACCAAAAAAATCATTTTTTAATATCAGCAAAAACTCTCAGAATAAAAAACTCATAGGCCTATTATTTGCCGTTAATTAGTCGCTAATTAATCCTGAAAGTATCAATTTTACCATTGTTATTTTTTAAAAAATTTTCGAGCGTTCTGCTAACTTCACATGGAAGTTAGCAGAACATCCACCAAAAACTCTTTTTAATTAAAAGCAGGTGGCTCAGAATTTGCCGTTTTTTAACCGTAAACGAATGGTGAAAATGAAATTTAAAAAAAATAAAAATTAAGGCGGTAAAACCAAAAAATCATTTTTTAGAATCAGCAAAAACTTTGCAGAATTAAGAAAACTATAGGCCTATTATTTGCCGCTAATTAATCGTAAAAGTAACAATTTTACCGTAATTTTTCGAGTGTTCTGCTAACTTCACATGAAAGTTAGTAGAGCATTTACCAAAAGTAGATAGTTCAGAATTTGCCGTTTTTTAACCGTAACATTTTCGAAATTGTCTTGCGAATTTTGCAATTTTTATTAAGAATTTTTAATTTTTCCCCGAAACTCAACAGAACAGCCATTAAGCTCGTTTGAAAATGGCTTTTGGGACTCAGTTTTCATTCAAGAATTTACCGCTCCCCTTTCAATAATTAATCGTGTCATTCTTGAATTTGCCGTGGTGTCTTTACAATTTCTTTTAACATTTTTTTGATTTGTTTTCTCTGGAACTCAGCAGAACAGCCATTAGGCTCGTTTGATAATGGCTTATAATGGCTTTTGGCGCTCAGTGTTCCTTCAGAAATTTACCGATCCCGTTCTTTAATTAATCGTGCCGTGATAATTTTGCAATTTTTTTGGACATTAATTGATTTTTCTTTCCCCAAAATTCAATAGAAAGGCTATTAAGCTCGTTAGAAAATGGCTTTTGGGAGTCAGTTTTCCTTCACCCTAGTTATAATTGACTTTTTAAAATTTTCCGAGATGATCTACCAATTTTTTATTAATTAAGTAGTTAATTTTTTTTCCTAAGTATTTACTAAACATTTTTAAGACTATTTCTCGTTTTTCAAGTATCGCTTCAAAAATTTCTTTACTCTGCATGTTATTCAGTTTTGTTTCATTCAATCATTTGTTTCTAATTCAACGATGTTTCGCCTGTCTCATTAATGATCTTCCCTTAAATTTTTTTTATTTAACTCTCGAGTCTGTTGCGGAGACTTTGATTATCATTTTTCTCTCATGTTTATGTGTTTTCTTTCGTAATTTTGAATTCTGAATTAGTTTGCTGATTTTCAAAAAAATATTTTTTTGGTTTTATCGCCTTAATTTTTAATTTTTTTAAATTTCATTTGCACCATTGGTTTACGGTTAATAAACAGCAAATTCTGAGCTACTTACTTTTAATTAAAAACAAATTTGGTAGATGTTCTGCTAACTTCCATGTGAAGTTAGCAGAACACCCGAAAATGTTTTCAAAATTAACAACGGTAAAATTGTTACTTTCACGATTAATTAGCGGCTAATTAGCGGTAAATAATAGGCCTATGAATTTTTCATTCTGAAAGTTTTTACTGAGTTTAAAAAATGATTTTTTTGGTTTTACAGCCTTAATTTTTATTTTTTTTTAATTTCATTTTCACCATTCGTTCACGGATAAAAAACAGCAAATTCTGAGCCACCTGTTTTTAATTAAAAAAAGTTTTTGGTAGATGTTCTGCTAACTTCCATGTGAAATTAGCAGAACACTTGAAAATTTTTAAAAAATTAACAACGTAAAATTGCTACTTTCACGATTAATTAACGGCTAATTAACGGCATAATAGGCCTATGGGTTTTTTAATTCTGCCAAGTTTTTTCTGATTCTAAAAAATGATTTTTTTGGTTTTTCCGCCTTAATTTTTATTTTTTTTAAATTTCATTTTCACCATTCGTTCACGGTTAAAAAACGGCTAATTCTGAGCTACCTACTTTTAATGAAAATAAATTTTTGGTAGATGTTCTGCTAACTTCCATGTGAAGTTAGCAGAACACCCGAAAATGTTTTCAAAATTAACGGTAAAATTGTTACTTTCACGATTAATTAGCGGCTAATTAGCGGTAAATAATAGGCCTATGAATTTTTCATTCTGAAAGTTTTTGCTGATTTTAAAAAATGATTTTTTTGGTTTTACAGCCTTAATTTTTATTTTTTTTAAATTTCATTTTCACCATTCGTTCACGGATAAAAAACAGCAAATTCTGAGCCACCTGCTTTTAATTAAAAAAAGTTTTTGGTAGATGTTCTGCTAACTTCCATGTGAATTTAGCAGAACACTTGAAAATTTTTAAAAAATTAACAACGTAAAATTGCTACTTTCACGATTAATTAACGGCATAATAGGCCTATGGGTTTTTTTAATTCTGCCAAGTTTTTTCTGATTCTAAAAAATGATTTTTTTGGTTTTTCCGCCTTAATTTTTATTTTTTTTAAATTTTATTTTCACCATTCGTTTACGGTTAAATAACGGCTAATTCTGAGCTACCTACTTTTAATGAAAATAAATTTTTGGTAGATGTTCTGTTAACTTCCATGTGAAGTTAGCAGAACACCCGAAAATGTTTTCAAAATTAAGAACAGTAAAATTGTTACATTCACGATTAATTAGCGGCTAATTAGCGGTAAATAATAGGCCTATAGTTTTTTAATTCTGCCAAGTTGTTCTGCTATGTAGCAGGCATGTGACATCACCCGCCTAGCCTTGCGCCAAGGGAACGTTTTCTAACCTCTATGTGTTAAGGTATTTCTATTACAAATAACGCCTAAAGTAAATTATTACTTTTTTAAAAACTTTGTAGGAGTTTATAATATCCATAAATTTATCATTTCCTATTAAAAGCTAAATTTCATGGACAGACCTATCATAATAATTGCTCCACGTGTTGCCCATTTTGATTGACACAAATCTCTAGGCGTTTTTGAAATGAAGTTTTTAAAATTGCCAGTGTGATCGATCGAAAAGCAGTTATTATTCTATCTTTCATATTTTGGATTGCAGAACAGTAGAAAGTTCATTTCAAAGAAGCATAGAGATGTGTGGCAATCAAAATGGGTAACATTAATTTTTTCTGTTCAAATACTTGAAAAATCCTAGTTTTTTAAGTTTATTTTTGAATTTTATACTTATTGCTTAATAAATCAAAAAAGGTTACAAATAACCATACATTCAAAAATGTTGGTTTTTCATTTGTACCTCATATGATCGAAAAATATACAGGAGTGTTCCGTTTGAAAAAATGAGAAAACTCAATTCAAAAAGTTCTGAATTGAAAAATCATTTTTGACGACCATATGTATATTTTTAAGCAGTGAACTTGATTCAAAAACATCACGCAAATGTCTTGTAACTGGTAGGTATTTACCAAATTCTTTGGGAGATAGTCAATAATAATATAGGAGGGAAAGGAGTCTAGAAAGAGGATTCTAAAAATGTAGATATTTATAGCATTCCATTTAAAAAAATTGCACTAGGGCCTGTATGATTGTTTTCAAGTAAAATATGTGTTTTGATCAATTTGAAGAGGATATCTAAACATTTCTAATTTTATTCTGTTTGTTGATTTATTGCTGAAGTTGAAATTAGTTAGATAAATATTGTTACTTTAAGAGTGGGTTTGCACGCACCAGTCAGTTGCGAATAAATTTGTAAATAATCGAATTGCATCGTCCTGTCGATAACACAGAAGCCACACTAGTCTAGGTGGCGCACAGGACCGTACAAATGTAATCGAGACATGATTTTATGTTTATATATACCAGTTACAAACAAAACCTCGGTGCCACACAAAACATCTTGAAGTATTGTGGGTTGCGCTTATTTAGTTGGCATAAGAGATGAAATATTAATAAACCACCGAATTTAACTATCAGGAACACATAACTTATTTATTTACATATGATACCGCCACTCGAAGCTAAATGAAAAATTGTGAGCCCGGCCCTGCTTTGACACAAGTCTAGCAATGGTCATCGCTATGAGCAAAACACCCAACTATTTTAGACGAAATTTAACAAATTAGTATTCAACATTAAACTCTAATAGGAACAAATATTATACACACTTTTCACTTTTTTTCGCGTTATTTTATTTTATACTACAACGTATTAAGTATATTTTATTTGAATATTTAAGTCCCTTTGTAGAATATAAAACAATTTATGGTGAATTTGGGAGGAATGAGTAGAACGTTTGCGTTGAATAATCAAGGAGGGGAAAATTTTGGAAACTTAATTTTACCTAGGATTACAATATAAAATATAATAGGTCCTTGTCTTATGCTAGTTTACATAATGCAATCAATTCTGAATTCTCTTGGCTCGTTTTTAAGAAGAGTAAAATAAGAATGAGGATATTTTACTCACTATTTGACCTTGGTAACGCACCCTTCAATAACAAGATTTGCGCACAAGTCAAAATGCAAAAGTAAAATAGAAATCCTTTGACTGAAAGCACTACTTTAATGATTTTTAATATTTATCAAATGTTTATTATCTTAACTTGAACGAATATATTTTTGCCGTTTAGTCACATTTTAAGAAAGTATCTACATTTGATTGAAGCCAAAATGTTTCTGTTTTAGGTAAAATTGCACTGGCTGTGGTTAGTGCCTTACATTATTTATATTCACAACTTCGGGTCATCCACAGGGATGTGAAGCCATCAAACATATTAATAAACCGACAGGGGGAGGTAAAAATGTGTGATTTTGGAATTAGCGGGTATCTAGTCGATTCTGTGGCAAAAACAATAGATGCTGGATGTAAACCATATATGGCTGTAAGTATCATGTGTTAGTAAACTCTAAATTTTAAACGGTGAGCATAAAAACTCGTAACAAGAAATTTTTTTTAGTCATTCCTTTAGAGGCTTGAATCTTTTACTCTTCTATTGGTAAATTTGGCATGAGTCGAAGCAATGCAAGCTTCTTCAGGCTTGATGCAATTCAGTTCAACACATATATATTTATAACTAAATTATAAAACTTTACCGAAACATAGTTTGGAGCCAGCCTAATGAAGGACTAGGTGTAGATCTGGCTCGAAGATTAACAATAGTAAACAAGCGTACACTTAATAAATTTTGGTAGTTGATGTGGAAAAAAATTCAATGTAAAAGCCTGTTCAAAGAAATTGCCCCGGCGACGACAGCATCCCTGGCTGCCAAGTATATGATTTAAAGAAATTTAAGATATGTTTTGATTTTAGTACAGCTATAAAGTTGAGGAACAAAAATAAGCAAACAGAAAAGAAGGCTTGTGTCCTTTCGATAACATATCGAAGAACAGTCAAGTCACGGAGTGCAATTTTGCCTGGTGTCACAGGACATTGATAATTTTTATTAAAAAATGGAATGGCCCAATTTAGAATTTTCATTAACATTAAGTTATTATAGCAATTTGAAAATTGTCTTTTTAGTTACACAATTGACTTTTATTTATACTTTACCTAACCCAAATTTTATTTAGGGATACTGTTCATCAGCATCTCCTTTTATTTTGTCTAGTTTTCAGATAACTACTTAACATGATGTAACAGACGACCGCTGCATAAATAGCGGATGCCCTGTCGTTGACTGTTTACTATATACTGACTATATTCAATTTCCACATTGCGGGACTGACCTTTAATTTCCAAACGTACACAAGTCTACGACCCACGAACCTACATACTCCATGTAACTTGCCAAGCTTTAAGCAGGTTGAGTTTTGACAAGTCTCAAGTCGCAAATCAGACTCACTGAACAAAGCACCACGGGATGCTGTCTTAATAACGCCACATTTGTTTAAAAATTTGGTCTGTGCCAATAGCCATTTTAGAAAATCAACATTATCTTTGATTTCATTATTTCGAAAAAAATACTTATTGAAAATGCATTCCATGAGGTGTCATTTTACAAATTTTTTAGGGCGCTGAGCATATTAAAAAAATGTGTGAATGGAAAAAACCATGTGGATTGTAATATTATTAATTAGAAGAGGAGGTATGAAGGACAAAGTATCTCTCGTTTAGTTCTTCCTGATGTTTCTAATTTAACAGAAAACGTGTACATATGTTCCAAAAGATTTCTGCAGTTATTGGTGTGAAAAATGTCTGGTTCTCGGGTTGAACTGGGTCTGAGATTATGAAAGTCTCGACGTTTCAGTTCCTGTTTTGGAGCCATTTTCAAGAGGGCAGAAGATCAAGAGAAAAATGTCAGAAGGAAACTGTCAGGTTAAGTCCAAGTTCTTAGGACTGGTTCGATTCTGGGGGTTCTGCCTGCTTTCTAGGTGATCCATCTTAGATAGAACTTGCTGATAGTGTATGATGAAGTGTTTTTATACGAATGGTGTCTGTGGGTGGGAGAGTAGTGAGGGGGTGGTCGAGAATCGGATGGAGGCAGTAGAGCAGAATGGTTGTTTTTGGTAAATGACGGTTGCGGATCTAGATGAAGATTGTCTTGTTAGTCTGAAGATCAATGGTTCCCAAGTAATTAGAAGTCAAAGACTGTTATCCCTTTTGTTTAGGGAATTGGGACAATTTTTGATATCGATTGCTTTGCAGCTTATATGCGTTTTTTGAAAATATGAAGTTGCAGTAGATTTGGTGTTGTCAAAGTATATATTATGACGTGTTAGGAGGCGGTGTTGGACAAGTGATCATGTAAGATTGGATTTTCTAACTGCAAGACGATGTTCATATCATTGGCTGGTCGTGAAATTTTGGTAAGCTATAACTGGGAGTTACCCACGCCAATCTTTAAGCGATGACTATCAAGACCGAACGAAGATGTTTTGTGGAAAAAAATATTTGATTGGAATTTGTAAAATTTATGTTCAAAAAGTGCATTGCCCACTGTGGGATAGGAAAGTACTTGCAAAATATTTGCAGCAATTTTTTTTTTTCAGAACTGAAGGGAAAAAAAGGATAGGTTTTTAAGTTTTTCAGAAAATCTTGATTTTTTTAAGGTTACACCATATTAAAATTTTATTTTATACTGATTTTTTATTTATAAAATTTCAAAATGGTGTAACTAAAAAAATTAAAATTTTTAATAAAATTTAAAACCTATTGTTATGTGCTGCCCTCTAACGGGGAAAGATGTGATTAAGTTCATGTTCAAAGTTTTCCTCAGAAGCTTAGTTACTTCCCTGACTAGTCGGGTGGCGCCGTCTATGAGCCAATTGACGAACAATCATCTAGTCCATAGTAGAAAACTATGGAGGGTTCCAGAATATTATGTTCTGGTACATTTCTATGGGTGTATATAAAGAGGTAAATCCAGCAGATGGGGGAACAGTTCAGTTGAGTGAAGTATGCAGTTTAGTGAAGTAAATAGACAGAGTTTTTAGGTTAGACAAAAGTTGTCAAGTTTAGGAAGAAAAGTACATAGTGTTTTAAAAGTAGTGAATTCATATTAGATTAAGTTATTATTAGTTGTGTGATTTTTAAGTATTTACTAGTGTAATTTTAGTGATTAAATAAATCAGTGGTTTGTGAAAATTCTTGTTGCAAGTTATTCGAATCCACAAAGTGTTTACTGAAAACTGTAAGCACGTAACAATTGGTGTCAGAAGCGGAATTGCAACAGAATTTCTGAAGAATTCGACGAAGTTCCATAGTGTTCTATTTGGAAACCACTGGAGATAGTGAAGTAAGTCGAACTGGAAAGGGATATAGACATTAGACAAGATTTATTGTGCTAGTGTGAGGAAATTTTTGGGACATTCTGTTTAGAAATTAGTGTAGTTTTTAAGTGCTTTCAACTGAGAAGTGATATAGACTTTAAATAAGACTTGCTAGTTAGTTTTTGAATGGAAACAAGAAGCATGGCTGCTGAAAAACAAATGCAAGACATGTTAGCTGCATTTAGCAAAATGATGCTAGAAGAACAAGAGAAACGACGTCAAGAAGAAAAAGAAGAGCAAGAGAAACGACGTCAAGAAGAAAAAGAAGAGCAAGAGAAACGACGTCAAGAAGAAAAGGAAGAGCAAGAGAAACGACGCCAAGATGAAAAAGAAGAGCAAGAGAAACGACGTCAAGAAGAAAAAGAAGAGCAAGAGAAACGACGTCAAGAAGAGAAAGAAGAACAAGAAAGACGACGTCAGGAAGAAAAAGAAGAACAGGAGAGACGTGAAGAAGAAAAAGAAAGAAAACGACAAGAAGAAAAGGAAGAATTGAGAAAAATTATACAGGGGCAACAAGATGCTATCCTGTCAGCCACTAATGAAGTCAAGGAAAAAGTAGATAAAGTTGAACAAAAAGTTGGTAACGTCGAAGGAGAAATTAGTGATATTAAGGGAAAAGTTACCGACGTCGAAGGAAAAGTGACTACAGTCGAAGAAAAAGTTACTGGTGTCGAAGAAAAAGTTACTGGCGTTGAACAAAAAGTTACTGGCGTCGAAGGGAAAGTTACCGATATAGAAGGAAAATTTCGTGCAGTTGAAGGAGAGGTAGAGCGACTTAAGCGACTGTTAAGAGAACAAGGAGGCCAGCTGGTATTATCATCGTCAGGTCCTCGATTACAACCGCCTTCCTTTGATGGTCAAACTTCTTGGTCAACTTACAAGAGACAATTTGAGGCAGCGGCATGCGCAAACAATTGGAGTAATGAAGACAAAGCTATGGCATTGGTGCTAGCATTAAGAGGTCAAGCCTCAGAGTTGCTTCAGACTATCCTAGTGACGCAGCAAAGGGATTTTAAAGTTTTGGAGGCTGCACTAGATCTAAGATATGGCGACCAACACCTCGCCCAAGTATACCGGACTCAGCTCAAATCACGCACACAAAAGGCTGGGGAAAGTTTACAAGATTTTGAAGCAGCTGTTGAGCGACTGACATACCTGGCTTACCCGGATGCGCCCAAAGAATTCCAGGAACAATTAACGGTTGGTACTTTCATTGATGGCATAAGAGACGAGGAGATCAGGCGAGTACTTAGATTATCTCGAGATAAGACTGGTAGTGAAGCCTTGATCCATGCCCTCGAGGTTGAAGCCGCTTACAAAGAGACTGCACGTCCGAGAGTACGAGCCATGAAAGTAGAAGAAGAGGACCATTTAGAAAAATCAAATATGGAATCTTTGATGGCTGACATGCACAAAATGATAAGCCAGTTGATGACCAAATCAGATGCTCCAAGGAAGCAGGAAAGACAACAGAGCGATGAACAGCCAAGGAAGGTGATTCGTTGTTATAAGTGCGGCAAACCAGGGCATATTAAGCGAAACTGTCGGCAGCGGAGCCCTGAGAGAGTAAATGCCGCAACGACTGAAGAGCCGCAGGAAAACTAAAGATAGCCAGCACCTGGGGGCTGTGCTGGCTGGTGAACGTGGTGCCCCCAGAGAGATACGGGTTTCCCAGATTAGAAGAGTCCCGAGTAGTCTGCTTTTGGATGGCTATGCAAACAAAAGGAGATGTATCTTCACTATCGACACAGGTGCCACGTCGTCAATAGTGCGACCCGGATTTTTATCAGGAATAAAAGTTGATAAAAGCCAAAATGGATTGGTCGTTCGAACAGCCACAGGGGACAGGGTAAGGGTTCATGGAGAAGTTGACCTAGATCTGCAGTTTGGACGCCTGTGCTTTAGTCATAGGGTTATTGTGGCTGACATCACTGATGATTTCATTTTGGGGCTGGATGTTATGGGAGTACAAGATCAATTTGTACTTGACGTGGTAGAACGAGTCCTAAAGATTGGAAATGAAGAATTTATTTTGTCAACAGCAAATGACCGATTTCAAAAAGTGAGGCTACTGACGGCTCAGACAATCAAGATTCCTGCCCGTTCAGAACAAATAATGGAGGCCATTCTGGAAGGAAACTCTGGTGGATACCGTGTTGGCCTTGTTGAAACAGATGATTCAATTAAGACAGAAAACGTAATCTTAGCAAGAACTCTGACCCGGACAAAAGACAAAATTCCAATTAGAGTGGCTAATTTAAATTCCCACTCAGTGACTTTCAAGGAAGGCGAGGCAATAGGATCCTACGAACCAGTCCAGTGGATAGCAAGGTGCGAGGAGCAAGGGGAGAAATGTTCGTCAACCAGCGTAGACAGGGAAGTTGTGACTTTGTTGAGTTCCCAGTTTGAACACCTATCTGAGGATGAACGTAGAGAGGCAATCAAGTTTTTGGAAAAAGAAAGAACGGTATTTGCCAAAAACACAGACATCCTCACGAAAACTGATATAGTACAGCATCGAATAGACACTGGTGATTCAGCCGCCATCCGCCAACAACCTAGGAGGTTGCCACTAGCTAAACAGGAAGAAGCTGCTGCGATGGTTCAAAAGATGCTACAAGATGGAGTAATTGAGGAATCAACCAGTCCCTGGTCATCACCGGTAGTTTTAGTTGCCAAGAAGGACGGAACTTTGAGATTCTGTGTCGACTACCGGAAGCTGAATGATGTTACGAAGAAAGACAGCTATCCACTACCACGAATTGACGATACATTAAGTACGCTGGCAGGGTCACGATGGTTTTCAACTCTAGACCTTCAAAGTGGGTATTGGCAGGTGGGACTTCACCCTGACGACAAGGAAAAGACTGCCTTCTCAACAGGTAGTGGTTTATATCAATTCACCGTGATGCCTTTTGGACTTTGCAATGCGCCAGCTACTTTTGAAAGATTGATGGAATTTGTACTCCGAGGACTAACTTGGAAGACGTGCTTAGTTTATCTTGATGATGTAATGGTTATGGGACGAAACTTCAGGGAACATTTGGAAAATCTACAAGAAGTATTTGGGAGAATCAGAAATGCACACCTAAAGTTGAATCCAAAGAAGTGTCTACTATTTCAAAAAGAAGTGAAATTCCTTGGACATGTCGTTTCTTCGGAAGGAATACAGACAGACCCGGACAAGATATCTGCCGTACGTGATTGACCAAGACCTTCAAATGTACACGAATTACGAAGCTTTCTTGGCCTCTGCACTTACTATAGACGTTTTGTGGAAGGATTTGCGGATATAGCAAAGCCACTACACCAGCTAACAGAGGAAAAGGTTAAATATCAGTGGACACCGGAGTGTGAAACATCATGGAAGAAGCTGAAAGCAGCGTTATGCAGTAGTCCTGTGCTAGCATATCCCCAACGAAAGGGCCTCTATATTCTTGACACGGGTGCTAGCAACTCCGCAATTGGATGTGTACTATCTCAAGTCCAAAATGGAGAAGAAAAAGTAATCGAGTATTTCAGTAAGGTACTGTCCAAACCGGAGAGGAATTATTGTGTAACAAGGAAGGAACTATTGGCCATTGTTAAGTCCGTGGACCATTTTCACAAGTACCTCTATGGCCAACATTTCAAAATCAGGACCGACCATGCTGCATTAAAATGGCTATTGCAACTGAAAACCCCAGAAGGTCAACTGGCTCGCTGGATAGAAAGACTGCAGCAATATGACCTCACAATCGAACACCGACCTGGAAAGTCTCATAAAAATGCAGATGCTCTGTCAAGAAGACCGTGCAAAGATGACTGCAAGCACTTCTATCGGGTTGAAAAAGCACAGGGCACGGTAATAGTAAACACAGTTCAGGTAGATGTTCCAGATGATTGGACAAAGGAAGTTCTAAGACGAGAACAAATGGATGACAGCGTAATTGGTCCTATATTAAGGGCAAAAGAAAAAGGAACGCGACGGGAATGGAAGGATATTTCGGACAAAAGTGTGGAGCTGAAGGCATTGTGGGCACAATGGGACTCCCTTAAGGTTTTAGATGGGCTATTAAAGAGAGCATGGGAAAGTCCAGATGGGAAGGAAGTTATCATGCGTCTGGTGATACCCAGCTGTCGGATCCCAAAAGTACTTCAGAAAATACATGATGGAGTATCCGGGGGACATTTTGGTATGAATAAGACATTGGCTAAAGTACGGGAACGATTTTATTGGATAAATAGCCGTCAAGATGTGGAGGCTTGGTGCCGCAAATGCAAGGCTTGTGCAGCCACCAAAGGGCCACAGACGAAGAGCAGGGGCCAAATGAAGCAATATAACGTCGGAGCTCCTTTTGAGAGGATTGCTATAGATATAGCGGGCCCATTCCCAGTGACAGATGAAGGGAATAAATACATCCTGGTCGCTATGGACTATTTTAGTAAATGGCCGGAAGCCTATGCCATTCCGAATCAGGAAGCAGTTACTGTTGCTTGAGTTTTGGTGGATAACCTTGTATGCCGATTTGGTGTACCCCTGGAGCTACATTCCGATCAAGGGAGAAACTTTGAGTCGGAGGTATTTCAGAAAATTTGTGAGTTGCTGGGCATTCACAAGACTCGGACAACCCCTCTTCATCCCCAGTCAGATGGAATGGTGGAACGACATAATAAAACCATGAAGGAACATCTTTCTAAGGTAGTTCACAAGAACCAGCGAGATTGGGATCGACATATACCATTTTTCTTAATGGCATACAGGGCTGCCATTCATGAGACAACTAAACAGACACCGGCTCGTGTAATATTTGGGCACGAGATCAGACTGCCATGTGATTTGATGTTTGGTACACCAGATAAGAAGCCACTGTGCGTGGATGACTATGCAGATGAAGTTAGTCAACAGATGAGGAATGTCCACGAGTTGGTTCGAAACCAAGTTAGCATAGCTAGTGACAGAATGAAGGCTCGCTATGACCGAAAGGGGACGTCAGCAGGATTCCAGGAGGGCGATCTGGTTTGGCTATATAACCCACAGAGAAAGAAGGGAAGATCTCCGAAGCTTCACCTACCCTGGGAAGGACCGTATTCAGTCATCACTCGGATCAATGACGTTGTTTACCGAATTCAACGTAGTAAGAAGTCCAAGATGAAGATCGTGCACTTGGATAGGTTGGCGAAGTATGAAGTATGTTGGGGAATCTGAATTGCCTGACCGGGACGTTCAGGCTTAAGGAGGGGGCAGTGTTATGTGCTGCCCTCTAACGGGGAAAGATGTGATTAAGTTCATGTTCAAAGTTTTCCTCAGAAGCTTAGTTACTTCCCTGACTAGTAGGGTGGCGCCGTCTATGAGCCAATTGACGAACAATCATCTAGTACATAGTAGAAAACTATGGAGGGTTCCAGAATATTGTGTTCTGGTACATTTCTATGGGTGTATATAAAGAGGTGAATCCAGCAGATGGGGGAACAGTTCAGTTTAGTGAAGTAAACGACAGAGTTTTTAGGTTAGACAACAGTTGTCAAGTTTAGGAAGAAAAGTACATAGTGTTTTAAAAGTAGTGAATTCATATTAGATTAAGTTATTATTAGTTGTGTGATTTTTAAGTATTTACTAGTGTAATTTTAGTGATTAAATAAATCAGTGGTTTGTGAAAATTCTTGTTGCAAGTTATTCGAATCCACAAAGTGTTTACTGAAAACTGTAAGCACGTAACACTATCCTTATGTTTTCTTCCTTGCTCTGAAGAAAAATACGGGGGAAACAAATTCCAATTAAATCCTTTCTTCCACCACAAAAGTTTTCGTTTGGTGTTGGTAGTCATCCCTTAAAATTTGGCGTGGGTCCCATGCTCCATTACAAAATTATAGCTTACCAAAATTTCACGAGTCGCCATTGGTTCTTATATTCTGTTATTATTAATCTGTCTGTTGGTCTGTGCAATGTAGGTTTGGGGACAGTCTAAATAAGGTATTTTTGTTATACTGTGGGAATCATTAGGGATTAGGTCTTTTGATGTTCTAATTCAATTAAGAATCGTTTGTTGTGTTATGAATATGGTTTTTATATAATAATTTCAGGACTTTCGAAATTTTTTAAAGGTTTTACACTTTTATGTAGAGCACAAAGGCAAGCTCTTTGTTGATCTAGTGTTTCTATATGTTATATTTGGGAAGGATAATGTGCTTTGTGTATGGATCATGTTATCTGTTTTTTGTCGTAACTGTTATCTGAGGAATCTGGTTATAAGTGTGTTTCTTATGGGTTGATTTTTTGTAAATAGATTAGAATATATTATATTTTCATTGTTTTGTAATGAGAATATCTACAAAATGGAGGGAATAATTGTTTTCAATTTCTATCATAAACTGAAGAATCTGGGGATGTATGCGATTAATCTGAGGCAGGAAGTGTTTAGGAAATCTCTACCATGTGGCCAGATATGATGTCATCCACATACGTTAACGAGCAGGTAGGTTTCAGTTCTGATGAGTTAAAGGCTCTTATTTGTTTATAGTAGTTGTTTTGGAAGTAAAAATAGGTATTAGACATTGTTCTAGAAAGGTTAGTGTCCTGAGGCAAATAGTGTAGGAATGTTTAGGCGCGCCAATATCCATTGGCTTGATGACGGTCTCGATAACTAGGGCCGAGTAGGACTACTACTCTTTGCTCCTAGATTATCTCTGTAGACCTGGACCGGCCTTCGTGATAGGTGGGCCCGCTTACTTCTACCAGACCCAGCTCGCAAATGCGAGATGTGTCGTGGTATTTTCTGCGGACCTCCTCTGGTCCTGGCTCTTCAACCTCGCTGGCAGAGGTCTCTTCTGGCGCTCTTCTCGTCTTGATATTTTCTTTCTTCGCCAGCTTGTCACCCCCGTGGGTAGTCATCGGTCTAGTTGGGTTTTAGGAAGTTTTGGCTGGGATTGACTGCCGGTACGTAGGACACAGTAAAGGTGTGTCCTACCCCGGATCATCGGAAAGGTAAGGATATGAGCTGTGTAGCTCGGGAGTGTGGAGACCCTAAGTGCTTTTTTAGCACTTTCGGACTCCACGGAGCAGGTAGGACAACGGGCGTTGGACGGTATGTTGTCCGACGCCCGCAAGGAGGTTGGGTTTGGGTAGAAAAACGTCATGTCTGTGGTAGTGGTGCTCCGTCCTGGGGTATCTGAAACAGATCGGTTAGCGGGAAATATAAATTATACTCATCCGTTGTCCAGAAGCTGTACCCTCGGCCGTTTGTGCCTCGGGGCGTCGGCAGGGTCGTAATCAGTGGCCCGTCTGATCAGCGGGTTCCCATGCTCCTCGGCTTGGGCGCACAGCTTCTTCGCTCGTACCCGGATGACTTCAGTGACAGTGGTGTACTCCAAGTCTCTGACGATATCCGCGTTTCTCACGTACCATGGGGCGTCGACTGCCGTCCTGAGGGCGATGTTTTCCACTGCCTGGATTCTCTTCATGTAGGACTTTGCCTGGTAGCCCCACGCTACCGAGGCGTACATCAGCTGCGGCCTGATGAGGGTCTTGATAAGCGTGAGCATATTCCTCAAGTTGAGACGGCTCCCGTTTCCCATCATCGGGTAGATGAGGGCTCTCGTGCGTCGGGCCTTGGCTGTGATAGCGTCCGTGTTCTGTCTCCACGTTAGGCTTCTGTCCATGACCACGCCAAGGTATTTGACGGTGTCGTGCCATTGGATGTCCTCGCCGTTCATGGAGACGTGTCCTGTGGGAATTTCTTTCCGCTCTCGTCTGAAGAGAATGGCTTGGCTCTTGTCGGCGTTGACGGCGACTTTCCACTTCGTGCACCATTCTTCCAGGAGTGTGGCCGCTTCCTGGAGTTTTCTGGTTGCGTTCCTGGCTTTCCAGGATCTGGCAATTAGTGCGGTGTCGTCTGCATACCAGCGCCAGGGCTGTGTGGTCGGTCCTGGGGAGGTCTGAGGTGTAGATAGCGAACAGGTGCGGTGACAGCACCGAACCTTGCGGGACTCCTGCTTCCACGGTCCTGTAAGTGGAGAGTTGGTCCGAGATTTTCACCCTTAGCTGTCTGCGGCGCAGGTAGGATCTCACTAGTTTGATGAGTTCGATGGGGTAACCCATACTCATCATTTTAGCTAGGAAGCCGTCGTGCCAGACCCTGTCGAACGCTTTGGCGATGTCTAGGAACAGCGCCGCGGTGACTTGACGCTGGTTGAACCCCTTAGTAATCTCCTCGGTGAGGCGAAGTACTTGGAGTTCGGTGGAATGTCCTGTTCGGTACGCGAACTGTTCATCCGAGATGATGTTCAGCTCTTCTGTCTTTTCTGTAAGCCTCTTCAAGATGACCCGTTCTGCAACCTTGCTCATGGCTGGGAGGAGGCTGATGGGTCTGTAAGAAGACGGGAAAATTAGTTCTTTCCCTGGTTTAGGGATCATAATGACGTCGGCCTTTTTCCACCTGGCTGGAAAGTGCCGTAACCTTAACATCGCGTTTACGATGTTGACTAGCGCCGCTACTCCTTTCCTGGGTAGCTTCTTGAGAGCGATGTTTCCTGTCTTGTCACATCCCGGAGCTTTTCTCGTCTTTAGGCTTCTCAGGATTTCCTTGACTTCCTCGGGGGTAGTCGGGCGGATGAGGTCGTCATCAGGCAGGCGGTGGATCCTACGTACTCTGCGCTCGACGTCGTCCACCCAGTCCTCGTCCTCGTCATCGAGCTCGTTCTCTCTACACTGCAGTTCTAAGCTGTCGGCAAACGCCTCGGCTTTTTCCTGGTTAGTGTAGATGATCCCTCGCTCTCCGTGAATCGGGCGCATAGGTTTCCTCCGGTTTCGCAGGGCACGTTGGGTGTTCCACATACTTCTGTCCTGTGGATCGAGTGACTCAAGGTGGCGTTGCCACCCCTCCTGACGGTGTTCTTGGAGGGCGGCTTTCACTCTTCGGCTGAGGACGTTATACTCCCTTCTGTCGGCGGGGAGCCTCGTCCTCTGAGCCCGTCTCTTGGCGCTTCTTTTGTCCCTTATCAGCTGCCTGGTGACCTCTGAGAGGTTCGCCATCGGTGCTGGGTGTCTTCTTACTTCTATTTCTGTCGTGCTGGCCCTTATCGCTTCCAGGATCTGCTCCTCTAGGGTAATGATGGCCCTCTCAACGTCCTCCACGGTTTCTAGCCTGGGAATTTGTGCGATGTACTGCTGCAGGTGCTGCCGGTACGATTCCCAGTCCGTTCGTCTCTTCGTGAAGGTGGCATTGTCCTCACCCGCCTGTCCTCCTAGCGTTAGGAAGATCGGGTTGTGCTCGGTAGATCCCTCCGTTCCGGTGGTGATCTCTGCCTCGAGGGTCATCTCCTTAGGATCGCGATGTCCAGTACGTCTGGCCTGTGTCTGCCGTTGTCGAAGGTGGGCTGGTCCGGTCCTATCACCATCAGTTCGCCGGCGTGCTGTCCCAGGACCCGCAGCAGTTCTCGTCCTCGAGTGTTGGTTATGCCGCTGTTCCATTGCTGGGATTTGGCGTTAAAATCGCCAATTGCGACGACCTGTGTCCTGGCGGGCAGGATTGCGTCCAGATCCCCCTCGGTAAGCGTGCTGCGGGGTGGCTGGTAGCATGAGACCACTTGTATGTCGCCATTTCGCGCTGTGGACACTACTACGGCGGTGGCATTCATATTTTCTAGCTCAGGCAGTACTATCGGATGGTGGGCTTTGGTTTTCTTCACCAATAGGGCCACTCCTCTCGCGGGTCGCTGAGGGTTGTTTACCCAGTCCATCCTGTAGGTGTGGTATCCTGGGAAATTGATCTCCTTGGCCGGGGTCATCTTGGTTTCCTGCAGTGCCATGACGTCTATGTCGTACCTGGTCAGGAGCTCTTCAACTTCAAGTCTCCTTTCTCGCAGGCCGTTGACATTCCAGGCCGCCATCTGCAGGACTTCCGGTTTAACCTGTAAAGGCATTACAGGCTAGCTAGGATTGGCATTTGTGCAAAAAATGCACTCATTGCTGAGCACATTTGTTGCATTTGAGCAAGCATCGCGGTGAGGTTTTTGGCCTCTGGCGATGCCTGCTGTTTTGCGGCAGGGGCGGTGTTCTGCCCTGCCTTGCCCTGGGCTACTCTCGCGTAGCTTGTTCCTGGTGCTACGCCGCCCTTTTGAGTTGAGGCCGTCGACGACCTCTGTGCTGGCTTTTGTGTTGTGCCAGCTGTGTTTTTAGGGTACTTTGGGCACCCCCTGTAGCTGGCCGGGTGTGCTCCCTGGCAGTTTGCACACTTGGCTGGTGTGTCGCTCTTCTTGCGACACTCCGTCGTCCGGTGAGCCTCACCGCACTTGACGCATTTCGGCTGGGCCGTACATCGTGTTTGCCCGTGGCCGAAACGCTGGCAGCGGTGGCATTGAGACACCGCAAGCTTCGCTCGCTGTCTCTCTGTCTTGACTACAAGTGAACAGCACCTTGTCACTTGTAGGATTCTTTCCTGGTCCTGGGGGACTAGGATAAGCGTCAGAGGGATTTCTAGTTTAGTTCGCCTCGATGTCATCCTCTGCACGGAGGATGGGTTGAATCCCTGTCCTACGAGGTCTTCTTTAACCTCTTCGGGGGTCACTCCGCTTGGAATTCCACGAATTACCACGCGTAGTTGTCTTTCTTCTGGCAGGGCGTACGTGTGGTACTCCCTTTTGTCCTGCGTAAACAGCCTGGTCATCTTGCGATAGTCCTCCGGGGTGGATGGCTCTATCGCGATGCCCTCGCCTGTTACTTTGGCCTTCTTGAAGTTTATGCGGCTTTCCGTAAGCCGCCGGCTGACTGTCGTCCAGGATTCCTTGTTTCTGAGGACTACAGGGGGTATCCTCTGGCTTTTCTGAGGGGCCTTGGCCTCCTCTCTCTGGACTTCTTGTTGAGGGATTCGAGCCACCTGCTGGGGGGCTCTGGCCTCCGGTCTGCTTTTGGGTGTCTCGGACTCGAGGGGGCATTCGTGGGGCTCTTCAGCCACCTTTTTTGCCGCCTTAGGGGCCTCTTCGTCGGAGTCCATGTTGACGGCTGGCGGATTCTTCCTTTTCCGCGTTTGCGAGTCTCCTCTGATCGCCTGCATCACTTCCTCATGTTGGATACGTTGCGTATCCTGCATCCTGGCGAGTTGGCAATTGAGTTCCGCGATCCGTCTTTTCAATTCTTGGTTTTCGGCTATCAGTTTCCTGATAGTCTCGTCTTTCTCCTCCGGCGTGGAGGTGCATTCTCTGGAGCTTCCGCTCCTGGACATCTCATCGTCGCTGAGGTCCATTTTACCGTCCTCCACGGTAAAATAGTCGCTTTTAACCTGTAAAGGAATACCTATATATTTATTAGTTGGAGAGAAAAACAATTATTAATAACGCTGTTACGACGTCACTGTCTGTGGGGCTTCCACTTCGCTGTGCTCTCTGATGGCTCGGCACACGTCCGCACGCTTTCACCTCTCGATGCACACTGGAACGTTTAGGGCTTCAGTGAGTGGAATGTTGGTGAATAGTGAAAATGGCTCCAAGATGGGAGCCAAAATGTCGAAACTTCAATCTCAGATGTGGTTCAGCCCAAGAACCAAGCATTCAATTTCTGTATTTCACATAAAGTAACACGACAAAGTTTGATGGAAACTTATTTATTTTCAAGTAATAAGATGTCGTTTTTTATAACTTAATATGAGTGGCTTATAGACATATTTACTTTTTGGGTTGACTAATTTAATTATTTATTTATTTATTACCCAACAGATTCAAAATCCAATTACAGAGTAAAACTAGAAAGAACTGTGTTACTTGATAAGTAAATACACTAAATAAATGAATACACTTAATTGATATGTACACTGTGGAGAAACAGATAGAACTGAGAATTGAGAAAGAAAAAATATTAGTATGCATATATCTAGAACCATTATGGACATATGTATTTGCATAAAACCACTATTATATTAGACTTTGCGATACAAGCAAACATTCTTTATAAACATGTTGGTACTTAGATTTACATCACACAACTCATGGATTTTATTGTAACATTTAATGTCTAATTTCGGTGGTGTTATTATATTTATTATTATTTACATAATCTGTATAGAGGGGATGCTACTATCAGATTCGTATTAATTTGAGGTGTATAGAAAAAAGAACTGTTGCGACAATTTAGTCTAGGAACATGAATATTTAAATTACTTAATAGACAACTGCAATCTATATGATAATTAAGTAGTTTGTGAATAAAACAGCAGCTTAATAGAAATCTTCTATTTTCCAAGCTTAGGAAATCAAATTTTTATAATATTTCAGAATGTGGATACCCAATATGGTTAGCAGGTCCTGCCCAATAACTATTTTCGGCCAAGGCAAAGTTAAATTCTGGCGCCTCCACCCCCCCTCCCCTCCCTTTCAAATCGTTTTGTAAAAAATCGAAGAGCAAGTTACCTATCAGTGTTATAATTTTATGTTAACGTTCATATTAATTCAACAGGCATTAAAGTAAAACTTGTAAAACAAGGCAAGCACTTTTTAAAATTATATTTGAAATGAACTAAAATAACAAAATAACTTCTTAAAACTAATTACTACAAATACTAAAATTGCATCTGTCTTGCTTTGCATCTTGCAAATTCAGTAAGTAATTCAGAAATTAGTCCATCGATATTGACGCGATTGAATATGTTATTTTCTATTTCTAAGAGCGAAAGTCCGTCCAATCTCTCCTAAGACAAAGATAACCGAAGGTATGTTTTAATTAATTTAAATTTGGAAAATGACCATTCTTCTGACGCAACGCTAACTGGCAACGTCTAAACAATCTGCAAAGAAATTTCTAAATTTGGGAAAGAACCAATCATATGTTTTGTTGACAAGAAATTCTGTTCTGGTTATTATACCTGAGAGAACTGTTATTTCTTGTCATAATAACTCCCTAGGCTCCAATATCAGAGCTATTGCCAGCAGTAAGTACAGTTGATAAATTGTTGCAGTATTTCAATAAATCTTCATGTTGGAAGGGTATCGAGATATTTTACAGGAAATTAAAAACATCACTGTGCTTCTTCAACTGACAAAATCGTTCAGATAGTGAATTAATTGCTATGTCTAAGATAATTTTTATATTTTCTTATTTAAATGATATCTTGGAATCCGCGATGGTATCATCTTCAAATATCGGCTAAACAACATAAACAAGATCAAAATTTCCAAGTGTCACACGTCGTACCACTCACAATTGTTACATCATGCCGTAATTCGGGAAATAAAAACAATTCGCAATTCTCTAGCGCCATGAGCGATTGTTACCAGATATGTAATTAATACCAGACAGTGTTATAGGATTTATGTTTCTTAATTACTTGATACATAAAACATTTTATTTTTAGTTGTCTACTCGGGATAAAAATTTGTTTGGCGTTTGACCCCCCTAGGCAATTGCCTGGGTTGCCTGGGCCTGATGGTCAGAAAAAGATAGTTTTGATCCAACATTACCCCCAGATCTTTCATCGTTTTTGGTCTCGTGAGTATATTCTCACCTAAGAAATAAATGCATTCAAAAAAGTTTTGACTACGGGTAAATGGCATAGATTTGTATTTACTGACATTCAGATTGAGGTTGTTTTCTGAGCACCACTGACAAATTCTTACAATATTCTCCTGTAAGTTGGCAATTTAACCCCCGTTGTGGAGATGAACTCAGGAGATTTAAGTACTGTCGGCCTCTTAAGTACTGAAAAAATCGATCAAATCGTTGGTAAGAAAGAATCGTGGTTTGAAAGAACCAGTGAATGGTTAATCTATCAAATGCTTTGGTGAAATCTGTAAATATCACATCCACTTGCCCTCTAACATCTAATGTCTTAGATACATAATCCAGAAAGCAACATAAATTCGTAGAAGTAGATCGTTTATTCATAAAACCATGCTGGCACTCTGAGAGTAAGTGCTTGATATTTGAGTAGGCATAGTCATACAGAAGCATTTCAAATAATTTTGAAAAACCACAGATTAAAGATATTGGTCGATAGTTTATATTACCATTTTTAAAAATTCGGCAAATTTTGGACATTTTCCAACAATAAGGAAAAGTTAACGTTCTCATTGATAGATTAAAAATTCTGCATAAAGGGGTGGCAAAAACATGAATGCAATCTTTTATTAAAAAACTAGGAATTCCATCAGGTCCACTGGACATCTTTGGTTTGAGTTTTGATATTATTAAGTTTAACAATTTTTGATCCTAATATTATGACCTAGCATATTATATTTAGTTAAGACATAGGTGACGTATGAAAATCCCTAATTTGGCCATTTTTTTTATCTCTTTGAATAGAGGCAATTTTTGAGTCCGTTTTTTGTTATTTATTCTAAAACAGTGCATGCCATGAAAAAATTGCATTCTATTTGTTTATTTTATGATGGTGAGCACAATCAAAATTGGCCAAGTTATAGCCAAAATGGCGAAAAAATGTAGCAACATTCAAGTGTGTTTATTATTAAATAACTTTTCGACAATGTATGAATGAAATTTAAAATCACCCAAAATAGTCAAGAAATTAAATATTGAATATAATACTATAAGGGGAGCAATTTTACAAATGTTGAAAATAATGTATATCTAATGAGAAAATGGAATTCATCTAACCTTGATGCTGTAAGTAGGTGTGTCAAAAATACCGAACACTCTTCATCAAGTATCGAGGAGGCAATGTTCATCAGTTAATTTTTTTAATTGTAGGCTTTTTAAAGATTATCATTTTTCCAAAAAGTATATTTTTACAATTTTCAAGAATGCCTTTTCTTTGTCCCTAGTTTATTTCGACCCATTTTCATCAATACAAAATGCAATATATACTATTATATACATATAAAAGAACTCTTCAAAATCCACAATTTTAATAAAATACATTGATTTTAGTTGATGTAAAGCTGTAGAGATAACAATTTTATTAACCAGAAATTTTCCAGTTGGAACGCTTTGGCACGTCAAAGATAAAAAGACAACATTACAATAAGCATTAAATGAAAACATTACTAATACAAATTTAAATGTAATCAAAGTACATATGAAAAATAATAATAAAAGATCTCGTCATACAAGTAATCTGTACAAATGTAACCAAAAGGCCAGCAACCAAGGTCCTTCAACCTGCCAATCATAAAATTTAATATATGTTACAAAAAAATCAATTTAATTAAAGATAATATAGTTTCGGTAAAAAAGCCTAGTTAACTGCACAATAATACAATTGTAAATATAAAATGATTAAAAGCACGTAAGTAAAGTACATAATAAATAAATAGTTTAATTAACTTCTTGTTAAGAATTTAAAATTTCTTGAATAGTCCTGTCGGGAAATCGACAGCTGGGTCTTTGATTTGTTCTTGTTCTCAGCAAAGAATTCATGATCTCTAGATTTTGAGGACAACGCGCAAATTTCTTGAAAAGCATATTCAGTATCTCCTGAATAGGATTGACCTTCATTTTATGAAACAGATAATTATTAGAAAGTTTGCGAAGTGGATGCTCGGCTGGTACATCTTCATAATTAACCTCAAAGCAGAAGTTTCAGCAACTTGGATATTTTCTGTAATAGTTTATGGCAGTTCAGGTACAAAGTATGTCCATATTCAAATAATGGGCGGTAAATAAATTTGTATATTTTAACAGCGGATTGTTTCCTTCATTTTTATGTCAGAGCGAACATATTTTGCCCATGTTGTGATTCTTCATTTAAGCAATTTTGTATGTTGTTTCAGGTTACATTTGTGATTTAGTTCTATTTACAAGCGTCTTATCCATGAAGAAGATTGAATTCTTGAGTTTTATATATTGATTTGCTGTGAATCCATGGACAGCCTGTTGTTAAAAATTGGAAAATGGGTTTTGAGGGATTTAATTGTAGAGTCCATTTTTCAAACCATTTCCCAATATCATTAATCATAGTTTGTAAGTTACTAATGGTTATGTTGGGGGTTCTGTCATGAGAAATTAAGGTAGCATCATCCGCAAATTGCAGAAGGTAAGGCTTTGGATTAATTTGGAAAGAAAAAATGTCATAGCAATATATACCATATAATGTTGGTAATGCAAATCCTTACTGTAATTCTTGTTTAGGAACGAAACCATCCGACAGCAATATTTATTTTAATGTATAATTTCCTCTCTTCTAAAAAGCTTCTTATAATATAAATCAGATAGTTCACCAATATGCCGATGACATGGCACTAACAGATTACAATAGCAATCTTAGTAATACAATGGCAAACCTACAAGAACATGAATTCTGCTTCTACTTGGTGTAAATATTGAAAACAAAATATCAATCCCTCCAAATCAAAATTGATTATCTTCAATCATACTCTAAATGATGCATCACCCATAATATCCATCAATAACGAAACATTACTTTTCACCACTAGTACTAAATATTTTGGAATTCAATAAATAATAATAAATAAATACACCACAGGTAATGACAACCCCCTTTATCCCGGAAGGCTCTAGAAGAGCGTTGTGTGGGAGGGGGCTACACATTTAGAGATAAGGGACACACACCCAATATTCGTGTATAGTGAAAAGACCACAAACTCAATATAAATACTCACACAACATTTAGGAAAAAAGAAATCATTAGAAGAGCAGGCCATTTTCAAAGTTTGACCCACAAAAAGCAGGGTATCAGTCTGTCAACAGCAAGTAGAATATATAAATCAATATGCAGGCCCTTTCTGGGATATGGACAAATAAATAGTACTTATAAACTTTAACAATCCCGCTAAAAAGAATATACAAATTGGAAAAACTTCAGCATTATTAAAAAGAATCAGTAAAATCCGTCACGCAGAAAATCCTTTGCACAACCTCTCAGCAATCTTTATCAGTCAACAATAATGACCCCAATCAACTCCAGAGTTAAGAACTACCTGGAGAAGATTCGCCAAGTCTTTTAACGTCGACATTCTCAACAAGTTTTGCATGACAATCCAATCCAATGCCAGCAATCAAGCAAAACATAAAAATCCTGTGAAAATCACTTTAATCTGCATTATACACCTGTACGATTTACATAACGTTATAAACTATACTAAATTGTATTTAATTATGGGCTGAAGGGTTTTGCTCAATGGTGTAATGGGGTAGTGAAGCGCAAGTTATAGCCTCTCCTACTCAATTGTTAACCTCACCTTCGCGATGAGTTCAATTTGAACTTGGTGCACCCTGTTTTCACTAACGAGGCTCTAACAACCGAGTAAGGGCGGAATAACCCTTACCTTTTGCCGTGAGCACATCCACCTTCTCATGAAGAGTGCGGTAAAAATAACCCACCGCACACAAAGGTTGCTTTTGGAATCGTTTGGTTACCCCATCATCACAGTCTCCTTCTGTGCCATGGGACCACACCACTCGCCTTCCGCAACCGAGCTGGTCAGTTGCATACCTGCTCCAGCTAAAACTTCAAATGCAGCTTCGTTTTCAGTCGATTAAGGCTTTAAAAAAATGATGGAGCGTTCAAGTGGGACAAAATCATCCGGAGGTAAAATACCCTCCCGATCGGATCTCCGGGGGAGGGTGCCCACAGGGACACCTCATCGAATGTCGAAAAAACACCGACAAGTTAAATCCAACAAAACTAATTCTTTCATCTATGGCGCTTGGAATGTTCGTACTTTGAACGACAGCACTCGCACCGATCGGCCTGAAAGAAGAACTGCTCTAATAGATAGAGAACTTCACCGACTCAATGTTGACGTTGCAGCTCTCAGCGAAACTCGATTTTTGGAGGAAGGCTCTCTCACAGAAAAGTACTACACCTTCTATTGGAAAGGTCTTCCCACCAATTCAAAAAGACAACATGGAGTAGGATTTGCCGTTCGGAATCAACTTGTATCCAACTTAACACAAGTACCACAAGGCCTATCCGAGCGTCTAATGCTTCTACGCTATGAGCTATCAGACGGCAACGCGGTAAATCTAATAAGTGCCTACGCTCCCACTCTGGATGCAAGTCACGAAACCAAGGAAAGCTTCTATCAACAGCTGGAAGAAACCCTCTGTAGAATACCTAAAACGGAACGGCTCGTTATTCTTGGCGATTTTAACGCTAGAGTAGGGAGAGATGCAGACACCTGGCCAGGCATCATAGGCAAGAACGGTTTGGGCAACATGAACGCTAACGGTCAACTACTTCTAACTAAATGCGCCGAACATGATCTAGTTATAACAAACACCATTTTCCGACAAAAGGATAAATTTAAAGGCACCTGGCGTCACCCCAGATCAGGTCACTGGCATCTACTGGACTAAGTTATCGTACATAGGAAGCATCTCAAGGACGTCCAAATTACAATAGCGCATTGATAGTGAATGTTGGACCGATCATCGTCCTGTTTTCTCTAAAGTGAAAATTGTTATGAGACTCAAACACCGAAGAACTCAAGTAAAATGTAGACTCCGTCTCTGTATTAGTAAATTGCGTGACCAACAAACCGTCGAACAGCTAAAGCAAAAAATTCAAGAGAATTTGAGTGCACTAGAAGAAACCAATTCTGTAGATGTCGCTGCTACCTGGACACAAATTAAAGACAGTTTAAAAAGTGCGAGTGAGGAAATTCTTGGCACTGCAGCAAGTAAAAAACAGGAGGACTGGTTCAATGATAATGAAGCTTTTATACAAGAACTTCTTGACCGCAAACAGATTGCCTTCCAAAACGCTATCAACCACCCCAACGACTCATCAAAAGCAGAAGCTTTTACCCAATCTAAGTATGAAACGCAACGCGAAATCAGAAGAATAAAGAACGAGTGGTGGGCAAGCAAGGCCAGAGAAATTCAAAGGTACGCCGATTCACACGACTACAAGAATTTTTTTCAAGGAGTAAAAGCAGTGTACGGCCCCAGTCGGAAAAATATGTGCCCTATTAAAGATTTAAATGGAAATCTCCTCAAAGAAGACCAGGAAATAAGAGCCCGATGGAAAGAACACTACTCTAACATTCTTAACCAGCAAAGTCAAGCCGATCATGATATTATAAATCTTATCCCTCAATATGACACCTTCGAAGACTTAGATGAACCACTAACAACGGAAGAGATCTTAACCGCCATTGGGCAGCTAAAAAATAACAAATCTCCCGGCGCCGACTCACTCCCAGCTGAAATCTTTAAAGCTGTGTCGTCAGAGCTCATACCCTACCTCAAAAAACTGTTTGATGTCATGTGGGAAAGTGGTCAAGCTCCGCAGGAGTTTCGTGATACACTTTTAATCAACCTCTTCAAAAACAAAGGGAGCGCTGCGGACTGTGGAAATTACAGGGGTATAGCTCTCCTGGCTGTTGGAGGGAAGATACTCACTAAAGCGATGGCAAATAGGCTAACACCTGTTATGGAAAAGCTACTTCCTGAAACACAGAGTGGCTTTAGACCAAACCGAGGCACATCGGATTTAATCTTCTCACTTAAACAGCTTCAAGAAAAAGCACTCGAACATCAAGGAGAAATTCACATGGCCTTCATTGATTTAACCAAGGCGTTTGACTCGGTGGACAGGGAAGTGCTCTGGAAAATTATGTTCTGCTTAGGTATCCCTAGAAAATTTGTGGAAGTATGTCGCAGTCTACATACAAACAACAACCCCCAGGTTATGTATAATAATGAGGCAACCGAACCTTTCCAAACCCTCACTGGAGTTAGGCAGGGATGTGTCCTGACACCCCTACTCTTTAATTTGTTTACCACTGCTCTAACAATTATTGTGGACAACAAACTGACAGTCAGAGGAATAGGTCTCAGATACCGTTTTGATGGCGGTCTCTTTAACATAGGGCGCTTTAGAGCTTTCACGAAGACACGCACACGATTCATTTGTGATCTCCAGTATGCGGATGACTGTGCACTTTTAGCCTCTACGCCGGAAGAGCTTCAAGAACTTTTAGATGTGTATGCCGAGAGCTATGATTCTTTGGGACTTAAAATCAACATTGGAAAGACTAAGATTATGTCAGCTCCTGAACCAAATAGACATTACACTTAACGGAAATTCTCTTGAAGTTTGTGGATCAGTTCAATTATTTAGGCAATGTTGTTAATGACAAAGCAAACATGGACAGCGAGATTCGCAATAGAATTAACGCTACATCTAGAGCACTCTGGGGACTTAGAGAGAGAGTATTTGACAACCACGACCTTGCTTTGTCAACGAAAATGGCTGTCTACAGAGCAGTTGTCATTCCAACACTGCTATATGGATGTGAAAGCTGGGTCACTTACCGTCGTCATGTAAAAGAATTAGAACGTTTTCAGCAAAGTCACCTCAGAAGTATGATGAAAATCCGTTGGTTACATCACATATCAAACGTGGAAGTACTCAGGAGAGCAAACAGCCTTCCAATTGAGGTGCTTATTTCAAGAGCACGCCTAAGATGGGCAGTTCACGTTCATGGTATGCGTGATAACCGCCTTCCTAAATGTTCACTTTATGGTGAATTGCTAAGCGGTAGAAGAAGGCGTGGCGGTCAACGAAAGAAGTTCAAAGACGCTCTCCATGAAAATCTAAAATCCTGCGGTATTGCAGACGTGCAATGGGAACAACTTGCAGCGGACAGAACCGAATGGCGAGGGGTTGTGGCCAGCTATCAAGGAAATGTTGCTACAAGAAGGCCGAATCCAAGACCTAACCAGGTCTATGTTTGTCCTGACTGCGGTCGACATGTGCTCTCCCGAATTGGCCTCTATAGCCATAGTCGTGTGCACCGTAGATGAATGGGAATTACAATAGACTACACCTTTTACTTGTTTTTTATTGTACACACTTTATCGACTGTAACATTTTTATACTCGGACTCGAGTAACGGCTAATAATAATAATAATAATAATAATAATATATTAGCAAATAATTAATAGTATATAGTTTTATATGGAACAAAATTTCCATTTTTTGTGTTGAGGATGTACATGATGGATGAGTCAGGCGAGTTCGACAGGAACAGCGGGGACACAAGAAACCAATTTACTCCTTATAAATTATACTATATTTTCTTCAAATACTTTTAGTGCCGCTAGGAATGATGGGAGCGGAAATAAAAGACTTTTACTTCTGTTCAGATGGAGTGTCGGGGAAATGACAGTGTAATTTCACAAAATTTGTCATTAAAGTCATACTCTTTTGACATTTATTTATTTATTTATTATATGGGAAAAACTCCATTACAATAGTAGTAAATATATAGAAAAATAAACGATACGAACAATTAAGTATAAACAAACAAAAAAATACTAAAAACTTATCGACTAACAACAAATACAAATATATATGGAAGAGACCTAACCTTTTTTTTAAATTGATTTAATGACAAGTCAAATAAATCCAAATTGTAATGATTGATAACTTGTAGGGTTCTGTCAAAAGGCGCATCCTTTCCATAATGTACCACAGGGGTCCATATTGGGACCTTTGTTGTTTTCCATTTTGATTTCTGATTTGCAATATGTTATTGAATCTTGTAATATTTATCTGTTTGCCGATGATATTTCAGTAAAATAATAATAATAATAAAAGTATTTTATTGGTAACACCAATATACCATCGACCGAAGTCCTTCAGCCTGTTACAACTATATAAAGATTTTTTTATATATAAATATTTTATAAACTACATTATATTCATGTTATGTAAAAAAAAAAAAAACAAAAGAACAAGTGCACTAGAATGGAAAATATAAAAATATTTCATTGCCAATTGTTCATAGAACTGATATGTTCCCATAAAGTTAGCTCTGGGTATTTTCTTCTGCTGGGTATTCCTTGATTTCTTATTTTGCAGAGTGGTTGGATGATTTCTATGTTATAATCTTCTTTAGCGAATTTTGTGGTTAGGGATTGTAATCTTTTGTTGATAGGGGTTATTTGTGTGATTTCATAGAGAAGGGTGTTGGGGGGATTATGAAGAGGATTTCTGGGATGTCTCATCTTGGTAATGGATCGCAATGTTGTTGTTTCTGTTATTTCTAAGTTTTTTCTGACTTGTCTTCTCGTATTGAGGTATAGAGGGTGGTTATATTCCAATATGGGTCGGCAGATTGAACTGTAAATATGGGCAGCAGTTTTTTTGTTAATTCCTTGATTTTTATATGTTAAGCTGCGGAAATGTTTACTTCTTGTAATGCATTTTTTCTTAATTATTTTAACATGTTTGTTAAAATTAAGCTTATTGTCTATTGTGATCCCAAGATATTTTACTTCAGTTTGGCAATATATTGCGTTATTGCCTATAGTCATTGTTGGGGTGCTTGGGGATGCATTATGGTTGACTATGTATTGTGATTTTAGAGGATTTGGTTTCATTCGCCATTTGTTGAACCATGTTATTGTTCTGTCCATCAGCTGCTGTAGTGCCCCCACTGTCTTAGGGATATTCTTATTGTGGCTTACGAGAGCGGTATCATCGGCATATTGTAGGATATGAGTCGAGGTTTAAATATTCGGGATCCAAATTATAGTTGTATATATCATAACAATATATATTGTAGAGCAGGGGCGAGAGTGGAGAGCCTTGAGGGACACCTTGCTGAATTGTAACGTTTTGTGAAAAAATATTGTTAATTTTAACTTGGACAGTCCTTCCATTTAAGAAGTCTTTGAGAAGGAAAAGTAAATATTTGGGGCAGTTGATCTCCATTAGTTTATATAGTAAGCCATGATGCCAAACACTGTCAAAAGCTTTATGTATGTCTAGAAAGATGGCAGCGTTGCATTGACCACTAAGTTTTGCTGTCTGTATATTAGAAGTCATGATTGTTAGAGGATGAACAGTGGAACACTTTTCTCGGAATCCGAACTGATAACTTGGAATAACATGTCCTACTTCGCTGTACAATATAGTTTTGATAATTTTTTCGAAGTTTTTTCCTACAACAGATAGTAACGTAATAGGACGATAGTTGTTAACATTTGTATGATCGGTGTTGGGTTTGGGGATGGTAATTAAAATTCCATGTTTCCATTCTGGAGGAAAGTAGTAGTGGTTGAGGCAATATTCGTATGTTTTTTTAATGTATAAGTGTATTTCGTAGTTAAGTTTTCTTATTATGTTTTTCGTGATATTATCGTATCCTGGTGCTGTATTTTTACCCTTATAGAGTATTTGGAAGTAGATTTCTTCATCTATTTCTTTTGTGCCTGGCACTGGGTTTTCAGAAAAATATGTCTGGTACCAGTTGTTAACATCTTCATACTGTAAGTCATCAAATTGAGAGTTGTTGTTCTCCCTGTAGGTTTCTTTGAAATGTTCTGCAAATAATTCTACCTTTTCTTGATCAGAATTATATGTATTATTGTTTTTTTTCAGAGTAGTTAGTTTCTGGTGTGGCTTATATTGTGTCATTCGTTTGATTTGTTGCCAGTAGTTTTTCCCTTGTTGCTTGTTTATTTCGCTACATGTTTTCATCCAGTTGTTTTCTTTGTATTGCCTTATCAGTTTCTGAATGTCCTTGTTGTAATTATTGATTTGCCTCTTGTAGTCCTCACTTGGACGATTTAGGTAATCTCTATACATCCTTCTTTTATTTTTTATCATTCGGATGATATATGATGGCAGTTTATAAGTATAATATTTCACTTGTTCTTTGGGTGTGTTTTCTCTGATTGTTGTCATCAGTTTTTCGTTGAATTGCTTGATTGTGTCTCTGTTCATTGGTATATGCTGTATATCTTTGAAGTTATTTGTATAGAGGATTATGTCTGGTGTTGTGTCCGGATTGTTTGCCATGTGGAAAGTAGGAGGTGTATTTGCCTTTGTAAAAGTGGAATTTTCCAAGAAATTGTTCAGCTGCTTCTCTTTGTTCCTGTTAACGTTGAAATCTCCTATAATGACACAATATTTGTACAATGCTGCTTTCGTGAATATAGTTTGATCAATGTTCGCTGTTGGATGGATGTATACAAGAAATATGTGTAACTTGTCATCCAGAAATGGTATGGTGAAATGGGTAGCTTTGCTTAGGGGATTATTTATTCTCGGTGGATTGTCTTTCCTCATATTTAAGCCAGGGTGTATTTGTACTAAATTTCCTCCTCTCACATTGTTGTTGACAATATTACCATCAAATTGTAGGATATTCCAGTTTTTGTATCTTGTATTACTAGTACTTTTAGTTTTTGTTTCTACGAATAGTGTACAGTTAATGTGATTTTTTTCTATAATGTTGTTGATAATATGTTTTTTTGGTATATAGCTGTTGACATTTGCGTATAAAATTTTAATTATCGATGTGAACTTGGACATTGTTAATTCCTTGGATTGGTTGAGTTGGGGATATTGTCGAGGGCTGCTCGAGATCGAACATCAGAATGTACATTCTGTTTCCTGAAAAATGTGTAACTGTGTCGATATTGTATTGTGCTACAAATCGTTTTCTAAGTTTAGAAATTAATTCTTCCCTGTTAATGTATTTTTCTTTGTTTAGTTTGTTTAAGTAAGTGTTGATGATCATGTCGTGTATTGTGACTGGGGAGTGTATCTTTGAATTTTTGATAATTTTTGGGTCTATTTCGTTTGACTTTTTGTTTAGTGATTTTATTTGATTGTTGGGTATACCTTCAATCGGTTTCATAGGTCTTTTAGGACATTTTAGTGACCAGGCACTGTGATCCTCTGCACCACATCCTGTACATTTTGGTGGAAGTTGTGAATTACATTTAGTGTGGTGGTGTGGTCCATTGCACTTAATGCATTTTGTTGGTGTGGTACAATTATCTCGCGTGTGTGTAAATTGTTGGCAACGAGAGCAGGGTTGTGGTATTGGAGCTGGTGGTAAACTTGGGTAGACTGGGTAGTGTCTATGCTTATAAAAGAGGACCTCGTTTAATAATTTTTCTGAGGAGCTCATGCATCCTGTTATAATTCTAATAAGGTATGTAGCTTTATTAGTAGCTTTTGCAACAATTCTTTTGCAGTATCTGTGAATGATATCAGATTGTGTGAGAAATTCACTTATTTCCTCTTCTGTAATGTCGTGTTCTACAGATCCAATGACCACACTGTATGAAATGTTAGAGACATTTGAGCTTGTTGGCACAGTTGAAGGTTGAGTTTCTTTATAATTCATAACATGTTTTTGGCCAATGAGCTTATTTAGTGTTTGAATGACTGTGTTTTTGTCAGTATTAGTTTTAAGAAGGAATCCCATTTTTGTTTTGAGTATCATATCGTCCGTATTGGGGTGTTCCTTGTCCTATATATCTGACATCATTTTTCTTGTAAGTGTCTCGGGTGTTTTTAAATAGAACAGTGTTTTAAAAGGTTTTTGTGATATTTCTCGCATTTTGGCTGATACATTTTTTGATCTTACATATCGTTCTTTTTGTGTAGATGTCTCTTCATTTAAATTAGTGTTGGGCAGTGTATGTGGATCTGGTATATTCCCAATTGTTTGGTTGTTTGAGTTTTTCTGTAATGTTGAGGAAGGTCCAGGTCTGCTATCATTTGCAGAGTTTTTTGATGATGATTTTGTTCCTGTGGTTTTTATTTGATGTGTTTTTGATATATCTGTTTTAGTTTTTTGTGTGTACTAGTTTTTTTGTGTACAGGTTTATCAACTCCTATTATCTTGTATATACTTTCACTCTCTTGTTCATTTGTACTTATACTGCTGCTTTCCTCTGATTCTGACTTTTTTCTTGATTTTCTATCCCTTTTTTTAGTACTCTTTGTTTGGATTTCCCAATCCATTTCACCATTGTCTTCATTTTCATCAGTTGTATTTCCCATGTTTATTTTTCGCACTTATTAATTATATGTTACTAATAAATCACAGAGCTGCTTATAAGGTGTGACCTTTACAACAGCTTCCAAAGAACTGTCAATAAAAAAATAATGAACAAAATGCAATTAGTGAAATTAACGTGGACTTAAATAGGATCAAACAGTGGATTCATGACAATACTCTTCAGGTGAATGCTGCAAAAATCAACATATTTTCATTGAATCAAAATATTAGTAAACTTGAAAACTTTTCAATTAAAATTCACGATGAGCAAATACCAACTGTTGACCATGTAAAAAACCTAGGAGTCGTATTCGATCAGAAACTGAAATTTACTAAGCATGTTGATCTAATATGCCGCAAAGCCTACTAAAGTCTGAAGCAACTTTTCCCCTTTAACGGGTATTTAATTTAGATGTAGAAACAAAAAAAATGTTGATAAATAATTTGGCATTATCACATATAAATTATTCTGATATTCTGCTCTCCTTAGTTAAATCATCCTAACTGACAAATTGTTAAAACTGAGATAGAATGTTTGATAGTAAAATAAATATAAATAATACTGACTTACCAATACAGATAGGAACCCAGAAATTGAAAAAAATATAGATAGGACGATTTAACTAACGAGGGCAGTATTGTCTACGGTCCTTGCTTGTCGCTATAAGATAATCTCGCATTCAAGAATGCAAAACCATTGTATACGCTTTATAATTGATGTACCACGTTTTGCCCATATTACCCCTTATATTCGCAAGCTAGGGTTACATAAGCAAGATGAAACTAGGGTTGTGCACTATCTTGTTTCCTCAATAAAATTTTTACAACAGGCCTGCCTGAATATCTGGCGGCCAAGATTATCAGACGTGATCAGGTCCATGAGAGGAATTTAAGAAATGTCAATAGCAGACTTACTGTACCTTCATATCATAGCGCTGTATTTCGAACAAATTTTTCTTACCTTTCATCTTACATCCAGAATAATTTATCAACAGATTTCCAGAATCTCTCAGTGCACACAGTTAAGTCGAAACTGAAACAATCTATTCTTGACTGTACATTAAATAATGTTGACTTTACTAAATTTTAAAAATGTTATGTATTTTAAACTGTTTTTAATTATTTTAATTGTGACTAACATTTGGCTGTATTTTATATGTTTTACTGTAAAATTTTACGGTTAGGTTAGAATCATTTAATATGTACCTGATCCTTTTGTGTTTATTTTTATTAGCACAAGAAATATAGGTATTATTATTATTATTAATTAGTAGAATGAAAGTTAACATAAAAAACATTATTTATTTATAAACATTATTATTAACGCTTGGGGATGTTAAATTTAATAAAATCTAGCAACTCAGGACACGATATGTAACCATTTACCAACTTAAACACAAAACAGTTACAATTTTACGAGCTACCAGAGGAGACATGTTTAGTTGTGAGAAAATATCATTATAATCATGGATGGCTTATTGGATCATTCATTTTAAATGCGCAAAACCCGATAAATTTGTTTTGAACCCGCTCAAAAGTTTTTATGTGGACAGAGTAAAGCGGAGACCAAACCATACAAGCTTAGTCCAAATGTGACCTAACGAACGAATAATACATATTTTTAATTGACGAGATAGATAACTCACTACAGTTTCTTGTGACAAACCTCAACATTTTTGAGGAAATGACTGACACGTTATTGATGTGATCCACAAAATTAAGATTAACAACAAAAGTTAAGGTTAACATTTGAAGAAAAAATATTTTATTTTACATCATTCTTCTAATAACACTGTTCTTTTCATATATGAATACCAGAATCTAAATGTTGCTGGTCGTGCATTAACATACTCTTAAAAATATCTGCAAGCTTCAACTGTAAATACCATACTTTTAAAATTTCATAATTTGTTTTATCATGAGTCACTACACAACTGAGTAGATAATAATCTCTTGCATATGAAGGGAATGTGCATGCGCACTCTTACAATCAATTAACCACCACTCAAAGTTCATCAAAATATGCATCATGCTCCCATAGGTTAATTTATCTGCTCTTATAGCCTTGTTTCACTTTTTGGTGTTCAAAATGCTATCCAGTTACTTCGCCATATAGTTCGCTGTCTAGCCATGTCTTTTAATCTCAAGTGTTCCATATATTGTCCAATTACCTTTATAAAATTAACATAACTTGGAAGCTGCTAAGAGGCAATATACATTTTTTCACACTAGTAATTCCTTGGCTTTAAAGTAAATGACTTGATTAATAGTTATCACCATATATTGAACATTCAATTTACTTGCTATGTTGACATCATTTGATAACAGTCCATATAATATCAAATTCGGAAGCTATACAGGGTATTTCATGAGGAATTGTACATACTTCCAGAAGCGGTAGAGGACCACTTGGGTATTCAGGAACGGCCATTTAAATTTTCCTGTTGCTCTTAATTTCTGAGAGACTTCTGAGATTAAATTTCAATTTTATGGACTCTTACCTGCTTGCTTTGCCTATTTATCCTTATTTACCCCCGAACCCTTCACCGGAATTAGATCAAAATATAATCTAGTTCCAGATCTCGTTATAATACATAAGTTTCCAAAAGTTACAGAACGACAGACAGAAAGAAATTTTTCTTGCTCAAATTTAAAATCTCGACGTTTCATGACATGTTAACTCTATTTCACAAAAAAAAAAAAATTATTTTTTTGCGTTACTATACTTTCACTGGACGTAGAAGTAAAACGACCATTTATATTATGTGAAAAGTTGGCGACTTATCTAGTTTTGTCTGCAACAAATTGGAATGACCCATTGTTAACTAATTGTCATGGGATAATCGTACAGTAATTTGAAATCACAACAAACTTTATGAATCTATGATATATCTAAAGACGTTTAATCGGATGTTGTTGAGATGGTACCATTTCATGCTTTGTTTTCTGAAGAATTAGAATATATTATTCATTTTTTCTAGTAGGCTTACAAATTTCGATTCCTTTGTCAGTAAATGTATATATAAGTAGTTAACACTTATCTGTATTTTAAATTTATATCCACTCAATTTTAAATACTTCTTATAAATTCATGACATACCATACCCTTTTTGCTTTAAAAAACTTTTCTCAAGAATTTTACATATTTTAGGAAATAATTGTCCATGCTCCACGTTTATTTTTATTGTTAGATATATCCTTATAGGGGGCGAGCATAGATACATCTTTACTATGTAAGAAAGAAAGAACTTTATTTTCCCATTCAGATCTTGTATAAGACATTGGATGTGTCAAAAAAACTACTTACAAACTAATTACTACATCTAACATAGTACAACAAACACACGTATAATCGAATAGCAACGTGCTAGAATAATTAAAAGTACAGTAAAATATAAGTGTAGTATTATTATAAAAACAGTTCAGTCGGCACAAAGTACACATCACTATTAGTAAAATAATTTAAAAAGAAATATATATAATATAGATAAAATGGCCTGGTAATTACATATTTAAAAATTCCTCAATGCTGTATAATCCATTTTCAAGAAGGTAATTTTTTAAGCAATTTTTGAATTGCCCGATGGAGCTACATTGTTTTATGTACTTTGACAATAATTTGTTATAAAGTAAGGCACCCTGATAGTATGGTCTCATCTTGTAAATATTCGTCTTATAGAAAATTATTGCCTACGTAGAGATGTCAATGCCAGACGCAGATTCAGCCATCCGGTTCATATCATATGGGAGGGACTCAGATTGCTCAATTAATAACTCCTTGATCTTTATAATTGTATTATATATTGTTGTATATATTATGATGGTATAATAATAGTATTGTAATATTGTAATAATTGTAATGTAAAATACTATAACTATATTGTTAGAATCTATTACTACGTAAAAATAGGCAGAAGGACCTCGGTCATTAGCCTGTTGAATTATGCATGATTCAATGAAGTGCTTTTATTATTATTATTTGATTTCCCCTTAAGGAAAAGTCCTAATTTATTGTTACGTGCTTACAATTTTCAGTAAACACTTTGTGGATTCAAATAACTTGCAACAAGAATTTTCACTAACCACTATTTTATTAATCACTAAAATTACACTAGTAAATATTTAAAAATCACACAACTAATAATAACTTAATCTAATATAAATTCACTACTTTTAAAACACTATGTACTTTACTTTTCTTCTTAAACTTGTCAACTCTTGTCTAACCTAAAACTCTCTGTCTGTTTACTGAACTGAACTCTTCTTTATACTTCACTAAACTGTACTCCTCCCTGTGCTGGATTCACCTCTTTATATACACACTTCAAATCTTCCAGAATTCTATTCCACAATTTTCTGGAATCCTACAGAGTTTTCTACCATGTAATAGATGACCGTTCGTCAATTGGCTCATAGACGGCGCCACCCTACTAGTCAGGGAGTAACACAATAACAGGTTTCCTTTTACCTTGAACAGGGACTTAATCACATCTTTTCCTCGTTAGAGGGCAGCACATAACACTGCCCCCTCCTTAAGCCTGAACGTCCCGGTCAGGCAATTCAGATTCCCCAACATACTTCATACTTCGCCAACCTATCCAAGTGCACGATCTTCATCTTGGACTTCTTACTACTTTGAATTCGGTAAACAACGTCATTGATCCGAGTGATGACTGAATACGATCCTTCCCAGGGTGGGTGAAGCTTCGGCGATCTTCCCTTCTTTCGTTGTGGGTTATATAGCCAAACCAGATCGCCCTCCTTGAATCCTGCTGACGTCCCCTTTCGGTCATAGCAAGCCTTCATCCTGTCACTAGCTATGCTAACTTGGTTTCGAACCAACTCGTGGACATTCCTCAGCTGTTGACTAACTTCGTCTGCATATTCATCCACGGACAGTGGCTTCTTATCTGGTGTACCAAACATCAAATCACATGGCAGTCTGATCTCATGCCCAAATATTACACGAGCCGGTGTCTGTTTAGTAGTCTCATGAATGGCAGCCCTGTATGCCATTAAGAAAAATGGTATATGTCGATCTCAATCTCGCTGGTTCTTGTGAACTACCTTAGAAAGATGTTCCTTCATGGTTTTATTATGTCGTTCCACCATTCCATCTGACTGGGGATGAAGAGGGGTTGTCCGAGTCTTGTGAATGCCCAGCAACTCACAAATTTTCTGAAATACCCCCGACTCAAAGTTTCTCCCTTGATCTGAATGTAGCTCCAGGGGTACACCAAATCGGCATACAAGGTTATCCACGAGAACTCGAGCAACAGTAACTGCTTCCTGATTTGGAATAGCATTGGCTTCCGGCCATTTACTAAAATAGTCCATAGCGACCAGGATGTATTTATTCCCATCATCTGTCACTGGGAATGGGCCCGCTATATTTATAGCAATCCTCTCAAAAGGAGCTCCGACGTTATATTGCTTCATTTGGACCCTGCTCTTCGTCTGTGGCCCTTTGGTAGCTGCACAAGCCTTGCATTTGCGGCACCAAGCCTCCACATCTTGACGGCTATTTATCCAATAAAATCGTTCCCGTACTTTAGCCAGTGTCTTATTCATACCAAAATGTCCCCCGGACACTCCATCATGTATTTCCTGAAGTACTTTTGGGATCCGACAGCTGGGTATCACTAGACGCATGGTAACTTCCTTCCCATCTGGACTTTCCAGGTCGGTGTTCGATTGTGAGGTCATATTGCTGCAGTCTTTCTATCCAGCGAGCTAGTTGACCTTCTGGGGTTTTCAGCTGCAATAGCCATTTTAATGCAGCATGGTCGGTCCCGATTTTGAAATGTTGGCCATAGAGGTACTTGTGAAAATGGTCCACGGACTTAACAATGGCCAATAGTTCCTTCCTTGTTACACAATAATTCCTCTCCGGTTTGGACAGTACCTTACTGAAATACTCGATTACTTTTTCCTCTCCATTTTGGACTTGAGATAGTACACATCCAATTGCGGAGTTGCTAGCATCCGTGTCAAGAATATAGAGGCCCTTTTGTTGGGGATATGCTAGCACAGGACTACTGCATAACGCTGCTTTCAGCTTCTTCCATGATGTTTCACACTCCGGTGTCCACTGATATTTAACTTTCTCCTCCGTTAGCTGGTGTAGTGGCTTTGCTATATCCGCAAATCCTTCCACAAAACGTCTATAGTAAGTGCAGAGGCAAGAAAGCTTCGTAATTCGTGAACATTTGAAGGTCTTGGCCAATCACGTACGGCAGAGATCTTGTCCGGGTCTGTCTGTATTCCCTCCGAAGATACGACATGTCCAAGGAATTTCACTTCTTTTTGGAATAGTAGACACTTCTTTGGATTCAACTTTAGGTGTGCATTTCTGATTCTCCCAAATACTTCTTGAAGATTTTCCAAATGTTCCCTGAAGTTTCGTCCCATAACCATTACGTCATCAAGATAAACTAAGCACGTCTTCCAAGTTAGTCCTCGGAGTACAAATTCCATCAATCTTTCAAAAGTAGCTGGCGCGTTGCAAAGTCCAAAAGGCATCACGGTGAATTGATATAAACCACTACCTGTTGAGAAGGCAGTCTTTTCCTTGTCGTCAGGGTGAAGTCCCACCTGCCAATACCCACTTTGAAGGTCTAGAGTTGAAAACCATCGTGACCCTGCCAGCGTACTTAATGTATCGTCAATTCGTGGTAGTGGATAGCTGTCTTTCTTCGTAACATCATTCAGCTTCCGGTAGTCGACACAAAATCTCAAAGTTCTGTCCTTCTTGGCAACTAAAACTACCGGTGATGACCAGGGACTGGTTGATTCCTCAATTACTCCATCTTGTAGCATCTTTTGAACCAACGCAGCAGCTTCTTCCTGTTTAGCTAGTGGCAACCTCCTAGGTTGTTGGCGGATGGCGGCTGAATCACCAGTGTCTATCCGATGCTGTACTATATCAGTTTTCATGAGGATGTCTGTGTTTTTGGCAAATACCGTACTTTCTTTTTCCAAAAACTTGATTGCCTCTCTACGTTCATCCTCAGATAGGTGTTCAAACTGGGTACTCAACAGTCACAACTTCCCTGTCTACGCTGGTTGATGAACATTTCTCCCCTTGCTCCTCGCACTTTGCTATCCACTGGACTGGTTCGTAGGATCCTATTGCCTCGCCTTCCTTGAGAGTCACTGAGTGGGAATTTAAATTAGCCACTCTAATTGGAATTTTGTCTTTTGTCCGGGTTAGAGTTCTTGCTAAGACTACGTTTTCTGTCTTAATTGAATCATCTTTTTCAACAAGGCCAACACGGTATCCACCAGAGTTTCCTTCCAGAATGGCCTCGATTATTTGTTCTGAACGGGCAGAAATCTTGATTGTCTGAGCCGTCAGTAGCCTCACTTTTTGAAATCGGTCATTTGCTGTTGACAAAATAAATTCTTCATTTCCAATCTTTAGGACTCGCTCTACCACGTCAAGTACAAATTGATCTTGTACTCCCATAACATCCAGCCCCAAAATGAAATCATCAGTGATGTCAGCCACAATAACCCTATGACTAAAGCACAGGCGTCCAAACTGCAGATCTAGGTCAACTTCTCCATGAACCCTTACCCTGTCTCCTGTGGCTGTTCGAACGACCAATCCATTTTGGTTTTTATCAACTTTTATTCCTGATAAAAATCCGGGCCGCACTATTGACGACGTGGCACCTGTGTCGATAGTGAAGATACATCTCCTTTTGTTTACATAGCCATCCAAAAGCAGACTACTCGGGACTCTTCTAATCTGGGAAACCCGTATCTCTCTGGGGGCACCGTGTTCACCAGCCAGCACAGCCCCCAAGGTGCTGGCTATCTTTAGTTTTCCTGCGGCTCTTCAGTCATTGCGGCATTTACTCTCTCAGGGCTCCGCTGCCGACAGTTTCGCTTAATATGCCCTGGTTTGCCACACTTATAACACCGAATCACCTTCCTTGACTGTTCATCGCTCTGTTTTCTTTCCTGCTTCCTTGGAGCATCTGGTTTTGTCATCAACTGGCTTATCATTTTGTGCATGTCAGCCATCAAAGATTCATGGTTCGTACTCTCGGACGTGCAGTCTCTTTGTAAGCGGCTTCAACCTCGAGGGCATGGATCAAGGCTTCACTACCAGTCTTATCTCGGGATAATCTAAAGACTCGCCTGATCTCCTCATCTCTTATGCCATCGATGAAAGTACCAACTGTTAATTGTTCCTGGAATTCTTTGGGCGCATCCGGGTAAGCCAGGTATGTCAGTCGCTCAACAGCTGCTTCAAAATCTTGTAAACTTTCCCCAGCCTTTTGTGTGCGTGATTTGAGCTGAGTTCGGTATACTTGGGCGAGGTGTTGGTTGCCATATCTTAGATCTAGTGCAGCCTCCAAAACTTTAAAATCGCGTTGCTGCGTTACTGGGATAGTCTGAAGCAACTCTGAGACTTGACCTCTTAATGCTAGCACCAATGCCATAGCTTTGTCTTCGTTACTCCAATTGTTTGCGTATGCCGCTGCCTCAAATTGTCTTTTATAGGTTGACCAAGAAGTTTGACCATCAAAGGGAGGCGGTTGTAATCGAGGACCTGATGATGATAATACCAGCTGGCCTCCTTGTTCTCTTAACGGTCGCTTAAGTCGCTCTACCTCTCCTTCAACTGCACGAAATTTTCCTTCTATATAACTTTCCCTTCGACGCCAGTAACTTTCCCCTCGACACCAGTAACTTTTTCTTCAACGCCAGTAACTTTTCCTTTGACTTCAGTTACTTCCTCTTCAACCTTATTTACTTTTCCTTTGACATCGCTTACTCCTTCTTCAAGTGTAGTCACTTTTCCTTCGACGCCAGTCACTTTTTGTTCAACTTTATCTACTTTTTCCTTGACTTCATTGGTGGCTGACAGGATAGCATCTTGTTGCACCTGTATAATTTTTCTCAATTCTTCTTGCCGTCTTCTTTCTTTTTCTTCTTCACGTCTCTCCTGTTCTTCTTTTTCTTTCTGACGTCGACTTTCTTTTTCTTCTTGACGTCGTTTCTCTTGTTCCTCTTTTTCCTCTAGCATCATTTTTCTAAATGCGGCGAACATGTCTTGCATTTGTTTTTCAGCAGCCATGCTTCTTGTTTCCATTCAAAAACTAACAAACAACAGTGACAAACAACACTAACAAGTCTTATTTAAAGTCTATATCTGGTATACGTCAAATATGTCCACAAATTTCAGAATAGAATGTTCTATAAATTTTCTGACACTATCACAAATTAGTCTTGTCTAATGTCTATATCACTTCCCAGTTAGACTCACTTCACTATCTCCAGTGGTTTCCAAATAGAACACTATGGAACTTTGTCGAATTCTTCAGAAATTCTGTTGCAATTCCGCTTCCGACACCAATTGTTACGTGCTTACAATTTTCAGTAAACACTTTGTGGATTATTAATCACTAAAATTACACTAGTAAATATTTAAAAATCACACAACTAATAATAACTTAATCTAATATAAATTCACTACTTTTAAAACACTATGTACTTTACTTTTCTTCTTAAACTTGTCAACTCTTGTTTAACCTAAAAACTCTCTGTCTGTTTACTGAACTGAACTCTTCTTTATACTTCACTAAACTGTACTCCTCCCTCTGCTGGATTCACCTCTTTATATACACACTTCAAATCTTCCAGAATTCTATTCCACAATTTTCTGGAATCGTACAGAGTTTTCTACCATGTAATAGATGACCGTTCGTCAATTGGCTTATAGACGGCGCCACCCTACTAGTCAGGGAGTAACACAATAACAGGTTTCCTTTCACCTTGAACAGGGACTTAATCACATCTTTTCCTCTTTAGAGGGCAGCACATAACATTATGCTTAAATTCCTGAATTGTATCTGAATTTCTTTATAGTATCGGGTAATATGCGATGTAAAGCAACATTAGGTGCGGTTAGTACTTGGATGGGCAACCATTTCAAAGAAGACCGTGTCCTCGCCTCACATATCTTCCAGCGGCTTGTATATCATGTATGCACGGAAGCTATGCAACCTTACGCGAGGGTTGTGTAGGTGATATACCATCCTTCGGAGGGGATGTAAAGCCGTTGGACCCTTGTCTATTAAATGTTAGGCAAGTAAAAGATCCCTACTCTTCTTAAGGCAAGAGGTTCGGCAAAATTCCTGATTGGGGGTAGGTCGTCTACAGGCGTCGGTGATAGGCCTCAGTAGCGGAAATAGACCGACATTAAATAAATGTAAAAAAATATATATTCTTGCATTTTTGTTGTGACTTAAGTAACATGATATTTAGTTTCCACGGCTATTAAATCGTTAGCATGAATTCCTTCAAAAATTATGAGATTTTGGTAGGCTATTAATCTTATTTTTCTTGTTCGTGTTCATTACTTGAAAATGCTTTTTATTGTTGATGCTTTTTTACACAAAATTCATTTTTCTATTAAAAAAATCTAGTTTTACATAAGGACATCTGACCTATTTTCACTTTCCTTCTCTTTCTCTGTTTTTCTTGAATGTTCTATATTTCATTTGTTAGTAAAACTAGAATAGTCAAGTCAAACTATTGAAATTGTTTTTTTAAAACGGTATGGGACCATTTCCAGTTTTTCTGAAATGACCTCAACTTTCGATTTTTAAATGGAACACCATGTATATTTTACATTTTTTGATTCAAGACAACATTCTGAATATACCATGAGATTTTCAAAAATTTTTGAGTCAATGTTCAGTTTTTAAACATTTTAAAACATTCATTTAGAGTGCTTTCAAATACTGAGATCTGTTCTATGGCAGGTAAAGTCCATGGGAAAAATATAATTTTTTGTTTAATTTCATTAATAATATATCATAATTATAATAATTACGAAGCCTTCAAAGTTGGACATTTTTATCGAAAACTTTTTTTTTTCAAATGGGAAGGTGGTGGCTCATAGTGTTCAATAATTTATAGATTTTTTTTCTGAATTCATTCATATTCATTTCAAATGCATGCTTTTTATTTTTCTATTTTATTTAATTTAAAAATAAAAAATCACTTCCAAAATAATTTGATACAATATTATAAAACAAAAGAAAGGTGATGTTGGTAAATAATTATTGTTGTGTCCATTATTGATATTTCTTAACATGAACTACCAATAACGAAATAACTGACATGATATTCATTTATGGCAAATGTCGAAAAATGTGCTTATTAAATTATATTTTTCCCATGAACTTTACCTACCGTAGAACGAATTTCGGTATTTCAAAACACGATTGTCTTAAAAAACTGAATATTGACTCAAAAATTTTCGAAAGTCTCATGATATTCAGAATGTTGTCTTGAATCCAAATATGTAAACATGTACAGGATGAGTTGCTGCTCATTTTCGGGAACCGAAAATGGTCTCACACCGTTTTTTATGTCCAAAAATCTATTTTTACAGGTAGTTATGCACCCCAAATTTCAAATCCATAAGTTAAAAAAATAAAGGAAATATAGGGATGAGCCACTAGCCTATGTCACCAGGTATATAGTAGAAAATTCTAGTGAAAATATTTATTAATTTTAGAAACTGTACAAAAGTTAACTAAGAATTTTTTTTTTTTTTTATATACATTTATTTAACGTCGGCCTATTTCCGCTACTGAGGCCTAACACCGACGCCTGTAGACGAGCTATCCCCAACCAGGAATTTTTCCGAACATCTTCCCTTAAGAAGATACTTGCCTAACATTTAATAGACGAGACCAACGGCTTTACATCCCCTCCGAAGGATAGTATATCTCCTATACAACCCTCGCCTAAGGTTGTATAGCTTCCGCGCATACACTGGTATACAAGCCGCTGGAAGATGTTTTTTTTTCTTAATCCTTTTACCTTTAAGACAAGCTCTGAAATTTAATGTGTATGTATCGAAATGTTTGTTAAATTTTATTTATTGTACCTAACTCAAGGGTGACTGCATACCATGACTTGTGTAAATACAACGGTATATTTGACACCAATAAACTATTTTGTATTTTTGAAATGTTGTCAACCAAATTATTTGTATATAAAAAGAAAAAAATAGAAATAACATTATTACACAGAACACAAAATACATGTAAACAAAAAACAAATAAATGTATATAAGTAATATATAACTCACATATAATAAAACGTACAAAATAAATAGAAATTATGTACATGATAGAAATTCATCAACAATGTAGTTGTTTAAGGACGTTCCCAAAAGGCAGTCATTCTCAACCTACAAAAGGATCTCCTCTATGTCAACTATCATGCTTACAATAAAAACTTGTTGACAAGCGCTGCACTTTTTCGCTCCGCTCCTTCTGCGCATAAGCACAGAAGTAAACTTATTGTGTCGCTTGACTTAATCTGGCAATGTCTCATTTTTATACTCATCAGAACGTGAGTTGTTGCTTTGGTTTGGAGTGCATTATCATATTTTGTGAGGTTAAGAATATATTTGTGATTTTTAACAAAGTATAAACAATGTGTTCGAGAACAAAAAATCGTAGATTTGCCATAAATATAATAATATTAAATAAACACCACAGAAATTAGACAACTCCCAATTCCAGAAGTCAAAGGCTTGTGCGGAAGGGGGTTACACGTTGAAAAAACGCGGACATACAACCATTTCCTCCGACAGTGCTAATGCCGGAGTCAGGATTTGAAACTGGCGGCATGATACCTGTGTGATTAATCGCGACTGCCACCTCACACCTTAACCAACGCGCAGCTATCTGCCATTTTTATCCTTACGATAATCCATATTTTTTTTAATACCCGTAAAGTACTCGCATTTATTGACATAAACTGTGCTATGCTATATTGACTTGGGGACATTCTTGTCATTTAGAGAGAATTTTTAAACTACAAAGGCGTGCTGTCAGAGTGATTTCTGGATTAGGCTATAGAGAAGGGGTCAAGGATAAATTCGTTGAATTGAATATACTAACGATACCATGTCGATACATTTATGAATGACTGATATTCGCATACAATAATCAAGATAAATATTCAAGAAATAATTACTATCATGAACACAATACTAGACTAAGTAATAATATCCACCTAGAATATCTCAGATTGAGATATACGTGGTTTGCCTCAAATTACTATAGTCCCTTATTTTTTAATAAGCTTCCACAAAACATAAAACTAATACCTATAAATGAATATAAATTAAGTATAAAAAAGATGTTGTTAGCGAAATCTTTTTATAATGTACAAGAATTTGTAAACAGAAATGACCTACTTTAATGTGTTGATATTTTATATGTATGTGTGTGTATTTTGTATTGTATTTTATTCTAATATATATATATTTTAAATTTCTTTATGAAGAGCTAATAGAGTATAATACTATTTTTTGGATGTGTGTAATAATCCCTGTGTTAATAGCATCAATAAATTTACTTTACGTTGACAGCATGTTAAATATTACCGCGTTATTGCACATTGCCAAGTTGTGAACTGCTGCTCACCAATTTATCTGAGGAAAGCCGAGAGCGACCAAAAGTCACGAATTTTCAACATATTTTACAGAAAAACGAATACCGCTTTCAAAGCCTTTTAAAAATTGAAAGTTATTGTCATTGTCAGGTAAAAAAAAGCATTTTACGGCTCATTATAGAAAAAAATTTGTTTGATATAAGGCTGTGTTCTTTTGGTAAAAGCAGTTTTTTTTTCTTGTGTTGTATTGATGATCGATTCTTATTTCATTAAGTTGGCTGTATTTTTGAAAACAGTACGTGATAATTCGTAGACGTATATAGAGTTTAGGGTAAAAATGTTCAATCTTTTAAAAGCTACCTACAAGTAGCATCGTACCAAAGCTGCTTGAGCCTCAGATGATGAACCCAATGCACTATACCATATTTAATACAAGAATGAAAAGAGGCGAAGTACAGCTGTCCTACATTGGTTGGTTATATTGTTTACATAATATGTATATGATTGCACCATTTAACGTTCCAATCAATCTTCAATTAAAGCATTTTAGGATCATCGGCATATTTCACAACTACACTTGCAGTTAGAGATAGAAATATATCAGAATTGAAAATAATTTTTGACTGCCATGTTATAAGAAAACGCAAATTGTTTTAATTTGATTGATACACAATTTATCATTTTGAGACCACAACATTACTTTATCGTAAATAGTTTTAACACAGTGTTTAGCATCAACTAGGGTATTAGATTTATATTAAAATGTTTGTGTCATTGGCATAAGATACTGTCAAACATGATAGATGTTGAATAAAGTAAAGCATATCGTTAATATACATAATAAAAAGTGTAGGCCCTAATATGGTACTACTCCAATGCCGATGACAATTTGCAAATCACATGTTTAATATAAACATGCCAAATATGATGCAAACCAATCATGATGATGATTACGGTGAGAACATCCGTAATTCACATAATAAATCAAGCACTATTGCAAAAATATGAATGTATCGGGTAAATATAAGTGTATATGGGGTAAAAATATCCAATACCCGTTTTATCTTGCAGTTTACTACCCTTCTCAACAACAATAAATCGTTGGATGACTATAATTTTCTTAGGCATAAGGATAGTCATGTGCTACACATGGCAATGTGTAGCATTTTCTGCAAAAACATGCTTTTTACATCCTGAGTTGGAACTTTGTTCTTTAATTAATAAGATTAAATTCTCGAACATCATTAGTGTTATTTTAATGTGATAGGAATTACATTAAAAAAAAAAACTAATTAGTATAAATTTATGTTAAAGAATCTTTTGGCGCTTATATTTTTTTGCTCATCTTGTAAATTTTGCAGTTTATTGCTCACTAAAATTGAACCAATGTTAAAACCATGTATTAAAATATTTTTGCAGCCTGAGAGGATAGACCCCCAAGGCAACCCTTCTCAATACGATATCCGTTCAGATGTCTGGAGTTTGGGTATATCTCTCATAGAAATAGCCACTGGAGAATTTCCTTACCCAAAATGGGGCACCCCTTTCGAACAGCTCAAACAAGTAGTAGCCGATGATCCTCCCAGACTGCCTGCCGGTCAATTTTCACCCGAATTTGAGGACTTCATCTCTAAGTGTCTCCAGAAAAAATATACTGACCGGCTAAACTACAGTCAACTTCTACAACATGAGTTTTTAGTGAAACACAAAGAAATGAACACAGATATATCCACTTTTATATCTGACGTGTTGGACCTTCCGGACAACCCCTGAGATTCATGCATAGTTTCTTAGTTTATTTTAAAAATTTTAATTTCATTTTAAAAAATGTGGTTTTAATTTCTGCTTCTAGGAGCTCTGTTAAAGAATGCTAGATGTGAAAATTCTGTTAAATTTTATTTCAGATTAATTTTAATTTCAGTTTTTAATTATTATGTTTTAAATCATATTTTAATTTTCGACATGTATGTCATCGAAATATATCCTATTAGAAAATCGTTCATAAAGTACAAAATATAAAGGTTCTAAAGAACAAATTAGACTAGAGGACGATCCTTATCGATGCAGAGAATAATAGTCAATATTGTAAATAGTATGAATATTATGTATATTAATTAGAAAACGTATACAGTACCTTAAATTAAACGACTGCCACTCTTCCATTTTTATTTCAAAAAAAAAAAAATTATCCAGTATTAATATATACTTTAATGGTTGGTATCTAACCTCGTCATAGTTATTTCTATTCAACGGTAAAATATTTGAAAGAAATAGAAGGTAAGCAACTCTACCTTACATAGAAGATGAATTTGTGACTTCCACTATTTTCAAAGCTTATTCACATGACATTTTGCTTGTACAATTCTGCTCTTTTTGTATATTTTGTTTTTGATTTTCTTGTTTTGCCATCCTAATTAAAAGCAGATTTGCCCAACAAGTAAATAGCTAGTACTGATGTGCTGTTTCTTCCACTTAGAGAAATTTTTTAATAAATAGAGCATGCTCCAATATAATCTGAAGTAGATTAAAGACATTCAGTTTTTGAAATTTTCTGGTGCGGACATCTCTTAATAGACTCTAGAGACACAAAATTATGCTTACATAATTCTAAATGCCAAAATCCACCATTTCTTAGATAGTTTTAGAAGTTCGAAAATCAATGAATATTTTGCTAAATATCTTCTGAACTATTTGAAATTCCTAACATCAAACACTGATGTTAAGAATTTCAAATTACATGGTTAATTTTTCAAAAACATACCTTTGACAGTCACTGATTTATATACTATTGACTATTTAATTATAAGGCTGGATAATGATGGCAGTCTATATAGACATAGACATTGTTGCATTATATGTAGCTTTTAATTATCTTGTCCCTTGGTTGCGTTAGTCCGTGCTTGAATCATTACATAAATATTTCCCATTGTATCGATAATTTCCAGTTACATAATACATTAAAACATGGACTGAGATTATTTTCTTAGCAATTAGACACAAAACTAAACTGGCATTTTTATATTAAAACTGACAAATATTTCAAATTGTTTAGAAAATTGGAAAATGTAGTTCGGCTCTGCTGACATTCATGATAACCAACCTCAAAATGGTTAATTTAAAATATTGACACATTTCGTTTTGTCAAGAATTCTAGTTTTGTTAGATATATAAGTATCTAAAACAAATGTACAGAACTATTTTCGGATATTGTTTTATATTAAAATATTTTTTTCAGTATTCTTAGATAATCCATTTACCTTGATCGATGTATTTTGAAAAAAAAAATAAAATTCCTACTATAAGTGTATTTTACAATCACTTAAGAAGAAATATGTTATGGTTACATTTATGACAAGTGATTTTTGATGGCTGAGCCTCAAAAAGTAAAGATAAAAATAAACCCCAATCCCTGTCTGCTGATTAACCAATCTCATAGTTGGAAGTTTCTCATTACTGTCCAGTTCATAATGACTGGACATACATGCTATGAACAATTGTTGAAAATAGGGGAAGTTCGCAATTCACCTATTGATATAATGGATTGTATTTGACACACTATACCTTTCTCTTAGATTTCATTATTTTTATATGTACTTTTTATTGTAACATCACAGTATTGAAACAGGATATTTAGTTTATGAAAAATATCGTGCTTCTTTTCCTTTTTTGCTCAAAAATAAATCATTTTAAACATTATCTTCCATAGAACCAGAATCTATTTTAATAATTTATTTTATTGTAATTATTATTAATATTGTACTCGCTTTTTAAAAATGTTTTAATTAGTATTAGAATCAAAAAGATTTTATTTTAATTGTTATGAAAAAATTGTGTGATACCTTATGAATAAATAAATACAAGTACGTTTGATTTTGTTTTATTGTTAAAATTACTTTCAGTACGTTTTCATTTTTAAAAACAGTCCAGTCTTATCATCTAAAATAAATATCTTAAATTAATTATTCATTTATGATAGAACAATAGAAAAATATATCCTCATATGTTGACTTGTAAAGTAGTCGATTCTAAAATGGCGAGTTCATGCCCAATTTTGTTCCAAAATCTAGTCTAGCTCTCTTCAAAAATCTTTTGTTGGCCCTAGAACCAAAAGAACATGTAAGAATATACTCTATTCAAAATCTTTGCTTGTTTGCTGTGATAGGCTGGAAATTCTTAACAATTCACAACCTTCATCCATTTTTTGTATCAAATTTATATATCATACACTTTTTCCTTCCACGCAAACTCATAACTAGCATAATTAATCGCTGGAACATGGCGGCAATTATTGTAAAAACAGGTATTTTGCAACTAGTCACAGGCACATAATAGGAATAATCCTGGCAAAATCAGTCATCGACGAAAAATTTATTCGGATGGAGTATTTTTGTACCATCTTGTTCAAAATGTGTTCCTTTATAAGAAGGTACAGTTTGCCAGATAGAAATGTGGTCAGGAATTGTTTAGTCAAATTAGAAAAATAGATTTTTTGGGTTCGAAAAAAATATTTTCGAATTTTTCACACCAAGGCAAACAAATTAAACGTTTTTCTCTAATTTGATAGGTTTCGAGAAAAAAATTCTTGAAATCTCAAAAAACGCAAAATTAGCGATTTTCTCAAAAACTCAATTTCCTAAAAACTCAATGCTCAACTATATGAAAATTAAACGTTTTTTAATGTAAGAAAAATTTGTATCTATTCTTTGAAGCTTATACCATAAAATACTGTAGATATATTTTGTTATTCTTCAGATTAAGTGCTTGTTTTTTAATTTTTAGATATGCGCGCGCGTTATTTAGCTTAGCTTGTCACGTAGTAGTTGATATTTTAACATACCCTGTATGTGATATTTTACCAGGATTGCATGCCTTGACTGGCTATGATAGTACGAGCATGATAGGCTCGAAAAAAAGCGTTCGATCTAGTGCAGTTACAAAAACCCACAGTGCCGTGCTCAATCTTCTTCCTCGTGCGATATGGCTATCATATCCACTCTTGTTGGACTATTAATAAGAATAATTATTTATTCATCCAAGAGATCATTTTACATGATATATATGGACTGTCAATAATTGTAAATAATATTTAACAAAATTTATTTAATTTCTTAAAATTAACATCACATGAAATAAATATGTTACCACGGGGTAGTCATTAAAATTTCAATTAAAATTCGTCATTAAAATATTTATTTAAGGAATAATAAGCTTTTTCCTTCAGTCTAAACATGATGTTATTTTTGAATTCTTTGTCACTGAGTGCTCTGAAAGAATTTGGCAGTTTGTTAAAACCTTTACAGCTAAATACGGCTTTTTTCATATAAAGTTAGTAGATGACTAGGGGTTTCTAAGGTGGCTGAGTTTCTGGTATTGTAGTTGTGGTTGTAGTACAGAGTGTTATTTCAGATTTTGCATACAATAGTTTTAATAAATATTGGCAAGGAAGTGGCAGAATTCTAAATTATTTAAAAATGTATTTAAATTTAGCAATAACATATCGGAGCTACTTTTTTACACATTTATTCATTAATATGAACACGAGAAATTATGAGTAAAATGCAAACTCAAGAATTTGGTTGACTTAACTTGTTTGATTGTATTTGTCTTAGTTTTAATTAAGAAGCTGTGATCAAAGTCCAATTACCAGTGCTGAAATGCATAAAAACAGATTTATTACTATTTAGGACTAATTTATTGTCAGTGAACCATGTGTGTGCTTCCCGTAATTGCTGGTTAGCCATATTTACTACCAGATCTGTATTGGTTGCACTGACAATTCTCAGGGATCCCGACCGAACCCTTATTGGACAGAAAACCGGACCGGAATCGAAATTTTTTCTGAACCGGAACCGAACCGAAACCCTTATTCCATCAGATGTCAACTTGGTTGTCCGAACCGGAACCGTTTAAAATTATATAACGGTTTTGAGAACTTTTCATGTTGGACAATTTCAATTTAATGTTTTGTTTTTTTTATTTTATGATTATGCGCATATTTTGTTTCGTCTCTACCACAGCAAGCGGCAAGAATTTTAAAAGAAAAACTGTAAGCGGAAATTAAAGTGAACAGAATGTGCTCAACGTCTAGTCAGAAGAAACGGGAGATGAACAAGATACAAGTAATCTAACAGAAGAATCACCCAGAAAGAAAAAAAACTGCTGCATGACCTAAAACCAGAACCTTCCATTAAATCATTTTTCAACATTCAACACTGACAATGACAACCACGATACTGGTAACGTTGTAACCAGAAATTATATTAATATAATAAATAAAGATTTGATTCAAAATTGTATTCAATTTAATAATAAAATAATACCTACGGACTACAGGAATTTCTTTCAAGGAGTAAAAGCAGTGTACGGCCCCAGTCGGAAAAATATGTGCCCTATTAAAGATTTAAATGGAAATCTCCTCAAAGAAGACCAGGAAATAAGAGTCCGATGGAAAGAACACTACTCTAACATTCTTAACCAGCAAAGTCAAGCCGATCATGATATTATAAATCTTATCCCTCAATATGACACCTTCGAAGACTTAGATAAACCACTAACAACGTAAGAGATCTTAACCGCCATTGGGCAGCTAAAAAATAACAAATCTCCCGGCGCCGACTCACTCCCAGCTGAGATCTTTAAAGCTGTGTCGTCAGAGCTCATACCCTACCTCAAAAAACTGTTTGATGTCGTATGGGCAAGTGGTCAAGCTCCACAGGAATTTCGTGATACACTTTTAATCAACCTTTTCAAAAACAAAGGGAGCACTGCGGACTGTGGAAATTACAGGGGTATAGCTCTCCTGGCTGTTGGAGGGAAGATACTCACTAAAGCGATGGCAAATAGGCTAACACCTGTTATGGAAGTTACTTCCTGAAACACAGAGTGGCTTTAGACCAAACCGAGGCACATCGGATCTAATCTTCACACTTAAGCAGCTTCAAGAAAAAGCACTCGAACATCAAGGAGAAATTCACATGGCCTTCATTGATTTAACCAAGGCGTTTGACTCAGTGGACAAGGAAGTGCCCTGGAAAATTATGCTCCGCTTAGGTATCCCTAGAAAATTTGTGGAAGTATGTCGCAGTCTACATACAAACAACAACGCCCAGGTTATGTATAATAATGAGGCAACCGAACCTCTCCAAACCCTCACTGGAGTTAGGCAGGGATGTGTCCTGGCACCCCTACTTTTTAATTTGTTTACCACTGCTCTAACAATTATTGTTGACAACAAACTGACAGTCAGAGGAATAGGTCTCAGATACCGTTCTGATGGCGGTCTCTTTAACATAGGGTGCTTTAGAACTTTCACGAAGACACGCACACGATTCATTTGTGATCTCCAGTATGCGGATGACTGTGCACTTTTAGCCTCTACTCCGGAAGAGCTTCAAGAACTTTTAGATGTGTATGCCCAGAGCTATGATTCCTTGGGACTTAAAATCAACATTGGAAAGACTAAGATTATGTCAACTCCTCATCAAGTGAACCAAATAGACATTACACTTAACGGAAATTCTCTTGAAGTGGTGGATCAGTTCAATTACTTAGGCAACGTTGTTAATGACAAAGCAAACATGGACAGCGAGATTCGCAATAGAATTAACGCTGCATCTAGAGCACTCTGGGGACTTAGAGAGAGAGTATTTGACAACCACGACCTTGCTTTGTCAACAAAAATGGCTGTCTACAGAGCAGTTGTCATTCCAACACTGCTATATGGATGTGAAAGCTGGGTCACTTACCGTCGTCATGTGAAAGAATTAGAACGTTTTCAGCAAAGACACCTCAGAAGTATGATGAAAATCCGTTGGTTCCATCACATATCAAACGTGGAAGTACTCAGGAGAGCAAACAGCCTTCCAATTGAGGTGCTTATTTCAAGACATGTGCTCTCCCGAATTGGCCTCTATAGTCATAGTCGTGTGCACCGTAGATGAATGGTAATTACAATAGACTACACCTTTTACTTGTTTTTTATTACACACAATCTATCGACTGTAACATTTTTTATACTCGGACTCGAGTAAAGGCTAATAATAAAAAAATACCTATGGATTATATAATACCCGTGGAATGAAATTTGCCTCTAAACTTGCACAAAACAGTTAAAATACCTCTTAGTATTACCTTCCTTCTTCGTTCCTCCTAACCAATCAATTGAATCATTATAGCTAGGTACATATATCATGTATTTACCAGAAATGAATATACAATGCGAGAACCGGAAAAAACCGAAAACAATTGAAACAAATCAGCAGAACCGGACCAAAAAATAAGTTATGGAACCGAAACCGAAATTTTTTTGTTCATAAACACCAGAACTGAACCGGACCCGTTATTTCATTTCGGTCCGTATCTCTGATTCTTACATTAACAAACATTAATTTTCATATAGTTCTTGAACCCTGAGAATTGCAATTTCTTGTTTTTTGAGATTGCAAGAATTTTTTTCTCGAAATCTATCGACTTTAGAGAAAAATGTCTAAGAATATCTATTGTTTGTTTTGATGTGAAAAATACGAATATATTTTTCCCGAAACGAAGAAAGATTTTTCTAATTTGTTTAAAAAAACTTTGTTTAAACAATTCCTGACCACATTTCCATCTGGTAAACTGTACTTTCTTACAAAGGAGCACATTTTGAACAAGATGGCACAAAAATATTCTATCAGAATAAATTTTCCCCGTTAATGACTGATTTTGCCCGGACTAAAACATTACCATTATATGGTTGCTACCAAAATGGGGAATAATTATTCAGTGATCGCTACACCCCGATGGCGTTCCTGGAACTCGCTATATTCTAATAAAGTCGCGATGTGGTAGCCATGACCTTCACGGAACTTTACCACTCTTATAAAATTATAGTGTTGCTAGCTTTCTCTGGCAACTATATATTTCATTCCTCCTTGAACTTGTCTACTTCCCTGACTCAGAAACTGGGTAGAATACTATAAGAATGATATTATTAGGAATCAAAATTTCTACAGTTTCCCGATGGTCTGAGAGACAAAATTAAAACAAATGCAAGTTTACTGTCAAACATGATGATATAAACAAATTAGATCCCATGCCACATAAAACTGCATTTTTTAAAATAAAATATTGTCTCTGAAACATATATCTTCATACGAGAATATGACACCCAAGGTGTTTTTTATTATTAACTTGAAACTAATTATAGTCGGGTGTATCTGTATATTTACTGAGCAGTTAAAAACGCAACAAAAACTTTACGTTACGGCCTCATTAAAATACTCTCTGTACTATCTCGCCTGCAAATTGAATCCACTTATCTTTGTAGGTTTTTAATGTACGTCGGCTTGTTTGATAAGACCATCACGAATGGTTTACCGGCGTCAATAATTAGCTCGTAAAGTTTTTGTTGCGTTTTTTGACTGTCCAGTAAATATACACCCGACTATATCGTGCATTAATTTATTATATTTGATGAGTAATTTTTTAAGTCCCTGACTTGAAGGATCATGTTTGCAACAATGACGTCGAAAATTTGGTCCATCAAAATTACTGCAAAGGACCAAATTGTCCAATGAAAGTTCCTATTGACACTTCACAGTTCCATCTGGAATTTTATAACTACTATTGTTAACCTCACATATTGTACTAGAAATTTTCTTCAGTGTTGATATATTTAACGGAATATATAGCAGAGAAGGTAGGTTATATAAGATGTCAAATTAGTTAATTTTGATTCATTATTTTAGAATTATGAATTGGTGACCAAGCTTGCCTTTGCAAACAGACACCATAATTTTTTAATAGTCATATTGTTAATCATTTTCTCTAATACACACAGTGATGCACGGCATGAAAATGCAAATATTGGGGATTAGATGGTGAATTTAATGGAGTTTATATTGTAGATCTTCAAAATGCAAATTAACAGTGCCAGGCCTTCTACTCCTATATTTCAAATTTTTTTTATGACATTTTATGATGCAAAATTTGAGTTTTAATGCCTAAAAATGAACTAGAAGTTATATTTTATTAATAGTAAAAAAAAACTATGTTATAATACTTTGTATTTCGGTAGCAAGTACCTATTGCAACAAGGTGAAAAAAATATGTATATATTTTACATGTTAAATATGTAATACATGTAAACTCCTTTTTAAACTTAAAATTTTAATTCTGACAAGGTCCAAGCTGCGACCGTAAGCTACCCTATGTGATAAGATGTCAGTACGAAACAAATTTAAATCGACAATAGAGTATTAACTTAACATAAATCCCCTGGTGTGCCAAAGTTTGTATGGCCGGAATTGTGAATAATGAACTACTACCGGTACGTTTTTTTTGGACACCTACATCATATATGAATTAAAATCAAATTTATTTATGTGACAAATAGCTCAGTGGGTCAGGCGTCCAATACTGTACTAGGAAGTTCCTATGATGGACGGTTTAAATCCCAATGGGGTGTCTTTTTATATATAAAGCTTATATAATTTAATGCATGTCAACTGTTACGTTACGCCCAGAAAGGGAAACCCACTTCCAATTAATTTAAAATTTCTTCTTTTTGTACACGTTTTAGCCAACATTCATTCATCCCCGCCAAGAAGGTCATTTCCTTCGGCAATTATATCTTGAGCAATGTTTCGCCCAGCTTTTTTAATTTTCTATTTTTCTGTTCAACTTCTTTTCTTCCCTTCTTTGATTCAATTTCTTCTCTTCCAATTATTTTTCCACCTCCAAAAATTGCACATATTTTTGTTTAGAAGTGGCTACTGTTTGTAAAAGTCTTGATGATATTGGAAAATTTGAAATAATATCCTTTAAATACATCCTTGATCATTCTAATAGCAATTATTGTAGATTCCTTTAGCGATGTTCTACTATCAAGGGCGAATTTATTCAGAATGAAACCGTGTTCAGCATTTGCCTTGCCATGACTTATGGTCAAACAAATCAAGGCCATGAGGCAGAGTTGCTTGTATTTACGTTTACCCTCAATAAGTATGTATGACCCCTGAGCGCATTAAGAAGGCATCTTAGTTTTGTTACAGGTAAAGAAACAAAAATATCAGGTGAATTTAGTATTAACTGTTATGTGCTCTATAAGTTAATTATATTGAAACTTGAAACCATTATTTATGGAAAACAGGGTTGGGAGTGTGGATTACATTTTTTTATTTTATTTGGATGTTGGATAGGACCAGAAAAATCAGCTGTTTTGTATACGCTATATGAGAATATGATGAAAATAAATATTTAGCGTGGGATTAATATTACCACGAATTTGAATTAAATGCGTAAGGTATTAAGAAGCATGTGTCCAGAATCTGAAATCTGAATTTTTGAATTTGAAGGTAACGAGAAGCAGGTTAGAAAAATGGAAACTTTATTCAAACTTAAAACGTTTACAACCATCCTGAATCAATTGATTTTAACCTTCTTACTAAAGTAATTGATTAAATTAGTTTTGTTACTGCTTTTTTAAACCGGTATTGTAACCAATTGAAGGGGTAACTCACTTACATAATTTCTTGCTTCTTGATAATTTCATTCACTATTAAAACTATCAGAGGCGATACAGCTGCAAATATTAAAATCCATAAAGGAATTTCAATGTCCTCATCCTCTGAACTTTTCCACATTATATTGAACATTGTATAAAGCCCTTGGATGAGTATCCTAAAACAAACAAATAATTTGTATGTACTGAGTCAATAACTCTTTCAGTTTTCCCACAATTCTTATTTCTTCCAGCACCAATTATTTACAGCAAAAAGGCTATTTTAAATAACCCAATATAAAAAACTTACAAAATAAAAATGGCTGCCAACCAATAGAAGTTGGTATGTGGAGATTTTCTAAAAATTAAATAGTCTCGATGTATAAATCCTATTGAAATAACCACTAAAAAAGAAAACGATATAAGTAATTGAGAAGTAACTAACAGTATATCTGTCATCTTTATGTTTATAAATTCCCTTACCAAAATGTAACAGAATAATAAAGCTTATGATTAGTCTGGAAGTCAAAATGGCCCCCTGGTTTCCATTCCATCCTCCCATAGATACAGGATCAGTCAATATGACTGGATTATAAAAAAAGACACAGGTACAGTTTGTCAAAACTGTACAATTGCGATCACAATGACTAGTCAGGATTCCCGCAAAAGACACTAAAACTATGATTATCGTTGGAAGAAACTTTGTTCCGTAACACCATAATATAAATATTCCACCCTGGAAAGAAAAATACAAATATTAAATGTACAGCTTGACAACAGAATAATTATTTATTTAAGTTCCAACACTGGTCATTATAAAATAATATGAATTCTGTCACAGATTATACACATGTGACACTTTGGTCGGATCCTTTGATGCTGCATCTCATTTTTTAGTGATCTCAAATCTGTTTGCTCTTTAAATTGATGTGCATTTTGAGAGAAATTTAAATGCAGATATAAATTCAGAAAATGATACTGTAGTTTTTCAGGTAGCTTTCTTAAAGCAAGGTAAAGGCAGTGGCGGATTAACCATCAGGCACACTAGGGACTAGCCTACGGCACCAATCCAGTTGAGTGCCCCGGCTCAGTTGATTTCATCTTCAGTAGTGCCGTAAAAATTTTTTTCTGATAATTAAAAATAAATATTGTATTTTATTACATCTCATTTTTACTCACAGCCTATGTGCTGAAAAAGTTCCAGCATATAAAGAAAACCCACAATATCAGTTGACCAGAAATTCTTTGCTGAAAATTCCTTGCTTCATGTGAGCATAACTTAAAATTTGAATATGGTGGGAGAGTAGTTTGTACCATTATTTAATCGTGATTTTTTGAAACAGCAGAACAAAGGTTGTTACTTAGTGATGGGACTGTTATTAAAACTATCGTCGATTATTAATCCATTTTCATAGACTTATTACAGGTATACAAATATAGTAACAAAACTTGATTTAAATTAATCTATAATATATATGTGTGTATAAAATTAAACCCCCTCCAACTTTTCTAACGGCTAACAAACACCCCCGAAAGGAAAATCATTTTTTTATATCGCCCGCAAAATGTATATAATAATAATAATAATCATTTATTGATGTCAACATGCACAAAGCATTTACACAAGTCATACAATAAGGTATACAAGTTAAAAATGGTAAATAAAAAACATTAAAAATTGACATATTAAAGTAGTAAAAGTTAATTAAAATCCAGTGGACGAACAATTAATAACACAATACTATAAAACTACAAAACTACATGGCTAAATCGATCTAGATAAAGCAGCCCAATCAACAAAATTGTTTCTGAGAAAGTCATCAAGACTGTAAAAGGCTTTATTTTTTAAATATTGCTTTAAGTTTTGTTTGAAAGAGATTAAATTTAGATTTTTTACTAGATCTGGTAGGACATTAAAGAGTTTTATTCCATAGTAACTACGGCCATCTCGAGTTTTTACCAGTCTAGAGAAATTAGGTAGAATTTTATCATTATTTCTGGTTGAATAATCATGTACTTCTTTGTGTTTTGTGTATTGGAATTCTTGCTTTTTTATATACAAAAGGCATTCCATAATGAACACACATGGGAAAGTAAGTATACCTAATTTTATGAAATATTCTCGACAACACTCCCTGTAGCCAATCTGTGCAATTATTCTAATGCATTTTCTTTGAATTGCAAATATTTTATAAGCATGAGCTGAGTGACCCCAGTTTATGATTACATAACTCATTTTAGAATGAAAACATCCATAGTAGGCAGTTATTAAAGTTTTTTGTGACACTGTTTTGGATAAACGTCGAAGGAGAAAGATACTTTTAGAGAGTTTATTTGAAAGATATATAATATGTTCCTCCCAAGTCAGTTTGGAATCCAAGTAGACGCCTAGGAATTTAACAGGATCAGATTTTTTATGTTCGTGCTCGTTGCGGAGAGTGAAAAGTAAGGATTGAGTTTTGTCGTCATTAACAAGCAATGAATTTGAAAGAAACCAAGTAGTTATCTTTGACTGTGTGTCGGCTACCTTAATATGTATTTAAGGTAATGATTTGTCTTGATTGATAACTGTGGTGTCGTCAGCAAATAATATGCAAGAAACGTCTGAGTTGAAATTTGGCAGATCGTTTATGTAAATTAGAAAGAGTGTTGGACCCAACACGGAGCCTTGAGGTACACCATGTTCACAAATTTGTTGAGTTGACTGGTTTTGGTTATAATATACATATTGACATCTTTCTGTGAGGTAAGATTTTATTAGCTCAATACTATTTTTATCGAAATTATATACTGTCAGTTTCTTTAATAAAATGTGGTGGGACACACAGTCAAAGGCTTTTGTTAAGTCGAAAAAGAAGGCTGAGTGTAAAATTTGTTTTCGAATGCATCTAGGACATTTTGGGTGAGACTATTTATAACTAGAGATGTAGACAGATTGGTTCTAAAGCCATACTGACTTGGGCTGAACATTGCATTTACTTCAAAATATATATTTATCTGATTTTTTAAAACACATTCAAATATTTTTGCGAATAGCGGAACAAGTGAAATAGGTCTATAGTTCGTCGGATCATCACTAGACCCTTTCTTAAAAACTGGAATTACTTTTGCAATCTTCAAACATTGAGGAAAGCAACTATTTCTTATGCACAAATTTATTAGTTTTTGTCTTTACTTTTAGTGTTTTTTAATTTACTGATTATACCTCTAACTTCATTATATGTCACTTCTTTAAAAGTGAAATTGTCTAATAGGTTTATCTCATTCATATAATTCAACGGATTTATGTCAGTTTTAGCGAGGTCCTTTATAATATTTTCTGAGATATTCACGAAAAAGTCATTAAAATCATTGGCATTTATATTTACATTGTCGGGACGATTTGTCATTGGACTATTGTTTTTGATTATATTCCACATAGCTGTCTGCAGATTTTTGAGTTTTTAATGTAATCATCATTCATGTTACATTTTGCATTACAAATTTCTTGGCGATATCTTGTTTTAAAGTTTTTTAATTCGGTATTTGACACTAATTTAATATTTCTTTGGTTTAGTTCACATAACAGTTGTAATGTCTCTCTCATTTTTTTCAGTTCATCATTAAACCCATTTTCGAAAACACAGAGCACGGGAAAAATAATCATACTTCTCTTCATGATTATAATTGTCTTTCTTTACCCTTTAGCTGAAAAAGAATAAAAATGATAAATTATTAAATTCCTTGCCGTTAGAAAAACTAAGTTTCTGGTAAAGAGTCTGACGCCTACTCGACAAAGTTGAGGAATGCACGTCCAGCGGTACTGATACATGTGGAGAAGCTAGAGTAAAAGGAGAGGCGAGGTTGCCGCTACTTCACTTGGCGTGAACAGGTGTGTGGAGCTGGGCGGGATGCTGTACTCCAACCCGCGTAACTTTGAATGTACTCTCGTAAGAAAAACATTCATCATCACAACTGTGCTCAGCATCCTTGAAGACGGGTGGTACATAAATTTTGCCGCTGATATTTTACAAAGAAGATTTTTACCCCATTCGGGGGTGTTGATTAGCCGTTTTCGGGGGTAAAAAAAATATTCAGCATCCTCAAAAACGGGCGGCATATACATTTTACCAGTGAGATAAAAAAAAGTTTTTCACTCCTTTTGGGAGTGTTTTGTAAGCCGTTGGAGGGGGTCAGAAAAAATATTCAGCATCACCACCATGTTCAGAAAACAGGCATTACATGCATTTTGCCGGTGATAGTAGAAAAAAAATGTTCACACCTTTGGGGGTGTTTATTAGCCGGTAGAGGGGTTGGAGGGGGTCGGCAGAAACATTCAGCATCACCACCGTATTCAGCATCCTCAAAAACGGGGGGGTACGGCTAAGTTTCGCTGTTGGAAAAGATGTGATAAGAGTTTAACCGCTTTTGGGGGTGGCTTTTGGCCTTATGAGGAGTTGCGCAACTTCAAAGAGAAATTCTACCAGCACCATCATACTCAGCATCCTCCAAAACGGGGGGGGGAGGTACACTTACTGCATAGCAAAATACTTACAATTTTCGGATTTTTTCCGACTCACACACTCCACCATTAGTCACATAGCTATTCTTACGCTTACTATTTGAATTTATGAAATGAAGATAAACTTTATTTATTCTTGAATCTATATATTTTATGTATTGTATAATATTCTTCATTTCAATATTTATTTATTAATCAATATTTTCTTAGTCATTGTGATATTATAGCGATAATATAGCCGAAAAGTATTTAAAAATAGCTCTACCGGGGCATGCGGACAAAATTTGTATAGGGAGAGGGGAGAATATTGTTTGTGAAACTGTAGATGAAATTAATAAATAAATGAGCGGGAAGGGACAGAAACATGTGAAGAAGAAGCTATTTGCGATGTTCCTAAAATAAATACAGTTAATTCAATTCAGATAGTGCCTACTAAAATAGAGGCATAACTAGTGGAAGAATATAATATATTAGAATAAAAAGATGATGCCGATTCTGTGGCAGACCCTACGTGTGAATGTGAAAAAGCTCATCACAATCTGAAAAAGAAAACTGAAACAATCTATTCTTGACTGTACATTAAATAATATTGACTTTACTAAATTTTAAAAATGTTATGTATTTTAAACTGTATTTATATGTTTTACTGCAAAATTTTAGGTTTAGTTTAGAATCATTTAATATGTAAGTACCCGATTCCTTTGTGTTTCTTTTATTAGCATAATAAATATTATTATTAAAATTAAAATACTCGAGATATACATCATGTTGCAGCAGATATGTTACCTAATCCAGTAGAAAATATACAATACAAAGAAAGACTACATAAAAGAGGAAAGAAGCAGTACGAAAACAAAAATAGAGTGACCGAAAACATAATAAGGATAGTAACTTTCTACAACTACAAAGGAAAAAAAATCGAACAAAAGGAATTTAAGAGTTTTGACTGCCAGTGTACACTGAAATGTGCACAGATGAATTTGACAGATTTTGGTCCTTAAAATCCCACAATTGTCAGGTTAGTTTTATTGCTGCAGGTGTGACAGAATTTGAAAACAATAAGAAATCCAAAAAAATTGAAGTTTTCTAGAACTTATAAGTTAGTCAACAAAGTAGTATGCCGAGAGATGTATGCTAAATTATGGGCATTACAACATTCAGAGTGACTGATGCTCACAAAAAATTTCACAGACATGCTCCTTTAACAGACCAGAGAGGTGTGAAACAAGGAGGATATAATAAGCTATCTGAAAGTAAAGTTCAAGGGATTGTCGATCAAATAAACAAAATACCCTAATATATTTCTCACTATTGCCCAATGACTTCAGAATAGGATAGACAAAGCATGTCCTATACATTAACACATGAGTTGTTGTGTTTCCTTACGATCTCATACATTCTATTATTAAAAAAGGATGCAGATAGTTTTGCTTATGTTTTGGAACTCGTTGCCAGTGGCGTATATGTTAAAGAGGGTGACTATTTCGTATAATTAAGGTAATTCTAAAGGAGAACGGAAACCTCGAATTTTTGCGTGATTTTTTCAGAATTATTTTTATTATTATTAGCCGTTACTCGAGTCTGAGTATAAAAATGTTACAGTCGATAAATTGTGTACAATAAAAAACAAGTAAAAGGTGTAGTCTATTGTAATTCCCATTCATCTACGGTGCACACGACTATGGCTATAGAGGCCAATTCGGGACAGCACATGTCGACCGCAGTCAGGACAAACATAGACCTGGTTAGGTCTTGGATTCGGCCTTCTTGCAGCAACATTTCCTTGATAGCTGGCCACAACCCCTCGCCATTCGGTTCTGTCCGCTGCAAGTTGTTCCCATTGCTCGTCTGCAATACCGCAGGATTTTAGATTTTCATGAAGAGCGTCTTTGAACCTCTTTCGTTGACCGCCACGCCTTCTTCTACCACTTAGCAATTCACCATAAAGTGTACATTTAGGAAGGCGGTTATCATGCATACGATGAACGTGACCTGCCCATCTTAGGCGTGCTCTTGAAATAAGCACCTCAATTGGAAGGCTGTTTGCTCTCCTGAGTATGTGATGGAACCAACGGATTTTCATCATACTTCTGAGGTGTCTTTGCTGAAAACGTTCTAATTCTTTCACATGACGACGGTAAGTGACCCAGCTTTCACATCCATATAGCAGTGTTGGAATGACAACTGCTCTGTAGACAGCCATTTTCGTTGACAAAGCAAGGTCGTGGTTGTCAAATACTCTCTCTCTAAGTCCCCAGAGTGCTCTAGATGCAGCGTTAATTCTATTGCGAATCTCGCTGTCCATGTTTGCTTTGTCATTAACAACGTTGCCTAAGTAATTGAACTGATCCACCACTTCAAGAGAATTTTCGTTAAATGTAATGTCTATTTGGTTCACTTGATGAGGAGTTGACATAATCTTAGTCTTTCCAATGTTGATTTTAAGTCCCAAGGAATCGTAGCTCTGGGCATACACATCTAAAAGTTCTTGAAGCTCTTCCGGCGTAGAGGCTAAAAGTGCACAGTCATCCGCATACTGGAGATCACAAATGAATCGTGTGCGTGTCTTCGTGAAAGAGACCGCTATCAAAACGGTATCTGAGACCTATTCCTCTGACTGTCAGTTTGTTGTCAACAATAATTGTTAGAGCAGTGGTAAACAAATTAAAGAGTAGGGGTGCCAGGACACATCCCTGCCTAACTCCAGTGAGGGTTTGGAAAGGTTCGGTTGCCTCATTATTATACATAACCTGGGCGTTGTTGTTTGTATGTAGACTGCGACATACTTCCACAAATTTTCTAGGGATACCTAAGCGGAACATAATTTTCCAGAGCACTTCCCTGTCCACCGAGTCAAACGCCTTGGTTAAATTAATGAAGGCCATGTGAATTTCTCCTTGATGTTCGAGTGCTTTTTCTTGAAGCTGTTTAAGTGTGAAGATTAAATCCGATGTGCCTCGGTTTGGTCTAAAGCCACTCTGTGTTTCAAGAAGTAACTTTTCCATAACAGGTGTTAGCCTATTTGCCATCGCTTTAGTGAGTATCTTCCCTCCAACAGCCAGGAGAGCTATACCCCTGTAATTTCCACAGTCCGCAGCGCTCCCTTTGTTTTTGAAGAGGTTGATTAAAAGTGTATCACGAAACTCCTGCGGAGCTTGACCACTTTCCCACACGACATCAAACAGTTTTTTGAGGTAGGGTATGAGCTCTGATGACACAGCTTTAAAGATCTCAGCTGGGAGTGAGTCGGCGCCGGGAGATTTGTTATTTTTTAGCTGCCCAATGGCGGTTAAGATCTCTTCCGTTGTTAGTGGTTTATCTAAGTCTTCGAAGGTGTCATATTGAGGGATAAGATTTATAATATCGTAGTTAGAGTAGTGTTCTTTCCATCGGGCTCTTATTTCCTGGTCTTCTTTGAGGAGATTTCCATTTAAATCTTTAATAGGGCACATATTTTTCCGACTGGGGCCGTACACTGCTTTTACTCCTTGAAAGAAATTCCTGTAGTCCTGTGAATCGGCGTAACTTTGAATTTCTCTGGCCTTGCTTGCCCACCACTCGTTCTTTATTCTTCTGATTTCACGTTGCGTTTCATACTTAGATTGGGTAAAAGCTTCTGCTTTTGATGAGTTGTTGGGGTGGTTGATAGCGTTTTGGAAGGCAATATGTTTGTGGTCAAGAAGTTCTTGTATAAAAGCTTCATTATCATTGAACCAGTCCTCCTGTTTTTTACTTGCTACAGTGCCAAGAATTTCCTCACTCGCACTTTTTAAACTGTCTTTAATTTGTGTCCAGGTAGCAGCGACATCTACAGAATTGGTTCCTTATAGTGCACTCAAATTCTCTTGAACTTTTTGCTTTAGCTGTTCGACGGTTTGTTGGTCACGCAATTTACTAATACAGAGACGGGGGTCTACGTTTTACTTGAGTTCTTCGGTGTTTGGGTCTCATAACAATTTTCATTTTAGAGACAACAGGACGATGATCGGTCCAACACTCGCTATCAATGCGCGCCTTTGGAATTTGGACGTCCTTGAGATGCTTCCTACGTACGATAACATAGTCCAGTAGATGCCAGTGACCTGATCTGGGGTGACGCCAGGTGCCTTTAAATTTATCCTTTTGTCGGAAAATGGTGTTTGTTATAACTAGATCATGTTCGGCGCATTTAGTTAGGAGTAGTTGACCGTTAGAGTTAATGTTGCCCAAACCGTTCTTGCCTATGATGCCTGGCCAAGTGTCTGCGTCTCTCCCTACTCTAGCGTTAAAATCGCCAAGAATAACGAGTCGTTCCGTTTTAGGTATTCTACAGAGGGTTTCTTCCAGCTGTTGATAGAAGCTTTCCTTGGTTTCGTGACTTGCATCCAGAGTGGGAGCGTAGGCGCTTATTAGATTTACCGCGTTGCCATCTGATAGCTCATAGCGTAGCAGCATTAGACGCTCGGATAGGCCTTGTGGTACTTGTGTTAAGTTGGATACAAGTTGATTCCGAACGGCAAATCCTACTCCATGTTGTCTTCTTGAATTGGTGGGAAGACCTTTCCAATAGAAGGTGTAGTACTTTTCTGTGAGAGAGCCTTCCTCCAAAAATCGAGTTTCGCTGAGAGCTGCAACGTCAACATTGAGTCGGTGAAGTTCTCTATCTATTAGAGCAGTTCTTCTTTCAGGCCGATCGGTGCGAGTGCTGTCGTTCAAAGTACGAACATTCCAAGCGCCGTAGATGAAAGAATTCGTTTTGTTGGATTTAACTTGTCGGTGTTTTTTCGACATTCGATGAGGTGTCCCTGTGGGCACCCTCCCCCGGAGATCCGATCGGGAGGGTATTTTACCTCCGGATGATTTTGTCCCACTTGAATGCTCCATCATTTTTTAAAGCCTTAATCGACTGAAAACGAAGCTGCATTTGAAGTTTTAGCTGGAGCAGGTATGCAACTGACCAGCTCGGTTGCGGAAGGCGAGTGGTGTGGTCCTATGGCACAGAAGGAGACTGCGACGATGGGGTAACCAAACGATTCCAAAAGCAACCTTTGTGTGCGGTGGGTTATTTTTACCGCACTCTTCGTGAGAAAGTGGATGTGCTCACGGCAAAAGGTAAGGATTATTCTGCCCTTACTCGGTCGTTAGAGCCTCGTTAGTGAAAACAGGGTGCACCAAGTTCAAATTGAACTCATCGCGAAGGTGAGGTTAACAATTGAGTAGGAGAGGCTATAACTTGCGCTTCACTACCCCATTACACCCCTTTTTCAGAATACCCTATTTTGGGGTCGTAGAACACGAATCTGAAATTAGTTTTGCGTGCATATGAACCATTTGTCAAAAAAAAATTTTGAAAATTTTTCTTATAACGCACTTTTTCATGCACCTATTTATACACCAACAGCACTTATATATCGTCTTTTTCCTTAATAAGATCACACTATGGCCTTTATAGAACAATAAACCCTTCCTTATGGCAGAAAACTTATTTTCCTTTAATAAAAAAAAACAGATAGTTTGTAACACATCATAAGACAGCTACTGAAAACTGTACAACTGTCAACTCGATGAGCATGCATTTACAAATTTGTGTCTAAAGTACCGACACTGACCAATATTATGAGGCGATTGTTAAATTAATATTCCTTTTGAAACCGGTATGGGTCATTATATAGAACACCCCCCTCTTCTGTCGAAAAAACAGAAATATTAAACGACGCGGATTTCGAAACGTCGACCGGCCGCGAACGTGTCTTGATTTATGTTTATAAATAATACTTTAACGTCGTCTGCCTCAGATTTAATAATGTTACGTGCTTACAGTTTTCAGTAAACACTTTGTGGATTCAAATAACTTGCAACAAGAATTTTCACTAACCACTATTTTATTTATCACTAAAATTACACTAGTAAATACTTAACAATCACACAACTAATAATAACTTAATCTAATATAAATTCACAACTTTCAAAACACTATGTACTTTACTTTTCTTCTTAAACTTGTCAACTCTTGTCTAACCTAAAAACTCTCTGTTTGTTTACTTCACTGAACTGAACTATATTGCCTACTTCACTCAACTGAAATCTTCTTCTACAAACTGTCTCTGTAACCAGAACTGTACTGGATACTAAACTGAACTGTTCCTTATACTTCACTAAACTGTACTCTTCTTTATACTTTACTAAACTGTACTGTTCTTTATACTTTACTAAACTGCACTGCTCCCCCATCTGTTGGATTCACCTCCTTATATATCCACTTGGAATGTCCAGAATATTATTGTAGAACCTTCCAGAAAATACTGGAATTCTCTACAATTTACTTAAGCACTACTAAATGGTGGTTCGCCAGTTGGCCCACAGACGGCGCCACCCCTCCAGCCAGGGAGTAATTACAACTCTCCTCTCTGTTAGAGGGCAGCACATAACACTGCCCCCTCCTTAAGCCTGAACGTCCCGGTCAGGCATTTCAGATACCCCAGTATACTTTGCCAACCTGTCCAGGTGCACGATCTTCATCTTGGACTTCTTTCTACGTTGAATCCTATAAACAACGTCGTTGATCCTAGTGATGACAGAATACGGTCCTTCCCAAGGTGAGCGAGGCTTCGAGAATCCTTCTTCACTCCGCTGTGGGTTATACAGCCAAACCGAGTCCCCCACCTTGAATCCCGCCGAACTGGCGTTGCGGTCATATCTAGCCTTCATTCGGTCACCACTCCCTGTAGGTGACCTCTTGGCAGCCACATTCGCACAAACCTTGCAACTGCGACACCAAGCCTCTACATCCTGACAGCTATTTATCCAGTAAAATCGTTCCCGTACTCTAGCCAAGGTCTTATTTCTGCTAAAGTGCTCTCTGGATATTCCCTCGTGCACTTCCCGAAGTGCTTTTGGTACTCGGCACCTGGGTATCAGCAACCGCATGGTAACTTCTTTCCCATTCGGGCTCTCCCATGCTCTCCGTAGTAGTCCATCTATAACCCTAAGGGAATCCCATTGCGCCCATAAAGCCTTCAGTCCAACACTTTTATTGGAAACGTCTTTCCATTCCGGGCGGATTCCTTTTTCTTTCGCCTTCAACATTGGTCCAATTTCATCGTCGTTCAGTTGTTCCTTTCTTAGAACTTCCTTTGACCAGTCCTTCGGAACCTCTATCTTAACTGCCTTCACTTCTGCTATATCCTGCTGCTTCTTTACATTCTCGGCATTCACTTCCTTAGGGCTCCTCTGGCGACAGTACCTCTTGACATGCCCCAATTTGCCGCAATTATAACAGCGGATTACTTTTGTCGGACCTCCAGCACTTCGCTGCTGCTTCGGCTCCTGTTTCGGCGGTTGCGGTTCCTGTTTCAGCTCCGGTCGCGAACTTAATTCGTTTAGTAATTGTGCGACCATTTTCTGTATGTCTGTTAACATAACAATCAATCTCATCTTATCAGAGCGAACTTCCTCTTTCTTTGCAGTGTTTACTTCCCCAGGATTCCGCTCTCGACACTGCCGCATCATATGTCCTGGTTTGCTGCACTGATAACACCGAATCACCTTCCTTGGCTGTCCTTCGCTCTGTTCTCTTTCCTGCTTCCTTGGAGCATCTGGTTTGGTCATCAACTGGCTTATCATTTTGTGCATGTCAGCCATCAAAGATTCCATATTTGATTTTTCTAAATGGTTTCCTTCTTCTACTTTCATGGCTCGTACTCTCGGATGTAGAGTCTCTTCATAAGCGGCTTCAACTTCGAGGGCATGGATCAAGGCTTCGCTACCAGTCTTAGCTCGAGATAATCTAAGGACTCGCCTGATCTCCTCGTCTTTTATGCCATCAATGAAAGTATCAACTGTTAACTGTTCCTGGAATTCTTTGGGTGCATCCGGGTAAGCCAGGTATGTCAGTCGCTCAACAGCTGCTTCAAAATCTTGTAAACTTTCCCCAGCCTTTTGTGTGCGTGATTTGAGCTGAGTCCGGTATACTTGGGCAAGGTGTTGGTCACCATATCTTAGATCTGGTGCAGCCTCCAAAACTTTAAAATCCCGTTGCTGTGTTACTGGGATAGTCTGAAGCAACTCTGAGGCTTGACCTCTTAATGCTAGCACCAATGCCATAGCTTTGTCTTCGTTACTCCAATTGTTTGCGTATGCCGCTGCCTCAAATTATCTTTTATAGGTTGACCAAGAAGTTTGACCATCAAAGGAAGGCGGTTGTAATCGAGGACCTGATGATGATAATACCAGCTGGCCTCCTTGTTCTCTTAACAGTCGCTTAAGTCGCTCTACCTCTCCTTCAACTGCACGAAATTTTTCTTCCATATCAGTAACTTTCCCTTTAACTCCACTAACTTCCCCGTCGACACCAGTAACTTTTCCTTTGACTTCAGTTACTTCCTCTTCAACCTTATTTACTTTTCCTTTGACATCACCTACTTCTTCTTCGACTGCGGTCACTTTTCCTTCCACGCCAGTCACTTTTTGTTCAACTTTATCTACTTGTTCCTTGACCTCATTAGTGGCTGACAGGATAGCATCTTGCTGCACCTGTATAATTTTTCTCAATTCTTCTTGACGTCTCTCTTGTTCTTCTTTTTCTTCTTGGCGTCGTTTCTCTTGCTCTTCCTTTTCTTCTTGACGTCGTTTCTCTTGTTCTTCTTTTTCCGCTAGGATCATTTTTCTAAATGCGGCGAACATGGCTTGCATTTGTTTTTCAGCGGCCATGCTTCTTGTTTCCATTCAAAAACTAACAAACAACACTAACTAGTCTTATTTAAAGTCTATATCTGGTATACGTCAAATATGTCCACAAGATCCTCACACTAGCACAAATAAGTCTTGTCCAATATCGATATCACTTTCCAGTACGACTTACTTCACTATCTCCAGTGGTTTCCAAATAGAACACTATGGAACTTTGTCGAATTCTTCAGAAATTCTGTTGCAATCCCGCTTCCGACACCAATTGTTACGTGCTTACAGTTTTCAGTAAACACTTTGTGGATTCAAATAACTTGCAACAAGAATTTTCACTAACCACTATTTTATTTATCACTAAAATTACACTAGTAAATACTTAACAATCACACAACTAATAATAACTTAATCTAATATAAATTCACAACTTTCAAAACACTATGTACTTTACTTTTCTTCTTAAACTTGTCAACTCTTGTCTAACCTAAAAACTCTCTGTTTGTTTACTTCACTGAACTGAACTATATTGCCTACTTCACTCAACTGAAATCTTCTTCTACAAACTGTCTCTGTAACCAGAACTGTACTGGATACTAAACTGAACTGTTCCTTATACTTCACTAAACTGTACTCTTCTTTATACTTTACTAAACTGTACTGTTCTTTATACTTTACTAAACTGCATTGCTCCCCCATCTGTTGGATTCACCTCCTTATATATGCACTTGGAATGTCCAGAATATCATTGTAGAACCTTCCAGAAAATACTGGAATTCTCTACAATTTACTTAAGCACTACTAAATGGTGGTTCGCCACTTGGCCCACAGACGGCGCCACCCCTCCAGCCAGGGAGTAATTACAACTCTCCTCTCCGTTAGAGGGCAGCACATAACAATAAGGTGCTAAGTACTATTATATATCATTTGCCCTTCAAGAGACGTTCGCGCCCGTCGACGGTTCGCAATCCGCGCGCGCGGATTTCGGAGCGTCGACGGGCGCAAACGTGTCTTGAAGGGCAAGGGATATATATGTTTATAAATAATACTTAACCCCGTCTGTCCCAGATTTAATAAGGTGCTAAGTACTATTATATATTACTTGCCCTTCATGACAGGTTCGCGTCTGTCGACGCTTCGAAATCCCTTGCTAAGCGTAGACCGGTCGCAAAATGTGTTTGGAAAAATAATGTCGCATAACCAAACCCGTCGTGCCTTTAGACACCAAGCCTTAATATTGCACACAGACGCAAATAACGCATGCAAATATATGTAATCAAATGGCAGATGGACATTCATCTAATACAATTTCAGCAAATAAAATTCTGATTTTTATGCAAAAGAAAGTGAGTTTTCTGCCATAACTGAAGGGTTTATTGTTCTATAAAGGCCATAGTGTAACCTTAATAAGGAAAAAGGCGATATACAAGTGTTGTTGATGTATAAATAGGTGCATGAAAAAGTGCGTGTCATAAGAGCAATTTAAAAAAATTTGTTTTGGACTAACGGTTTGTATGCACGCAAAACTAATTTCAGATTCGTATTCTACGACCCCAAAATAGGGTATCCTGAAAAAACCACGCAAAAATTCGAGGTTTCCGTTCTCCTTTAGAATTATCAAAAACATTTTCCATACTTCCAATATTATTGCACTGAACATTTACAATTTTGCTTATTTGTCGTTCCAACCCGAGGTTACGCTTATGAGATAATTTCACCTACCTGTGAAAAGATCGATTAACTCCAATTTTAAAGAGACATCTACATACAACACTATTTTCCCATTGTTTATTCACAATAACAAATTCTGTCTTCAAAGACACTACAAAATCACTGTAATTACAACATTTAACTTCGGTTTATCACAAACACTTTAATGGCTGCCAATGCTGCAACTGAATTGTAAAAACGTGTTGAGAGGGACTGTGTGCGCATATACCCACGTGCCTTTAGCAAATAGAATGCTGAGTATAGCAGTATTTATTTTTAAAGCAATGTAAACAAATAAATTATACACAACAAACCAAGAGGATACTTTGTCTATCCTATTCTGAAGTCATTGCTATTGCCGGACTAAGTTCCTACCACCAGGTGTCACAATAAATGTATGAAGTGACGTGTGAAGGACATGAATATCTAGTGAATTTTTCATCATATAAGAAAATATTTTAAGATAAGTTTAAGGTATATGTAATATTTGCGATGGTCTTAAAATGAACATTGAGAACAAAACTAATGCACATAAACTGTTATTACTAAGAGAAAAACATAGCAAACATGGAGGAAGCACAAGCACTGTGAAGAAAAGACTTTAAGATTGCTAAAAAGAACAAAGAATACGAGTGTCTTACGTTTGATTTAGAGAAATCCTACCTCTACCTCATATTCCCACGGATATTGTCATCTACAAATGCCAGCTTTGGGTATACAATGCTGATGTACACAGCGGAAAGGAGGATCATGGTTACTGTTATGTTCTGGTTGAGGGTGTCGCAGGAAGAGGTAGGATTTTGTTTGCTCAAACACATTAAGACTCATCTATCGCCTAATGTCCATCATCTAATATTGTGGAGCAACTCTTGTAGAGGACAGAACTGAAATATTAAACTGACGCTAATGTTTAAATCTGTTCCCCATAGTACTCCGTAACTGGAAGATATTACTTTTAAGTTCCTATGTTCGGGTCATAGTTTTCTCCCGAATGATTTGGATCTTAGTGACATTGAGTTGGTGTTAAAGAATCAAAAAAGGCTCTATATTCCATGTGAATATTTTAATATTATGAGGCACTGTAGGAAGAAAAAGCCACTTATTGTGATGGAAATGACATCTCAAGACTTCTTTAGTGTAGCAAACATTGAAAAAATACGACAAACAGAAAAACAACAGATAAGAATGAAGAATTTAACTGGTTACACATAAAATCAATGCATACAGAAAGCAAAGAACCATATCATCGAGACTACTTATATATCAGAATTGAAAGTGTTCTAGATATTCTATATGTTGTTACTATATAATTAATACCAAACATTTTATGTATATTAATTTTGTACTTATATTACTGTTTTACATGCCCTTTATGGATCTTGTTTTTTTTTTGGTTATCTCAATAAATAAAATAAATAAAATATTCCAACTTACATCCCAATTGGCTACAGCTTGTATTTTTCCTTGAGGTTTTTTCATCATCTCTGGATTAACAGGTCTAACCATTAAAGCAATACTTATCAGTGGAACTACAATACAAACAAACCACAACACTTGTCCGGTGGTTAATAGTCCAGGTAGCATGAATAAAGTTGCTAGTACTTGCATAAGACTCAAACAAACACAACAGGAAAGCCAAAATTGTACTGAAAAATAAAATTATTGTTGCATATGAAACAAATTATTTTATTTTTGAAATGAAATAATTATGCTTATAAACAAATACATTATTTATCCCGGGCTATACTCTCTTTCTGTCAAAGGCTAGAGTTTTCCCTCTGAGATCATTAATTTTTGTTATTGTCTTTTAATACATATATTTCTTTTTATAATGAACATTTTATTGTTACCAGTAACAATATGTTGTTGCTAAGCACATGTATGGAAATAACTTGAAGCTTTGTTGAATTTGATATACAAAATATTTATTTGATCTAAAAACACGTTTAAACCCAAAATTATAATAAAAGCAATATTATTATTTATATCTACCTAACCGATTCTATCCTCAAGGATCTATCTTGGGGCCAATCTTATTCTTTATTTATATAAATGACCTTCCCAATTCGGTGGGAAGAATACAGACTATTTTATTTGCTGATGATACTAACCTAGTAGATGTAAACAATAACCTAGAGGATTTACTAAATGATGTCAATGACATACAGTCAAACATACAAGACTGGTTTCTGGCAAATCGCCTAAATTTAAATACATCAAAAACGGAGCTAATGATATTTAGTCTACGAAACATGGAGGAAACAAGTAACCCAACATCTGTAAAATTTCTTGGTCTATACTTGGACCCAAAACTGTCATGGGATGAACACACATCACGTTTGTAAAAAAATCTCTAAAAATATATACCTACTCAGAAATCTTAAAGGTAGGATCTCTCATAATGCACTGGTAGCTGCATACCATGGGATAATTCATTCTGTCATATCATATGGAATACTTGTATGGGGTCATGCTACTTCATCTAGTAGTGTGTTTTCCGTGCAAAGAAAAGTTATCCCAGGTAGAACATAATATTGGCTGGACCGCGGTTCAATATTGGATCAATATAGATACATTGAAATTGTAACAAAAATATTGAACTAATATTAATATACACTGGTATTAAAATATCGGTGTGCCTATGTTGGTAGTATATTGTCTTAACACATTCCAATCCAGATATACGCAGACAATATTGATAAATATCTATTAATATTAATTTTACAACATTGAAAAGTCCATATTCGCGTTATATTGTTATTACATTTTTTGATAATATTGTACAAAAAATATCGATTGATAAAGATAAATATTAATAATAAAATATTGGAAAACTCATATTTAACTCATATTTGTCAACTATGTGTAAAATTATGTTGTTTAGGGAATATTTTCTAATACCAATAAATATTGATTTTCCAATATTGGAAAGTGTATATGTTATTATGTTGTTATTGAACTTTTTAGTAATATTGCACAACAAACATCGATTGATAACGACAAATATTAATTTTATTATATCGGGATATTCATATTGAGATTATATTGTTAAACTCTCTTTTAAATAATATTATTTAACCGATTTATATCTATATTGGATAGTCATGCTGCACCTAGGCTGATTGCAATAAGTTACAGTAGATGGCTCTCCTTGCAATATGCTTGTACAAGCGTACAATTTCTGACTTAGGGTCTCCAGGCAATGTGATTCAATAATGACAAGCAGAAATTCATTGTGGTGGTGCTCACCTAATCTGTACTAACAAAGGCCCAAGATTTAGTAATTTTACAGATGATGTAGTTAGTACCCCTACCATACACACGTTAAATATCTCAGCTGGAGGAGGTTTTACTACTATCACTTCTAGATCTTGTTAGTGAGGTTCTTAAAATAATAATTATTATTCAAAAATTGTACTTTATGAAAATTTCACATCTCTACTTTTTAACCAATAAAATATCTTAATTTTGACTAGTTACCATGGCAATTAAAAAAATTTCCGGAAATTTTTTCGAGGCGCCATATTCAAGTGAAAATTTTTTGACAGTTGAAAAGGTAAACATATGATCTACAACCATTAAATAATGTAGATGTACCTGTGAATAATGCAAAATTTCTGAATTAACATTATTATTTATTATTCGCTATAAAGTTTCATTAAAAAGAAAACACAAATTTGTTAAATTATTATGCATTAACAATTTATAATTCAAAAAACGTAGGATGTACAAACATAGTAAGATTTAAATGTTGCTTGAATTCTAACCCCTCCTCTCTTCTTAATGGTGAATAGGAAGGTGGCGAATTAATTAGATGTCTGTGTTTTAAGACATATGTAATATTTTGAAACAATTTTGTTCAAATCTCGTTTACGCAAAAGGCCATATTTACTTGACATCTGCAGCAGATTTTCTTGGATTTTCGTAAACAAACCATTCGACTCTAACGCTTCCTGGTCGCAATCATCCATTAAATTCGTTAAATATATTAATCTTGGATGACATATTTGCGCTTGACTCAACTCTTTGCAGTATTTATATAAATTGTACTTTTCAAAGCATTCCATTTTCCTCAAATTGTTTAACGCAAATACTTACAAGAAATGTTTTACATAAAAACATCTTTGTTTGCTAGTTTACTATACAGTAACTTAATGCAATTTACCAATTTATTTCGTGTTGAACTAATATCTTCATTGGCAAATCTCTAATGATATCGACTAATAAGCAAAATAATAACGAAATAGATTTAATTATTATAGGTTTTATTAATATTAAAAACACAATTATTATAATTGTTTGTGGGCTGGCTTGAATTGGTAGGTTGAATCTGGGTACTTTCAGTTTTATTTTGCATTGTGCTCTGATCAGGATTAAACTTGCTAGTACTTGGTGAAATTCTCCTCATGGATTCAATCATCTGATGATGATGTTCAACGTCCAATTGTAAGTAAGATTTGATTGACTGGCTATTACTGTGTCCAGCAATTTTAATGAGCTGTTGTTCACCAACTCCTTCCTTGGCCAATTTCGAAACAGCTGTTGCTGTTGCTCTTGCAGAATGATTAGTTATTTTTACTTTTTTAGTGTCAATTCCTATATCAGAGGCTGCTGATTTAAACCATGAAGATACAATGTTCTTACCAACTGGGTTATTCTTGTACCATCCTTTCGAATTGGGTTGACTCCAGTATGGGTTTGGTGTTAAGAATAATCTGTCGGTCTGAATAAGATTTCCCCTTTTTTCCATCAACTTCTTAAGCAAACGAACCGGACACATTTGTGGATTGTCGAAATTTGTAATCAACCATTTACTATCCGACAGTTTTTTAGAATCACCTTGTGTGGTTTTGGAGAATATTGGATTATATTCTATCCGACCTTTTGGGTCAGTTTCTTCTTTGAAGTATTGGATACACGCAGAATATCCTTCCCCTCCTCTACATGCTAGCTCATGTGAAACTATGTGAAAAAATTTACGCTGCAATCCATCTGGAGTATTTTCATCCCACATTTCAATAATTTTTTTGTATTCGTCACCGGTTAAGGCTGAAGCACTCACTTTTCTTTTTAATGGGTCTCTCTGTAATTTTTTGCGCTTAGCATCGTGTGCAGCTCTGGCGGTCGCAAATTCCACATCAGAAAACGGATTAAATTTTATTTTATATTTTTCGTAATAAATTTCTTGTAACTGCTTAGCAGTAGAGTTCCACATCACTTTGACCACACTTTCCTTATAATCTTCAAAATTTTTCTTTTTCATATTAAATGCGTAGTCCTTCAATATAGTAGCCACCTGTACTACACTCATACACTCATGAATATTATACAACTTTTTGTCACAAAATTCAACAAACTGTTTCCATACACTTGATTTTAATTTTCGGGTGTTATCTGGTGTTATATTTTGAATTTCTTGTCTAATTACTTGTTGATTTTCTTTACCAAATCGCGACATTTCGCTATACACTTATTAAACTCAACGTACAGACCTTTTAAACTAGTAATTATTAAGCTTTGTGACAGAACCGGTTAAACAAAAATGACAAATCAACATATGTCAAAAACAACAATACCTGGCCAACTTGACAAGCAGAGAAATTAATTTAAAATGTCAGGTTGGATTAATAATTTTTTTCCAAATTATGGTGTTAAGTGGTGTGAAATTTTCTTACCGAATACCACGCAAGCTTAAATTATTCCTGGAAATTTTCTTTCAGGCACGAATATTTTAAGGAAATTAAATTTCCGGAAATAATTTAAGTTCTTGTGATATTATAAGTGAAAATTACAAGAAATAGTTTTACCATCTTTGGGCATTAGGCTAAATTTTCATTAAATATTGGGCCAATATATGATTTCAAATAATAATTTATATTGAAATAAAATATTGTATGATATGATTTTTAAATATTTGTTGAATATAGCTTAACCAATATTGAGTCTATATACAAAAATGTTCACATTTTTTATTGGTTCAATAATAATAATAATAATAATAAATTTTATTGATCCTTTGTATACGACAAACATTGTAAATAGGATACGTCAAAATGAGATACAGAAAATGCACAAACTATATAACAAAAAAGAAGAAACGTAGAACTATACATGTATATATTTAAAATCGGAAAAATACCACACTATCAGGAGACTTTGTTTTTTAAAAATACTATAAATTCAGTAATTGAATAAAATGGTTCAGTGATGAGCAGTTTTTTTAAACGTCTTTTAAAAATTATTAAAGTAACACTGCTGCGAACATCTTCAGGTAGTGCATTAAACAGATGAGTTCCTGCATACAGAGGTGATTTTTTGTAAAATTCGTGATCGTGCTTTAATGACGTAATGTTATCTTTGCCTCGTGTGTTGTATGAGTGAATATCACTGTTGATAATAAAATTGTTTTTTTTTCGTGTATATAAAAGTTAACAGTTTCCAGAGATATATAGAAGTAATAGTGAATATTTTGTTAGCTTTAAAACAGTCACGACAGGACGACCGCTTGGGTATATTAAATATCAAACGTAAAATTCGTTTTTGTAGAACAAAAACTCTACTAACATCTAATGACTGTCCCCATAGGACAATGTTGTAAGCCAGCGCCGAATAGACAGATGCGTAATAAAAGTTTAACAACACTGATTTATCCATTGAGTTTTTTAGTTGGATTAATAAAAAGAAGCTTTTATTTAGTTTGTTGCATACGGTCTCAATATGCAGGTCCCAGGTGAAATGTTTGTCGATTAGCACGCCTAGAAGTTTAGCCGATGTACTTGAGGACAATTCGCATTCATTAAAATTGAAACTAAAATTATGGTCAATTTGATATTTATTATGAATTGGCAAGCATATTGTTTTATTATGATTTATCATAAGTTTATTTTTTGTACACCACAGAGAAAATTCTTTAAGAACAGTATTGACTTTAATATGAATATTTTCTGGTTTTGGATCTGATATGACGATAGTCGTATCATCCGCGTACATAAAAACACGCCCTTGTGAGAAATTTGTGGGAAGATCATTGACAAACAGTAAAAAACTTAGCGGTCCGAGGACACTGCCTTGTGGGGTGCCTATATTCATATTAAATTCATCTGATCTTACATTATCAACCTTGACATAAAATTTCCTTTGAAATAAAAAGGATGTAAACCAGCTATTTAATTGTCCCCTAATACCCAACGCATGTAACTTCACGGAAACAAAATCTTTGTCAACCGTGTCAAAGGCACGAGTAAGGTCAAAGAGTAATGCGATTACTATTTCATTCTTATCCATTTTATCGTAAACATGTTGAACAAAATCTATGCAGTTTCTGTCGAACAGCCTCTACGAAATCCGTGCTGGCATGATGATAAGATATTATTGCTATTTAAAAATTCTAGTGTTTTGTTATAGATTACCTTTTCGAAAATTTTTGAAAAAACGCTTAATAGAGCAATAGGTCTATAATTTTCAATGTCTTGGTTATTACCTTTTTTGTAAATTGGTACTATGGTTACGTATTTAAGGAGATCTGGAAATTTTCCACAGGCAATCGATAAGTTTATCAAAACTGACAGAATTTTTTTTTCAATGTTGCGTTTTTTACATTGAGCCAACGTTTTTGTAACATTAAGCCAATATTGGTTCAATATTAGTGTTCTACCTGGGATATGAATTATATCTGGACTCAAGTTTAGAGACGATTGCAAAGAACAATTTAAAAAGTTAAATATACTAACTGTGCCCTGTACTTACATACTACAATGTCTTTTGTACATAAAAAACAACTTAAACAAATACACAATTCGAAATGAAATACATTCATATAATGTTAGGAAAAAAAATGATATTCACCAACATTTTTTACGCCTAAAAAAAACTAGGGATGGCACTGGATATCATGGGATCCGACTATATAATGCACTGCCTCCGGCGGTAAAACTTTTAAATGAAACAAAGTTTAAATACAGATTAAAAATGTATCTTAGTACAAATGCCTTTTACAGACTTGAGGAATTTTTATCGAGTGATTTATCTCAAATTTAAGAGCAATATGTTATTAAGTGGTTTTTTTTAATTGTCTCTAGTTCATATATTTAATTCATTGTGTAGTTGTTAATTAGTATTGTAATGTGTTTTATATTTTTGAAATTAGATATATTGTTTGTTCACATTTTGTTTTTTATATAATTTCCCCTATATTTTAGTTGTAATTTTAAGCATTCTATGTATTTAAACACTGACTTATATGTTTCATGTTTCGTATGTGTTTTTGTATTCTACTATTATGACTTGTGTAAACACTATGTGTACCTGATATTAATAAATTATTCTATTCTATTCTATCTTATACTAATATATATGAAGGCAAAAATATTTTTAATCAAAAATAACATTTAACATTTCTGTCAACTTGGCAATTGAAGTGAAGACTAAAACAATTAATTATATAAATGAGAAATAGTTTGATTTTTCAGAATTCAACGTATATTTTATGTATTAAGTTTGTTCAAAAACACTCACAATGATGCTGGGTCACTCGTTAAGAAAGTTCGTACTTCCTTAGACACACGAAACTGTCTGTGGCTCAAACACCAATCCTTCTCATCTCAAATAAGGATCTTCTAATTAGACTTTTAGCTAATATCCCACACCTGCTTTATATATATATATATATATATATATATATATATAAAGAAGAAGGGTAGTCTTGACTGACTAGTTAAGAAAACCAAAATTAAACACACGTAGTGTATCTTGAGGTTGCAGTCAGAGGTGAAAAGTTTACGGCCACAAAACAGAAAAAGAAAAACTCTTTTGTTACTTTGTCAAGCTTTCGGAAATTATTTATTCCCTTTATCAAGACATCTATAAATAAAATTATTATTTAATAAGAGTCATATAATATAGTTCGCTAAAATACTTACTAACTTGAGGTTAAAAGTTAAGGTCACATGTATTATAAAATAGTCGCATTTTTTTTTTTTTTTTAACTTAATGTAGACAAATTCATACACAAATTCCTTTACAGGTACACAATTTAAGGTAAACAATTACTGATTATTTAAAATTAAGGATTAAAACCATGATTAAAATAGATATAACAAAATGAACATGAATAACTATCACATGTGAGTGTAGAACTAAATTTCTTTATCAAACTGTATACAAAAAATTTTTAAAATGACAGAAAGGTATTACAATTGGCTGGCTTGTATTAGGAATTAAGTTAGGAACATTAATTCCAACGTGACTGTTACCAACTGTGATCCAGCGAGAGGTTTGAATTTTGAAAAATGCGAAAATTCTCTTTTTCTAATTTGAGGATGTATGTATAAATCTTACTTAAATTATCGATATCAGATTTTTTATTTAAGCTATTTGTCTCATTATTAATATGGTTCATTTCAAGGAATGATCTTTTTTTAAAGTTACTCTCTACAGCCAAAACCTTAGCACTTTCATAATTCATTTTATGACTGGTGTTGATGACATGTTCTGCTAATGCACACGATTTCACGTTTCTGTTACAATCACTTTTATGTGAAGTTATACGACCATTAAGTGTCCGAGAGGTTTGACCAATATAAGATTTATTACAGTTGTTACATTCTATTCTGTATACCACATTTGATTTTTCTTTATTTTTTAATGGGGTTTTCACCCGACTGAAAAGTTTACCAACAGTTAATATGTTTTTTAATGCAATTTTTATGTCCATGTGTTTCACTAAGTTTATCAGCTTAGGAGTAAGATCTTCAATGAATGGTAATGACATATATTTAAGTGGACTCGTATTGGTTATGTTATGGTTTCGCTCAGTTATATTATTATTTACCAAATTAGGTATGGTATTATCGATATTATTATTTATGTTAGGTGCGTTATTATTATTTAAATTTAGAGAATTATTATTACTATTATTTGCATTATGTAAATTATTATTATTATTTGACAAGGTTCTAGTAGTGAAAAGAATTTTGTTTAATAGATGTACTGGGCAGGAATTTTCCACTAGGATACCACGTAGTTCTCTCAGTGACTCGTCCCTGTATTGAATATGTGAGAGTTTGATTACTCGATTTTTAAGGGCTCGGATAAGATTTATTTTCATACGTGCTGGATGGTATGATTTATAGTTTATATACCTACCACTACTCATTGGTTTTCTGTACCATTTGGTACAAAGGATGTTTTGTTGTGTCCTGATTACTTTCATGTCGAGGAAAGGTATAGTGTTATTACTTTCAAATTCAACTGTGAACTGTAAGTTCGAGTTGTAGCTGTTGAATATATTTAACACTTCCTCAGTACTGTTTTCAGGTACCGAAAGTAGGAGGTCATCGACGTACCTTTTCACAAAAGGTAAATTAAAAGGGATCCTAGTCAGACAATTCCTAACAAGGTCATCCAACACAAAATTTACTAATATGGGAGAAATAGTAGACCCCATGGGGGTACCAAAAATTTGTTTATAATAATTTTGATTAAATTCAAGATAGTTAGAATTGAAAATAAATTTTAAAATTTCTATGAAAATATCTAGACCTAAGTTGCAATGTTGTGAGATTATATTCCAATTATTTGTTAACGATGAAATAACTAATTCCAGAGGCAAATTAGTGAACAGGGAAACCACATCAAAACTTACGATTATATAATTAGGAGGTAGCTGATAGTTATTGATAAATTCACTGAATGTGAAAGAGTCTTTGACATAAAAATCATTAGTTTTATTGTAGGCATTAGTAAGAATATCTGTTAAAAATTTTGAAAGGTTACCATTCGGGCAGTTAATAGACGAAACAATAGGTCTCATCGATAATGTAGGTTTATGAATTTTAGGTAAAGTATAGAATCTGGGTGCTGTTGAGTTATAAAAGGTCAACGAATTGATGAAACTACAGCCAAATCGTTGACCTTTTATAACTCAACAGCACCCAGATTCTATACTTTACCTAAAATTCATAAACCTACATTATCGATGAGACCTATTGTTTCGTCTATTAACTGCCCGAATGGTAACCTTTCAAAATTTTTAACAGATATTCTTACTAATGCCTACAATAAAACTAATGATTTTTATGTCAAAGACTCTTTCACATTCAGTGAATTTATCAATAACTATCAGCTACCTCCTAATTATATAATCGTAAGTTTTGATGTGGTTTCCCTGTTCACTAATTTGCCTCTGGAATTAGTTATTTCATCGTTAACAAATAATTGAAATATAATCTCACAACATTGCAACTTAGGTCTAGATATTTTCATAGAAATTTTAAAATTTATTTTCGATTCTAACTATCTTGAATTTAATCAAAATTATTATAAACAAATTTTTGGTACCCCCATGGGGTCTACTATTTCTCCCATATTAGTAAATTTTGTGTTGGATGACCTTGTTAGGAATTGTCTGACTAGGATCCCTTTTAATTTACCTTTTGTGAAAAGGTACGTCGATGTCCTCCTACTTTCGGTACCTGAAAACAGTACTGAGGAAGTGTTAAATATATTCAACAGCTACAACTCGAACTTACAGTTCACAGTTGAATTTGAAAGTAATAACACTATACCTTTCCTCGACATGAAAGTAATCAGGACACAACAAAACATCCTTTGTACCAAATGGTACAGAAAACCAATGAGTAGTGGTAGGTATATAAACTATAAATCATACCATCCAGCACGTATGAAAATAAATCTTATCCGAGCCCTTAAAAATCGAGTAATCAAACTCTCACATATTCAATACAGGGACGAGTCACTGAGAGAACTACGTGGCATCCTAGTGGAAAATTCCTACCCAGTACATCTATTAAACAAAATTCTTTTCACTACTAGAACCTTGTCAAATAATAATAATAATTTACATAATGCAAATAATAGTAATAATAATTCTCTAAATTTAAATAATAATAACGCACCTAACATAAATAATAATATCGATAATACCATACCTAATTTGGTAAATAATAATATAACTGAGCGAAACCATAACATAACCAATACGAGTCCACTTAAATATATGTCATTACCATTCATTGAAGATCTTACTCCTAAGCTGATAAACTTAGTGAAACACATGGACATAAAAATTGCATTAAAAAACATATTAACTGTTGGTAAACTTTTCAGTCGGGTGAAAACCCCATTAAAAAATAAAGAAAAATCAAATGTGGTATACAGAATAGAATGTAACAACTGTAATAAATCTTATATTGGTCAAACCTCTCGGACACTTAATGGTCGTATAACTTCACATAAAAGTGATTGTAACAGAAACGTGAAATCGTGTGCATTAGCAGAACATGTCATCAACACCAGTCATAAAATGAATTATGAAAGTGCTAAGGTTTTGGCTGTAGAGAGTAACTTTAAAAAAAGATCATTCCTTGAAATGATCCATATTAATAATGAGACAAATAGCTTAAATAAAAAATCTGATATCGATAATTTAAGTAAGATTTATACATACATCCTCAAATTAGAAAAAGAGAATTTTCGCATTTTTCAAAATTCAAACCTCCCGCTGGATCACAGTTGGTAACAGTCACGTTGGAATTAATGTTCCTAACTTAATTCCTAGTACAAGCCAGCCAATTGTAATACCTTTCTGTCATTTTAAAAATTTTTTGTATACAGTTTGATAAAGAAATTTAGTTCTACACTCACATGTGATAGTTATTCATGTTCATTTTGTTATATCTATTTTAATCATGGTTTTAATCCTTAATTTTAAATAATCAGTAATTGTTTACCTTAAATTGTGTACCTGTAAAGGAATTTGTGTATGAATTTGTCTACATTAAGTTAAAAAAAAAAAAAAATGCGACTATTTTATAATACATGTGACCTTAACTTTTAACCTCAAGTTAGTAAGTATTTTAGCGAAATATATTATATGACTCTTATTAAATAATAATTTTATTTATAGATGTCTTGATAAAGGGAATAAATAATTTCCGAAAGCTTGACAAAGTAACAAAAGAGTTTTTCTTTTTCTGTTTTGTGGCCGTAAACTTTTCACCTCTGACTGCAACCTCAAGATACACTACGTGTGTTTAATTTTGGTTTTATATATATATATATATATATATATATACATATATGGTTATTATACATGATTTGCAGGAAACAACTACTCAGCGGGCAAATACCCCGACCTGCATTGAATTATACCTTACAAATCATGAAAGATTGGTAGCCAATGTCATTTGTCAATTCCCCGACCAGACATAGACCGGTTTTGAACTTATTAGTTCTCATCAGTATGCCATAGGTCATGGAACAGACAAATGACAGTGGCCAACCTGTTAGTTTTATACAAACTTAAGTAAATGGTGTACCGGTGAGAGGTATATATATATATATATTGTTATTATACATGATTTGCAGGAAACAACTACTCAGCGGGCAAATACCCCGACCTGCATTGAATTATACTTTACAAATCATGAAAAATTATATATATATATATATATATATAACGCCTGGCGCGTTAAGTGTAATAATCGCCTATTACCAACAAAACGCTAATGCTTCGATTACAACTAACACCAGCCGAAAGACTGATATATATATATATATATATATATGAAGTGTTATTGTACTTCCGGGTGCTTTCCCGCGTCGATGGTCGACTCCTCCAGGAGTCACGGTTGTCTGAACGACGTTTCGGCAGAATCTCATTTGCCATCTTCAGGTTCTCACTAAAAGCTGCCTACTGAAGTTCCTCGTTGCTCGAACTGAAGTTCAGTTGAGATCCTTAAAATTGAAAACGTGGCGGATCTCATCTTTGTTAGTAAATCTTTAGCAGAATTATAGGTGCCTATATACAAAAATCATTCTTTGGGCAATCTGCAATACATACATCGCACCATTGCCCGGGAAGTTTGAAATAAGTTATATGTTATTTCAAATCAACATAATAATTTGACTTTTTGCGTGGTGTACAGTCGTGCGCGTGATTGCACGATAAAAAGGGTTTTAATTATTTTATTGTTGTATGGATATTCAAAATTTGGTATCTCTGCGAATTTTAACAAAATAAAATTGCTTTTTCAAGTTTTCTGCTCAAAAGTGCTGAGAGCTTTGCATAGCATTGCAAGTGGATTTTACCTCTTATAAAAAAATATAAGTATATTGTTTATTCCAATATTTGTTCGTACATGACAATATCTTATTATCTTTATTATTTTTGTGAAAATTGAAACTACTAATTCTATATTGAGTAACATAACAAATAATGGCCAAATATCATCGAATATGTCTTGGCGTTAATACTGGATTAAGGATTATAAAACTTTGGTTCGCTGAAATATAAGATTTTTTTGTTAACATTAAAAGAGGGAAGGAAGTCTACATAATACTTTCCACAGTTGGGTAATTTTGCTCATAGAATTAAATCTGATTATTTTATATGTAAAAATTGTCAGGATAGGCAAAAGAAGAGTAACATATAAAAAATTTATTTATAAAAATATATTTTTTTGCCCAACAAAATAAAATAGATATGCCTGAAAATGTTTTAAAATATTTATTTCATTCTAAGTATAATAATAAAGTATTGTTATGTGCTGCCCTCTAACAGAGAGGAGAGTTGTAATTGCTCCCTGGCCAGTACGGTGGCGCCATCTGTGGGCCAACTGGCGAACCGCCATTTAGTGGTGCCTAAGAAAACTATAGAGGATTCCAGTATATCCTGGAAGGTTCTGCAATGAGATTCTAGACATTCCAAGTGTATATATAAACAGGTGAGTCCAGCAGATGGGGGACAGTTCAGTTGGGTATACAGTACAGTTCTTATATACAGAGAGAGTTTTTGGTTAGATAAGAGTAGACAAGTGATCAGAAAAGTAAAGTTCAGTTGTGATTTAAAAGTAGTGAATTTATATTAGATTAAATTTATTATTAGTTGTGTGATTTTTAAGGATGAACTATTGTAATTTAAGTGACTAATAAAATAGTGGTTTGTGAAGATTCTTGTTGCAAGTTATTTGAACTTATAGAGTGTTTACTGAAGATTGTAAACACGTAACAGTATATAAGGATATTAAGGAAAGACTTGTTTTGAGAATTTTATTTTAGTTGTTATAATACATTTTATTCTATATTTATTCTACTTAATACGATCCAGTATTGTATTATCTTTATATTTTTAACTATAGTGTAATAAGTAATGCTATATGTGTAATAAAACACATTACTATTTTAAATATCCACTTAATATTAAGGAAAGATTTTTGTTTTCTTGAAAGTTTTATTTTAGACGAAAAAGGATAGGAAGTATATATGTATTATATATTGTTTTAAATTTTATGTTCTCCCATGTAAATTTTGCATAGAAAATTCACATACGAGAACAACAGCTTGAGGGTTGTTATTAGAGAAAATTATAAGGATTTATCAGTGCACGTGGTAAATTCAGTGAGATAATTTTTTTAAATTCTAATATGTCAAATCGTGAATATGACATTTTAAATAAATTATAAAACTGTCAATAATTTTTTGTCGCATAGCAACATAAGTGATAATCTCCCTTGGCATGTTTTCAGTGTAATCCTTTAATAATTGGATGAATTTTGGCATGTGACTAGAAATGGACGTATTTTATTGGATTTCTATTTCGTCAAAAAATTATCACCATTACTCTCCTGGCAAAAACCTGCTTAGTGACAGATATAACTGACTAATGGAATTTTCAATCATTTGTGGACGTACAGCATGTATTAATCACGTCTATCGCAAAATAGATTTTTGCTAGAAAGTTAATGGTCAGCAGTTAGAACAGTTACTTTATTTATTAAATAATTATTTTAATGTTCATGACTTAAACCCAGATTGGTTATATTTGATATTAATTTTCATAAAAAGTTTGTTATTTAATCCTATTATTATTGTGATATGTCGTTACCCGTAGAAAATGTCAAATGACATAATAAAAACTATAGCATAATATTAAAAAATATATATGCCAATGAATGTCATAACTTTGAATAATATGACACAAACACATTTTGACTTGTCAAAAGGTAAATTTGATATTTTATGAAACACGTCTTCTGATATTTTCAGAAACAAACACTTCAAATTATATAATGTTGTGCGTACCTTTATCGCAACTTGTATAATAAAATTTACAAGCAGTAGCGACTGGTGAAATTTAGATAGACCATATCCCAGTCTTGAAACGTAGGATCCATGTCATACTTTATACCATGACTGTCAAAATCAAATAAAGCAGTTTTGCAAAACATATTTTCAAAAAGGAGTAGCCTCTCCAAGTCATCTGCGAAGATACTTATAAAATATTTTGTTCAGAATAAGGAGGAAAATTTATCGATAAGTTACACCATTTTGAAAATTTATTTTATTAGTTTTTAATTCATAAATTTTAAAAATGGTGTAGCTTAAATAAATCAGAACGATTTTAATGAAATTTGATATTTTCCGATAAATTTTTCTCATTAGGTATTCTAAAACGAACATATGGTTCAAGTTAAAGCAGGTGACTGGAGCAACCGTGTCCGTCAACAAGAAATGCGCCAAATCCGTTAGACAATATTATGTAAACAACTTTTGTTGAAAATCGAGGTTATTTTAAGCTCTTATGAACACAACCAGTGCTCACAAATGATTCATTAATCGAATGCAACCAGCTTTTATTAATTTTTATAAAGATGAAGGGCATTGTTCTTTTCCTAAATATTTGATATACAGTGCGGTGCATATTTAACGCAAAAATTCTCTTTTATGTTGATAATTTTAACGAAAAATTCTGAAAATACGTCATTTCTGTATTTGAAATGACACGATCCCGTATAAAAATCTCACTCTCTCCCATTTCAACCCTCTTTGAATGACAACTGCCCCTTCAAATGTTGACATTTTCAAATGTTCGAATTTAATTTCCACGGTAACTAATTGACCAAATTTGAACTACGTGCACGTTGATGTGTCCCGATTTCAGTTTTTTGCGGATACGTCAATGACGTCACTACATTTGCTGGCACGGTTGACGGTTTGTTGGGGTTAGGTTAAAGGTCCTGTTTCGCTCGAAAATTAGCTGCGAAACCTGAGCGGGTTTCTTGATTCAAAGTGTTTATTCGAAGTCTTATAATTGTTTATTAATTGTGATTTGTGTAAGTGTGTAAATCATATAACCAAATATAATAGAATAGCCACAGTAGTGAACATGAACACTCAAGGTATGTACTGTATTATTTATGTACCTACCTACATTTATTTACAATCTTATTATCATTTACTCACTTATTGTGATTTTGTAGGTGCTACTGTAGATGGGTATTTTTATGTCGGACAGAAGTTTTCCTCCTACGCGGAATTATCTAAATATATAAACGAATTTGAAATTCGCAATAAACAGAAATTTACAAAGAAAAGGAGCCGTAAAATAACAGCCGCAGCAAGATCAGAAACAAGGTCTCTAAAAAGACCAATGAAAGCTGCCTTAGAGTATTGTGAACTGGAATATGCACGCATACACGGCCAAGAACGATCCTCCAGAGGGAAAGGATTAAGATAAACAAGGTTGGTACTTGATTAATTATGCTTATGGTATATGTACAGTGTTTCTAAAATTACAGTACTTTAAGAATGGGATGCAAGGCAACTTTCAAATTACGTGTGTGTTCCAGTGGTCAGTATTTAGAAGTACAAAGTAGCAATTTGCAACATACAGGACATGAATTATCTGAGGTAAGAGGTATGCATGATCTGTGTTCAAATATATGGTTTAATGTTACATAATATTCCAGACTGTTTTTGACCAGCTTCATTGTAGCCGGTCATTAAATGATACTGAAACCGAAAGTGTCGCTACATATTTGGCTTTAGGGGCAAACAAAAAAAAATACAAAATAAAATTTTAGCAGACACTGGCAAAAAGACAACATTAAAAGATCTACATAACATTTTCTCTAAACACAAAATTAGTCAGAATAATTTAGTAGAAGCAGTTGATTTACTGAAGGATAAATATGGTAAGTACTTATATTGATAATACATAATTATGTACCTATATCTAATTTCACGTTATTTGAAAGGTTGTAATGTTAATGTACTTGCCAATGAAAAACAACAGTTTAAGGCTTTAGCATTTAGCACCGAAAATATGAGAAATACAATGGAGGCCTGGCCAGAATTTGTTAGCTTCGATGGAACTTACAAATTGCTGAATATTGGATGCACACTTTTTTTGTTTGTTGTTGAAGACTCAAATGGACAGTCAGAAGTTGTATTTGCTGTGCTTATTTCTGTTGAAGACAAAGACACATATTGTTGGATTTTTAACACTTTCAAAACTGAAATGGAAACTAAGGGAATCCAGTGTTTCATGGGGGACAAAGACTTTTCAGAACGTGATGTAGTACATGAACTTTTTCCTGGTACACCTGTTTATCTCTGCCTGTTTCACACATTGAAAACATTTAAACGAGAAATAAATTGTGATAAACTGAATATAACTAAAGAAGAACGAGATCTATCTCTAGGGTATCTTCAGAAGCTAGTTTATAGTAAAAATGAAGAAGAATATAACTCGTTGTATATACAATTCAAAGAATGTGTCCCAGCTACTGTTCTTCGTTATTTTGACAAGAACTGGCACGGTATTAGAAATGAATGGTGCGTATTTAAAATGACCGCTTGTAACATGAAAAATACAACCAATAATCGTATGGAATCAATTAATCAAAAAATTGAAGCAGTCATACCCAAAAATAGTTCCTCACAGAATTTATAAAGACTTTTTTCATTTTTCTTGATAGTCAATATCAAGAACGGGACAATAAAGCGGCCAAACACATCCTTAAGAGGGCCTTAAGACGATTTGAAGATCATGAGGAAGACATGGAAGAGTACAGATGTTTCTTGACAAACTATGCCTTCAACTACATTGAAAAACAAGTAAGCTTTATGACAGAAGTTAAAATATTGGATCAGCTTGATGATCAAAAATGCATAGTAAAAACTTCAAAAGGAAATATATCTGTTTCCATTGACGATTGTCAATATAGTGATTTTATATCCATGATGTTACCTTGCCGTCATATTTTATCAGTCAGAAAGCTAAAAAACTACCCTTATTCGTTCCAGAAATATGTCATGTTAGATGGACAAAAGTCTACTATTTGTCAAAATAAAGAATTGGCCAAATATGCACTCGTAACGTTTCAAAACCTACATGTACAACAAGTCAAAAATTAAAGACAATGACATTGGCAGAAAAAAGGAAGTCCGCAATTTTAGTGACTAATTCGCTTGTTCAATTATTGAGTATCGCCAGTGGTAGCGATTTTGATTACAAATATGGGTATGGGTATGTAATAAAGTTACGACAAACATTTGACTTTTTCTATAATTTTGTCTTTTTGTATAGAAGGAAACTTACTAAGCAAATTACAATTTTAATTGCTTTATAGACATAAGTGTTGTGTGGTAACACTGGATAGCCACTACAAGAGTGGGGATAGCAGGAAGGCAACCGGGGAGAGTCAGTTAGCGATTGACATGCATGTAATTAGTTCCCTAGTTGTACGAAGTATTATAATAATTGTATTTGGAATTCTACGAGTTATATGGTATATAATAAATGGTAATAACGAAGTAAAGTGTATCGTTTATTTAGGACTCACAACAAGGTTGAGGACATGACAATAAGTGTAGGAGTAATCCTCTTTTGGACTTAGACTAAGCTTCGTTCTGTATAGTATTTTCTTTATTAAAGGTTTTTATAATTTTAGATCCATCTATAGATTTTGAAAATTTAAACTTGCAAGAATATTTCCAAAAAGAGGCATGGGATTCCTTCCAAATTAAATTTACTGAAAAACAGGGGAAAAATGAATGGACCTGCAAATATTGCTCAAATCTTTTGGAAAATGAACCATCAATTGTATGTGAAAGTTGTCTGTTCTGGTATCATATGAAGTGTTCAGCATTAAAAAAGATTCCAGCTGTAAAAACGTGGTTTTGCAACAGGTGTTACAGAAAACATGTGTAATGAGAGAGAGCCCTTGAATATTTATTTAGTATACTAAAGTAATTACAAACTATTAGTGTTATTAATAATTTTGGAAAGATTTTTGAAAAATGTTTGAAATTTCGTTTGGTAAAATTTTTCGATCGAGGAAACAAAGATGGTATCATACAAGTCTGCTTTATACTGAAGATATTTGTAACATTCGGTAATTATATTTTCACAGCCTATGTATTTATGCATTTAAAAACAAAACATTTCAAAATTACATATCACACGCATAGCACCATTAATGAGGTTCTATCCACCCCAAGATTCAATAAAAATATATGTCATAGATTTTTAATATATACATTGTCAAAAGTTTGTAATCTTTTGCCAACAGAGATTAACATATTAAAAATGTAAAAAAAAATTTCAACATTGTCAAAAAAAATTATTTTTCAAAATTATTCTGATTTTATAAAAATTGTATAGTATAAATACTATATTCTAAGCTGTAGAAATTGTTACCAAAAAGTATATCATTCACTAATTGTACACTACCTTCCCATTTTGTACATTAAGAAAATAAATTCAGTAGTTAATTCACACTTGCTCACAGCACAATACAAGTGTTTAATCACTTAGGTGCTCTACATACACAACTATAAAATGATTAAAAAATAATATTTTTTTTCCATGTACTAATCCTTTAATTGTGATTCCTCGGAGTATATTCATCTGAGGAAGAAGTATTTGTATCTGTTTTTTTTTTCATTGTAAATTGCAAGTTTGTATTTTTTAATAAATAAATAAAAAATATACCTACTTACCAATGTTACTCTAGAAATTCGTAGTTTTTATTTGTTAATGTTATGTTATTTACTTTATGTTATATATTTTTGTATGTTTAATTAAATGCAATAAAAAAATAATAATTAACCATTTACCAAAGTAGCTGTGAAATAAATTGTTAATACCTCGAAATTAAGACTATCATTTTAAGTACTTTTCCTTATAATATGGGTATAAATAAAAGTCTATTTAGGGTAGACAAAGTCCGAAACTTCCTTAAACACAATGAGGTAAATATAAATGACCATCGTGCAACATAGGCATGTGATATATGTTTTGACAATATGTACTGTTACTTGAACACAACACATTAATCATCTGCGTTCATAACAATCAAGGTAACTAGGTAAGGGCAAATATTGAATTCTTGAAAAATCTTTAAAGAGCGCTGTTACTGAATGGACAAGTTTCTATTCTTTGTCATTACCTATGTTTAGAATACGTGGAAAGTAAAAATCCTATCTGTTTTATTGCTGCAATCAATAATCAGTAGGTATCATAACATGAAATCTTCAATTGTTGTCAATATTGAGCTAAATCAAAAAATAACTAAACTAATAACAGATAGGTATTATAAGTCAATGCTTATCTGTATAATCTATTTTAATTGGTTATTCATATAAGTATACCTACGTATTTAAAAAATTAAAGTAATCTTTGTTTTTAACACAAATGTATGTAAACATGACAGATCAGAACAAGAAATACCCGTTCTTGTACTTTTCTTTATCAGCTGTTCAAATTTACCGTACCATTTACCATAACATTTGACCGCATAAATATAGTGACGTCAATAGGGCTTTTCCTTTCACCCACTAGAACTGTTCTGAACAGTCAAGTGCTATTCGTGCATGTTCCTTTCACAAAGTGCATGAAGCCCTGAGAGCGTGTCCTCCTTCTTTCCCCTGGCCCCTCATGCACTACCACGTTAGGTGGTGCAACAAGCCCTTTTAGGTTATGTTCGTTATTTGTTTGTGGTGGTTTGATATGATTTTGGCAGATATGGAAATGGATGAGGTCAATGAATATGAAATCAGTATAGAAGATCCAGAAAATAATCAGAGTTATAAAGTACTGGTTAGTTTAGAGGATTTTCAGAGATTTCAAACAGGGTTGTTCTAAATTTTTATGACAGTATCTTTGAAATTAATAAGACTTTATCCATTTTTAGATGAGCAGTTTGCAAATTCTTGCTTTTTCATGCAAAATGTACTACAAGAAAAACTACTAATGAAATTCAGAGTGATTCTCCTACCACAGTAGAAGACGATGACAACAAAAATAATAATACAAGGATGATTACTACATGGAGTTACGATCAAACTATAGACTTAATTAATTCCATGGGTAAGCATTACAAAACTGTTGAAGTATCTATATGATTTAAAAATTAACAGCTTTGCAAACAACTCTTATCGTTCTTATACATTTTTTGTTACTGCTTAGTTATCAATCTGAGTTCATAAATTTGACGGTTATTGATAGGCCAATATTTTTTTCTTTCAGAAAGCCACTTCCAGGATTTCAATCATCCAAGAAAAAGAAAACACGTTTATGAAAATGTTGCAAATGATTTGTGTAGCATGGGTTATAATTATATTAACCCTGTATTAGTGCAGAATAAATGGAAGAGTTTGCTTAGAAGCTACAAAAAGGCCAAAGATACTAAGAATCGGACTGGGCAAGGACCCTCAAGATTTCATTTCTTTGATAAATTGGACGAGATACTTGGAAATAAACCCACTAATCAATGTTACCATTCATTAAATACAATTGAAACTGTTGGTGAATCTAGCAGTTCTACTTTGAACATAGAACTATACAATGAAGATAATGATTCTACCAATCACACTGAGAGAGACCCAGAAAGTACCAATACAAGCGTTAAAGAAATTAAAAAGCAACGTTTCTCACAAATAAAAATGCAAAAGGATTATATTGAACTAAAAAAGCAAGAATATCAAGATCGACAGACCAGACATACACAAAGGCTTGAGCTAGAAAATAAAAAGATAGAAATTGAACAGAAGAAAATAGAACTATTAGAACAATACTTAAAAAACAAAAAGTAATCAGCTGTTGTCACCATTTTTATATATTAAAATATAATAACTTTAGAATAGATTTGTTTTGAAATGTTTTTTATTTAAATAAAACTAGCATCCGAAAATATAATTTATTTATTTTCAAATTTAGTTTTATAAATAAGTAATAAAACTAAACAGTTGTAAACATTTCATTAAAAGTATAAGTTGTCGTAGGTTGGTCCCACAAGTGGTCTCTCTTATTACAATCGCATCAGGCTGATTGAAATCATTTCCGTCAGTATCTAAAAAATCATTTCCATCTATACATATATTGTGTAGAATACAACAGCCCATCATTATCTTAGAGCAGAGTTTTAAATCAAAATTCTCTAACTTCTTCAATCTTCTAAATCATCCTTTTAATAATCCAAATGCATTTTCAACGATCACCCTTGTTGCTGACATTTTATAATTGAAATTTTTTTGATTTTGCGTCATACGTGGATTATCTTTAAATGGTGTAACAAGCCATGATAAATTTGGATATGCTGTATCCCCCAACAAAAAACAATTCCCCATAGAGTTAGGTTCATTATTAATTTTCTTATATATACCAGACTTTCGTAAAAGCCTGGCATCATGCATGGAGCCTGGTTCTCCACAGAAAACGTCAGTAAATTTCTTTTCATGATCGACGCTGCCTTGTAATAATAAGCTATGGTATCCTTTCCTATTAATGTATGCATCCTGATTCTCTTTAGGCTTATTTATTTCAATGTGACTGCCATCAACCACTCCAATAATGTTGTTTATTCCCTTTCTGTTCTTGAAACCATCATTTATCCTTTTTACATTGTTTCCCGTTGGCCACTTTATTAATTGGGATTTAATGGACATCAAAAAGTCTAATACTCTTGTCAGGCACCTGTGAGCACTACTGTATGTTACATTGAACCTATCAGATACTTGTCGAAATGATTCTTCATTGCTAAGATACCATAGAGTAATTAAAAATGCTTTTTTTGCCGATATTTTTTCCCTCCCATGTGATTGTATGGGTAGGTATTTTGAGTGTTTCAACATATCTAAAATTATTTTATTTTACTTTTACACTCAAGTATCTATATTAAAAATGTGTTACCTATCACCCTGTATGCAGTCTGTCTGCTCATTCTAAAATGTAATTTAAATTCCTCATCACTATACTTCTCTACAGTATCTTCGGCATAACTAGTAATTCTAGAAAGTGTTCTCCTAATTCGCACTCTCTTTCTTAAAATCGGACAACTATCTGATGAAGAGCTTGACGATTCTGAGAAACTAATAGTTGACGAATTTTCTAATAGGGCCTTAAATTAAAAACATATAACCATGTACTTTTAAATGTGTGTATGTATATATACCCTGATAACTATTTCTTCCTCTATATCTGGCATGTTTTATTGTTTTGTATAGATTTTTATTACGTTTGAAAGATTAATAACAAAAACATAACCAAAAAGGTTCCAAAGATTGTTTACAATCCTTTAACTAGTTCTACGGAACCCTTTGACGTTCCTTTCGGTATTTCGCAGATCGGTTCTGGAACAGTTCAATCTCTACGTACTCCGGGTTTATTGCACTTGAAAGGAAAGCACGGATTGACGTGTCCGCAAAAACGGAACTCGGTACACATCAACGTGCGCCTAGTCACTTCGAAAATACATAACCTGAAAGTGACCATGTGCTCTGAACCAAGAAATACATAACAAAAAGGGAAAATGCCTTCTTGTCACCAATGTAAAATTACTAATGCCAAGGCTCTTTATAAGTGTGACTTGTGCCATAAAATACCTTGCAATGAATGTTCTCAACTCACAACAACACAAGACAGATGTATGGGCTTATCCAGAAGAAGACAGATATCTGTGTATCCAATGTAATGAACAATTTGAGAAGCTCCAAGAAAATAAGAACGTACTAGAAGAAAACCAGAAACTAAAAAAGCAATTAACGCAAATGACAAGTCAAAAAAGCGATGAAACTACAAATACCCAATTAATGAACATCGACAAAAAAGTTACTCAAATAGAAAAAGTTATCACGGAAATAATTTTACAGGTAAAAACTGAATTAGAAGACTTTAAAGAAAGCAACAAAGCAATGGTAAGATTATTTACTGAAGCTCCTCCTGGCTTCGCTTCTGGAGTAAGTTCAATAATTTCGACAAAGGGAAATCAGTTGAAACTATATGTGGATATAGTCAATAAACCGACCACGGAAAATTATAAAAAACAGTCAGGAAGAGATAATGTCTTGAACAGAAATACAAAGGAAGTGCAAAATATGTCTTCGATCAAAGAATCATTGGAAAAAATGGAAAATCAAGTAAAAAACAACCACGAGAATTCTAGAAGATCCAATAGTGATGACGGATATAAAGAAGTTAAAAGAAAGTAGAAGAGGAAACCTCAACTGGGAACCGATGAAGAAACCAAGAATGAATTCGAAGGGCAATCAATGCCGGACATAAAAAAACTGAAAGAACTGAATACTTGGTATAAAGTTGGAAACAGTAAATGCTTCCTAATGGGCATCGATCCATCCCTAAAAAACTCCGTCTTCAACACATTTTTCTGGTTAAAGGGAGTAGTGTATCAGAGATTCAACTTCAATAGAGGACAAACACTTTTTAGACCACCCAAAGAATATACGGAAAGATATAACCAATGAAAACAATTGGGAAATAAATGATATGTCAACCATAGAACGTAGTTTTTTAACCCTAGTATAACAAATGTCACGATAATGCACTTTAACATACAAGCACTATTAGATTATAAACGAGATGATTTATCTGTACATTTGATCCAACATAATGTCCACATATTGTACCTAAGGGAACACTGGCTAAGTGAGAAAGAAATAGAAATGACGCCGATAGACAATTAAAAGTTAGCGTCCTACTTTAGTCGTACCAAGCAAACAAGAGGCAGAGTGTCTATATACGCAAATAATGATCTAAAAAGTAGAGCAGTACCGTCGGAAATAGACGCAGAAGAAAAATATTTCGAACTGTGTGTCGCAAAAGTGACATTAAAAAATGCATAATGAAGCTTGAATTACTTCTTCATAGACTTTACAATTCAAAAAACTATTATATTATCTGCGGAGATATAAATGTAGATCTTCTTCAAACTATTTCCGAAAAAACGTTGTTACTAAATCTATTAGCTCAATATAATGTCATAAACCATATCCAAGAATCTACGAGAATAACAAGCCACAGTGCTACTTGTCTCGACAATATATTTTCCAACTTAAATGTAAACAATGCAAAGGTATGCGGATTCTACTTGTCCAACCACAATTTTCAACTATGTTCTTTTGAAATATTTCTACCCAAAACAAATAGTTCAAGTTATAGTGTCAGACGTAGCTACAACACTATTAATATTCAAAGATTTCAACATCTAATATCTAATGAAGTCTGAAATGAAATGTATGCAGCTTCCACATTCGAGCAAAAATTTGCTGCATTCTATTGTACTTTTTTGTTTCATTATAATTGTGCTTTTCCCATAATGAAATCGATTATCAAATCAAAAACTAAAAAGTGGTTTACACCTGCTATCAAATCAATGCATGAACAACTTTGTGAAATGAATAATATAAGGAAATGGCTAAATAATCCCGCCTACACATGATACATGCAATTCAAAAAGATGTATAACTATGTGAAGCGGCACAAGAAACAATACAATGATAAACGTCTGGTCAACTCAGATAATATAAAGAGAGATACTTGGAAGATTATTAACGATTCAAAAGCAACTAAGAAAAATCACTTATCCATAGACATATGCGATAACCAGGGCACTCTGATACCAAATTCTATCGAGAAATGTAATTTTGTCAATGAACACTTTATAAATCTTGCCTCAATTCAATTAAAACCAAACTATAATACTGATATTGAAAAGTCACACAATAACTTTTTTCTCACACCAACAACACCTCAAGAAATAAGGGAAATAATTACCCATCTACAAAAACAAGGGCCTCAAAACAGACATTTATGATATATAGAGTTACATGTGTGCCGAGCCAAATCGCTAAAATTTTTAATTTTTAAAACCTCATACTCCAATAAGACTGACCAGCTACTTAGAAGGCTTTAATCTAATTTTCAATGCTCAAAATAGTTTTTGTAAATATAAATCTACAAATAGCGCTATCTTGGACTGTGTCGACTTTATCTATAATGCACTCAACAATAAGACTCACGTCTTCGGTCTTTTTTATGATCTAAGTCATGCATTCGATACTATATAGATCACAATCTGTTACTCATGAAATTAGATGGCACTGGAGTACGGAGGATACCATATAATTGGGGTGTCTCATATCTAGAAAATCGCACTCAAACCACTGTAATAGATGGTACTAAATCTAAAACAAAAAACATAAAGCTAGAAGTACCTCAAGGCTCAATTTTGGGGCCTTTGTTTTTTAGAATTATCATTAACGATATACCTAGGACATGTACAACATCAAATCAGCTCCTTCTCTATGCTGACGACACAAATATGTTTATGTCTCATGACAGTATCAAGCAAATTATAGTTAGCAGTAACAATGCCTCACAGGAAATGAGTATCAGCAAGGGTCTAAACTTAAACATAAACAAGACATACCATATGCGTTTTTTACCAAAAAATGTCACAACTGATTACGATCCATACCTGAAAGTCTTAGGCAAATCCATACCTATTACAACAAGTATTAAATTCTTAGGTGTAGTCCTAGACCAGAAGCTCACTTGGGAAATGTATATAAATACGGTATGCTCTAAATTAAGCACTATTAACTACATAGTGGGGAGTTTCAGAGGCACATTTAGTACCAATATCCTTAAGACTCTATATTATGGATTAGATGGACTCATTTTCTGGGGCAGTTCTTCATATTTTGATAGAGCATTTCAGTCTCAAAAAAAAGATCATACGGACCATGTGTGAAACTTGTCCTTTAATCAGTTGCAAACCACTTTTTAAAAATTTGCAAATACTTACATTACCAAGTCTATACATTTACCAACTAATAAATGAGGTGAGAGATGAATTATTTAAGTTAAATAATAAGAACAGTAAAGATATATATGGATTTAACACTAAAATACTGAAGTGTATTGGTAATTTAATTGCAGTACCATTGACGAAACTTTTTAATTTATGTATTACAGAGGGCACCTTTCTGGTGCTACTTAAAATTTCAAGAGTTATTCCAATACATAAAAAAGGAAATATCAATGATGTGTCAAATTTTAGGCCAATATCCTTGATAGCCATATTCGCAAAGTTATTTGAAAAATTATTAAAGGCAAAAATTTATGAACATTTTGAAAATAACAATCTCTTCAATGAAAATCACTTTGGATTTAGAAACTCAATATCTACTACAGCAGCTGTCAATAAATTAACTTCAATAATTAATGAAGGGTATGAAGAAGGCAGTTGTACAGCCGCACTCTTTTGCGACTTAACCAAAGCCTTCGATTGCATATCCGCTAGTATATTAATTCATAACTTAAAATATTGTAATTTCTCTGAGAACAGTATCCAGTTTATAAAATCATACCTAAATGACAGACAACTTGTATCCTTTAAAGGAAGTGACTCTGAACTTCGATCCATTGCATACGGAGTACCTCAGGGATCAGTGTTGGGTCCGCTGTTATTTTTAATCTATATTAATGATATATCATCTAGTGATCCCAACACTGACTTCATTATGTTCGCTGATGATACTACTGCTGTACATACGAATAAAAATATAAAAATATAAATATATTAAATATAGCACTAGGGGATGTACAATTGAAGGTCACAAACTGGTTTCATGCCAATCAATTAAGTCTCAATGTTTCTAAAATTGAAACGATGTATTTCTCTTTACATGACACATCCTCTATAAAAAATCCTGAATGTGTAAAATTTCTTGGAATTTATTTGGATCAAAAATTAACTTGGTATAATCACATAGATAAAGTTTGTAACAAATTATCATCATCCATATATGTTCTTCGTAACTTATCAAATAAAGTGTCTAGAAGTGTTCTATTAACGGTATTCCATGCCTTGATTCAATCTAAAATTTCATATATGCAATATTGGCATGGGGTCATGCATCTTTATCCAGCAGAGTTTTTGCATTGCAAAGAAAAGTTGTAAGAATATTAAGTGGGCTAAACTATAGAGATCCTTGTAGGGATAGTTACATCCAGATGAAAATTCTCACAGTCCCATCTACATACATTTTGCAATGTCTCATACATGTAAAACAGAACTTCACAAATTATATTTCTCATACGGAAATATACGACTATGAAACACGAAATAGAACAAATATATATGTAGATTACCACAGATGAAGTAAGTCAAAAATGGGCATAAATTATTTTGGTCCAAAAATGTTCAACCTTTTGCCTCCTACTATGAAGACGTCACTAACTAAATTTAAAACAGTGATAAAAAATTATTTACTTCAGAAATGTTTTAATTCTTTAGATGATTATTTTAATATATTTTTAATAATCTTATTTTAATGTGTAACTTGATGTACTATATATATATGTATATATTTTACTTCAAATTGTCTTTGTATTGCTATGTAATTGGACTTGTGTAAACTTTTGATTGTATTAGCACCAATAAACTTACTTACTTACTTACAAGAAACAACAACTAACTTTATCAGCCTTACTCCAGACTTGCTCTGGGAGAAAGCTCACTAAACCACATTAGGATCAAGTGTTTTAATAAAATAAAAGAATTTGTTGACACTAGTATTAGTAGCAAAATGGCATTTAAAGAAAAAGTATTTCTATTCTTATGTGATAAAACGTTTTATGATATAGAGGAATTCCTCAACTACTAATTTTATTTTAACTTTATTTTAATCTATCTAAACTGTGCGTTCTGTATGAATGAAATGTGTGAAAGGGTGTGAAAAAATGTAATTACGTTTGTGTGATGACTAGTTTACTATGGTTTATTTGCATTATGTATATCACATTCTGTATATAAATTTTCAAAATGAACATATTTTTTTTTTTACAAAAAACCAATCACCCTACTCTGTGGCTCCGACCCTCACAGAGAGGAGCTGGTAATAAATACCAATAGCCACTCCCCACACCTGTCGGGTGAGTGACTACCGGGTCCATGAATCATGTGCCCTGAGTAGACGCAATGAGTCAAGGATGACAGCATTCTGCCAGTTAAGATCTCTGGCGAATCTTGGCATGCCGGTATGATCTTTAGTTCTCATTCCACCGAGGGCTCCTATAATCAGTACCACTATTTTAACAGAATGGCCTGGATAAAGCCTGCGGAGTTCGAAGAGCAAATCTGGATATTTTCCCCGTTTTGCCTCCTCTTTCAAGACTATGTTGCTCTCAGCGGGGACTGAGAATTCCACAACATACATTGTCTTGAGTTGGTGATCAAGGAGTATACTATGTCAGGCTTGTTGGCTTGTATTTGCCTGACGGTCGGAAACGAGTAGTTCCAATAAATTAGACACTTCTCATTCCCCACAACGGACTCGATATCCCCCGGAGCATAAGGCAGCACTGGTGTTTTGTCTATCCCATACGAGTGCCTTAGGTGATAGTAAAGCACTCGTAATGCTGCGTCGTGTCTGTGAATATAGGCTGAGAGTGCGTATGTCGGGCAAGCCGACAGTAAGTGCATTACAGTCTCCAGCGCCCTGCGGCAAGCACTGCAGCTGACATCAGGGACCTCCATACCCATGACACAACGTCGATAGATGAGGGTGTTAAATACACCATCCTGGCAAGCCATTATGAATCCCTCGGTCTCGGACTTCAGCCCGGCTGACTTTAAAAAGGCGAAGGTCAGCCTTTTGGATAAGCCGAGGTCTTCTGTATATTTATAGAAGACTCCGTGCAATGGCTTATCCTTATGGAGCTGCAAAAGGATGTTGTGTTCTGCAGCTCCAATGTGGGCTTTTAGTCGAACCGGTTCCAACTCGGTGACAGAGTCGGGGTTTGCCCGCTCGACGTTGAAGATGAGACCAAGTTCATCGGCTGCTCGCCGTGCTGCCTTAAAGAGAAAAGCTCCTACCTCTGCATTTTCATGGTCTCGGACCATGCAGAGGAGGGGATCCGAACTCATGTAAGTAAGTACATGCTTCATCCAGAACCATCTTGCTATGGAGACTCTCCAAGCTCAAGAGTCCACAGCCTCCCCCACGTCGTGGGAGATATAACCGTGGAATGGACGATTTAGGATGCAAGCTCCTATTGACATGCATCTTCTTGCAGGTTACTACATCTAGTTGACACAGCTCTTCTTTAATCCATTTCACTACTTCGAAAGAGTAGAGAAGGATCGGAACGGCAAGCATATTTGTAGCAGACACCTTGTTCTTCCCCGACAGTTCTGAAGACCAGATCTGTTGGAGTAGGTGCTGATACTTGCTGCGGAGAGCGTTTTTCACTACACTCACTTCTTGGATGGAGCGTTGCTCAACACCCAAGTAAGTGTACGACTCTGGGGCATCTAGATGGTGTAAGATACTTCCATCCACGAGCTGCGCGTCCTCTCTGTAGTCACCGTATCGTCCTCTCTTGAGGTGGACCAGTGCGCATTTGTCCAACCCGAACTGCATATCGACAGCCTGCGTGTACTCCTGTACCGCCCTAAGGGACTGCTGAAGATCCCTCTCTCCGGAGGCATAAAGTTAAGGTCATCCATATAAAATACATGGATGACCTTATGCCCCCTGTCGCCGGGGGTACTGCAGTTGTAGCCAAGGGTTTTCCGGAGTGAGACGAATAATGGCAGTAGTGAGATGCAAAACAGAAGGGGGCTGAGGGAATCTCCCTGAAATACTCCTCTTCTGAATGTTATCGACTCTGTTTGGACTCTATCGTTACCCGATGTTATGGTAAAGCGAGTCCTCCAGAGCGGCATCAGTTCTTCAATACATCTCAATACGGGACTGGGTACCACAAGATATCGGAACCAGTGAACAATGAGCTCATGCGATGTCATGTCAAATGCCTTGCGGTAGTCAATCCAGGCCATAGATATTCCGCTGATACTGCATGGGTCTTGCAAGACACATCTGTCGATCAGCAGGTTCTCCTTACAGCCAGCAACACCTCTCTTCGACCCTTGTTGCTCATATATCCGTTCGTAAACCGGTTCAACTGCGTTTAGACAGGTTATTGATCTGTAGTTCTTTGGGTTGGACAAATCTCCGTTCTTGGGGATCAGCACTGTCCACCCCTCAACAACCCAAGAAGGAATTTGCTGCTCCCCATTCAACCAGGAATGAAAAGTTCTGGCCAAATGGTGATGGGTGCTCGATAACTTTTTCCACCAAAAGTTATTTATCCCATCGGGACCTGGAGCAGCAAAGTTCTTAGAGCCCTCAAGAGCCCTACGAACCTCTTCTGGAGTTATTGGTTGGCACACTCCCTGTGGTTGCTGAAATCTTGGACAGAAGGCTTCAAAGTGTGCCAGGGCCAGACAATCTCGGTAGAGTGGAAGCCTCTCCTCGTACAACGTTTTCCAGAAGTTCACCACCTGATCTGCAGTGCATTATTATTATTTCTTCTTCGAAAATCACAGCTCTCTGCTGGCGGTTTATACATTTCAGGGAAGAATTTCATCTTATCCTGAACTGTTTAAGAACTTACGTGTCAAGTGGCATGTTTGGAGGATAACACTTTTCTGGATGACTTGCGCCAAGAACTCAGGCAAGTCTAATTGTCTGATGTTCTTTTTTAGACGTTTTGATATAACTCCTTCCACTGAAATTATAACTGGTACTATCTGCACCCTGTCGAGTTCCCAGATATGCTTTATCTCTATTGCTAAGTTCTCATATTTAGAAACTTTTTCAGCTTCGGCTTTAACGAGGTTAGCCGTTAAAGGGCAACCTATGTCGATAATGGTTGCTGTTTTAGATTGCTTATCTATGAGAGCTATATCTGGCCTATTGTGGTCTACTGTCCTATCTGTTATTATAGGCCTGTCCCAATAGAGTAAGTACTCTGGTGATTCCAAAACTGGCTTTGGTTGGTATCGATAATAAGGGGAAGGATTATCTGCTAGCTTTAATTTTTTCGCAAGTTCCACGTGTATTACTTTCGCCACTTGGTTATCCTTCCCAAGTAGACGCTATCGGCCAACGCTGGACATCCGGCGGTGATGTGTTCAATGGTTTCCCCAGGCCTGTGGCATTTCCGACATACATCCTCGACATTCTTCTTCAAAATGATCCTCTCGTAGTTCCTTGTACGTACTACCCGATCTTGGATGGCAGTTATGAAACCTTCAGTCTCTATATGTAGCTGGCCCTTCCCCAGCCAGGTTAGTGACCCTTCTTTGTCGATGCTATTGTTTAGTAGTGCTGTGGGGTATTTCCCATGCAGGGCCTTCTCTTGCCAGGTTACGATGTTGTCATTGTCATTTTGCCTTACATTAACCACATTATTGCTTAAATTCAACGCAGAGTAACCATTATCTGTAACCACTACTGCCCGGATAAGGTCAAAATTGGAATCCTTGAAGTACTGCCTTATATTATCTTCCTGGTTTCTACACAGGGAATATATGTTAGTTAAACCGCTTCCTCCTTCCTTTCTTTTTAGGTACACCCTTTCGAGCGCCGAGCGTGGGTGATGGGCCCTAAATTTTGTTAGGATTCGGCGGGTGAGTCTGTCTAGCTCATTGAGGTCTGCGTCTGTGTATTTAAGGATACCGAAAGAATAAGTAAGCACAGGGACTGCCCAGGTGTTGATGGCTCTAGTTAGGTTTCCGGAATTCAAGTAGGTGTTTAGTAATTTGGTTATTCGGATTTGTACTTTTCTCGAAATTTTCTTTTCAGGTTGCTGTGGTTGATTTGCCTATTCTGCGCTATTCCTAGATACTTGTAAGTATCTTCCGGGTTAAGTGGCTCAATGTCCTCGATTGCAGCCTGAACCAGTTCGCTCTTACCCTTGGAAATATTCAATATTGCACACTTATCTAGTCCGAACTTCATTTGGATGTCACTGCTGAATAAATTAGCTGTTTTAATTAGTGACTGTAGATGTTCTTTATTTTCAGAGTATAGTTTTATGTCGTCCATGAACATTAAATGTGATACTCTGGCTTTATCTTTTATGTTTAGGCGATAACCATATGGACATGAATTTAGGAGGTTAGATAGTGGGTTAAGAGCCATGACAAACCACAGTGGACTTAGCGAGTCACCTTGGAATATCCCTTTTAGGATATCAACTTGTGCAAATCTGCCCGTTCCAAGATGAAGTTGTGTCTTCCAATGGCTCATTAACTTCTCCAGGAGCAATCGAATTGAGAGGTGGACTTTGTACACTTCCATTGTTTTTCTTAGCCAACTGTGCGGCACCGAATCAAAGGCCTTACTATAGTCTATGTAGCACATGTGTAGGTTTCGGCGCTTAACTTGGGCCTGCTTAAGTATAACAGCGTCGATTGTCAGCTGCTCCTTACACCCGAGTGTACTTTTTATACAACCCTTCTGTTCTGGCGTTATTATTTGATTGGTACTGCAGTGGTCGTAAATCTTTGAATATATTGCGGCCGTTAGAAGTTTATACACGACCGACAGACAGGTGATAGGTTTGTAATTCTGTGGTTCACTTTTGTCTCCCTTTTTGTACAGTAGGTATGTATTGCCACATGCTAAAAATGCTGGAAAGTTATTTGGTTCCGCTATAACCTTGTTAAAACACTTTGCCAGACAGTCATGCAGACATGGGAAACTTTTTAACCAGAAGTTTTGAATTCTATCCGGCCCAGGGGATTTATTATTATTATTATTATCGATCTGCCAACGTTATAGCAAGTTTTATAAGGTAACACACAAACAATATAAAAAATTACAGTATTAACTAAATGATCATTGTGTTCAGTATTTTTTGCGAATTGGGGGTGTTCTGCCTCCCACCGATACCGCTATCAGGGATAATCCTTTATAGATGACACTTATACATGCCTCCCTCAACATTCTCTCAAAAAATAGGCCTTAACTAAATATTCCCTGAAAAATGTCACCAGCTACTAACAGATAGACCACAATCTTTTACTACAGAATTACAAAATTTTGGTTTTCTCAAATATCTTGTAGTTTTTCTCATGATATCTTAGCAACAGAATTCAAAATGTATTATATTGTGATTGTAGGCCTATCGATGTGCTACCTTCTTCAAGTGTTCCTCAGAGATTGAACTTCACCATTCAATATATTATACACATTATATTCAATATATTCATTCATATTGTAACAGACCTTACTATCAATTGTCTTCTCTACGTAGATGACTTTTATTTTCGAGAAACTCAACTCAAGCGAACTGAGGAATCTTGCAGCAGAATTTAAATTATATAGAAAATTGGTTGGTAGAAAAATAATCAATATTTTATATTCTCATTTTCAAAATCCTAGTAATTTTTTTAATAGATTTTGAGATAGATTTGAAGTAGGCTAAATATTTATGTTTACAGTATTTCAGGTTGTCATGCTTAGTATAAAAACATAGTCCATAGTAAATATATATAATTTACAATATACAAAGAGACAGCTAGTACATATACATAAATAATATAAGAACCGATCAAATTCTTAATATTTATAAAAATACTTGGCGCCCTCTAATTGTTGAAAACAATAAGCAGTAACAATTTTTGCCACTAAATAAATTTACATGATGCAAACCTCTGAGCTACTGGAGCTAAGTGTAGTAATTTGCTTGATCTTAGTCAATTGAGAGAAGTACACTACAATTTGCAACCATTGTAAGTACTTATAACAAAGTATTTTCTTTTGTGTTAAATATTCATTTTATAATAATAACAGGTACTTAATTTATTTAGCTAAGTACTAGTCCCAATTAGAATAGAATATAATAAATTTATTCAGCATAAATCGTGTGACGGTTTTGTCCTAAAAATGTACAAAACGAAAAAGCTACAGAAAGTGTATAATGAAGTAAAGTATAAAAAATTAACTATTATGTTATATGTGTCATAAAGAGTCTTAAAGTGTATAAAACATTCAAGACTATAAAAAAATATACATAAAATACAAGCACCTAACTATGTTCTTATTGGCCAAGGTCGTTTGCCATCGAATCGTCCGTCTCATGAATTGGATGATACTGGATAGTAGCTGAATTGTGTGTACTGTATGTTTACTTTGATTTCTTGCGCATCTAGTATTATGGGATACGTTTAGTACGAAATATGAATACAACTATGAAAAATATAAAATATAAAATAAAAATATGAATACAACTAGTCTAGTTTAGTCCCTTGACCAGTGCGGACGTGACGTGGAATTTTTGTGTGCTCTCCCAAGGTAGTGACAAAGTATAAAGTGTTGTAAAGACAGTTACGCAGAACTCAGTTATAAACAGAAGGAATTGCTGGGAATACCCATCACCACCAATAAAAGAAACCGGACCGCTATAAACTATGCCAAAAACGTAAAAATGAAAATGGAGTGTGACGAGTGTAAAGCGGCAATTACAAAGGAAATCCCAGCTGTAAACTGTGATGGATGCAACAATAGGTACTGTAAAACATGTGCTAAATTAGCAGCGGCAGAAATAAAAGTGCTATCGCTCAAAGATAGGAAATTGAAATTTTATTGTAGCCCATGTCAACAATATCATACAATTAATCTGCTACAAAATATTATAAATAGCAAAGATTCTTTGATAGAGGCAAAACAAAGAATAATTGATCTTCTTGAGAAGGAACTGACAGAAAAACAAGCAGAGCAGGGAGAAAATATCAAAATCGAAAGCAAATCAACATATGCCAGCGTTGTAAAGTCAGAGTTACCTAGAGACAACTATCACAAAAAGACCATCCCGCAATTAATACTAAGTCCAAAAGACGAAAAACAGACTTGCATAAAGACAAAACAAGACCTACAAAACTCAGTAAATCCTAGCAAAATTCAAGTAGGAATAGAAAATATTAGAAATGGAAGAAATGGTGGAATCATAATTAAATGCAACTCTCGTACATCAAACAATAAAATGATCAGTGAAATTCAAAAAAGTCTAGGTAACAAATACACAGTAAAAGAGACACAACTAAGAAAACCTACAGTTACAATAGCCAACATCGATAAAGATGTTAAAGAAGAAGAAATAATTGAAGCAATACTTAACCAAAATGAATGTCTTAAAGAAAATGATGATGAGCTCGAGCTAAAACTTTTGAACAACGCAAAAAAAGGAGACTACAAAATGGCAATAATTGAATGCAAGGGATCCACATTTAAGAAGCTTATAACAGCAAATAAAATAAACATAAAATATAATAGATGCCCAGTGTATGAAAACATTAGTGTTCTGAGATGCTTAAAGTGCAACGGTTTCAACCACAAAATGCGTGATTGTAAAAAAGAGACTGTATGTACAAATTGTGCAGAAAATCATTCAGCAGAAAACTGTGTAAATCGAGTCAAAAAGTGCATTAGTTGCGAAAACTCCAACCTAAGGTTCAAAACAGACTACGATATAAACCATATCCTGTCTGGATAGTGAATGTCCAGTATTCAAAAAACAGTTAAGTAATGTTAGAGATAGAACAGATTATAGTAACTAGTAGTGGTTATGGACCCCTTTATAAAAGATTACAATAATGAACCTATGAAAGCACAAGTGATTAAAAACCTATCTATATTTAACAGTACTTGTCAACAAGCACAGCATAACTTCAAAATACTACATCTCAATATAAGAAGCATATTTAAAAATTTTGACGAATTAACCATACTCTTAAATCAATTAACTGTTGACTTTAAAATTATTGTACTGACAGAAACTCATTACATACATGATCCAAGCGTATTTAACCTCTATGGCTATAATGTTTTATATAATGAGGGTTATTTAAATAGGAACGATGGTGTAATTATCTTTATCAAAGCAAATATACACTATAATTATAACATTATTAGCATTGGGGAAACAAAAGCCCTACAACTAAACATCCTAAAAAACAATAAAAAAGTTGTGGTAACTGCAATATACCGCTCACCTAGTACATGTCCAGAACACTTTACTACCCAGCTACTGCGTTATTTGTATCAAACAGAAAAAAATGACATGCACATCATAACAGGGGACATTAACTTAGATTTACTCTCAAATAATGATAATGTTGAACAATATAAAAATACAATGAGTGCCCATGGTTTTATATCATATATTAATGAACCAACTCGTCCGCAAAGTGAAACATGTCTAGATCACTTCTTCATAAAAAACTCACTACATATGGATGATAATAATATAAAATCTTATATCTTTGAATATGACATTACAGATCATTATCCTATTGCTATAAGTTTCAAAATCGACACAAATAAAGAAAAAAATAATACAACTACAAAAGAAAACATCAAAAATAAAAAATATATAAATTATGCTAACCTCAAATCGGACTTACAACAGGAAAAATGGAATAACATGTACCGTGAAAATAATATAGACCTGATGACAGATATATTTATCAAAACATTAAAATACCATATTACAAAAAACACCAAAGAAATTAAAATAAATCACAAAGATATACACCGGAAACAATGGATAACCTCTGGACTCGTAAAATCTATAAATGAAAAAAATAAATTGTACCAAAAATTACAAAGCGATCCAAATAATATAAACCTATCTAACGCATACAAAGAATACAAGAACAAATTAAACCGGTTGATACAAAAGGCGAAAAAAAATTATTCTAACTCTATGATAAACAATAACAAAAACTCAACTAAGGCTCTTTGGAAGTGTGTAAACAATATTTGTAACAAATTGGAACCTAAAACAATTATATCTAAAATTAAATTAACAGATGAAAATATTATAGAAAATAAACAACAAATAGCAAACGCCTTTAATCAGCACTACAGCAACTTGGGACAAACATATGCAAACAAAATAAACGATCCACCAGAGGGTTTTGCCGAAAACAACATCGAAATAGAAAACACAATGTACCTATACCCGACAAATGAGACAGAAGTCCGGAAAGTTATCAAAGAACTAAAATTTAAAAAATCTCCTGGTCTTGATAACATTCGCACGGAAGTATTAAAAAAAGTAGAAACAGAAATTGCCACTCCAATAACATATCTAATAAATAGATGCTTTGAAACTGAATGCATCCCTAAACTGCTAAAAGTTGGTCTCATTAAACCACTTTATAAAAGTGGAGACAAACTAGAAATAATAAACTACAGGCCAATCTCACTTATCTCTAATATCGCCAAAATTATTGAAAAAATATTAAAATGCAGAATTCTGAAATTTTTAAATCGCCACAATATAATCTCGGATCACCAATATGGCTTCAGAGAGGGAAAGTCAACTGAAGATGCAATTCATAAATTAACATCTGAAATATATAGAGCTCTAGACTCAAAAACACCTGCTTTATGTATCTTTGTTGATCTATCTAAAGCTTTTGACACCGTGTCCCACCAAAAACTTTTAGAAAAAATAAAATGCTATGGACTTCGGGGAAAAATGTATAACCTCATTAAAAGTTACTTATCCGATCGGGAACAGTATGTGGAGATTGACGGTACTATTAGTAGTGCCAGAACAATAACATTCGGAGTCCCGCAAGGAACGGTATTGGGACCACTACTATTTACAATATATATCAACAGTTTACTATCCATTAATTCCACTGGTAAAATATTAAGTTTCGCTGATGATACTGCTGTTTTATACACCGGAAATAGCTGGGAAACTCTAAAAAGAGAAGCAGAGACCGACTTTAAAAAAATAAAAATATGGTTCCAGTACAACAAACTAACCTTAAATTGTGACAAAACCAAATATTTACCGTTCACCTCCTACACTAACACATTACCCGATATTGGCCCACTAAAAATTAATGAAGACGTGCAAATACCAGAAGCTGAGTCTATAAAATACCTAGGCATTACTGTAGACAGACATCTAAGGTGGGATCTACAAGTAATGAATATTATAAAAAAAGTCAGAGGACTACTTACCAGATTTAAACTTCTTAAAGAATACTTAAACGAACCACAGCTAAAAATTCTTTATTACTCGTTGGTCCAATCACAGCTTGCATATGGTATTGTAGGCTGGGGAGGAGTAAGCGATAACCATCTGGAAAGACTAAATTCCATACAAAAATGGATACTAAAAACAATTTTTGGTAAAAATCGAACTTACCCTAGTGATAAGCTATATAAAGAAAACAACGTTCTGGATATTCGACAACTGTTTTGTTTAAATATGTTACTGAATATAAGAAAAAATAAAATAAACATAGAACCTATTCGTCACAATTATAATACACGAGGAAAACAACACAGTCATATCATGCCCCGATGTGACAAAACCATAGGTCAACGAAACTGTAACTACTTAGGACCTCGTCTGTATGAAATTCTACCAACAAATATTAAAAATATGGACAAATTCAAAAAATTCAAAAAAAATGTAAAAATATGGCTTCTAAATACTGATCGAACTAGGTTTCAAAATATAGTTAACCAGAGAAATAATCCCAGCAAAAAATAATAATTATCCAAAATATGCCATTTGATATAATATATTAATCGTAAAAAAATAAAAAATTCTATATACCTAATTAAATAACTGAAAACATTATAAAATTACACGTCAGCTTCTGTTTATTGTCTATTTAAATTACTTGCTATGTATATGTAAAATCACGCACAAGCAGCAGCAATCTGCTGCTGCTTCTGTGATTACCCTAGTTTATTTAGGTGTTTATACATTTTATACGCCATTCATATATTACTTTTTATATATCATTATATTGTGTATTTTATATCTATACATTGTATATTGTACATTCTATATATTGTGTATTGTATATTATCTTAAATAAACTTATATTATTATTATTATTATAAATCATCTGATACGAATCTTTTTGAATACGGAATCAATACGATACGAATCATTCAAAACAGTCGTATTGCCCATCACTAATGTGAGTCACTATGATAAATTTAAATTAATAATTGAGCAAGTGTGTTAAGCAATTTACTAGAAATAGAAAAAAGTATTTCTAGTGATTCACGATTCGAATTCCAATGGAAAAATTTTTTTAATGTACTTAATTTTGTAAAATTTTTCATTAACTAGACATAAATATTCAAGATATTATTTTTTTAATTGGTTCACATAGTACTTTATTGTTGTTTCTAAAGCACTTATTTTTTATGGCCTTTTTCTACCTTATATTACAAAATGCTCTTCATGAGCATTTTTTAAATCTGTATAATATTTGAAGCTGAAAGTATCTTTGTCCGATAATGAAAAACAAATTCCAGATGTGCAGAACACTTCAGATTTGATACAAATACAGACAATGCTTTCAAAATAAATAAAAAAATCCAGAACCCTTAAAAAATTATTTATTTATTTATATTTTTATTATTATTTGTCTGTGAAGAAAATACTTTCTATCTGTATATAAAGCCCCAGGGCCTTAAGAGTTTTTTGTTTATTTTGAAATCATTACCTATGCATATGCGAAATATTGGCTTTGTCTCTGTGGAGGAAATACCTTCAAACCTCTTATATTTCAACCTCATGGTTAAAATGTTAACGATTTTGAAATTGTTTTTAATTGCCGGACACAGATACTTTCAGCTTTACACCCGGTGTAAAGCTGAAAATTAGTAGTACTGCCAGTTAAATAGGCAATGTATATTTAGGTCTGGTTAGGTGAAAAAATGTAATTTTATGCCAAATATCATATACCCAAATTTCAAATTTTTATCTTCAAAAATAAAGAAGAAATGGGTGTGTCTCTCGTCTCATGGTCACCCGATATATTATGTTATAAAGATAACAGATAAAGTTTATGAAGGGGACTTGTAATAAAAGGTAGAAAAAAATTATATTTAACAATATTATTATTATTAGTTTATTTTATATTATATTTATATTTGGTGGCAATGAATTGATTTCCTTTCATAGGAAACAGTGGAATACTAGACTTTTGTAGTAGGTATTTTTACTTTACTACACATTTATTATTTTTATAAAAAATTATATGTTGGATATTTCAAAATTTTAGGTCAGTTAGTAGTTAGGTTTTCTTTTCCGGGTGTAATATATAATATATAATTTTATAAAATTACATTAAAAAAATAACACCCCATTGGGATTCAAACCATGAATACCTAGGAATAGTAAAAGCAACACATTGAGCTATTTATCGTAAATTAGAACTTAATGTGTATATGATATAGGTAAATAAAAAAAATTCGTGCGAGAACTAGTTTATTATTCGCAATTCTGACCATAGGAAGTAAGGAACATCAGCAGTTTTACATTCAATTAGCACTCAATTATTGATTTAAATTTGTTTTGTAGTGATTATATGATCACGTAGGGTCCTCTATAGTTGCCGCTTTGTCTATAGAGGGTTGCAATAAATAATACATATGAACTCACCTGAACTCCATAAAGTCGCTACAAAATGTCTTGCTTCCATTACTAAGTGGTAAATAGATATAGGATCTTCCCTTCTCACAGAAAGAGAGCATGGTATTGAATTCAGCTCTCTTGATATATCAGTGGGACCTAGGCAATTGATTGCTTTATTAAAAACTGCCCTTTTCTGACATACCTGAGGATAAAGTGGTTCTACGGATATGCTGTAAAAATATGTTAATTAATTCTTGACCTGAACTTATATAATAATTCTTTTGAATGAGTACCTTGCATCTGCTTGCATGAAAATTCCAGCATTATCGCAATTTTCTGATGATCCTAATATACATACAATTTCCATATAATCCTGCATGATACGAAGCATTTCCCTTGTTGCACTTGGTGTGCAGTCAGTAAAAAGCGATACAAGCAATGGTACATTATCTATTAGTTCAATGTGTGGCCGGATTTTGTCAATACCTCTCGGTAACTTTGCCTGTAATATATAATAAATTATTTGGGATTGCATAAATCCATTTTAATTAGTCTCCTTCTCGAATCTGTATAGTCCAATTTACTTACATCCAAGATTTGGATATTGGTAAATTAGCCTACCTTTCAAAACTGGGAATTGTAAATTATTTTTCTTACCCTGTTGCTCATGTCAAAATTAATAGGTGCACTTTGCTCCGTGCTCTCTGTTAAATTACTGAGAGATTGCCAATCATGTGCTGTGCTATCAGCTTGCATTGGTACACTACCATGACTTGATGAATCGTTAACCCCACTCTGTTCACTTGTTCGCTTTGCAATATTAAATTTTTCAACTTCTGTGTCAAACTTTACAATTGAATGTTCCATATTTATTGCACTTGGTGCTGAGAAACTCATGGTCCTGGATGACTCTAAATTACTAAAGTGAAAAAAAAGTTTGTCACTATAGATATTTTTTACATTGAAAAAAATGCAACAATAATAGGATTAGTTTGACAACAATGTCTTATTTTAAATATGCACACTATTCACATATTTTTGCAATAATGTTGGCAATTAACAGTTAAGATTGTATTTCATCTACATTAAAATACAATTATTGTCAATGGAATAATTTTAATTGATACTCACATACATTTATAAATACAACAAAATATATAAAAACACTGCAAAACTGATAGTTTTTCACTACAAAACTGGTCAGTTTTTAAATAAACTTTAAATGTCAGTGAAGGAACTATAGCAAATGTCAGTTATTCACACATAATGTTGTGAGATTCATAAGTACGCCTAGGAAAAAATAGTGTATTTGCTCTCTCAGCCACCTATATGATGTCATATGTCAAAATGTTCAGATAAATTAGAAGTCTTTACTCATAAATATGCTAAGAAGAATTACATTGGTCCATTAAATTAGGAGCTATGACAATGGCTGTCTACATTAAACAGATGATAATGTAGATGCATATTATGCTAAATGTGTGTCAACTTAAAAGATATATGAAAGTGGTATTTTAGTAGATAAAAATTGATTTCAATCAAGAGGTCATAAAAATCACATACACATCTCCCAAATGATTCTTCTTCTTCTGCTTATTGACTGACCTAGCCACCACCCAATAATAAATTAACTCACCTAATAGCACATATCAGACCAATACCAATGCAAAAAGAAGTGAATAGAGAGAGAACAGTATTATATATGTAAAACAAATAATATCTATATTGTTACATAATTTATCAACAAAATCGAATACCTACTAAAAAAAAGCAAAAATATTTGTGACAATTTACAATTTAAGAGTAGCTCACTTGCACATAATTAAATGTTAATTTGTATTTCGAAATATATTACAAAAATTTACAGGCATCAGATTACGTTTTAAAGAGCAATAAGTTGTCTGTCTCAAAAATTTATTGTTTCTTGTGGCCGTTAAACTAAGTGGAAAACCATATTTTCTTTTATATTTTTTCAAGAGGCCCGCAGATAGAGCAATTTATCATCAGATGGATTATTAAGGTTGATGTCATGACTGTCACTCATATACGATAGAAAAAATGGAGCTATCTCGTAGAACATCAACATTTCTCGTTTTCTGTAGTTGTCAATATGGAGAGGGAAGTTATTTGCTTATGTTTTATGCCATTATTATTACATGGCATAATAAATAAGATGAGAGAAAAAGAAGGGACATAAGGGTTTTTGTTCGTTATAGGATCAATTACCCTTATTTTTTGCGCTAAAACATTGTACATTTTTTTCCTATGATCTTTTGTGATAGTTCTTATTTTTGATTGAATACAAAACTTCTTGCTCTCTAAATAGCTAGTTAAATTCCAACACAAAATCTTTTTTATCTACACAGGATGTTGAGCTCTGTGACCAAAAATTCTTAAAAATAGTTATTTGTATGTGTAAAAACAGACAAGAAAAAATTATTGAATTTTTACCTAAAGTGTCCATAATGCCATAGGGAAACTCTAGAATTCTTTATTTACAGTTGTATATAACTACTACAGTAAATAGGAAAGTGAGGCAAAAATTCAAAGTTCTTTTAACAAACAAAATAAAACGTATTATTTATATGAAGGGTACCATTCTTGAATCCATTTCTACATTTCAAGATTATCTGATTTTGCCATTATTTAAAAAATGTTTACTAGATTATACTAGACTCACAGTGAGTCAATGTCTGCCTTGTAAGACAGAGTTAAGTTCTTTTTTGTTAAAAGATTATGAAATTAAAATTAATACACCCTATTAATTAATTAAGTTATAAAGAACTACGGGTTCAAATTGCACAGTAGATACCTGTCAATAAACTTTCAGCAATATAATGATAATTACTTCAGATGTATGATTAATCATAATAATTTTAAAAACCGTTAACAATCTAAACAGATATATCAGATTCAAAAATCTGATGATAAATCGCTCCTTCTGTTGCAGCCTTAAAAGTGGAATGCTCGTTGTTGTAATTGCATACATCAATTGCACTAAATTCTATGGTATTTGGAAGGTTCAAGTATATAAGGAGCAATCCTACAACAAATCTGAGAGCAGATCGATTTTTCAAAATGAGTTCATTTTCTGTGTATTTTTTCAAGGATGTTCTACTATTTTATCGATTCAAAAAAATTATATATTATGAAACAGTTTCTAAATATTCTATTAACAAAATATGGTAAATACGACGGAGCAATATGATATATAAAATTTAAAAATATATATATGTAATTTTTTTAAGGATGAACTGATTTACCCATCTTATCAACTCCAAAAAATTATGGTATGAAACAGTAGTATGATGTAAAAAAAATTTATGAAAACAAATTTTTTTTAAGGATAATCTACCCAGGTTTAATTTAACGTCGAAACTACTTAAGTTATGTATAATAAATTCAGTCGCAAAATTAGATTTAACCATATTTAAGTACAATATACGTTGACATGACGTGGATTCGACATAAGTGGAGAATAAGACGACATCGAAATTTGGCTATATTGATCAAAATAAGCAGAATTACATAATTACATCTAAATTCACATTGTAGTAGCCCTGTACGTTCAGTTAGTAATACCCGTCTAGGGAAATTTAATGTCAGTTTAACGTCAATTGATTTAACTAGCTTCAGGTAGAAACTACGAACATATTTGCAGATGATGTGTGACTCCAAATACACAAAAAGAAGAATTTTATACATATTTGGTATTTTTATCTAAAACCAGTAGAAATATTGATGGAAGTCGCCAACACAACGAAAACCTATATCTAATTCACAGTAAAGATTCAAAATGAATAAATGTCGGTGACAAAAATATATGTAATGTAAATGCGACGTGTCTACAGTTCACGCTTGTTGAAATTAATGTGAAGGAAATTTTGCCGTGCATGAAAAATAACAATGCCCCTCCAAAATACTCTTTAATAAGAAAATTCCTATTATCAGGTAAAAAAAAATTATAATAATATTCTGAGCTAACTATGTTAGATTTTTTGTTGTGTATGACATTTATGTTTCATCTGCAACTTTCAATATTGCCTAATTTTAAGTAATACTTTATCCACAAGAAGTAACAACTACTAAATAAAACTCATTAAATGAGCCCATTACTTTACGACATATTAGTTAACTTTACTTATTTAAAGAATTATTAACTTGTAAGCTTCATCAAAAATTTACCTATGGGTAAATATAACATACTTATTAAGGTCAGCCTATTTTTGAAAATGCCACCTCATTTCACCTATTAAGTGAAAATTATTATTTGACGTGTGCTGACAAGTAAATTTGAGTGAATAATGAGTCAAAAGTGGTATAGAGGAGTTCTTTGTAAAAGGTAAATATATTTATACTTATTGTTTTTTTGCACGCATTTCTCTATCTACACCACCACGAGTGAATCAAGTTTACGACTGTAATGGTTTTTTAAAATGGCCGAAATTCTCAAGAATAATGACGAAGACAATAACTAAACAACCTAATTGTTAAAATAACCTGAATAATATAAATTTTGCAAATAGGTTATTTATGGATAGTTTTTAAATTGGTGGTTTATAGTCAAATTTACTTTGTGGTAAATTTTCCAGGTAATTGCTACAAAAAAGTTAATAATTATTTCTTCAGGATGACTTTTAGGTCAACTAAATGATTAATCGACTATTTGGTTGTAATTAAGTAGATAAACAAGGTAGAATTTTTCTACGATATCGACTTAATATTACTTTAAAAGAGAGTAAATAAAGCCACCAAATAGGTTACTAGAGAGTATAAAATTATGCGGGATTTCCAACCAAATGTACCCAGTAGGATATTCTACTATAAAGACGATTTTTAGTTGCCAAAAAGTAGATGTTACCTAATTATGGTATCTAATTTTACTTCAAAGAAAATTTACCCTAGTGGTAATTTATGGTAATTTTTTTTAGTAGTTTTCCCTTTCTGATTTGGTTAAAGTTACTGTTCAGCAAATTTGTGTATGAGGTAGATTTCTTGGTACAAACATAAATTTAAACATAAATTTGAAACATTTGGTAGATTTAAATCAGAGGTATCTTTTTCTAGTCAATTTTACGTAATAAGTACCTTAATAAATAAATTCGAGTTTTACCAAGTTGAGTTTTAGCTAACTTTATAGAAAATGTTTGCTGGGTACTCATTATATTGCCTCTAAAAAATTATATGTTATGAAACAGTAACTATGTACTAAATATAAACTGAATATGGTAAATGTGACAGAACAGAAGGAAGTTGATAATTTATAATGAACACAATTTGAAATCCTCGTAGAATGCTGCATGGAATGCAAAAAAATATGTTTTAAGAACTTTTGTCTTAAGCGAAAGGAGATTTAAAAATCACATTCAAAATGAAAAGAAATTGAAAACGCGAAAATATAAAGAGATGGATAAAATCTGATTGATTATTTGAATTTGCCTCAACCAAATAGATATTTATGTACAATTAATTTTCTTGTAGAATCGCTCCATATACCAGAAATCCCCAAATTCCATTAAAATTGGTCCAGCTTGTACTATTTGATGTAACACAAGTGAACTAATCGTAATATCAATGTTTTTTGTATTAAATATTATATTAGGTCCCAATATGTTTGTAATCTAACTTCCAAATTTTAATACCTATCAAGCAAGCAAGATTTGTCATCAAATGTAGGTGAGTTTGGAATCTTCCTTACACTCTGAGATAAACGCCTCAACCTTTCAACTGGGGGGCTATTGTTACACTCCAGTTGTCCACTATCCCGTCTGATGTCCCCCGGGTTAAAAGTAACATTCAAAAAAACACATAGAACATTTATGTAACAGAGAAGGATTAGTATAGTTATTATGGAGTGGGTTGCAACAATTATATTATGAATGACATGGAGAAAATATTAGTAACAAATTACATATAGTTGATCACAAAGTCAATGAAAACTACTGGAAATGTGGAAATAAGGAATAATGGTATATTATCTCTTCATTTTTCATTATACTAGGTTAATAAAGCAATCTGTATTGTAAGTACTAATAACTAGACATCTGTTGTAAGGGACATTATCACTCTTTTACAGACAAATTGTCACTTCATGAAATTTGATGAATTTTGGTATATCCAAGTTATTCTGAGCAAAAAACACCTTTGATAAATCCCAGATTATGGATAATTTTGCGTTATCACATGGCTTCCAAGTCTGGACCCATCACCAGTATCGGCTGAATAATTTCTAAACACTTACTGCTAGCAATGGCAGAGGGAATTTTCTATTTCGGAGATTTTAGAAACATTCTGGGCTTGAGAAAATTTCATAGTCATATTTTCTGGAATATTTCTGGCAACATTTCCAGAAACGTTTCAAAACATTCCTTTGAAATTTTCAAATATTTTTGAATTTCACGACAACAATTGACATTACTGACGATTTTCTTGACATCTGAGCTGTTCTTTGACATAATGTAGATCAGTTAATCTTATTTTGTGTACCTACTTTATACACCAATAAAAAACAAACTGAAATGGTCTAAATTATATCAATGAAATGGAAGTCAGATGACAAGGAAACCATCAGTGATATCAATTATTGGTGCGAAATTTCAAAACTCGATTTTGGAAATATTCCCAGAAAGTTTTCGAAAACATTCAGAAATTTTCCGAAGATTTTCACAAAGTAAAAACTTAAATCATTCTTGTATATATCTTTATTACAGGTATTGGGATGGTAACTATTGGGAGTGAAAACCAGATTATATGCTTTATTTATCTTAAATTGATATGTTACAATTCCTGGTTCTGCTGGGTGATTTTTTTTTTTTAATGGGGAACACAGGTATTCTATTGATTTAATACATCTTATACACATGCATACTAAGTGAATGTATATTAAAAAATTGACGTGCATGTCAATTTTAATTGAAATAAGAAAAATAATTGAATTATTTATGTGCAACAATTATTTTAATACCAGTCGGTGTACTCTAGTACGTTCTGAGAAATTGTTGATAACATTTCGAGGGGTAGGTCCAATTTTAGTGCCATCTACCGGCAAAGCTATCTATAATATGTAATATTGCCAAAATAACGTTTTGTTCAGAATAATTTGGATTATAACATACAAAAAATTCATGACAATTTTCTTAAAAGATTATGTTCTGTAATTTGGCATGCGTTTTTATTAGTTCATGTAGAAACATTATCCATGCACATGCAAAAGTTGTGTTGGAATGTATTCACATAATATTATAAATAATGGCTGAAAATGATAAAAGACCAACACGAATTGTTCTATAAAATTTTAAAAGTCAAAAATTATATAGTGTAGATAATTTCTGTTGATTTTTTATTATCAAATATACAAAAAATCTCTAAATATCAAAGTTGCATAGCACTTTCTGTGGATTTTAAGAGTTAAGAAAAAAATGTTTTCAATTAAATATAACAATAGCAGTGGCGGAGCAAACACCCCCACAGCCCCCATAGTGCAGAGGTCTCACCGCTTTTAGAGATACTCGAAATAATATTTACATTATTATATTGATTTATATAAGTGTAACATAAGTGAAAATCTGGAAAGTGGGGGGGCCTTCAAAGTTTTTTGTGTGGAGGCCCTGCCACTTTTTGCTTCACCATTGAATAACACTGTATTTTTATAATATTTATGTTCCTTATTCTTTTATTACTTTAAAAATGTATAATACTAAAGAAAATTATAATTACACCAAAAACAGGAAAATCTGTTTTATGAAATCTTTATGTGATTTTGCAACTCGAATTTCTAAAGTGTTGTTTTTGCGAGTAACTTTATTACCTGCAATATGATGTCAGAAAAAACTAAAACATACTTAATCATTTTTGCGATAGATAGAATAAAGAAATATATGTGACATTATTAAGTAAAACCAAAACAAATCTACTTAGGAAGGTAGTTAATTCTAGTTGACTTATTCGAAACACGTCGTCGAAAAATAAACAGAGTGTTTCATTTGAAAAAATTGAGAAAATTCAATTTAATATGTTTTTAACTGAAAAATAATTTTTGGCCACCCTGTACATTTTTTGAAAATGAAAATGATTCAAAAACATTAATTAGATGTCTTGTAACTTGTATTTACATTAAGTTTTTCTTAAAACCCATAATTGTGACTGTGGTGATTTTTTTAATATCCATCTGCAGATTGCATTATTTCAACAAAAAAATTCATTACATCCAAGTGGTTGGGAGATATTCAATGCTAATATAGGAATGAATATAGCCTAGAAAGAGGCTTCAAAAAATGTACTGATATACATAGCATTCCATTTTTAAAAAAGGCACTTGGTCCTGTCATTTCGTCTTGGCTCGCCCTGTATGTTCGAAAATAATTTCCAGTTTTAGACTTTTTTTTATCTAGTTTACTTGCAATTTTTAAAAAAATTTCTAGCTATTGTAGAACTTGAGATATCAACGTCCGACGCACTATTGCCCCACCCTGTATAAGTTACCAATGTTATAAGAATACGGAACTTAGTATACCATAACGTTCACTTACTTTTGAAAACTACATTTAATTTCCATTTTGAAACCTTGAAAGATAAAAAATGTTCGTCTGCGATTCATTTTTATGGGCTACAATCTTTGTAAATGCCCATGGTACAAGTAACCTATATTTCACAATACTACACTGGCTAGTGTTGTAGATTATAGACTGTTTCGGGAGTCGCTTGGCTCTGAGTAACCTTACTACACTTCGACCGGAAGTAGTCCAAGACTTTATACAAAGCTTGCTAGAAGGGGGTTAATTTATGTATGTATGTCTTCAGCGTTCATTCCACCTGCTCCAGGTATTTTAGCCTAGTGTGGATTAATAGCTTGCACCACTCACAGAGTATATGTTCCGCAGTTTCGGTTGCAGTATCGCAATAATTGCATTTATCGTCTACTACCCTGTCCACATTTTTTCTTTAGGATCTGGGTGTAGTTGTCAAAATTCAATTTGTTATCTATATGAACACTCATGTATTTGGCTGTATTTTTGGGTGAATTATTTTATTTTCGATTGCATCTTCAGGGAATATTCCGCTTCGTCCTCTGTTGAGATGGACGACTACACAATTGTCCAACCCGAATTTCATGCCAATAGCTCACACATACGTTTGGATCACCCTGAGAGAGTTTTGGAATTCATTCTCTCTAAAGGCACATAGTTTTAAATCATCCATATAAAATAAATGAGTGACCTTATGACTCCGATTTTTGGGTGGACTGCAAAGGTATCTGTGGGTTTGGCGCAGTGTGACACATAATGGCAGCAGTGAGATGCAGAATAGGACAGAACTTAGGGAGTCATCCTGAAAAACTCCTCTCCTAAATGTTACCAGCTCTGTCGAAACCCACTGAGCACCAGATATTATGGTGATGTGGATTCTCTAGAGTGGCATCAGCTGTTCGATATATCTCACTAGTGCATGTGAAATTGTATCGAATACCTTGAGGTAATTGATCCACACTGTTGATAGATTACGCTTGTATTGCAAAGCATGCTGAGCAATACAGAGGTTTATCAATAGATCCTGTTTACTGCCTAGAATGTTTTCTTTTACACATATTCTTAGATATCTGTAAATATATTACTATGTAAAACCACATTAAGTTGTAATACTAAATGGTTCTTTTATTACGATAAGTATGAACAATAATGTTGTTAATAACTGCTAGACACAACACGAGGTCTCCTCACGTGCCATAACTCATACATTTAGCATATACAGTTATCATAAAATAAGTATCATTTATATATAATTTGCAATAATGTAAAATTGTAAACAAATGTTGCAGTAATAAATAAATACATTACTGTTATCATTATTATTATTTCAAATTTTCCTTCTTTTTTAACAGGTAATAGTTGCCGGAGTCCTTATTACCCAATTACTTGTATATAAAGTGAGGACAATTGCAAATTGCAGGTGTTCATGATTTTTTTTGGATAATGGCTGGATGTTCATTTGCGATGGTGTAGTAGTCATCCTAGTAACATGGTTCCAACCTATGAAAAATTATTGGATGTAGTTGTTAACGAACAAGTTGTCGAATATACAGAACAGAATAATATATTAAGTAAATTTCAAGCTGGTTTTAGAAAAAACAATTCATGTGAAAGTGCCCTTCAAACAAAACTATTTAACTGGAAAAATGCTCTGGAAAAAAGTTAATTATAGGTGTCGTGTTTTTAGATTTCCCTTGTGCATTTCAGACGACTGATAGGCAGTTAATGATTGTAAAGATGATTAAGTATGGCTTTGGGCCTACGGTAATCAACTGGATAGAAGAATATCTGAGCGACTGAACGCAAGTTACAAAATATAATGACTGTATTTCGTCATAAAAAAACCCAAGGAGTCCCTCAAGGGACTGTCTTAGGACCAAATCTGTTAATATTATATATAAATGATATAGTAAAAATTTAAAAAAACGTAAAATCCAATTGTTTGCAGATGATACATTGACATACATTGTAGGTGATAATGTTAATGTAATATTAGACATTTTAAATGATTAACTTAAAGCTCTTAAAAGTTGGCTAAATAACAATAGTATGAAATTAAATTTAAACAAAACCAAAGTAATGCTAATAAAAAGTAAATAGGATTCAAGACATCACCAAAATGTAATAATTGGAAACAGCAAAATAGTGCAGATTAGTGAAATCAAATACTTAGGTGTAATTAATAATGAACATCTGTCCTTCCCAAATTACGCTATATAGATGACAAATAAAATTGCAAAAAAGTACATTTATTAGGAAGAATATGTAAATACCTAAATGTTTGGACTAAAACAACAATATATAAAACGATAATTTTACCATATCTAAACATTTGTTCTACGATTTTATTTATGCTAAATAACTATGTAAATATGTTACAGAAAAAACAAAATTGGGCTTTGTGGATTATTCTAGTTTGTGATAGATACACAAATATAAAATTTGTGTTAGTCACTGTTAATGTTTTAAGTGTAAGGCAAATAATTATGTTAATACCTTGACTTGTGTATATAAAATATTGCATGGCATGTTACCCCAACATTTACTGGAAAATTGTATGTTCGTAAATAATCTACATGATCATAATAGTACATCAAGGGAGAATTTTTACATTCGAAATGTGAATGCTAATTATAGCCAAAACAATCTGCACCATAATGGGCTGAAGCAGTATAATAACCTACCACTGCACATAAAAAATTGTGACACCATCAGCAAATTTAAAGAGACATGTAAAGAATATATAAGAATGAGTGTGAAAGTTTAATTTATTGTGTATTTTATTATTATCATAGTCGTAGATTTTATGTTGATACATTAAGTAAAACAATGTAACCTACGAAATATTTTAGCCTAAAATTTAGTGTTATAAATGTGCTACCTGCTGTGATAAGTAATATTTCCTCCTTTTAATATTCATATTTTGTTAACATATGCTATTAATAATACTATTATTATTATTATCAATGGTGTGATTTAGATAAGGCTCTAATATTTGATGTTTGAGGTGTCTAATAGAGCAGCTCTTTGGATGGCCTTTAGATGGGTTCCACTTAGTTGTAATTTCTTCTTAGTATCTTGCCAGTCCTTAGTGACTAATCCATTTGCGGATATTACTATTGGAATTATTTCTACTTCTCGCAGCTTATACATATTCTTCAGCTCAACAGCCAGCTGTTCATATTCCCTTTTCTTTTCAGTAACCACTGACACAAGATTATCATCTGTGGGGACAGCAGCATCAATGATGGTTGCTTTCTTAGCTATTCTATCAAATAGAACAATGTCAGGTCTGTTTGCTTCAACCGCCCTGTCAATGATGATGGTGCTATCCCACAGCATTTTTGCTTGGTCATTGCTGATTACTTGTTCACGTCCCTGCTTTTATAATATGGTTCTTCAACTTCTGTGAGTTAGTATCTCTTCGCAAGTGCTTGGTGAATCACTTTGGCTATGTTGTGTTTCTGAAGATACTAATTTTATGCTAATGGTGAGCACCCACAGCAAATAATATGCTAGATCGATTCATTTGTGGTTTTCCACAGTCAGCATCTATTGTCTATCTGTTGGCCTAGGATGTATTTTCGGTATGCTCTTAATTACTTGATCTTGGATTGAGAAGAGAAACCCTCTCTATCTCACCATAGAAACCTCCTGGTACACTGGTAAATCAAATCAAGTCAAATCAAAGCTAACATCAAAATTGGAAAAGGTCCTCTTTATGCATAGTATATCATAAACATGCTGGAGATATTATGTTCAATTAACAGAAATGTACCTGATATTAGGTTAAGGTGTTAGATCACTTGAATACCCAATAAAAACTAGTGGAAAATGGGACTGATATTACTGTGATACTTGTCCTCTTTATATTATATACCTAGTATATTTTATATTTAGATTCTTTATATTTTATTTGTTACACTATATATTTATGCATAACTTTGTGTATTATATATAATTACGTGGAGCAGCCGCATCGTGTGTTGTTAGATGGCTTCCGTTTATAGTTATAATTAATCTGACAAAGAAAGTGAGTGCTACAATTGTATACAGCTTTATGCTGATGTTTTAAAGAACATGTAAAAAGTACAAATCGAATTTCATGCTGGCATAGTGAGTTATTTGAGATCAAGTGTCATAGAAACTGCGTCTATAGAATGCAAATATGAAAAACATACTAAGCTCCATTTGATAAATTAAAAATATTGAAAATTATCTAAAAGTGCTCATTAAATAATTTTCCATTAACATAATTAAAATCGACATGAATTGCCATACAAGTTGGTATATGCAAAATTTTAAAATAATACCTAACAAAATTCTTGAGTTACGGTTTTGATTTTTGATTAAACTTTATAAATATACTATTGCCAGAAAAGAAAAAACAAATGCCTAATTATTTGTATATTATTTCCATATTGCTTTGTTAAATTATGATAAAAAACATTCCATCATCAAAGATGTATGATACGATTTTATGCTTACTTGTGAGATTTCCAGCAGTTTTTAATATTACACTTCAAAATGCAAAACATTAAATGCAAATTTAAATTCCTGCATGCATCATATAAAACAATTTTAAAACTAACCTATTACGTTCACTCAAAAGTGAAATGTGGCAATTCCATCCACTTTCGAGGCCCATTTTCTCACTGAACACCCTAGATCTTAATTCATTTTCCTTACTGAAATGTACGAATCTGATGCACGCCCTTTCCAATTGCTCTATAAGTTGTACCTGTAAAATATATATTAAGTCACATCATTGTCCTTGTCTACAAATAATATGAAGCTTTAACTAAAGTACTGTGCAAGTTCAAGATCTTATTGTGAATAGTTAAGTTTTGAAATGTTTCTTTATTTAATTGTGCCATTTATATTGAAATGTCTCTAGTTTAAGCGAAAATGTCAAATTTATTGACTAAACTGATGATGATAAGCATTGCTTATAATGTGAACTAATTAGATCTATTTTTTTTTTGTTTCCGGTTTGAATTAATTCATGTATATTCTGTCAATATAGTATATTCCTACACTTTGTCTGCTTTTTTTAAAATTTATAAGATAAATTTAATACAATATAATAATATATAATGCTTCTTATTCCTAAACGTCAAAACAACGGTATTGGAATATCTATATATATAATGTAAATATATCAAAACATAGCGGAAGCATAAAAAGTAGTATTAAATATAGAAATTATAAAAAATTAAATGAAATACATTTAAATCAAATATAGCATACTACAAATTAGAGGTAGATTTTTTTCAACATTTATTTAACGTCGGTCTATTTCCGCTAACACCGACGCCTGTAGATGAGTTAGCCCCAACCAGGAATTTTGCCGAACCTCTTCCCTTAAGAAAAGCAGGTATCTTTTACTTGCCTAACATTTAACAGACAAGGGACCAACGGCTTTACGTTCCCTCCGAAGAATGGTATATCCCCTATACAATCCTCACCGAAGATTGTATAGCATCTGCGCATACACTGATAACAAGCCGTTGGAAGATGTGAGACAAGGACGCGGTTACACGCTCGCTCCACAGGTAGATTTATATTTATTATTATTTTTAGAATTTGCATTCTTATATAAATAATTTTGTATTATTTCGTTTTGGACATATTGAAACACTTCTGCTTACTTTTGATATATGTACGTTTTTAGTACCAACACTTTCTTCGGCTGTTGTGGCACACTTACTCGCATTGGCGCAATGTACATCTGTACTGTTAATTATATTCGAAAAGCCTTTTCCTTTTGAGTCTACACTTTCCTATGCCTAAAAAATGTCTCTAGGTTCGTGAGAAATTGCTTCATCAAAACTATATGCATTACAATAAAAGTTTTCAAAATCAGCATCATAAAAAATAGAGTTATTTACCTTATCACAATTTTCTAGTTCGTTACAAAGAAAATTTTTCCTGTACTTGATTCTGAAACTTCTACTTACTTACAATTATTTTATATCATTTAAAAATGACCTCTGTTTTCAGGTTTACCTCACCCGATTTACTATGAGAATCGAAACATTTAGGTTTAGTACAATGTATGCTTTGTTTTTTGTGTTGTAGCCATACATTACTCTCTAATATTTGACGTAAATAAGTTTTCTTACTAATAATATTTACTACTTTAGCAGGTGTCCATGCCTTTTTACTTAATATTCGGTAGTCCCTAACCAACTATAACTTCAGTTCCTCCTGGATTTTAATAGCTTTCTCTTCTCCATTTTCTTCTGAGCCTTCCTTTTTCTCCGTTTCTTTTGAGCTGTTCTTTCATAAAACTAAATCTTGTTCTTATTGCCTGTTAAATATTAAGTTTACTGATGTTTGTTTTGTTTTACAATATTCTGTTGTTCTGTACTGAAATAAAATTCTTACAACCAAGCTTCCTAAACTTCTTTTGTTGTTTTCATCAATTAATGCACTTTTTAGTTTGTACTTAAAAGTTTTCACTGCATTTTCTGCTCTCTCTCATTTGACATTGGGTGGAAAGGAGGTGTTGTTATGTGATGGATACCATTCTTTTTTTTCAAAAATGTCCATTCTTCCGACACCAGCTGTCTTCCATTATCACTAACCAGCGTTCTTGGGACCAAATCTTTTTCTCCTTTTATATGTTCAATCTCATACTGAAGGCCTGCTAAGAATTCAGCCCATCGTTGAAGTCTATTTGCCTGCATTTTTGGTATTCCTTTATTTTCCCCGAAAATGGCAGGTGATCACATCTAAAAGTAAACGTTCGATCTACCAGATATATTTCTAACATTTTTACGGACCAGTAAATGACTAATGTCTCTCTATGAGTGACTGAATATAAAATGCAATATACTGGTTTTTCTACTCCGTTTTTCATTTTCTCAAGAAGTACAGCCGCTATTCCAGTTTCTGAAGCATCAGTTGTTAAAATAATAGGTAAAGTCAATCATAATGTCTGATGGTAGAGAGGTGAGCGCACTTGCCTCTCACCCAAAAATCTGGGTTCGATCCCCGGTCGTGGCAGTGGAAAATACTGTGAGAGGGATTTTTCCATTATACACGGATATTGGATGTGTGTCCCTCATCTCTAAATGTGTAGCCCCCTCCCAAACAAGGCTCTTCTAGAGCCTTCCGGGATAAAGGGGGTCGTCATTACCTGTGGTGTATTATTATTATTATATCCGCGTTATTCTGACATTTACTTATCCAATAAAAAGTTTGATTTTTTAAAAAATAATTTGTAAATAAGATCGAGACTACTAGCTAAATTTGGCACAAAATGCTCATAAAATCTATAGTTCCTAATAGAGATGAGATTCTGATTTTACTTTTTTAATACCCTCTTTATTAATTATATACCTTACATAATAGATAGAAAAAATTTGCAGTTATTTTTTCTTAAAGTTAAACCTGCATTCCTTAATTTAATTAAAGCCTTTTCTAAATGAGACTTTTATGTTCTCCTGATACAATGATGTCGTCTAAAAATTTAGCTTGAAATAACTGTTTGATGTATTTTTTAAATGTACCACTAGCAGGTATTATACCAAAAGGTTAACACTCCATATTAAATATACCACGATGTGTTGATCATTGTAACATTTCTTTTGCCTCGCCATCTAACTCAAATTAATTATAGGCCCTATTAGGTCAAGCTTTGCAAAATACTAACCAACCTGTATGTTAGAAAAAATCTCAGTTGCTGTCGGGATTGGATAATGCTCATCTACCAGATATCTATTTACCATAGCTTTATGATTTCCACAAAGGGTAACTTACCTTCAGATTTAAATGCTGCAACAAAAGAGTAGCCCACTCTCTGATTTCTGCAGGTGTTAAAATATTAATTTCAATCAACTTATCTAACTCCTCATCCATCATATTTTATATGCTAGGGATACAGGCCTAGGTTTACAAAGAATTGGTCGTCTTGTGTATTCAATTTCAACGATATTTTATGGTACTTGAATTTACCTATTTTGTTTGAAAATACCTCCGGAAATCTCAGAATCAGACCTTGAACTTCGTCTTCGATATGTTTAAAAACGTTATTACATATTTTAAAATAAACAATGTTAAAATTTGTTAAAATATCTCTACTTACAATATTTGGTCCTCCGTTTTGATGACATAAAATTTCATATTCATATTTTTATTAACATACTTTACGTTTACGAAAATAAAACCTTCAAGAATTATAGCTTTTTAAAACAATCCTATCTTTTTGCAATTTCATATTTTTAAAATATTCTACATATACATTGAAACTAATAGCACTGATGACTGAACCATTGTCAAGATCAAATGAAAGAGGGTTTGTTTTCTAAAATTATTAATTTTAAAATTATTTAAAAATTTTTTGGAATTTGAATGAAAAGTAACAAACATTGGAATTTCGAGTGGATCACCCATAGACCAATCAAGTGAAATCTCGACTACGTTCCCATCCTTATGTTTTTTGTTGTTATACCTCTCACTTCCTTCCATGAAATGCATCTTTTCTTTAAATGTGCCTTAGATAAATGGCCTCTTTGATGACAGGAATCACAGGTATAATTTCTGTTTACATGGTTGACGTGATTCCTTGTTTTTCTTCCATAACCTTGTTTGAAATTGATGGTCTATCTGACAGTCGATGACTCCGCCCCCTCGGTGACATTTGACGGTGGGGCGAATGAAGCCACCCACCAACGCAGCTCGATGGAAGGGAGAGCGAATGTAACATTTTAAAATGCAGTAATAAATTCTTTTTTATATCAAAGCGGAAATTAAAAGGCGCAGGAGCGACACAGATGTTTGATAATTTTATTATTGATTCATTTAGCTACTTTAAAGTCTAAGGTAACGATTAATTTAATAACAATTTGTAAGAACTTATATGTGACTCAACTAAAAGAAATCGAGAATATGTAATTTTTTTATGAATGATCCACCCATTTAATCGATTCCAAAAAATTATACATTACGATATAGCACCTAAAGATTCTATTTAAAAATGTGGTAAATATGCTAGAATTATATGAATGGCTTTTTCCAAATTCCAATATATTTTAACACATGGGAACAAAGCAGAAAACATGAAAACCATGTATGCAGCAAAACAAATACAAGACATTGCAGGTTCGCATTCTCTTGGGTGGGACATAGCTTTCATGTGAGTGCCTAGATATCCCACCTGCCTGATTTCACTGCTGCTCTGACATGCATGATTTTGCATAGAATGATGCTCGAACTTGGAGTTTTATGATTTGCCATAACTGCTCTTTCTAACAAAATGGATGTCCGCAATGTTTCTGGCTTGACTTAGCATTTCCTCCCTCTGCAAGGCTAACTGTTTTAATTCCTCCAAACTTTATATTCCATCCTCCTTACAAATTTATCCTTCAGGACATCTGAAAGGATTGCTGTAAAATTGCAGTTGACAGACAAACTTCGCAATCATGCATACCATTCTATCACAGTTTCGCCATCTTGCCGATTGGCTTCATAAAATGTTCTTCTTTTACGCCACTTGCGGCATGAATAATTTCTCGAGGAGTTCCACTAAATCAGCATACAACTCGTCTTTAATAGCACTGCTACTTTTGTCCAATTGTCCATTGCAGCATGGAATTCAGAGAACTGCTTATCTGTATTTCCTGTCATTCTACGCCACTATGCGCTCGCTAATTTTTCCAATTTAATTCCTCTCAGCCACTATTATGTCAGTGATACAGGGAAATTCAGTTATTTTCATTTGAGTTTTATTGATGCTTCAAAAAAATGATGAATACTATTATTACTTATTACACTGCGAATCAAAAGGAGGTAAAACATGTCTACATCAGCCAGAGATCCAGGATGAACTAATGTGTTCTTGGTGGAGATGCACGATGGTCATGTGACCATTGCTCAGTTTAAATATTTAATGCCACAACAAACTGATTTAAATAATTGTGATTAATATATTCTGTTAATATAGTACTTTAATTTTATACATTTGTCTGTCTTTCAACAATACAATAATACATTTTGGGGTGTAATGGGGTAGTGAAGCGCAAGTTATAGCCTCTCCTACTCAATTGCTAACCTCACCTTCGCGATGAGTTCAATTTGAACTTGGTGCACCCTGTTTTCACTAACGAGGCTCTAACGACCGAGTAAGGGTGGAATAACCCTTACCTTTTGCCGTGAGCACATCCACCTTCTCACGAAGAGTGCGGTAAAAATAACCCACCGCACACAAAGGTTGCTTTTGAAATCGTTTGGTTACCCCATCGTCGCAGTCTCCTTCTGTGCCATGGGACCACACCACTCGCCTTCCGCAACCGAGCTGGTCAGTTGCATACCTGCTCCAGCTAAAACTTCAAATGCAGCTTCGTTTTCAGTCGATTAAGGCTTTAAAACAATGATGGAGCGTTCAAGTGGGACAAAATCATCCGGAAGTAAAATACCCTCCCGATCGGATCTCCGGGGGAGGGTGCCCACAGGGACGCCTCATCGAATGTCAAAAAAACACCGACAGGTTAAATCCAACAAAACTAATTCTTTCATCTACGGCGCTTGGAATGTTCGTATTTTGAACGACAGCACTCGCACGGATTGGCTTGAAAGAAGAACTGCTCTAATAGATAGAGAACTTCACCGACTCAATGTTGACGTTGCAGCTCTCAGGGAAACTCGATTTTTGGAGGAAGGCTCTCTCACAGAAAAGTACTACACCTTCTATTGGAAAGGTCTTCCCACCAATTCAAGAAGACAACATGGAGTAGGATTTGCCGTTCGGAATCAACTTGTATCCAACTTAACACAAGTACCACAAGGCCTATCCGAGCGTCTAATGCTGCTACGCTATGAGCTATCAGATGGCAACGCGGTAAATCTAATAAGCGCCTACGCTCCCACTCTGGATGCAAGTCACGAAACCAAGGAAAGCTTCTATCAACAGCTGGAAGAAACCCTCTGTAGAATACCTAAAACGAAATGACTCGTTATTCTTGGCGATTTTAACGCTAGAGTAGGGAGAGATGCAGACACCTGGCCAGGCATCATAGGCAAGAACGGTTTGGGCAACATGAACGCTAACGGTCAACTACTCCTAACTAAATGCGCCGAACATGATCTAGTTATAACAAACACCATTTTCCGACAAAAGGATAAATTTAAAGGCACCTGGCGTCACCCCAGATCAGGTCACTGACATCTACTGGACTATGTTATCGTACATAGGAAGCATCTCAAGGACGTCCAAATTACAAAGGCGCGCATTGATAGCGAATGTTGGACCGATCATCGTCCTGTTGTCTCTAAAATGAAAATTGTTATGAGACCCAAACACCGAAGAACTCAAGTAAAACGTAGACTCCGTCTCTGTATTAGTAAATTGCGTGACCAACAAACCGTCGAACAGCTAAAGCAAAAAGTTCAAGAGAATTTGAGTGCACTAGAAGAAACCAATTCTGTAGATGTCGCTGCTACCTGGACACAAATTAAAGACAGTTTAAAAAGTGCGAGTGAGGAAATTCTTGGCACTGCAGCAAGTAAAAAACAGGAGGACTGGTTCAATGATAATGAAGCTTTTATACAAGAACTTCTTGACCGCAAACATACTGCCTTCCAAAACGCTATCAACCACCCCAACGACTCATCAAAAGCAGAAGCTTTTACCCAACCTAAGTATGAAACGCAACGCGAAATCAGAAGAATAAAGAACGAGTGGTGGGCAAGCAAGGCCAGAGAAATTCAAAGGTACGCCGATTCACACGACTACAGAATTTCTTTCAAGGAGTAAAAGCAGTGTACGGCCCCAGTCGGAAAAATATGTGCCCTATTAAAGATTTAAATGGAAATCTCCTCAAAGAAGACCAGGAAATAAGAGCCCGATGGAAAGAACACTACTCTAACATTCTTAACCAGCAAAGTCAAGCCGATCACGATATTATAAATCTTATCCCTCAATATGACACCTTCGAAGACTTAGATAAACCACTAACAACGGAAGAGATCTTAACCGCCATTGGGCAGCTAAAAAATAACAAATCTCCCGGCGCCGACTCACTCCCAGCTGAGATCTTTAAAGCTGTGTCGTCAGAGCTCATACCCTACCTCAAAAAACTGTTTGATGTCGTGTGGGAAAGTGGTCAAGCTCCGCAGGAGTTTCGTGATACACTTTTAATCAACCTCTTCAAAAACAAAGGGAGCGCCGCCGACTGTGGAAATTACATGGGTATAGCTCTCCTGGCTGTTGGAGGGAAGATACTCGCTAAAGCGATGGCAAATAGGCTAATACCTGTTATGGAAAAGTTACTTCCTGAAACACAGAGTGGCTTTAGACCAAACCGAGGCACATCGGATTTAATCTTCACACTTAAACAGCTTCAAGAAAAAGCACTCGAACATCAAGGAGAAATTCACATGGCCTTCATTGATTTAACCAAGGCATTTGACTCGGTGGACAGGGAAGTGCTCTGGAAAATTATGTTCCGCTTAGGTATCCCTAAAAAATTTGTGGAAGTATGTCACAGTCTACATACAAACAACAACGCCCAGGTTATGTATAATAATGAGGCAACCGAACCTTTCCAAACCCTCACTGGAGTTAGGCAGGGATGTGTCCTGGCACCCCTACTCTTTAATTTGTTTACCACTGCTCTAACAATTATTGTTGACAACAAACTGAAAGTCAGAGGAATAGGTCTCAGATACCGTTTTGATTGCTGTCTCTTTAACATAGGGCGCTTTAGAGCTTTCACGAAGACACGCACACGATTCATTTGTGATCTCCAGTAAGCGGATGACTGTGCACTTTTAGCCTCTACGCCGGAAGAGCTTCAAGAACTTTTAGATGTGTATGCCCAGAGCTATGATTCCTTGGGACTTAAAATCAACATTGGAAAGACTAAGATTATGTCAACTCCTCATCAAGTGAACCAAATAGACATTACACTTAACGGAAATTCTCTTGAAGTGGTGGATCAGTTCAATTACTTAGGCAACGTTGTTAATGACAAAGCAAACATGGACAGCGAGATTCGCAATAGAATTAACGCTGCATCTAGAGCACTCTGGGGACTTAGAGAGAGAGTATTTGACAATCACGACCTTGCTTTGTCAACGAAAATGGCTGTCTAGAGAGCAGTTGTCATTCCAACACTGCTATATGGATGTGAAAGCTGGGTCACTTACCGTCGTCATGTGAAAGAATTAGAACGTTTCCAGCAAAGACACCTCAGAAGTATGATGAAAATCCGTTGGTTCCATCACGTATCAAACGTGGAAGTACTCAGGAGAGCAAACAGCCTTCCAATTGAGGTGCTTATTTCAAGAGCACGCCTAAGATGGGCAGGTCACGTTCATCGTATGCATGATAACCGCCTTCCTAAATGTACACTTTATGGTGAATTGCTAAGCGGTAGAAGAAGGTGTGGCGGTCAACGAAAGAGGTTCAAAGACGCTCTCCATGAAAATCTAAAATCCTGCGGTATTGCAGACGAGCAATGGGAACAACTTGCAGCGGACAGAACCGAATGGCGAGGGGCTGTGGCCAGCTATCAAGGAAATGTTGCTGCAAGAAGGCCGAATCCAAGACCTAACGAGGTCTATGTTTGTCCTGACTGCGGTCGACATGTGCTCTCCCGAATTGGCCTCTATAGCCATAGTCGTGTGCACCGTAGATGAATGGGAATTACAATAGACTACACCTTTTACTTGTTTTTTATTGTACACAATTTATCGACTGTAATATTTTTATACTCGGACTCGAGTAACGACTAATAATAATAATACATTTTATTACACCTGTTAGCTGTGCTTTTCACAAATAAAACGCGTTCTTTTACAAGAAATTAAAAAAAAAAGGTATTTGCTTACTCACCATATCTGTCAAAACTTGATACTGCATGGTAACCATTCCAATAAAGATTTGATTACACTGCATTTGGAAGCAACTCTCTGTATCTGATACATTGCCCACCGGATAATCATTGTAAAGTAGTGAATCTGTAATAAAAGTGCTCTGAAGTATTTGTAAATTACTTATAAGATATATAGAGTTTATTCTTGTCATAATACAAACCATCTATTCTAGACAAATATAAGACATTTTTACAAAATCTTGACTATGAAGTGTAGAAAAATGTGATCAAAGTTGAAACTTCTAGGAAATAATTTTTTATGGTTCCGTATATGCATACAAGTTTTGGTAAACTAGAAAATATATTATTATACATTTTTGCAACTAAATATTTTGCCAGATTCTAAATGTATATTCGGAAATTCCAAAAATGTATTTTGGAGGTGAATATGGTTCAATTGCTGAGGTAAAAATTCATTTGACTGGATTCTTCTGAACTTGGAATATTAATAAGAATCATGTAATATTAATAATTTTATTAAAGAAAAGAAAACAATACAAAAATTTTCACAAAAATATTTTTAAGTAAAAATTTTTTTTCCTTAATTAGATTTTCTTATACATTTTGGTGTTTAATCAACATCATCCTTTCCTTTATTCTATCTTTTCTCCCTGATTTTACTTTCTTTCAGAAGTGAACTGAATAACTCTAAAGCGGACCTATCCATATAAACCATTAACGATTTTAAATGTTCAGCTTTGTCTTCTGAAATACCCTCATTTACAAGTAATTTTTTAATACCAGAAGTAAAGTTTGAGACTGTAAAATTTGTTTTATTATTATTTCTTCCAACGCTTTTTGGTGTTATTACTATTGATGTCTTCTGAAAATCATCGCTAAACAAAATTTTGTATTCGAAGATATAAGGGTAATCCTTTTTATATAAAATATATTTTACATGGGTAAAGGGGATAGCCATGTAATTGTTTATTTCTATGTTCATTAAATGAAAAGTACAACACTTATTTCCATTCATCCACAAGGGTTAAGTGGTAGAGCACTCATTTGAGTGAACTTCCCCTTGTTTCCCATTTAGTTTTATTAAGTATTATTTGTATTTGTATTTCTTTTATTGTTGTTTTTTGGGAAATAAAGACATATATTATTATTATTATTAAAAAACACCAATTTTATTTAGAAGTTAATTGTACACAAGTACACACAACAAAATTTCTTTCATGGCTACTTCTCCTACACCTACGCCGACTAACTACTATGCCGCCATCTCTTGGGAAAAGTACACAGTTGAGCGAAAAGTAGTTCTACTTAAGCATATTAATTATATTAAAATAAAATGGAACAGTAATGAAACTGTAGAGACTTGTCCTGGTAATTCAGAAAGTTATTGTGCAACATTAGCAACACCATTAATTTTGTTTTGTAACGTTGTGGCATATTTAATAGAAGTCTATTAGATAAATAGGACTCTTACGGCTTGTTGCACCACCACTAATTAACGGAGGTTTAATATTAAACCTGGATTAAACGGAAAATTTTGTTGCATCAACTTTTAAACGTGGATTAATTGTTTTTAATCTCAGATCACGTTAAACCACCAAATTTGGAGGTTTAGCTGGAAGTGTGGTTAAGTATCGCAAATGCATTAAACAAGTTCTAGTTCAGCTTTGACGTTTGAATTTTGAATTTTTTGAGTTAAGTTCTCTATTTCGTCAAGTTAAAATGAATTTCAATGTAGAATACGAGGACATCTTTGACGATGACTTAGAAATAATAGAAATTATTGAGAATGGATTTCCAAAACGCGTTAATCAGCGTAAAAATTATTTCTGTGAGATGGATGACTACACTTTTTTTCGAAAGTTCCGGTTATACAAAGAAACAGTTCTAAATGTTCTTGAGCAAATAGACCATGTATTGGAATATCCCACTAATGTGTAAGTTATTGAAACTAAAAACAAGTGAAATATAACAAATACTAATATGTTTTAATTCATTCTAGAAATAACAGTGTACTAATGACACTAAGGTTCTATGGTACTGGAGGACACCTAAATTCGTTGGCGGACTTTGGAGGAATGGACACTTCTACGATTTGTAGAATAGTAGTTAGAGTTTCCGAAGCAATCGCAAGACTTTATCCCAGATACATAAAAATGCCAGAAGATATAGTACATGAGCAAATAAGATTCTATGACATTGCAAGATTCCCAAGGACTATTGGTGTAGTAGATGGCACCCATATAAAAATAAGGAATCCAGGTTTGTGTATTGAAACCCAAATTTTGATCAGGGTTAGGAACTTTTTATGGTTCAAGATACTTTTTACTAGAAATAAATTTATATAAGCTGATCGAGAGGGAATTTTGACGTCACCAAAGATAAATATATTTTTTTTAGGTGGCGAAAATGGAGAGGTATTTAGGAATCGAAAAGGCTACTATTCTATAAATACTCAAATAGTGTGCGACTCGGATATGAAAATTGCTGACATTGTTGCAAGATGGCCAGGGTCAACACATGATGCAACAATCTTTATGAATAGTAGAATTTATGGTCGATTCGAAAACAGAGCATTTCGCAATAGTGTGCTGATAGGTAAGTATCGAGGTAATACTTTTTATGGTACGCATTTATTTGTTTATTGCTAGTACATGGTAAGGAAAGAGAAACAAATATTTGATAGTATTTAATTCAGATTTTGTGCTGTGTTGATATAAAATTAAAGAAAGCTCTTTTATCTATTTTATTTTCATTACTAGCAATTGAATGAAATGTAGTTTCTATGTTTTAGGGGATAGTGGTTATGCACTGCAACCATTTTTACTAACACCACTGGATCAGCCTATGACAAGAACACAACAGCTATATAACGAATCACTCATAAGAACAAGGAATATAGTAGAAAGGACAATTAGAGTTTGGAAAAACCGCTTCCCGTGTTTAGCATATGGTATGCGTATTAAAACGCAAACAGCTCTAACGGTGATTGTAGCTACTGCAGTGCTACATAATATAGCCAGATCAATGAATGAGCCAGAGCCCCCCGTTTTGAATAGAAATAGGCTAAATTACTTCATTGATCTGGGCCAAATGAATAATCCTGTAGCACTGCCAAACGTGCAAGCACCTCGGCAAGCACAAAGGCTGAGACAGGGGCAGATAATTCAAAACGATATTATTAACAATTATTTTGGAAATATGTAGAGACCAAATAGGTAATTTTACTAGAATTTGTTAATAATTAACCCCTCTTAAGTAAATTTTTGTTAAAACTATATACAATAAAATTAATTGATTCATTTTGTTTCTATTTTTTTATTTTGTGCAACTGTTATTTTACAGAACAAATTTTTCATACTGGTTAAAATCTGCCTCAGAATTTGCAGAAAAGTTATGATTAGCCAATGACTTGAAAATGGATTAAAATATTTAAAGCCATTAAATAAAGATCAAGAACTTTACTACAGACAGAATTTTATCTCAGGTGTAGCAAAAAAATATATAATTCATTAAGCAAACTTTAAAGCAAGTAATGAGTAATAAAAACTTAAACAAAAACAATAGGAAAAATAGTTGTCAAGAACCTCAAGATACAAAAATCAATTTTTTTTGCTCTTTTCATTATCAATTTTAGCTTTAAGTAATTCTACTCGTAATTCGTGTTCTGCCATTTCCGCATTTACTAAATTTTCTAGATACTGCTTTTGAAATTTGGCAATTTCTAATCTTTCATCCAACAGTTTGTTATACTTTTCCGACAGATCTGGGCCTCCTTCTGTACAACATCTTTAATGGATTAGGAGTACCCTGAAAATTCAAGTTAAATTTAGTTTCAACAAATACTTTCACATAAAAAAATATATAACAGTGGTTATCGTTATTCTCACCGTAGTAGACGGTGTTTCAGTGGGCTTGAGTGCATCGCTTGCACGTGATTGTAAATCTCCAATTTTGTAGTGTTTCCAATTTTTTTGTTGATTGTGATTAAGTTCGTTGAACTGCAAAATAATGTGGGCTTATTACCTAGTAATATCGTGACATAGATACTTCGAATGACAAAAAAATTTATTTACAATATGTTAACGGAACCTACCTTTTTTTCTTTCAAGACTTTGTTAGCTTTTTTTTCCACATTTTCTACAATCATTTCTTGGAGTTCTACTGAATTCCTCAGATTTTCTTCATAACTATCAGTTTCGTAGATGATATCAATATTATCATCGTCGTGTTGTTCGGATGAAGTGGATGGCAGGCTTGGTTGTGAGAAATCAGAAGTTACTTTCATGGCATCCCCATCAAAATTATTTTCCAAACCATTTACAACCGTATCACATATTATGGATAATACAGTTCATCTCCAGGTTCTTTCTTTTCTGTAATATTTGGCAATCCGCCACCAGTTTTATACAGCTCTCTTCTTCGGACTGCGACCGACTTTCTTAACAGTTTCTTTTTATTATCATAACACCTTTTCAGGCCTTCTGCATCTCTGGGACAAGATGGTCCAGAACTATTGAATTCTTCAGCGATGTTTGCCCACGCTTCATTTTTTTCTCTTGTAGTTACTGCGTTCGTTTTTTTATTCTCTACAATATGTTTATGCCTGGGCACTATATTTAACAACAGAGATTTGTCGTTATTAGTGAAATTTGCAGACCTTTTCTTTTCATTGTCAGGCTTCATCTCACAATCAGCAAATGAACTGAAAAAGCGTCCGCAAAATTCGAAAATTTTCACAAATAAAATAAACGCCGAAATATACGACTTTTAAGATTATGTATGTTTGGCTCGAAAATGAATTTTACGGCAAAAACGGCATTTTAAAGATTTGAAATTAGCCACAGAAGAAAAATCCCTAGAATTTCCCCGTTTAACTAATCGACTTTAACTTCCATACGGTGTAATGCAGAAAATTTTTACAGAAGTTTACCTATAAAACGTGGTTTTATTAAACGTTCATTAACACGAAGTTGGTGCAACAAGCTGTTAACTTCTTTTTTCTTAAGTACCTCTCAATAATACTATGAACTGCATCAATTCTTGCAAATTGCCATGCCCCGGCTCAGAATACTCTTGCTCTCTTCTTAAACTTTCCATTATCAGAATTTTAAATACAATGTGACAAGCAAAGACTAATGTGTTACAGCCAGGTCTGCTTTGCTAAATAAATGAAAAAATTATAAACACGAAAAAGTGTAAGTTGTACAAAAGTTCCTCTATCAGGGTTCGACCATAAGTAATGTACGTGCGTGTTATTAATGTTAAATGATTTTCTTTCTTGATAACTTCGTCATACAATATACCACAGAATTAACGTACTGCATGTAGAAAAATGTGCTCTTTCAAATGACATTTTTAAAAATGGGGTTGCTATATAAAAAATTGCTGATGATGTCATAGCTTTTAAAGAATGCTTGTAGAGTTTTTTTTATATAAACAAATGGAGAAATGCATTTCAAAATTGATGTACCTGAACGAATTTTTATCACTTGTTTTGTAACGAATTTATTTCAACTTTTACATGTTCACTGTATGCAACCCATAGTAACGAGTCCTTGATCAGTTATTATATTTAAAACTTCTTATATTTGAAAAATCAAAAATGTTAACGTCGCTTTAACAATGTAGAAGTGGTACTCATGTGGTAACATATGAACTGGTCGGCGGAGATACAGTACAGTCAATCCAGACTGACTGAATTTACAATGGCGCTATGCAACTTACTTGATTGGGTGGCTCTAGACTAGGAGCTGGGGAGGTTTTCGTAATTTAATTAAGATAAATAAAATAATAAATAAATAAACACTACAGAAATTAGACAGCCCCAATTCCAGAAGCCAGGGGCTTGTACGGAAGAGGGTTACACATTGAAAAAACGAGGACATACAACCATTTCCTCCGACAGTGCCGGACCCAGGATTCAAACCCGGTGGTGTGATGCCCGTGTGATTAATCGCGATTGCCACCTCGCGCCTTAACCCATGCGGCTATCGACCAGACTAAATATCTGCTGAGTTGGTAATTAACAATGCAAGTAAAATAAAAATCAAAAAAGAAGTAATATAGTATTACTTCTTCTTTTTATTCACTTGTCATTATGCATAGTCTTATGTGTCAAGCGCATATGAGCATTATGCCTAAGCGCCATACAAACCTTTGTTAAATCTACAGCATTGTTGAATCCTTTTTATGATTGTAGTGACTAATGTAAAAATTAGTGAGTTAAATAAGTAAATAAAATAAATTATTTGATATGAATACTAGTTACTGCCAGTATTTTTATTAATTGGGTACCGGTTCCAGCTTCCACAATGTTTATTTCAATAATTGTTGTTCCTGCCTTTGTCAAACTTGTGTTTGGAATTCCTCTTCTTTTCTTTTGATTTCAGTTTTGAGAAGTTTGCAGATGCATTGGTTATGAAGTTATGTTGCTGAAGTATCATCAAGTTTAAGTGTCTAAAATCTGCCTAAGAGCTGTGAGCAACTACAATCAACTGTTTTACTGACTTTTATTGTAATCTGCAAAAAGGAAACAGAAATTGTGGACCATACAATATCCAAGTGCCATAGGCTGGCTTGCAGGAGATACAGAGTATCTACGGACAAACCCAAACAGAACCAGAAATCATTAACACAGACCTATATCACCATATCAGTGGGGCAGGGGTTTAGGAATGTACAAAATAAAACACCACAATAAGGCTGCAGTGACCTAGAAGTTTTTACATATAAGCCCCAAGAAGAAAACATTTAGTTGAAATAATCCAGCTGCTAAAGTTATTGTTAGTTTTAATCATCTCCAGATAATGCCGATACTGTTGGCAAAATGCGCCTCGAATAAAGTATTCGACTGTAGTGCTCAATGATCTGTAGTTTGTGGATCTACACTTCAGTTTATACTGAAGGTTCCACTCCACCTCCAGGAGTTATACCAGTAATTATTTATAGTACAAAATTGATTTTGCATAAGATAAAAAAATTAATATTCATAGTATAATTTTACGTGGCAATTTATGTTACTTACCTGTACTATAAAATTGAGCAGCAGATTTTATTTTAGGTTCCAGCACACTTTTACAGTCCCAATGAGCAGGTGTGGGACTTCTGTGATTCATGTACAAATGTCTGGAATCACTTGGAAGTTCTAAATATACCTGGCTTAATTTACTGCTGACACACTTTGTTAAAGGCCTAAAATAAAAATGATATTGGAATTCTGACCTACAAATACTACAGAAATATAAAAGTAAATATAATTTATATGAACCCAATTAGTAGTAGAATTATTCCTAAGCACTGAGTTTAATGCTGGTCTAAACACTCCTAGCACTATTTTTAAGCGAATATTTAAGGGGAGTAATGGGGGTAATTACCCCCCTCCAAAAATCTGAAACATGTACACAAAAATAGAGAGGTTCATATGTTAAATGCTTATATACCAAATACTAGTACGAATGTTCATTAAAGTTAATTCATATTTAACATTTTTAAAATAAATTTTTCTGTACTGATATCACTATTTTTCTCTATATTACCTCTTCCCAAGCAAAATTCCTAGAAACATCCTTGACTATTGTGCTCGAGAGCACTATGTATAAAAGTTTTTTTTCAAATCAATGTTTAGTGCTTCAAGCACTTCACAAAAAGGCTTAGAGCTTAATAATAATTCAAAGTGCTCACAAGAACGCAAAATGCCTGTAATCAGTTTAAAAATCTCACTAGCAAGACGCCATTTTTACATGTGTGTACAAACGCCATTAAACATTTGAACTCACACCCAATATAGAAAAAATACACCAAAAATACTAAATATTGTCTAAACATTAATTGTGGTGTTCTGTTCATTTCATCTTTTTATGGGTTATTCTACCACATACATCTTCTGAGATCACAAATTGTACAAAAATTACAAAACTAATCATTATATTGGAAAAATAACCTCTGCGCCTGTGATGTTTTATCAAAGGATCAATCAAAGGTTATTTTTTGCCAACTAATACAAATTATAACAAAAATAAGCATATAGTATTTATCTGACGTTTGAGAAACTAAATACAAGAATTGCATTAATAACTTTGAAAAAGGAAACAGACTTAGTTCCCGAAACATCAGATAAATACTATATGCTTATTTTTATTATAATTTGTATTAGTTGGCAAAAATAACCTTTGATTGATTCTTTGGCATAAACATCACAGGCGTTGAGTTTATTTTGCCAATATATTGACTAATTTTGTTAATTTTGTAGAACTTGTGATCAGAAGATATATTATCTGGTAGAAAAAGCCATAAAAAAGAAGAAATCAATATAAACTATTTTCAAAAAGTTGATATTAGACAAAAAAAATATAATTAGATCAAATAATGTAATATAAATCACATCTTGTGTTATAATACTTGAGGAAATGTTTTAAAATAAATTGTTTTCATTCATAACTTTTTCAAAAGTCTATTTTTTTTTAAATTGGGTGCGAGCCCAAATATTTATGGTGGTTTAGTCTTTCCTGGAAAACGGTTGGGATTATCACTATCACTTTCATTCATACACAGGAGTGAACTGGCAACAGTTTAGCGGCGCTGCATCTTAGAAGGACTCGCAGTACAGCTGTACATCCCCCCGAAGGACAGTATATTCACTATGCAATACTCGACTAAGATTGCATAGCTTCTACGCATACACTGATATATAAGCCACTAGAAGATGTGGCGCAAGGATATGTGTTTCACTGAAACAGTCACCCGGCCAAGCACTAAGCGTGCCTGACATTGCTTTACATTATATATCGAAATATGTGTATAGTAAAGACGCAAGCTCGCCTCCATTAGTATCATTAATACATAGTAATTAAGGCTAAGGTAGGACTATGTAAGCCACATGCGTTGACGTCACAGCTTTTGAGACCTTAGGAAAAACAAAGAGCTGTCATTGAGCGATCCGCCGACTAAACACGTTATTTTAAAGTGGTTTTGCGGTTTTTGTGATGTTCAAAAACATAATGTCAAATTATTTAACATTTACAACTGATTAGTCCTAAGAATTTGGTTATATTTACAACATTTAACCATTTTTATTAAGTCTAAGTAGCTGCAAATTTTGAGATACATGCAGGTGTTGAATTTGCCGAGTTCTTTTATTGTATTTGTATATTTTTATTATTGTATTTTTACATTTTTATATCTGTCCTATTAGTGTATAGTAATAGTAGTTAAATAAATGGTAGAAATTTCAAATGTAAAGTTGAGAATAAAAAAATCCACAGCTCTAGGAGATTTTACAGTTATTTTTCGTATTCCACCAGGCATACAAAATCATTTGATATTTTTCAAATCAAGCAAATTCACGTGTTCCAACAAGTATACAAAATCATTTTAGCAATTCATAAAAACAAACAAATTCAACAACTATCGTTAATCAATTTTTATCATTAATTTTGTCTGTTAAGATGGCGATAAGACTATTTATTGAAATCGTTTCATGATGTATAGGTTAGAAATATGGAAAATTTGTTTTTTGAGAGAAGTGCACGTACAAAAGGATGAGTTAAGGCATTCAAGATTCTTGAACCTCACAACCAGAGCATAAATTCTCTTGCTCCGTTTGTTCAAATGGACCTTTATTTTTTAATTATTCGAGAATTCGAATTCAAATACCTCAGAGCTTTCTTTTTTATTCTGGAAAATTCTGTTATCATTATCAATTAATCTATTTATTTGGATAATCAAGCAGTATTCGCGTTAATATTTTTAATTATTCCAAAGAAACACATTTTTTTCTTTTTTGAAAATTTGACCACATTTTAATGATAAATTTTTCTTTATTATTTGTATTGTATTATGAAAAATTAATTCATCAAACGTTATTAGTTAAATGATTTAAAAAAAAAACATTGTTAATATATTTAATAACAATTGCTAATCAAATAATAATTCCTAAAATTACAGCTACTATTTACCTCGGAATTCAAATAGACCACAAGCTTAATTTTAATCAACACACTGCCCTCACAAAGAAAAAGATAAATACAAGAGCCAAACACTCCTGTGCTTCGACTTATAAAAATGATGGTATAACCACATCAATAGCAGCAAAGATTTACACAAGTATCTGTAGACCCATATTGAAATATGGACACATACTCTACCTTAACAGTGGACCACAAGCAAAAAAGAATTTGGAGGTGGCAGAAAGGACGGCCCTCGGGAGTATTACCAAATTACGCCATCAACTTAACCCCCCCCCCCCCCCCCCCCTACATAATATATCCAACACCGTATTATACCAAAAAAACCAAAAATAGAACCAATCCAATAGCGTCTCACTAAGTTACAAGCAAAATTCGCCAATGCACAACACAACTTCCAAAAAATTTAAGAATACTGCACAACATGAAACCGTAATATTAGAGCTAAATTCAAGACACCTGAACACACCTTAATTGAGAAGATACTGCAACTGGTTTAGGAAAACAACATAAACCATAGATATACATAATGTACTTATTTATATATATATATATATATATATATATATATATATATATACATAAATGCACAAATGCTGTTTATCTAATAACGAATCATAAAATCTATGTAAATAATGTACTAATACATGGGCAGAAGGACTTATACGGTCGATAGCCCTTTGGATCTTTCCAATAAAGAACATATTTATTTATTTCTTTAATATTTAATAAATAATGAAATGTTTAATAATTTTTGATGTTTCAATAATTTATTAATTTTTCATATTACATGGAATTATCAAAAATAATGTAGAAGAAAATTTGCCATTAAAGAACATGAACTCTTAAAAAAAAAAGTTTTTTTAAGTAAAAAATATTAACATGAATACTTGACTATGTAAACAAAAAGACAATTATTTAAACAAAAAAATTAATTGGCAATGAAAATGAGAATTTAAAATAAAAAGAAAACTGGGCAAGACTTGAACACAAATTATAATAATAATAATCTTTATTGTGTTAAGTACAGATATGTAAATATGCATACAGAACACAAAAGGCACACTGTTAGTTATAAACGTTCTTCCACAACCAAATGCTCTATCTACTAACCCATTAACCCTCCTTGTTGAAACAAAATTCATAGTATTTAACACCACAGTTATGTGTATACTCCACAGTAAAGGCCTAATCGAATAAAAGGAGCAAAATGTTTTTGTGCTTTAGTTCAACTGAACAAAATATGACAAAAATTCGGCAGAAAAAAATATTTCATTCCCTCAACTGTATCCTCCACAACCCCAGTCCCTGCATTTTTTTTATATAACAGATCATTTCATCTCATACTAGTACTAAAAGAGTATCCATGCGTTATTTTGATAAAAATCGTTAGAACAAATAGAGGAAAAAATTATTTAACTCTTTAAACCTCATCCCCTGCAACATCCATCCTTAAATTTTCTAAAAGCTCTAGAGTCTTGCCATTTTATACTGATACTAAGAAAGTATCCATGTGTCAAGTTTAATCAAGATCATTAAAACCGTTTTAGAGAAAAAAAATAATTGAATTATTTTAGCCTTACCCCCACAGCCTCCGTTCCTTAGAAGTAAAGGGTTATGTCATCTCATACTAATGCTAAGTGAGTATACATGTGTTAAAATTGATCTAAATCATTAGAGCCAATTTTGAGAAAAAAATTATTTTATGTTCCTTTATCGGTTTTGGGGGTTAACTCCCCCCCATATTTGAGCTAGAATTGATTTTGCGATTTTGCTTTGAGATGTAGCCGTCCTGAATATGCATACAAAATTTTAGAAAAATCGATCCAGAAGTTTGGGCTCTAGCAGCTGATATTATTTAAAAGCCACTCGTTTTGGATTCAGGGGACCTGAAAACATGTAAATTCACCAAAAACTCAATATCGATTTTTTGCACCTCTGGTTGGTGGTTATCGCAACGTTTTCACAATCAAAATTTAGCTGTGAAAACTAGATAGTCCATACTATGCTAATTTGGGTGCAAATTTATCAGTGGCTACACTAATTCCCACAAAATCAAAAAAAAGTTTATGACAGTGCTTACCATAAAGAACCCGTTATGGGAAATGGTTCCCGGTGAATTTGGCTGGACTTTACATATGTTATAGATCTTGCTGTACTGATGAAAAGTTATCACTGCCGCAACAAAAGAAAATGGGACAGCTTTTGAGTTATGAGATCTTAAAGTTGATACTTTTTACTTCGCGTCATACGGTGTATTGAAGCAAAATAGTCGTATAAAATTGGATTATCTGTGAATTCTGCTCAAAATCACGTATTTTGTAGTTAATGAGGTACTGATTGAAGGTATGGCCCTGTCAGACACAAAAAAACCGTTCTGGGGAGGAGGGAGAATTTAAAGTGGCCGCTTTTTACTCGAAATCATATGCTCTTTTTTAGTCATTTCAATCACCCATTCAAGATCATGTACGACCTCGTGAGCATATGTTTGTCTCTATATATACATATGCATATATAGTCCAAATAAGGACTTTCTGAGACAAAAAAACTAAACAAAAACTTTACGACATAATTATTATCACCGCGCGCCATGGCACTAAGTTGAAGTAAATAGATCCCAGTAAAAAAAACGCAACAAAAACTTTACAACATCAAGCACCAAGCCTGATATCAAATAACGACCCGAGACCCGACGCACATTAAAAACCTATAAAGGTAAGCCAGTCAACTTGCGAACAGCACTAAAAAAGAGTACCGGTATTTTAATGAGGTCGTAAAGTTTTTCTTGGGTTTCTTATGTCTCAGGATTTTCCTACTTAAACTATACAGCATGGGCCTAAGCACACATGCACGCGTGTAAAGTGCCCTCCCTGAGCCTTAACTTGCATAGACCTTTATGTGACAGGAGAGTGATTCCGGTGTGCATGCACGTACACACATCCACACATATATATGCCTATATGTTTGTATATTATATTTTTGTGTCCAAATAATTAAATAATTAACGTTTCTTGATGAAAATTTTATATTTAGAATTTTTTTATACTAATTTTTCAAAAAAAGCCAATTCTACATAAAATTCTATGGGGAAAAAATCGTGTAATATATTTTTTTTATTATTTAAACAACATAAATGCTTCAGTGCCAGAGCTGGAATGTTTCTGATTTTGAATAATTAATTATAACAAACATTTCTCTTCCGTTTTCTTTCTGTTTTTGAAAGTTTAGAAGTAAAAAACCTTCATTATATCATATATTCGGCAACCAGGAATAAGAAATCTCTAAATGTTATTTTATTTATGATAGTTTCAGGGTAGCCAGCGTCAACGGCGGACTATTGGAGCGAACCACCAGGATTCGTTCAGGGGTCCGGTGGGCCAGTCCACCCCTATTCATACATCATATAGGTGGTACATTACAAGCACAAGCATAGTATTTCACCTAAAAATAATGCCTTTGTCAAATTATCTGGTTTAAAATAGACAAAATATATTTATTCGGCAAATTGTGACATTCTTTTTTTCTACAAAGTGTTTAAAGTTTAGCGCTTGTGAATTTGGAGCACTTTTTCAGAGTGTTTACTAATCGCAAGCATTTTACTATTAGCAGTGCTTAGTGTTCAAAAAATAAAAGCAGTTTTCTAGTGCTTAGTGCCCATGAGCACATTTTATCAATGCTCGGCACAGCTCTGGAATACAGTACATATAATTTATTTATAGGCTACAACCTGTAGGCAAAAGCTGTGCAATATGCCGTCAAACTGCTCCTTTGATAAAAATCTTGAATCTTTTTCCTATCAGAATGCGTCAAAGGCATTAAATCACGTCCATCCCAATAGTCAACGCAAGAATCAAGGATAATGTCAGCAGTTCCTTCAGATAACAGCTGCATGTTGCCCGTAGAAAGTTCTTTAACAACCACAGCAAACATATGGGGGAATGGGCATTTTAATTTTGTAGACAGTTGCAGAGAACGGGCATACTTATTGTCTTTTCTCACCATTTCTGGCTGCTAGAAATTAAGTTATGAACGTTTTTTAAAAATTCATTATAGTAAACTCTTGGTAATTTGATTTATTCATGCTAGAAATACAAATAAGAACATAACTTGTTTGTATTTGTTTTGTAAAATAGTTACAGGGGTCTGGTTATTCAATCATTTCTATAACATGCATATATTAAATAATATACATACCAAGTGTCTAAATGTAGATAATTGTTCTTCCAAGGAAAATATCTTTTGTGCTTGATCCACGAATCCTATTTCTTTTGCCAACTCGCAAAGGCATCTTCTGTTTGTAACAGGAATTAGGTTTTCATTGTAAATTGCCTCGCACGTAATGTGAGCACAAAATGCTGCATAGTGTTCCTTAAACATTAAATGACTTGAATAATACAATCACATTTGTACTTTCAATATTTTTTGTCAAATTTTAGTCACACCCATTTGAAAGTATCCTAAACCCAGTGGCATGATTTAAGATACAAGAATTGTTAACACTTTTTTGAATTGTTTTGGAAAAAAACAATCGACATAGGCCTTGAAATTTTAAAAATGTTTCCAGCAAATTTTTTACTTGTACATATTTTGAGCTAATACGATGGTTATATTCTACAAGCCTGTATATTGATTTGTAAATATGTGCTGCCAGTTGCAAACTGACGTCTTTCAAGTCAGTCAAACTATAGGTTCAGCCTTTTAATAAAGCTGATAACCTTGTGGGGTGAGAGATTGTCCAGGTCTTCCGGCAAAAGCTGACCTTTGCCAAATAATGAGAACCGGGTTCTTTCTGCAGCGGGACAGGTGCACAGGACATGCCTTGCCGTTTCATCTTCCTCTACCTCTACCTATTCAACTCTAGTAGTTTTTTAGCTCTTGATTTCAAAGGATGTGTAATGAATTCCTTCGAATGAGCTAATCCTGGTAGTTCCTGCCAGTGGTAGAGTCTTGCTCTCGGCCCAGTCTAGAATATTCGTTTTGGCAGTGCTTGAAGATATGCCAAGAACTGGTTCTGGTCCTATAAATTTTGATACCGCGCCCTCTCTAGCTAGGCAATCGGCAATTTCATTACCTTCCAGCCCAGAGTGGCCAGGCACCCAGACCAGAGTCAGTTTGTTGTTCCTACCCAATTGGATTAGAGCTTTTTGGCAGTTCCACACTATTTTAGAATTACAGCGATAGGATCCAAGAGCTTTAAGGGCTTCTTGGTTGTCTGAGAAAATCTTTATTGATCTGTGTCTAAGGTGCGTTGATTCCAGCCTCCCTACACACAGTTCAATAGCATATGTTTCAGCCTGAAAAATTGTCGAGGTATCACCCAAGCTCGAGGTTATTCTTACCTTTGGACAGTGACCATAAACTCCAGCTCCTGTTCCTTCAGGAGTTTTGGAACCATCTGTATACCAACAGCTGTCTGCCTTCTATAGGTCGGTTTTATTCCTATCCCACTCATCTCTTTCAGGAAATAGGATGTTAAAAGGCAGCTCATGGTTGGTTCTGGTAGGCGTCATATCAGAAGGCATACCTAGGATGCTGTGACTGTTTAGGTCATCAATCAATCCATTGCGTTCCATGATGATAGCCTGCGGCATATTGATTGCCGATTGTTGGAGTCTATATGATGCCCACCTAGCTTCTCTCTCCAAGTAAATATGGAGAGGTGGTAAGTCTAGGAGGATCTAAAAAGCATGCTTGTCTCTGTAAGCCAGAGAGTTTGGCTTTGGCCGACTGTTGTAGCCCTTTCGACCACCAAACTATGGAGCCATACGCTATCATTGGTCTAATGACCGTAACATATATCCAGTATATTTGTTGGGAACCCATACCCCAGGATTTTCCACAAATTCTACGACATGTCCACACGAACAGCCTTGCTTTGTGGATTACCTTTTCCAGGTGGGAATTCTAGTTGAGTGATCTATCCAATGTGATGCCTAGATATTTCACCTCCTCCGAGAATGGAATGGTTTCACCTACTAAGGAAGGCGGTTCTAAGTTATCCAGCTTCCTTTTCCTGGTGAAGGGTACTATTACAGTTTTGCGGGGGTTGACAGACATCTATTCCCTCTCACACCAGATGTGTACTGTATCTAGTACCTCTTGAAGGGTATGAGAGAGTACCTCTTCAGATTTACCTTTAACCATGATGACTAGGTCGTCTGCATATGCCAGAATCTCAGCTTCCCACAGAGATAAAATGGCCAGCAGGTCATCCACAAGTAGTGACCACAGAAGGGGGGACAGAACCCCACCTTGATCTCTACCATGATAACTCCCACTTGCCAATCGCCGCTTATCATTTGTGTCATCACTGGTATCATTTTCTTCATCACCTGCCTCCATTAAACCTAGTTAACTGTTAGTAACTTTTTGGGATTGTTTGTGTAAATAGTTGGTGAAAAGTAGTGTTGTAAATAGTAGGCATAGTTGAATAAAATAACCTTATTTACCGAATTTTGAGTTTTACTGCTGTGTGTGTGAAAGTCTAATTTCTCTGATTGACCTACTGGAGTGCCGTTTCTCCACTTGAGCTACTGGCCTTGCGTTTCCAGCTTGTGGGCAGTGTTGTCTTCACACTTAAAACTGGGACTGGCGCCCGAGCTAAACCGTACTATACCGAGTATCTGTTTCCGAAGCTTCAATGTTATAGAGTGGCCCTTTTTCTCCTCATCGTCTGCTGAGATGGAGAAAAACACATTACATTATAGATTTACCTGTATTTTTTTTTAACTCTAGCTATCGTAGAACTCAACCTATCGAAGTTGGACGCACTATTACCCACCCTGTATACCAACTCTGATCTGGTTGACACTTGACGTGTTGATTTGAGAGCGCTATTGCTTTTGGCTCATAAAAGTGCCATATGCAATAGATGGCAAAATATCAAGTCGAGATCTGAAAACATTAATTCTCCACACTGAGAAGATTGCCTGCCTGAATTGGGGCTGTAGAAGTAAAATACAACTACTTAGTTATTTACTGACATTTCAGTCAAGTCTACATTTTCACTTTCTTCAGACTAATTATTTATTTCACAATAGGAAAGTAGTTTGGAAGCCATAAAATGCTTAGGAGTTTTTAGAGTGCACGCGAGCTTTAAAGTTTTTGCGACCCCTTTCGAGTGCTCGCGAATATTTTGTGCACTAAGCCCTTTCGTGAAGTGCTCAAAACACTAAGCACTATTTTAAAAAGTGCTCCTAAGCACAGTGCTTAGGAACAGCTCTGATAAATTGTAACAATATTTAATTGAAAAAAATAACTCAGTTAAATGTTCAAAAATACCACCGTCCACATCGATGCATGCATCAGCTCGTTTGTGGATCTTAGGTAGAGCTCGTTTCAGTGCATTGTGGTTTTCTCTTATGAATGCTGCACAATTGACAATTCAGTTGACCAATGCTTCTCTTATGTTCACTTTTGTTTCATACACAAATAATTTTAACTATCCCTAAAGACAATAATTGAGAGTGGTGAGGTCTGGTGACCTCGGCGGCCACTTATGTGAATTCCCACGGCTAATACAATGGTTGGGAAAGCCATTATTTAGATGATTTCTCACATCAAAATGGGTAGAGACTCCATCATTCTGAAACGATATGTTTTGTCTCATATCCAATGGAACATATTCGAATTAATCTGTTACGTAATTGATTTTCTAAAAATTCTAAATATCTTGCTCCCATTAGATGTTTGACAATTACAAAATGGGTAATGTTTAGCATGGCGTACTTATAAAATAAAAACTGATTAGAAATTAAGTTAAACAAAGTTGTGGTGGGTAAGTGCTTGGAGATTTATGTAATAGGTGAGAATGAGACTTATGTTTATATAACTTTTTTTGTTTATAATATTCACCCGAAACTAGTTCCAAAATATTGGGGATTCCTCTTCAAGTATCATGCATAACAAAATAAAAATTAACATCACATACCAAATAAATTCGTTGTAATTGATTAATAAAATTAAATGGCATTAAAGTTGACATAAACAATTATGTTAATTTGACTGAAGTTGTAGGGTTAACCTACTGACCTGAGTATCAATATTACATGTATTTAATAAAATGGCAAGGCCTAGTGGTTTCAATGATGGTAAGTGTTTATCCCACCCATGATCATCAAAATGCAATTTAAATGGGTCATGATGGTTATGGGTTAGGTCAAGAACCTCGGCAGTTGCAGATGTAGGACTTTCAGGATGGAAGTTGTAGTTCTGATTCATGGGATTGTCCATGTCAGTTGACAGATCATTCACATTGCCCAAACTAAAACAAAATTGCCAATTAATATGAGAAAGAACTTTAACATTTTATTGAATATAATTAAAATTTGTAATTAATGTATAATTTTTTAATTATGAAAATATCAATATAATTCCTATTTTATTGAAATGTAGGTTTATTTGTTTATTTTTTAAAACGTGACCAAATATTCATTGTTTAAAAAATAAATAAAATAAATTCATTGCAATTCAAATCAATTGATTCCAGGGGCGGACTAGGACTAGAATTAGGCTCGGACATTTTTATGACCACCGGCCTACTATCACCGCAGGAATTTCATGATACACTTTTAATCAACCTCTTCAAAAACAAAGGGAGCGCTGCGGACTGTGGAAATTACAGGGGTACAGCTCTCCTGGCTGTTGGAGGGAAGATACTCACTAAAGCGATGGCTAATAGGCTAACACCTGTTATGGAAAAGTTACTTCCTGAAACACAGAATGGCTTTAGACCAAACCGAGGCACATCGGATTTAATCTTCACACTTAAACAGCTTCAAGAAAAAGCACTCGAACATCAAGGAGAAATTCACATGGCTTTCATTGATTTAACCAAGGCGTTTGACTCGGTGGACAGGGAAGTGCTCTGGAAAATTATGTTCCGCTTAGGTATCCCTAGAAAATTTATGGAAGTATGTCGCAGTCTACATACAAACAACAACGCCCAGGTTATGTATAATAATGAGGCAACCGAACCTTTCCAAACCCTCACTGGAGCTAGGCAGGGATGTGTCCTGGCACCTCTACTCTTTAATTTGTTTACCACTGCTCTAACAATTATTGTTGACAACAAACTGACAGTCAGAGGAATAGGTCTCAGATACCGTTTTGATGGCGGTCTCTTTAACATAGGGTGCTTTAGAGCTTTCACGAAGACACGCACACGATTCATTTGTGATCTCCAGTATGCGGATGACTGTGCACTTTTAGCCTCTATGCCGGGAGAGCTTCAAGAACTTTTAGATGTGTATGCTCAGAGCTATGATTCCTTGGGACTTAAAATCAACATTGGAAAGACTAAGATTATGTCAACTCCTCATCAAGTGAACCAAATAGACATTACACTTAACGGGAATTCTCTTGAAGTGGTGGATCAGTTCAATTACTTAGGCAACGTTGTTAATGACAAAACAAACATGGACAGCGAGATTCACAATAGAATTAACGCTGCATCTAGAGCACTCTGGGGACTTAGAGAGAGAGTATTTGACAACCACGACCTTGCTTTGTCAACGAAAATTGCTGTCTACAGAGCAGTTGTCATTCCAACACTGCTATATGGATGTGAAAGCTGGGTCACTTACCGTCGTCATGTGAAAGGATTAGAACGTTTTCAGCAAAGACACCTCAGAAGTATGATGAAAATCCGTTGGTTCCATCACATATCAAACGTGGAAGTACTGAGGAGAGCAAACAGCCTTCCAATTGAGGTGCTTATTTCAAGAGCACGCCTAAGATGGGCAGGTCACGTTCATCGTGTGCATGATAACCGCCTTCCTAAATGTACACTTTATGGTGAATTGCTAAGCGGTAGAAGAAGGCGTGGCGGTCAACGAAAGAGGTTCAAAGACGCTCTCCATGAAAATCTAAAATCCTGCGGTATTGCAGACGAGCAATGGGAACAACTTGCAGCGGACAGAACCGAATGGCGAGGGGTTGTAGCCAGCTATCAAGGAAATGTTGCTGCAAGAAGGCCGAATCCAAGACCTAACCAGGTCTATGTTTGTCCTGACTGCGGTCGACATGTGCTCTCCCGAATTGGCCTCTATAGCCATAGTCGTGTGCACCGTAGATGAATGGGAATTACAATAGACTACACCTTTTACTTGTTTTTTATTGTACACAATTTATCGACTGTAACATTTTTATACTCGAACTCGAGTAACGGCTAATAACTAAGGGGAGAAGTTCATGAAATCTTTAGAAAAAACAAGGTGCATGATTAGCATGAATTAAAGGACCAGCCCAGCCACTTTTAGTACTTTAGTACTGATCCTTTGAGCATTTGCCTGAATTCTCTATGGCCAGTCCGCCTATGATAGACTTCAAATATTAACATTCATATACTGTTTAAAATTTTAGTAGGATTAACTCACCTTGAGGAAGGAGACTCATCTACATGATTATGTAAAAAAAATACTTTTTCTGCTGTTGGATTCGGCCATGATAATATTCCCTTTTTGTCTATACAACCTAAAGCCTAAAAAATAATAATAACCAAAATTAAATGACATTTTAATTATTGTCCTATTATGAAACTTTTTTTATGCATGTGCAAAACGACTGTTTTATATAATAAAATAAAATTTCCTACTAGGCTTTAAGTTTTTCATAGAACACTGACACTGAGGAAGTTTACATAAACAAGAAAATATTGATTTTTACACGTGATGTGTGTTTTGCCAAGTTGAAATCATCTGCGTCTTAGAAACCATAGAGTGTTTACTTTATGCAAACAGATATTTTATAAATTTCAATGTAAATTTTAATATGGTAAAGCGTTAAAAAAATAACTAAAAACAGACAGAATATGAAATTTCTAAATAACTGTAGAAGATACAGGAATCAACTAACTAAAATCATTGCCACTACCAAATATAATACAAATTAAACTCTTAGCATCTGTTATGTTAGTGTAAACCTATTTCTAAGCTTCAATAAGTGTGTTATGTTTTTTGTTTTACTATCGTATATTGTGTATCTTGCATATTTTCTGTCAATATTTTCGAGGTGTATTGATATTTTTTCACTTTAGGTTTTAGTCCAGATTATGTCACTTTGCCGTAATCTGGTCCAAGATTACATGCAAGAGCAGGATTTTGTACCTATAAGTTGTGAAGAACTGAACTTCGCCTCTTAGGTTAACTAGCGTACTCATACATTTATGTGTTGGTGTATACCATTTTTATGCTATATTTGTAAATGTGTTGTAATTGCTGCTAGTTACTTAATAAAGACAATATTATTATTATTAACCTTTTAACTGCTGCAGACATATATGTACGATTTGTGCAAAACTGCTACTGGCGTATATGTAGGTTTTTTCTAAAGAAACACTTATTTTCTATTTTTTTGTGCAAATTGTTGTGTTTTAATATAATTGTATATTATTACTGTTTCTAGATTATAAGCCTATAATGATTCCAAAAAAAAATGTTGAGACCTTGACTTTTCGTACATGCCCTAAATTGGAATTTTATGGAATTTTTACCTGCTTGCTTTACCTATTTACCTTTATTTACTCCCGAACCCTTCAACAGAATTAGATCAAAATCTAATTCCAGATCTCATTATAATGCATAAGTATACCAAATTTCAAGTCTATATCATAAACGGTTCCAGAGTAAACGTGCACACAAAAAAAGTTACAGACAGACAGTAAATTTTCGCTCAAATTTAAAATCTCGACGTTTCATGACATTTTAAGCCTATTTCAACAAAAAAAAAAGTATTTTTTTGCGTTACTATACTTCCACTGGACGTGGAAGTAATTAATAAATACGAATATTAAAATGACAATCTAGACAATCTTGATGTAATTTGATAATAATTTTTGATTGAATCTAAGAAATATAGATTTGGAAAAGTTTATTTATCGAAAACAAACAAAAAGTGCCTGCAAAAAAGAAATAAATAAGTGTTACTTTTAAACATTAAAATTACTAACTAAATATATACACACACATATTTACATACCAATGAAACATACCTTTTGTTGCGGACAAATATGCTTTACGGCATTACATTACAGACATGTTATTTCTTCGAGAATTCAGGCAGAAAAGAAATTTTCTTATCATTGCAACTAACCTAACCTAATCTCTAGTTTGACTCAACAAATCTAAACAAGAAAATATACGAAAAGTACGAGAATTCGGAGATGTTTCACATGTTATTTAAAACACATAATATTTCTTCATATCAAAAGGAAACAATTCTAATAACGAAAAACTCTTTTATTGTGGCTTTTAATTTGTTCCCAGTTAAACATCTTAATTCTGAAGGTTAGGCTGCATGGTTACTTGAATTTGAATGAAAGTAATATTTTCGGCTATAGGCACAACGGCTTAGACAGGGGGGGAGTTAGAGTGGCTTATCTGCAGATACTTATAAATTTTTAGTTTTAATGGTTAATAATCCCTAATTAATTGTTATTTTATTCGATACGAATGATACGATAAAGTATTTATGTGCCATTAAAAAAATCTATTTTTAAAATTTTTCATATTATCCTCTACAAGAAAATCTATTTACACCCTTCTACAGGCAGTTACGTTTAAACAGAGCCTGAGCACAGAAGATGCAATGTTTGAATTGATTAATCGTATCAAACATATTATAGACAAAGGAAACAACATGTCTCAGTATTTCTTGATAACTAATTCCTTTGAGATGGTACCTCAAAATTGTTTCTGAATTCTCTCAAACTCTATGGAGTTATGGTGTACTATGTTGAGGATATTTAAAAATTACATCAATTATACGTATCCAAATAACACTGGTATTGTATAATGAAGACCATTCCTGGGGTAATGCCAAGGATACAGCCCAAACAGGTATCAATAAAGTGAAAAGTTAGTTGGACTATCGAAAGTTTTATGTAAATGTAAGTATAACAAAAGTGCTCGTGAGCACTAAGCACTCAAAAAAGTGCTTTTATCTTTCGAGCACTAAGCACTGTTAACACTGAAGTGCTTGCGATTACTAAGCACTCTGAAAAAGTGCTTAATATTCATGAGCACTAATCACTTAGTTCAAAATTTAATTAATAGAGTATTCATTGAGGCTAGAACTTCTAAAGTGCTTACGAGCCCTTTACTCACATACTAAGCACTAAGCCCTTTCGTGAAGTACTCTAAGCACTGATTTTAAAAAGTGCTTCTAAGCACACTGTTCCCGAGCACAAAAGTGCTTAGACAAGCACTAAGTACAGTGCTTAGGAACAGCTCTGCTAGGTATTATCATCGACAAAACTCTCGAATGGACAGACCAAGTCCAATCACTATCAACTAAAATACAAAGATTTATATATAAATTTTATGAACTAAGAAAATTTATGGCATTGCTGTTTGGCAGGGGCAGACTGTGACCAGAATTATTCTCGGGTGTCTTCATGACCACAGGCCCATTTTCATTAAGGGACGTTGATGAAATCTTTAGAAAAAAAAACAAGGCGCTTTGCTGCATAAAATGAACAAACCATCAGGACCGGCCTGCCCTACTTTTAGTACTGGCTCATCGGGCATTTGCACGAACTTCCTTATGGCAAGTCCACCTCTGCTGTTTGGGGAGGTTTGTTTATACAGTATAATATTATAGACAGTAACTGTAATACACAATCGCATTATGAAAATAATCTTTAAAAAACTTACATTATACCCTACAGCTCTTCTTTACAAAAACAAAATAACTAATATATTATACCATCATTCATTTTGTGTCTTCATACACAAAAAAGCTGAGTTAGAACCACCACTTGTTATTGCGATGACCAGTCAGAGATTTGTTGCTACTGTAACTCCCAACCACCGCAATCATCAAAAATATATATACAGGGTGTTCCACTTAAAACTCCCAACGCCAATTACTCGAAAACGAAAGAGGTAGTAAATTTCTGTATATGGCAGATAATTGGTGTGATGAAATGCTATATTTAGACTTATAATAGATGCCGGCGCTTTTGATGGTTTAGGCGTCGCGACGACCGGTACAGAATTGTCGATGGCAGGAGCTTGGAAAACAAAATATACCAATAGTACTTTTAATTCTGAAGTTTTTTTATTATTAGAAATTTTCTCATTTTTCGTTCGTTTCGGAGTTATTTGACATTGAAAGTGTAAATACCTTTTATTAAAATTTGTCAATTTAATAAATTGTCTGCATCTAATAGGCTGTAACTATTCTGTTAAGCTAAATTTTAACTGTCAAAACAGACAGATTAAAAGACAGGTAGTGAATATCACTTTTATTTACATAAGTAGAACAGTATCGTTGAAATATTTAAATAGAAAAAATATAAGTGTTTTAAACATAGTCATTTTTTATCTAAAATCTAAAGTAAATAAAATATTTTATAGCAATTGTTCAAAATTTTCTCCACTTACCCGAACGCAGCAGTCATATCGGCGTCTTAACTCAAAATCTGCAGTGCTTAACAGAACTCTTCTATTTATAGCAGTACAAGAGGCAATTATTTTATTTTGGAGATCTGCCATATCCTCCATAGGCTTCTACATATACAGTGTCTTTCAAGTGACCCCAAAGAAAAAAATCGAGAGGGGTAAAATCCGGTGACCGTGCTGGCCATTGTAGTAGGCCGTATGTCCCAATCCAACGACTGAGGTACAGCACAATCAAACAATCTGTTATAATTTAAGCATTGTGAGGTGGGGCCCCATCTTGTTGAAAAATAATGTTCCTCTTAGTTTCAATAGGGACATCTTCTAATAGTTGAGGTAATATTCGATAACGATCACCATTTAAAGTGCTTTCGTAAAAGTGGGGTCCTATTAAGTAACCATTGAGTATACCACACCATACATTTATACCAAAAACGCGCTGGTTACCTCTTTCAGTAATCCAACGGGGATTGTTTTGTGCCCAGTAACGGCAATTATGTCTATTCACAACTCCACTGTTGTGAAATCTACTTTCATCGCTCCAAAGTATTTTTTTAAAGATATTTTTATCACGGTAAAATAAATAATGAAATCTTACTAGAAAATGAATGCGCCTCTCGGGGTCACCTGGCTCTAACTTATGTACAAGTTTCATTTTGTAAGGATGGTATTTATTTTACTTCAGAATTCTTCTGGTAGAACTTATGAGATATTAGTATTTCTCTTAAGTTCTCTCAAAGACACCTTTGGATTATCATTAATGTGTTAGAGAACCAATGCAATGTTAAAATCATTTGTTACTTGTTTTGATCGTTTCCATTTTGGCTTTTCAAATGCAACAAAATTCACTAAATTTCTACATAAATTCAAAATTGTTTTATGATCTGGTTTTCTTGTTCTATCAGGATAACGCTGTGAGTAAACACTTTTCGTTTGTCACGCATTTCGCTTATACTCACCGTAAACTAACGCCATGTCTAGCTCTTATTGTTTCGTGTATTGCCCATTTCTTTTCCAAAAAGTTAATCAGATATTAAAAAACTACTTGAAAACAAACACCAAAATAAAAAATTAACACTGTTTTTAACTAATGATAACTGTTTTGACAGTTAAAATTTAGGTTAACAGAATAGTCACAGCCTATTAGATGCAGATAATTTATTAAATTGGCAAATTTTAGTAAAGGGTGTTTACACTGTCAATAAATAACTCCGAAACGAACGAAAAAATAAAAAAATTTCTAATAAAAAAACTTCAGAATTAAAAGTACTATTGGTATCTTTTGTTTTCCAAACTCCTACCATCGAAAATTTTGTTCCTATCGTCGCGACGCCTAAACCGTCAAAGGCGCGGGCATCTATTATAAGTCGAAATATAGCACTTGATTGCACCAATTATCTGCCATTTACAGAAATTTACTACCTCTTTCAGTTTTCGAGTAATTGGCGTTGGGAGTTTTAAGTGGAACACCCTGTATATCACTTCTAATATTAGTAGTTTTACTGATGTACTTTAAAATAAAATAACAATTAAACAGTAACAATAATAAGAAAAAATTATTAGTATTCTGAATTTATATTCAGATATTCCAGAGCATGACACTACTGCAAAAATTTCTCACTAGTTTTTTTGCTGGCTTGTTAATAGATGCAGGGATAAGGGGGGAAGTAGGGGCCATAGCTGGGGGCGATCCGAGCAGTAATGTTTCTTACTAAATTCTAATTGAAATTTGACATCGGACTTTTAAAGGGCTTTTTTGTTATCCATGTGATGCATGCTTTCAGATGTCCTGAAAATTGCAAGAATACTACTGACAGCAATTTTGGTGGTCATGTCTGGCTCTCAGGTCAAATTTCCGGAAATTTCGAAAAAACGGGTCCCGGTGCCATGATGGTATGAGGAGCATTTTGTCAGAAATGTAGATATTACTTAAATGTGGCTTTTATGTAACTAAGATGCTATTGACAGCAATTTTTTGTGTCATCGAAAGAGTTAACACGAAAAAATGTGTTTTGCAAGGTCGTCAAAAGCAAGCTGTTCTTTGCAGGGGGTGTAATATCAAAGCCAATGGTCTGAATAAGATTTCTTTATACTAAAATGTTTGTATGGCTCTTAATTAAAACTTAAAATACTTGGCAGACATTTTTCATATAATTAAGGCTAATTATGGTTATGAATTTGACACCCTCTGCAAGAAACAGCTTATTTTTGAAGACCTTGCAAAACATATTTTTGCATACTAACCCTTTCAGTGACACAAAAAATTGCTGTCAATAGCATCTTAGCTTCATAAAAGCCACATTTAAGCAATATCTCGATTTTTGACAAAACGGCTCCTTGTACTACCATGGCACCGGCACCCGTTTTTTCGGAATTTCCGGAATTTGAACCACCAAAATTGCTGTCGATCTTGTTGGAACTGTCAAGACAACTAAAACTATGCATCACATGGACAACAAAAGAGCCAATTAAAAAGCCGAACTTAATAAGAAACATTACTGCTTCGATCACCCCCAGCTAAGATCCCTACTTCCTCCCCTCCCCTGCACCTATTGGCAAATAGCCAGCAAAGAAGCTAGCGAGAGACATTTTTTCAGCAGTATCAAGGTCTATTTGTACTATTATATCATATATCCTCGCGCGCACACCCTCATACACGTCAATACACTAAATTATGATAATATATTTGTAGCGATAATACATAAGTTAGGCAGTACTTGATTCTTGAACACAGTAGTTGATTGTTCTAATAGTTTTAACAAATTTCAGATGATGTCAACTTGGTTTGCAAAACATGTGACTATTGTAGTATAATAAATTTAAACTCACCGTAACAGATCCAAGCACATGCAAAATATTAGCAGACCTAGTTAAAATCTCCGGTTTTCCTTTAATAATAGCCATAAAATTTGTGCAAAATTCGGCCCTATTAATTGTGATTTCACTGTGATCTGCTGTATTGTTATCTGTATCTTCAAGAGGATTGATTTTTGTTTCAAATTTAGTAGTGGCATCAAAAATTGTCTTAAACCTTTGAAAAATTGATTGAAAAATGTCTTCATATTCGAGTAATCATGTATAATTATAAAATTCAGTAATATTCAGGGCTAATGCAATTTGTTCAGATTAAGATTTTTTAGAATAAATATAATGTAAAATTTTGAGATTGTACTTATTGTGGAGGCACCTATGAAGGGCAGAAGAATTCCTATTCCTACAAAGTGAGCTCCTCCTTCACCTTCAAAAATCACACCATAACAATTATTTTACATTTATGTGTGAAATGGTTAGTAGTACTAAAAACGTTTCCTATAAACTGGCGCAATTACCGATGGGCTAACTCGGAAAGTTAACATTATTTTTTTTTTTTTTTAGAGTATTTGAAATTAATCATCTAGAAATAAATTAACTCTTAGAAACGGCGGCCTCAAACGGAAAAAGTTATATACAAAATTAAAGTAAATTAAATTTTTGACCAAAATAGTTATATTAATTTTTTTTCTACGATCTAAAAGACTGAAAACTCATTTTCTGCTATAAACCCATATTCAAGGAAAGATACAATACATACTTTTACCTTAATATGCCATGATATATATGAGGCTGTGATATTTATATAAAAAAAACTGCCTTTGTTTGCAAATCATGACAGTGTATCTATATAATATAAGGAATAAACATTAAAGTAAACTTTATCCAATTACAGAAAACATACCTTTTCCTATAATTAAAGTCTATAATAAACTTCAGACAAATATAAAAATCTATCGCTAAAATGCCTCAAAGCAAATCTACGAGCTACACTTTTGAATAAAGCATATTATACGCTAGACACGTATTTCGGTGTATGCTATAAGTATTTCGCGGACTTTTTGAATCTGCAAGAGGATCTAAACAGAGATGACAATTGGTGTCTTGAAAATAGACTACCCTTAAACATTGAAAAATGTAATCTCACGACCTTCAGTCACAACAAAATTCTATATAATTATACAAATCAATCAATAAGCATTGACAGTTGCACGGTGTTTAAGTATCTTGGTGTCACCATTGATTCCAAGCTAACTTTTAATATGCATGTCAAAACTGTTACTAAGTCCGCACTAAAAATGTTACTTTGTAAACATTGCTTCACTAAAAATTTTATACTAGTGTTATATAAGATCTAAATTGGAGTATGGATCAATAGTATGGAGTACTTTCTATAATTAATAGATATCCAAGCTACAGCAAATTCAAAGAAAGTCCTTGAAATTTCTAGCTTTGAAATTAGATGGAGATTATCCTTAATAAGGTACAGAGTAATCTGTTCTTCTCAGTCAGTTTGATAGTCCCTCATTCGAGTTCAGAAGTAAATATTCTGCTCTACGATTTTTATTGAAACTGTGTAATAATCATATCGACTGTGCAGAACTGAGTGTTCAACTAAATATACAATTTTTTAACCTCAAATCTAACTGCACCACTGGGTTTAGAATATTTTCAAATGGATGTGACCGAAACTTAACAAAAAAATATTAGTATTCAATAGATAAACTGCACATCTTTTATTAAGATCAGTTAATATGTACATTACAATTAAAAATGTATGAATTTATTATTGCCTCCTCAATATCGCCTCTTTCTAAGTTCTGACAATTTTTCGTTTATTGGCTTTATTATTATTACATAATCCTCCAACGTCACTTTGATAATAAAAATAATTGCCAATATTGAATAATTGATGGTTATAATTTTTAAAATTCAACCGATAACGATCTAAAGGAGCATTGTAAACAATATTATATGACCATAGTTTTCAATATCAACTTTTCTTAATAATTATTGTCATATTGTAACAAATTGTACTAACCTATTTAACGACAAAACAAGCAAAAATGAGATATCCCACAAACACAGTTTTCAACCCCTTAAAAATCCGACCTTCTTTTTAATAGATTTCATCGGATTCTTCCTTAGTGCTGCCATCTTTATGAAGTATCAACAATTCAACAAATGATATCTAATGTACTATAAATTTTTAGTGGAATAGGCCTCCTGGGTAATCATTATAAAAAAGGTATGTCCAAAGCTCTAAGTTAAGGGTGGCATAGAAAAGAAATGAGTCCATATTATGAAATAAACGTAATCAATCTCTTGTTTGATAACCCATTGGTCTAATTCTACTGCTTCCTATCACTATTGAACATAGAGTCGCAAATTATATAAAGAAACTTTTATTTGTTTTTAATTCCTACATATGACTACCCATTTCACACATAAGTACAAAAACCGTTTTGAGGGTGGTTTTTCGAGATAAAAGTTTTTTATTCTAGTTTTAATTTTTGGCTCGTTTTGAAACAGTTAGAAACTATTAAAAGGGACCTCCTGAACGAGTATAATACCAATATGACTAAACATTACAATTTATTTGTTTTATTCAAGAGTTGATAGTTTCAAGAGAAATGTTTCATATAACCGCCAGGTGAAATTGGCCAGTTTCAGAAAGATAAAACAATTCTCAAGAAATTTTCAGCTTAAGTAGTAAGTACGAAGACTATTTTTCGATATTTCAAATATAAGTCAAAGATACAGCGGTTTAATTTTTTTAACTTGACTAAATTAGAACTAAATTAATAGCAGCAATAATTACTAATTAGTACTGTGGTACCTTGACAATTAAAAATAGATTGCAGTAAATATTTTAATGGATATAAAAAGTAAATGTTTTACAATAAATTGTAATTGACAGAAAACTTAAAATTATTACACAACAAATAATTTACTCCTATGGATACACATAAAACACTGTTAATAATTTTATAAAAAGGCAAAGAAGTAAATAGCTACAATAACAATAAGTATAGTATAGTGACGACATATACGAGAAATAGAAAATTTAAAAAGGTGAATATAGTGAAGCTGGTATATAAACAAATGTTCTTTAAGTGCAAGTCGAGCAAATAATTTTTTGAAGAATTATTATGAAAGCTTGTTATTTATATAATTTTTGTTGAGTATAAGTAGGACTACTCAATGTATTAAATAGAGGGTGTCCACAGATGGGGTTACCTATACCACAAATGGACCAAAATCTTAATTTTTAAACAAAAATTATTCTTTATTAAAAAAATGTGCTTGTTAAAAAATACGATTTTTATTGTCTAAACGTTAATTGTGGTGTTCTGTTTATATTTATTTCTTCTTTTTTAATTGCCTTATTTAGATTAACGTCCTGGCGGAGTTTGGCATTAGCTACCACACAACCAGGATACATACACACAGACAATTACACAACGACCATTCCCTATGGCATTGCCATCTGGTGCAGCTGAGGCTCGAACTCAGGAGTGGTACAGAGATTAGCCGCGTTGCCTCTCACACAACCCTGTCTAATCAATAACACATTAAAAATGGCACTATACATCCATACCCTAGCCAGGATTCGAACCCGGGACTTCGTGGTTGCAAGCCTAACATGTGAGTGTTGAGCTACTAAGCCGGCTTTTACGTTTATGTCAAAGGATCAGATAGAGGCCGACTAATACAAATTATAACAAAAATAAGCATATAGTATTTATCTGAAGATTTGGAAACTAAATCTGTTTCCTTTTTAAAGTTATGAATGCAATTCTTGTATGCTGTGTATATTAAATACACAACTTTAAGATTCTCTTTATGTCATATCCATAGATACATACTCATTACTTAAGCTTTTATTTTTGCTAATAAGGTTTAGGTATTTAATTTTCTGTAACGGCGATCTTTTGTGGTAAATTGGTAAGCAACCAACAATTCAGGATATATGTTTAGGATTTTGTCTAGCAGAGTCGTCGTTTAGGTATGGTTAGCGCAGGGCTGTTTTTTTGATTAGGAATATGCTAGCCAGCTACCATCAGCACTCTCGTTCATTTTACTTGAATCACGCCTTAGAGGCACAGTGTAGCAAATTCAGGCATTTCAATCCGGTGTGCTAAAGTATTCCAAGAAGCCACTTCCATTCAGGTAATAATCCTAACTGAATTAATTATCCGCGGTTCAAAGAAAAGGGATCGTTGGTTTTTTTTTAAATTTTTTTGGGAATAATTTCATAAAAGTACGTTTCTTTTTAGGCTTAAAATACCAATTTATTTCAACTTGAAGTAAAAACCTAAATCAAACTATTTATATTCTGGGGTTCTTGTAATTCGTTTGGACACCATCGATCACTGGAAGTTTTAATGGTAAAATCGTACATGGCATACTGAAGGGTCGAAACTGCCATTTTGACAGGACAAGGGCACGTGGACTGTGGTATGAGGTAATTCTGTTTCTTTTGGTTGTTCGCTGCCGAGGTGTTTCTGCAATAATTCAGGGATGTGGAAACCATATACAGTTTAAGGACCACGCATGAGTAAATTGGTAACCTCTTTTGTAATTGTAACACCACAAATTTTATTTGATAATAAAATTTTCACATAACTATTCAAAAATATTAGGTACTTAATAATGAATCGAATTGAGCACTATTGTTTAAAATCTTAATTTTTGTCCTCTACACATAAACTTGCTATAAGATTATGAACATATTTTTGGCATTCCTAATACTAACATGAAATAAATTATTTACTTACTTACATAATTTTCTCAAAGAAACAAAGACAAAGTTATTTTACTAATTTCATGTACACCATCGATATATCTGGCTATTTATGTGAAGGGTTTAATCTTTAATAAACATTATATAATATTTTAATCATATCGTTAACACCATATATATATTTTTGATTTTGCTCAAACGCTTGCTCAATCAAAATTTTTGTAAACCCATGTAAATGTTACTAAATAATCTGTATTTATTATGTGGTAAATCTAAATTTATTGAGCATATAAAATTCTGTCCATAAAATTTTTCATATCATAAGTTGAGAGTAATAATTTTTTGTAAACTTAGACATCTCTTTCTAAATAAAAGTTCTAGTACAATAAATCTAGACCAATGTATCTTTTAGAATTTACCTCTCAGGGGATAATTTTATGATCAATCGATGGGAAAAATGTCAGGAATAGCATATTAAAATATTTAAGACTTCGGTGTTGTAGCAATTTTGTAAATAAATAAAAACTATCAACAAATTGGCCGCGCTCAACTTTAACGCGGTACGACGGCCATAAAATATTTCTAATAATTAAAAACAGTATATCACTTTATTGAGAAAGAAGTTCTCTACAATTTTGATATGGGAAATACCCCTCTACGATGCTTAATCTTTTTTTAAAACAATTTTTTAACATTTTTTTGCCAAGTTGTTTTCGTTTGGTCGCGTTAAAGTCGAGCAAGACCAATTTGTTGATAGTTTTTATTTATTTACAAAATTGCTACAACACCCAAGTATTAAACATTTCAATATGTTATTCCTGACATTTTTCCCCATCAATTGATCATAAAATTATCCCCTTAGAGGTAAATTAATTTTATTGTACTATTGTATATATTTTCCTTTAAATTTTCCTTTTAATAAAATCTACATTATTAAATCAAATATCCTACCTGGCTTAAGATTGCCGAGGAAAAGTTATATAATAAAAAATCAGCGGTGCCCTGGATAAGTAAAGGAGTCTAACTAAATGCTTAGGTAGCACTTTAGATAGTAAATTGACATGGGAAAGCCAAATTCTAGGAACTTGTCCAGCAGAATATTTTTGTTGAAAAAACTTAAGAATCAAGTTGACGAGAACATCATCTTGATTGCATATCATGCGCTGTTTCATAGCATAATGTGTTTGGAATCTTACTGTGGGTTGGCTCCGCACATAGGGTCGGAATTCTAAAGTTGCAAAAGAAAGCTATCAGAGTTATTTCAAATGCAGGATATAAGGATAGCTATGGACCTTTATTTAAAAAGTTGTGTATTCTCACTTGTACTAATCAATATATCTTGGAATGTATTCTATTTGCTAGAAACCATTTATCTATACTTCGGCAGAAAATTCGAGGCAGTAACGCAAAAAATAAACGGCACTCTCGTCAAAGGATAGTAGCTCTTATTTAATACTAAAGCGGCACCTTGTTCTGCCATATAATCCCATTGAATGGAGAGAAATATATTAAGTTTCATCCGCCTACGTGAAATGGAAACCAAGACTACAACAAACAGTTTTAATGACCTAGTCAACCGCATAGAGTAAATGATTTAACCCAATAATTAATTTAACCTATTTAGCTTTTATACCTAATAATTTGCTCGACTAACTATTCAGTCGTAAATCAACTTGGTAATAAAGAAAGAAATCGTATATCAAGGGCTCTCAGTGGCGCCACATACGTATTTATGTAGGTATACATAAAATAATAATATTTCATAAAATAAAAAATAAATATAATTAAATCTGTTTTCACGCTCAACTCAACCAAAAAGAAAAACTGGAGTTCTTTTAAGAAAATTTTTAATGGCAGGCATAATTTTATTAGGAGTGGAATACTTACGTAATAAGACATTAAAACTGTAGAATGGTTGATGTTTGTAAAAATTTTAACCATGCCAGTTGTTCTTATTGCCCAGCAACGACCAACGTGGAAGCGTGAGCATATTCCTTGCCGACTCAATCACTGCTTTAGCCATTTCATCCACAATATATTTCTTATATATCGGTGAATGCTGCTTTGCTAGGGTTAGCAATTCGGCTTTCAGAGAAGCACGATCGAATAGGATACCTTTACCACCTAACCATTCTTGAATTTGTGCTTTTCACCATGCACTGGTTGGTAATTTTTCCAGTAATCGACTGTGGTACGGGGCGTTATCCATAATAACGACAGATCCGGGTTCAATCTTAGCGAGAATTTTTGAAAACCATTCCTCGAAAACACCTGTTGACCAATCTTCCATATGGCCTTGAGTAACACTTTTTACATTTCTATCTTGCCAAAATTGTATTGTAGTATGGTCTTCATTTAACCGCGGCTCATCTAAATAATAGCATTTTCTTCCTCTTTCACGAGCAGCTCTAATTGCCCGAATATAATTCCTTCGCCAACAAATAATATCATTTCTCTTCTCAAGTAGGAGGCTATTTCTCTTTCTTTTTGCAAATACAAAATTCATATCATGCAAACATTTTTTTAATGTCGATATTTTTTATTGTCGGAGAGGTGAGACATCGAAGACTAAAAAAATCCACAATGAAAATGATGTAGCGGCAGTCCTAGTTTTGGACTCGTAAGAAAAAAATCGAAAAAAATTGCTGAGAAAAAGATCTAAGCAAATTAATATAAGCAAATCTAAAATTCATAGAGTTTAAAAGAAAATAAGTTTAAAGTTTACAAACTTAAAAAAAAACGACCATGCATGTCGTTTAGACTTTAGTTTGAAAAATTAGGAAAAGAACTGTGGGAGACGATAAGTATATAATTTTCTCGGACAAGTAAAATCCCATAATTGTCGCTACTTGTTGAAAAAGCAGGGCAATGACACAGCACATGCTCAGGAGTCACGTCTACTAAATTGCGCCCTCTACACTTGGGGTTGTCTACAACACCCAATAATAAAAATGCTTATTTAGTCTGCTGTGTTCTATTAGTAATCCTATATACACACGCAGATTCTTTCTGCGCATCTGGAGATATTGTTTGCCTGTTTATGACTGGGATCAGTCAAATCCATTCTACTGTATCTACAGCTGCTTAGGCTGCTCCACCAGTCCACATGGATTTAAGAAAATAGTTCCTTATTAGGGTATCGTGAACAGAGTCTGAGAGAACTATTGTAAGTTCTAGCCAATGCAGGGAGCCTCAGAGTCTTTGTGTCTGACATTTCATTACCCTGATTGTCATTATATCCTTTTACCCAACACTGTACACTGTTATTTTGTGCAAGAACATCTAGAGGCTTCCTGATTTGTAGAACCAGACCTGAGAGTCAATTCTGCAATTGCCTAAGGCAAGCAGAGCCCCTCTGCTATCTATAGATATAGGCATCATTTTCCCACTAATGTTTGCATTGGTGGTTTCTATTAACGTTTGCATAATTCCGATTAGTTCCTTCTGGAACATAGTGGTATATGTACCAAGTAGTATTGTCCAGTGTAGATCTAGTTCTTCTGAGTAAACCCCAGCCTCAGATCCACATGCCATTTTTGAACCATTGTTGATCGACAAATTGGGTTCCTCATTTTCCGTCGTGCTCAGTCTAACTTCGAAGTTCTTGGTGAATGTATATAAAGGAGGAATACAATCTGTTCCCATCCCTAGAAGAGATATTTGTATTGTAACCTACCCTAGTATACAATCTTAGAGCAGCCCTCAACGCCACCTCCTCTACATATATGTTCAGAAGGATGCAGAGTATTATCTCTATTGCAGCTGTAGGTTTCGTTTTGATTGCACATGTAACACAGAGGCATGCCAATCTTTGAACAAGCTCCAATTGGGATGTTGCTGTTCTTTCCCTTACTCTGGGCCATCAGACTATAGTTTCACAGCAAAGCATGGGTCTTATTATGGCAGTGTACAACTACAGGAAGATTCTGGGTGGAAAGCCCCAGAGCCTGCCTTCTGCTCTGAGACATTGTCAGATGGATGCACATGCATTGTTTATCTTTACTTCCATATGTCTCTGCGATTAAGTATGGCTCCCCAAGTATTTGACCTCACTCGTTAACTGGAGTCAAGTGCCCAATAGCTTGGGCATCTTCACATTGCGAAGTTTCCTTTTCTTAATGAATAGCACTAACTCTGTTTTCTGGACGTGGACAGAGAGTGAATTTTCCATGCATCAATAATTGTCAATCAACTTGACGTATAACAGGCCCTCAAATTTTCCTCTGTAATATTGTGGCATACATGCCTACCTAACGTGTACTAGCCACTTGATGGCCAACTATTTTTGGATTTGGGTAACCATAGAAAAAAGAACAAAAAATCATTATTATTAATTAGAATCACAACTGACATACTAAATTTAATATATTTATGATAGATTGAATAAATTCCTTATTGTCTATTACATCTTTTATTTTATAGTTTTAACGCTATAAATATCATCTGCATAACCTATTGTGAAAGAGCCACATTCAGTGAGGCAATGTAAGAGGGTATCGGTAGACGACAAATGCAGATATTACAATACTGCAACTGAAACTGTGGAACATAATATATTTTGTGAAGGCAAGGTAGTAATCTGCACTAGGCTAAAGTTCCTAGAGCAGACGAAATTAGCGCCTGAAGACATGGGGAAATTAGCCCCCAGGAAAATCACAAGCTTTGTAAAAAGTCTTGAAATCCTGGGCAACAACTAGATGTAGGGTAAGTCACAAAAGATCTTTTAGGTTGAAGTAAAGTAAGGCTACTCAGAGGCAAGCGACCCCTGAAACAACCTACAAGAGGCTATCGGTAACCATGATCTACAATAAGGATGACAGGATGCCTCTCTGTGAGCAGCCTCTTTTTACCGTGCCTCTGGACTCTTATGTTCCCCACATTAATTGGAATGCCTCTCCATTTTACCATGTTATGTTGTTATCCATTTACTGAGAGTGCTGGAAACACCATGCATTTGGAGAACGTTGCCTATGCTCTCAAAGATTGTTTCATCAAATGCACCTTCGATATCTATAAACAATCCCAGGGTTAACATTTTCATGTCCATTGATTTTTTGATCTGAGACACTACAAAGTGTAGTACCGATTCTGTGATACTAGTACTGCAATCTTACTTTCTCGATCACACAGTCTTTCCAATCCTTTAAGTAAAAAGGAGGTAAGGTTAATAGGTCAATATGATTTTGGTAAGTAATAATCCGTACGTCCTGGTTTGAGTATAAATACTACCTCAACTTCCCTCCAACTTGCCGGGGTGTTTTTAAGGCTGATACATATCTGGTACATACAAACCAGGTGGCTAGGTATATGTTCCAATCCCCACTGAAGTAGAGCTGGAAAGACACCGTCAATGCCTGGCGATTTAAAAGGAAGAAAGATGCATAGAACATAATATAATGTCAGAGTGGAGAAGTTATCTAGCGAAATTAAAAAGGGCATGACTTGTAATCTCGCTTCTAGAATATAAACTAATTGATCTAGTTGGCACATGGAGGTTAGAGAAATATTTTTGATTTTGTTAATGGAAGCCAATTTTTTAAAATAATGTAAAAACTATTTTTTTACTTTGAGGTTTCACCCACAAACTGATTGTCTCCATTGGCAAGCAACTCATAACCAGTCCAGTCTGACACTAGGTTACTCTTGGACAAATTTCAAAAAATTAAAAGACCCAGCACGGAATGATAGGAAAATGGCCCTGGGTTAAATTGCACCAAATTTTAATATAAATCTTGGCGTTCTGAACAATAGTTCTCATGGGCACATTGCTCAAAAGTCAATATAGCGCAAGCCACTAATTGTTAAAGACAGAACCATTAATAGTCCATTTAACGAGATTCCAAAAAGGCCAAAACATCAAAAATTTGTAGGATACATTTCCCCCTCCACTTTCGAGGGCGAGAAAAACGATGGTGATAGTTTCGAGTTCTGAAACCCTTGTGTACTACTATCAAGAAAAAACCAGCCCAATTTTCCGACTTCTCGGTCTTGGATTTGGGAGGGCTTGTCGGATCGGATTTATTTGGTGAGTAATAATATGTTCAGTTAATTTACACTAGATTGCCCCGGACCGACCCCCGGGGGTTGAACTTACCCTCGCCCGTAATAGCAATATCCCCAAGAAAAAAAAGAAATACGAACTCGACAAGGTTTTTTATGGGTTCTCGAGGACAGATATCATGATGGTGGTGTTATTTTTCACCCTACCCTCCCGCAACTTCCCCCAACGTATCAAATACCTTCTCTTCCATGTTCTTGGTCCTAGGCATGCACGAGTTTGTTCGATCGGGTGTTTAAAGAGAATATCAGCTTCAGATGGAATAAGTTACCCCCGGTGTTTTCATTGGGTTTGTGGATTGATTTATTGGGAAAAAATATTTATTGATGTAGTTATGGAAGGGTAGAGTGAAAAGGAAACCCATTTTTTGAGTGATTTCGGTGTTGCGAGCAGGGTTAGGTTAAGTTGAAATGTGAGTGAGTCTATACCAGACCCTCCACCGTGACCAATCGATCTATTGTGGCTCACTCCTATTTTATATTTCATTTCACCCAATAGGTTCAACCTTTTAATAAAGCTGATAACTTTGTTGTTGGGTGAGAGATTGTGAGAAGTCCTCAGGCAAAAGCTGACCTTTGCCAAATAATGAGAACCGGGTTCTTTCTGCAGCGGGACAAGTGCACAGGACATGCCTTGCCGTTTCATCTTCAGTTTGTTGTTCTTACCCAATTGGGTTAGAGCTTTTTTGGCAGTTCCACACTGTTTTAGAATTACAGCGATAGGATCCAAGAGCTTTAAGGGCTGCTTGACTGTCTGAGAAGATTTTTATTGATCTGTGTCTAGAGTGGGATGATTCCAGACTCCATACACACAGTTCAATGGCGTATATTTCAGCCTGAAAAATTGTCGCGGTATCACCCAGGCTCGAAGTTGGGCAGCGACTGTAAACTCCAGCTCCTGTTCCTTCAGGAGTTTTGGAACCATCTGTATACCAACAGCTGTCTGCCTTCTGTAGGTCGGTTTTATTCCGATCCCACTCATCTCTTTCAGGAAATAGGATGTTGAAAGGCAGCTCATGGTTGGTTCTAGTAGGCATCACATCAGAAGGCATACCTAGGATGCTGAGACTGTTTAGGTCATCAATCAATCCATTGCGTTCCATGATGATAGCCTGCGGCATATTGATTGCCGATTGTTGGAGTCTATATGTTGCCCACCTAGCTTCTCTCTCCAAGTAAATATGGAGAGGTGGTAAGTTTAGAAGGATTTTCAAAGCAGCTGATGGTATGGTGCTTATAGCACCAGTTATTGCCAGGCATGCTTGTCTCTGTAAACCAGACAGTTTGGCTTAGGCCGACTGTTGTAGCCCTTTCGACCACCAAACTATGGAGCCATACGCTATCATTGGTCTAATGACCGTAACGTATATCCAGTATATTTGTTGGCGACTCATACCCACAGGGACAGCCTTGCTTTGTGGATTACCTTTTCCAGGTGGGAATTCCAGTTGAGTGATCTATCCAGCGTAATGTCTAGATATTTCACCTCATCAGAATATGGAATGGTTTCACCTAGTAAGGAAGGCGGTTCTAAGTTATCCAGCTTCCTTTTCCTGGTGAAGGGTACTATTACAGTTTTGCGGGGATTGACAGACATCTGTTCCCTCTCACACCAGATGTGCACTGTATCTAGTACTTCTTGAAGGGTATGAGAGAGTACCTCTTCAGATTTACCTTTAACCATGATGACTAGGTCTTCTGCATATGCCAGAATCTCGGCTTCCCACAGAGATAAAATGGCCAGCAGGTCATCCACAAGTAGTGACCACAGAAGGGGGGACAGAACTCCACCTTGTGGGCACCCTCTTGCGGCCCTGAAGCTGACAGTTTTTCCCTGTAAGGTTGTCATTATGATTCTGTTTTCCAGCGTAACTCGGATCCAGTCAGTTATGGTTAGCTCGATTGCTCTAGCAGCTGCCGCTATGTATAAGGAATCAGGCAGTGCATTATTGAATGCTCCTTCAATGTCGAGAAAAGCAGCCACTGCAATCTCTTTTTCCTGAAGGGATTGAATGATTTTCCCGACTAGGTTATTAAGTGCTAGTTCTATTAATTTGTCTGGCTGGTAAGCATACTGGTGAGCATTAAGGAGATGAGTGCTCAGGATATTCACCCTAATGTATCATCCATCCAGCACTTTTTCCAGGCCTTTCAACAGAAATGATGTCAGGCTAATGGGTCTTAGCGATTTAGGGTCCGGTTCTGTCCGCCCCATTTTTGGTATATATACTACTTTAACCGCCGCCCAACTGGATGGTATTGATTCCACACCAGACTAGCTCTGTAAAGTCTGATGAGGAATGGTAGTAATATCTCCAGTCCGTTTTGCAACAGCACTGGAAAAATACCGTCCTCACCAGGCGATTTGAGTGGTTGGAAAGATTTAATAGCCCACTCAATCGTTGTTGCTGTGATAACTTTTTTAGCTACCAACCGATCATTTTTACAGGGTCGTTTATACCGGCTCCTCGACAGTGGTAGCTGTTGGTTATCCGGCAGAATCCAACTTCCTGGGAAGTGGTTCTGTACTAAAAGCTCTAGGATTTCCTTTCCAGATTCGGTGAACGAGCCATCTGTTCGTTTTACCGTTCCAAACTCCCGTACCGGTTCTCTGGAAATGATCTTGTGGATTCTAGTACTGCAAGGTGCATCAGTGATGTTCTTGCAAAACCTCCTCCAAGATTCCCTTTTTGCTTTCCTAATTTCTTTATTATGGTCTGTTAAAGCAGATCTATAGTGCCCAGTTGCCCGAAGCTTTAGCTCGATTGAAGAGGCGTCGAATTTCTTTTCTCATTTTATCTAATGTTTTGTTCCACCAAGATGCCCCTCTGTTGTCTTTTTTAGACTTAGTGGAGAATTTTCATGATATGCTGAAATGATTGCGCTGCGGATCTGTTCCATTGCGATTTCTATTTCATCATGATTCCTGATTGTGGTGAGAGCGGACGCCAGATGCGACTGGAGAGATTGTTTATACCCTTCCCAGTCTGTGCATCTAGGATTTCAGTACGTCACCACAGGTCTTGGAGCGACTTCTATATTAAATAGAATATGTCTGTGATCTGAACATGAAGGTTCAGAGGATACCTGCCAGTCAGTTATCTTATTGCTCACAAAAGTTGAGCTGATTATTAAATCTAGTACCGCTTTCCTATTTCTAGTAATAAAGGTTGGTTCGGCTCCAATGTTATTCACAATTAGTTCCTCATCTAAAATATAATCAAAAAGTGACTCACCTCTATGGAGCAGGGTAGTTTCAACCCCTGAGGTTATGGTTTAGTAATGGTCAGTTTCCTTGATATTCCCGTAAAAGCCCTGATCCAACGAATCCCCGTATGCATAGATAGATACTTTATTGGTGCCAATATACATAATAAATGCTTACACAAATCAAAAAAAAAAATCGGAGTAAAAGAAGTGTATAAAACATAATTACATACAATACGTGAAATAGAAAATGTGAATTAAACACTTAATAATAGTAAAATACAATTTTAAATAGGTTAAGAGATAATAAAGACAATAAACAAACAACTTACAAATCTTACAGGGGTATACAGCGCTTAGGCAGGTTAAGTTAAGTCAGAGAAGTTGTTCTCTAGGAATTCATTAAACGTGTAGAAAGCCTTAGCTTTTAAATAGTCTTTGATTTTGATTTTAAATTTCAAGAAGTTTTAAGTTTTGTACTGAATTAGGTAGGACATTATAGAATTTGGCAGAGTAGTAGCCCGTTCCATTTCTGGATTTGGTGAGCCGAAGAAAATTTATCTGTATTTTCTCGCAATTTCTAGTATTATGCTCATGTAGATGGCTATGCGTTACATAATATTCATGTTGTTTAAGGTATAATAAACACTCTAGGATAGACACAGGGCAAAGTGAGAATCTTAAGTTTTATAAATTGATCTTTACAGTCATCTCTGTACTTTAGTCACAAGAGTATCCGAATACATCTGCGTTGCAGACCAAATACTTTAGTGGTCTGAGTTGAGTGCCCCCAGTTTAGGATACCATATGACATATTTGCATGAAAAAAGCCATAATAAGCCATAATTAAAAAGGTTTGGGATTAAGTGTTGACAAGGTTCCGTAGAGTTTAGTTGATAATTTTAAAGTGTGTTGCTCCCAGGATAATGTTGGATCTAGATAAACACCTAAAATTTTTACCGCTTCATCACTTTGAATAAATTGGTCTGGTGGATCAAGATTTCGTAGTGTGAAGTTTAGTGATTGCGTTTTGTCTTGGTTTAGTTTCAATCGATTGGATAAGAACCTTCATTAATATTTTCAATTGTCGATATAACGTTTTGATTTAGTTCCCGCAGTAAAAGATTTGTATTTAGTGCAATTGTATTGTTGTGAACAATGTGAAATTGGTATCACCACTAGAATTAGAAAGGTCATTAATATAAATGATAAAGAATAGGGGACCTAACACGGATCCCTGTGGAACGCCACGAGAAACTCTATTGGTTTTAGAAGTGCATTGATTGTAGTTTACATACTGGCGCCTGTTGGTTAAGTAGGTTTTATGAGTCTTACACTATCTTTATTGAAATTATATCCAGTTAATTTATCTAGGAGAATATCGTGGGATACGCAATCAAACGCTTTTCTTAGGTCGAAAAAACTAGCAGTCGTGAACTTCTTGCTTTCAAAGGTAAGAACAGTTTGTACCATATTATTAATCGCCATTGTTGTTGATCACTTATTCCTAAATCCATACTGACAGAGGTGATATAAATTGTTAAGCTCAAAGTATTCATAAATTTGTTTTTTTAAGGCTGATTCAAATATTTTGGCTAGAGTTGGTGCAAGTGAGATAGGGCGATAGTTATTTAGATCCTCATATGAGCCGTTTTTATGGATTGGGATAACTTTTGATAGCTTTAGTACATCGGGAAAGACATTGTTTATAATACACAAATTGATTAGGTTAGTTAAGGGGTAAATAATTAAGTTTTTTATGCTCTTAATAAGTTTTACATTCATATCATAAGCGTCTTTACTTTTACTATTTTTAAAATTAGTTATTATAGTGCGAACCTCATCAAGGTTAAAACATAAATGCACTGAGGAGAGCCAACAGCTCGAAACTGCAGTCTGCAAGTGGTGTTTGATGACTGGCACGAGAGCTCCTTTAAGTAGGATCAGTCTTTCGGCTGGTGTTTGTTGCAATCGAAGCATTAGCGTTTTGATGGTAATATGCAATTATAACACTTCACGCGCCAGGCTTGTAACTTGTAATTCAGCGCTCGGCGGGGCACATAGCCCGGAGAGTAGCTGTTGGTTGCAGTCTGATTACGTTCCTTATAGTAAAATAAGGATTTTATAGAGGGGTTTGCAACTAAAAATATTATGTTTTAATATTCCGCCCTCTAAAAGCATATTTTAACTATTCATCAAGGTTATCTCCCTGAAACTAAAGTTTATTGTGTTATTAACAAATTTTAAATGATCACATAGCATAGCACTGACAGTATAAAATGGGGGGTGGTTTCTGTACATTGGGGATAGTTGAGGGTAGGATAAAAAATAACACTACCATCGTGATCCCTTCCCTCGAAAATCCATAAAGACAGCTTGTCGAATCCGTATTTTTTTATTGCTTGGGGGATATTGCTATTACGGGCAAGGGTAGGTTCAACCCCCGGGGATCGATACAGGGCATTCTAGCGTAAATTAACTGAACTTATTACTACTCACAAAAAAAACCCGATCCAACGAGCCCTCGCAAGCCCAAGACCGAGAAGTCGGAAAATTGGGATGGTTTATGTTTGATAGGGGTAGTACGCAAGGGTTTCAGAACTCGAAACTATTACCATCGTTTTCTCACCCTCGAAAACAGAGAGGAAATGTATTCTACAAACTTTTGATGTTTTGGACTTTTTGGAACCTCGTTAAATGGACTATTAATGGTTCTGTCTTCAACAAGTAGTGGCTTGCGCTATATTGGCTTTTGAACATTGTGCCCATGAGAACTATTGTTCAGAAGGCCAGGGCCTATTAACATACTAAATGTTGGTGCAATTTAACCGAGGGCAATTTTCCTATCATTTCGTGCAGGGTCCTTTTCCAACCTAAGTGTCAGGTACTAATCCGGAATTATCTTCCTCTTCGCCACAAGTGACCAGGGAGGTAAATCCGGCATGAGCTTGGGGTTCACGCACCGGTACTGACGCCCTGGGATATCTGTGTACGTTTGTGGATGGGTATGACATCTATCTACATCTGTGGATGGGTATCACAGGTCGCAACAAGCTCCGTCACAGGCTGCAGTGATGCAGTATGGGAGGTAGCGTTACCCAACGTCCTGGAGCTATACTAGGATCAACAGCGTGGAGACGGGGTCTCAGTCGCTCGGGTGCCGGAATCATCTGATTAAGGTCGGATGGTTCGGGCGCGCGAGAGGCTGGAGCTCTGTCGTGGAAACCTGCCTGGTATAAACCGTGTGGAGCAAGTGGGTGGTTGTTGAGGATTGCTTGCTCCACGTGGGGGTCTGCCTTAACCAGCCGACCAAGTGGATGGGAGCCACAATAAAACTCCCCCCAAGTCAAAGGTGGAACAGCATAAGTCTATGACTGCGTGGCTAAGGGGAAGCTTAGTCGTTATTATGCGGACTCCAGGGCACCTGACGCACCCTGGTTTAAATAAATGTCTGCCTGTGGTATGCGGGGCACTGCCTCAGGTAAACCGCTTTTCCTCCGCTACTCGTGGGACTGTTATGAAGCCCGATTTAATTATCAATAACATGGGCAAAAAGACAGCTAAAAGGGGCCACAAGAATGGCCCCACGCCGTCATAATGGCCCTAAATAATCTGAAGTGCCTCCAAATAAATCTCCACCATGCAAAAGCAGCCTCGAGTGTGCTCAGCAGGGAATTTATTAGGAGGAAGTTAAATATCGGGCTAATCCAAGAGCCCTGGGCACTTGGAGGACGTATCAAAGGACTCCCTACACAATCATGCAAGTTAATTTATTCAACCTTGCATGACTATCCTAGAACAGCTCTGTTGTTCAACAAGGATACTAACTTTGTTCTCCTTTCAGAGTTCATAACGAGGGACTTAGTGGCAGCAGCTGTGGAAGTGCCTACAGAAAGGGGAAAAAGGCAGGTCGTAGTGGCCTCCGCCTATTTCCCCGGTGAAGAAGGCAATCCACCCCCAGAAGAGGTAAGAAACCTCATTAACTGGTGCAAGAGGAGGAAAAAACCCTACATAATAGGTGGCGATGCTAATGCTCACCATCATATGTGGGGAAGTACTGATACAAACACTAGAGGTGAGTGCCTGTTTGAATATTTGTTGGCAAATAATATCGACATTATCAATAAGGGCAATGAACCCACCTTTATGAATGCGATTAGAAAAGAGGTTCTTGACATAACCCTTGCTGATCCACTCATAACCGACTTAATTAAAAATTGGCATGTTTCAGATGAGCCTTCCATGTTGGATCATAGACACATACGATTCGACTTGGAAGCAGCTGTAACAAGCCTCGGGGAATGTAGAATACCTAGACTGACGGACTGGAGTGTTTATAAAGAACACTTGAGGACGGAGGTCGAAGATGTAACGCATTCCATCGACACAATAGAGGAACTGGATATAGCCTCATATCAACTACAAAACATCATGACATCATGTTATGAAAAAAGCTGTCCCATTAAACAAAGGGCAATCCAAAGAGATGTGCCCTGGTGGAACAGAGATCTCAGCAGTCTCAGGGCTGAGACTAGGAAAGCTTTTAACAAAGCCAAAAACACTGGAAACTGGGAGGACTACAAAAAAGCCCTTACGGAGTACAACAAAGAATTGAGAAGGTCTAAAAGAAGATCATGGAGACGGTTCTGCGAAGGGATAGACGAACTAGCCCCAGCAGTCCGCCTACAAAAAGTCCTTGCAAAAGACCACTCAAATGGAATAGGGCTACTCAAAAAGCCCGATGGCAAATACACAGAGAGTCAGCAGGAAAATATAAGAGTGCTTTTAGGTACTCATTTCCCAGGCTGTCGCATAATTCAGGGTGAATTTCCACAGGACTATCTGGATGAGGATGCCCCTCGTCCTACCAGAGAAGGAAGAAGCCTGGCTAGGAAAATATTCACCCCCAATAAAATTAAATGGGCGGTATCTACCCTTAAGCCCTTTAAATCACCGGGCAGAGATGGCATCTTCCCTGCCCTACTTCAACATGGAATTGAGGAGCTTATCCCATGCCTGAGAAGTATATTTATAGCTAGCTATATACTTGGGTATATTCCCCGAGCTTGGAGGGAAGTCAAGGTGGCGTTTATTCCGAAAATAGGCAGACGTCCACCAGACGAGCCTAAGTCGTATCGCCCCATTAGCTTAACCTCATTTCTCCTTAAAACAATGGAGAAACTTTTAGATCAATATATTAGAAGTGAAATCCTTACAGGAACACCGCTTCATGCAAAACAATTTGCCTATCAACCTGGCAAATCAACAATAAATGCTCTACATTGCCTGGTTCAAGGCATTGAAAAGACATTTACAGCAAAAGAAGTGGCTATGTGTGCTTTCATAGATATAGAGGGTGCTTTTGACAACACCTCCTATGAATCCATACAAAAAGCCGCAGAAAAAAGGGGAATACAGTCTCCTACAATTAAATGGATACAATCCATGCTTAGAAGCAGAATTATTACCACAAGTGTGGGGGATGAGTCGGCTACGGTGACTGCAGTCAGAGGTTGTCCACAAGGTGGAGTCCTATCGCCCTTGCTGTGGTCAATGGTGGTCGATGATCTCCTACATAAAATGAGTAATTCAGGCTTCAACGTCTAGGGATATGCAGATGACCTGGTCGTCACTGTGAGAGGCAAAAATGAGGTCATGATTTCCAACCTCATGCAAATTGCCTTAAATATAATATCCAAATGGTGCTCGTCAGAGGGGCTCAATGTCAATCCGAGCAAAACAACTATTGTCCCGTTCACTAAAAGGAGAAAACTCAATCTTAGAACTCCTGTACTGAATGGAACAATACTAAATTTTTCCAGTGAAGTCAAGTATCTGGGAGTAATCCTGGATCAAAAACTTACCTGGAACTCACATCTGGAAAGGACTCTTACTAAAGCAACAGCGGCAATATGGACGTGCCGTAGGTTGTTTGGTAAGACTTGGGGTCTAAGACCGAAAATGACACATTGGTCTTATCTTTCGGTTGTCAGACCTATGGTGGCCAAAAACAGAAGAAAAAATAGCACAGGGAAAGTTGCAGAAACTGCAACGCCTTGCCTGTATAGGGACTACAGGAGCAATGCACTCGTGTCCCACAGCAGCTATGGAAGCTATGCTTGACCTACTTCCCTTGCACTTGCATGTAAGGAAGGAGGCAGCACTCAGTGCTTTACGACTGCACCAGGCATATAAATTTAAACCAGGCGATCTGGTTGGTCACTTAAGGATTCTGGAGTTAATCCATTTGAAGTCCATGACCAAACCCACTGACTCAATGCCAATCAAACAAGACTTTGACTGCCCGTTTGACGTGCTAATTGAAAACCGTCAGACGAGCAAGATAGAGGCACTGCGATTGGAACAAGGGTCACTCATCTGGTATACAGATGGATCTAAGATGGTTGAAGGGGTAGGAGTGGGCATAGCAGGGCCTAAATGTAGGCTATCCAAAGCCCTCGGTAACACCCCAACCATTTTCCAGGCAGAAATTTACACTATAGATCTGTGTGCCCAGGAATGCCTAAATAAAGGCATCCGAAGGGCAAAGATCTATATATTATCTGATAGCCAGGCAGCACTAAAAGCTCTAAGGTCCTATACCTTTGAGTCTAAAATTGCCTGGGAATGTAGACAATCCCTGAAGCAACTGGCCAACAACAACAAGGTTACCTTGATGTGGGTGCCAGGGCATGAGGGAATACAAGGAAATGAACTTGCTGACAGCCTTGCAAAAAAAGGATCTAAAGCACCATTCATTGGACCCGAACCGTTTTGTGGCCTGGCCAAGGGACACATAGCGGAGGAGATCCAAGAATGGGAAAAGGACCAGAAGAAGTCCTACTGAAGGAATACTCCAGGTCAAAGACAAGCGAAAAAGTTTATAACTTATTCGACAAAGAATGCCACAAGGCTTCTCGAACTTGAAAAGTCCGAATTAAGGCTAATCACAGGCCTTCTAACTGGCCACTGCCCCTTGAGATATCATCTCAAGAATATGGGCAAGGCAGTAGACAACAAATGCAGATATTGCAATACTGCAACTGAAACTGCGGAACATATACTTTGTGAATGCAAGGTGTTAGTCCGCATTAGGCTAAAATTCCTAGAACAGGCGGAATTAACGCCTGAAGACATAGGGAAATTAGCCCCCAGGAAAATCACAAGCTTTGTAAAAAGTCTTGGAATCCTGGGCAACAACTAGATGTAGGGTTAATCACAAAAGATCTTTTAGGTCGAAGTGAAGTAAGGCTGTTCGAAGCCAAACGACCCCATAAAACAATCTACAACCTAAGTGTCAAGACTAACATAAGTTTGCGCAATCAATTCAATTTTATCACCGGATCAAAGCTTAAGAGATACAAACAAAAAACAGTGAAGTTAATGTTCGGGGTGATTTTATGCTTGAAAAGGGATGAAATGGACACAGGAGAGATGAGGACTCTTGAAGTATTATCTATTCCTACCTCTATTGAGAATATAACCCCGAAATATTTTTTCTTCTATTTTCATAATTTGTATGGGCTATCAGTTTTTGGCTCATTTTCAAACCAAATTGAATTGAAAATACTGGTATTTTGCGAAACTCATTAAAAATTGTAGTTTCAAAAATAAGTTCATTTATTAGTTACTATAGCAACGTTTTTTTAATAAAAATCACTGAAACAATGTATCTTATTAGTGTAGTTAGTAGCTCTTCCGGCAAGAAAGACCAAACTTTACTTTCTAATTGGTTAATAGAATATATCGAAAAATAGTCTTGAAAACGTTAACACACTAAAATCAAAACTTGGCATCATCTCTATAGTTTGTTGGAAAAACTACAGCACAAAGAATATAAAAAAACTATTCTCATGTTTATTAAATTTGAAAAAATAAACCTATAACCTCATGTACACACAAGACATCGAACAACCGGATTTAAATCTACTATTTTAATGGAGAATCATATTGCTCAATGTCCTGGATGAACAGAAATGTGTCTCTGTTCAATTGAAAATACTCCATAGGTACCAAAGTAATCAGATCCAAGGTCATAAAGAAAATACGGAAAACTGATTGCAAGGAGTCTCAATTAAATATTGCAAGAATTAAAAGTGACTCTCAAGTTCTGATTTTGCGATCATATTTTGCAGAGAAAAAGTCTCCTAAAATATATATTGAAATTAAAAAATGTTGCAATTACCTTGCCATTCCAATATAATTAGCTACGTTCCAAACCAAAGGAAATACCAGAGGTAAAAGTGGCAAGATGACATTACTAGGAGCAATCAATAAAGTATTTGAAACCAAGTATCTTCCAAGATACTTATGAAAATAGAAGTATCTAAACAGATTCATGAATAACACCAAAATGAAAGTCAATGGTAATATTATTCTTTCTATTATTTTTATCATAACTAAATGCCTTTGCTGATTTAACTGTGTTATGGGCTTATCTAAGGCTTGTTCTAAAAATATCTTCAGGTTATTCAAGTAAGGAGTTTCGAGCAGTCGATATTTCTTAGCCTCTAAAGGTTTGCGAGATTTAGGAGCGCTGAAAATTTCATTAGCACTTTGTAATGAAGGAGCATATACTTCTTTGGCATGAAGAAGTGGATACTCTGAATGCTTATCAACTGATTCGCAGTATCCAGGACTTGCTTGACCTACAAATCATTTTCTTAACATAGCAAAAGGCATAAATGGATTTTTATGTAAGTACCTGGTTTTACTAAAATTATATCATCCTTAACTAATAGAGACCATGGCAAATTAACTAATTTATTATCCCTATATGTCCACTGCAAGGTAATGCATGGCGACAGAGGTGAACACATGTTCGGGTAGTTTTCAATAGTCCAGTGAACATGATTCATTCCTTTTTTTAATTTATCTAACACTGACCTAACTCTACTAGGAACTTCATTATGCCTCAGCTTATTATCATATAACTCTAAAGCCACATTTATCACTAACAATATTAATATGGGTAAGGCTTCGTAACCTGCTACATTATTACACTCTAACAAATAACCTAGGAGAAGAGATATTGCTGCCCATATTCCAAAGCAAATTGAAACCAGGTTGATGGTTGTATGCTGACTTGAATAGTACAAAGCATCTTTTAACCATGATTTTGATTTTCTAGAAATAGAATTAAAATTAAACATATATTAGATAATATATAACTTTAATTACCTAGACTTTTGGGAATTTTTATATTGTTGGAGAACATTATCAATTTCAACATAAAGTTTATTGAGAGCATCCCGCGTGTTCAAACCACCTTCCTCGTTATTTATTTCCATTTTCCATGTTTTGTTAAATAAAATTGAGGCTATGTTTTCCCCTCAGATTTTTCCCTTCAGAATCTAATGGAGTACTAGCACTAGCAGTGACGTCATAATATGGCCGCCTCAGGCCAAGGATGGTTATAGTTAACCATCCTTGGCCTCAGGCTGCGTTAAGTGAGCGGTTCGACCGGTCGAAATTGTTCAGTGAACGGTAAAATTATAAGGTCTGACCGATCAGCTGATTGGGCGAAACGGTCGGGTTTTATTGTTGGACTTCCGCGGTCAAAAACGTTAAGCGAACGGTCAAGCATGTTGTAACGTACCCTGTAACCAAACAAAAATACATTAATTTGTTTTTCGGTTTTGTCATTGTAATTGTAAATCATCCAGTAAAATGGAAAAGATGCAGAAAGTTGTTATTGAGCCAAAGAAGATTTACGTACATAAATCTTCTTTGATTGAGCACCCAAGCAGTCAATGTTTCAACGTATTTCTAGGTAACTACGCGATTGAGAGGGTTAAAAATGGTAAATAGATTTTTTTGCAAGATCCATATTCATAATCAAATATTTTGTTTGAAAAACTGATTACATTAACACAGCATACAAAAACCCACCATCTATAATAATTCAAAAAACTTGCCAATTAAATTTGAAATTGCCGCCCAATATTGCGCCGTCACATCTATGGTCAGAATAACCGATCCGTAACTATTTTGAAGTATTTTTCGTAAAAGTACATGCGAGTTTATGATCCGTTTAAATAGTGTGGAGTATTATAATTTCAGTCACATTTACTAGTGTTTTTTTAAAAACCTAGTTAAAAGAAATTCCCATTTAATATCCTATCTAGTGCTATCTAGGTAGGTATGCTGTTTTTGGAAAAAGAAAGTTTGTCATCAGGTAGGTATGTTAACATTTCTGTTTACTCGTAAAATAATAAAAATAAACACTAATAACAGTATTAATTTAGTTTTCGGATTTTTTTGTAAAATAGATATATAATATGACTTATTATTTTTTTAAATGTTCATTTAATATACATGCATTGTTGGTATAAATCAAAATATTGGATGTAGGACATAATAAGTTGTAATGTCCATTTAGGTGCTAATATTTACGGTTTTATATATAATATCTATTGTGGAAGTTATATTTTGTGAGAATTTTATTACTAAATTGTACTTCAAGCTTAAAAGTTTCTAATAAGTTTAAAAACTTATTTGATTGCATTTAAGAAACAGTATGTCGATGACTTGTCCCGTTCAGATAGTTGCGGAATGCGAATTTTTTTATGCGGATTTTTATAAAATTTGTTCTAAAACAGTCTAATTTTCTTGCAGGTGTAGCGAAAAGTTTGTAAGACAATTCGTTAATTCGTTTACTATTAACTAGAAGTTAAATTAGCAAATTAAGTTCTCCTGGAACGCATATGTCGAATTAAAAAAAAAAATAATCCGCAAGCGGAAATTTGCAATCCGCAGTTATGAGAACTAACCCTTTATGCTGTTATTGGGCGCACCTAGATAGCATTAGATAGGATATTAAATGGGAATTTCTTTTAACTAGGTTTTTAAAAAAACACTAGTAAATGTGACTGAAATTATAATACTCCACACTATTTAAACGGATCATAAACTCGCATGTACTTTTACGAAAAATACTTCAAAATAGTTACGGATCGGTTATTCTGACCATAGATGTGACGGCGCAATATTGGGCGGCAATTTCAAATTTAATTGGCAAGTTTTTTGAATTATTATAGATGGTGGGTTTTTGTATGCTGTGTTTGCTGTGTTAATGTAATCAGTTTTTCAAACAAAATATTTGATTATGAATATGGATCTTGCAAAAAAATCTATTTACCATTTTTAACCCTCTCAATCGCGTAGTTACCTAGAAATACGTTGAAACATTGACTGCTTGGGTGCTCAATCAAAGAAGATTTATGTACGTAAATCTTCTTTGGCTCAATAACAACTTTCTGCATCTTTTCCATTTTACTGGATGATTTACAATTACAATGACAAAACCGAAAAACAAATTAATGTATTTTTGTTTGGTTATAGGGTACGTTACAACATGCTTGACCGTTCGCTTAACGTTTTTGACCGCGGAAGTCCCACAATAAAACCCGACCGTTTCGCCCAATCAGCTGATCGGTCAGACCTTATAATTTTACCGTTCACTGAACAATTTCGACCGGTCAAACCGCTCGCTTAACGCAGCCATAACAGAGTTGGGATAGAATAGACACAGAACAGTCTTCTGTGGAATAGAGTAATAAAGTGGGCGTGACAACTGGCCCCGAGACAAATTTGTTTACCTACTTGAAACAACCGTATCGATAGTATGAATCGTATATGAAGTAGGAAAATAGTTCCGCCGTCGCCCCGCAGCTCCATATATTCAATTTATATAGTTTACCAAACAATTCAAGTAGCGGCATTACGGATTATATCTCTAGTCTATTCCAACTCTCTGGTAAATAAACGAGAAACTGTTTGTTGTCGATTCAAATTAAGACGTATGGCCACAGTAGAGATTCTCTACTGTGGTATGGCACCGATACAAATAAGTTTCCTTACCTCTTTCACAGATTAGTAAGGACAGATACGGCACTCCCGTCGGCAGTTTTGATGTAACGTGCATTTCTGTTGATCTCCTGCAAGATTAGTAAAACAACTAATCTTGTTCTTGACCTCGTGTCCCTTTAGACTAGAAAAGGATCTTTAATTTTGTTACTAAGATGTTGCCAAATTTAATATAAATCGCCAAATTGCAATAAATGCGCTATTGCCATTTCACGTAGGTACACGTAAATATATTGCTGTTTATTTTTAAAATCAAACAATTTTTATACAAAAAAGTAGTGTCTAATAGTATGAAAAATAAATAACTTAAAATCTGGAATGTAGTAAAAGGTATTAATTTTATATTTTTAATACAAAAAATGAAATACTCCTAACCATCACAACCCGTAATCACACGTGCTCTTTGATTTAATAATATTTGTTTATTGAGCTTATTCAGTGATGTGAGTCGGGAATTTTCCCACTGGGTGGGTAAATATAAATCGGGAAAACATGAGGAATTTTCCCCGATGATATTTTCCTATTTTCCCACTCGCCAAACCAAAGTGACATAATATATAGCGTTATTTTTTATTAACGTTGTTAATTTTTTAATTACCTAACATAGAATATTATGTTTCTTTTTTATTATTGTAATAAAACATTTAAAATCAAATGCTATTATTAAAAATAACTTTATTAGTACCTCGATTAGTACATTTATTTTAATAACCTTAATAACATATAATACTTCAAAAATACATTTAGGACCAATAAAATTAGCATTATTATTATGATTATTATTTATTCCGGGAAAATATTCGGAAATTTTCGCTCGAAAATAAATTCCGGGAATTTTACATCACTGCTTATATTTCAATGTTACCTATACAGTCGGCACTGGGTACGCACCAAGGATTGTAAACAAAGAGGATAGCCAGATCGATCAAATCTGTCAGCGCGATGTCGCCATCGCTGTGACGTAGTCATGAGGCCTTTTTCAGCGTTCGTCCGTTTAAAATGCGTGGAGGAAAGCATATTTTCTTTATAGAATTAACACATACACACGATTTATTGATATGATTGAGGAATTCAACATTTTCAATGATTTTTGTACATAAATACGACAATAAAATGAAATAAACTTAAATAAGAAGCTCTATTTTATCATGTTTATATCCATCACAATATGAAACAAATAATGTAAAACTCAAATTAAAATACCTACTTATCAGACAAGTTAAAGTAGTAAATAAGTATTATACTAAAGGTAATAGGTAAATACACAATAATAATAATAACGATAGTCTTTATTTATAATAAATAATTGATATATATGTCTACAGAGAGGCTGGACATAAAAGCAACTTAACTTCCATATTTTTTACCAAGCGACAGAGTTTGCTTTCTTATATACATTATAAGAAGTACACTTACAGTCAACCGGAAAAAGGCAGCTATAATCATGCATGCAAATATACATATCTACGTACAAGCAAACAAAAATAATTAAAAACTAATTAAATGATTACAAATTATATTAAAGAAAAATATATGTTTTACATATTTTGGGCCTAAAAGAAAAAAAATGTAAATGTACTTACTGAATGAATTAGTATATATTGCGATTTAGTGATTATGAACTATTTAAACCGCCTGAGAAAATTAATTTCTTTATTTGAAGTTTTAATTGAATTGGTTTAAGTTCTTTATATTATAGAGAGTTTTATTGGATATGTTATAAATATATTCAAGTAATTCAAAGTTAAAGTACAGCGTATTAAAGTTAATTGTAAAATCTGAAATCTATTAATACTCCTTCCTTCTTGAGGTTTTATCCCATCCAGATCTATCTGCAAAATTAGCTGCAGAAGTTGTAGGACTTTCAATTTCCAAACTGCTTACAAAATTGACTGCTTACTGTTACCAGACACAGAGTAGTTACGAGCTCAGCTACTTCCTGTTTTCTCTTTCTCATGAAAAGTCTACCAGACTGAGCTGTGTTAGTTTTCGTTGCAGTATTTATTCCCAGTGTAGGAACTGCCGTTTTTTTTTCAATGCCCTTTTCAAAGGTACCTATAACCCTAAAACAGAAGTAAATATAATTCCAATTTTATGTTAGGGCTGTATGACACTAACTACATGAAATTTTATATAAAATGTATTAGAAAATTAACCGTACGATGACAACTTAAATGATAACGTCTCAGTCAATCCGAAATAATTTAAGTTGTAGTAGATTTTTGTTAAATTCCCCATAAAATTCCATGTAGTGTCATGCAACCTTAAAACATATGTAAAGGTACAAGTATATATGGGAAATGCAAATTTTTACCTTGTAATTAATTCATTTTGTAGGTCTCGTTCATAATCACTCTCCACAAAATGAATCGAGCAAATCCTATTTGTATCTGAGTTAAATTTAGTTAAATTTATCCTGCCTTTTACACCTATTTATCCACTCGCCTTTCGTAGTTTGGAACGCCAGATTTTTGAATTTCGGAAAAACATGGAAAATTATATTTTGCTCAGTACTTTTCTTTGTAGAATAAGTGTCCTTACACCCGTAAATCGCACGCCTTATTCCTGGCATTTCCTTTTAGGTCTATAACTGAAAAATAACGTTTAATATGTAAATTTGATAAATAAAACCTGAAGTCTCTTTTACCTTACATAAATATATACAAAATTACTATAGAACACTAGCAATAATTATCTTTGAAATCTTAACAAAGTTCGAAGTAGTATAGGAAATAGTGTCCTTCCACACACGAAATTACTGCTAACAAAGTTTTTTATAATTTAAAAAGTATAAAACACAAAATATCTATAAATACACAATTCACCACGAAATAACAAGTACAATGGATTAAATAAACTCCGATATAACACCACCAAACATGGAGAAACGAATGTAAACAAAACTCTCCTCGCCGTGACATCACAGCTCGTTGAGAAGTGGCGAACATTGGTGTCGTGCACGTGACGTCATTAACTAACCCTGGAGGTAAAATAACCTTAAAGAATCTGTGAATGTTTATGTGATTTTGGCGCATCTCTATTTTCATTTCTTTATAACAGAAGTATATAACTATCTTTGACATATAAAGAGGTAAGTTCTTATATACTATGTTACTAAAACAAACATAAAATATTTTCTATTGCAGAAAATTAATCCGAGTTCGTATTATGCAACACTTGATGAGATGCATCAAGAAAGATATTTATCAAAAATATCTCTGTTGGGAATAGATCAATACACACTTCGTTTAGAAGATTGTTTTGCAGATATAGACTTTCCCAAAATATTATATCCTGACATAGTAATGTATCTTGTATATTCTAAAAGTGGTTTTACGATGGATGAAATGAAAGCATACAAGTCTTAAGGCATATAATCAAGCAGTATGTGAGTGGGTGAAAAAAAATACTGCGTAAAGCAGTTCGATTTAAACGTTTTAGTTTTGGTAAAAGTAAGTATTGTACCCTTAGACCATTCAATGTGCCGCTGAGCGTAAGCAACACATTGAATCGTCTAAGATTGTACATACTTTTTATTTATAATGCATTTAACAATTATCCTATGTTTATGTAATATTTAATAAAATATTTTTTATAAAATTTTGTTTTATTTAAACATTTACCTCTATCTTATCATAAGTATTAAATCTGAGAAAACAATATTATTTTAATTAAGATCATATATTTTTGTAAAAACGCATAAGCTATTAGTAACGATGCTTTAGGTTGAGTAATAATCTGTTGAATAAAGCATTAATTATATTTTCAACGCCTAGATTAAAATTTTACGGAATCAAAATTATAATCGATCAATAAAGCACTTTTTAAATGTATTGCTTCTAACCAAAACAGAGTCAAAGCAACACAAATAAGGCGAAAGTTCGGTATATTAAAGAAAGATGATATAATAGGAAAGATATATTTAGAAATTCTATAACATATGTACCTTATATTTACAATGATTGAAATCATTGGAACTTCTTGTGCTCCTGCTTGTGCTATAATCTAGGGACGGATCGTATTCACATTTAGAAATATCGTATTATTTATTTAGGAGTAATTTAACATATAAATACTAAAAAAAAATCGTTTATTATCGAAAAAATTGGACTCCTACATCTCGTGCTGCAATGCTACCACAGGTAAAAACAGCACAAAAAGAATTCATATTATTACTTATTAATTATATTTCATCAATAATATAAACTTCCTTCTAAAAAATAAACGTTATAAATAACTTGAACGTTAATAATAAACCTTAATGTTTGTTTACATAAAGCATTTAGGTTATTTTACCTCCAGGGTAGGCCAGCTGACAAATCGTGCACGACACCAACAGGGATCTGGCCATCCTCTTTGTTTACAATCCTTGGGTACGCACAACGCATACCTAGACTTTTAAACGGGTAACCTCTTTTATCCCTCTCGCGAATTCGTTTCTCTTTTCAACTGTAGTATCTGTCCCTGTCCTTACTAATCTGTGTCTCTTATTCAAAGGTCGCGAGACACACGTAGAGATATTATTTCTCCTTTTTCATCTTGAACGCGCTGCGTCTCTCAACGCCGTTCTCCTTTGACATTTGTCAAATTGTCAATGTCAAAGTGTGGTAAAATGGCAGGTAAACAAAATATTTTTTGTTTAAATGCGCAGAATGGTTTGATTTTGTGTGTTCGCTAGTTATAATAGCAGTAACAGCATTTAATAATTAGGAAAATCCTCTATTACATACTTCTTAAGAAGGGTTGGATTTTATTTCTATGTAGTAAAATATCTAAAAATTAAACATAAGTCACGTGGCAGTTTGTTTTCATTTCTAAGACTAAAACCAACATATTTTAGCTTTTTATTTAGTTGTAAATATAACACGAAAAAAAAAACGAAATCAAAATATGTCGCATTTAGACAAGAATGTGCCAGATTTCATACTTGTTTATTAAATTTCAAGGGCAATTTTGTTTTATTATCAGTATAATTGCTTATCAGTACTTTCAGTACGGGCTGCCTATAATTAGATTATACTAAGCGTATACATTTTGTCGGATATAGGTATTGTATTTAACTATGATTTAGAAAATGGTATGTTTGACATTATTATGTTTAATTTAAACATACATGTGGAATTCATTAGGTATGATTACTTAGGTATATGGAGATAACATAATCTCATAAAAACAATAACATGCTTATATTTACTTGTTTGTCTAGATTTATCTAATTAGCATGGCTGCGAATTAAAATACGAAATTGTTAGCAATATTATTTAATTATATGTAATTATTTTTTTAACAACTAAACTGTTTTCCAGATTAACATTATAAGATGGATACTGAATGTACGACAAAAATAATAAGAGTGTTAAAAAAGTTACTGAGGCCTGATTTTAAACTTAAAAATGATGTTTATCTTAATTCGTTGTTAACCCATTTAATCGGCACTCCAGGTGAATATAAAAATTTGGTTTTGTTTACTCTTTCCAATGAACGTATAACTGATTATTAATGTTGCAGATAATGGTGTAATTGTGGATTCAGAAAATCTGAATAAACAACATATCCCAACATGGTTAATAGAAGGCATAACTCAGTGGGAATCAATGAGGAAGTTACCTGTGCCAAGTGTTTTATCGTTTACATTAAATTTAGCTAGTTTTATATGTAAGGATGAGCAAACTTTTGTTATGTTGAATGGTCATAACTATTATGAACGTTTAATACAATTGATACGTATAAATGAACCGGCCACAGCTCCTGCTATAAAATTGGCTTATATTAGGCTTGTCTCTTCACTTCTAGAACATAAATCAGGCTTACAATGGATTATTTCAACTAACTATTGGGCAGATATAATGTGTGTGACGCTAAGAAATCAAACTATTTATATTACAAAAGAAGGTTATAAATTTCTAGCAAGTTTGCTCGACAAATCTATAAAAATAAACGAAGTGTTTTGTCATAATGTGGTGCAACTTATTATGGCACCATTAAGTGAAAATGCACCCTGCATGCCTCAGAACACCATAACGAATTCGCTGGAAGTACGGGAACAAGCCATATATCAATCTTTGTGCCCCAGTTTGACTCTCATCACTGAAATATTGGAGATATTTTTGGAAAATATTAATAAGGACACTAATTTGAAAGTATTCTTGATGTTCAATGAAAAATTTAAGTTGGAAGAACGCATACGGAGTGTGCTACTTATAGCTCAAAATGAAGAATTCGTATTTTATTTGTATAAGCTTTTGTATATTATTGGATTTTTTGATTTGTTCCTAAAATTTGGAGGCCAGGACTCCGTGGAATATGAGAAAGTAGCGCATCTAGGAACAAAACTTTTTGATGTTTATGCAGACAATCTGTCTAAAGGCTTGTTCCTTAATACAATAAAGCTGGCATATATAGGGCATATTTATTGGAGGCATATTAGAAGCAAGATGCCTATTTGTTTAAGGCATTGTGACGATCCTTTACCTCTATCATTTGAAAATCAAATGTTAATGTTACAGTTGTTCCCGATTATATCGGTTACCCTAATGGTAATGGGGGAAAAAGAAGCAATAAAAGTATTAGATGGTGATGAAATACGTGATCAGTACGTTGATAAGATGTTAAAAAATGCTGCTCCATTGACGTTGAGACTATTTTATCAGTGGAGGAACCTTGTGCGAGGTAATTTGTGTCTATTTGATCATGCTACACTGGCAATCAATTACTTGGTGAAATCGAAGAGCCTCTATACACGAGACCTTGCAGTCACTGCATTTCAAACCTTAATATACTGTTTGCGAGATAGTGTTAATTTATTGAAAACCCAACCCCATCAGATTACGATTCTGTCAAAGGAAGGCACCTATTTGGCTCAGATTTTTGATGGTATTGTAGCATTTATCAAGGAGTTTAATTTTACTTGGAGTGATAGTTTGGAATCCTTCTGTGTCACATATATCGCCTTTGATTTTCTCAGCTTACCAACGTGGTCAACTAAGGTTAGTGTTACTTATATTATTGAATGAGCAGGAAATATTAACAGATACCTAATTGAAAGCTATATATATATATTTAATGGGTGAATATGTTATATATTGGTAATTCCAATATAGTTTAGTTTCTACATGTATTTTTATATCAATAAATGTTGTTAATGTTTGTCTGCAATAATTACAAAAAATGCAGTTATGTTAAGCATAGTGTGACATATGGAATATTGGGTATGGATTTGGCTGGGTTTTGTGTGCCCGCTAACACATGCTTACACCACTATATTACGTAACAAATGGAAAAATACATGTTAATTAATTTGGAAAAAAAGAAATTCATGTAGCATTCAAATCATAATCAAATTTGTGGTGGTAATTTGAAGCTTTGGACCATTTTTCGATTGTTTATAGTGAAAATTTCCAAATCTTTTATTTCAATGTTTTCTTAATTTTCAGTAGTAGTAGGTACCCTTCTATGTATATATTAACCCGAGTTTTCCTGAGTTTCTTGTATTTGCTTTGCTTCTTGTAGAGTTAAAATGGCGGCCTCGGATACGACGGTCGATGTTAACTAGTCCTCCGAAAAGAAGTGTAAAGTATATGGGAAACATCTTTTGTAAGATGAAGTAAAGTGCTTTAATGATATGTATGTGTGACTTTGCAATTCATTCAAAATGTCTAGACATTATAACAAAAGTTATTGATGTTGTTAAAAAAACGTTCAGGTGCAAATATTGTTATAAGGAGTTCAAAAAAACTGTTGAGGTGCAACAAAATGCTGTTCTTCTTAACGCCCAAAGTGAATTAGTTATTCTTAAAAAAGAAGTGGAGTCCTTGCAACGTGAAAAAGAACGGTTAAACAAATATGTGTCTGAATTAGAATATTGAAGCTAGTTATTAAAAACACACTTTAATAATAGCCAACAAAAAACTATAAGTACGTTTACACCTTTTTTACCTCAAGATATATTTACACCAAATATACATACAGTGCCGCAGTTAAAAGAAATGTAAACAATTCGTCAGCTGTTTTAATAGTGAAGTCTACAGGTCACGACATTTCAAATAAGCAGATGGAAAATGACATAAAGACCAAAATAAATCTTGGATCTATCAACGCCAGCGTATTAAATACCAAACTAGTAAAAGATGGTCTTCTAATAAATTGCAGTGATACTAGCACCTTAAATAAACTTAAAACATGCCTAAATGATAAAGTTGGTCACATTTATAATATACATGAGGTGAAAAAATTAAATCCTAGAATCATTATATATAGCGTTGAAAAATCGGCAACAGAAGATCCCGATTTACTAGAAAACATTATACATAATAACAATTTAGGCGTTCCGGTTAATGACATCAATATGATAACCTAACTAAAGTATAAAAATGTCTTTAATCTTGTAGTAGAAGTGACACCTTCTATTTTTTAAATGTTATCAAAGCTGGATTTTTATATGTTTCCTAGAATAAATGTGCAGTTAAAGAACATGTTAGTCTCCCCAAATGTTTTAAATGTTGGAAAATCGGTCACCATAACAAAGACTGTCATAGTCAATCTATAATCTGCCCAAAATGTTCAGGACCACGCGAAAAAAAGGATTGCCAAGTAGATAACTTTACATGTAACAACTGCAAAGAATTAAATTTTAAATTTAAACTAAATGTCCCTATGGACCATGCTGTGAATAATTCTCAATGTTACTTTGTTTTAAATAAAATAGAGCAGTTAAAATCTTGAATAAGTTATAGTTAAAAGTTCATGAAGTAAGAAAGTTAAAATTGGTCATTTAAATGTACGATCATTGTTTACAGGTTTTGAGGAATTTTTAGTATTAAGTAAAAATTTCGATATGATGTGTGTGTCTGAAACTTGGCTGAATAAAGATGTACCCTCTGATGTTGTGAATATTCCCAATTATAGTTTTTTTCGCAGGGACCGGTTAAGTCGAGGTGATGGAATAGGCATTTATGTAAGAAATGATCTAAATGGGGTTCAAGTTTTAAATGATTCTGAGCCCATCGAAGGTGTAGAGCATATTTGGGTAGAACAGGTGCAAATCGATTGCTTATAGGAGTTATATATAGGGTGCCGCCAAATAATATAAATCATTGTTTAGAATATTTAGATAACTTATTATCCCATATTGCTCCACAATTTCAAAATATTATAATTATAGGTGATCTTAAAGTTGATCAGTTATATGAAAATGTAATATCCGAATGTATGACATCTTACGACTTTCAACAATTGATAAAAGAACCTACTCATATTACAGACACTTCACAAAAAATCATTGATGTAATTTTTGTAAATAATTATAACTTAGTAGTAGATTCCGGAATTATAAATGCTGATTGTATTTCTGACCATAGTACCGTTTTTTGTAATGTTCATACCCCGTCCTCAACCTTTAATTCTCACATATCAAAACTTCAGAAATTTAAACAAGCAAAACTTTGACCAAGATCTGTGAAATATACCCTGGGAAAACATTCTATATCTAAATAATGTAGACGACAACATTGAATTGCTAAACATTTATATTTTGGAATTATTTGACAAACACGCGCCATACATTACATCACGAATATCCAAGCCCTATGCTCCATGGCTTAAGCATAACCTAAAGCAAATGATGAAACAAGGGGATAAAGCGCTGAGCAAATACAAACAAACAAATTCTCTAGATGACCATAATATTATAAACAAATGTGTAATCTCGTTACAAGTGCCGTAATAAAAGAAAAAGCAGCTTACCTGTCTTTTCAACAAAATAATGCAAATAAAAAAGAACTGGAAATCTATAAAATATTTAAATATAAAAAGAAGATTCCAACCCCTTTAAGACACAGTTCCTAATATTTAATCACGTCCCTTCAAACACTTCACCTTCTATATCCATCAATAATACCCAAATAAGGCCTTCCTTAATCGCTAAATGCCTTAGAGTTGTACTCGATCATAAACTAAATTTTTAAAACATCAGATCAGGTTAATAAAAAGATGTATCACAACAAGAGCCAAACATTTCAGATCCTTGACTTACAAAAACAAAGGAGTAAATATTCAAACGGCCTCAAAAATATATGCATCCATATGTCATTCCAAGCTTGAATATGGACATGTGTTATATCTTAACTGTCGACTTCCAGCCCTTACTAATATCAAAACTGCAGAAACAACGGATCTAAGAATTGTAACGAAACTTCGCCACCCCACAAACCCACTTCATAATCCATCTATTGAACAGCTTTACAATAAGACAAATATTCAACCCATTCTCGAAAGATTGGAAAAGCTATCGTCAAAGTTCGCCAAGCACCATCATAACATAGTGTTATGTGCTGCCCTCTAACGGAGAGAGATGTGATTAAGTTCCTGGTCAAAGTGAAGGGAAACCTGTTATTCTGTTACTCCCTGACTAGTATGATGGCGCCGTCTATGAGCCAATTGATGAACAATCATCTAGTACATAGTAGAAAACTATGGAGGATTCTAGAATAGGATTCTGGTACATTTCAAGTGTGTATATAAAGAGGTGAATCCAGCAGATGGGGGAACAGTTCAGTTCAGTTCAGTTCAGTGAAGTATGCAAAGAGAGTTTTTAGGTTAGACAATAGTTGACAAGTTTAAGAAGAAAAGTAAAGTACATGGTGTTTTAAAAGTAGTGAATTTATATTAGATTAAGTTATTATTAGTTGTGTGATTCTTAAGTATTTACTAGTGTAATTTTAGTGATAAATAAATCAGTGGTTAGTGAAGATTCTTGTTGCAAGTTATTTGAACCCACAGAGTGTTTACTGAAGACTGTAAACTCGTAACAATAGAAATAATGCAACACATGTTTATTCCTGGAACAAGAAATCAACCTTCCAAAATTCAAGTTTCCTGAAAAAATACTACAAGAGATATTGAAAACATTGTCTGGAAATCCATGATATTATTTAATATGTAAGTTTCCAATGTAAACATATATATATTTTTCTATATAGTGTATGTATTTATAGTTAATCAAACAACTTACAAAAGATTTATTTGTGTAGTTTAGAAAAAACAGGCTGAAGGACCTCGGTCAATGGCCTTTTGATATATATGTATGTGCATGTATTGTGTATCTCGTGTATATCAATAAAAAGCTTTTTATTATTATTATTAAAAAGAAGAACGGTTACTGATATCTCCAAAGAACTAAAAATTCCCAACGATATAAATGACTACTTTTTATCCGTTTTCAGTCCCCCAAATATTTGTCTTGACAAAACAAATTTTTATAAATCTAACAGACATGATTATAACTTAAAATTTACATTTAGATTAGCGACGATTGAAGAAGTTAAATGTCAAATATATAATTTAAAGTCTAATGCCTATGGAAAGGATAATATTTGTTCTAAAATGCTACAGCTCTGCCTACCTACTATGTGTTCATATATTACTCATATTGTTAACTGTTGCTTGGAAACTGGCTATTACCCAGAAATGTGGAAGATATCACTAGTTAAACCCTTGCCAAAGACAACTAGCCTTAAAGCAAATAATGAACTACGGTCTATCAATATTCTTCCCGCTATGTCGAAAATTGTTGAAAGAATTGTTAATATACAAATGTATGATTATGTAACTCAACAAAACATCTTATCTAGTTCTCAATCTGGTCTCTGAAAAGAGTTTAGCACCTCAACGCTATTCCTAAATGTTACTGATAATACAATTAGATGCCTTGATAATGGCTTAGCTACAGCTTTTATACTCCTTGATTTTTCTAAGGCCTTCGATACCTTGGATCATACCTTCTTTCTAAACTTGAATACTACGTTTTTGACCTTAACTCAATCAATTTCTTTAAATGTTATCTTAGTAATCGCCGTCAGCAAGTTGTAGTTGATAATAATCATTCTGAAATTGCCTTCGTAACATCTGGCGTTCCTCAAGGTTCCATTCTGGGGCCCATACTATTCCTTATATATATATATATATATATATATATATATATATATATATATGCAGTGTTGTTGTACTTCCGGGTGCTCTCCCGCGTCGATGATCGACTCCTCCAGTAGTCACGGTTGTCTAAACGACGTTTCGGCAGAATCTCATCTGCCATCTTCAGGTTCTCACTGAAAGCTGCCTACTGCTGCTTCTCGTTGCTCAAAGTGAACTGAGTTCATATATATATATATATATTTAATATAGTAAAATATTCTCAGATACATGCATTTGCAGCAGATGACACCCAAGTATCATACTCGTTCGAGCCACATCTTGTCAATGTCGCATGCTCACACATAAATCATGACCTAAACAATTATCCGATTATTCTAAATCATACAATTTAAAAGTCAACAATGTAATATTATTTTTTTTTTCCAAAACGCTCAGAAAATCTAATTAAGACACCTCAAGTTAATGATTGATAATGAGCCCTTACGAGTTGTTAACAGCATGAAGAATCTAGGAGTTATCTTTGACTGTAGATTGCGATTTGAGGAATATGTATCACTTCTGTTAAAAAGGCATATCTTGCCTTAAAACTTTTATATAGAAATATAAAACTTATTAAATTTAATCTACGCAAGGAGCTCACGGAGACTCTTGTATTGCCAATATTGAATGGGCTAGTAGACAATAACGAAAATGACAAAAGGAATAATATAGCATTATAGTATGACTCTTCAATATGTTATAAATATAATTTGAAGGTATAGTTTTACCGACTATTATTGGTTTTATTGTATAACGAATAGGCTTAAGATTAGAGCGTATTTAAAATACGGCAGTTTGCCGGTTTCTGGTGACGTAATATCGTCACATACGCGCGCATTTAATATAACCTCAACAGCGCCGCACATACGTTTTGCACAACTTTGTTGGCTCCGCCTTTCCACTAGCGCTCGTTTCTCTGCTGATTATGCTATTACGTCATAGCCAATAGAATAGCTCGAACATTTGCGGCAATATCTAACCATTTAAACATAGTTTAAACTTTATGATTTTTTTTTACTATGAGGCATTATTATAAAAATAAAATAAAAAATACGGGTCAACCGTTTTTATGCGTAGATGTTATCAAAATAATAATTAAAAAATTGTCTACCTGCCCATTATGGAATTACATTATATTATATTTGTTTCTAATTCTAACAATAGAATATGAGGTCTTGTGTTGTGTAATAAACGTTGCAATGTGTGCCATTCTCCCGAAGTGTTATTGCAAGAGGATAATAACCATCCAACTTTGTTTATCAAAATAGATGGTCTACTCAGTAGAGAAAATGAGGAATTTCCTCTGGGTAACTCGCCGAACTACCTACCTAATGTTAAAAAAGCTAATTTTCAAACTTTATACCAAGAGTTATCGTCAACGGACTGGTCGTGTTTATCCTCTTTCACAGATGCAAACAGTGCAGTAGATGTGTTCTTAATATTGCTAAGAAACATTTAAAAAACATATACCAGTAAAGCATAAAATGAAATATAGTAAGCAATTTTCAAAGTGGTTTTCGAAACTACTCATTGATCAGTGGAAAGCAAAAGAAAAAGCTAAAAGAAAATATAATCCCTCCAAAAGTAATGATGACTATAACGAATTTAAACGTCTTAGAGCTTTACTTAAAACTAATATTGGGGTAGCATATAGCAGGTTTGTGAGCAATGCCGAGGACTCAGTAAAAAGTAACTCTAATAACTTTTGAACTTTTGTCAATTCTAAAAAAAAATACTATAGCTATACCTTCAACTATGAATCATAATGATCAAGATGTCGATGACCCTCAGGTGATAGTAAACACTTTTGCCCATTCTTTCTCGGAGGCTTTTGTTACCTCAGAGGACTTTACAGACGACATAAACATCTTCAACAACTACAATGCCCTAAATATAGTGAGAATAACTGAATTTGATATTGCAGCTGCAATAAAAAAAGATTAAAAATCATATGTGCATGGGCCCGGACTTAGTGCCAGCATTCCTGATTAGAGACTGTGCGATAATATTTTGTAAACCATTGCCCATCTTATATAATTTGATATTAATCTCTGGGGTTTTTCCTAATGTCTGGAAACTGTATAGAATTACACCTGTTCACAAAAAAGGTGCTAACAACAACTTCACCAATTACAGACCTAGCCATTTTATGCAATTTCTGTAAGGTATTTGAGATTATCTTGCACAGCTTTATATCGCCTCATGTTTCCAATACAATTATGCCAGAGCAACACGGCTTCATACAGGGTCGTTCTACAGTTTCCAATCTTTTGTGTGTGACTCAATTTATATCTGAAGTTGTTGATGAGGGAGGTCAGGTAGATGTCGTCTACACTGACTTCTCCAAAGCATTTGATAGACTTGATCATGCTCTACTTTCAAACAGTCTCAACAGAGTTGGACTTTGCACAGGCCTCGTAAGTCTTTTCCAATCATACCTTACGGAACGCTTTCAATTTGTGCAATATCGAGGGTTTAGATCTAACTATTTTCCTCAAACTTCAGGCGTTCCCCAAGGATCAATTTTGGGACCCCTCTTCTTTAGAATATTTATTAACCATATTGCCAAATATATCAATGTTCACTATTTGCTATATGCCGATGACCTCAAATTATATTGTAGAATTTCTTCCGTCTCTGAATGTGAGAATCTTCAAAATAATATCACTACACTCGACAATGAGCAGGTAGACAATTTTTTTAATTATTATTTTAATAACATCTATGCATAAAAACAGTTGACCCGTATAAAAAAATCATGAAGTTTAAACTATGTTTAAATGGTTAGATATTGCCGCAAATGTTCGAGCTATTCTATTGGCTATGACGTAATAGCATAATCAGCAGAGAAACGAGCGCTAGTGGAAAGGCGGAGCCAACAAAGTTGTGCAAAACGTATGTGCGGCGCTGTCGAGGTTATATTAAATGCGCGCGTATGTGACGATATTACGTCACGAGAAACCGGTAAACTGCCGTATTTTAAATACGCTCTAATCTTATGCCTATTCGTTTTACAATAAAACCAATAATAGTCGGTAAAACTATCTTCAAATTATATTTATAACATATTGAAGAGTCATACTATAATGCTATATTATTACTTTTGTCATTTTCGTTATTGTCTACTAGCCCATTGATGCCATAAAACAAATTGCCACTAAATCCAAACAAGTGCAATGTTATGTCCTTTTATCGTAAAAAATCACCACTTTTATTTGATTATGAACTTGACGGTCAAATTCTCGAGAGGCCTGACTATATTAAAAATTTAGGAGCCTTCTTTGACTCTGACCTCAGTTTTTCCCATCACATAGATGTATGTTTGGCTGGTGCATACAAAAGTCTTGGTTTTGTTTTACACAATTCTAAGGATTTTAAAAATATTTCTACTCTACGCTTGCTATTTATTACTTTCGTAAGATCTAGGCTTATGTATGCTTCAGTAATATGGTGTCCAATATACACAACGTATATATAACATTAATTGATAGAGTTCAACGAAGATTCTTCAAATCAGCTATTTTTCTTCTAGATGGTGTCTATCCCACCAGAGGGACACCTCATAATCAGTTCCTCGAGCGATTTGACATGCAAAGTCTTGTCACTAGATGTACATTGCATTCTGTTATTTTTCTGTTTAAATGAATTCATTATAGGATAAAATGTGAGTCAATTATTGCGAAGATTATATATCGAGTCTCTAGAATCAATAGTAAACATAACAGCTTATTTTTGCTCCCTCAGGCGCGCACTAACCTTCTCTTAAAGTCGCCTTTATATCAAATATTAAATAACTATCAAATATTGAATATAATTTGGATATTTTATCTTGTAGTCTTAATGATGTCAAAAAATGTTTTATGTAACATGTTGTTTATATAATATCCCCGTTTTTATTTTCATGTATTTTTTTTCTTTTTACTATATTTTTTTTACAATACTTGATGTATGTACTACACTAGGATTCTTATTCTGTAATTGGGCACTGCCCGTTGGATATTTTATAGTAATAAATAAATAAATAAATAAATTATCCTTGACTTACTTCAATTACTCAAAGTAGACTTCAAAAAATACAAAATAGTTGTCGATTTGTTTACGGTTTAAGAAAATCTCCTCACCTCCGTACTTACGGGAAAAAGTTATTTTTAGAAGTGATCTATATAACTTAAATATACGGCATACCGGTCAAATATCCCTGGCTAAATTTTATTCAGCCTTATTTTCTAGATCGTTTACGTATAACATGGCAAAAATATATAACAACTTAGATGATACTCTGAAGAATCTCCTCTTAAGCAGTTTTCATAAAAAAAGTTAAACAAAAGCTTTTGGCACACAAAGTAATCAATGATGATCATTTATTCACGGCATGATCTGCTATAAGTAATGTATATGATTATATATATATATATATATATATATATATATATGTTATATTAGAAATATACTATGATATATAATATCACCGAGACAGGCTTAACCTTCTCAAACATATCATGTTACAGATTGCGTAACAGCTCTTCTCTAATAACCGCTCACGTTGGCTGAGCTTAATGTTTCTTTCTTGGTAATCCCTTATCATGCTGAATTGCCAATTTAATGTTCTTTGTTCTCTTATGTTATAAATACAACCAACAGACATTTGTACCTTCAGTCATATACTCATTTTCGACCTAATACATTCTAAATTTATTATTGTTCATTATTGTACCTAGAGTCAAGCTTGACTCCCAAGTAAATAAAGTTTTTAAAAAGTGATTTCTACAATCCATTATCTAACATTGGCGCAGTCGTACGGATCTGAAAAACACCCTGTAACCCAGAGGTGGTGGATTTCAATCCTTCAATCAGAAAAGAATCTACGAGAAACAAGAAAAATACAATTTCAAGCAGACAAGCAACGTCTCAACAAGCTCACAAGAAGCATCATATACACATCGAGAAATAATTAGCAAGTAAGAAACATTCCTGGCCCCTGAAAGTCGGTGTCTTCGGCACTTGGAACACGTCGCCGTGGATAGGAACACCTAGTGATACCCCTGACGGTACATCCCAGTGTAGCAACGCTCACGAAACCGCATTCGACCTTCCATCTGGACCCCAGGCATGAAGATAGTAATGTAAGTAATTTAAGAATCATCTCGATTTATTTTCTATTTCAAACTGCACTAAACATTTATATTTTATCATTCGTACATTGCATTCACGTTTGCATTAAACCCACGACAGTTCTGCAGTCTAATTTAGTTGAATACATTATCTAAATATCGTATTACTTTAACCGATATTTTATTTTATTTTAACACATAAATATTTTCATTGCAACTTAATATAGGTCAAGTTAACTTCTATATAAAGTTTAGTTCCATATCAAGTTTAGTCTTTAACTTGTAACGTTTTTATTGCAATTTAATACTACTACTACTAATAAAGGTTAACGTATTGTTTATACCATATGACTATAATATCTGAATAAGTGCAAATACCATCGCAAAAATAATTTGTTACATACTTTATACAGAAAAGAATACAATTTCGTTTCCTTTTATTCATTATTATTGCCAGTGGCGTACTCTTGCACCTTTTACAATTAATTTTTATTATTTTTTTGTGTGTACCAAATTAATTTTGTTTGTTTATCTGAAATTTATATACAAATCTTAATAATACAAAATGGCGAACCAACCAAATACTACAGCAAATAATACCAATAACGCTGATGAAACCCTTACCATAGAACCCTACAGGTTAAGTGAGATTTTCTCAATAGTTCCAGAGTTCGACGGGAACCCCATTTTCCTACAAACCTTTATTTCCGCGTGTGTTTTCGCGAACGGAATGTCTATAGAGGACCAGCGTATTTTACTTACTCTACACATAAAAAATAAACTTCGGGGGAAAGCTGCCGAATTAATAAATTCGAGGAACCCTGCCACTTGGGCAGAAATTAAAAGCCTACTTGAGGCCCACTTCGGTGATTCACGCGACTTGACAGCCCTTATACAAGACTTACAACGGATTCACCAACTACCTAATGAAACTGCCCTGACATTCGTATCTCGTTTACAAACACATAATGCCAAAATGCACGCTGCTGTGCAAAAACAGACTTTGACGTTGGAAGAAAAGACAGCCCAATCATCCCTAATTGAAACCATGACTCTAACAACACTACTTACCGGACTAGAACCCAAACTTGGACAAATAATCCGTGCCGGAAATCCCAGCGACATGCTAGAAGCAATTAATAGAATCAAACGCGAACTCCAACTGTCCTACTTCGAGTCACAAAAATTCCCAAAACAAACTATCAACAAAAACCCCATCCAGAACCAACAGAGGCGTCCCAACTCCCAACAATTCTGTAATTTTTGCAAACGTAACGGGCACAATTTTAATGAGTGCCGTACAAGACTACAATTCTCACAACAAAATCAGAACTTTAGACAAAACAATTTTGCCAGTCCTCCACAATTTTCTAGACCGAATTTCCAAAATTCTCCCAACCAGCAATATCAAAGAAATTTCACGCCGCAACAAGATTTTCAACAGAATAGGCCTTCTGTAATAAGATCTAATCCGAACTTTCAGAGATCCCCAAATCAACAAAATTCAAATTTCAATCCTAACTTTAACAGACAAAACCCGCAGAGAACACATCACGTTAATTTTGACAATCATTTCGACTCTCAAAATTATGATACTAATTTTTACCATGAAACTGATAATTTCAGTGACCCACAATTCCATAACTTCGGAAACTATCAAACTAATTCTAGCCTTGATAATGTGGCAAACATGCCACAAGTAAATTATGACGATTACCCCCATTTCCCGCAAAATGACGACGATAACATGCCATACCAAAATGAGAATTATACAGCTAATTCTCAGATGTCGCAGGATTATACTGCTACTCCTCAGGATTTTCCATTAGGCCCGGAGTATTCCATGAATACTCCAACCCAAGAAATAAATTTCGAAGTGGACCAAATGTCCAACCAAATCCAAACATTAAACCTGAACGACAATTACAACCCCCTACTGAATTTCTCAGACCAGAACTTCGCTTAAATTGGCCTACACACACACTATTGACCGTGAATTCTAGTAATCTTTATTTCATAAATGACATTTCGAACAAATTTAAACTCTTAATCGATACTGGCGCAGGTATTTCGATTTTTAAGCATAAGACAGCGAAAAATTTTAAAAATAGATCTCCAGAAAACGCGATTATACAAGGCATAACCGACGAAAAAATTAAAATTAGCGAATCTGTTCTTATACCATTTAACGCACGCGACCCACACAGAGTCTATATTCACGACTTGGACATAGACTTTGACGGATTATTAGGTGCCGATTTCATGGAACACTACGAATGTAGAATAGATTTCAAAACCAGGCAACTAATTACAAATTTTAAAACATTGCCCATCTTCAAAGTAACTGACGATTCTCCAACACCCGAAATCAACAAAATCCGACAAAATTATAATTCTAGCCAAAATACTATCCAAATTGACGGTCGCACGGAAAAGGTTTACAAACTAAAGTGCAATCTCAGAAACACTGACGCTGTACTGTCAGCGCAGGAAAACGAAAAAGTTCGTTTGCCTAATGCTCTTGTTAGGGTAAACGAAAACGGAGAATTTTTGACAACCGTAATTAATGCAAACGCCATTCCAAAAATTATAAATTTTTCTAATCTAAAACTAGAACCACTGCAAAAATTTAAATCGATTTTTAATTTAAATGTTCAAAATTCCGACCCACACATACAGACCGACAGATCATCTGAAATTATTAACCAGTTACGTTTAGATCATCTAAACTACGAGGAAAGTGAACTAATTATACAACTTTGCCTAGACTTTTCTGAAATATTTTACCTGGAAGGAGACAACTTGACTTTCACTAACGAGATTAAACATTCAATCGACACTAATAATTCTAAACCTGTATTTACAAAATCGTATCGCTACCCTCAATGCCATAAACAAGAAGTCAAAACACAAGTTTCTAAAATGCTGGACCAAGGCATAATCAGACCTTCAATTTCTCCCTGGTCATCTCCTGTTTGGGTTGTACCCAAAAAACTCGATGCCTCTGGCAAACAAAAATGGCGAGTCGTAGTAGATTACAGGAAATTAAACGAATTGACTATTGACGATAAATACCCTCTCCCAAATATTTCTGACCTTTTAGACCAACTAGGCAAATGCCAATATTTTACCACACTAGACTTAGCTTCCGGATTCCACCAAATAGAAATTGACGCGAAAGACATTCAAAAGACTGCTTTCACAGTCGAAAACGGTCATTTCGAATTCGTTAGAATGCCATTCGGTTTAAAGAATGCTCCATCAACGTTTCAAAGAGTGATGGATAATATCTTGTTAGGAATCCAGAATGAACGCTGCCTTGTTTACATGGACGACATTATCATTTACTCCCCTACTATTCACGATCATATTTCCCGACTGACAGAAGTATTCAAACGCTTAAGGAAAGCTAACCTCAAAATTCAACCCGACAAGTGCGAGTTTCTACGCAAAGAAGTCGCTTATCTAGGACATCTTATAACAAAAGACGGTGTTAAGCCAAATCCCAGTAAAGTAGATGCCATTTTAAACTTTCCTCATCCGAAAAATCAAAAGGACATTAAATCTTTCTTAGGTTTAGCGGGCTATTATAGACGCTTTATTCCAAATTTCTCTAAGATTTCAAAGCCCCTGACCAAGCTACTACAAAAAGACACTCCCTTTAACTTTGACAATGATTGTATGAATTCGTTCGACAACTTAAAGCAAACATTGACGACGACTCCGATATTAATATATCCTAATTTTGATGAGCCTTTCATCCTAACTACCGACGCGAGCGCATTCGCCATCGGATCGGTACTCTCTCAGGGAAATATAGGCAAAGATCTACCAATTGCATACGCTTCCCGAACTTTATGCGGTGCGGAAACAAAGTATTCCACCATTGAAAGGGAATTATTGGCCATAGTATGGTCGGTAAAACACTTTAGACCATATTTATTCGGTAGAAAGTTCAAACTAGTCACCGACCACTTACCTGGTTATTCTCAATAAAAGAGCCAGGAAGTAGACTTGCCCGCTGGCGACTTAAACTGGAGGAATACGACTACGAAATCGTTTACAAGCCCGGAAAAATCAATAAAAATGCCGATGCCCTCTCTAGAATCAAAATAAACCATTTTTCCAAATGTTCTAAATTCCATTCCAAAATCTTAGCCGCGAATGAGGACACAGACGATGACGGAAATCCAGACAATGACGATGAAATCACAAACGAACAACTAATTCAAGAATTTAATACTTTCTCCCGACTATACAAGACCAAATCCTTAATTGACTACTCTAAAATTCAAACTTCAAATAAACAACTCTTGGACCGAGAAAACAAACACATCATAACTTTCTTTCAACAAAATAACCTAAGAGATCTTCATCACCAAATTATTGATGACATTTTCGAGGAAAACCCCGAATTTTACGACGACAAAATAAATATCCTTTCCAGTAGATCGGTTAGACATAGGAAATACTATATCATTCCTCTACCCTTTGACCCTGAATCTGTAGTAGAACATTTGTTCTTAGCAATATTCAAAAATCAAAATGAATTAGATCTTTCTAATACTTACCATGTCGAAAATAACTTAGACCTCCCGATACTCGAAATTCTGTCATTTATCTTCGCAGAAAAGGACCTAAAACTCATTATCTGTCAAAACCTAGTACAAACACCTGACGAAGACCAAAGACCGATAATTCTTGACCAAAACCATACCGGCAAAAACAACCTGCATCGCGGAATAAACGAGACTATGCGTAGGATCAAAAATAAATACAATTGGCAAGGACTAACCAAAGATGTTGAAAATTTCATAAAAAATTGCGAAATTTGTCAACGGACTAAAGTTTGCCGTAAAAACCTTAACAACCCTCTAGTAATCACTGAAACTCCAAGAACGCCTTTCGAAAGAATTAACATCGACCTATTCGAATTTCCTACACGAAATTACGCTCTAACTATCCGTGACGAACTTACAAAATTCACACAAGCCTATGCAGTACCGGATAAAAGCGCAAAATCTGTGGTAAATACCCTATTGTTATATTTTCAACATTACGGTACCCCACTGAGGATTCACTGTGATTACGGCGGTGAATTCGACAACAACTTACTAAAAGACCTCTGTACCCTCTACGATATAAAACTGACATATTCTAGCGTAGGACATCCCCAATCTAACGGTTCTATAGAACGCTTTCATGCTACCTTAGCCGAAATGATCAGAATTCACAAAACTGAAAACCCAAATGAACATCCTTTTACCATATTGCCGTATGCAGTAATATGCTATAATAATTCGGTTAATAAAACGCACGGTTTTACGCCATACGAACTGATCTTTGGACACACAGCTAATAGACCACCAGAGACCCTGTACAACCAAAAAGACCTAATAACTAAATATGTTAGGGACTTAAATAATAGGATATCCCACTATTACCAAATTGCACGCAGTCGGACTCAAGCGCAAAAACAAAAAGCTAAAGTCAGATTCGACAGAAATATCCCAGAAAATCGCCCCACGTATAACGTTGGAGACGAAGTATATGTAAAGGAATCCCAAATCAAAAGTAAGTCACAAAATAAATTCAACGGCCCTTTCGAGATCAAAGAAATCTTCCAAAATTCTGCCACTTTGTTAAATCCCGAGACAAATCAAACAAGTAAAGTAAATTTTGATAGAATGAAACCATATACTGAAGATTAAAATTTATTTTCAGGTTTCTACTGCTGTTCGGATCAGCATTTTCTCAATACGAAATAACACCAATAAACAATACTATCGGTGTTTACTATCACAAAGACACGGACATTGTCATCTCACACAAGAAATGGACGTTACTCGTACATAAAAATATATCGACCTTTAAGACAGCTCTTGACAGAAACGACAAAATCTTACAGACAATCCTTACCACCCTTGACCCAGCATACAAAAACATGAACGAATTCGCGAGTGAGGTTAAAACGCATTTAAGCCTCCTAGGACAAATCTCAAAATCCATACAAACTAAATTTGACGAAATACATCTCGACACGAAACGCTACAAACGCGGAATCATAAACGGAATTGGTTCAATGTTCAAAGCAATTACCGGAAATTTAGACGCAGAAGACGGTAAATACTACTCTGACTGTATCAATAAATTAAACCAAGACGAACATCAGATAGAAAATTTGATGAAAAATCAAATATCAGTTACAAATTCAGTTATTAAAAATTTTAACACGACAATTCAAAAACTACTAATAGACGAGGAGACATTCAACAAAGACATAAAAGAAATCGAATACGCAATCTTAGACATTACGTATAACGTACGAGCAGTTGAAACAAAATTAAAATTCTTGGAAATTTGTGAACAACTCATGGCGAGCTACCTATTTATAGAGGACAACCTCAACGATATTTTAAATTCGATCACTTTCGCGAGACTCAAAGTATTTCATACGTCTATCATTAACCCCCAAGATTTGGTAAACTCATTGCAGGAAATTTCACAAAACCTACAAAAGAACAATTTGCCACTCCCAATTAAACTTTCAAAAATTGCACAGTATTTAGATATTATTGAATTAAAAGCTTTCCAAATGAACTCGGAATTAGTATTTGTATTAGATATACCCCTAGTAGACCCTCAAACGTACTCTGTTTTCCAATTATACCCCATTCCTATCTTAGATAGTAGAACTGGTCTGTATCATATTTTGTCAACTTCTCAAAAATATATCGCGAGAGATGATGATTCTTTGATGTACATACCCATTGCTGACCTCAGAGAATGCAAGCCACTCCATACCAATACTAAATTATGTCCAAATTTGTTTGCATATCCAATTGACAACAACGCCATATGCCAAGCCCGCCTTTTCAAGGATCTACAAACTCTACCAGAAAACTGTCAAACGTCAACTATCATCGGCCAAGGATACAACATCCAAGAACTAGACGAGAACGTGTGGATGATCGTCAATACAGAGCCACTAAAGATGACTATCAATTGCCCGAAAGAGACCCCAAAAACCGACACCATCCTCAAAAACTGTATAATTAAATTACAACCAAATTGCTACGCCTTCATAGGTATCACGAAGATCCAAGCCAGCTCAGGCGAAACGACAGACGTGAAGAACGACGCTCACCCTATACAAATCCCGTTCGAGTGTTGCAACCAGGTTCCGGACAAAGTTCGAGTGCCCAACCTGAAACCACTAAAACTAAGTGATCTGAACACCGAAGACCTCGATGTCGCCAGACACCAATTAGACCAATATTCAAAAGACTTAGACGACCTAATCAAGGAACCTTTCATCACGAGACACATTTCTTGGTTTACCTATCTTACCATAGTGCTAATTTTCGGACTCTTATTCTTGTATCTATTCTGTAAGTGTAAAGCAAGAAGACGAAGACTAGCCATCAACGTTTCCACGACTCCTCCATCTCCACCAAGGCCTAGTGAACCCCTCAGGACAATCACTAGCCTGTTTCATCAACGAAGACGACCTACCTTAAGAAGAGAAGACAACGAAGCCGAAGACATAGAACTTAACTAAAGACAAACTGTTTTGTGCCTTTTTACTGACTTTTAGTGCTAGACTCTTCAGTGAATTTCATTTCATTTGTTTAATCATTATATTTCATTATTTTTCTATCCTTTGTTAATTTCAATTTCATTAACATTTTTACGTTATTTTCATTTAAACTTATCATACTCATATTTTATGCTTTTATATTAAAGCTATATTTTAACCTTGGGAATATTTTATCCCATTTTAAGACAAACTTATTATGTTTGTAATTTACGCTTTCTTGCTAAAGCTATATTTTAACTCTAACATTTTTATGTTATTTTATTTTATGAATCAAGCTTATTGTGCTTGCATTTCATATTTTAGACACTAAGGTTATACTCTGTATTTTAAACTTTACGACTTAACATTTTTGTACTCTTTATATTTTTCCAAATTGTATCATTACCTTTTATATACATTTTATATTCATTTCAAAAGTTGCTGCATAAAACACCAACTTTTTTTATAAGGGGGAAGCTGTTATATTAGAAATATACTATGATATATAATATCACCGAGACAGGCTTAACCTTCTCAAACATATCATGTTACAGATTGCGTAACAGCTCTTCTCTAATAACCGCTCACGTTGGCTGAGCTTAATGTTTCTTTCTTGGTAATCCCTTATCATGCTGAATTGCCAATTTAATGTTCTTTGTTCTCTTATGTTATAAATACAACCAACAGACATTTGTACCTTCAGTCATATACTCATTTTCGACCTAATACATTCTAAATTTATTATTGTTCATTATTGTACCTAGAGTCAAGCTTGACTCCCAAGTAAATAAAGTTTTTAAAAAGTGATTTCTACAATCCATTATCTAACATATATATATATATATATATATATATATATATATATATATATATATATATATATATATATTGTTATTTTACATAATTTGCAGGAAACAACTACTCAGCGGGCAAATACCCCGACCTGCATTGAATTACACCTTACAAATCATGAAAAATTGAGAGGATTTCAATTACCTCTCACCGCTATACCATTTACATTAGTCTGTATAAGACTAGCAGGTTGGCCACTGTCATTTGTCTGCTCCATGACCTATGGCATACTGAGGAGAACTAATAAGTTCGAAACCGGTCTATGTCTGGTCAGGGAGTTGACAAATGACATTGGCTACCAATTTTTCATGATTAGTAAGGTGTAATTCAATGCAGGTCGGGGTATTTGCCCGCTGAGTAGTTGATTCCTGCAAATCATGTATAATAACAGTATATAGGTTAAGTCCACCAAGGGCTGAAGTTCGCCGCTCGCGGTACTTGCAAAATGACAAGTCGCTATGCACCACGGAGACATCTATGATGTCTGGTGTATAGTAGCATTAGACCACATGAGAGGATTCAATTACCTCTCACCACTATACCTTATATATATATATATCAGCCCTTGGTGGACTTAACCTATACTGTTATTATATATGACTTGCAGGAAACAACTACTCAGCGGGCAAATACCCCGACCTGCATTGAATTATACCTTACAAATCATTTGGTAACCAATGTCATTTGTCAATTCCCTGACCAGACATAGACCAGTTTCGAACTTATTAGTTCTCATCAGTATACCATATATATATATATATATAGTTATATATAAAAAAAACAAATATATTATGTATATCTATGGCTTATGTTGTTTTTCTAAACCAGTTGCTGTATCTTCTCAATTAAGGTGTGTTCAGGTGTCTTGAATTTAGGTCTAATATTATGGTTTCGTGTTGTGCAGTATTCTTCAATTTTTTGGAGGTTGTGTTGTGCATTGACGAATTTTGTTTGTAGCTTACTGAGGCGTTGTTGGATTGGTTCTATTTTTGTTCTTTGGTATAATACGGTGTTCGATATATTACGTTGAGGATTACGTGGATGGCGTAATTTGGTAATACTCCTGGGGGCCCTCCTTTCTGCCACCTCCAAATTCTTTTTTGCTTGTGGTCCACTATTAAGGTAGAGTATGTGTCCATATTCCAATATGGGTCTACAGATACTTTTGTAAATCTTTGCTGATGTGCTTATACCATCATTATTATAAATTAAAGCTCGGAAATGTTTGGCTCTGGTATTTATCTTTTTCTTTGTGAGGGCAGTGTGTTGATTAAAATTAATCTTGCGGTCTATTTGAATTCCAAGGTAAATAGCTGAAGTTTTAGGAGTTTGATTAGCAATCGTTACTGTGGGTGATTTTGGTTTGGGAATGTGATTGAATATAATGAGTTGAGATTTCACAGGGTTAGGTTTAAGTCTCCATATATTGAACCAGTTTTCTGTGTCTGCTATCAGTTGTTGCAGTTGTTGGATTATGTTGCTGTGGTTGGAATTGTGAGATATTAAGGCGGTGTCATCAGTGAATTGTAGCATGTAGGTACTCTTTTTAAAATATCTTGGGTCCAGATGACTGTAACTATATATGTCGTGGCAATAAATATTATATAAAATAGGACAGAGCGGTGGTACCCCCGGTTCTGGTACGAAATGTTCGGAATAACTGTTATTTATTTCAATTTGCAATTGTCGTAGATCTAATGCTATAAATATTTAACTAATTGTAATTTATTTTTATTATGTCTCAGTTATGATGAGAAATGTCTATCTTCTGTGTAATATTTGTTTTTTTGGCATTATTATTATTATTTTCCCAACAAATTGTTTGTAATAATTTTCAAATTTTATATATATCCTGTCATATTTTGCAGAATAAGTATTATTAGTTTAGTACAATATATATCTCTGTTTGTAATTCTTAGAATCCATAGTTTAAGTTCGCTAGGTTTAAGTAGAGTAGCTTCGGCTAGACTTCGCCCGAAGTATTGTATAATGCAGTACTTAATATAAAGACAATTTATTATTATTATTATTATTTAACACTAAGAAAATTATTAAATTCTAAATCAAAATGTAGTTACTTACATTTTTGGAACTACAGCAACTCACCAGAGCTGCGGTAAGTACTGATGAAATGTACTAAATATTAAGTACCTACTAGTATTTTTTGAAAATAGAAATAAGTATCAGTACCCACTGCAAGTATAGAGGGCCAGCAACTTTTCATTTTAGCTGATGGTGCCCGGGTCGGATCAGCAGTCATTGTGACAAAAAAAAAAAAAAAAAAAAAAAAAAAAAGTAGAATTAAAAAGTATTTACTTGTTTTTGAAATTTTATTCAGAAAAAGTCGAACAACGTACACGACCTTAAAATCCGCTCGTTTTATTAAGTTTTAAGTCCCATTTTGCGTGCGCAAAATTATATATATGCAATATAGCTTTTAGTTAACATAGCTAACGAAATACATTTATATAGTTAAACGTTCAAAGTAAATAAAAAGACATTGTCACATTATATATTAAAAGGTCGATTTAACATAACTTGCGCATTATATCATAAAACTAGGTAAATTGCTACAATTTTTTACTGTCGCAGCAAACTGATTGTAATATTGCAAACTCTTTGGAAATAAGTGAAATAGGAACAGTGACAGAGTGAACATCAGTAAACTTACTTCAGAAATTGTTTAGTATAAAAGTCATAAAGCAATCAAAATGGCATCAGATAGTGATGGTAGCTATAGTGAAATGACATGGGACAGTGGAAAAAAGTGAAATACAAAAGAAAATCAGGGATTAATGCATCAGAGAATATAAATAAAAAGAATAAACTAACACAAGAAAACATCAATGAAATAATAGGAACAACTTCTTATAACACAAAAAACTTAGAGATAAATGTACCCACAAAAAATCCACAAAACAAAAACATCACAAGACCTGTACACAAAAACCATTCAGCAAAAATGAATTAATTAATAAATAAGAAATATAAACTCTTATTTTACATAACTACAACACATGATATGACCAGAAGGGATATGTCTGAATTATGGGAAAAAATGCATCCACAATCGGATGAAACAATAATACAAACCAAAAAAGGATTTCTCATAAAAACAAATAGGGACAAAAAAACTACAATCGACTCTCTAAATAAATTCAAAATCAAAAATTTTCAAGAAACATCAGATTCGCATACTCCTAGTCAGGACAGGACAACAACTTCAAATTCATATTCAGTAATAATAGGGTCAGTCAAACATGAAATTTCAGATTCAGAAGTAAGTGAACATCTTAAAAGAATTAATGTACGACACTGATACTGCAAAAGAATAATCGCAAAAGCAAATAACAAACTCATACTCATGATTGGGATAATAACGGATTGTTTAAAATCTAGCGAACAACTTCTAAATGAGGGAATATTCTACAAACACAAGCACTACCCTGTCTTTCCGAGCCTTCCGCCTGCACCAATTCCACAACCATGTCCAAAATGCTTGCAATTTACGCACACCAAAAAACAATGTACAACTCCACCAAAATGTACGAAATGCAATGGACCTTACCACTTGTCCACATGCAATTCCACAATTCCACAGTGTGGTCACTCAAATGCCCAAAAAGACCAACACAACCGATACAAGGATTACCAAATGCACAAATAAAGTCTCTCAACAAGAAAAGTCACGAAATCGATAAGAAAATTACAAAGAACTCCAAAATACACTCCTCAGTCACGGTACACGATATGATAATTAACACAACAGTAACAAAACTAAACAAAGAGAAGAACAGAGATAGAGAAGAACTATTAAAAAAGCTTAGAAAAAGATTTGCAATACTGTACAATATCGACACAGTAGCAACATTTTCTGGTAACAGACTATAGATCTTAATGTTCGATCTAGATGAACCCCTAACTACATCACCAACTGAACCTATACTTGGAGCACATCGATGCTTAGGATGTTATATGCCAATGTAAACATCTACACACCTAAAAAACAGATAATTAACAACACAATGGAAAAAAAATAATATCAATTGCTCACTTTTTGTCGAGACCAAAACCAAAGAACATAGCAACACACGGTATAAAAATTGGGATGTGTTACAGTATAATGGTAACATTGTAAATAATAACACAAGAGGTGGAAACCTAGGGCAGATAGATCCCCTTCTAAAAATGAAGAAAGAAAATCCACTGAGGATAAATAACCCCCTTAATGAAGCCACAAACTTTTCAATACCATTTCAAGGAGACAGAATGCATATAATTCTGGTATACGTACATCCGACGTCTAATATCGAAGAAACTATATTCAATAAAGCAGCCCAATACAAATATTGCCTAATAATAGGTGGCTTTAATGTCAGTAGAACAAAAAACACGCAAATACAAACATTCGTAAATAATACGATGTTTAAAAAAGCAGACACTCCCGACGTTCTTAATGAATAATAACCCAGACACAACACCACCCAGGTAGAACATAATATTAGCTGGACCGTGGTTCAATATTGGATCAATATAGATACATTGAAATTGTAACAAAAATATTGAACTAATATTAATATACACTGCGTATTAAAATATCGGTGTGCCTATGTTGGTAGTATTTTGTTTTAACACATTCCTATCCAAATATACGCAGACAATATTGATAAATATCTATTAATATTAATTTCACAACATTGAAAAGTCTATATTCGCGTTATATTGTTATTACATTTTTTGATAATATTGTACAAAAAATACCAATTGGTAAAGATAAATATTGATTCTAAAATATTGGGAAACTCATATTTAACTCATATTTGTCAACTATGTGTAAAATTACATTGTTTAAGGAATATTTTCTAATACCAATAAATATTGATTTTCCAATATTGGAAAGTGTATATGTTACTATTGAACTTTTTAGTAATATTGCACAATAAAAATCGACTGATAATAACAAATATTAATTATAAAATATCGGGATATTCATATTGAGATTATATTGTTAAACTCTTTTTTAAATTATGTTATTTAACCGATTTATATCTATATTGGATAGTCATGCTGCGCCTAGACTGATTGCAATAAGTTGCATAGATGGCTCTCCTTGCAATATGCTTGTACAAGCGTACAATTTCTGACTTAGGGTCTCCAGGTAATGTGATTCAATAATGACAAAGATAAATTGACTGTGGTGATGCTCACCTAATCTGTACTAACAAAGGCCCAAGATGCCTTTAGTAATTTTACAGATGATGTAGTTGTACCTACCATACACAGGTTGAATATTTCAGCTGGAGGTTTTACTACAATCACTTCTAGATCTTATTAGTGAGGTACTTAAAATGATAATTATTATTAAAAAAGTGTACTTTATGAAAATAGCTTTACCATCTTTGGGCATTAGGCTAAATTTTCATTAAATATTGGGCCAATATATGATTTCAAATAATAATTTATATTGGAATAAAATATTATATGATATGATTTTTAAATATTTGTTGAATATGGCTTAACCAACATTGAGTCTATATACAAAAATGTTTACATTTTTTATTGGTTCAATGTTGCGTTTTTTACATTGAGCCAACGTTTTTGTAATATTAAACCAATATTGGTTCAATATTAGTGTTCTACCTGAGCAGATATAATGCTCTACACTGAAAATATTCATAACAATATATGTAAAATAGAAATTCTCCCCGACATAGGATCTGATCATCTGGCAATAGAAATTAATATAGAGCTCGACAAAACAACAGTAGAGCAAGTGGAGGAAAGCAGAATTAATCTATATAAATGCAATATGGATGAAGTCAATATCATAATGTATAAAAGACATATTAATGATTACAATAAAAATATTCAAAAGCTAATCAAAGAATACAAGGAACATAAACGGGTAACAGTGTGTAATGAAATCAACCAGCATAAAGGTAGAAATTACTGGCAACAAATAAAAAAATTATCCGGGTATAAGCAGTCAACATCCATAGCCACATTAGAGGAAAATAATATACTCTACAATAGTAACACCAAAAAAGCAGAACTGTTTGCCGAACACTATGAAAAAATATACACAGCCAAAAATGATAACCAATATGATGAAGCACATCACGAAGATATTAAAAATTGGTATGACAACTACTTTTTGGAAGAAATACCAAGGCAAAACTATACAATAAGAGAGGAAACCTATTACGATATTCTGTACAAAGGAAAGAGCACAGCCCCAGGAAAAGACAACATATCTAAAAAAATCATCCGCAACCTTGGACACATACATAATAAAATTATATGAATACTGTCTAAATAACCAGTTTTTCCCTAAGGAATGGAAATATGGTATTATCATTGCCATCCCCAACCCAAACACCAATCCACACAGAACAAATAATTATCGTCCAATCACACTACTACCTGTACTGGCAAAAAATCTGGAACAGGTTATAAGAAAGCTTGTTTCAGATGCTATCGGACATAACATACCCAATTATCAATTCGGATTCACATCTAATAATCTGTTTCTAACTACATCAAATGAGAATTTAAGTAGTTTGATCGAAATGTCATCAGTGCTGTTGTTCTTATTCGGAATTGACTTTATAAGCTCCTTTAGATGAGGAAATGATAACCTTATAAAATTTGTGAATTTATTTATAGCCGTTTCAACATGATGCGGCGAGTCAAACTTGTGTTTGTACATTCGTTTTACACCATCCACAATCGTTTGTACTATCAAAGAAATATTTGTTAAACATCTCGCAAATAAGGTTTGGGTCTGTTACTGTATTGTCACCAAACTTAACTTCCGATTTTTCTCCTGTTTTCTTCCCTCTAATTATTTCCTTTAATGTTTTCCACATTTCCTTTAACATTATCGATTTTCTCTTCGTAAAATTTGGATTTTACTCTCCTGATCATGTTTACTGCCTCGTTCCTTTTTTGTTCCTTTGTTATCACGCCCTTTTATAAAGAATATCTCTATTGGACATTACAGATTTGATATCATCTGACCGCCATCCTTTTTCATTATTGTGTGTTTTATATTCAATTACAGGTACAGCTTTGTTTAAACTTTGCTGTAATTGATCAACAAACCTTTGAGAAATTTTGTTCACATCATTTGTGTCATTGCCCCAAGGAAAAGCTAAGAGTTCAGCTTGAAAATCTCCTTTAAAATGTTTAAAGTTCTGCCTTCTTTAAAATATTTAAAATTCCTCCTTCTTATATACTTACTTGCAATCTTATTATACTCATCAAGTTTAATTTCTTATAATTCCATGATCAGATATTTTTGGTGCATAACATATTTCATATTCAAGGTCTTTATACTACGATATGATTTAGCCGATCTTGCTTCAAAGTCAATCGTAAATATGTTTTAATCTGCGAAGAGCTGAAATTGACCTCTCTGCAGTGCACGTTGGTATTGTAAGAATAATTTTACATAGTTTAGTTAATTTAGGAATTAGCGTAGCTAATTCAGAATTTTCTTTCAAAAATTCCACAACATTCATTATGCAAGTCAAGCTTAGCTAAAATTACATCACTTAACATGTTTCTATGTAAAACTAAATGCACGTTTATGTTATAAAATCATTTAATAACATCTGCAGATGAATTTGGTTTATTCACTACGAAGTAGTAATAACTATAAAACATAAAATATGCTATTTTAAAAAGAAGCGACAATCAAGTACCGAACAAATCAGTAAAATAATACATCCCACAAAATATGTCAAAAAGTTAAAAAATTTAAAAAAAGATAAGACAAACTGAATGTGAGTCATAATCTATCCTCTAAATATTCATTAAAGGAATAATAACACTTGTAGGAATTTTTTTACCTTTTTCTTAAATTGTAATTCATTAAGAGGTTTATATTTATCAGGCAATTTATTAAAGGCTTTAATTGTGAGGTATTTAGGGCGTCGTTCATATAAAGAAGTTCTATGGTAAGGTATGTGCAATATGCTATTATTACGTTTATTATAAGAATTATCTTGATTTAGTAAAGGAAAATTTTGTTTCAGTAAATTTAAGATAAGGATAGATGACAGTGTTAAAATTCCGAAATTTCTAAAATGAGCCCGACAACTCATTCGTGCACTTACACCAACCATATATCGGATTGCTTTCTTTTGTAGTAATAATACCCTTGAACTGTCACTGGAGTATCCCCAAGCAATTATTCCATAGGAAGCGATTGAATGGAAATGTGGATAGTAGTACATTTTTAGCATTTCTGAATTGACCGTAAGCCGTAGTTGTTTTATACAATACAATTTTTTTTGCATAATATATCAATGTGAACTTTCCAGCTGCAATCTTCAGATATATGTATGCCTAAGAATTTTGTGTTAGTAACCTGTTTTAATGATCCCTTATTCGATTTTATTAACAAACTTTTATCAGCAATATCATGATGGTTGAAATGAATAAAGACTGATTTATCATTATTCAATACCAATTGATTGTCTACTAATAGAGTATGGACTTCTGATAATTGTTTGTTTGTGTCTTTGTTGGTACTGAGAATTGAAATATCATCAGCAAACATTACGAGATTCGAAATTTTTAGGTAATTTACATAAATTACTAATAGCAACGGATCCAACACTGAGCCTGGTGGAACACCCACATCGGTTTGCAGATGGGAGGGTCTTATGTTATCTATATCAACAAATTGTGTCCTTCCTCTTAGATAGCTTTCAAACCAGTTTAAAATTTGGCCTCTTATACCGTATCTTTCAATTTTAAGAATTAGAGTTTCATGGCATACAAGGTCGAAGGCTTTACTTAAATCCAAGAAAATGCCCACAGGTTTTTCAGTGGCATCTAAATGTGAATGTAGTAGATTTAAAAACTGATTTATACCATCTATAGTAGACAACCCTTTGCGGAAGCCAAACTGATTAGAGTTAAATAGTTTATATTTATTAAAGAAAGAAACTATTTTATTTGAAATAACCTTTGAAAATGTGTTTACAAGAGCAATGGACCTATAATTGTTAATGTCATATCTATTACCTGATTTGAAGAGAGGTTTTATTTTTGATGATTTTAAGGTTCTGGGAAAGTTCCTTCCATTGTAGAGCTATTGATCAAGTAACTGAGAGGCTTTATAAGGTCCGGTATACATTTCTTTAGCAAATTTGAGCAAATATTATCTGGTTCAGAGGAATTTGAATTTTTTAGGCGGTTAATAATTTCAGTTACTTCAAGTTCAATTAAGGATACAAAAGCAAAACTATATGGATTTATGTTCACATTATGCACTGGATTAGATTTAGGTGCCATTATATTACATATTAGAAGTTTAGGGACATTAATAAAGTGTTCATTAAACGTATTACTCAATTCAGCTGGATCTATACGTAAAACATTATCAATATTTAGTTTTAGACTATTGTTATAAGATTTATCTTCTTTATTAATAATGTTCCATGCCGTTTTAGACTTATTTGTGGAATTAGCCATACATGCATTATTATGCATCGTTTTGGCAGCATGTATATACATTTTTTATAAATACTTTTGTATTTTTTATAAAGTGTGATATTGTTTTTGTATCCAGAGAGTATAAGTCCTTTAGCTTTTGGGAGGAAACCCTTAAGCCTCTTGTAAACCAACTATTACCCTGAACTTTATGCTTTGTAATTACTTTTTCAGGAAAAGCTAAATCAAAATAATATTGAAATGTTCTAAGAAACCTATCAAATTGCTCATCTATCATTGCATTGTCATTAGATATCTCAACCCATTCTTCCTTCTCTAATAACGAGCAAAAATACCTAGTTTGGTCTATATTATTTACTCCTCTAATGATTTTCCTTGTATTTTTTATTTTATTCTTATTATTAATTGGTATAGACAGTAATTGGGCATTATGATCAGATATGGCATTTTTTATGACTATGCCATATCTGATCATCTATTGCAATGTATGTTGACGCAGATATTGTCAATGCAATTTTTAAACCTAGTAGACTCTTTGATAATAGGTGTAAAACAGTACATATTTAAAATATCAATCAGATCAGTCAAATTCTTCCCCTCCCCTGAAAAATTTATATTAAAATCACCACACAGAATGATTTTTTGGTTTTTATATTGACTAGTTATTGTGATGGAGAGTTTCTGAAGAAAAACATCTAAAATTTTTATTGATGAACTTCTATAGACAGCTAATTAAATTAATATCATCCAAAAAATATTTTATTGCCATACATTCAAAATGTTTTTCTATTGAGATTTTATTAAAGAAATCGAGGTTTTCATATTTTGAATTATGTTTGACATATATGCCAATAGCACCATTTTTATACTCTGACCTGCAATAAATATTAGCAACCTCATAATCATGGATTTTTAGTGATTGCACTTGTTCAGGTTTAGGAATTCGACTGTGTCGGATTGAAACCAATCATATAAAGAATTTATTGTCATATCTATGATTTCATAAAACAGCTTTGCATAGTATTTTCCAGGGAGTTGAAAAACTATGAGGACAACTTCCACTGTCAAACCTTTGTGGCATTTTTCGTACTCTAGGTACTGTGGAATTCTCCAGTTCTAATGAGCGAGCTCTAGACTCAATGTTGTGCCACAATTCATCGAACCCTTTTTCAGGTCGTTGGCTGAACAATTTCTTAACAGTATCGATTTTCACGTGATTCATTAACGTTCAACTCTTTCAATAAGCTCAAATACTGAGATTATTGTTGGCAAATGGAAGTAGAACCCAGAAGTTTCCATTTAATTTAGATATCCAAGATCCAAGAGAAAAAATCAGCAGTGTTTGATAATTCAGGAGCATGCATTTTAAGGACTGAATACACACACCATCTTGTTGAACAATATTTTAATAGAAATATTGAGTTTTCTTTTGAAGCTTTTTGAAAAACGTTAATCGCTTCGCAGAATCGCATACAAAATTGATTAGTCCTTTAACTATACCTATAAATTCTCTTAAACAATGTTCTGCAATGTATCTTGAACAACTAAATTTAGATGATGCACAAAGCAATCTATGAAAAAAGCACGGAGTTCCTCCTGTTTCAGTTTAGCTTGCAGATCCGAAAACTTCCCTTTTACATTTGCCGCCCTGTCAAAATATGATTCCCTCGAAGATGTTTTGTTTCCAGGCCAAAGCGTATGAACACGTCATTAACAATTTTATCTTGTATATCATTTTGAACAAATCTGAATAAAATAGAAACCTACTCAGAGTGAGATATATCGCTAGTCTCATCAATAATAATGTTAAAGTACTGAGCTACCCTAACTTCAGACAACAACATATTTAATACTGCATCCGCTTCAATATTTCTTCAATTGTGGGGTGATGAAACCATTTGTAGCCCATCTGTTTTAACTAAGAATCCAACTTGGGAACATAGCATGCCCATGAGTTTTGATTGCTCATCATTGCCACCACCTCTAAATGGTAAACCTTCGCGGACCGTGAAATTTACGGTGCCAAAAATTTTTTTCCAGAGCTGTTCTAGCTTCTGTCATCTGTTTCTGTTTTTCTACAGAAAAATGTCCTGCAATGCTGGTCTTAGTACTAGAGACCAAGGCCAATCTTGTACCAGCTTGATGGTGAAACTCGGATTTCTCGTGATGGTGGAATGCTTTTAACTCCTGTTGCCATACAGAAAGCTTCTACAGAGCCTTCTTTTGCCTGACTAGCTTGGAAGCCTTTTGGTAAAAGAAGCGATCTCGACAGCTTCAGTACACACTGTACACACTTTTTCTTTTTGCCATCATCTACCTTAAGCCACGGAAAAGTTGTTTTCCAGTGTACAGTACAGTACTTAAAATACTAATATAAAGTTTAAATAATTGATGATAAAATGTCACAAGAGTAATTCTGACAAAAATCCTCCGATTGTAATTTTTAATTGTGTATTTTTTGTTACATTATTTTTTGTGACGTTATCATTGTTCCGGATATAATAACAATAAATAGGTTTATTTTACTAAAAGGATAGTTTCCAAAATGAGGCCAAGTGACAACTGTAAGTTGGTTTGAAACCTAACCTCTACAGAGTAAGAACAAACAATGTCTTATCTCACTAAATTCTTTAATTTTGTAATGGCGACCGGTTTCGTGAACTATAACTTCCTTCACATCCTCAGGCCACAAGACTATAACAATGACAAGATATTTTATAAATAATAAAATTAAAAGTAAAAATAAGAATTACAAAAAATGTTTTGTGAATAAAATGGTTAGTAAAAATTATCTAAGTATATAAAAAAAGTGTATGTGAAGAATAAAAACTATTTAAAAATTACATAAAAATTTTATAAGTGTGAAATATATTGAATTGAAAACAAACAAGAAGACTAGATATAAAAATTAATCTACAGTTACGTTACATAATAAGAATAGATACATTTGTAAATAAGTGTGCTGACAATTACTATACAAGTAGGAAAGGAAAATTAAAATTTGGAAATAAACATATAAGATACAATTACTAATTATAGTAAAACTATTACTGTACATGTTGCAGTAATGTGTTTATTGCACACTTTAAAAGTCAATAATAAGTTGACCCGATCTTAGAAGTTCTAATAGCCTGTTTTTAAAACAGTCTGGACTTAATCTTCTTAGGTAGACTGGAAGTTGATTGTATACTTTTGATGCTTGATATGAAAAGATCTTTTTAAATTGTTCTGTATGGTGTATTGGAGCAGTTCAGGTAACATCCCAATTTCTTGAGTTATGACGTGTGGGCATGTTGGCGCCTTTCAAGTTTCTCATGTAGGTATTCAGGCTTTTTAAAGGTAAGGTCATTCTGCACCATGCAACACAAGTGAACCCACCGCTTTTATCCTGTCAAGGCAGTAGAGTATGGTGGTTCATAGCACTCCCCTGTTGACCGCTATCTTTTGTATAACCTCCAGCTGAGAAGCAGCTCTTACATAGCCCTGCTAAGAAAATGGGATACATAATGATGCAGATTTTGTGGCGTGAAGGCTTAGGATGTGTCTTGCACACCATAGAACATACGTACGTGCCATGTATCCGTGTGGGCTCACTGCTTTCATAACAATGGCTTAGATTATCTGTCCACTCAAAACGTGATCATAGCATGCATCATCAATGGGTATTCCTTCCGGTTGGGTCCCACCACCTTGCCTCTGTCCCCTATCCAAACGAGGTCGATTGTGGGGGCCCTTCCTTCGGTTTACTGGAATCGCAGGATAGATAGATACTTTATTGATGCCAATATACATAACAAATGCTTATTCAAGTCAGAAAAAATCGGGGTAAAAGAAGTGTATAAAACATAATTACATACAATATGTGAAATAGAAAATGTCAGTTAAACACTTAATAATAGTAAAATACATTTTTAAAAAAGGTTAAGAGGTAAAAAACAATAAACAAACAACTTACAAAATCCTTACAGAGGTATAGAGTGCTTAGGCAGGTTGTCAGAGAACTCATTCTCTAGACATTCATTAAACGTGTAGAAAGTCTTAGCTTTTAAATAATCTTTGATTTTGATTTTAAATTTCAAGAAATTTAAGTTTTTATAGAATTTGGCAGAGTAGTAGCCCGTTCCATTTCTGGATTTGGTGAGCCGAAGAAAATTTATATGTATTTTATCACAATTTCTAGTATTGTGCTCGTGTAGATGGTTATGCGTTACGTAAAAATGTTCATGTTGTTTAAGGTATAATAACCACTCTAGGATATAGACCACGAGAGTATCCGAATACATCTGTGTTGCGGATCAAATATTTTATTTATTTGCATGAAAAAAGCCATAATTAAAAAGTTTTAGGATAAAGTGTTGACAAGGTTCCGTAGAAAATAAATATTTTTTGAGAGTTTAGTTGATAATTTTAAAGTGTGTTGCTCCTAGGCTAATGTTGGATCTAGATAAACACCTAAGATTTTTACCGCTTTATCACTTTGAATAAATTGGTCTCCTGGATCAAAATTTTGTAGCGTGAAGTTTAGTGATCGAGTTTTGTCTTGGTTTTAGTTCCCTTAGTAAAAGATTTGTGTTTAGTGCAGTTATGTCATCAGCAAACAATGTAAAATTGGTATCACCACTAGAATTAGGAAGGCCATTAATATAAATGGTAAAGAGTAAGGGACCTAACACGGATCCCTGTGGAACACCATGGGAAACTCTTCTGGTTTTAGAAGTGCATTGATTATAGTTTACATACTGGCATCTGTTGGTTAAGTAGGTTTTTATGAGTGTTACACTATCGCTATTGGAATTATATCTAGTTGGTTTATGTAGGAGAATATCGTGGGATACGCAATCAAATGCTTTTGTTAGGTTGAAAAAACTAGCAGTTGTGAACTTCTTGCTTGCAAAGGTATCAAGAACAGTTTGTACAATATTATTAATTGCCATTGTTGTAATCGCTTATTCCTAAATCCATATTGACAGGGGTGATATAAGTTGTTAAGCTCAAAGTATTCTTTAATTTTTTTTTTAATGCTGATTCAAATATTTTGGCTAATATTGATACAAGGGAAATGGGGCGCTAGTCATTTAGATCATCATATTACATAATGGAGGCGACTACAATAAAAATGATGGTGTTCTAATATTAATCAAATCAAACTTCAATTATAGTAATGTCCAATCATAAATTAACTCGAAGTGGTGTTTCCTTAAGTACTATAAATCTAACAATTAACAATGTATGCCTTAGAATAACTGCATTATATAGACCTAATTCAAGTAACTTGATTTCTTTCATCGACGAACTTGATACACACTTAGACCAGAATCAAGAAAATAACAAAATTCAATTATTAATTGATAACATTAATGTCAACTTATTAAATGAAAAATATGTAAATGTAAACAAATGCCTTTTAGTACTTGCAAAATATGGATTTGTACCGTATATTTTAAACCCTACCCGTGCTACACATGAAAACATGAAACATGCTTAGATCACATTTTAAAAAAATATCCAGCTAATAGTAAACCAAATTTAACTTTTAAACCTTACATCCTTAAGTGTCGTATAACAGACTACTATCCGGTTTGGTTAAACGTAAATTCTGAAACAAATAACATAAATTTAAAAGCTAATAAAAAAATTATCTCAAAAATTAATTTTGGAAAATTAGAATTTTATTTAAAAAATTAAAATTGGAATGATACTTTAAACTCAAATGATCCTCAGACTGGTGCTGATCTATTTCTGAATAAAGTTAAAAACTACATAGAAATGTCAAAAATTTCAACGATTATAACTAAAAAAGTGATAAAAATAAAACCATGGATAACGGAGGGTTTAATGGTATCAATAAAAAATAGAGACAAACTTAAAAAACGATAATAATAATAATAATAATAGAAAGCCAAGATCCGGTCGGTGAGGCAACACGCATCCCGTATCCAATGTGTGATGGACTATATGGTGGCCAACAGGCCGTTCACCCCTAAAGTGCATCGATTAACCGCCAACTTAAGACGCACCCATCACACACTCAATGAGGCAGTACTGTGAACCCACCAAACAGCACTGTCTCGACAGGATATGGATGCTAGTGACTTGCAAAAAGTCATTAGTGAGGCGAAAAGCCCTCGCGCCTTTTCCAACCGCCTCCGCGTGTTGTAGAAAATCCGCCGACTGCAGATCAGGTGGAGAACTTCTGGAAAACGCTGTACGAGGAGAGGCTTCCACTCAACCGAGATTCTCCTGCCCTTGCACACTTTGAAGCCTTTTGTCAAAGGCTTCAGCAACCACAGGAAGTGTGTGAACCAATAACCCCAGAAGAGGTTCGTAGGGCTCTTGAGGGCTCTAAGAACTTTGCTGCTCCAGATCCCGATGGGATAAATAACTTTTGGTGGAAAAAGCTATCGAGCACCCACCACCATTTGGCCAGAATTTTTAATTTCTGGTTGAATGGGGAGCAGCAAATCCCTTCTTGGGTTGTTGAGGGGCGGACAGTGCTGATCCCCAAGAACGGAGATTTGTCCAACCCAAAGAACTACAGACCGATGACCTGTCTAAACGCATGCTACAAGGTGTTTACACGCATTTTGTACATGCGGGTGCTCCACGCAGATGAACCGGTTTACAAACGGATATATGAGCAATGAGGGTTGAAGAGAGGTGTCGCTGGCTGCAAGGAGAACCTGTTGATCGACAGATGTGCCACGCAGGACTCCATGCAGTATAAGCGGAACCTCTCTATGGCCTGGATCAACTACCGCAAGGCATTTGACGTGACATCGCATGAGCTCATTGTTCACTTGCTCCGATGTCTTGTGGTACCCGGCCGAGTTGGTAACATTCAGAAGATGAGTATTTCAGGGAGATTCCCTCAGCCCCCTTCTCTTTTGCATCTCACTACTGCCACTATCCGTCTCGCTCCAGAAAACCCGTGGCTACAACTGCTGTACCCCCGGCGACAGGAGGCATAAGGTCACCCATCTATTTTATATGGATGACTTTAAACTTTATGCCTCTGGAGAGAGAGATCTCCAGCAGTCCCTTAAGGTGGTACAGGAGTACACGCAGGCTGTCGGTATGCAGTTCGGGTTGGACAAATGCGCACTGATCAATCTCAAGAGAGGGCGATGCGGTGACTACGGAGAGGACGCGCAGCTCGTGGATGGAAGCATCTTACACCATCTAGATGCCGGAGAGTCGTACACTTACTTGGGTGTCGAGCAACGCCCCACCCAAGAAGTGAGTGTAGTGAAAAACACTCTCCGCGGCAAGTATCAGCACCTACTCCGACAGATCTAGTCTTCAGAACTGTCGGGGAAGAACAAGGTGTCTGCTACAAATATGCTTTCCGTTCCGATCCTTCTCTACCCTTTCGGAATAGTGAAGTGGACTAGAGAAAAGCTGCTTCAACTTGATGTAGTAACCCGCAAGAAGATGCATCTCAATAGGAGCTTGCATCCTAAATCGTCCGTTCCACGGTTATATCTCCCACGACATCAGGGAGGCCGTGGACTCTTGAACTTGGAGAGTCTCCATAGCAGGATGGTTCTGGATGAAGCATGTAAGGTCATCAGGAGTTCGGATCCCCTCCTCTGCATGGTCCGAGACCATGAAAATGCAGAGGTAGGAGTTTTCTCTCTAAGGCAGCACGGAGAGCAGCCGATGAACTTGGTCTCATCTTCGACGTCGAGCGGGTAAACCTCGACTCTGTCACCGGCTATCGACGTCGTGTCATGGGTATGGAGGTCCTTGATGTCAGCTGCAGGGCCTGCCGCAAGGCGCCAGAAACTGTAATGCACTTACTGTTGACTTGGCCGACATACGCAGTCTCGGCCTATATTCACAGACACGACGCTGTATTACGAGTGCTTTACTCGTATGGGATAGACGAAACACCAGTGCTGCCTTACGCTCCGGGGGATATTGAGTCTGTTGTGGGGAATGAGAAGTGCCTAATTTATTGGAACTACTCGTTTCCCACCATCAGGCAAATACAAGCCAACAAGCCTGACATAGTACTCCTCGACCACCAACTCGAGACAATGTATGCCGTGGAATTCTCAGCTCCTGCTGAGAGCAACATTGTCTTGAAAGAGGAGGAAAAACGGACAAAATATCGAGATTTGCTCTTCGAACTCCGCAGGCTTTATCCAGGTCATTCTGTTAAAATGGTGGTACTGATTATAGGAGCCCTCGGTGGAATGAGACAGACGCTGCTTTCAGAACTAAAGATCATACCGGCATGCCGAGATTCGGCAGAGATCTTAGCCTGCAGAAGGCTGTCATCCTCGGTTCATTGCGTCTACTCAGGGTACACGATTCTCGGACCCGGTAGTCACTCACCCCACGGGCGTGGGGAGTGGCTATTGGTATTACCAGCTCCCCTCTGTGAGGGTCGGATCCACAGAGTAGGGTGACTGGTGTTTTGTAAAAAAAAAAAAAAATACAAATTTACAGAAATTGTACAATGTGTCTTAACTAAAGGTATACTTCAGCATAATGTGTCATCCATTTGGACTTAAGTACCTATATGATACAATATTAATAATGTAGAATATATTTTAGTTTGCAAATAAATATGGAAAACGCATTTAGGCTCATACAGAGCCTGACTATGGGTAACACCTCATGAAATTGCAAAGAAGAAAGTGTACAAGTAGAATAAAATATAAAAAAGCTTCGCTATTTAATGAAACTATAAATCAGAAAAAAAACTAATGTGGATAAAACACGTCTGAAAACAGAAGAATTTGTACCTACATATAATTGTGAATATTTCTCTAACTGCTGAACTAAACTAAATAAAAGATTGAGCTACTAAACAAAAACGACATACTTAATAGGAAAGTATATTTATAAAAAGAAAAGAGGATTTTTGATATAATCGAAATATAGATAATTTAATAATTATATGGGATCAATAATATTATAAACATTTCCATCATTTGAAATGATCCATGCTCTTAGTTTTTTTTTTTAAAAGTCGTTTTGTATTTATATTTATAAATGAGTTTGGCAAGATGTTTAGTAATTTCGGTCCAAAGTAAACAAAATATCTGTGACCAATACTTTTATGAGTTTTGGGTATAAGTAAGTGTTCGTCATCTTTTCCCCTAGTATTACGTTCATGATTTATTTTAATAATGTACTGTTGTTACAAAACAAAAATAACAGAATGCTCTTAGCATAAAGCTGCCTCAAATCTAATATATCAAGTTCTGAATAAAGTTTTTCATTGGGATAACGAAAGGGCTTGAAATATTTGATCTTTAATATTTTTTTTGAACCATTCCTAGAGGTGACAGATATGTTTTTCTTATTCCTCCCCAACCAATTATACCATACTGCATGATGGATTCGATAAGAGCATAATATAATATTTTAAGGTGACTCAAAAGTAGTATCTGCCGACATTGATAAAATTTGAACATCAAGCCACAAATTTTATTTACTATATTATTTACGTGTATATTCCATCTTAAGTGTGAATCAATAAAAATACCAAGATATTTGATTGAGCCAGTTAATGAAATTAAAAGATTAAATAAACACTTCTCACCAGAATTGGAACATGAGTACAGAACACATAGAAATGCATTGAATCGATTATTAAAAAAATCAAAAAATGACTACTATCTCAGACAAGCTGAGGACAACAAAAATAATCTAAAAAGAGTATATCAATTAATATCTGGAAGCCACTAATAAAAAATCCAATACAAAAAACGTGTATCAAATTGTAGAGAATGAAGGAATCATATTTAATAACAATAAACAAATGACAAACCACTGCAACAACTATTTCATAAATGTCAGTTTAAATATGGTCAAAGACATTGACAATGTTACATCCTTCAATGAAAAGTAGGTATAAACCTTAATACCATGTTTCTTAACCCTGTAACAGAAAATGAATTAATAGAGCATATATCCATACTGAAAAATAGCTATTCACCTGGTATTGATAGAATAACTGTTGACATTAGTAAAAAAAAAACTCATCGGTATATTTTACAGCCACTCAAACATTACTTAATTAATTAATTTTTTTAAGAAGTGCTGTTCCACCGCAATTTAAAATCTCCATAGTTACTCCCATTTTTAAATCAGGAGATAAAACAAAAATTTGTAATTACAGACTTATTAGTGTTATTAATAATTTTGGAAAGATTTTTGGAAAATGTTTGAAATTTCGTTTGATAAAATTTTTCGACCAAAATAATATACATGAATTACAATTTGGATTCCGTGCTGGTAAAACGAGTGATGCTATATACACAGTTATCAAGGATATTATAGAGTGTTTAGATCCAAGTAAAAAGTCATTGCAGTTTTCCTGGATCTTCCCCAAGCATTTGATACTGTTAATCATGAAAAACTCTTTTATGTGTTATGGTGTTCGTGGTGCAGTATTAGATGTCCTTCGCAGTTACTTATTGAGTAGAATACAAATTGTAAAATTAAATGATGATACTCTTAGTGAAGCAGGAACTGTGAAAATAGGGGTACCTCAGGGAACAGTTCTTGGTCCAATACTCTTCCTGGCTTATAGAAATTCTCTTTTATCCTTAAAGACAAGTACAAAAATTATATCTTATGCAGACGATACAGTTGCTATCTTTTGCAAGAATTAATGGACTGAAACTAAAATTGCTGTTCAATTAGGTATAGAAAGAATGAAAAACTGGCTAAATGTGTATCATCCATCATTAAATGCTAATAAGATGCATTACCTGACATTTACATTAAGTGAAGCAAATCACTTGAATAAAAATTACAGATATGAAAGATAAAATTAGGGAGACAAATGAGTTCAATTATGCATTTATCTAGGTATAATAATTGATAAATATCTAAAATGGAGTAACCATGTAGATTATTTGACGAATAAATTAAGGAAACTTATTTAAAAATTTTATCAATTGAGATAATGTCTTTGAAGAAAAATATCGTTAGTTATTTATAAGACCCTTGTCGAATCACTTATCCGTTATGGTATCCTAATGTGGGGAGGAACGTATAGAAACTCATTACAAAAACTAAATGTAACCCAGAATTAATATTAAAAATTATATTTAGAAAATAAAGATGATATCATACAAATCTTGCTTTACACTGAAGATATTTGTAATGTTCGGTCATTATATTTTCACAGTCTATGTATTTATCCGTCTAAAAACAAAACATTTAAGAATTACATATCTTCAGCATATCACACGTGTAGCACCATTAATGAGGTCCTATCCATCCCAAGATTCAATAAATATATTTGTCATATATTTTTAATATATACATTGCCAAAAGTTTGTAATCTCTTGCCAACAGAGGTCAAGTATATTAAAAATTTTAAAAAAATTTCAACATTGTCAAGAAAATTTATTTTTCAAAATTATTCTGATTTTATAAAAATTTTAGACAATTGTATAGTATAAATACTATATTCTAAGCTGTAGAAATTGTCACCTATAAGTATATCATTCACTAATTTTACATTATCTACACATTTTGTATGTTAAGAAAATAAATTCAGTAGTTAATTCACACTTGCTCACAGCACAATTCAAGTGTTTAATCACTTTGGTGCTCTCCATACACAACTGCAAAATGATTAAAATATATTTTATTTTTTCTCATGTATTAATCCTTTGTAATTGTGATCCCTCGGAATATGTTTATCCAAGGAAGAAGTATTTGTATTTGTTTTTTCTTTAATTGTAAATTGCAAGTTTGTATTTTTAAATAAAATAAATATTAGCAGTTTTTATGAATAGGGATAACTTTTGATAGTTTTAGTACATCAGGAAAGACATTGTTTACGATACACAAATTGATTAGATTAGTTAAGGGGTAAATAATTACATTTTTTATGCTCTTAGTAAGTTTTACATTGATATCATAAGTGTCTTTACTTTTACTATTTTTAAGATTAGTTATTATAGTGCGAACTTGATCATAGGTTAGAGTTGTTGAGCTAGAGTTGAGTGGTTAACCCAACAACCCCATGACCGACATTAGAGAGGACGACGCTTCCCCTCCCATGTTCCCTGCTGTTAGTTCGGTTTTGCACCCCCAGCTGGAGAGAGAAAGTGGTAGCGCTACTCACCAAAGACTGGATATATAAAAATTAGTCCCTCCTGCATATTATTACTAATATGTATTTTTGTATATTATTACTATACTATATTATTATTACTATTATCTGTTTGAAATGAAGTTATAATTTAGCTATTAGGTAAACACTAAGGCTGTTATAATTTTTTTTTATGTTTGGATTATTCAGATGAACTATCTTGTATTCTTCATAATCCTTAACAAATTATTTTTTTCATTTCAGCTAGTAGTAAAATGTTTAAAGCTTGTCGACATAGCTATTTCGAAATACATGTCTCCTAATATGGCTCTGTTGATAGACAATGTAAGTGACTCCACTATGGCCTTTGTTGGACCCATGCTCTATGCCAAACTCCACGACAGCAGCTGGGAGGTCAGAGATTCCGCACTTGAGGTTATTTGTACCATTGCCACTAATGCCAACAAAAGTGAGTTACATACAGTTCATTTGTTATTTATGCATTTGGAAATAGTGCCAAATCTTAAAATTAAAGTATCTTGAGATTAAAATCGATAATAGTAACAAATTGAGAGATTTCCAATTGAATCGCTTATTATTAAAAGGGACTAAGTCACTTTTCGCCCATTTTTAGATATAGGATGTTCTCTACTAAAGTAATAAAGGTGAATCGTTTGGTAATAAAAGAAAGCATGTGCTAGTGTACCATATCAACGTATTTATAGTGCATTTATTGCTGTTTATTTTTAAAAGGAACCAAGTGGCTCCACTTAGTACGTTAGTACAAATTTTTCAAAACTTGTTAAAGTGTCTTTAGTCCCTTTTAATAATAAGCGATTCAATTACAGTATAGCTTTTTCTAATCATCATAATAGTAGGGAGAAATTTTTAAAAAACACAAATGTCTATTTAAATAATTAACTCCTGTTTGGGTTGCTTAGTATTTTTAAGCTGATTTTGACCAACATTTATCAATAATTCCATATACACTTAAAGGCGAATTAATTGCACTATCAGTTCAATTAAGATTAATTATTTCCTTCTAACTGGAATGTATAATCTGTTTCAAAATTATATTTGCAAAAAGTGAAGTTCGTGTTAATTAAACATAGTTAATTTTTATTGTGATAATGAAGGGGAAGATTTGTCGAAAGAGATTAATGAATTTTGTGTGCAAAAAGTATTAATAATTATTTGACAGGTCCAAGCACCCTACAATTAAATAATATATCAGAAAATATGATAAGGTCACTAAATCAAAAAGCTCGTGTAATGATAAACACATGATTTAGAAAAAGGGATCTGGGATAAATTTGGTTCCTAGTAAACTTTTAAAACTAGTTTTAAATTAAACGTATCTTTTTTTCAGAGTTTCCTTCATTTAGGAGAATCTTATTGGAAGCTGATTTGCCTTCTCTGATCTTAAAAATGGCGAAGTGTGATGGTGAAGCATTTGTGAGAGCTACAGCTTTGAGATGTTTGCAAGAAATCGCTCAGGTGTCGGAATTTTGGTGCAACTTATCTCAAAGTGGCAATGTCCATGTAAGTATTTTTATATTTAGTTCCAAAAATGATAAACAATGGGGCATTCCTACATATTTGAGTGATATCATATCTAGATATTTAATGGAAAAACAAAGAACATATTTTAAAATTTTTTTCAAACATGTAAAGTCCGTAAAACAATAAAAGAAAACTACATTATTATTACTATGACATGGTAACTTGATTTGTCAACTTTGAATCCCGTGACATACTCCCTTCGATTCCACTATTTAATGATATGCAAGATATCACATTCCGCATATTCACTGGTTTATTTAATTGTCATTCACAAGTTGTGAAGTAGAGTAAGCAGACACTGGAATATTGTATATTGTGGACTTGTAATTAAGTAAATTCCAAATAAAGAAGAGGTCGTATATGAGATATACATTTCGAGGCAACCAACTTAAATTTAATTAACAATCTGAGCCAGCGGCAGTCCCTAAAGCCCATTCCCGATATTTTGCTGCACGTTCAAGATGTCAAAAAAATCTATTAGAACAAGTTGTTTAAAACCTAATTTTGAGCTCTAATACCTTTCATTATGAAATTCGCTTTTTTTAGTTTTTTTTCAATATTCTTTCGCAAAGCCCACGCATGGTTACAATTTTGGTTTTCAATTCAATAGAAGGCCATTGAAATGAAAAAAAAAATATTGAACAGAAGTGTCGATTTGACAGAAAATATATTTCAGGAGTATACTAATATAAATTGTAGTCCGGCACCACTGACTGAATATTGGTTGATTATTGCACAATTCAATTTTATGTAGTGCCGTTAAGATTAAGTACACATTCAGCATATCTCTTTTATTTTAATTGTTCAAATAAAGATTCATAATTGACAACACACAATTGTTGATATATCGGTGATTTACATAAAGTTCATTTAAACCTGAGAGACTGTAAATTACAATTTCGATATTTTGTAGATCTTATTGATGTAGATCTTTCTGATGAAAAGTGCATTGAAATAGATGGCTACCAAAAGTCGGCTCGGGCATTCAATGATTACTTTGTCAATTCCATAAAATTATTAACAGATAATATGAATATAACTACCAATGCAAAAAATATGTTTATTGCGAACTCAATGTCCCTATCCCCATTAACACCATTAGAAATAAAAATTATTATCAGGTCAATTTCAACTAAAAATTTTGCTGGATTCGATGGCATCCCATGCTCCTTGCTATTAGAAATCATTGATTATTTAGCCGAACCACTTACTAAATTAATAAACTTATCATTTTTAGAGGGTAAATTTCCAACAGTATTAAAACAAGCACTAGTAGTTCCTATACACAAAAAAGGAAACATATCGTTAATATCAAACTATAGAAAAGTAACTCTTTTATCGGCATTTTCAAAGATTTATGAAAAAGGTTACAGCTTAAGATTGAATGACTTTATATATAAAGAAAATATATTATCGCTTTCTCAATGCGGGTCCAGAAAGAGACGTGCCCACAGGATGCTATCTTATCACTTTATAATTTTATTCTAAAAAACTTAGACTCAAAAAATAATACAATGTGCCTATTTTTTCACCTCACCAGAGCATTCAACACCATTAACCATACACTGTTAATAAATAAACTTTATAATTGCATGCGAGGTCCTGCATTAAATTGGATATCTAGTTATTTGAGTGATCGATATCAAACAGTGATTTTAAGACAAAATAATAATATTTTTTCATCTACACCAATCTGCACAACAGTAGTTCCTCAAGGCAGTACACTAGGTCCTATTCTTTTTATTCTATTTGTGAACGATATTGTGGATGGATTTGATAAGGGTGGTTTGGTTTCACTTTTCGATAATGATACCTCACTTGCCTTACAAAACAAATATTTAAATACTCTTAGTAGTAAAGCCACCTCCCAAATTAACAACATGCAAAACTACTGTAATGAAAATGGCCTTGCGCTGAATACATTAAAAACAAATACGATTGTATTTTCCACAAAACTTAAGACCGATTGTAGCCTATTAATTAAAATTGATCATAAAAGCATTGAACAAAATAAAACAGTAAAATTTTTAGGTCTATACATTGACTATACCTTGTCATGGAATAATCAAGTAGATCACATTCTCAGTAAATTAGCATCTTATTGCTTTGCGATTTGGCAACTTAGAAAACAGTAAATTTAAAAAATTATTATTTAGCATATGTGCATTCTGGTTTAAACTATTGTATAATCTGTCTTAATAATGCAAAAAAGGATTATTAGGACAATGACTTTCAAAACACGTCTACATTCTTGCAGACATCTTTTTAAGAAACTTGGTATTTTAACTGTTATTTCGGTGTATATTTTAAATTGTGTGTCATGTTAAACATAACCTCAGTAATTATGGCAAAATCAGAGATAGAAAATCTAACTATAGTTTATGGCCAAATGGTAACTTAGATATCCCAAATCACAATCTGTCAATCATGGCTAAGAGTCCTATCGTTATGCAAATAAAACTTTTCAACAAATTACCGTTTATGCTAAAAACTACTTCAAGTAGTAAAATATTCAAAAATGAAGTTTGCAAACTTTTGTTGAACTATAGTTTCTACAATGTTCAGGAATACTTGGAATGAAAAATTTCTGAGGTACATAGTTCAATCTAGTCTATATGTAAGTATGTTTACATTTTTTTCTTTTTATAAACAATTGTATTATCTATTATACCTTTTAAATATTAAAAATTTTATCATGTTTAATAATATAATATTTATGCCAACGTAATTTTTTTTTATAAAAGAAAAGAAGTAACTCTGCTCTATTTAGTTTCTCTCTCTCTTTCTGTTTTCTCTATCTTCTCTACCCTTATACAATACTGACATTATTCAATACTTGTAAAAGTCAAATGAATAAAGTATTATTATTATTATTATTATGTATTAAGCGGATGATGATGCAAAAAACAACGAATATTTAAAATAAGAAAGTCTGTACTATTACAACAGTAGTAGAGTAGACTTACTTATCTTGCGCCTAGTTCAAGTTGCTATTAAATAAGATAAGATAATTAATTAGTGTTACTATACAATATAATGTATTTACACAGGTCAGAACATAGACAGACAGTGTATTTAAGACAGACATTTAAACATGATGTACAGAGCTTTCAGAAATGATCACAGGACACGTGACTGCAAAATATAGACAACCAGCTATACATGATGGTATTACACTAAACAGAAATACCCTAAATTCATTGGCATTCTAGTTAAAGATAAAATATTACAAAAAAATTACTATAATTTAGTATTAGTATATTATTATTCATTTTATTCTTCAAATTTAAGAATAATTTTTTAATATTACAAACAAATTTAAGTGGGATGTGTGGAAGAAATAAATTATTACACCCAATTCAAAATAATCTTGATTTCCACAGACAACATGAATATAAACATTCGAATTGAACAGTTCACAGTGAATAAAAGAAATTACATAATAAAATCTTTTGTTACATGAGATTTAAATTAGAAGACGAATGAATACATTTTAATACAAAATGCCAAGAAATTACAATAAATGTTCAAAATGGTTGCCTTGAGTTTCTAAACACACATGGACTCTTCGTATCATATGTTCGAATACGTTCTGTAATTGATCAACAGTAATATTGCAGATTTCTCTTTCTATTGCCTCTCGTAATTCGTCAATGATATGTAATCTATTTTTAAAAACATTGTTCTTCATGTGTCGAAATAAAAAATAATCACAGGGCATTAAATCTGGAGACCATGCAGGCCATAGTCTCTGGCTGACTAATCAGTCATCATAAAAATCAAGTGAAGCTCTTGCTGTATAGGCGGTAGCATCTTCTTGCTGGAAATAACCATGTTGTTTCATGAAAAAATACGGTGCCTGTAATTCGCCTTCTGGATATTGCCACTCATACACCAATTTTTATAGGGTGTAAACTTGTTTCTGCATAAGTGTGAGGATTTTCTGTAGGCCATGTCCTGTAGCTCTGACTGTTGATATAACCTGTTAAGTGGAACTGCACTTCATCGGTAAAATAGATTAAATCCAATACATCGTTGTTATTTCAATTTCCGTTGAACCAACGACAATATCTTACTCGATTTTCAAAATCAGAAGGTGATAATTCTTGAACAACGGTTGCCTTGTATGGATGCAAATGGAGTTTTAAATTCTTTATGGGTTGTTCCAACTGAAAGACCTAAAAAAAATAAATTTCGTTGATTTGTCGTTTACATTAAGACATTTTAAGATCACCGATTCCCAATTTTATATATTTTTTTATTTGCATTCAGGTTTTATACATACACAAGAGTTTTAATAGGTATCATTATTAGTTGTTGATAATAATTTTTACTACAGAAATTCATATTTTAAATTTTCAGGAAACTAAATTTAAATGGTATGTAACATATTCAGTCATTAAAAAATTTAGTGTAAAAGTACTTACCTGTTTGAACGAACAACTTTGATATAGACTTTGTCGGGCTTTGATTCATTCTTTCTCGAACGTCGTTCATAACCACTTCAGTTAAAACATTTGGCCTACCAGTGGATTTTCCCTTACAAAGGCAGTGTTTCTTTGCAAAACCATCAACGACTACATATTTACGATTTGAAAATGTTTCATATGGAATATTTGCATCAGGAAATTTTTCCATAAATTGTTCGATGCATGATTGCAATGACTATGTCCATGATCCATCTTCATTGCGAGTTCCACTTCTAAAATGAGCCATTAAAATGAAGGCATCTTGCTCTGGCGAAAATATAGCAGAAACCACATGACTAGAACTAAAATTAAAAAAACATTACTTAACCTAACAATCTTTTCCTCTTTATCATTACTCGCCATAAGACAACTTATTTAAATTATGTAGTTCTGAACAGAACTGATTAGTACTCAAATAATAATTAAAACAATTCAAAATTCGTAATTATCCAATATCCATCAAAACACTACATCTATGATATGACATTATGTTAAGGGATATGCCTACAAGAAGACTGTACGGCGCTAAATATTCAGCATAGACAAACCGTTGCCTTATTGGTTCCGCTGGGCGTGTGCAGTTTCAGAACGAATTAAATTGTGCTTTCCGTCGAGATTTCGTGTAACTTCATCGAAACAAACCATCAGCAAAGATAATTGAAAATGCAACCTTAAATACATACGAATTAAAATATCCCCAGTATGGAAGGCTTTGACATGGCTAAAACATGACAAGCCTAAAAGATGAACTAAAAGATCGCGTATCCTGTGATCATTACTGAAAGCTGTATAAATGTATATATATTTATAATTTTTATTCCATTTTTCAGCAATCAAATTAGGGCAATTTTACAATTTAAATATTCATCATAGTAGAATGCGTTTTCAGTGAGAAATGTTTTCATCCTATGCTTGAAAAGTTTAGTTTGCAATTTCCTGATAGATGTAGGCAGTTTGTTGTAAAATTTTATAGCCCAATAGTTTCGGTCCATTTTGAACCTTTTTTAAGCGACAGTATTTTACAGCTACATTTTCTTTTCCTCTGGTATCATAGTCGTGGATATCCTGATTTGCTTCATAAGTGTGATATTTTTTTTAATATACAATAAATTGTCTAATATATAATTATATAAACGGATGGAAATAGTATTTTATGTTTTACAAAAGAGCTTCTGCAGTCTTCCTTAAAGTTTAACCCATCCAGTATTCTTACTGCTTTTCTTTGTAACCTGAAAATTCGTTCACGATTTACAGCATGTCCCCAAGCTAGAATAGCGTAGGAAACATGCGAGTGACAGAGAGCGAAATATGCAATCCGTAGAGTGTTGGCAGGAATAGAGTTTACTAAATTGCTCGGTACAAAAATGTTAGATCAAATTTCTTTTTGAAACATTATTTATATGTTCATTCCATTTCAGTGTTCTATCTAGATGTACGCCCAGAAATTTGATACTACTTGAATAGTTAATTATATCTTCATTATTTTGTCTTTGTTTAGGGAAAGCTCATTTGCTTTAAACCACTGACCAGTTCTCGCAGGGATCAAATTTCATAGCTTCATATAAATAAACATGGGAGCTATGATTTTTTGAAAAAAAAAAAAGTATCTTTGCTCCAAATCGATTTGGAAAATTCTAGTTCGGCGCAACATAAAGTTCAAGATGTTAGTTTTAATTTGATTCGTTGCGTTAAAGATTCAGCGAGTAATTCAATTTGTTTATGCGGAAAATATAACGCCATTTTTAAAGCCATTTTAAACACGCAAAAAAGTTATTATGTGACTGGGTAACAATTGCATTAAGAAGTAGCAACCTTTATCTTTCAAGTGAGCCCAGTTTAATAATCATATGATTGAAAAAATAATAGTTATTGTATGTTAAAATCATCGTAATTCTATAAACAAATTAAATTATTTCGGAAACTATTGAATATTTTTTTATCAAATTTGAACCGTAGTTTAAGCATACCACAGACCAACCTTTCAAATAGTTTACATGCGGATATTGTTTATTTTTCTATCAAATAATAATCTAAAACTCATTGATTTTCAACGGTTTTTTACGATTTGCGAATAAAGTATTGAACCGACTTTGATAAGATATGGCTTAAAATGTTCATATTGTCAATACCTACATCTTTTATATTAAACTTTTTTCTCGCCGAGCGCTATGATCGAAGTTATTAAGAAAAAACTGTTTATTACAACATTCAAAGTGCTGTTATAAACAAATGCCACTGAATTTTCATCCAGAAAGTATGTGCATATCACCTTTGATACTTCCTGTTCATGAATCACTTCACAATTATCCACTCAGATTTAGATGCTGACAAAATGCTAATTCCACTGGACTATGTTGTCTCTCTGTTATGGGTCTGCAGGTGTTTTTTTGATCAATTGGCACCGAATTGAACAAAAAGGTTTGTGATTGACTCCTATCAATCAAACCTTTGAACCTGATCTATCTGATCACGGGGGACAATTGCTAGAAGTAATTATAAATGGCTAGCGAAAGTGATGGAAACTGTGAAATAAACATTCATGATAATAGTGGAAAAAGGTAAGGGATAAACGAAAAGCAAGGAGTAGAATAGGAATCATTAAAAAACCAAACAGATTTCAACAAAACAAATAAACGAAATTATTATAGGACAGCAATCAAGCACCTCAAATATCCAAATCACAAGTGGACAACATGTATTTAAAAACTCTAATAAATAAATTCGACAACAAAACAAACAATACCAATCCAAATATTAACAACTTAAGTATTCAAGATGGCCGACGAAATACAGCTTAAGGAAGACCACTTTGAGAAAAAATTCAATAAACCGTATAAATGCTGCAAAAGTAAACCGGTTTCTGTAGTGGTGTGTGTATATACTGTGGAAGTGCGTTGATAGGAAAAGTTTCGATAATTGATGAAACAAGAATCTTTTAGTGGGAGAAGGATTAAAGATGCAATTTTACTATAAAATAAGAAACTATTGGATAGAAAAATTATATATCTCACAGAAGATCATAAAAACCAAACACAAAATAAAAAGTAATCCCACAAAAAATGTTGAAATTTGTGAAGAGCAGATAGCAAAATGTCAATAATGTAATTAATAAATTCACCTAAGTATAGAAGAAACCAGTTGTTAACATTCAAGCAATGCAGAATACATTAGAAACAGTGACACATGCAGCGAAAGCTGTATCTCGTGTCTCCACACAAAATGTCAATACAGCAAAAATTAATAATGAAAATAAACAACACCCAAAAATAACATACATTTCAGCCAGCCCAAGTAAAGCGCACAAACGGCAAATAGAATAAGAAATATCCAGGAATAGGTTGATCCTACACGTTGTTAATTGGGAAAACCAAAATATAGAAGAAACAGGAGGAAGGTTCATAGTCGGAGATAATGATGAACTATATTCAAACTGTACCTGTGAACTTATTTTCCTACATATTACAGAATTAAAACCAAATGCATAACCAGATGACTTGAAGAGGTCCTAGAGGATAAATGTTCAGGAGTTCTGTGTGAGGAACATGATTCTAAATACCCAGATCTATATAAATTCGTGATGGGGAGCCTTAGTATCAAAGTTTTTAACAAGGGTCACATTTGTAATCGTTGTTTAACTTATTTATTAACGACACCAAAAACTGTTTTTATTTTGGAAAACATTTTCTATTTGTAGATGACCTCAAAGGGTTTCTATAATTAAATCTGAAAATCTTGCATTTTCAAGCTAATTTAGATATTTTCGATAACTGGCGTGCGGCAAATGGTATGACGTTAAATATTAATAAATGTTCTATAATGAGATTTCACTATAACAGAGTTCCTATTATATTCAACTATCAAATAATGGTTATTCACTGGATGATGTACAAGAAATTAAAGATCTAGGGGTCCTATTAGATCCAACACTTAGTTTTCAGCCTCATATATCTGCTATAACCAATAAAGCTTTAAAACGACCAGGATTTGTTAAATATACAACTTTTTCCAGTATTGATACTCTGAAAATTTTAAATTGCTCACTTGTGAGACCACACTTGGAGTATTGTTTCTCGGTCTGGTCTCCACACTGTAATATTTACATACAAAAGATAGAGACAGTCCGATATAAATTTTTAATACAATAATAATAATAATACCTTTATTGAAATAGGAACTTCCTAATATACGAATAATAATAGTTACAGTAAACAGTTTATACTAACGGTACAGCAGTATAAAGAAAGAAAAGAAAAAAATGTAAAATATACCTATATAAAAATATATGAAAAATATAATATAACTAAATTAAAAAAAAAAACGGTTAGCAAAAAAAAAATATATATATATATATAATAACAATGCATTCGATATCTTTAAGTGGCACTAACTATATAATTATGAATAACTTACACAATTAATCTCTGTGGTTATCTTTTTTTATGTATTTCATTAAATTAGACTTAAAAATCATAAGAGTTGGACTATTTTTTATGTCAGTTTGTAGTTTATTGAGTTGGTCATACCTTTTAGAAAATAAAGAATTCATAGTCTTTTTATAATTAGTTCTTGTTAAGTAAAAGTTATTACTGTTTCTTGTATTATACTTAAATGTTTTCTTAACAGCTTCTCAAGTTACCGAAGTAACCCCCTGGAAGATCTCAAGGATCTTGTTCTAGGTAAAAAGAGACAAGGCCCTACAGTTTAATGTGGACTCTGTAAACATTGCATTGTAATACTATGCGCATACCTCTATTTTGTAATTTTTGCAATACATTTATTTTATTTAGTTCAAATAAGAACAGTACTGATGCGCAATAATCGAAATGAGGTTGAATTATTGTATTATATACGAGAATAGATGAAATAGACACTGCCACTAAGGCAGCTCTAGAAAAGAAAAACAATTTTTGAAATTTTCATTTTAATATACTCGAAGTGATTATTTAAACAAATAGTACTATCCAGTATAAAATCTAGATATATAATTTCATTAACTAATTGTATTGGCTCATTATTTATATCCAATTTTATAAGATTTAAGTCAATTTGTTTTAATTTATAACTGGTTGTTACAATCATTGCTTTAGTTTTAGAAACATTTAATATCCATTAATAAATTTTCAGATACTCATAGACATTTGATAGTATTGAATTCATTTTTGCAATTGTGACTTCAAGATTTTCATCACTACAAGCTAGTAGTGTGTCGTCTGCAAAAAGGTTAATAAATTCACAATTGATGTGATGGTAAATATCATTAATGTAGATGATAAAAAGTAATGGTCCTAGGACACTGCCTCGAGGAACACCATAATCATTATTTATTTCACCTGAATATGTATTATTAATTTTACATTTTTGTTTTCGATTGCTTAAATAATCAGTCATTCGTTTTAATACTGTACCTCCTATACCATAATACTCTTAACTTTTTTAGTAAAAATGACCTATCTATTGCTCAAATGCACATTTGAGATCAAGAAAAACTGCTACAATATATTTGTTGTTATCAATATAATTTTTAAATTTGGTCAATGTCAATCGGAGAACTGATTCACATGAATGTTTTTCTCTAAATCCAGATTGATTACAGAAAAGTAATTTGTTTTTATTAAAATAATCATTAAGTTGAAAATAAACTGACAATTCAAGAATTTTTTCACTAGATGGTAATGTATTAATTAGCCTAAATTCACAAGCTCTAATGGCGTTTGAAATTTTAGGTATAGGACTTATTGTATTAGTTTTTAAGTTTAAAGTACCAGTTTCAACGGATGTATTAATATAATGCAAAATTACATGGCCAATTACTTTAAAAATACTTTTTAGGGATTTGGCACTTAATATGTCATTAGTATCACATTTATTTTCTAAAGAGTTTATGATTTTCTTAGGATAAGTTAAATCTAACAATGAAAAACTTTCAAATTTACTTACAATCACAGGATAGCCATCAGAGGTCCATAGTGTATTACATTGGATACTATCTACTATATCTACAATACTATCAACAAAATAATTATTAAAATATTCACTAATATCAGATTCATCATTTATAATAAATCACTTATAATTCGAACCTCACCATCAATTTCAATTTGAATATTATTTAAAGTAGAATTATCATTCTTGTTTATTAATTTTTTTAACTTTTTCCTTACCCTTATAATGTTTTTATACATATCGCTTTTATTATAAAAATATATCTGTTTCTTAGGCTTTAATAGATTAACTAATCGATTCCTATAAATTTTATAATTTTGCCAGTGTGTATCACGAATAACACTTGTCCTAACTTTAAAACATTTATACGCTCTGTCCCTTTCTAGAGCCTATTTGCTTAACTTCATGATTGTACCAAGGTAAGTTATTTTCTTTGCATATAAAAGTGTATAGTGGAGCTATATTATTGATTATATTTTCGCACGTATTATAAATTTTGTCGAAAATTATATTAACATCTATAGAGTTTAATGACCAATTAGAAGATAGCAGTTCCATATTTGTACTATTTAAGTTATTTTCATCAAGTTTTCTATATTTTCTGACTATAGATCTCTGAATAACAATGTTATTACTTAGTTGAATTGATATTATAAAGTGATCAGTTATCTTTGGTATATCATGAGCTTTTACAGAATCATTGTTAGTTAGAACATAATCAATTAAAGTTGAACTGGTATGAGTGTGCCTTGTAGGACATGTAACAATCGGTTTAATTCTATAAATCTGAATCATATTGTTTAGGTTATTAGTATAGAAAGTAGTATTATCTAAATAGTTCAAATTAAAGTCACCAATCAGTAACGATCAACAATTATTACTACTAAGAAAATGTATACACCAAGTTTCAAGTTCATCTATAAACGTAGCATGTGATGCATTTGGCGAATGATAGACGCAATTTATTATCCACTTTGTTGATAGGTTTATTTTTAGAAATTTACACCAATAGTTGCCATCTAATATTAATGATTTTATAACTGAGAAACTTATGCACTGTTTTATATAAAAAAGAACACCACCATGGTGTCTATTACTAGAATCACATCTTACCATGTTGTAGTTTTCAATCTGCAATTTAGAATTGATCATATTACTAGTAGTTCTTGACTCGCTAAGAAGAATTAGATTGGGGTTGTCACAAGCGATATTATATATTATATCATCCCTATGGCTAAGAGCACTTTGAATATTAACATATAAAATATCAGAATTATATTGAATATTAAGACTACAATTTAGTTTTTTTTGTTCTTTTGCATTTGGCTGCTCACATTTAAAATTGTTGGTTGGTTGTTAATATATTTTATTGTCTTCTTATCATCACCAGCAGCTTTAAGCTCTTCGAGTTTTTATTTGATAGACTGGAAATACTCTTGCTGCCTTTTCGTTTCATCATTTTGAGACATTTTGCCTTCAGATTAAATATCTTCGTTGATGACTACTCTGTTCTCGAATCATTTTTAAACGTAAATTCCCTTGCTATACGACGTCAACATAAAGATTTAACATTACTTTTTAATGTAATTTATTTTAACTGTATCTGCCCCGAACTAATATATAAAATAAATTTACATTCCTCCTCATAATACAAGATAAATTACAATTTTTTTTGTGCCCTTCTGCAAAACAAATTATGCATATAATTCCTATTTACTTCTTCGTATGCTTCGTTTACAAACCAGTTGGAAAATGTATTTCTTTAGTACAAATGTTTTCAACCATCAACTGTATTAAATTGTAACAAACTAGAAATTATATTCTCATGCATTTTACAAAAATAAATATGTAGCAAAATACATACTATGTTAGACCAAAAACTTCCACTATTTCCTAAAAAAGGAGCTAAATTCATCGCCACCCATCAAGGTACGCAATGTGCGATTATAAGTCCGCAGCATACAGGTTAATCCTAAAGAAAGGACTACATTGCTGGGCTTTTAAATATCCCTAGCTGCAGACTAATTTCGAGTTTGTTAGCCCTCATCAGTATGGCATAGGTGAATAAACAACAACCCTACACTGTTCCTCCAGTCTATCAAATTACAGACGCAAGGCGTCCACAACTTGTCGAATGGCTCCATGTAGTGACGACTTATTGTAATCTGAGTTGGTAACGTACTCGGACTAAGTTACATTTAATAAAAAATAAGGCCAACACAAAGTGAATTAATAATTACAAAAATAAATATGTAGTAATATACATACTACGATAGAACAAAAAAATTGCACTATTTCCTATAAAAGGAACTAAATTCATTGGCATCATCAAGGTGCACAATGTGCGTTTCCAAAACTATTGAAAATAATGTTCTAAAACTTGCGGCATACTAAATCTTCAATTGGAAAATGCAAAAAAAATCTGATTGCAATAAGCCATCAGCCCCCCAGTCAATATATACAATAAAATCGTGTTCAAATATTGATAATAAAATATAAATATATGTCCCTTAAAATATAGATAACTAGACATAAGATTGTTATTTACTTCAAATTATATTCATTCACTGCTGTTAAACGTGTAATTTAAATATTCGTCGTATGAATAAAATGCTTTGCTTAATAGAATTTTTTTTACTTCTTTCTTAAACTGACTGGAGGGCAACATTTTAAATGTGGAGGGCAGCAGATTATAAAACTTTAGGGCAATGTAGTTTAAACTTTTTTGACTTTTGGACAATCTGCAGAAATTTGGGACTAACATATTACTTCCCCGAGTATTATAATTATGTACGTCTCTATGTGCATGGAATTCGCCTAAGTTATTTTTAACATACATTAAACATTCAAGTATAAACATACACGGAAAAGTAAGTAAATCATTAATTATGAAAGAGATCTTACAATCACCTCTGTAGCCAATTCCATCCACAATCCTTACAGCTCTACGCTGTAATCTAAAAATCCGGTGCCATGAGGATGCATATCCCCAAGCTAAAATAGCATAAGTCATTATTGAGTGACACAGAGCATAATAAACTGTTTTTGGCATGGGTTTTGAGACACAGTCGTCTAATAGTCGTAGTAGGTAGATATTACTAGATAGTTTATTTGCCACTGAATCGATGTGATAATCCCAGCTAAGAGTGGGGTCAATGGTCACACCCAGAAATCTGACAGTTTCGGGATTATCGAAATTTATATTCTTTAAGGACAAAATCATTGTTTGTGTCTTAGATAGATTTAAGCTAAGCCCGTTGCAAGAGAACCATTGCTCAGCCTCTGACTGAGCAGCACGACCCACGTCAATGACCTCATTCAGTATTTTGCCAGTATTAGACATTGTGGTATCATCTGCAAAAAATATAAAATCAGCGAATGGTACATTGATTGATAAATCATTAACATAAATTAGGAAGAGTAAAGGACCCAAAACTGATCTTTGCGGCACACCTATGTCAATACACATTTCTCGAGATATCCCATTATCACATTGAGTTCTCTTTGAGTTCTTCCTTTTAAGTATGGTTCTATCATTTTAGTGCTATTAAAATCAAAATTGTACTCTTTGAGCTTCTTAATGAATAGATTGTGCTGAACACAGTCAAACGCTTTGCTTAGATCACAAAAGGTGGTTACATGGTATTCGCCCTTTTCGAAACATTCAGTGACTTTCTCAGTAAAATTCAATATTGCATCAATAGTACTCTTTTTGGATCTGAAGCCATATTGCGACCTCACAAATAGATCATTATTTTCAAAATAGGCTGTAATTCTTGATTTAAGAACTTTCTCGAAAATTTTAGAAAATATGGGTAGTAACGATATGGGTCTAAAGTTCGATATATCATCGGGGTTTCCTTTTTTATGTATGGGGAGTATAAGTGCTTTTTTTAGGCTGTCAGGAAATATTCCTTCTGTAATAGCTAGATTTATTAATTTGGTTAATGGGACGATAATAAGATTTTTAATATGTTTTATGAGATCAACATTAAAACCATAAATATCTTTACTGTTAGTGTTCTTTAGAGAGCATATTATATCCCGTACCTCAATATAAGATACCGGTGTTAGAGAGAAAATAGCGTCTGCCGTGTCAATATTTCCCAAGTAGATATTAGGGTTAATATTATTGTGGGACAATTTTTTTATAAGATCATGGGGAATGTTTATGAAATATTCATTTGCTATGTTAGGATCTATTTTGACATTATTTGTTTTTGACTTATTTCTTTTATCATTTTATAATCTCTTTTGATGAACAGTTAGAATTTTTTATTACATTGTCATTGGCAAGGATTTTCGATTTTTTTATTTTAATTTTATACATATTTCTAAATGCAAATGAAGCAGGTAAAGAGCCTCTAAAAAAATGCATACTTTGCACTATGCCAGTCTTTGCTTTACTACGCTGTTCTAGTATGGGGACAAGCGTCAAATTGGACCAGAATTTTTGCTCTACAAAGACGAGCAATACGTATATTAGCCAACTTAAATTATAGGGATGACTGTAGAGAACAGTTTCATGAATTAAATATACTCGACTGATGGTCGAGAGGCAAGCTTTTTACTCGTATGATGAATTTCTATCATATAAGTTCAATAATGATTTAAAATGATTGATTGATAAAAATGTTTGTCTAAATCTAAAGTTTGTTCTATATTTCTATGTTTTATTGTGGTGTATATGATGTCTGAATATATTTTTATATTGTTATTTTTTTTTTCTCTCTTATTGTAGGTGTTGACTTGTGCAAATACTACTTTCGTATATAGCACAAATAAAGTGATTTAATTTGACCTACAACTTTTGTCTAAAACATTTTTTGCTAAAACACATAGAAAAAATTAAAAAAATATATTAGAGACCTAAAGCAGTACAAAACTACAAAACAATACAGGACAAAATAAATTGGGTTCAAATTTGATCTATCATAACACCGGTTCTAATAAACGAATCATCGTGCTTTTTTTAAGGTGTCTTTCCGAGTACTTTCAAAATATATTTTAAAAATAAAAATCTGTTAAAAATTTTCAGTTATGCAGTCAGCTTTGTTTATAAGCAAAAAAATTTGCCAAATTTTCAAACAATGCCAAATTTTCAAACAATTCCCTAGGCTCTCGTAATTAACGGATTTTAATATCTGAAAATGGATTTGAAAATTGAGTGCTCTTTTATATGTCCAAAAATTTTCAACTTTCTAAATGCTTTAGTTTAGCCTCAGCAACATTTTGAAAATTTGCAAATTTTTCAAAATTATTATGCAAAAACTAAAAGTCCGATCTTGATGAAATTTGGTGGGAAGATTTATTATATTGAAAAGTTTTCTTTAGCCAAGTATAAAGGTCCTATGTATAATATAAATATTTGAAAAAAAAACTTATTATTTCAAAATTTTTTTGTGATTTTTATTATTTTTGCAATAGTAAAAATGATAGTTACTGAGATATATGAAAAAATAGGAAGAAGAAAACGGAATTTTTAGGAATTTTTTCACATTTTGTTTAATAAAAAATTACGCCCACGTTTTCAAACTAGCGCATAGTGAAATTATCATTTCTTATGATTTTTAGGAGCGATTAAGCCAAAAATCTGCCATACTACCCGATTCACTCAAACATAAGCGATTTTAAGCAGATAACGCCTGGGCTATAAAAAGTTTTGCTTGCCTTAGGAAGTCAAAAACAGTTGTCAAACTTAAAAATAAAAATTAGAAAATATGAAATTGACTCTAAACAAACTACCTTTTTTAAAAATGTTTAATGAAAGTTTTTTGAATTATGAAGAAAAGCTTAATTTGTTTATATGCACCTGTCTCACTCGCTGCTATTTTCCATCAGAATGGGAACAAGGAATCTCAATGACGATTCCCAATCCTAACATTGACCACACAAATTTTGAGAACTATCGTCCTTTTACAGTACTACCTGATCTGGGAAAAAAATTGTAAGAAAACATCAAAAAAGCTTTTACAACATAAGGTTGGACGTGTACTAGAGAAATATATTATTTAGGAATTACTCAAGCAAAATTTCCACAAGTCCTAAATAATACATTTCTCGAGTACTAGTCTATCAAGCAATGAAATGCAAAGAAAAAAAAAAGGTTGGAAGTTGCTATCCCTAAATATCAATTTGGGTTTTGAGCAATGTGTTCCACCATACACCTAATAGTCATCACATCCAATATACAGATATTGAAACAGTGCTACCATCTTCTCCACACATTTTTCGCATCTTCGGATTAGTTCTTCATTCTAATTGAATCCTGTGATAAGTTTTGAAATCCATTTCTTACTCTCTGCATACAATCTTCAATGGTTGTTAATGGGGTCCCATAAACTTTATTTTTAATAGTGCCCCAAATAAGATAATCTAGAATTGATAAATCTGGCGAGTGAGGAGACCATTATTGGTGATCCATTGATCGTAAAAAGTTTCTTGTAAAAAATTATTTATCAAATAGGCGTTATGTGGGGGGAGCACCGTCGTGCTGATAAAAAATGTTTCTATGTTCGGCGAGAGGTAAATTTTCTAAATAGTTATTATTCAAATTTTGTCAAATATTTAGACAACAAAAAATTAACTATGCATATAAGCAGAGGAAAAAATGTTTTTAACTTACTGTTTAAATTTTCCTGATAATATTCTAATACCACCACTCTATCGTTTATTATGGCACAGTAAACGTTAAACTGCCAACTTTCTTGAAAATGTCGCTCTCTAAACACAAGGATTCGAGTCACCCTAATAATGCGAATTGTGTCAATTAAAAAGTCCATTTTTGGTAAATTTAGCTTCATCTAAGCATATAATATTTCTCAAATAAGAATCATCGCCTACAGACATTAATAGAATAAATACACAAAAGTTTTCTCTTCTTAGGAAATCTGTTTCTTTTAATCGTTGAACCATTTGGAACGAAAACGAGTGAAATTTATGTTTAATTTTGTTAACTGAATTCTTGCATAATCCCGATTCCAGAGCAGCTTGTCTTATTGACATCATTGGAAGTGCATGAAAATATGCCAGAATTGCTATTTCTATATTTTCGTCATCAACAATAGATTTCTGCTTTTGAATTCTTACCTTGACAAAGTCATAGTTTTTAAAATTATCCAGTATGGAGTTTTACAGTGTTTGGTGACAGTTTCCATTTTTGTGGATATCGAGTAGCAAATGTGCTACAAGTTCTTGTTATTACTGTATCACATTCTCTATAAATAATAAACAAATTCAAAAAGTTTTCGTTGGTGTAATTTAAATGTCATGGCATTTTTTGACATAAGAGTATGACTGACTTTACTGATTGTTTCTAACCATGGCTATTTTGATACCATTTTTACTAACAATTCTTGAATTTCTAAGAAAATCGCAAATATTTTAAAAAGTTGTAACTTAAATCACCACAGTGGTTATATTAGAAAAAAAAAAGGAATTTAATTTTACATAACTTATATATAGGGCATTCCATTTCACGTAAACGAGTTTTCGCGGTTTGAAGTGTACAATATGTAAAGTCAAAATGGAACACTCCTTATACTATTATTGAATGTAATTCAATTGTAGAGTGCAGCTCTCCTTGTATTCTTTCGAAATGCCACAAAGCAAATGAGTATCTTTTACACGAAAAAGTTATAAAGGTTATTGTAAACCATTACACTTCTCAAATTTTTTTTTAAATGTCAGATATCTCTGAAACGTCTGGGTTTAGGCATAGGGTATCCTACCTGACTTCTGACATTGTTTTATGCTCTTTTTGAAAACTCTGAAATATATAGGGTGTTCCAGTTAAAATAAGCAAGTTGGTATCGGCTTCCAGTATAAACGGAAGTGCAGATGCTTGTAATTATTTTAGTTGGATTGGCCCCGCTGCCATCAGTAACTCTCTAAATTTTCAAAATTTTCTGGTGCATACTTTTCCCTACATCAATCGATGCAGTTCCTAGTGAGACACCCTGTATATTGAAACACCCCCAACCCCCCTCAATTAACTATAAATAAAAACCCTTGGTCGTGAAGCAATCAAGAACTTATTTACTCCCACCCAGAAATTATTATCTCAATTTTAAGACAAGATAAATAAACAAATTGGCCATTAACGTGATCGTCTAGTTGCCTGTCGTTAGGACCTTAATTACGTTGTGTGTGTGTAGTAACCCTTTATAATAACCCCAGGTTCTTTGATATAAAGTTTGGTATTACTTGTTTCTGTCAGATACTATACCTGAGAAAATTAATCACTCTGTTATTTTAAATACACTGTAAGTTTGGATACACTGTCTATTATTTGAGAAACCTAGTTAATGTTATATGTTATTTATGTGGTGTTTTATTACTCAAGATTGCACTGTACATTTATAGTTGAAGTTTGTTTTCTAATTTGCTTGATTGGAATGAAATCATTTATTTAGTTTATTACTTATGTGATGAAAAAGGTAAAGGTGAAAGAAAAGACAATAATTGATGGGAAAAATTGGTCAAAAAAACCCATTTTATTTTATATAAATAAATTGATGCGACAAATAGCCGTACATGAAATCAAAACAATCCAAATATTTGAGATAATTGCCTAAATATTATATAGGAAGAGTGACGTCACTATAGCAATGACATACTATACATATTTCAAAGCTGGTTATGCAATAACAAGTACTAAGGTAATACAATCGTAAGCCGTGTTATTTATAGGTGTAATTAAAGATGTGGCAAATAGCCGATTAAAATGTAATTGTAATTTTGGTGTTAGCAATCCCTCTGATAAAATAAGGTTACTGCAAAACAGAGGACAAGAACCGTGTCCTGTTCGTGCATTATAGAATGGAAGTGATAATGAGACTTTAACACTCATGTAAAAGATCATAGAATGTTGGGGGGAAGCTCCCTTAATTGAATAAATAACTGCAAATCCCAAATTGTATATGATTGTTCAACAACGTGAACGGGGTGAGTCGATGTAAAGTAGTTGAGGACAAACCCACGACCGCGGTGTTTGTACTAGAGCCAGAGAACTCTTTATTAATTTGATGGATCGTTATTAAACAATCATAGAAAACTAGGCATTCGCAGGTAAGAAATATCTCACAATAGTTTGACTGGAGAGTATTCTAGTGAAACCTTTATATGGCAATCCAGGTACACGGCAGGCCTTAGAGCACAACTGAAGTATATTGGAAACTAAAGTTTCTTGTCATTGCATAAACTTTGAAGGTATATAGTTCTAGAATATAAACTGGTTATTGTGCAAACGTAAATCTTCCTAGCAAAATATTCAGATTGAGTAAAAGACTCCACAAACTAGGTTCGTACTTGGCTAAACAAGACAGACGTCTCCGTCGCAAGTGGCCATCGTGCCAAGACTCAGTGTAAATGCTCATAAGCTGCAGGGAAATTTCCCTAAAGTTGATATTAACACGAAAATCCCCAGGTTAGTTTTAATTGTCACAACAATCAGTTATCGAAGATGAGAACAAACCCACGACCGCGGTGTTTGAACTAGAGCCAGGGAACTCTTTGTGGTTATAACAACAATGAAAATAAATCAAGAGATTATGTACTATTTACGTAGTTGAGAGCAAACAGCGTTATAAGATTTTACAACTGCGGTGTTTTTAACATTTGGGTCAATCGGAACCCACAGCTGTGCCTGTGATGACTTTATTGTAGTAAGAACTACCGGTCACCCGACCATCTGGGGAGCCGACGACTATACGGAGCGTCGAGTCAAGTGTTAATGCAGTAACAGCTGATTTAAAAGTAAAAGTAATGTATTGGGCCTGGTTCCCTCGAAATGCACCTATTTCAGTGAGTCCTCTAGACAAACAAATGCCCGCATCAATGCAGCCTGTTAGGTATTGCTAAAAACTTGTTGCATAAATATTATCAAAGCCTGAACTAACCAGTAATCAATTAAAGTGTATTCACATTGGAAAATTAGTTGCAACGAACCTGTCATAAAATGAATATTTTTGATACCACAAATAAGCCAATTTCCCCTATTCCCCCCCTCAAACCAGAATGTAAAGTCAATTTTAAATAATAACGCAGAGAAGCAAATTGATTTGATACTTAGAGAGTTATGTTGGTGAAATTGTCGTCGTATAAATAGCCAAGTTGGAGTGTGCTCCAGGAGTGGGCTGGCAGGTGTCGCACTACCGTGGATAATTGTTGCCGCCAACGTACTGGTACAGCGTGCACAGAGAATATCTTAATTTCCCCCAGTTGGTTGGTGGAGAGCGTGCAGTAATTTTCTAGATGTTCCCCTAAGATGGCTGGTAGAGAACGTGCAGTAGTTTTCTAGTTGTTCCCTCAAGATGGCTGGTAGAGAACGTGCAGTAGTTTTCTAGTTGTTCCCCCAAGATGGCTGGTAGAGAACGTGCAGTAATATTCTAGTTGTTCCCCCAAGATGGCTGGTAGAGAACGTGCAGTAATTTTCTAGTTGTTCCCCCAAGATGGCTGGTAGAGAATGTGCAGTAATTTTCTAATTGTTCCCCCAAGATGGCTTGTAGAGAACATGCAGTAGTTTGCTATTTGGTGCCGTCCAGCGTCGATTTTCTTCTAACCAACGCTATGAATGCCTTGAGCTTTTATTCAGATTCTACGGCGTCTCTGTGACGTCACACGCTGCATTATTTCCATATTTCTGCCGTGATGCTGTGACCCAATGTTTTCTAGCTTACCATTAGTTATGCCCTGTCTCTTTTCCTCCTGTGCACCTAATGTCGTCTTTATTCAAATTCGCTTGAACCATTCGATATATCTCTGACTACAAAATGCATTCGTCTTGTAAAATTTCTAACAACTCATGTTAAGACGCTTTTAAGTACCACTTGAAATTAATCTTATGTTGTTACCCTAACATTTTAAAAGCTTTGGCGACATTTAGTCGGGCCTACTTATGTGTGCAATTTTTATGAACTTGTAAAAATATTTCTGTATATTTGTCTAACTTTGGAAATGAAATTTAGAATGTAATGCTTAAATAATTTCTGGTTAATTGTAGTTATAAAAATGATGTTTCCCTGAATTTAAAGCAAACTTAAGACTTATTTTTAAAATAGGATGGCCCCGGGGGCCGTCCGTTTCAATATACTAACGGTAAACAACTGGCCAAAATTTGGTTCTTCTCCCTTCTCAAAGACTACATGCTCTTATCAATATTAATACTTTTTATTTATTTTAGAGCCCTTATTTTTAATCTTTGTTAAAATTGAACTTTTAGTTAAACTTAATCAGATATGATGGAAACAATTATTGTCCGTCAATAATTTGTTAGACCATTAAAGTTTAACAGATACTGAATTAAGAATCTTTAACTTAGTCTAATAGTATTTCAATAGCAACATAATTATCAAAAATTAATGACCAGACATAGATATATTATGAATTACTTTATATTTACTCGTATCTTGCAAATATAACTTCTTATAATAAACTTGGTTTTAGGAAAAAATTATCGAGATCCTTCAAAAAGAGACTGAAGGCATTGTGCGATGCCAAGCAGCCACTCTGATAGCTACCATATATGAACATCAAGATATTCCTGGAGCCACATTGAGCCAATTTTATGACATTATGACTCATGCAACCACTGCCGACTTACACTGGGAAGTGAAAGTGAATGCTCTAGGGTTCTGGGATAAAGTCATCAACCGTCACCTCATGCACCAAGGAATGATAGATGGTATATTCCCGAAGGTTACTTTCTCAAAGGAACATCGAAAAATCGTTACCCTTAATGAACCAGAAGTCAGGAAACGTTTAATAAAAGTTCTAAATCAGTTAAGTGAAACGGGTTGTCTTGCAGTGCTCTTATCCGCCTTACAAGACGATTGTGATATAGAAGTGTCTAAAATGGCAACAAAAATCACTAAAGACTTTGTTAAGTTCTTGAAGGATTACAATATCGGTACCTGCGATGCCAACCTAAGTGCTCCTCCCAGTCCTTTGACACCATTTAATGGGGTGCCATCGCCGCCATACTCAACCACAATGCCTACTTGTTCAGCTGATTCATCATATCACAGCATGTCTCCTTTATCACAATTGAGCCAAAGTAGCATGAATAGTAGTCCGCTGGGTCAATATGATGATATGACTGATACTATCCTGGATGAGATTATTAATTCACAAGATTATAGCTTACTGAAAGATGTTTTTAACCCAGGAATTCAATCATCTCACAATTATGTCCCATTGAGGTTTAGGCAGGTCATGCCTCCTAACGATTTTCTAAAATTTACTTATACAGATCTTGAGTCACGTGCAGATGAAAAAACGAGATGGATAAATGGGATGGATGATTTCAGTTCATTGTTGGAAGATATTTTAAGAGATTATGATAACACCGATGTAAATAGTATGGATTGTTACTAGTTTTTAAGGTTTTTTTATCTATAGTGTGTAGGAGAACGTTGTAAAAATATTTCTTACAGCTTCATATATAGGTTATTTATTTATACAGACGAGTATTTCAAACTTTTCAGGTGAACTTCCGAAAAAATCACTGAATGATACTGAAATCATGTGGCTACCTCTTTGCATCTGAAATGTGACTACGCTATCTATTAAGAGTTTTATAATCACATTTTTTCATGAACTATTTTGTTTCAGTTTATTACCGGCAAAAGAATTTTTATGTCAGTTTCATAAACAACTGTTACTTAAAAATAGGTTGATGTGAAACGGTCTTTTATTGAATAGAAGGTTTTCTGCGCATTCAAGGGATCGACATTGTCAACTAATAAAAAAAATACAGTAATAAAATACTTATTTTCATCTGAAAGTACACGCTGTAGAGGAATAAAATATGGTTGTTTCAAGTGCAATTATTAGATAGGTAGATCCCGGAGACACTGGAAATGCACCATCTGCATTGAACATTGAACTAAATGGACAACTCGTTACAACTGTCTGATAGAATGTTTCATGCCAAATTATATTTACATAGTTTTAAATACGAGTTATTTTAAGTAGTATTAAAACATAATATTTTTAGTTGCAAAAACTCCTGTATAAAATCCTTACTTTAATATAAGGAACGTAACCAGACTGCAACCAACAGCTACTCTCCGGGCTACATGCCCCGCTGAGCGCTGAATTACAAGTTACAAGCCTGGCACTTTAAGTGTAATAATTGTATATTACCAACAGAACCCTAATGCTAATTTGAAATATATTTTAAGTAGTGTGTAATACATCATATAAAAATGAATTCAGATCAATTTTATCATGCTTACACTGGAATCGTAAGCTTATTTTTCAATATTTTTTTTACTATTTGAGGACTTATTCTCTTTAGATTTCTAAATTCAAAATCGTTTTAATGAATGCCACAATCACATGTGATGTAACTGTTTTGAAAATATAAACGTGGAATATGTGCTTCTAAATGCCAAGTCTTGCATTATTACATCATAATTCGACATTTCAAATTAGAAGAATTTTAATTTTTATGTTGTTCTTTTTGGATCATTATAATATCAAAATATAACTAAATTTGTTATTAGCAAAGAAGTATAGTATAGTTCGACGCTTACCTGCAAATAAAAAATGCAATTAAAATTTTACGAGCTCATTATTAACGCTGGCGAACCAGTCGGTATAATGTCATCAAACAAGCCGACGTATAAAGGTAAGTGATTCAATTTGCCGGCGGAATAGTACAGATAGTAAAGGTACTTTAATGGGGTTGTAAAGTTTTTGCTGCATTTTTTATTTGCAGGGAAGCGTTGAACGATACTATTCCACAGAAATTGTTTGGCAAATATTTTAGTGAAATAAAAATTAATGGGGTGTGAGAAAACATGGCAATATTAATGGGACCTTTTTAAATGCATTGTGACCAAGAAAAAAATATTTTTTATTCCAAGTATGCGTTTTCATTAAATAGATAAAAATTGCTTGACTGGTTAAAAGTATTGAGGAACAAACTGAGTAAAGTATTTTTGATTTGAGTGTTCACTCGCCCTTTAACTCAAAAACAAATTACTATTTTAAAACATAATATTTTTAGTCGCAAACTCCTCTATAAAATCCTTATTTTACTATAAGGAACGTAACCAGATTGCAACCAACAGCCACTGTCCGGACTATGTGCCCCGCCGAGCGCTGAATTACAAATTACAAGTCTGGCACGTTAAGTGTAATAATTGCATATTACCATCAAAACGCTAATGCTTCGATTGCAACAAACACCAGCCGAAAGACTGATCCTACTTAAAAAAGCTCTCTTGCCAGCCGTCACACACCACTTGCAGACTGCAGTTTCGAGCTGTTGGCTCTCGTCAGTGCAAGGTAGGCATATGACGACCGGCACGAGGATCCTTTGACTATTTGGTACATCCCGGTATTTTTACAATAGCGACATGTAAAATAGTCAGCAGGCGACATCTAGCGGTCCAGTATCTGTTGCAATCGAAAAATAAATAGCCTGACTGGGCTTAGCATAGTTCAAATGTGCTTTTAGAGGGCGGAATATTAAAACATAATATTTTCAGTCGCAAAGTCCTCTATAAAATCCTTATTTTACTATAAGGAATTTAACCAGACTGCAACCAACAGCTACTCTCTGGGCCACGTGCCCCGCCGAGCGCTGAATTACAAGTTACAAGTCTGGCGCGTTAAGTGTAATAATTGCATATTACCATCAAAACGCTATTGCTTCGATTGCAACAAACACGAGCCGAAAGACTGATCCTACTTAAAGGAGCTCTCTTGCCAGCCGTCACATAGTCATAATTTTTCTCAATTTTAAGTTTGTATAACATACTTTGTCCTCATTTATTATAAATTAATCTTCTGGTACATATAAGTTCAAAAAATGTAAAATTATTATATAATTTTGAGTCTCTCTGTCGATATTTTTCTTTAATATCGGCGTTTTACGAAATATTTATAATGTAAAATTTTGTTGTTTCTACTTTCCCATATAGCCCACACAAATTAGATATTTTAGAAAAAATAATTTATAAAGAAATAATATTTGAGATGTGTACTCTCGATATGGTTACAAATAGATATCCGAAAGGTTCCCACCCCATTCAAGAACGGAAAGTTCTTTTTTTGCAAAGAACTACCGCTAACGGGGACTTAACGCTGGTTTTTGCACTTTTATCTTGTAAACCGTTCGTTGGAAGAGAACAAAGTATAGGAAATAAAAAATTGTCATTAAATTCCGTATTAAAAAATGTTCTATGTTCTTATCCCCACCTATTTCGCAGTAACAGCATCCAAACAGAGGGGTAGTTTGGAGCGCACAGATAAAAATTGATCTTACCCGAAGTTTCACAGCGAATATCCGGTAACTTTAAGGAGAAAAATGCCCAAGAGTGAATTTATAGAGCGGAATTTTCTCTAAGATGCATGTGATGTGTGCTGAAGGGTGAAAAAGTTGCAGAAAACAATGCAGCTGTGTTAAAGTTGGATTTCGCTGCTCAACAATGTGCTCTAATTGATATGGGCAAGGATGTTTAAATTCCAAATCTGAAGAACAGTTCGTCAATGAAGAACCTCTAATGAGTAGAATTAGACAGAATTTTAGTGGAATAAGTCTACAGAGGAAACCACTTCAAAAAAAACGTACCGAGAGCTGTACCTCAAGGATGGTTTGGTAACGAGCTCAAATTAAAAAATGCCTCTTTGTGGAAAAAAGAGAAAATAAATAAAAATTATTTGCATCAGAACCCGTTAGACATTTATTTATTCAAGGGCACTGTACAATTTATTTGTATTATTGTACATGGTAAACAAAGGCGAGTTTTTTAAAATGTTGGTATGTGGGGTGGGCATATAGAAAACTTGGGCATTGCTAGAAGCCAATCTAGGAACTTGAAAATTTAATTTGCTGATTATTACTTCAGGTGCGTCAAAATCATTGTGTAACACTTTAAATAAGAAAACTTGAGAGAGGCATAATCGCATGTCTTCAAGTGTAGATATGGAAAACCTTTCTAGATCTCTCTGAGGAAAACCTATGACAGGGTAAGTACCATCTGATTTGAACCAGAGCAATTTGACAAATCTACGCTGCACTGCTTCCTGGTTAGTTGTATGTACCTCATAGCTCGGACACCAGATAAGTGATGCATAGTCAAGCTTCGATCTAACAAATGATTGGTAAAGAATTTTTAATGTATCCATATCAGTGAATTCACGACTAGCGCGAACAATGAATCCAAGACTCTTAAAGGCTTCAGAGATAATAGTGTCGATGTGATTAATAAAAATAGCTTTTTGTCAAAGATTACGCCGAGGTCACGAAACGTTGAAGGTCTCTGAAGTGACGTTATCCAAATGGTATTCAAAAATAATTGGTGAAAAAGACAATACGTTGCGCCTACCAGCATTCAAGTATCATTTATTGGTTATACACCAGTTGTTTACTTTATTAAGACATGCTTGAAGTTGAAAACAATCATCAATATTATTTATAACTGAATACTTTTAGGTCATCAGCGTATAGCAGGCAAGGCAAGTCAATTTCGTCTGTTATGTCATTAATAAATATATTGAACAACAGGGGTCTAAGAATAGATCCCTGGGGGACTCCAGAGGTGGCAACAAATTCCATTGACTTGAACCCATGAAGGACAACATACTGAGTCCTATTCATTAAATAAGATTGAAATAAGCGGAGTGGAGAATACGAGAGACCAATTTTATCTAATTTATCGAGAAGCAGCCGGTGATCAAGTCTGTCAAATGCCTTGGAAAAGTCCGTATATACAACATCTGTTTGACTATGCTCATCTATATACTGAGTGACACAGAAAAGATTTGTTGTAGTCGAACGCCCTTTCATAAAACCATGTTGGTGAATAGAAATTTTGGTGTTAATTGAGTAATATATTCTGTCATACAGTAGGGTTTCCAAGACTTTGCAAAAGTTGCAGATTACAGAGATTGGTCTGAAGTTATGAATATCTAATTTATTCCTTTTTTTATAAATTGAACATACTTTGTAATATTTCCATAAGTGTGGGAACTGACAATTTTTTAGTATTAAGTTGAAAATTAAGGTTAAGGAATATCCAAATATAATTGCGCAATCCTTCAATAAGAATGCCGATATGGAATCAGGGCCTGTTGTCATTTTAGACTTAATTCGTTTTAAAGCCTGAATAACCTCGACCTCAGAATGAATTTATATTTACAATAGGGTTATTGTTCGGGCAGTTACTTTCAGTGAAAATATTCCCGGTGTCCAATGAGGAGAGAGTCCTTATAGGATTGACTAAAAAATTTCGCAAAAGCATGTCATCTAGAGAAAATTCCAATTTATAAATTCACTCCTGGGCATTTTTCTCATTAAAGTAACCGGTTTTGAGATATTCACTGTGGAACTTCGGGTAAGATCGATTTTTACCTGTGCGCTCCAAACTGCCCCTCTGTTTGGACGCTGTTACTGCGAAACAAGTGGCGATTAACTACAAGGCCAATAGGACATTTTTTATACAGAATTTAATGACAAATTTTTTATTTCCTATACTTAGTTCTCTTCCAATAAACGGTTTACAAGATATAAGTGAAAAACTAGCGTTAAGTCCCCGTTAGGGGTAGCTTTTGCAAAAAAAAAGGAACTTTCTGTTCCTGAACGTGGTGGGAACTTTTCGGGTATCTATTTGTAACCCTATCGAGAGTACATATCGCAAATATTATTTCCAAATTATTTCTTCTATTCAGTGTTTTTTAATCTAATTTACTTGTACTAATATATAAAGTAAGTTTTGCGATTGTGCAAAAAGTCGATTTTGAGTTTTTGATGAACTTACACGTGTTCAGGTTCTCTGAAACCAAAAAATAGTTTTTTCCCAGATTTTGTATGCTTATTCAACAACAGCAGCACTTCGAGGCGAAATTTCTAGATTGATTCTAGCTCAAATGTAGGCTAACGATTTTGATCAACTTTAACACTAATACTTCATTAGGTCATGTCCATGGGTCATGTCATCTCATACTCATATATGAGATGACATGACCCATTTCGTGCAAAAAATGCAGGAATAGAGACTGTGGAGGTAAGGTTAAAAAAGTTAAATAAATGTTTTCCTAAAATTTTCTAACGATTTTGATCAAATTTGACACATGGAAACTTTTAACATCAGTATGAGGTAATAAAGCTTTAGCTAGTTGTTTCTAGAAAATTCAAGGTGGGATATCGCAGTTGGTATGGTTTAAAAAAATGAAATAATTTTTTTCTCTAAATTGCTCTAAGTATTTTGATCAAATTTAACATATGGATACTCTTTTAGTACTAATATGAGATGACATGACTCGTTATACAAAAAAAATGCAGGAACGGTGGCTACGGAGGATAAGGTTAAAAGAATTAAATATTTTTTTTTCTGAAGCGGTTCTAATGATTTTGATTAAATGTGGCACATAGATAGTTCCTTTGTAGGTACCAGTATAAAACGACACGACTAGTTAAAATTCAATGAGGAATGCTGCGGGGGGGGGGGTGGTTTAAATAATTTTTTCCTCTAAAAAAAAAAAAATGCAGGGAGAAGCAGTGGATGCAGAAATTCAATTTGGTGCCTTTTAAAATTATCAAGATTTACTTAAAAAATAACGGAGATTTGATAAAATACAAATTTATTGCGGGAACAGGGGCATGTTAATTCAGAGTTTTACAATAATTTGAAATAAAAATTTTAACATCACAATCTCTTTATTCTTAATAGAAAAACTAATTTTTCTATTAAGAAGAGAGTACTCAGACAAACTGAGTAATTGTTCTAAGTTAACTTTAATACGAAATTGCACTATTCACTACTTTTAACCACTGTAATTCACTAGTTTTCACTATACTTTTTACTAGTCTGATTACTTTGTCCTTCTTCATGATCTGATCACCTTGCCATCACAACTAGAACTACTCTGAGGGCACTTGTCTAACCTTTTTATACTTTTAGATGGGCACTCTGGACTGTTCTACAGATTTCCTGAACATTCTAGATTCAAAGATTCGGTCTTTCTTGACACATCAACGGTTGCCGTCTATGGCATGACTGGCGAACTACCATTCTATTGGTAACTAATTAGACAAGCTTCTTTCTTTCCACTAAGAGGGACTAGACATCTGTCCATAAGGGAGCGTGCACTGAACAGTATATTAAACATTACTTAGGACTGTATATAATATTGACCTACGTCTTGTAATTATATGCCCAAGTTTCATGTGATGCCACTCTAACATAACCTCCTATTTAAATGGGGATATCAGACGTTCCAATTTAAAGCACACAATTTATTTATTGCTTTTAATTTGATTTATTCTCTGTTGTTTTTTGAAATTAATAATGATTAAGTATGTGTTTATTAGAGATACGTTTTAATAATATGTTCAGTTTTCTGCGGTTATTAATAATTTTTTGCAAAAATTCTCAAAATGATATATACTTAATAACTCAGTGAGATGTCCCATATTTATTTGTCATGAGATTTTTTTGTGAGATGTAACATTTTTATTTGAAAAGACTTCATTCGAAAAAAAAGTCATTTTCGACTTTGCACAATTTGTACTATATAATATGATTTTTATCAAATGCCTGCACGATATAATAAATATAAATAAACAACACAGAAATTAGACAACCCCAATTCCAGAAACCAGAGGCTTGTGCGGAAGAGGGTTACACATTGAAAAACGTGGACATACAACCATATCCCCCGACAGTGCCGGGGCTCGAACTCGGTAACTCGATTGCCACCTCGCGACTTAACCAACACGGCTATTGGCTAGATAGACTAGACGTGAGCCAAAACATTACCTATGTCATAGTGAATGTAACTGGAGTGTTCAGTCAAAAGCGGTCCTTATTCTGCCAGAAATAATGCGTCCTGGTCAAAAGTAGACATGTCCAACACAATTTGATATCAAGGTTTCACTTTTATTTCAAAATAAGACATGTCTGTTTTCAAAAGCATCATTGGTTCTATGATTCGATTTTTAAATATTTGATATTTTAGTAATTGAAAAATTGCCACTACTGTTGCTTTTATAATCAGTGGCAGTAGAAAACAAAAACAACCAACGATGTCTCAAAAAATAAGAAAACGCGAAATTCTTTGGGGGATCCTTACAGAATTAGAATTTTATCGGAAAATGCTTGAAAGGCAGAAAGACGCAGAAGGAGGCGTACATTAAGGAGAAACGAAATGTGGTTGCATGGACGACAACATAGAAATACATATTATATAAAACCATGAGAGTAACGTAATGATTTAGCGTGATTTTACTCGATCAAAACTATTAAAAACGACTGATTTCTCAAATAGATACTCTGGACTTTGATTTTTAATTATTTTTTAGGTGAGACACACCTTATGAAGTTATTAGAGCTCATCTAGGGTAAGCCATTTACTGTTAAAAAGTGAACATGATATTTGATCGAACTATCTCAAATTGAAGCTCAACTTTAAGCATGACCTTTTGTAAACTTATTTGTTTTCTTTTTAAAAGAGCCACCAGTACACAGTATTTTGTAGTAAATGCTAAGTTTCTTTTAATATTGGGAATGAAGTTAACTAAGATTGGTCTCAATTTGTTTGCGTCTTTACCTGTTCTTATACGAAAAGCGTAGTATATATTATTTGGTGTACAATGTACCTTAATAGTGTCAGTTATGAAGGTGGTATTAACACCAAATATATCCTCCACCTACCTCTGCAAATCCATTAAAACAAAGGAAGCTCATCCTATTATGTTGATCCAAATTTGAAATTTTGACTTCTAAGTTGCCAACTTCACTTATCATTTAACAAATTAAATTTATATATGTGTCCCTTTGTAGGATTTTGCAGACCTAGAGAAGTTATATAGAGCAAAAATGGTTTACAAGCGTATCCTCTAATCTCTTGGCTTCGGAGCCACTAGATCAAAAAGTTTGAAATATCTCAAAAAGGAGGAGCATCAAAAATTTTAAGTTAGGTTTAGTATATAGAGTTGATTTTGAGGATAATTCTGTAAGATATAATGATATAGTGTAAATAATTCCTACTTCTGACTGTTTCAAACTGATATCAATTATATCAACATAGTTGATCAAAATGCGTAAGCGATATAGCTGTTAATGTGAATGTAACTGGTTCAGCTTATAAGATTCCTATCGAAAAGGTGCTGTAAAACATTTTAAACTATATTCTAAAAACAATGTATTTTCCTACTTTTTTGTTAAGTTTTTGTAAGTTTATACTGTTTTATTTCCAAAAGATATATGTAATATTTTTGTTACAATATAAACAAAATTGTGAATAAATATATTTGTTTTTTTTTTCTAAAAAAGGCGTGGTAAATTACTTTTCAGTTGCTAACTCTGTAGCATTGCATATGCTACATTTTTCATAGTAATCAATTTAAAAAGTAAACTGGTGCATAGTGAGTTAGGCCACCCAGTATGTGGATAAATGTATTACTGGTTGCAGTGAAAAATCTCCTGAAAAGGAATTTATTAGACAAATATAAATATTTTTTTTATTCTTTCTTTCCTGCAAAAACATGCTTTACATGCAGTTAAATATATAAGTAAATAATAATGAAAATAATGCGGCACCGTTTCAGACAATTAACACTGCAATTATAACTTGTTCAGGTTGAAAAGCACTTGACACCTCATTTTGAGTTAACACCGAAATATAGTAAACACACGACGTCTTCTCTTCCTGGCTGGTTTAACAGCATGTTTCTTATGAACTTGTTTTATTTATTTCTTTAGAAGCACATAGTAGCACACTCTCTATTTTAAGGTTATATTTTGGATATTTTAAATTCATCTTCTTCTTCTTATCGTTCGATTTTGCCAAGAGCACAATTCTGTGATTTGAGTTGGTAATTAAGACCTGCGTGTAGGGATCGTTAGTTTTTTAAATTCGCAAGACCGCGTTAGAAAGCTAAGCCATCTTAGCAGCCTTTTAAACGTGATCCATTGAAGGAGCCGGTAGTGCTTAGGCTTGGGGCAGTAGCCTAACTAGTAAATTTGGTCAAGCCATAATTTTTATTCACGCCATAAGCTTAGGCTTATAATCGATACTGAGCCCCCACAGGTCACTCGGGGGTTGCCAGTATCCCTCATATGAGGCAATTTTTTTGGTGTGATATCATTATTGGTATATCATCTTTCCGATGTAACGGCCACACACAGATGGTATTATTTTAAGAAGCAAGTGGTCAATAAGCGAAAGAATCCGAGTCGTCGATTTTTTTTTGGACCACGTAGACAGTGGAGACAATTTGAGAGTGGAGGCAGCGTGTTGTAGAGGGGTCCCTGCAGTCATACCTGATTCTGGAACAAAGTTACACCAGGGCCTTCTGTTGGGTGGTATTATTTATAACATTTTGTTTGATTTAAATTTCTACTTTTCATATATTTTTTTTACTTGTAAGAAATGGTACCATTTTAATTAAATTTTAACATTTTTCAAATATTCATACATTTTCACATAAATATTTTTACATAAAATTTTCTTAAATAATACTTGTTAAACCTTGTCATAATTTAATATTTTTTTTATCAATCATTCAAATTTCAACTTAACTAAATTTTTTGCTATTGCTAAATAAATTATTCAACTGTCCCATTGTCAAATATTAAAGTCAACTTATTATTAACATGTGTGTTTCCTTTCTTCTACTCATTTAGCTGGATATATATTATTGGTGAGCTTATTACATAACTTAGAGGTACTCAGTATTGTTTTCCTTAGCTTTCACAATACTCATGGTTCATATAGTAAGTTAAGGTGGCGCCCTGAACATCTATTTTTTTGTTTATATATATATTCACTATTTTATATTTTTTTTTTTGCAAGTTAACAAATGAGTAAATATCGAACCACGACCTCGCTTTCCCATAACCCAGAGCTGCCGTTCGCATAATTGAATCACTTCCTGGTTTTAAGCCAAGGGGTGTTACAACTCTACATTATGGAGTGAGAAATATACATAGAGTGTGTCTCCAAATGAGGTACCGCAATCTTAAACTTCGTTATTTTTTATTTTCCGATAAAAAGTATTGCTTAGGAAGTCATAAACATTTGCCGAACTTAAGATGCATTATATAAGGTATTGTTATGTGCTGCCCTCTAACGAGGAAATATGTGATTAAGTCCCTGTTCAAGGTGAAAGGAAACCTGTAGGGTGGCGCCATCTATGAGCCAATTGACGAACAGTCATCTAGTACATAGTAGAAAACTATGGAGAATTCTAGAAATAGAGTTCTGGAAATTCCAAGTGTGTATATAAAGAGGTGAATCCAGCAGATGGGGGAAGACTACAGTTTAGTTCAGTGAAGTAAACAGACAGAGTTTTTAGGTTAGACAAGAGTTGACAAGTTTAGGAAGAAAAGTACATACATAGTGTTTTAAAAGTAGTGAAATTATATTAGATTAAGTTATTATTAGTTGTGTGATTTTTAAGTATTTGCTAGTGTAATTTTAGTGATTAATAAAATCAGTGGTTAGTGAAAATTCTTGTTGCAAGTTATTTAAACCCACAGAGTGTTTACTGAAAACTGTAAACACGTAACAGTATTATAAAAATTAGACTGCAAACTATCCTTTTTTACATTTTTAATGAATATTTTGATTAATAATTATGACAAAAAGCTTAAATACAGAGTTTAGTTGCAAAATAAGGAAAAAACCTCTTAAAGAAACGACTTTTTCTCGGTAATTCAAAATTAAAGTTTACAAGAGCGTACTATCTGGGGACATACTGTATAATATATATACACGCACGCGCACACACATGGTGGTGGCAATAGTGCATCGGACTTCAATATCTCGAGTTCTACGATAGCCAGAAATTAAAAAAAGATACAAGTAATATACTTACAGAGCGAGTCAAGAAATTACAGGATCAAGTGCCTTTTTTAAATAAAATCTGCAGATGCATATATTGAAAAAAATCACCAGTCACAATTGTGACCCATAATTATGGGTTAAAAAAAAAAAACTTATGTGAATACTAATACTAGTTATAATCACCTGCAGTCTTACGGTGCAGATAAAAAAGGCAATGAAAACTCTACAACCTCATTAAAATACCTTTAAACTAGTCGCAAAAGTAATTGCACGCAGGAACGCACTCGAAATATTTAGATCAGCAACTCAGTTGTTCAATTTTAACAGCGCGTTACGGTCTAGTATTATTAAGATGCACATTCTAATACATAGAATTTTAAGCACGGCTCAGAACTATTTCGTCCTCAAATTGAGTCGCTTACCTTTATAGGTTTTTGTATGTCGGCTTGTTTGATGACACCATACCGAATGGTTCAACGGCGTTAATAAATGAGCTCGTAAAGTTTTTATTTCGTTTTTATGTGCAAGGAAGCTCTGAATCATACTATACAAGACATCTAATTAATGTTTTTGAATCATTTTTACTTCCTAAAACTGTACAGGCGGCCAAAAATTATTTTTCAATTAAGAACATTTTAGATTTAATTTTTTCAATTTTTCTCCTGTATATTTTTTGACGTGATGTAGAAATAAAAACTGAACATTTTTTGTAAGTACTTCCCTATCCTATGGCTATTTATAACCATTTTCGATTTACTGAGCAATATAAAAGTACAAAATTCAAGAATAACCTTAAAAAATTCGAGGTTTTTTCAAATAATTGACCAGAAAAAATTATAATTAGTGCTTCACATGTTGCCCATTTTAATTGACACACATCTCTAAGCGTCTTTCAAATTATTTTCTACTATTTTTAAAATTGCCGGTGTGATCGATCGAAAAGCAGTTAGTTTCTTTCATATTTTGGATTGTAGAACAGTAGAAACTTCATACACACACAATCAATAATTCATGTCAAGATTGATCATATCAGTTATTTCATTTCATAAAAGACTTAAATTTATTGGAGAGGCTAAATGACATGTTATAATTTTCTAGAAATAATTATATAGGTGAATTAGTTAAGCCAAGTTTTTATATCCTATTGAAAATTTTAAATATTATTATAGTCTAGTATACTTTAACTTGGCGTGTGTATGTATGAGTTAATATTTCTATACGATTTCATTTTCTCTTGTACACAAAGATCCAGAAATATTGTCCACGTAGACAATGTTTCTGGACTATTGCTTTAACTTTGTGTACAATATGGAAGAAAATGGAATCGTACGGAAATATTAACTCATACATACACACGCCAAGTTAAAGTATACTAGACTCTAGTGTTTACAATCTCCAGTAAACTCCGTGTATGTAGGTTCAATTATTACAACAAGAATCTTCACAAGCCACTGATTTATTAATCACTTAATTACAATAATTATTCCTTATACTAAAACACACTAATTATACATTTAATCTACTATAAATTCACTACTTTACTTTACAACTTTCTACTGTTTCTTATTTAATTTTATCACTTACTTGTCTAACTAAAAACAGTACCCAGTGTGCCGATCTAGTCCTTATGCGTCGAATGTACCTGAATTTTCTAGAATAATCCAGCATTGTTCGCGATGTTTCTCACCTTTCGCGTATTTTCTATATATTCCAGTGGCGTAGGCTTAAGGCTGAACGTCCCGGTCACTCAATTCAGAATCCCCAGCATACTTCGCCAATCTGTCCAAGTGCACGATTTTCATTTTAGACTTCATACTTCATTGAATCTGATAAACGTCATTCATTCGGGTTAGAGTTCTTGCGAAGATTAGGTTTTCTGTCTTAGGCCAACACGGTATATCCATCAGAGTTTCCTTCCAGAACGGCCTCGATTATTTGTTCTCAACGGGCAGGAATCTTGATTGTCTGAGCCGTCAGTAGCCTCACGTTCTAAAATCGGTCATCTGCTGTTGACAAAATAAATTCTTCATTTCCAATCTTTAGAATTCGTTCTCCCACTTCGAGTGTAAATTGATCATGTACTCCCATAACATCCAGTCCCAAAATGAAATCATCAGTGATATCAGCCACGATAACCCTATGTCTAAAGCACAGCCATCCAAACTGCAGATCTAGATCAACTTCTCCATGAACCCTTGCTCTGTCTCCTGTGGCTGTTCTAACGACCAATCCAATTTGGCTATCAACTTTTATTCGTGATAAAAATCCGGTCCGCACTATTGATGCGGTGGCACCTGTGACGATAGAGAAGACACATCTCCTTTTGTTTACATAGCCAACCGACATCAGACTACTCGGAACTCTTCAAATCTGGGAAACCCGTATTTCTCAGGGGGCACCGCGTTCACCAGCCAACACAGCCCCCAAGGTGCTGGCCATCTTTAGTTTTCTTGCGGTTCTTCAGTTGTTGCGGCATTTACCCTCTCAGGGCTGCGCTGTCGACCATTTCGTTTGATATGCCCTGGTTTGCCGCACTTAACAGCGATACTCTCCTTGGCTGTTCGTCACCCTGTTCTCTTTCCTGCTTCCTTAGAGCATCTGGTTTAGTCAACAACTGATTGAACATTTTACATATGTCTCCCAATATAGATTCCATAATTAATTTTTCTAAATGGTTTTCCTCTTCTACTTTCATGGCTCGTACACTCGGACGTGGAGTATCTTTATAAGCAGCTTCAACCTCTAGGGCATTGATCAGAGCATCGCTACCAGTTTTGTCTCGAGATAATGTAAGGACTCATCCGATCTCCTCATCTCTTATTCCATCGATGAAGGTACCAATATTAATTGCTCCTGGAATTCCTTGGGTGCATCCGGGTAAGCCAGGTATGTCAATCGCTCAACAGCAGCCTCAAAATTTCCGCAGCCTTTCCCCGTGTATGCGATTTGAGCTGACTTCGATATACTTGGGCCGCCATATCTTAGATTTAATGCAGCCTTTAAAACTTTAAGATCTTGTTGCTGCGCCACTGGAATCGTCTGAAGCTCTTCTGATGCTTGGCCCCTTAATGCTAAAACCAGCATAGACCTACTCCAGTTCTTTGCGCATGCAGCTGCCTTAAACGGTCTCTTATTATATATCGTCCATGAAGTTTGACCGTTAATGGAGGGCGATTGTAACCGAGGGCCTGATGATGCTACTAGTTTACCTCCTCTTTCCCTCAGTTACTGTTTGAGTCGCTCTACTTCCGCTTCGACCATATTTACCTTCCCTTCGACATATATCACAAATAGGTCCTATTCAATGTCTATACCACTTTCCAACCGACAGAACTTAGCTAACTGCACTAATCTCCAATGGAATGTTTTGGAAATTTTCTCAAAATGTCACAGTAGGTGTTATTTAATGTCTAGACTACTTTCCAGCTGACAGAACTTAGCTAAATGCACTAGTTTCCAAATAGAATATTCTGGGACTTTTTCACAAAATGTCATAATAGGTCTTATTTGATGTTCTAGTTGAAAGTACTTCGATATCTGCAGTGGTTTTCAAACTACTATGGAACTTTATAGAATGTTCTGGAAATTTCTTCACACTAGCACGAATAAGTTTTGTCCAATATCTATATCACTTTCCAGTCCAAAGCACATCAATATCTCCAGTGGTTTCCAAATAGAGCACTATGGAACTTTCTAGAATTCTTCAGAAATCCTGTTGCAATTCCGCTTCTGGCACCAATTGTTACGTGTTTACAATCTCCAGTAAACACCCTGTATGTAGGTTCAATTATTACAACAAGAATTTTCACAAACCACTGATTTATTAATCACTTAATACCAATAATTATTCCTTATACTAAATCGCACTAATTATACTTTTAATCTACTACAAATTCACTACTTTAATTTACAACTTGCTACTGTTTCTTATTTTATCTTATCACTTGCTTGTCTAACTAAAAACTGTACCAATGCGCCGATCTAGTCCCTATATATACTGGGTCGAATGTACCTGAATTTTCTAGAATAATCCAGCGTTGTTCGCAATGTTTCTCGCCCTTCGCGTATTTCCTATATATTCTAGTGGCGTAGGCGTGCATATAACATAATAGCTTTTCTCAATATTGAATATTGATTGAAATATAACAATTGGTATCTAAATTTTATTCTTGAAAAATCAGTTCAAGACGTATAATTATTGAAAAGAAAATTGGCAAATAAAAAAATTGTAAATTAAATTTAATGAGTGAATTTAACAGTACCGTCAGCTGAAGTTACATAAGACACTGAGAGCAACTTGGGACAAACTGCAATTTTTGAAATACCCCTATGTTACCACAAACCTTGTATGTTATCATCATTTATTTTTGTAGTTTTGCCACAGATAAAGATCTGATCTGTGGTGTTGCTGCATTATGTCATGTGTTGCCGATGTTTGCATACGCAGAATATCGTCGGCGCTAAAATTCGTGCTAACCTATTGCTTGCAAAAAGTTGACTAGTTTGTAAGTATATATATCCTAGTTTTAAAAACATCAGAATGGGACTATTGCGAAAACTGTGGTTTATTTTAGAAAATGAAATTTCCATTTCTCATTTAATGTGATATGCAAATTTAACCTCAAAAACTATCTAAAAAAAGTTTTACAGCAGCATTTTTAAAAAGATGTACTTTTAGAAGGTTAAGTGAGGTATGCCACACACGGGACACACGTTTTAGATGACAACTTGGGTCGAGAAGATATGCTGACTATTCTAGTTTACAAAGTGTTTGTTGCAAAAATCGAAAAAATAAGTAGATAGGTACCTAAAAGCAGATCTTATACAGTAAGTTGCCTGGGGAAATATAGGGAGCTTTGGAATATTTTTGTTTTCCCTGATGTAGAGAATATCAATATAATTAAATTCGAACATATTATTAGTATCCTGAAAACTCCTACCATAAAAAGGGGGCGTCATATTTTCAATGGAGATGTAAATTTATTGGACGTTCCTAACAAAAAATGTTTTCTTACGATTATCTTGAAAATGTATACATATAATTTTATTAATGTTCTGTATGCGAGGAAAAAAATTGAGTAGCTGTTTTGTGAATATTAGCACCTAACATTCTCATTTTATCATACCTGCCTATACTAATGTCTTATAAACCTCATATATAGTTTTATTTCATTGCAATGATAATTTTCTTACGATTTCCTTCAAAATCTGAGAGCTATTAGACGAAGGAGAGAGGAATATTCTTCTCTAAAAAAATTACTACACTCGATATTCGTTTTTCTGTAAGATATGCTGAAACTTCGTGACTGTCAGAGTTGGTGAGCAGGAGTTCGCGACTTGGCAACGTTGCAATGACGCGGTAATATTTAAAAAGCTGTCAATGCACAGTTTAACAATAAATGCAAATACTTAACAGACATTAAGAAAATAAGAATGAAAGTTGATATACAAATATCATAATCATCATTTGTCATAAGGCCAGTTTTTGTTTTCGAACCAGTTTTTGTTTTCGAACACATTTTTTATACTTTGTTAAAAATCACAAATATATTCTTAACCTCACAAAAGCAACCAATCGTCTGATGAGTACAAAAACGAAACATTGCCAGATTGAGTCAAGCGACGCAGTAAGTTTATTTCTGTGCTTATGCGCAGAGGGAGTGTAGTGAAAAAGTGCAGTGCTTGTCAACAAGTGTTTATATGATAATTTACATATAGAGGAGATCCTTTTGTAGGTTGAGAACGACTGCCTTTTGGGGACGTCCTTAAATAGTGATGCAGTCATATATATTTGTTATATTTATCGTAGGTAATATTTTTCATGCCAAATTATTTTTTTCAGTTGTGTTGTAACAGTAATTTTAAACTTTTGGGTAAAGTCTTACATATCACTTTTATATATCTTGCCATCAAATCATTTGTTCATGTATGTTTTGTTTGCATGGCGGAGACAGCTGGTATATTGTCAGATGGAAAAAAAAAAAATAGAAAAAGCTGAAGTGAGTCGAGTGTGGGTGTGGACGATGACCTGGTGCGCCAAGTGGATCATACGGTAGAGACACGCTCGCCAGTAGAACCATATGCCTCAGTAAATTGTTAAGTTGTAAAACACCTTAAAAAATTCACATATATCATTTAAAAAGGTCATTCTAACGTGAGAAGGTATGCAAAATATCCAGGAATTAGATTTTCGTTAAGAATTTGCTATTGCCAAATGGGCATTTAAGTTAAGTATAATTATTTTTAGATTTGTCGGCTTTTTTCTGAGACATTTCTGGAATTATTCTGAGGACGAGCCATTGTCTCTGATAGTAGGAAACCTCACCGTTTTATCAAGATACGCTTTCTTCCGCTGATAACAACTATTTTACATATAAGCCACCTGTTTTATACATCCTGCCAATACCGCGCGCCGTTTTGCCGTCTGCAAACAGGAGAGCAACGAATCACTTAGTGGAAAGGTCAGACAGATAATCCTGTTAAATTTTAATTATGTCATGAACTTTGGGAAGTTTGTAATTAAATTTAAATTTTTTTAAGAATTAATATTGGACCTTCTTTTTACGTTGTTTCTTCCCGGCCGGTACTGGCCAGCATCGAAACAGCCAGTAACGACGTCATTGAGCGATTGACGTTAAAACGTATTGATGTAATAAGAAGTATGTAGGTTCCTCATCAGCCGTCCGTGGTGTAGTGGTTAGGTTGTACGATTCTATCACCAAAACTGTACAACTTGTATGTCTCCGGTTTCCCGGAGTTCCCGAATACCGAGCTGGCCAAGTACGCCGACGACACGGCCATGTACGAGCATTCTTACAACTCTCAAGCAGCAAACATGCTGCTGAAGGCGCACATATCAGTACCGCGGCGTATTACGACCGGTGGAAGATTCGGATAAAGGCCGAGAAGTCGGAAGCGATAAGGCTATCGCTTCCGAATTCCATTTTCGGTGAACCGGCGCGTGAAAATTTACGCGCTGGTTCACCGAGAACGGAATTTTAACACCTATTTCGGTCAGGGGGTACCAAATTCCAACAAAACGGTGCGTGAAGCATTTAGGGATGAGACTAGACCAGAGACTTACGTACGGACGGTCTACTCTCTGTCCGGAAGTCTATATCCGCTGATGGTCAGAGGTAGCAGACTTAACAGAAAAAACAAAAAACTGTTGTATACAATGCTGGTCAGGCCGTCGCCGGTGTGGTGTAGCATACCGACCACGACAGTGAACAAACTAAAAGTGCTTGAGCACAAATTTATGAGCCTCATTTCAAATTCTGGAAGGTACATCTCGCTCAGAGATCTTTACGCACGTTGCAACGACATAATCCCAATAGCGGACTACGTCCAGGAAATCTCCCAAAAAATTCTACTCTTTCAAACTGGGCGATAGTCCGCTTACCGCAAACATTACACAAATATAATACATAATGCACCATTTAGGATCAAACACACACCCTACCCTGCCAGACGTTATTACCAATTCTCCGGCAACCACTATAGCCAAACCTTCACCTACTATAACTTCCACCTACCCTGTCCTCCTTTACTGATATATTTCGTATCTTTAAATCTTTCCTGTCCCCCTCTTCCTTTCTGTTTGTACATTTTGCCTCGTGTTCTTGACCTCTTTTTGTGCGTTTTTGCCTTTGTTCTTGTTATCGTTCTCATTTTGTGCCTTTTTTTCACTCAAAATTAGCTTTACTACAGAATTTCTAAGAAACTCAAAATTTCGATAACCTCAGTTTAGACAGCCTTGCGCAGCCCTGCAGTGCATCATTTCGATGAAGGTTCTCCGTTTTAGATTTGGGTACTTGCGTCAGCAGCCGAATTAGTTCAGTGCAGTGCGACAGCTTCGAGTTTGTTTGGTTTCTAAGATTTGTTAAATTTGATTTTTTAATTGTCCTTTTTAATTTGTTTTTAACAAAAGCAGTCAGGACTTCTCTTCCCATTTTCTTTTAGCCGAACTGGAGCCGCCCCGCCTGGCCATGCAACCCGCCACCGTGAATGTGAACGATCCATCTTTATGATGTCTGAAGGACTTTTATTTCTACTTTAAAAAGTTAGAAAAAATAAAAAAAAATAGGAAAAAGAAAAATAATTTTTTTTTTCCTCTAGTCTATTTTTTATTTCAAAAATGAATGTTTACGTTCACAAAATTTTTAAGGTTCAACACGACTGTTTCAGACGGAGAATAATATAAAAAAAATCATACTTACTGTCGTTTGTGCTTAACTGCTGCTCTGATGGTATCAATTGGACGTCGTAGCACTATAAACCTAACACTGGATGTACCACACTTTCTCAAAATTAAACCTGAAAGGGGATTTTGTTAGAAAACACAACTAAAAGACAATATAAAGTTCAAAAATGTATATATTAAATCTTTAAAAAATTATGTTTTTACAACAACTTTTATTTCAAGAAAAATGTTTAACAAACACTAGTCCGGCCCGTGTACAACACATGGTGAGGAACGGAACGATTTATACTGTACCAACTACCATCCAATATGCGGTTTTATAAGCTAACGATGCACAAAAAGATTCAAGAAAAGTTCAATGTAACTGAAATTTTGGTGGGCTTTTGCTTGCCTGTCTTATAAACGTATTATTTAATTCATATGAATTTTGGTCGCTCCTCGGAGCTTAAAATTGCTTGAAGCGCTACTACTTCGATTGTATTCTACAATAACAACTTTTTACGTTCAGGCAAGGCGGATCCCATGCACGTATGAGTACATGGTAATAATACTTTTTTGACTCCGAATCACTGAGGAACCGGTTTAGGGCAAACCCCGTCAAAACTCATCATTTCCCCGTCAAAACCGACTGCTAGGAAATGATGGGGGTCCCATGTCGCTAAGGGCTATTTTCGCTATAACTTCCGATATACTTTGAATAGTCGTTGGATTAACTTGTCCTCATATTCAATACCTCGTAAGAGTTGCAGTGCTTGACAACGTGGATTCGTAAAAGGGTTTTTAATCTTCAAAATTTCGAAGTTAAGTCAAATTTTATTATACTTTCTAAATTTAGGTGGTCGGGGCGACATTACGTCCCTGTGCAGCGACATTTGCTACACTTTCTAAATTAACGCTCCTTGAGGAGTTAGCGAAAATTTTGCATAAAAAACGCTCCGAAGAGCGAAAATATTATTACAAGTATTAAAAACCTCTTCCACGGCGTTTTTACGTGAAGCACGCTTTTCGTACGAAGTATTTCCTAAGTCGGATTTTGTTACAACGTCGAAAAGTATATCGGGGTTATAGCGTGTATAGCTGTAGCATGAACAGCAGCGCGGTGGTTGCACGGTCGGTCGCAAGGTAGTCTACGGTTAGGCAATATTATGTATTAATTTTAATAAAACATTGTTTGATTTGATTCGTACGATTCTCACGCATGAGATCGAGGGTTCGAGTTAACTTTTACAGTTTTTTTACTACATATTGTTAGCAACTAAAATGCGAATACGAATATTTTTTTAGGCTAGTTCGTTAGGTTAAATATGTTAAGGTGAGAATATCCAAGAGAGAGAAATCCGATAGGGAAATATTTACTGTTTTTGACCATAACTTCCTATTTTAAAACACATATTGCAAACAAACTATAAGACTACCCAAGTAGAACTATAAAATTGTTATTGTTATAAATTTTCACTCAATTACGAAGTAGTTAAATTTAAATTTAGGAAATATGAAAATTAACGTATTTTTTAAAATTAAACTTAACTATTTTGCAAACAACTGAAACTATTGAGTAAAAATTCATATCACTACACCTGTCATAGTTCCACTTAGGTATACTTTAAACGAGGATAATTGAAACTGGTCAGTGTTAAAGCACAGGTCCTTGCGCACTGAACTTGATATTTTGTCCTATATATTTAGCAATGGTATCGAGATTCGAATGGTAGTTGAAACTGTGCAGGCGAGTCCGAGACTGGCAATGTAATCAACCTGAATGAACCATCTACGACTGCACTGGTTTAAATATAATAAAACTAGCATAAAAGAAACTCGTAAATCGTTTCAACGGCGGACTTAGAGATGTGCTGTCTGTGACAGTGCAGTGCGTAAATACCTGTTATAATATCAAGCGTAAGAGTTTAGTTAGTTATTGTTCACATTTATAAATATTTACTACTATATAAAAAGTAAAATATCTTAATTATTTACTACTTTATCATAGTTTTCTGGAGACCATTTGAAACAGAGGATAATATAATGCCCGAAAATCTTATCATTTTCTTATGACAAGCATTTCTATTTACCTCCGCCCATGTACAATAAAGAGATACCGACTGTTTTTGCCGGCTTTTAGTTTTTATACGGTTTCAATTAAGTTCGTTTATACTTTAGTCTTATACTTTTTTTTACCAATATGTATATATAAGAAAGTTATGACCAAGAATAATAAATATTTCCTTATCGGATCTCTCTCTCTTGAATATTCCCACCTTAATATTATTTGATGTACTATAGTTGCATATGATAAATAATTTCCCTTGCTCTTGACGGCAGCCAATCATCAGTCACTACCCCGGTTTCAATGTCGACCGGTACCGGTCGGGAAGTCACAGCGTTCTTTTTACAACTTCACTAGACATATAAAAGGAAATAAACTATAATTAATATTTTTACCATTGTTAAGGTCAACTTGATAACGTAATATTTCCTTAATAATTTTCAATTTTTTTATTGTAAATTCGGCAATAATACTATTGACGGGGTCATTTGCCAGTAACATACCTGTGCCCTGTGTATCTATTTGGAAAGTGATTTCAATCATATTAAGTGTGGATGCTTGGTTTCTTCAAAAAAAAGTCATTAAAGTCACCCTGAGCCCCAATTTTTTTTTTTACGGTAGCTTTATTATAAAGATTTTAAGTAGAAGGTCAGGGCCATATTATTTTCTTAGTTTTATAAACGACAAAACTAAGTGGCGCCCCTAAATTCAATAACCATTAAAGTAAAAAGAAGGTCAAATTAAAATCCGTATCCACCCCCAGTGTTCGCCGATGAAAAACTGGCGCCACGCTAATGCGATGAGTTTTCTTAGGAGAACGCCACAGCGTTTTTATCTAAAAAATATTGTTCCAATAAATAATAAGAAATTTGTTATAATGGCTTTAATTGATTAAAAGAAAATTCTGATGAAATAATTTCTGTAATATAATTATTGTTATTATTTAGAGAAAGACCGTAGAGTCAGTGATCACTGGTTCCGCGAATCGTGTGCCCTGAGCAGACACATGGAACCAAGGATAACGACCTTCTCATTTTCCGGCCAGGACTTCTGCCGGTATGATTCTGAAAGCAGCGTGTGTCTCGTTCCACCGGGAACTCCTATAATCAATACAGTTTGACAGTATGGTCTGAATACAGTGTGCGGAGAGCGAAGAGTATATCTTGATACTTTATCCGTTTTTCTTCCTCCTTAAAAACGATGTTGTTCATGTTGTTCTCCGTGGAGCCGAGAACTATACTACGAACATTGTCTTGAATTGGTGGTCAATGAGGAATACGACAGGTTTGTTTGCCTGTATTTGCTGGACCATGGGAAACGAATAGTTCCAATAAATTGGACACCTTTCATTCCCCACGACGGATTCAATATCTCTCGGAGTATAAGGCAGCACTGTTGTCTCGTCTATCCCATACTAGTGCCTCAGATAGTAGTAAAGCACTCGTAGTGCTCCGTTGTGCCTCTGGATATAGGCGGAGAGTACATATATTTGGCAGGCCGACAGAAAGTGCATAAGCGTCTCCGGAGCTCTGCAGCATGCCCTGCAGCTGCCATCAGCGGCCTCCATACCCATGACATGACTTCGATTCACGAAGGTGTTGAATATACCATCCCAGCAAGCCAATAATGAATAGGCGAAGGTCAATTTTTCGGATAAGCCAAGTTTTATAGAAGACGCCATGCAGTGGCTTATCCGAATGAAGCTACAGAAAGATGGTTTGGTCTGCGGCTTTTATTTGGGCTTTTCACCGACCGGGTTCCAACTCGGTGACAGAGTCGCGATTTTCCCACTCAACGCTGAAGATGAGACCAAATTCATCGGCTGTTACGCGTGCTGCCGTGAACAAAAAAGCTCCCACCCTTGCATTTTAAAGGTCTCGAACCATGCAGAGAGGATCCGAACTCCTATCGACTTTACAGGTTCCATCCAGCACCATCCTGCTGTGTAGACTCTCCAAAATCAAGAGTCCACGGCCTCCCCGATGTCGTGGGAGGTATAACCGTGGAACGGACGATTTAGGATGCAGGCTCCTATTGAGATGCATCTTTCTGCGGGTTTCTACATCGAGTTGACGCAACTCCTTTTGAGTCCATTTCACTATTCCAAAGAAATAGAGTTCTGTTCTTCCCCGACAATTCTGAAGGCCAAATCTATCAGAGGCGGTACTTCCCGCGGAGAGTGTCTTTCACTACACTCAGTTCTTGGGTGGAGCGTTGCTCGGCATTCAAGAGAAGTATACGATTCTTCGGCATCTAGATGGTGCAAGATGCTTTAATCTACGAGCTGCGCGTCCTCTCCGTAGTCCCCGCATCGTCCTCTCTTAAGATGGACCAGTGCACATTTGTCCAACCTGAACTGCATACCGACAGCCTGCGTGTACTCCTGTACCACCCTGAGAGATTGCTGTAGATCCTTCCTTTGGAGGCATAAAATTTAAGGTCATCCATATAAAACAGATAGGTTACCTTATGCCTCCTGTCGCCGGGGTACCACAGTTGTTACCGCGGATATTCCGGAGCGAGACGGAGTCCTACGTGACACATCTGTCAATTAACAGGTTCTCCTTGCAACCTGTTACACCCATTATATGGAACCATTTAAAAATTAAGTTACTTGCCATAGTAGATTAGGAACAGAAATCCAAATTCGAGCTGCGAGAAGCATTTCGTATAACAATTTGGCAACCGGTTGCTTTTAGAGATTTTCGACCCCTCTGAATCCAAAAATGCCTGTTGCCAGATCGACAAATAAACTGGAAGCCCGTTATTCATGATGGCGTCCAAGATGGCGGTAATTTTTGAAATATTGCTAATATGAAAAAGGAATCCAGTGCGTATCTGGAATTTGTCGACATCGCTAAATCCAAATTTGATAATATCATAATCATATAGCTCACTGGAAGTCCGTAATGAAAGATGGTGGTCAATATGGCGGTTATTTTAAAAATGTTGCAAATATGTACTTATAGAGGGGTTTCAGGGCGTATCGGGGGTTTTCGACACCGCTGAAACTAAATATGATAATATCACAGCCAGAACACCCACTGCGAGTCAATAATTCATGATTGTGGTCAGTATCAAATGTCATAAAATGAAAGTATTTTTTCATCTCCGACGTGAGCGCTTTTCAGGTATCCTTTATTTAGTAAGCCTGGTAAAAGCATTACGTTGCTAAATGTTTGTAGATCTGAGTACAAACTAATAGATTGTATAGAGTGCCAGGGATGCCAAATGTATTTTGTTTTGTGAAACAGATGTGTTCTAACCCACGCAGCGCAAGTCATTTCAGGCAATCGCAGAAACTCTGTCACCAATGCAGAGAGAAAATATTTTAGCTTTACATGCAATCACCGGTTCGGACACCACATCCAAACTTGACACCGTCAGTAAACTGGTTGCATGGGGGCGGTACTTAAAGCCATCTGACCTGCTCTCCGGACTAGGAAATCACCCTCTGGAGGAGCCGACTATTTCTTATGCGGAGAAATTCGTCGTTCAACTCTACAAGGTCAGCACTTATAAATATCAAACTAAAACTTCGCTACCGCTTCTCACTATTGAAGCTTTCTAATATCATTCTTTTTAATCTTATAGGTGCTACCGCAAACTTCCATGGGTGATGAAGCACGACACATTCTATTTGGGACAGTTAAGCCTGAGAGACTTCCGCCTTCACATTGAGAAGTTACTATCAAGTAAGTATTCTTTTACAGACCACGCATATCTAGTACTTAATACACGTCATTAATTACATTTTTCACTTGCAGTGCTACGTTTGGGTCACTTGCCAAACCCTCCCTTGCCGGACCCTCGGGAAATGGAATGGAAAGCTGTAGATGGGAATTTTGTTCCGGTTCTCACGACATTGGAATCAGTTCCGAAAGCCTGCTACCTGTACTGTGTCTTAAGTGCCACTTGATTAGAGACGTGCAATTAGTCTTAGAGTTTTTAACGCTTCAGTGTTATTTCTAACATGCCATAAACATATGACAATGTGACCCGTTATTTAGTTTTTAACAGTTTAAATTAATTTTGTACTGTCTTTCTTCCTAGATAAGCAATAAATATATGTGATAATTTTTCCTGAATGTGCTGACTTTTTCCCCTGACCGCAAACAATGCCAGTAGTATACATAACGATCGTATAAGAGTAGCTGCCATCTTAAATTACGAACTTCCGGCTGGCTATATGAGTAGGATATTATTAAATTTGGTTTTAACGGGGTCGAAAACCCCCCGATATGCCCTGGATTCTCCACATGTTCATATTCGTCATATTACAAACATATCCGTTATATTAGTCGCCATCGTTAATTAAGAACTTATGGTTGGAAGTGTGACTAGGAAATTATTATTAAATTTGGTTTTAGCTGTGTATTTTTTCTCTAAGTTCATATTAGGAATATTTCAAAAATAGCCGCCATCTTGAATAACGGGCTTTGAACACGGAAACCCCTCTGTCGTTCATATTTTCGGCTCTAGGTTGGGTGTTATGAACATGCACATAAACAAGAGCTATGAGCTTAGTAGAGACCCTTGAGGCGTTACGTGCACTTGATTTGTAGTAGAACGAATTATGGAGAATTACAGTTAGAAAGGTTGGAAGTTCCACGCAGCCACTAAACATGTTGATCGTGGAACTGATACTTTCATGGAAAACTCGCCAGAAAATTTGTAGGACAATTTGACCATTCGATTTCACAAATATTAATTAAACGAAAGTGAAAAAATCAGACCGTTAGTAATAAAATTTCAGATTTCGTTATTTTCATATATTTACATATAGGAAAAGGAAACTAGAAGAAGTGAAGGCGCCTCCTGCCCTCCTGGATACAACACTAAGTTTCGCATCAGAAGTGAAATACCTTGGGGTAACCTTCGATGCCAAACTAACATGGAATTTTCACATAGAAGACTAAAGAAGGCTTACATCTCTTATGAAGGATCGTGGGGAAAACCTGGGGAATGAAACCCAAAGTGGTCATGTGAATATACACTGCCGTCATAAGACCAATGATAACCTATGGAGCTGTGGTTTGGTGGCCTAAGAGCAAACAGATTACAGCTAAGGTCAAGCATAACGGGAGCTATGCGAACAACGCAAACGAGAGCTATGCTGTATCTGCCACCATTAGATATATATCTAAGTATATATAAGTGGTTCTGACAAAAATGATACGCCTCAAGTCAGTTGGCATGCAACCAAATGTAGGCTGTGGAGAGGCCAGGAGTCGCCTGTGGAAAGAGGCTGTCAGAAAGACGCCTTTTCTGTAGGCCTGCACCGATGGCATTTGTCCCCGGTTTCTTTTTGACAGACCCTACATAATGCAGACAAATAGTGAGAACGAGGCTGCTGGCGAAGGTATGATCAACATCTTCACGGACGAATCAAAAAAGAAGGATGGGGCAGGATGTGGAATATACTCCAGAAGTCTGCAAATCCAATATAAATGGGCTATGGATGTGCGAGCCAGCGTAGTACAAACGGAACTGGCGGGCATAACTATAGCTGCAAAAGAGATTGTCCGTAGACAAACTACGGGCAAAACAATCAGGATCTACACGGATTGTAGACAATCATTACTAGCCCTGAAAAGTTACAAAATTATCACAGGAGCAGTATAGGAATGTCACCAAGCACTTGTGGGTGCCTCCAGCATGAATAACTTACTGGTATGCTGAGTGATACGCACAGTGTAGTGGCAACAAAGTAGCCGACAGACTGGCTAAGAAGGCCGCAGGCCTAAGTATCTTTGGACCAGGCCCGGCCAGTCTGTTACCGATCACGGCGATAATACAAATAATTAAAAAGAACACCCACAATGAATTCAAGAAACTGGGGGATGAAACAAACAGCTGTTAGTTTGCTAGGGAACTACTAAAATATCCCAACAAGAGTACAGCAATGGACTACCTGGCAATGTCCAGAAGGAACCTACGTTTTATAACGGGAATCTAGACTGGACACTGTCCGTTAAGGAAACATCTCCATACTATGAGATTAAGCGAAACACCTCTCTGTAAAGGTTGTGAACAAGAAGACGAGACGGTTCAACATGCAATATGTGACTGTTCTGCCGTCTCATCAATCAGAGAATCCATTTTGGGAGAACGTTGGACTACTTTGACCGATGTAAGCGAGATGCCCCTAGGCAGCATCACCACCTATTTTGCAAAATTAGGTTGGTTGGAAGCCTAGGCGAGGGTCTACCTACAGGGAGGATGTACAAGGGGCCCAACGGGGCCTAAGTGCTGTGGTTCAATAATTTTTATTGACCACCCTCCCAACCAATTCCAGATTCCAGATATTTACATACTTATATATTTCCATATTTGCACATTTACATATTTCTTACATATTTACATCGCTTTTGTAAGACAATCGCAGCTCCCTGGTTTTTACACTAACAGGTTGATTTTTACAATATTGTTTAATTAATATTTTTGAAATCGAATGGTCAAATTGTCCTACAAATATTCTGGCAGGTTTTCCAGTCCTACGCCATGAAAGTGTCAGTTCCACGATCCACATGTTTAGCGGCTGCGTAGAACTTTATCTACCTCTACCGAGAATTTTCGCAGAGGAAGAAGTTAGAAGATTCGTCAAAACGAAGCCACTCGCAAAAATTCAAGTTGTTAGTGTTAGTAATCACTTTAAAAAAGGGGGCGTGGGACCCGGACCATGTACTTTAAACAATAAAAATGTAGATGTACTGTGATAATTTACTGAATAAATAAATAACCTAACGCTGGTAAAAAATTACATCAATCGGGAGGAAAGTACCAAACTCCGGTAGTGTATAGCACAAAAAAATATATATTATTAAAAAACCAAAAAGTTGTAATCCATTTTTTATTTGTTTCCGAGTTACAGCGTATTAAAGGTTTCATAACAAGACATATTTTGCCAATATTTAGTATTGCTTTTTATAAGTTCAATCAAGTAGGTTAGCACATTTGAAGTCTGGATGATACCGCGACAATTTTTCAGGCTGAAATATATGCCATTGAACTGTGTGTATGGAGGCACAGACACAGATCAATAAAAATCTTCTCAGACAGCCAAAGCAGCCCTTAAAGCTCTTGGATCCTATCGCTGTAATTCTAAAACAGTGTGGAACTGCCAAAAACCTCTAACCCAATTGGGTAACAACAACAAACTGACTCTGGTCTGGGTGCATCAAAATTTATAGGACCAGAACCAGTTCTTGGCATATCTTCAAGCACTGCCAAAACAAATATCCTAAACTGGACCGAGAACAAGACTCTCTACCACTGGCAGAAACTACCAGGATTAGCTCATTCGAAGGAATTCATTACAAGTCCTTTGAAATCAAGAGCTAAAAAACTGCTAGAGTTGAATAGGTTACACCTAAGCACTCTAATCGGCCTATATACTGGGCACTGCATATTAAATCATCACTTACACAGACTTGGACTGGTGGAAAACACCGAATGTCGTCTGTGTCTAGAGGAAGATGAAACGGCAAAGCATGTCCTGTGCACTTGTCCCGCTGCAGAAAGAACCCGGTTCTTATTATTTGGCAAAGGTCAGCTTTTGCCTGAGGACTTGGACAATCTCTCACCCAACAAAGTTTAAAGTTATCAGCTTTATTAAAAGGCTGAACCTATTGGGTGAAATATAAATTAGAAGTGAGCCACAATAGACCGATTGGTCGCGGTGGAGGGTCTGGTATAGACCCACCCACATTTCAACCTAACCTAACCTAACCTAGCACATTTGAAATATCAAACAATTACTTGTCATTGTCATTGTTTACGGTTTTTTAAAAGTGATAAACAATGCCACACATCTACTCGCATCGTAAATATGCGAATATGGTGTTTGTTCATGGTTTTTGTAACGGGAATGCTCGTTCTGCGGTTAGTGAATATCGACAGCGATTTCCACGCCATAGAGTTTCATGTAGAACAGTTTTTCTGTTCAGTATTCAACAAATTGTGTGATAGTGGTGAACTTCTCAGTACTCACATCAGATCCGAACGTGCTTCTAGACAAGAAATAGATGAAGTTGAAAACATTCTTGATTTGATGGAAGAGAATCGCGGCACTAGCTCACGAAGAATTTCCGCCCAACTTGAAATTCCTCAGACAAGCGTGATTCGAACCATGTGCATAGCTTATACCCATACCACATACAGAGGTTACAGCATCTGTAATTCGGAGACTATGCTAGACGCGTACAATTTTGCCGGTGGATAAATGCTAATCGTAACTTGGTTCCTTGTATACTTTATACAATCTACATTTACTCGAGACGGCATCAACAATGCCCGTAACTCTCATAGATAGTCTGACGAAAATCCACATGCAACAGTAGAAACAAATTTTCAACATCGTTTCTCGGTTAATGTTTGGTGTGGTATCGTTGAAAATTACTTAATTCGTCCTTTTATTTTTGAGAATAACGTATCAGGAGTAAATTACTTGCTATTTTTGAAAAATAATTTACAAGGGTTATTAGATTATATTCCTTTAAACATCAGACAAGCTTTGCATTATCAGCTGGATGGAGCTCCTCCACATTATGCTAATCTGGTCAGGCAGCATTTAAATAAAATTTTTCCAGGACGATGGATTGGTCGCTGTGGTCCTATTAGTTGGCCGGCAAGGTCTCCATACCTCACACTATTAGTCTTCTATTTGTGGGGATGGTTGAAGAGTGAAGTATACAAATTAAAAGTGGACAATCGCGATGCATTAATTCTTCGTATTATGAATGCTGCAGCTCACATAAGGGAACTACAAGATGAACTCCGGCAAGCCACACGCTCCCTTCGTAAACGAGCCAGAAAATGTCTGGAAGTCCTTGGAGGGAGACATATTTGAAAATCTATTGTAGATTGAGTTAATAATTGAACTTTTATGATTTCTTATTAATAAACCTTTAAGACGCTGTAACTCGAAAATAAATAAAAAATGGATTACAACTTTTTGGTTTTTAATCATATATTTATTTGTGCTATACACTCCCGGAGTTTGGCACTTTCCTCCCGACTCACCCTGTATATTATGTAGATAAAGTGAACGTTTAAATTTTAGGATATAAATTTTTTTATAAAAGTATTGTTTTGTTTATTCCACGTAGACACCATTATAGTCGGGTACAGTTTTGCTGAGCAGTCAAGAAACGCAACAAAAACTTGACGACCTCATTAAAATACCGTTACTCTCTGTACTATCTCACCTGCAATTGAATAACTTATTTTTATAGGAATGGTACACCTGGTTGTTTGATAAGACCTTGCCGAATGGTTCACCGGCGTTAATAATTAGCTCGTAAAGTTTTTGTTGTGTTTTTTGACTGCCCAGCAAAACTGTACTCGACTATACAACTATTACAATTTATTTTATAAAGTATATTTTTGTAGACATTTCTAAAATATCAATATTAAAATCTTTCAAAACTTGGTTTTGGGGTTTTGTGATTCTGTAGGGCTATCGAGATTTTTTCGACAAATTTTAATTTCTTCACGTTTGACACATTCTTTGTATTGCGTACTCGATTTAGCATTTCATCATTTTAGGTTTATTGGGAAATAAACTTATCGGGATGTGCAGCACCGTAGCTAGCGCTTTTTACGCCGGGGGCACGAGAGTAATTTTGCGCCCCAAATAATTTTTGTTCCAAACAGTTCACTAAAACTATTTAAAAAATGGTAAATAGGAAACAAAGAATTATTGAAATTATTCAATCACGTTATTTGTTATACAGCATCTGTTTAGTAATCTACACATGTAAAACAGTCGTAAAACAGTTCGAATGAAGATTCTTTTAAATTTACAGATGAACTTTCCTAGCTTTCTCCGTAACATACTACTATGTCCGTAGCTATTCTATTTATTATATGGTCGTAACCAATCTTCTCCGCAATATTCTATTATACAGGGTGTTTTTGAAATACAGATTCATTAATCGCCATATTTTTAAAATTCGTAGAAAAACGAAACCAAAAAACAAAATAACAACGTAAATTTTGAATATCGCTGAGCAGTTTCCATATGGTACTTGACTGTGAACTTGCTTATTTTTAGTGTGTTGTCGCAATTAGCGGGTAAATTTAGCAGCGGTTGACACCGTCGACAGTTTATCATAGATCTCTGCGTTAATAGCGAATTACTGTGTCAAAAGCTTTTGATGATAGAAAATTTTACAAATATTGTATTTTGTTATGGTGTGGCAGGCGAAAATGCCCGTTAAGCTCACATATTTACACGGAGCGTTATCCCGCTATTCACATTCCCCATGAAAGGATGTTTGTGTCAACTGTTCAACATTTAAGGGACCATGGACATTTCCAACCCGTTACTTATATGGGTCGCACAGGCTCTTAGAGGATACTGGATGCGGAAGCACTAATTTTAGATGTTGTCGGAGAAAATCCTGGAGTCAAATTCGTAGTGGCACGTACTTTAAACGAACAGGGGTGGTGCACTTGGAGATGAGCTTCGACGGCAACAATAACTAATTATCAACTTTTTGTGTGTTCGTGTTCAGTTCTAAGTGTTTGTAATTCATCATTTTGTGCAGATTTGGCAACACTGTAAATTCGACTGCATAAGAACGAATAATTTACGTTGTGCGCGTTGGAATTGTGGTGGATAAAAGTGAGTCTAAGAATTATTTTTTTCTTTGAATTTTTAAATTAAAAAAATGGTATTAATCTTCACATTCCATCGAGAATCGCAGAAAAAATATAAGCAGGTATTTCAAAAACACCCTGTACATATAGAAGGGCGAGATCTGTCAGTCGTCCCTGTCCGATCTGTGAGTTCAAGTGGTTTTTGATCAATTTCAGTTTTAAAAAATTTCAAATTATTATATGGACACGCCTCGTTGATTGCGCTCCCGGCACAGGCCTCTTTCGCTGTCTTGTTCCCTTGGCCCATGTGTTAAATAATAATATCATATTTCTAACATCCTGTATATATAAGAACCGTTGAAAGATTATTATTCATGTATAATAGAATAGGTAGTCTAATTGATTTATTTTAATTAGCATTATATTTGTTGTATTATACGCATTCTTGAGTAGATTCTCAACACTTTCAATAAAATATAAATAATTGCATTAATAGTGCTGTCTATAATATTTAGAATTATGCCTGGTGGCCAGGGCCGTTTCCAGGCCGTTGACTTTCTTTGTTTACTTGAAATCTCCGCATTTAATGCTAAAATACCAAAAATATAAAATATATTTTTCAGTAATAATAATAAAATTGATATTTGGACTAAGCACAAAATAGAATAAAAGTCAGTAATTTTAAGAACTGAGAATTCATAGCTTTAAAGTTAACAAAGAAATCTGCAACCGCAATTAATATGGGAAAAATATTTATTTTAGATCATAATTTAATAGCCTTAAAACCAACTAAATTTCAATCATAGCTAATATTGAACGTAACGTAAATAGTTATTTGTATATCAAGGCTGTAAAGTTCATCTTTCTCGGCCGAATTCGAAGTTTGCGGCAACTTCGGATAAGACCGAGAAAGATCATTTGGCCGAGGCGACACACATTTTCTAGGCAACTGTCTCAAAAAATAAAATAAAAGTATTTAATTGTTTCGTATAAATTACTGGAGACATGGATAAAATTTTGCATTTTAATTCGGTTTCAACGAAAACAAATGAAAACGTCACTAGATAGTTTAATGACAAGCTGTGACATATTTCAAACATTAGTGATGATCAAGTAATACATGTAGTAAAAGTGGCAAAAAAAAAGATTGACAAATGAGTACAAAGCCACTTTAGGAATGTGTGTCAGATCCGATAAACGTCATTTTTTGTGACAGTTGCCTAAAAAATAATTTATGAGTGAGTATAAATTTATGAGTTCAAAAACTTAATACATTATAATCATGGGTTAAACAAGTCTTTTTGCATGGTATTTTCTTTAAAGTTAAAATTAATAATTTTTCAAAAATACTGTTGCATTGTAAAATAATATGATTTTGTTGCAGTAGTCTGTCTTTTTCGAAGATTTTTTGTTTGTTAACGAGATAAAGAAATATTTCAATTAATTGGTTTGTTTCTTACATTTTACTTCTTTGATTCTACTGATAACTATTGAAAAAATAAAAAATAAAGTGAAAATATCTTCAGCTACTTGAAAATATCTTATTCTTGACTTTTAAGATTCAAGGTAATTGATATTCTTCGTAAGATAATAACGTTATTATAAATTATCTTGAATATTATTGTTTTGTAGGTTTTTAAAATTCCATATTTTAACTCGCTTGGTGTGGATTTTAACCTCAAATCTTTTACTAGGATTAATGGCTGTATTTACACATTTTTATAAAATATGCAACAAATTCAAAATGTTATTTTTTTATAAACACGTTACTTGAACATGTTTATTAACGTTCCAGAGAAATGAAGTCATAATTGCTGACGAGAAATATAACCACTATTTTTCCGTTTATTGAATTAGATGCGACAGGGGAGAAGGGGGCGCGGCGACAAGCAATTAATTTCAAAAACAACCTCGTGACCAGTCTGATCACGCGTTTTCAATAACAAAGGCCAAATGTCCCGTATCATGAAAATTAAACATATGCTTGTTTGTGTGCCACTGCTTGTGCCACTGGTTGAAATCAATTAAACTAAATTATAATAGCCCGCCGTTGAGTAAATACATAGTATCTCAATTATGTGTATCAAATCATAATCTGTACTAACGAGTAAGTTGACAGTTTCGGTTTTTTTCCATAGAAAATTTTGCCTCAACACGTCCATACTAGGTGGTCAGATAAAACATATTATTAATGTTTGGTAATACAGAGCGGTCAAGAAATCATAATTTTATGATTTTAACTACCACTATCATATAGATGTTGGTTTTGTTACGTGACGTGACGAATTTTTATATACAATGTAGTATCGTAGATTTTTCTTCTTTTCTCATGTGCATATTTTTTCTTTAATCCTTAATAATACGCCATTTTTGCGTTCTGTATTTTTTTCTGAAATTAAAAATATAAGATTTAGCCCAATTTAATAGTGGTTGAGTAAAATTAAAAGTTGTAGAAAAATAAACATGACAGTATAAAAACTTATTGTTCATTTTAGGGAGGCATACTTTGGATTGCGGAGAATTGTGCTGTTTTTTCTGTCTGTTTTGAATATCATTTCTATTTTGTGTTTGCGTAGAAGTAGATATATTTTTGCCATTGGTTTCTCGGATTCCTCCTGGCCTGGGTATTTGGTCTGGTTGGTTCTTGAGATTTCTAAATCGTGTACTGCGAAAATCCATTTTTCATTAGTGCTTTCTAGAGTGATGACAGTTTTTCGTTGATCTGGTCGACCTCTACTAGCCTCCGAGAACGTGTCACTATAGGGTATTTACCACACTATTTGAGTGGCAGACTGTGGCTTTAGAGACAAACCGCGGTGAGACCTTTTGAGTAAGTAGATTGAGGCCCCGAATTCGAACACCTATCCTGACAGTTTCCCTTATGACACTATTTCTCTTAACCATTTCATACCAACAAGCAGAATTTGCAGGAAACCAACTTCGCTAGCAAATGCTCAGACCCGAATTGGATTACACCTGCAAATCCTGATGGATCGGTAGCCAACCTCTTACCACTACTTCATTTTCTGAGTCCATCTTCAACTCAGAAAAGTAACTGCGAATGAACGAAAACGGTTTGATAAGTATTGCGAAAAAACGGCGGATTGATGGAAGAGAGAGAGAAAAATATGACTAGCGTTTACTTTATATTTCAACATTCCAATAATTTTGTTAAATGTTGTTACCAACAGAAATACTTTTTTCAATTGTTTTTCAGTTTTAATTCCATGGAATATTTGACAAGAATAAATAAAATAATAAAAACAATATAATTTTTACTTTGACCGTATAATTATTAATATAGCCTAGTATACTTTAACTTGGCGTGTGTATGTATGAGTTAATATTTCCGTACGATTTCATTTTCTCCCATATTGTACACAAAGTTCAGTGGCGGCCCGTGGCTTTTAGCTCTGGGTGGGCAGGATGGGGAATAGAACCGAATAATAATGACACTTCTCCACAGAAATTTAGTGGGTGTAAAAATCATGCAAAAAATATTCAATGATGGCTCTGACCATTTCAATCGCCTTGTATAACGTTTTTAAATTATCTAAAAATTATTTCCCATAGCGGGGCGAGGCCGCTCTAATTTATTTACAAAAATTTTGTCGTCGTATGTTAGAGACGTAAAAGTGTTTTCTAATAAAAAATGTATAATATCAGAATTACCGCTTACCGTTTGTCTTACATCGGTCATAGCAAATATTTTAATAATTTGTCAGTTGTCCATTTACTATACTTTTTTCTGCTAAAGTAGACACTTACTATTTACTAAATATCAACAAAGATCACAGATTTCAAATTAAAAAAACAAAGTTGAGAGAATAAAACATTACACAAACCTAACCAAAAACCAAAATCTCCCAATTCTAAAACAACAGCAACAATTTCCAACGTTTGAGATTCACGAATAGTGACTTGACTTGACTCCACACGCCCGAAAATGAAACGATTCTCAGCGAAACATCACGACACTGTAAAAAAAAGGGAAGGGATGAGGGTGGCAGTGTCCACGTCCCACCGAGCGCGATGTCCCATATTTGTATATTATACATTTATTTCATTTACATTACTTATATTAATTTCACATCTAAAACTGCTAAAATAAAATTAAACATTATTTTAGTACTTTCATAAGGGATCGATTAATTAATTTTAACACATTAGTTATTTTTTGTGTTTGATATCTTTTCAATTGTGAACATATTCTATTCAATATTCATAGTTTTGCTCAGGGATGGCATGCCCACTCTAGGTTGTAAATAGCCTAAGCATGTAAGACGTACATCTCGTTATGATATAGTGAATAAAAAACATGCGCGTAGACGTATTATGATTGAATTTACGATTTCTGAGCGATGCTTGCCCGCCCTGGCTTGGCGCATGACAATTTCGACAGTATTACGCCCGGTTTCTAAACGGATTCATAAGTGTGCGTATATGAGCATTAATATGTAGTAAAAATAATATTATAAATAAAACTAACTTTTTAATATTGGAGTTAATTAACGCAAAATTTTACTTGTTACTTAATTAAACTACAAAAATATATAAAAATATAAATATACCCTTATAACTACCGTTTATGTAATTGGGTGGGCACTGCCTACCCTGCCATCCCTGACGGGCCGCCACTGACAAAGTTTAAGCAATAGTCCAGAAACATTGTCTATGTGGACAATATTTCTGGATCTTTGTGTACAAGAGAAAATGAAATCGTACGGAAATATTAACTCATACATACACACGCCAAGTTAAAGTATACTAGACTATATACAATATTTTGAACTGAAAAGAAAATGTGTGTATTTATTTTACTAACTACAAATGCTCAAATTGTGCACCATGCATTCTAATACTCAAACGTGTTCTACGAGACACCTCACGCATTGCATTTTGGAGCATTTCAGGAGTTATTGCTTCACATGCGTTTCTAGTTCTGGTTTTGATGTCCCCAATATTTCCAAGGGAGTAATATCTGGCGATCGAGCTGGCCATTGAATGGGTATGGACCCATGCCACATAGCTGGATAGGCACCTATGGAGGAGCCTATCCTGCCACATATGGCATAACTTGATTTAAATAATTTGTACATATGACAGCAGTCTGAGGTGGAGCCCCATCTGGTTGAAAATATGAATAATTCAATCTTTCTGCCACTGTTAATTCATAAAGAAAATCTTGAAATTCCTTTTTGCAGGAAATTAAGGTTAATTTGTCATCATAAAAATAAGATCCAATTACTTTAGTCCCTAAAAGACTCACCCAAACATTTGTAGAAAACCTTTCTTGGAAAGCAGTCTCTCTGCACAAATGTGTATTTTGTCGTATCCACTTATAATGCATATTTCTATCGAAAAATCTATTACTAGAAAAATTTGATTTGATTTTCTCGGCTTATTTCCCTCATTTAAATGTTGAACTTTCCTCCGAGTGTACACCATAATTATTTATATAAAACTTGTCTTAGACCTCGACAATGTGAAGAACAATGACATTTGTCAAACTAGGGAAAATAAATATGTAACCTAGACAAAAAAAGCAAAAGCAAGAAAGTAGGTCTTATTTAATAAAGTTAAATCTTCCCATCACGATGGGATAAATTATAGAATATATAATTTTCCGTAAAACTATGACAGATAGTAAAAATACCGAAGAGACAATTTTTGCCTACAATTGGATGACCTTAAGATGCCTTTGATATGTTACTATTTTTTTACCAAATTTATGGTAGGTACTCACACACACCATGCGTGGCAGACTGTACGCCATACGCGGCGCACTGTCCTACCAAACCGTACTTTAAGATGTACTATTGCGGCCGAATTAACCTAATCGATTTTTTATCAAGTACTATGTTTTTTGCAAAAAAAGTCTGTTATAAATAGGGATTTTGATGTCAGTTATGTCATTTAAATTATTTTGACAAGAAATCATTGGTGGGTATCACAATAACATCGACACTAATAAAAATAATAAAATATGAGAACCATGTTTACAACGGAAAAATCAGTCGATTACATTTGTTCGGCCGCAATAGTACTTGCACAACCTATTGCAACTATCTGATTTCCGACGCATAGTGCATGCGTCTTCAGAGGCTACAGAATAAACTCCTTCGATTAGGTATTGACAAATGGAGACAGGTATGTTGACAGCGGACATTACACACAGATGCATACATAACGACCCCCAACATCTCCACAAACTCCTCCATCAACGCCTCCAAATTTATACACAGATATCTTAACAATAGTTTAAAACATATAAAAATTACCACATAAAACAATCAATCTATAGCTTTTCTTCCCCCTTTTCACCGCTCCTGTCTCCCAACCCCGCCGACGCTCAGCAAAAAAATACTAAAACCTTCTTACACATAATCTGAACAAATATCATTTATTTATTATTTATACTAGCTGACCCGACAGACGTTGTCCTGTCACAAAAAGCACTTTCAGTGTTTCCAGAATTTTCTAATTTTTCGGGCAACTTTTTCAATTTTCCTTTCCCTAAAAACCTTGTTCGAACTGTTACGAACATCCCTGTCATAAAAATCACTTTCAGTTTTTCCAGAATTTTCCAATTTTTGGGTAACTTTTTCAATTCTTCTTTCTCTAAAAACCTTCTTCGGACTATTAACTTTTCTTTCCCTAAAAACCTTCTTCGGACTATTACGAATATTAAAAAAAAAATCGGTCCAGCTGTTCTCAAATGATGCAATTACCAACGAACAAAATTTCATTTTTATTTATATAGATTTTAACAAAAATGACCGTTCAAGCAAGGTTTTGCATTAATAGTTTCCCTGTATGATGTTAATGAGTAAATCCCAAAACCATAAAATATAAGTGCAACATTATTAATTAGGTATTATATAAACAACTCAGAATGCGCTATAATCAATTAGGAGAGCGACAATAATTGTAGCAGAATTAAAAAATAAACCAAATTACTTCATAGGCATATCAACAGCCACCAAGCTTCGAGTTTGTATAATCCTTTTATATAAACTCGGGTTTGGAATACGTATTGTAATAAAATGATATAAGTGCAATAAATGAAGCACTCTAGTTTTAAGGTAGATATTATAAATGAAATAGGCAATAAAAGATTTTAAATGGTAAAAAAAATGGCTAGGGTTGAGACCAAGGGGTTTCGGATTCGAATCCTGACTAGGGTATGGATGTTTAGTGACGAGTGGCGTTTTGAATGTGTTACCGAGTTGACAGCAGTGGATTAGACGGGGTTGTGTGAGAGGCAACACTTAAAAAATCACCACAGTCACAATTATGGGTTTTAAGAAAAGCTGATGTGAATACCAGTTACGAGACATCTAATTAAAGTTTTTGAATCATTTTCATTTCCTAAAAATGTACAGGGTGGCCAAAAATTATTGTTTAATTAAGGACATTTTAAATTGAATTTTCTCAATTTTTTCAAATGGAACACCCTGTAAGTAGTTGTAAGTACTTCCCTGTGGCTAATTGCAACCCATTTTCGTTTTATAAATAAATAAGTGTCAAATTCAAGAATAAACTAAAAACAAGAGGTTCCCTCAAATGATACATTAGAAAAATGTATAATAGATGTTCGACGTGTTGCCCATTTTGATTGACACACGTCTTTATGTATAATTTTGAAATTTTTAGTGGGATCATTTCTTCCAATCCATTGAAATGAGTAAATAGTATTTAACAGGTCATTTACTGTAATGTTTTTTTATACATTTTTTTGCTGTTCTCGTTATTCGACAATAAAACCTCAGTTTGGTATAAATTGTCGTGTACAAAGGAGCATTTATCACATTTCTCGGTCGTTACAATCTGTATTGAATTTAAAATATTTGGAATTTTACAATATGAATTTTAATAAAGCGGAACTTGTAGATATGACTTTTGTTTTGGGCGAGTCAGACAGAAATTCTTTACTTGCCAATAGAATTTATCACCAACGTTATTCTGAAAGAAGGATTCCTGATGTTAGCAGCTTCCAAAACATTCTCGATAGATTTCTGGAAACTGGAAATATGAAATATAAAAAAAGTGAAAGAATAAAACGTGTTGCGAAGGAAGAAAATGAGTTTTCTGTGGTGCTGGCAACGGTTGAAAATCCCCATGTTAGTCAAAGAGAAGTGAGCTCATTAGTAGGAATAAGTAGACGGCCTATGGGTCGAATCTTAAAAACAAATAAGTTGCGTGCATATCATATTCAAATGCACCAGAAATTATCTGATGACGATTTTCAAAAGCGCCTACAATTTTGTAATTGAGCCAGAGGTAAAATGCAACATGATGTCAACTTCTTCAATATTGTTTTATTCAGTGATGAGGCAACTTGTCATAAAAATAGATTTGTTAATAGGCACAATTTCCATTATTATGCTTCGGAAAATCCTCACTTTTTTTATGCAAGTTGATAACCAACACATATGGTCTATAAACATTTGGGGAGGAATTATTGGTGAATATGTAATAGGGCCACATTTATTTGATGGTACATTGACTGGAATTATTTATCTTCATTTTTTTGGAAAACTATCTGCCATAATTATTGGTAAATCTCCCTGAAAGAATTCAAAATATCATGTGGTTTCAGCACGATGGTACTCCACCACGTTATTTAAATGCAGTTAGAGACCACTTAAATAATACCTACGCTCATCAATGGATTGGAAGAAATGGACCCACTAAATGGCCTGCTTGATCCCCAGATCTTACAAAAATGGATTTCTAATTATGGGGATACACGAAGGAAATTGTTTATAGAGACACACCAACAACAGTACAAAATATGAAGGAAAGAATAATAACTGCCTTTACATCTATCACACCGGCAGTTTTCGGAACAGTGGGAACCTCATTTCAAAAGCGCATAGAGATGTGTGTCAATCAAAATTGGCAACATGTGAAACATTTATTATAATTATTTCTACTGAGTTATTCGAAGAAACCTCTTTTTTACCCTCAATTACTCCTAGGGAAGTACTTACAAAAAATGTTCGTTTTTCATTTCTACATTACATCGTCAAAAAATATACAGGGTGTTCCAATTGAAAAAATTGAGAAAATTTAATTTAAAATGTTCTTAATTGAAAAATAATTTTTGGACACCCTGTACATTTTTAGGAAATGAAAATTATTCAAAACCATTAATTAGATGTCTCGTAACTGGTATTCACATAAGTTTTTCTTAAAACCCTTAATTGTGACTGTGGTGATTTTTTAAATATCCATCTGCAGATTGCATTATTTCGACAAAGAGGTTCATTACATCCAAGTGGTTGGGAGATATTCAATGCCAATATAGGAATGAATATAGCCTAGAAAGAGGCTTCAAAAAATGTTCTGATATACATAGCATTCCATTTTAAAAAATGCACTTGGTCCTGTAATTTCGTCTTGGCTCGCCCTGTATGTTCGAAAATAATTTCCAGTTATAGATTTTTGTTATCTAGTTAACTTGCAATTTTTAAACAATTTCTAGCACTATTGCCCCATCCTGTATAGAGACTTGCCGTTTTAACCATTTCACACAAAAGTTGTCCGACTTTGGTAAACAAAATAAAATATTTTAAATGCAAAACGTCAGTTAATAAGTTTTAATACATAAATTTAAAGATGCCTTGAAGAACTTTTTAAGAATATAAAATTAAAACTGAATGATTTTAATATAGTTTTAAAATTTAGTCTTGAAAACCCTTTTAGGATGGGCCCTTTTTGGCTAGCAGCTGCTTTACGGTGGTCCTAAGCCTGTCTTGAAATCCATTTGGCTTCATTCGAAGTTTTATTGTATAGTTTTAAAGCGACCTTGGAAATCGCAATAAGAGCATTAGTGTTACTTGGGGTACCACTCCTAAGTAGTTCGAGTCTCAACTGCGGCAGCTGGTAATGTCGTAGGAAATAGCGTTGTGTAATTGTAAACATAATAATAATAATAAACACCACAGAAATTAGACAATCCCCAATTCCAGAAGCCAGAGGCTTGCGTGGAAGGAGGTTACACATCGCAAAACGCGAATAAACAAACATATCATCCGACAGTGCCGGAGCCGAGGCTCGAACCTAGTAACGCGATACCCATTCAATTAATCGCGATTGCCACCTAGCGCCTTAATTAACGCGGCTATCGGTTAGATAGCTAATGCTAAATTTCGACAAGACGTTAATCTAAATAGGGCGATTTAAACAAAATCAGCAGTAACATTTATGTGTAAATAAAATTAATCATTAATCATGTTCTTTTCAAAATTAAACAAGATTTGAATATATGTCATTTTTTAAACCATTTGTGGAAAAGTATGGCGGCACGGTAGCTCAGTCGGCTAGAGCGCGTTGGGTGGCGAACGCACTTGGTCTGACTCTGCTGTATTTTGGGTTCGATCTCCGGCACCGTAACTGGCAACGTCGATGAATAATGGATGTGGTCTACGTTTTTTCAAATATGTAACCCCCTTCAGGGCAGCCTTTGGCTTTGGATTTGGGAGTTGTCTACTATATGGTGTGTTCCATTCCGAACTATTTTTGTATAGGTAAATCAATCTTTGATTCCACGACACACTGATGTTTCTGGGCCCTCTGATGAGAAATTTGCATAGGATGATTTTGGTACAATGTTCCTCGCTAATCAATTTTTCTAAAGAATATTTTTGGATATGATGAAAAATTGTCTTTTTGGCCCTACCTGGAGTTGCCCCTGGTGCACCGATTCCACCAATAATCAATACCGCTCTACCTTGGACCTTCCAGATCTTACGTCTAAAATTTCAGATTTCTACATTGAGTTATTTTCGGGGAAAACGTATCGCACATAGACTGGTCAATTGATAGACGTTCAGACCTACAAATGCCATACCGATTCCGATATATTTGCCATTTTTCAAAACGTTTCATCATAATAATTTGACTTGTTTCACGACACCGACGCCAAAAGCAAAAACTATTTGAAATTGCTTTTGCTTAACTACATATATTTAGTTCTTTCATGTTTGTAAAATAGATATTTTGCGACATAGATAAAGTAGGAAAGATAAAAATGAAGGTCATAAATCTAGCCACAAAGTTTCCAAGTTAGAGCGAGACTACATTTTGGTAACCGTCGTACATTATTGGTACACGCTGCACAATGTAATAAACATAGGCTGATAGGATTCGGTAAAAAGGGTTCATTCATCCACTAAAAATCGGTACCCTAGATTATCCACCCAGGCAAAGAACATGGTGCCCTTACCCAAAAAAACCTTATCATTAACGATGCAATTATTATTATTTTTATTAACAAATACATAAAGAGCATCGCCATCTTGAAGCAATACATTTAGATACTCATACACATTTAAATATTTTCGAATTAAAATAATTGAGGTATTCAAGGATTCTAAATTTAAAAAAATAATAATTATGGTGGCGGTAATTGACCCCAGAGCAGTAAACCGCACACATGGCCTTTATACTTGGCAACAAAAGACAATAATAATAGCGCCTTGGCCAGGTGCAATGCACCGGCACCAGGTGTATGCAGATAGCATATTACATAACCATGTTGACTACCCCTATGACGAAAAATCACCCATGCATAATATTATGTTGGAATAAGGAGGAAATAATCGACGATCGCCTCACTCGCCACTATATGCCAAGCATATGCCGATGCTGCTTACAGGCCATGAATTGATAACTGGCATTTTTTTAAAAAACGACAACAATCTACCACTTGTTTCATAAAAAGTAGTAATCGTGGGTTAAAAAGTTTAAAAAAATGTATTTCCTTAATTTGGAAAACTGGGTTTAAGAAATTTTTTAATCTTCATTATTTTAACCATTAGCCTCGAATTATATTATGATTTTCATAATCATTTGTGTCAATCATTCAAGTTTCACTCTCTTTTAAAGAATTTTTTGGAAGAAGTAGACCAGTTTTGTGTCCATTATATTTATTTAAATAAATACAAATCTTTTAAGAAATGTACAGATAATTAACAGTTTATATCAGTGATTATTAAATATTCGGTAAAATATGTTGTAAATGTAAAATTATTCAGAATCTTATTTTTACTAATAATAGACTAGATTACAGCTTTAGATATAAAATATTCGATTTTACATCAACTTGAAATATTTTGCATCATAGTTATTTACCATACTTATAAACTGGGGGACTGGGAACTGGGAAACTTATAAACTGGGGGATGGGTACGTACGTAATGTTATAATTTTAAGTTATCGTTATTCGTTCACATTAATTCAACAGGCGTTAGAGTAAAACTAAAAAAAAGTAAAACAACTAAAACAAGACAAGCACTGTTTTTAAAATATATGTTTGAAATGAACTAAAATAACAAAATAACTTCTTCTGTAATTCATGTTGTCGGGTTTTTTATTTTTTCCTCACTACTTGATACAGAAAACATTTTGTTTTTTTTTTTTAATTGTCTACTCGAGATTTGTTTGGCGTTTGACGCCCATAATCGTGCGGCGCCCTAGGCAGTTGCATGGGTTGCCTGGGCCTATGACCGGCACTGCTTCTGTTGGTGTTAAATTAACTTTTAGACGTTGCGTTGGCTGGTTAGGATTTTGTATAAATAAGGTATACTAATATTATTTTGATAAGGCGAAGTCTGGAGTACATCAGACAAAGAGAAATGCATATATCAATTTTAAGTATGCTTCCCTCGTTGAGAATCCATACGGCTTTCCACCGGTTAAATATCTTGCTCTGCAGCTTTCTGGTAACGACAACTCGTTTCTTTTTCTCCTTGAGTCAAAAAGCCACACTGGTTCTATTCGTTAAAAACCTAAATAATCTATAAATAATATAAACATCCGTATAACTAAAATAAAACCAATAACATGTAGTTGATTCAGTATGTGTATCCTATTTTTAGGACACCATAAATAGTAAAATTAATTTAAAATGCTTCTGGATTCTTTTTATTTATCATTTGACTAAATCAGAAATGTATTCACTATTTATAATTTATAAGAAATAAAGATTTTTTTACACTGAAGAAGGTGCACCCAAACGTTTGAGACAAAATAGTTTTTAAAATTTCTTACCAGACCGATACTCCCAAGAACCACTTGTTGGAATTAAAATCTCAAAAAATATACACAGGAACGGTCAAGAAAAGTTCAACAAAAGATATTATCAGGTATGGGTGAAAACATATCAATACATCAAACAAAATTTTAACGCTAACATAGTTAAGAAGACAAAACAACTATCCAATAAGAAAATTAAGCTAGCGAAACAAAAAAACAGAAGAATTTTCCTCCATAGAATCAACATTTTATGTGTAATTGTAGTGTGATATATGTGGTGAGCGTTTGTGGTGATTTCTTTTTGACCTTTGAAAAATATACACCCTGGACATTCCAATATCTGGAGGAGGCATATTGCGTCCAGCGTTACGCAGGAAGTCCAGGGGACGTCTAGTGATACAAATCAGAACGTCCATAAAATGTCCATTTCAGGTACTAAAAATGGACTCATGCGCATTGGTAAGGATCACTAAGTATAGCACGCGTCAGCAATTAGTTGCATACTTGATAGGAGTGTAGAATATCCATACCAAATGGTAATGCCGAAACTATAAATTGCGGGTTGCATGAACATGGTTTAATTCAAATCGGACACTCAATTTGTTTGCGCAGGCAGTTTTACTGTAAACATACACGGTGAAAAAACAAATAGACCTTCACAACAAGTATCATAGAAGATACTAAAATAATTATTACATTAGTTTTGGACTCGATTTTATGTTTAATAACAAATAATGTTGTCATCATCCAGCACCATCTGTGGCGTACAAACTTTTTACATATAGGTATAGTTGCAGTAATAAGTTCCCGACACATAAAGAACGCAACAAAAACTTTACGACTTCATTAAAATACCGGTACTTTCTGTGCTGCTGTTCGCAAATTGACTCGGTTTCCTTTATAGGTTTTTAATGTGCGTCGGTTCGTTTGATGACATGTATGCCGCCATGGCCCGCGGCAATAATAATTATGTCGTAAAGTTTTTGTTGCGTTTTTTGAGTGTAGGGAAGTTCTTACTTGGACTATACCTAAACATATCCTAAAAAACAAACTCATCGCCTGTGTTGTCAATGTGTGTGAAATTCCATAAAACGTATGGAATTTGTTAACGTGTTTTTAATTTGTGTGGAAATTTTAATTTTGTGAAAATTTGTGCTTTTCTCCTTAAAGATTCGATTTATATATTTTTTATTTGTTCTTTCTTTTCTTCTTACACTTGAATTAAAGTGTCGGTTGGTCGGATATTAATTGATTAATTATGGTTATTTACTGATTTAAAAAAAATACAATTGGCAGTACTAAAAGTAATGGAAAAAAATATGATTTGTAAACTAAAATGAATTACTAAAATTGATTCTGTGCCTATTGCATGTGCAATTGCGTGAATTTATTTCACTATACGAGAAAGAGTCGAATGACATTGGCAACACAGCTCATCGGGATCTAGACAAACGAAATTAATGGCATAAAAGAAAAAAGAATTAGAATAATATTAGATGGTACAAACATTCAAAAACCACACAAAAATTGCAAAGCATACTTTACTTTAGGAACAACATGCTCTGTCGGAAGGAGTAGTGTAACAAATGACATTGGGGTCCCGGGGAAGACACAATCATCTGATGCCACGCTCCTGCCAAAGAAAAGTAAAATGTAATAATTTAATTAAAATTCAATCATTAATTTTAGTATTGATAATGGTCTACGGCCTCTCGTATTTTTTTATTTTACACTGTAAAAATTACACTTTTCTGACCAACGACAACGGGTTTATAAATATTCCTGATTAGAGGATCAAACCACTTATTCACTTCTAACTTAATAAAGAACATAACTCGGTATTAAGATTACAAAATTAAAAACAAAACATTAGTTTCTTCCAAACAAAATTGAACGTTCCTAGGATGTCATTTGTTATTTGTCTAGGTGCGTATATAAGTCGAAGACACCTCGATAATGTTAGTTATTTTTAATAGTGAAATTTTTCAGTTTTTAGTTCTAGAATTCCATAAGTCGCATCTTTTGAAGTGTTCAAATGAAATGTAACTTGCAAACTCAGCCTACTGTAACCTCACGCATAACGCCTTCTCGGTATTTTTTTTTGTTTTAATGCCTCATTTGGATTTTTATATCCTGGCGGGGTTTAGCATTAGCTATTCCGCTACTCAACCAGGATACATACACAGTTATACAATGACCATTTCCTACGACATTGCCATCTGTCGCAGCTCAGATTCGAAATCAGGAGTTGTACAGCAACTAGCAACTGCCTCTCACACAACCTCTTCTAGTCCACTGTTACCAACACGGTAAAAACACTATTAAACATCCATACCCTAGCCAGGATTCGAACCCGGGACTCCTTGGTTGCAAGCCTAACATGTAAGCGTTGCTTCCAGTACGAGATACTGGAAAAAGTTGTTCGCAATCTAAAGTACAGAGTTCCATTGCAAAAATGGCATTTTCAACTCTTTTGAAATTTTGAAGCCACTCACATTCTGAATTTGATTTTCCCGATTTTCTGATTTCACTAGAGCATTTAGTATTTTTCAAAAACAAATAAAATCAATATTAAATTATTTATTCAAAAACCAATAAAATCAAAAATCTAAAATTTTAACAAACTGTGACTTAAGCAATTACTCAATACAACTTGTCCAGCATCAATTCAAATGCATTTTCATGGTGTCGAAATGTCGCTTATGGGGTATCACCGTACTCAGAATTTTTCAAGGATTCCAAAAATATAATAATATATGGGGTGTTCCATTTAAAAATCAAAAGTTGGTGTCATTTGCGGTGAAACCGGAAGAAGTGACAGTTATGTCACAAAGTGTCTTCTTGGTCATATAATACATCTACCAAGTTTCAATATTTGTTGCAATCGAAGCATTAGCGTTTTGATGGTAATTTGCAATTATTACACTTAACGCACCAGGCTTGTAACTTATAATTCAGCGCTCGGCGGGGCACATACCCCGGAGAGTAGCGGTTGCAGTCTGGTTACGGTCCTTATATTAAAATAAGGATTTTATAGAGGAGTTTGCGACTAAAAATATTATGTTTTAATATTCCGCCCTCTAAAAGCACATTTGAAGTTTCAATTTGTTATTCTAGAAAATAAGGAAAAGGGGGTGTACTAAAATCTGTTGGCACCCGGTATATAAATAAATAATAAATAAATAAATAAACACCACAGAAATTAGACAAGCCCCCAATTCCAGAAGCCAGGGCTTGTGCGGAAGGGGTTACACATTGAAAAAAACGCGGACATACAACCATTTCCTCCGACAGTGCCGGAGCCAGGATTCGAACCCGGTGGTGCGATGTTCGTGTGATTAATCGCGATTGCCACCTCGCGCCTTAACCCACTCGGCTATCGACCAGACTTATATTATGTGTGTCTGACCGGTTAGTTATATTTATGAGCGTTGTTCCATGTGGTTGATAAACTCCTGAAGTAGACCTGGTTGTCTAAAAGATGTTTTGACAGAATCACATCTACCATCTTCAGGTGCTTTCTGGTAGTAGCTTACTGTTGCTTTTTGTTGCTCTTGATAAAAATTAGTAGTGCATGGTCTCAAATGATAAAGTAGCTGCACAAATACGTGTTGGTCCTGGCGCTTAGGTTGGAAAATTATTATTATTTTTTAAATTTGTACAAAAGACACCTCTAATTTTGAAAATATCCAAAAATTTTATTTTAAGAAGTTGCTCATAATGCAAAGTTATATCAAAAAGTAAAATTTGGGTGCTCTATAAAAGTTTTTAGTTTTCTACGTATAATATCTGAATTATTTGTTAAAAATATTTTTCTGTTAATAACAATTGTCTCAATTTTGTAGTTCAGCCCAAATAATTGATTAAAATCCACTTTGAGGAACATTTAGTAGCATTTTTTGACTAAATAATATTTTGGGAAAAAATGCAGGATTTATTTCTACAAAGCTATTCTCATTGTTTCAATGTTTTTTGAAATTTTTTAATACAAACCGCTTAAAAACAGTTTCGTTTAACTCTAACTAAATAACAGAAGGAATAGGAGTAAGAAGAAGAAAGTAGGATTTGTGCCTACACATGGTGCTTCTATCTATGAATATAAACCTAGCTTTTTCAAAATTTATTGAGTAAAAACAAATAATGTCTTATCTCACTAAATTCGTTAATCTTGTAATGGCGACCGGTTTCGTGAACTAAGACTTACTTGAAATTTATTGTAAATAGCCTAACATAAAATGTTTATTATAATATCTACAGGGTGTTCTAATAGTGCGCCAAAGACTTTGGAAAATCATTTTCTCATGGAAGTTGTATAGTATCAAAAGGCGCACATTTTACAAATATTTTGAAATATACAGGGTGACTCGCTACAGCGGAGCATCTTCGAGGTCATTTTTTTAAATGGAACAAATTTTTACATTTATAAATTCAGCATGAAATTACCTTTCCAACGACCTCTGCATTGAAATTGCAATTATGTAGACGTAGGTCACTTGGGGTAAGTCTTGCGAATTCGTTTGAATTTCATTTTGTAAGGTGTATTTTTTTTATATCTTAGGGTTGCCAGTATCCCTCATATGAGGCAATTTTCTTTGGTGTGATATCATTATTGGTATATCATCTTTCCGATGTAACGGCCACACACAGATGGTATTATTTTAAGAAGCAAGAGGTCAATAAGCGAAGGAATCCGAGTCGTCGATTTTTTTTTTTTGACCACGTAGGCAGTGGAGACAATTTGAGAGTGGAGGCAGCGTGTTGTAGAGGGGTCCCTGCAGTCATACCTGATTCTGGAACAAAGTTACACCAGGGCCTTCTGTTGGGTGGTATTATTTATAACATTTTGTTTGATTTAAATTTCTACTTTTCATATATTTTTTTTTACTTGTAAGAAATGGTACGATTTTAATTAAATTTTAACATTTTTCAAATATTCATACATTTTCACATAAATATTTTTACATAAAATTTTCTTAAATAATACTTGTTAAACCTTGTCATAATTTAATATTTTTTTTATCAATCATTCAAATTTCAACTTAACTAAATTTTTTTGCTATTGCTAAATAAATTATTCAACTGTCCCATTGTCAAATATTAAAGTCAACTTATTATTAACATGTGTGTTTCCTTTCTTCTACTCATTTAGCTGGATATATATTATTGGTGAGCTTATTACATAACTTAGGTACTCAGTATTGTTTTCCTTAGCTTTCACAATACTCATGGTTCATATAGTAAGTTAAGGTGGCGCCCTGAACATCTATTTTTTTGTTTATATATATATTCACTATTTTATATTTTTTTTTTTTGCAAGTTAACAAATGAGTAAATATCGAACCACGACCTCGCTTTCCCATAACCCAGAGCTGCCGTTCGCAAGATTGAAACACTTCCTGGTTTTAAGCCAAGGGGTGTTACAAGAAAGTGGCGATACAACCACCAAATTTTGATTATAATTATACAGGGTGTATTTTATACTAGCGCTAATTCAGGACATTTCAAAGTGAATTTTCTCAATTTTTTCAAATGGAACACTCTGTACATTATTTTTTTTTTGAATAGGCATGTTAATTCTATACGATTTTTGTGGATAATATCCTATACCTAAAATCGATATTTCCAGAGATATTTTTACTTTTCCATTAAAAACCGTTAAATTATAATACGTTTCATTTCGAACTAATCTAGCAGCCATGATTTTGGCATAAAGTGAGAATAATTGAAAGTAGTATTAAATTTTTTTCTGGGTGCCTGTTGGTTGCCTCAGTAGTATTTTTTCACAGTTTAATTAAATGATATTTGAGTCGATATTAAATAATACAAAAATTGGCGCCATTTTAAAAATTCAAAGTTATTTTGAACCTAATTTAATGAAATAAATAATACGTAGTGTTTATAGGAAATATTCAAATTGGCTTCCCACTACGTCCGTCCATGCATTTCTATAGACGATTTTCGAATGATCTACCGACATTTATTAAAATATCTACAGCAATTTCCTGAAAAACTTCCCTTATCCTTTCTATCATATTTTCTTTTGTAGATATAGGAGCTTTATACACTTGCTCCTTAACATAGCCCCACAAAAAGAAGTCTATTTTGGTCAAATCAGGGCTTCTGGTAGGCCAACTATGGGGTCCCCTCTCTCCTTATCCAACCATTTGGAAAAGCGTCGTTTAAATGTTCGCGCTGCAGTGCACAGGTGGTCTATCATGGAGGTACCACATTCTCTCCCTAATATCCCTGGAGTCATCCTCCCGTAATTCTTCCGAGCTGTCTTGTAAAAATTCCAAATAAATTAGACCATTCACACGTCCGTCTAAAAATGTGGTCCTGTCACATACTCCCCAAAAATTCCGCCCCAAATATTCAACAACCATCATGTTTGGCTATTTGTTCGTGAGATGTGAACATTGGTTGTGTCGTAATAATGAAAATTGTGATGATTAACATGTCCATTTTTATGAAACGTTGCTTCATCGGCAAACAAAACAAAGTCAACAAAATTTTTTTGTTGTCCTATTTTTTGTTTTGCCCATTGACAAAATTGTATTCGATTTTCATAATCCTTATCAATCAGTTCCTGCATTAGTTGAACGTGGTAGGAATGAAATTTGTTTTTTGTAGGATTCGATGGACTGAAGATCAGCTTATATCGTTTATTCTTGCCAATTTTCTTATACGGCGATGAAGATCTTCAATCACGCTCAAAAGTATGACTGTTTCGTTTTCTTCATTTACTACATTTTTTATTCGTTCCTTTTTCTCATATTCCACTTTTCCCGTATTGTCAAATCATTCGATCAACCTCTCAAATGACTTTTTAGAGGGCTGTCATTTTTCCGGATATCGCTCCATATAAATTCGAGTTGATAGCAAACAATTTTTATCACTCGCACCCAGAACATAGGCCATATCAACCATGTCTTCTCTCGAAAAATCCATTATTGGAAAGTGCGAATTTTAAATTCAAATTAATTTATTGATCTTCTAAGCTACAAGTATTATGCAGATAAGTCAATAATCCAGGCGTTTTAGATTTTTGCTGCCAAATTACGAAAAAATTTATTGTGTTTATTTGGACGTCCTGAATAACACTTGGTAGTTACGCCACGATACACCGGGAGGAATTCGTGAAAATCGCTTCGGAAGTTCGCGGAAATCGCGGATTCGCGATTAACTCAGTTTTTATGGCCCAAAACGGGAACATCACCTATTATGAAAATTGTACATCTGTAAATTCTCTACCTTAAAGGTCCTATAATTTTTTTTTCGTACGCCTAAACATTTTGGAGATATGACGCGAAATAAGTGAAAAATGCATTTAGTTTCTTTTTTTATATTTTTTAAACATTTTTGTTATATTGGACAGCACAGAATTGTTGAGACGTTCAAACATGGTTGGGAAAAGACACTGATCCTGAGCAGTGGGGCTGGATTTTAGGAAGAATGATATTTTTGCAGTCAGTACCAACGTAGTTACCACCAGGACCAGACATATTGTTAAATTAAATTTTTTTGCAACTCTACGAAGGGTTGTGCAGGAAAATGTAGCTGTAGGAAAGTAGGACTGAATTGTTCAACAGCTTGTGGACATTTTCACGGTTACTCCTACTAGAATACGCCCCTGTAATTGCTATGAATGAGGAAATGGACGACGTAGAATCTTATCAGGATGAAAGAAATGACAACGATTTGTCATTGGACAATAACGTTTCAGATACCGAAAAAGTCGCAAATATTGACTAATTTAAGATCCGGCATGGATTAGAGCTCCTGGGGAAACCATGTAAAAAAAGCGTGCCGAGCATTCTACCTCTAAGATGGTGCGGAAATGAATACATTTTTTGTCTTATTCACTGTAAATAAATGTAAATAAAATGTATACAATATTCTGGTGGAGAACAAAGATCACCGATCGCCGACATTTATTGTTGACTGACAGGTAAGTGATTACAAAAATTCCTAAATTTTACTAATCCTAATTTCCTAAGTATTTATAGATATACATATATAAGCACACACATGTATACATACACACCCATATTTTTTTTCTCCATTTTCTTGTTTTTTTCTTTCATTTTTTAAATTTTATTTTGTTTATTATTTTTTAAATTTTCTTTTTGACTTATTTACCCATATTTCGATCCTTTGATCTTGTTTTATATTTTTTCTTTTTTTCTTTTTTCTTTTTCTTTTTTCCTCATTTCTTTTTTATTTTTATTTTTTCAGATAAAAATGGGGAATGGCAGGGATCACTCAACGACTAGGGGCTCATCTAGTCTCAACCACATACTGACTGAACCACGGAAAGAGTGGGAAGTTACAATTGGAAATACATATATTATATACATATTTACAGTTATTATATTCTTAAATCTAGATTTTTAATATGATTATCAAGTAGCTTATATATGACAATATCATTAGACTGTAATAGTTGTAGTAAATTGAATGGTCTTAATATATTCATATGACATAAATTATTCATGAACTCATTTATTTTTGCTTTTTTTAGTGGTCAATTTCTCCACATTAACAGTTAGGATTATCTTCAATATTGATTTTGTATAAATGGTTAGGGGCTAGCCTCTGATTAAATCTAAGTCTACAAATATTTTTTACCGTGTTTTTTAAAAGTTTTTGTTGGCTAAACCATAGTTTGTTAGGTGGGAATGGTTGTAGATTTTTGTAGTACTGGCCTTTTTGTTGTTCGCTAAATTGATTTCTCCAATCGCTAATAATTTTATTTCTAATTTCGGGAATAATCACCGAGCTCTATAGCAGCAATATTTAATATCCATTCTGAGACATAGAAAGCAAGATAATTGCGAAATATGTGGTGCAAAAGAGGTTTGGCGAAACTAAATGCATTTTTCACTTAGTTCGCGTCCTATCTCCAAAACGTTTAGGCGTTCGAAAAAAATGTATAGAACCTTTAAGGTAGAGAATTTACAGATGTACAACTTTTATAATAGGTGTTGTTCCCGTTTGGGCCATAAACACTGAGTTAATCGCGAATCCGCAATTTCCGCGACCTTCTGAAGCGATTTTCATGAATTACTCCAGGTGTATCGTGGCGTAACTACCAAGTGTTATTCAAGACGTCCAAATAAACACAATAAAAAAAAAATTCGTAGAGCACGAATTTAGCACATAGGTCAATTTTACAGCTAAAACGCCTGGAGTACAAGTAAGTACAATCGTAGATGTGAAAATACAAGAATACAGATATGGTTAATACAATGGCAATACAAACAATAATATATAATAATATCAATAATATAGCATAAAATATTACATCACAATGTATATTGAAATAGTATGTAGTTAATAAGTTAAAATAAAAATTGTAAGTAAAAATAAGATTTCACTATTGTACTATATTACATACGGTGCTATTTGTAGCCTGAATAAATTCTTCAATGGTGTAGAAACAGTGCAAACTAAGGTATTCTTTCGGATTTTTTTTTAAATGTAAGAGTTGGTAAGCATTGTAGATCTTTAGACAGTAAGTTATACTATCGGGTATCAGAATAAAATGGGGATTTTTCGTACTTAGTGTATCTGTGTTTGTTTTAACAAATACCATTCTTGCCTCTATAGTGTTGAAGGTGTGTATGTCGGAGTGTTTAGTTAACCTATTTTTTTGTTCATGAATATAGATCAAAATTTTTAGTTGGTATATGCTAGGGACGGTTAATATTTTTTTGTCACAGAATATTGCTCTACATGAAGTGCGAGAATTAAGATTGAATATTAGACTAATGACTAATGACACGTTTTTGTAGTATAAAAATCCTACTTATACATGTGGACAAACCCGAGACAGTAATGTTGTAACTAATTGTTGAGTAAAAGTTCAATGAAACTGGTTCAAGTTTGTTTTTAGGTTCTTTATAATGTAATACGCTTTATTGAGCTTTTTGGATATGAAGTCGATATGCAACTCCGAGGTCATTTGTTTGTCAATGATAATACCTAAGAATTTAGTGGACTTTATGGGTTTTAGCGTGTGGTTCTGAATAATAGGGTGGAAAGTGTTTGATTTTCGTTTTCTTAATTAATTTATAACTTAAAATAAGTGTAAATACTTTGTCACAATAGTTAATAATTAAACGCCAATAAGATAATTTTTAATTATTCTCACTTTATGTCAAAATCATGGCTATTAGATCAGTTCGAAATGAAAAGTACTATAATTTAACGGTTTTTAATGAAAAAGTAAAAATATCTCTGGAAATATTGATTTTAGGTATAGGATTTTATTCACAAAAATCATAGAGAATTAACTGCCAATTCAAAAATACAATAATATACAGAGTGTTGAAATTGAAAAAATTGAGAAAATTCACCTTGAAATGTCATGAATTAGGGCTAGTATAAAATACACCGTGTATAATTATAATCAATACTTGGCGATTGTATTGTTGTAGTACATCCCTTGAATTTTGATTATAACAACTTTAAAATTATTTCAGATGTAATGTATAAATACCTACGAAATTTATTATATATTTGTCATGCGAAATCAATACTTTCTTAGTTTCGATTCATCTATTTCGAAAATTTTCAGTTTTTTTAAATCTCGTCTTTTTATCGACTTTTTCAATTTCGATAGGAGAGTTTGGCGTTATCTGCACTTTCGTTTTAGAACAAAAATCTAATTTAAAAAAATAGTCTTTTATATTTTTGTAAGTATGACTTTCCAGCTATAGGGTACTGAAAGTTCTCGATTTTTTACGCATATACAGGATTGGGTAAACAAATACTCGGTGTAAACTAAGCCAGATTTTTTCAAAAATTTATCAGAGTATCACTATTTTAATATTCGCGTACATATGTGTGTGTCATTTACTTACTTTTTTCTTTTCATGAATGGTTTCTGAAACATGACGTGACTTGCATTTTTTAAAGACATTCTTGAACCTCCAAAATATCTTCAAATCAAGGCTCTTGTACCAAATAAAAGACAAAAATTTAAATCCGGCTAGAGGCCCTTATTCTTCATCAGAAATTTAATTACTTCACTGTAAACACAGTTTCGTGCATTGAAAAACTTTCTTCTTCTTTTTATAATGACTAATATTGAAAAATTTCATAACTACAAAGTAGTACAAATTATGGAACGTATTATTACCAAATTACAATAAATGAGGCATAAGATTCCAAATAAATAAATAAATGAAAATAAAACTAAAAGGCGAGAAAGCATACAAGATTGATAATTTATTTCAGTAGCCTTTAGTTATTGTAAGTAAATTTGTATTTAAAAAAGTTATTTTAGGTTAGTTCTAATAAGTGTTAAGCTTCTTTATAAGTATTTGTAAGTCTTTATAAGTAGAGTTAGTATTTTTAATATGTACGCTTCCATACGCGACTGGTAAAATTTAATGAAAACTTTTTTTATTTAAATGATCAGACATTGTTATATGAGTTACCCAGGTTAAGACTTAAAAAATATAAATGCATAATATCTTTTGGATACCATAAAAATATAGGGTGGTTATTTTTTATATTGAGCATTGCTATCTCGTAAACTAGAACAGGTACAAACTCGGTTAGAAGGGAAAAAAGTTTTGTATTTTGAGGGTCAATGAAATGAGTCATAAAAATTGAAGATCCGATTGGTTCCGGAGATATACGATAAAATTAATAATATTAACTCGTTCTTTTACCTAACATTATTATTATTAAGGAAATATTAAAAAACTTTATTGGAATATTTTGTTATAAGTTAACTTTGCTATAACCGTATTATAATTTTTATTATGACGTTTCGACTTTTCAGGGCCGCCATCAGCTTTATTGTTTTAAATACCGACCTGTCTTTTTTCATTTAAGATTTTTAAAGCATTTGAAATTATGGATTTAGAGGTATGTCACACTTGACATTTTTTACGTTTCGCCGGAAAAATAATTATTAATCATTAGCATAATTGCCTTCGCTCTTCATAAAAATAAATTTAAGCAACAAAAGGTATGCCTCGTCAAGCTTATCTTATAAGCAGTCCGATACATTAATCAACATGATTAATCCAGTCGTGCTGTTAACTCAATATTATTTACCTTTTTCTTCTGGGATCTCTTGAAAACCAATGGACCAGTAAAGTGTCCACCTCGCTCACCTTACTTAAATCCTTTAGATTTTTATCAATTAATTTAGATTATCGTACTGGCGGAGTTCAGCATTAGCTATTCCACCACTCAACCAGGACACATACACATAGAAAGCCTAACGCATAAGCATTGAGCCACTGAGCCGGCAAATTTTGTATGGGGTTTTGTAAAAAATAAAGTATACTACAATGAAGTCTAAAATCTCAATGAATTATGTAATAGAATTTTTGAAGCTTTATTGTTTATACATTTTATTGATTCTTTAAAGAAATACAATATAATTGCGAAATATGTGGTGCAAAAGAGGTTTGGCGAAACTAAATGCATTTTTCACTTAGTTCGCGTCGTATCTCCAAAACGTTTAGGCGTTCGAAAAAAATGTATAGAACCTTTAGTATTGCTTTTAGGTATAGGATATTATTCACAAAAATCATAGAGAATTAACTGCCAATTCAAAAATACAATAATATACAGAGTGTTGAAATTGAAAAAATTGAGAAAATTCACTTTGAAATGTCATGAATTAGGGCTAGTATAAAATACACCGTGTATAATTATAATCAATACTTGGTGATTGTATCGTTGTAGTACATCCCTTGTCTACATAATTGCAAAATAAATCTTCTTAATTAATAGTAATACATAAACAGCGAATTAATTTATTAAATCTTGTTCCGACCAAAATTTTCATATTTTTTCGAATAACTCGGCAACGCCACGTCAAAAACAAAAAATGTGGAGGTCGTTGGATACGTTTCCAACGCTGAATTCATAAATGTAAAAATTTATAGGGTATTCCATTAAAAAGAAATGATCTCGAAGATGCTCCGCTGTAGAGAGTCGCCATGTATATTTCAAAATATTTTTAAAATATGCTCCTTTTGACACTATACCACTTCCATCAAAAATAATTTTCCAAAGTGAAGACTTTGGAAAATAATTTTCTAATAAGACCGATATTAGATTTTGACACACTATTGGGACACCCTGTATGCATAGAATTTTTTTTTAAGTACATTACTTATGAATTCTCAGTTATATATTATATTATTTTAGTATGGTTTTTCTCTATATACTTGATTTTTAAGATATACCCATAAAAATTAATTCATAGGAGCAAGGCCTGAGGACCTATAGGTATCCAGTGAAAATTTGAACACCTATCAATCCATTGTCCTAAACAAATTTTTTCACTGGAACCGTGCAATGGATACTTGTCCTATCCTGCTGAAACGAACGTTCTTGCAGCATTTTTTCTCAAAATATTTATTTGGCGAAAAGACTACAGCTAATAGTTCTTCAATCATTACTTAGGCTGAAATTATTAAATGAAAGAATTATTAATATCAGAGTAACATTTTAAAAACTAGTTCAGAAATTACGCGTGAAAAAGTGGATTTTTATTTTTATTAGATATTTGGACTTGGATTTTGCGATATCTTCAAGAACTTACGCTGGAGGGAATTTAAAAAAAAAAAGATAATTTTTCGACCCAACCTCCAGGACGAACAGAAATTTGTGCAATCACTTTTTTGTTTAAAAATGGTTAAGAATGGATTTTTTGTTTAGCAAAGTATGCCGTGATAATTTTATTTGAAATAAAATTTAAGTTGTCAGGTAGTTTTCAAATAATTTATTAAAATAATATTTTCAGACTTGGACACTTAGTTAGTTCAATTCAAAAAATTTCAATATTTTTTAATTTTAATAAAACTTTGGACTTATGGCTTTTGGACAATTCTGAATAACTTTCATTAGTAAAATTATCCAAAAAATGACTGATATGTTTTCTACGATATTTTTTTCAATTTTTATATCGCAGATGGCTTGCTTTTTACCATAAGTGGTTCATGTTAGTCTGAATTTGAAAAATATGGGATAGTTTCCCGAAAAATGACAAAGAAATAGAAAAAGAATGTATTGATTATGTGTTCTCACGGGCTTTTTAATTTTCTTTTAAAAAATTATTACCACCTAGTCACGCAGAAAAATCGCACTTGGAAAAAAATTTTCTCTGGCAATTTTAGTTAATTATTGTGAATAATTCTTGGACAACTGCCAAGAAGCAGATTTCTGCAGAATGTTTGAGTCTCTTTCTAATTACACTAACTTATCCAGCAAAATCACATAAATAATAACAATCAACTCGATAACCTCAGGTCAGATTTATATAATTTTCATTATTGTTCCCACAATGTGTGCCACCTAATTCAATTTCCGGTGTCATCTTCTCAATTAATCGAACAAATTAAAAATAAGTAATTTCTTTCGTTTAGTAAAAATTATTAAACTCGTTACTGACACGGGTGTCGCAGTTTGTTGAACACGACTTTATCCGGCTAGTCTAAAGTTTCCAAGCTCAAGCTTTTTCAGGCCTTTCAGTTCAGTTCAGAGTTCACTGAGTCACGTTCAGTACGGTCTAGTCAATGGTGCCTTACACAAATATATATCTTAGATTAAGTATAGCATAATTACAGTTTGATCATATACGCTGGTTGATATTATTCGGTTTTCGAATGGTTTAAAGTTTAGACATTGTTTATAGTAATTAAGATGTTTAATTTATGTGACTGATTTAGTGATATTTGTGATTTATCATCAGAAAAAAGTACTGGTTTATTGGGTGAGTTGTTTTCTATTTAATTTATAAAACAAATAGAATATAGTGGTAAAACAGTTCGAATTTTGATTATAACAACTTTAAAATTATTTCAGATGTAATGTATATATACCTACGAAATTTATTATATATTTGTTATGCGAAATCAATACTTTCTTAGGATTCATTTATTTCGAAAATTTTCAGTTTTTTTAAATCTCGTCCTTTTATCGACTTTTTCCATTTCGATAGGAGAGTTTGGCGTTATCTGCACTTTCGTTTTAGAACAAAAATCTAATTTAAAAAAATACTCTTTTATATTTTCGTAAGTATGACTTTCCAGCTATAGGGTACTGAAAGTTCTCGATTTTTTACGCATATACAGGATTGGGTAAACAAATACTCGGTGTAAACTAAGCCAGATTTTTTCAAAAATTTATCAGAGTATCACTATTTTAATATTCGCGTACATATGTGTGTGTCATTTACTTACTTTTTTCTTTTCATGAATGGTTTCTGAAACATGACGTGACTTGCATTTTTTAAAGACATTCTTGAACCTCCAAAATATCTTCAAATCAAGGCTCTTGTACCAAATAAAAGACAAAAATTTAAATCCGGCTAGAGGCCCTTATTCTTCATCAGAAATTTAATTACTTCACTGTAAACACGGTTTCGTGCATTGAAAAACTTTCTTCTTCTTTTTATAACGACTAATATTGAAAAATTTCATAACTACAAAGTAGTACAAATTATGGAACGTATTATTACCAAATTACAATAAATGAGGCATAAGATTCCAAATAAATAAATAAATAAATGAAAATACAACTAAAAGGCGAGAAAGCATACAAGATTGATAATTTATTTCAGTAGCCTTTAGTTATTGTACGTAAATTTGTATTTAAAAAAGTTATTTTAGGTTAGTTCTAATAAGTGTTAAGCTTCTTTATAAGTATTTGTAAGTCTTTATAAGTAGAGTTAGTATTTTTAATATGTACGCTTCCATACGCGACTGGTAAAATTTAATGAAAACTTTTTTTATTTAAATGATCAGACATTGTTATATGAGTTAAGACCCAGGTTAAGACTTAAAAAATATAAATGCATAATATCTTTTGGATACCTTAAAAAATATATAGGGTGGTTATTTTTTATATTGAGTATTGCTATCTCGTAAACTAGAGCAGGTACAAAGTCGGTTAGAAGGGAAAAAAGTTTTGTATTTTGAGGGTCAATGAAATGGGTTATAAAAATTGAAGATATCCGATTGGTTCCGGAGATATACGATAAAATTAACTCGTTCTTTTACCTAACATTATTTTTATTGGAATATTTTGTTATAAGTTAACTTTGCTATAACCGTATTAATATTTTTATTATGACGTTTCGACTTTTCAGGGCCGCCATCAGCTTTATTGTTTTAAATACCGACCTGTCTTTTTTCATTTAAGATTTTTAAAGCATTTGAAATTATGGATTTAGAGGTATGTCACACTTGACATTTTTTACGTTTCGCCGGAAAAATAGTTATTAATCATTAGCATAATTGCCTTCGCTCTTCATAAAAATAAATGTAAGCAACAAACAAAAGGTATGCCTCGTCAAGGTTATCTTATAAGCAGTCCAATACATTAACCAACATGATTAATCCAGTCCTGCTGTTAACTCAATATTATTTACCTTTTTCTTCTGGGATGTCTTGAAAACCAATGGACCAGTAAAGTGTCCACCTCGCTCACCTTACTTAAATCCTTTAGATTTTTTATAGATTTATTTAGGTTATCATACTGGCGGAGTTCAGCATTAGCTATTCCACCACTCAACCAGGACACATACACATAGAAAGCCTAACGCATAAGCATTGAGCCACTGAGCCGGCAAATTTTGTATGGGGTTTTGTAGAAAATAAAATACACTACAACGAAGTCTAAAATCTCAATGAATTATGTAATAGAATTGTTGAAGCTTTATTGTTTATACATTTTATTGATTCTTTAAAGAAATACAATTGACAAGTTGGAATACATTTTTTATTTGGAGCTCACTCTGCAAAATAATATTGAATTAACAGCACGAACGGACTTAGCCATATTAGTTGTTGCATTGGTTTTTTTTTATAAAGTAAGCTATTAAAGGTGAATCACATCAAGTATTGCTTAACAAAAAACTAATTATTTTGTGAAGGGTGAAGGTAATAAAATGAATGATGATTATTTTTCTGACGAAACGTATTACAATGGTAAAACACGACATACTACTGAATACATACTTTCAAATACTTTAAAAAAATTGTATAAAAAGACAGGTCCATATTAAAAAAAAAGATACAAACGTCATAATAAAAAAAATTGGATGAGTTCAGTTATAGCAAACGTAATTTATAACAAAATATTATTGTTGCGTGTTTACATCCTCCAGTAAACGCCCTGTAGTAGGTTCAATAAATTGCCACAAGAATCTCCACAAATCACTGATTTATTAGCCACTTTAATTACAATAACAAATAACACAACTCTAATCTAAGATAAATTCACTACTTTAAATCACAACTTGTTACTGTTCTTTATTTTTATCTGATCACTTACTAATCTCAAACTCTCCGTATCAGAACTGTACTGTATACTGAACTGAACTCGTGCGACGGATTCACCTTCTTATATACACACGCGGAATGTACTCGAATCTCCTTCCAGAACCTCGACGAAAAACCTGGAAATTTTTATAATTTTCTAGATGGTAAATGGAGGGTTCGTTGGCCCAGAGATGGCGCCCTCTACCGGCACCCAACTAAACAAGTCTTCCCTCACTCTGACCAAGGACTAATTACATCTTTCTCCGTCAGAGGGCAGCACATAACACTACCCCCTCCTTAAGCCTGAACGTCCCGGTCAGGTAATTCAGATTCCCAACATATTTCGCCAACCCGTCCAGATGCACGATCTTCATCTTGGACTTCTTTCTACATTGAATACGATAAACAACGTCGTTGATCTGGGTGATGACAGAATACGGTCTTTACCAAGGTGAGTGAAACTTCGAGAATTTTTCTTCACTCCGCTTTGGGTTATACAGCCAAACCAAGTCCCCCACCTTGAATCCTGCTGAACTGACATTGCGGTCATATCGAGCCTTCATTCGATCACTACTCCCTGTAGGTAAATTCTTGGCAGCTACATCCGCACAAACCTTGCAACTGCGACACCAAGCCTCTACATCCTGGCGGCTGTTTATCCAGTAGAATCGTTCCCGTACTCTAGCCAAGTTCTTATTTTTGCTAAAATACTCCCCGGATATTCCTTCGTGCACTTTCCAAAGTACTTTTGGTACCCGGTACCTGGGTATCATCAAACGCATGTTAACTTCCTTTCCATCCGGGCTCTCCCATGATCTCCGTAATAGTCCATCTTCAAGCCTTAAGGAATCCCATTGCGCCCATAAAGTCTTCAGTCCAACACTTTTGCTAGAAACGTCCTTCCATCCCGGGCGGATTCCTTTTTCCTTCGCCTTCAACATTGGTCCAATTTCATCGTCGTTCAGTTGTTCCTCTCTTACAACTTCTTTATCTAGCCCTTCGAAACCTCTATCTTAACCGTCTTCACTTCTAATACATCCTGCTGTTTTTTTTTCATCCTCGGCATTCACTTCCTTAGGCTGCCCCTGGCGGCAATGCCTCTTGACATGCCCGAATTTGCCGCAATTATAACAGCGGATTCCTTTTGTCAGCCTTTCACCACTTCTTTGCTGTTTCGGCAGTTACGGTTCCTGTCTTGACTGAAGTTGCGAACGTAATTTGTTCAGTACTTGCGCAACCCTCTTCAGTATATTTGTTACCATAACAATCAATCTCATCTTATTGAAGCGAATTTCCTCTTTCTCTGCAGCGTTTACTTTCCCAGGGTTCCATTTTCGACAAACTCGCATTATATGCCCTGGTTTGCTGCACTGGTAACATCGGATACCTTCGATCTCCCCTAGGCTTTACACCTCCTTGTATTGTCGGTTTTACTGTTTTCCTGGGAAACTTGTCTTGGTCATCTTGGTAAACATCTTGTGATTTCCTTTAATTTGGTGTCCAAACTCGTTTCTTCTGATTGGACTTCTTCCACAGATACGGCTCGTACTCTGTGCCATGAGGAATCCATATAAACGGCCTCCACCTCAAGTGGCTGGATTAATGCTTCGCTACTAGTCTTATGCCGAGATAGTTTAAGGACACGTCTGATCTTGTCTTTTATGCCATCAATAAATGCGTCAACTGCCAATTGCTACTAGAACTGTATTGGTGTATCCGGGTAAGCCAAGTGTACCAGCCTCTCTACTGCAGCCTCAAATTCTCGTAAACTCTCTCCATCTTTCTGTATACGTGATTTCAGCTAAGTCCGATATAGTTGAGCAAAGTGTTGGTCTCCATATCTTAAGTCGAATGCAGCTTCTAAAACTTTAAAATCTTTTTGCTGCGCCACTGGTATCGTCTGTAACAATTCTAAAGCTTGACCTCTCAATGCCATAGCCTTTTCTGCATCGTTCCAGTTGTTGCCATACGCAGCACCCTCAAACTGTCTTTTGTAGGTTGACCAAGAAGTTTGTAATCGAGGACCTGACGTTGATAACACTAGCTGGCCTCCTTGTTCTCTTAACTGTTGCTTAGGCCTCTTCCCCACAGGGCGCAATCTGATCGCACGATCCGAACGCTTGCGATCTCGTGTTATAGTTATCCCATTTGTATTCAGTATATCCCCCTCCAAAAGATTCGAAACTGATCGTGACGATCTCGGTGGAACTTAAACGCAGATTGCGCTCTGCGTGGAGGGGATATACTAAGTACAAATGTGATAACTATAACACGAGATCACAAGCGTTCGGATCCCGCGATCAGATCGAGTCCTATGGGGAAGAGGCCTAAAGTCGTTCTACTTCTCCCTTAACTACTCGAAATTTTCCTTCTATACTTTCCCTTTAATTCCACTAACTTCCCCTTCGACGCTAGTAACTTTCTCTTCGACGCCAGTAACTTTTCCTTCGAGGTCACCGATTTTTCCTTCGACCTTATCAACTTTTTCTTTGACTTCATTAACTTCAGCATTTACAATGCCTATACCATCTTTGATATCACTTTTGAGATTTTCAGTGGCTGAAAGAATAATATCCTGTTGTACCTGTATAATTTTTCTCAATTCTTCCTGGCGCTTTCTTTCTTTTTCTTGTTCTCGTCATTCTTGTTCTTCTTGTTCCTCTTCTCTTCTATCCTGTTGCAATTCCGCTTCCAGCACCAATTGTTGCGTGATTATATCCTTCAGTAAACACCCTGTAGTAGATTCAATAAACTGCATCAAAAATCTCCACAAACCACTGATCTATTAACCACTTAAATTACAATAATTAATTTTTAGAAAATAACGCAACTAATAACAACTTTAATCTAAGATAAATTCACTATTTTAAATCACAACTTATACAGATTTTTGAAATTTTTTCCTGACGTCATATATGGAACGTACTATAACAGGAGACGAGGGAAGTAGAGGTGATAACTGGGAACGATCGGAGCGGTCATGTTCTTAATAAATTCGAATTAAAATTTAAAATCGGAGGTTCATGCTGTCGCAGAAAGGGTTAATATGCAAGCATGTGTTTTGCAAGGTCATCAAAAGCAAGCTGTTATTTGCAGAGGGTACATTATCAGAACCAAAACTACTAAAACTCAAAATACTTGACAGCGATTTTCCATGACGTGGTTTTACCCCATTAACCCCGTGTTTTAATTTAAAAAAATTCAAAATAACCTAATTCATAACCGTAATTAGCTTTAATTACGTAAATAAAACATAAAAAAATATTTTATCATTAATTCCTCATCCCTTGCCGCTCCCATCCCTAATAAAGGTAAAAAAGTTTTGCGAAAACTTTTCATCTTTTACGTTCTTTTGAATTTTATGTTCTTTTCGAGGCTCGAATGTATTATAAAAAACATGTTTACGAATTTTAATATATGGTTCATATATATAAAACCCTATCGACCCTTTATAACTACCCCTTAATTCGAGCGGACAAAACAACCACATTTATTATTGAGGTTTGTCTGGTTGACAAGATTGGAGATTTTAATTTTTTTAGTAGCCGTCTACCCTTTAAAAAATTTCGAATTTCTATGTATTGTAGAACATAAGAAAAGGAAATTATGAAAAAAATTTCATTATGGTACCAGTTTTTAAAATTATTAATTTGATTTTTTAGATTTTCTACTCATTGAAAATTCTTGACAAATTTTATTTTACTCCTTTAGTGGCTCTACATCATAGATCAGACTCATTAAAATTAATACATCTATTGATAAGAAAAAAAAATATTTTCAAAATTTCGAACATGATTTTTTTTGAGAACTAGGGCGTTTATGGACCTGTGAATTTGCAGAATATATACAGGCTTGTAAAGTGATGTTATAGTAAAAATATCAGGCCCAATTTCTTTTGGGACAGCCAGCCCGTGGTAAGAAGTCTAGTTTTTTACTCAAAAATTGACTCCAGATTCAAAAGTCACCCCCGCTCTAATACATGAATTTAAAAATGATTTCAGCACGATTACAGTTGCAGTCAAACGAAATGGACTCAAATCTTCGAGTAAATTCTGGATTCAATTTTAGTTTCATTGTAGTCTTTATCCTTAAATAAGCTATCTGCAAACCAGACAAAAGTTAATCATAAATGTGATTGTTTTGTCCGCTCGATTATGATCGTTCTTGGTTCACACAATTAAGGGGTTGTTGTAAAGGGACGATAGTGTTTTATACAACGTGTCCCACTTTTCACGGTAACACCTTCGTAGTTCAGTTATTAGTAAATCGATTTATTTTAAACTTGGGTAAGTTGTACACCTCTTCAAGGGAACTAACAGCGCATATACCTATTTAATTTATTCTATAGTGTACGGAGTATGGGAGGTGAAAATGGGGTCAGTATTCAGGCAAATTGTCAGTATTGGCAAATTTTTATAAAAATATCCCTATTTTTATAAAAATTTTGTTATTATTGTTTTTTGTTAAAATATCTCAAGTAGTTTTAGAGTTATAAACAGATAAATAAGACGTAATTTCAACAAAACGGGGCAGTCGGTGTATCAATAAATTAAAACTGTATTAAATTAACATATAAAATAAAATAACTTCAGAAACTTTTAGCACTAAAAATGTGTTTTCAATTAAGCCATAATCAACATCATAAAGAAACAAACAAGAAAATACATTTAAACCATTAATAGCAGAATGATTTAAACAAATGTCCAAGATAATTAAACATTTGTTATTTCTACTAAGCCACCATTTAATCTTTTCTACTCTTTTTCTTTTACGATTTAGAACTGTAGTTCTGCTGGTATCATCTCTTGGCTAGCTTCTGTAATCCTCTCACATAATTCTTCTCTATTTCTCGGACGGCTTTTGTAAACACGGGCTCTAATTACTTCCGATAATATAAGTTCATTGGTGTTATATCTGGGAACCGCGGGGGCCACTCATGTAATGGACTATTCCTTCCATCCACTTTTGAGTAAAATTAGGGTTTAACCAAATTCTAACAACAACAAATTGAATTACGAGCCGCCTGCGCCGCCCCATCTAACTGAAAAATTAAATTCATCATTTGCGATAGTGGAAGGCCCATTAAAAATTCTTCAATTATTTAAGAGGTTGAAAAAAGTTTCGCCCTTTAAATCTTCAATAAAAATAGGACCCAAAATTCTAAATATGTAACGCCATTGACTTTGGCTACGTATTGGTCCTTACAATTTATTAGTGTTTTGGGATCTCTTCTTTTCATCATATATGTGAATGACATTCATTGTGTTTTAAAAAATGCATATGTTTTGTTGCTGATAACACTGTAATCACTGTATCTAATAGACATTTTGACGATATAACCAACATCCTTAATAACCAACTCGATATTTTGTATGATTGGTTATGTGGTAATAAGTTGAAACTAAATTCTGATAAAACAAAATTGATGGTTTTATGTTCTAAATCTCTTTGTAATAAATAAATAAATCCTTAAGCGATAAATATACAATTAAAATCAATGAATGTACTATCAAAAAAGTGGATCAAATTAAATACCTACCTAGGTGTTATGTTGGACCCACAACTTACATTTAGTCATCAGGTCAATTATATATGTAAGAATATTAGGGAAAAAAATTGGTTTCTTCCTTAGAATTGCAACTAACTTAATGCTGTGGAGTAAGTTGTTAATTTACAATACTATAATATATTCGGATTTTACATCTTTGTCAATAGCATGTAATAACCAGGAAATCACCAGGTTGCAATTATTACAAAATAAAGTAATGAGAATTAATTGCAGTATGTAGCTATCCTCGTATAAAACTCATGTTAATTACTCTTAGTTGATTATTTGTGGGGCAGAGTATAAAAAAAGACAAATTTAGTCCTCCTGATATATAAAATAATGAATGGCAAAGTTCCCACATACTTACACATATTAAAAAAACGTCAAAATACACATAATTATAAGTCTGGTCGATAGCCGCGTGGGTTAAGGCGCGAGGTGGCAATCGCGATTAATCACACGGGCATCGCACCACCGAGTTCGAATCCTGGCTCCGGTACTGGCACTGTCGGAGGAAATGGTTGTATGTCCGTATTTTTTCAATGTGTAACCCCCTTCCACATAAGCCCTGGCTCCTGGAATTGGGGGTTGTCTAATTTCTGTGGTGTTTATTTATTTTATTTATTTATATATTTATAAGATCGAAAAATAACTATGATATTGAATTTGTCAAAAAATCTTTTTACGATGATCCATATATCACGAAGGATTTCACCTCGTCAATGCCCTGCCCAGTGATATAAAAGAAGCTCCAAATATAAAGGTTTTCATTGACACAACCCCATTAGTTGTAAATGTGGCTTCATTAGTAAGACAATTCTGATCGTTTAAGTATTCCCCTTGTTGTAACCACGAAGAATAATCTAGCCTTTTTTCGTGGTCCGTCTTTTAGTTTGTGTAAAAATTTCGGTTTGAAAGCTTACAATCTGTTTCTTCTCAGACAAAACCAAATTTTATTTTCACTAATATTTAACATGCGAGCAACTGAGCTAATACTATTTTTCGAGTCATCTGAACACCTCTATGATTCGTGCATCGTCATCGTATCTATTATTTAATAGGTATTTGAGTTTCGCTAAAAGTCTGTTACTAGGTACAGTTTTCGCTGCTACGGGTATTCTTCGATTTGAAATCTTGCGTTGAAAATTCTGGCGGCGTTAATATACGAATTTCTATTTTCATCCACTATACGAATTAATTCGACTTTATCAGCTAAGGAAAGGTATCAAGGGCGGATCTACGATGAAGTCAAGAGGGGAGGCTTCATGAACTATAGAAAGAAAAACAAAATGGCGCAGCAGGTGAAAATTTTTCATTTTTCAAGGTCAAAACCCTAAAATGGAAAGTTAGAAATCACTTTAGTGCGAAGTTAAATTGAAGGAAACGGGACTGTTCAAAATAAAATTTAATTATTTCAGAAAATTTAGTAAGAGGTCAAAAAAAATTTTTTTATTCATTAAAATATGATGTCAACATACTGATAATTGAAGGGCTTTAACACATTCGTTCAAAACGGAACTCACTGCAACCAGTAACTTCTTAAATGCATAATCTAGTTTTCTTCTTCTTCCTAGTCTCCATGGCCTCTTACCTCAAAGGCACTCAGCCAATCTAGCCAACTCTGCATAGAAACAGACAAATTAGAGTGAGAGCATTATACATTCGCTGAAGACTCACAGAGATATACAAGATTAATAAACTATTAATCTTGAGAGATATATATGTCTGTGTGAAGACTGGAATCGAGAATGCGGTGTTGCCACTTTTACTATACATATCTCTTTGTCGCATAGTTGGCGGTATTGCCAGATTTATTTTTAAGTACCTACTTTGCTACTAAATATGCTCAAACGATTTACGAGTTTATCACCGTTTTCTCTTTATTTTGAGCGTAGTCATTGCTTTGCTACTCTAATAATAGAGAAGAAACGGTGATAGTTGGTCTCAACATATTTCTAACATCTTTTCTTCAAAGATCTTAGTATTGTTGTATTATTATTAATATTGTTATTAGCTCCTCTATAAATCTGTTCTTGTATTCCATTTAAAATAAAAATCTGAATAATACTTAAACAATAAATAATGAAATACGTAAATTACAACACTTTAAGCTTTGTTTACGATTTCAAAGGTGACTAGATTGAAAACAAGTAATGTGAATAGGACCCATGTAAACAGTCAAAATTTTATTAGCGTTTCTGGTGAATACGATGGCATTTTTGATTATTTTTGAAATTGTAGCAAAAAATGTGAAATCACTGTTTTCAATTCTAATTTCACCTCGTTTTCAATTAACGACCATTAATTATATAGTTCAAGCGTGCTTGCAGAGGGCAGAAATATTAAAACATAATATTTCAGTCGCAAGCTTCTCTATAAAATCCTTATTTTACTATAAGGAATGTAACCAGACTGCAACCAACAGCTACTCTCCGGGCTATATGCCCCGCCGAGCGCTAAATTACAAGTTACAAGCCTGGCGCGTTAAGTGTAATATTCGCATATTACCAACAAAACGCTAATGCATGCTTCGATTGCAACAAACCACTACCAGACTGCAGTTTCGAGCTGTTGGCTCTCGTCAGTGCAAGGTAGGCATGTAACACGACACGAGGATCCCTTGACCATTTGGTACATCTCGGTATCATTACGATAGCGACATGTAAAATAGTAAGCAGGCGTCATCTAGCGGTCCAGTGTCTGTTGCAATCGAAAAATAAATAGCCTGACTGGGATTAGCATAGTCCAAGTGTGCTTCTAAAACATAATATTTCAGTCGCAAGCTTCTCTGTAAAATCCTTATTTTACTATTTTTTTTCCTTATGGCATTCGGGCGGTTGTCCCACAGCCAGGCACTAAATTGTTAAATAATTAAATAACCTACTTCTAATCTATTCCATAAAATAAACATTATTTTGTGATACAAGAGGAAGTAGACGGGGTCACGCACTTCTCGCCCAGGGGTCGATCAGGGCATTTTTTTCAGTTACACATACGCACAGAGAGAGACCACGATTAAGTTAGGTAAGTAAACAATAGGGCAGACACATAGGTAACAAGACTAAACCTACTCTAAATATTAATTTTTGTTTTATTAATGAATAAAATTAAGGAATCCACTGCAGATTTATTTTATTTTACTATAAAAATCCAAAAATATGTTTTTATAATACATTCAAGTCTCGAAAAGTGCGTAAAAAAATTTTTTTTTCATGAAATAATTGTTTGCTAGGGATGGAGGGTAGTAAGGCGGGTGGCGAATTAAGGGCAAAATATTTACATTTACATGATGGAAGATTAAATATGTTTTTCTAATCCACACAAGCCTCCAAAAGAACGGAAAAACAAAAAAGAATCGCAAATTTTTTTGCCTTTATTAGGGATTTGGGTGGCAAGGGATGAGGAATTATTGGTAAAATATTTTTTTATGTTTTATTTACGTAATTAAAGCTAATTACGGCTATGAATTGGTCGTTTTGAAATTTTTTAATTAAAACACGGAGTTAATATAGGGGTGAATGTAGGGGTTAATGGGGTAAAATTACAACATGGAAATTGCTGTCAAGTATTTTACGTTTTAGTTAAGTAGTTAAGAGCCATACATACCTAGACTATAAGAATCTTAATTAGACCATTGGCTATGATATTACACTCTCTGCAGAAAACAGCTTGCTTTTGACGACTTTGTAAAAGTCACGTTTAAGCAATATCTCAATTTTTAACAAAAAAGCTTCTCGTACCATCATGACGCCGGGACCAGTTTTTTCGAATTTTCGGAAGTTTGATCTGGGAGCCAGATATGAACATCAAAATTGCTGTCAATGGTATTGTTGAAATTTTCAGGACATCTGAAAACTTATATTACGTGGACAGCAAAGAAAACCCTTTAAACCTCCGAAGTCAAATATCAATTTTTATTTATTAAGAAACGTGACCGCTCCTATCGCCCCCAGCTATCCCTCCTACTCCCCCTCGTCCCCCTGCACCAATAAAAAGGCTAGTGAGACATTTTTGCAGCGGTATCACGATATATGACATGATTTTTGCTGATTAGTATTTGTTCTATAAAATGTACCTGTATTGCAGAGAAACTCATATAACATATACAGGGCCGTGCATTAGTTCGAAAGTAATAATTACAGAACATAATGTGCTCAATTATTAATACATATAAATAGGTAACATAGGGGAGAGGCGGAGAGGCGATCATCAACGTGCGTAATGTAAAAATATTGTTTCTCTATACCACCCTTAATGCTTTGACACCTGTTTCCATTCCCAGCACCACCTGACTACCGCCTATCGGAACCTAATAAATTAGATTGAATAAATTGGGTAAATACTCTGCTACTAATTTTACATTCATTATATGGATAATGTATATACGCAAATCGGCTTAATTACTGATATCCATGAATGTGCAAAATTTTACACCTTTGAAGTTAGCTACACATTAGATTTATTTTCCCCTGAAATTCTATTTTTCAGCGTAGACCAAACAAATAATTCTGAAAAATATAAACTGTGTTATGTTTCCACATTATTTAACTACGGAAAATAAAGTGCGAAAGGAAACAAAACCACCATTTAGCAACCTTCAGTCCCAAATGAAAACATTGAATTAATAAACGAGATTAAAAAGTTTTGGAAGTGTATATAAAGTATAATAATCTTATTTTATATTTTTCAGAATTATTTGATTAGTCCACTGTGAAAAAATAAATATCAGGATATCTAGGGATATCAAAAGCACACATACCTGCGTGTGCAACATCATCACATCCAGAATGTTCAACAGATTAAGAAATCTCACGAATCACCGATAATTCTCAAATAACCCAAATCCATCAATAACATTACTCAAACATTCAAACCAATCATTCTACAGCTATAACATTATCAAATAACGACCTAAAAAATACCGTCCCCACATAAGCTTAAAATACATCAAAATTACTTTCCATGCCCGCATTCAAAATATGTTTCAGTCACACAAATTTTTTATAAATTATCTTTCCTTTCGATTCCACCGTTAATTTATTCAGACAATTATCGTCAAAAACTTCAAAAATCAAATCGATTTAAACTTCGTTCATTAAACAGTTACTCATTTTAAGGCCGCCGAAACAGTCATATAATTTTCATTCAACAAATCCCTGGTCTCTCTCACGAAGCCGATCCAAAGGGAAAACGCCCTAAGATACAACGCAGCTCGACACTCGGGCTTTTGCAAACCCCTGGAGTCGGTACTGTCGCCCACATACCTATCTAAGAAATTTGTACCGCGCTCCTGACGACGTCCATGATAAGAGCCAAATCTACATTAACCCAACGCCAGTCTTATTGGCAGTAACTGCTACTACTATACTCTTCCTGTTCTGCTCTACTCCTTTGGAATAGTGAAATGCACGGTAGATGAACTGCGTCAATTAGAGAAGGGGCACCCGCAAGATGATGAATATCCATAAGAACATTCATCCTAGATCATCCGCTCCACGTGTGTACCTCCCTAGTCAACGTCCTCCGTTGACTAGGGAGGTACACTCTTGAATCTAGAGTGTATGCATGGCAGGGTAGATGGAGTATGGCATGCAACATCCTCAGAAGCTCTGACCCTCTCCTGTAATTACTGGGAGATCATGAAAATTCAAGAGTGGGAGCAGAATTATTCTAAGAAGCAAGGAGAGTCGCAAATGAACTCGGTCTCGTCAGAAGAGGAGGCCGGCGAGGTGCGGTCCCAGAGTCAGTCACTGAGCGTCAGGAAAATTTGTTTAGATGGCACGGCGATAAAAACACGCACGGTAAAAACATAGAAACACTGATCTTATCTACCAACCTGATGTTGGCCTTTTTAAGGTCAGATGGGCCTAAGTCGGAGAATGAGGAATTTATTGTGGCCTGTCAGAATGATGTAATTGTGAACGATCTATGATTTAGGTGTCTGAGGGACGTTTTGTTGCACTTTCTAAATGGACTGGTAGGGAATTCACTTTGATGGGTTCCACTTATTAGATAGACGTAAAATATAAAATTTATACTTGCTTCGATTTTGCTCAACGGTATTCACCAAATGGTATCAACTGGAACGTCGCTGCACTGTCTTATATCTAATCTTTACTTGTTAACACTTTAATTTCTAACACATCTTAATTAACCCGAAAGGGAATGTTGTTAGTAACAACTCAGTAAGACACAATGAAAGAGGATAGGATTCAGGTAAAGTTATATACCGGACTTTTGAAAATATTTATTAGTAAACAATTTATGTACATGCAGAGGTGAGGATTAGGGCGACTCGGACAATGCAGTCTTCAACTACCATCCAATAGTTAGTTTACATTAAAACAATCTACTGACATCAAAGATTTCAACAAAAAAATTAATATTTGCGACTGTGGGCTTTTAGCTTGCCTGTTTTCATAGTAGAGTAAATATAGATTTGTAGAGAAAATTTTACATGAAGCAACGCGGCGTAGAAAAATAAGTTTGTTTTGGTGAAACTAAGAATACCCTGAGTTTTCTACTTCAAGTAGGTGGGGGAACCCTTTTTTGCGGAAAGGCCGTAAATTGGTCATTTTTAAGGGTGGTTTTTCAGTTTTAATTTATTTTGGAGCCTTTAAAATGCTAGTTAAGAAACGAGAACGGTACCCATTTATTGTAGATGTGCAAGGAACGTTCAGTTCAAATTTCGTGAAAATCGGTTTACCGCCTCCCGCGAAACGTCAAAAATTGAATTACGGCTAACTTGGCCAAAATTAAACCGAATTTGATGAAATTTTAGACGAGAGTAACCTATATAACCAAGAAATAGCCTGCCAAATTTTAGCAAGAAATATCCGACAGTTTGACCGCAAATCCATTTTTAGTCCAAATTCCACAAAATTTTCAAAATGTTCCCCAATTTGTCCAAATGATCGAACGAATTTTTTTTACCAAAATGAAGGTATTCTTATGTACTTTAACGTGATGTAACTAAAAAAAAATTTTTTTTATAATATAATTTTTAGTTTTCCATTTAAGTGTGCCATGACGTTCCGATTTGTTCTAAATGACCCGTGTAATGCTACAAAAATCGAAATCCCGTTAAAAACACTAAATTACTGATTTATGAGCAAATAAAATTTACCAAAATTGTTTTTGGGGCAAAACTAAATTTTTTCAAATGGAACCATATCGGTACCACTATTAATAAAGAATTAATTCATATGTCGTCTTAAAATGTGCGATAAATACAAACAAAATTACATCTAAAAGAAAATACAATTTTGTTCTAATTAAATGTTAAGAAGTGACTTTGAAAATAATGAAATATTTAGCTTGTCAAACATTTGTTGGTTTAACGGAGTTTTTATTGTGTCTTTAAAAATTGTTTAAAATTCTTGTTAATTGTGTTCAAAATGCCGCAAATTTATAAAAGAGATTAAAAAGTGGACATGTTAATTATTTATGGGGAATGTAAAAGAAATGCCGTTGCGGCTACCGACTATGCCCAACGATATCCTAATAGACAATATTAAGCGAAAAATTATTTTAAACGTGTTGAAAACCAATTCCGAAGAGAGCCGAACAATGATCCCAAAGAAAACTTCATTATTGACGAAGGAACGGAAATTAATGTTTTGGCTCGAATAGAAGTCGATAAGACTGTTTTTTAAGACAAGGTGGGTTTGAATTGGACATCAGTCACTAAACAGTAAACCGAATTTTGCACAAATATCACTATAAATCTCTTAACTACCAATTGCACCAGCATTTGTACGAAAGTGATTTAGAACGTAGGATGGAATATTGCAATTGGATTTTGTATAATAACGTGCAGCCAAACAATGATTTTTTGGAACTGATATTATTTTCGGACGAGTCTAGATTTACAAATTTGGGATTATTTAATAGACAAAATATAAAATATTGGTCACAAGAAAATCAAAATTTATTACGGGAGGGGTTCGGTTTCAATGTTTGGCTTGGAATAATCGGTAGTAGAATCATTGGTCCAATAATATTTGAAGGACCGCTGACTGGTGCCAGATACTTGAGATTCCCGGAAACTGAGATTGAGGACATTTTAGATGAGTTATCATTAGATTTAGGACAGGGAATGTATTTCCAACAAGATGACGCTACTCCCCATAATTCAAGGATAGTAATTGATTACCTTCAACGGAGATTCGGAGAAAACGTAATTTCGACGAATGGTCCTGTGAGGTGGCCTCCAAGGCCACCTGATTTAACGCCCCTTGATTTCTTTGTTTGGGGTAATTTAAAAAATATTGTCTATGCAACCGCCGTTACAACCCGTGAAGATATGGAGCTACGAGTAAGACGAGCAATTAATAGCATAACGGCCCAGCAATTGGCGAACGTTCTTCGAGAAACAGCTATGCGAGTTCAGAAGTGCATTGACGTTAATGGACAACATTTTGAACAACTGTTTTAATGTTTTGTGTTAATTTTTTGTATTCCGAAACCACCTTATGTGTAACAAGGTAATTAGAATAAAATTGTATTTTCTTATTCTCTTTTAGCTTAATTTTATTTGTATTTATCGCACATTTTAATACGACATATGAATAAATTCCTTATTAATAGTACTAATAAATGGTATCACGGTACCGATATGGTTCCCTTTGAAAAAAATTAGTTTTGCCTCAAAAACAATTTTGGTGAATTTTATTTGCCCATAAATCACGTAATTTAGTGTTTTTAACGGATTTCGATTTTTGTAGCATTACACGGGTCATTAAGAATAAATCGGAACCGTCATGGCACACTTAAATGGAAAACTAAAAATTATATTATAAAAAAAATTGATGTTTGAGATGTCACTTATTTGGCATCGTTGAATTCAGAAAATTATGCAGAATTAAAAAATGCAATAATATTTAAAAATCGAAAGTTTCGCCGGAAGTGAAAAAAAATCAATTGTATGTCAAAAAGTGCTGCTTATTATGTATGTAGTATATCCTAAATTTCAATCATCTTCAAAACTAAAGGAGAAACGGGGGGGGGGGGGGGGTATATCGTGATCCTGTTACACCTGGTATTGTTTGAAATGACCTCAATTTACGTGAATGTACGTTATCTTGTGAACGATTTATTCTAAGATGGTCTAAAGGACGTTTTGACATACGTCCTAAATTGGACTGTTGAAGCATTCACCTGTGATGGGTTCGAACTATCTCAGACAGATGTAAAATACATAATTTATACTTACTTCTTATGGTATCAATTGGAACGTCGTTGCACTATCTTATAGCTAACACTGATTATTGTCTAACACTTTTTAAAAATATTTCCTGATACTAAACTCAGTGAGACACAATGAAAGAGCACGGGATTTAGGTAAAGCTATATATTGGGTCTTTTGGAAATGTTAGTTGCACTATACAGGTATGTGAAAAATGTGCAAGGTTAACAAAGATATCTGTGTGTACCACACACGGTATTAGGAGGGATTTGAAAAATGCAGTTTCCCATTATCATCAAATGGCTTACATTAGAGGAATCGTCTGATACCAAAAAGATTCAACTTGAAAAAGTTTAGTATTGTCAGTTTTATAGGCTTCTGGCTTGCCTGTCTTTATACGTATTTTTAAATTCACATAATAAATTTTGGACACTCTGTTATCCAGCTAAAGATGCTTGAATCGCAACAGCTTAGAATATTACATTCATACGTTCAAGCAATGCGGGTCCCATGTACACAGTACATGGTAAAAGGGCGACATGTCTCTCGAATCACTGAGGAAGCACATGTAGGCAAATATAACGTAAAACGTGTTAGTTTACTGCCAAAAACAACTATTAAGTTTGTAAAAGGAATTTGGAAAATTTCGGGGGAATTCTGCCTTCTGGGACTTTCTCAAGGCACTACTAATCCGTCCTCATAAACTACACCTTATATGAGTTGTAATGCTACACAACATCGGTTTGTAGGAGATTTATATTTGGAAGTACAAGTTTTTAAAACGAAGCCTTCTGCATTACGTCCCATCGTGTGAAGTTTTATTGCAATTATAAAAATTACGCCCCGTGTGGCGTCACGTCCCATTTTATGGAATTTCGTTACAGTTTCAAAAATTACGTCGTGTCGGCCGTTACGTTGTACGTTGTACGTTGTAGTTACAAAAATGACACTTCTTGGGACGGTCCCGGCTCGTAAGATTTTTTCAGTTACAAAAATGACGTCTCGAGAACTTTCACTTCCAAAATATCTTCTCGACGACATTTTACGTGTCGGAATTCATTGCAGTTCCGCAAAATCTCGTAGAGGGAGATTTTCCCTGCATTTGATGCATTTAAGTAGGTTCTTCAATCCATATTAAAACTCTTTGCGGCAAATGTTCTAATTGTCAGTAGAATCACGATAAACAAAAGATTTAAGATACCCCCTAAAGTAAAATTCATCGGATTTAAATCATGTGACCTAACAGGCCATAAATCAGTTCATCATTTCCAATCCATCGTTAAAGAAATTAGGTATTTAAAAAATTTCCAACCTGTAAACTAAAATGTGCCGGTGTACCATTGTGTACCTATTCGTCTTCGTGCCGCCAGGTAATATTTCCAAAAAATGGCAATGTTTGTTGTAAAAAATTTAGGCAAGTTTCACCATTTAAGCTAGTGGGTAATTCTGTAGGTCCGATTATTTCGTTACCTCAACTGCCTGCAAATTAATGTTGAAAGTGTGCGTTCTTCCTATTACATGCGAGTTTTCGTCTGACCAATAATGCATATTTTTAAAGTTAAGCATGCCGCCGATCCTGATAAAATATGACTTATCAGAAAAGTACAGGACGTTTACAAAATCCACATTTGCCCTTGGTTTTCAAAATTCACGTACAGAACCTTAATTCGCTCTCCATAATATGAGGTTCTGGGACTTGACTCTGTAGGGATATAAGTTATTTCTCTTAATGTCTTCTATACCACAAAATGGCACACACTCACATGGTTTGCGATTTGGGAATATTTGGCACTCCGCTTCAACTACCCTGCTTTCACGTTGTTCCACATATCCATCGCGACGACCTATTTCCCGAAGACTCTGGACTATATATTAACAAATGTTTGCGAGCAAAGATTACAGTGTATCAATATTCAGTTAGGGAAACTTTCAACATAAAGACTTCTGTTCATATTTTACAAAATACTGGTTATTAAGTTTTACGGGTGCTTGTTTATGTATTAAAAACTAAAATGGGGAACGAAAGGATTACAATTATACCCTTCTTGAAATCATGGATATTGCAAATAAAGCAATATTAAATTTAACACTGTTTAGTTTCCACAAACACTAAAACACTTGAACGCTGCACTAAACACTACACTTGAACACACTTGAACTTGAACATCATTTGTCTATTCCATGACCTATGGCATACTGATGAGAACTAATAAGTTCGAAACCGGTCTATGTCTGGTCGGGGAATTGACAAATGACATTGGCTACCAATTTTTCATGATTTGTAAGGTATAATTCAATGCAGGTCGGGGTATTTGCCCGCTGAGTAGTTGTTTCCTGCAAATCATGTATAATAACAGTATATAGGTTAAGTCCACCAAGGGCTGAAGGTCACCGCTCTCGGTACTTGCAAAATGACAAGTCGCTATACACCATGGAGACATCTATGATGTCTGGTGTATATATATATATAATATATATATGCCCCCCAGGCCCGCCGTTGACAGCACAGGTGAACATTCAGTCGCCGCTATCTCTAAACTATTAGGTTTAGACAGAGGACACCAGAAACAAAACCGTAATAGATTTGTTCCTACATTCATTTATTTTATATAAAAATGAAATAATTTATGATCGATATAACAATTTCAACTGTCATTTTCTCGAAAACTGTCAAAGATGGATATAGGGTATGCTACATGGTTTGGATCTAGAATTTCTTGGATAATTTAAATTTCGATTAATATATAGGGCATTCCATTAAAAATAACAAAGTTTATACTGTTACCGGTTAAATCGAAAATGAAAATCTGATCTTGGAGTAATCACACTGTGTACCGTATTCAACCATACCACAACAACAAAATTTCTACTATCTATATTTTTTTTTTACAAGAAATTTGTAGGCTGGCTAGTAATATCGTAGGTACCCCGTATACTTCATGGTGAGCAACATAACCTTTGCTTAATCCAAACTGGAAGACACTAATAAAAAGCTCTTTACCGTCATCATAGTCCCCTGCACCTTCTGATCACTTTTACTTTCTGATACAGATTAAAAATTCATGAAATCGTATAAAGCTCATTTTTACCCTTATTTATTTTATTTTAACAGACTAAAACTTCTGTTAATGTGCATTGATGGTAGAAAATAAAATATAACAAAAATCGCTTTACTTTGCCATAACAAAATACAGATTAGAAATTTATGAAATCGTGTCGAGCTGATTTTTACCCTTATTCATTTTAACAGACTAAGTTTTTTTATATTTTTCGTATTAAAATTAACTGATTGATGGTAAGGAATACCGATCAGAAATTTCTAAAATAATCAATTACTTACCTACGTTTGGAAAATAAAGTTTTTCTCCAGCAAGTCCCTATTAGGTTCCAACTGTGGAATCCAGTTTCAGATAATATTAACATTATGTATTGTTATGTAAACAATGTTGAAACATTAACTGTACATGATTTCAACAATTTATAACCTGCAATATTTTGCTTTTGGCTATCATTATGTATTAAAAAAATATATTTCACAATAAATCAGGTTTAAAATAAGCTCTACACGATTTTAGAAATTTCTGATCGGTAATATTTTATTCCTTACTATCAATCAGTGTATATTAATAGGAAAAATAAAAAAAAAACTTAGTCTGTTAAAATGAATAAGGGTAGAAATCACGATTTCATAAATTTCTAATCTCTATTTTGTTATGGTAAAGTAAAGCGATTTTTGTTATATTTTATTCCCTACCATCAATACACATTAATAGAAGTTTTAGTCTGTTAAAATAAAATAAATTAGGGTAAAAATGAGCTTTACACGATTTCATGAATTTTTAATCTGTATCAGAAAGTAAAGGTGGTCAGAAGGTGCAGAGGACTACGATGACGGTAAAGAGATTTTTATTATTGTTTGGTTTAAGCAAAGGTTATGTTGCTCATCATGAAGTATATAGTCAAAAAGATAAACATGATGGATGGTCAAGAGGTGCGGGGAAACCACATAGAAAATTAGCTTGTAGTATACGTTGGCGGTGTTGGGGGAGAGGGGTTATTTATAATATAATCGGGAATTAAAATTTGCGTATAACGCCAATACTACTTGTTCTGTTGATCTCCTAACGAAAAAGTGAAATAAACTTAACATTTTAAAATAGTAAATTATGAAGTTTTATCATGAAGAAAAAAGTCAATTTTAAAACTAAGATTAATTTTTTGTTTCCATATCCATATATCGCGTGTCGTAATATTGTATTTAGAACGTCAACCATTAGTCATGTGCTGGTATTTTACTTTTCCCACCCTTGTCGATTACTCTTTCTTGGAACTGTCCAGGCGAATTGTTCACCTTTACAAATGTAGTGGTGAATAGGTTAAGAATTTACTTCTAGTTCGCATGTCGAATAAAATCAATGACTACAAAATAGTCACAAATAAGTTTCACTTATTTTGTAGGATATCAGCCTGAACAACTGTTAATAGGAAACCTGCACACTATTTTTTGTTGCAACACATGTTTAATTATGTTAAAAATTAGGATATGTAAAACAGGACGCTTTAGATATCAATAATTAATTTAAGGAAATATATTTTGGAATTTTCCAAGTAAAACTGCCACACTGGCAAAAAGTTACCTAGTTTTTTTACATTTATATCAATGCTCTTCCTTTTGAACATGCCATATAAAAGTACCTACCAAGTTCATTATTAATAGACACAAACTAATACGAAATTACCCAAGTTATCTGCATTTATATGAACATTCTTTAAATCTGAATGTGTCAACATGGTAAAAAATTACTTTGAAAAACAAACTATTGTGGAATAGGTATATCAAAACAACTACCTTATTCTAGCTAATAGTAGAAGAAATTTGATTATATAATGAAATTCATAGCATTCAGACACAAAAATATGAAAAATCAAAAGTTTACTGGAAAACTTTCATTTTTAAGTTCGAAGTTAAATCATCAACAACGAAAAACCCCAAGATTTTGGCCAGATGCTTTCACTCTTCAGGGGGCTGTAAAGTTTATGTTGGTTAACCTATTTCTTGGTTAAACATTTTTCTATTAGCATCAAAATATTGTACTGACAGGTTGAAGTTTGATATTAATAGTAACCAAACATTCACATCAAGCAATAAAATGTAAAGGGAATAATTACATTATAAATTAATTGGATCGAATTTGCGGTAGGTTCTTGATGAAACATATTCAGTAGAATAATTATAATACACACTTGGTTTCATGAGTTTTGTTCAGTTTTGTTTGATACGTTTCGGTCTTGCAACCATTATCAAAGGTCTTTCATAATGGTCGCAAGACCGAGACAAAACTTATGGAACAGTAAACCAAGTGTGTATTATAATTATTTTACATTATAAATAATAATAAATAAAGTTTCATGCATCTATGAATCATTATAATAAGTTCATAAGCGTCGAACAGTTATAACGTACATAAGTATGATATCGGGTGAAGGTAGTTGTTACTTAGAGTAAAGAGTTCAGACGATCGAAAAGCCTAAGTAAACATTTGGGTCTCTAATAGTATCGATAACATTAACGTATGGCTTTATGGTTAAAAAACATATTTTCAGGCTCCCGCACTTTATGCTTTATTATTAAAAATACATTGTTACATTATCAATCAAAAATGTAGCTGAAGCTGTGAGCAAGTTTTTCTTATTTTTAATAAAAGCTTTGTCAGAGGGAGGCATTGTTGATTTATGTTTGCAAAGCTTATGAAATACAATAAAATATCCTCTTTAGTAATTTTTTACATTTTTAAGTTTGATTTGACCCACATCGTTTTAAAATTTGGATCGAATGAATTTTCGGACAAGATCTACTAATTTAAAATATTTTTGAATTTTTATCACTTCCGTTTATATAGCTGCTTTAAATAGAATCCCCTCATTTGTATATCTTTGAATTTCTTATCAAAATTAACAGTAAGTTCGATTTACAACTCTACCTTCATTCTTAACTGTTTTTGCGTTATTAGAATTATTTTAAAATTTGTCTCGTTTGCAACGTCTCCCTTTATTGCGGTTATCCTAAAAACTAACTGACAGTAATTAACGATTTTTTGGGCATCTTCTAAAAATTAAAATGAAATTAAAAAATATGTCTTGAATGTCATAAAGTGAAATTCTAAATATTGAAACGCCCGGTATATAGGGCATTTACTAATTTAAATTTTTCCTATTTATGTTTCCAAATTCAAGTAATTATTGCAGTTTAATTCATGTTATTTCATCTTGTCATTTATTTAGTCATTAAATATTAAACACAGTAAAGTTATCAGAAATGCAATTTTAAAATTATATTCTTTTAAAGCAAAGTTAAACGCTACAATTTTGAGACAGAATTTACATAAAATCTAGTCGAGTCGCAGGGTTTGTTTAACGTAGATTCAGATAAACGTCAAGTACTTCGTGTATTCCCATAGGATGGAATCGCCTACACGTTTCTAGCTTAACCATAGAAAAAGATAGAAAGTTGAGCGTCACTCTAAAGTCCTGCACAGTGTCGAATAATATAATAGCGTTAAAATAAACATATTCCCACAAGAAACAAGCGGAGATGCATAATCCGGGTAGAAGGGTGACATCGGGAACCATATAAAAGGAAGACGGCGTGGTATTGGAAAAATGAGAGAAGATAGACGGCATCTGAAGACAGCACCTTTTAAGCTACGTCGCGATATTTTCGCCGAGCTTTGGAAATTAAATTGGAAACACCTCGAAGTTACGTCGCGATATTTTCGCCGAACTTTATATTTGCCTTTGAAGTCATTCCAAGCTACGTCGCCAGTTTCTCGCCGAGCCTAACAAATTATTTTAGGATATTTTTCACTAAGTCAGCCGTCTAAACTACTAGCCAAACAATATTATAACTTACATCTTATTTTAACGAATTCTTCTCAACCACCGACATTCTCTACGAGGACGTTAAATACATAGAACCTGGGGGAGAGCTTTCACAAGCGATATAACACTATACAGGGCGCACAGAAATTCCGCAGGCATAAATTTTAAAGGTGATTGCTTGCTTATTTCGAAACTCTATTTTATTATTTGAAATTGCATTCATATTCTGGTTTCGACGGGGTGTAATAGGGGAAATTGACGCATTTGTGGCATTAAAAGAATATTAGATTTTTTTTTAAATATTAACTTTGATTTTCAACAAGAAAGTATAATATTATATTACCAGTTATTCAGTTATGATTTCATTCACGATTTTAATTCACAAAATTTCACTTTCTAAATGTCTTACTAGGGAAATTTGCGTTTGCAAAGTAACAAGTTTATATTCAAGAACTATTTATTTAGAGTTATGCAATAACAAGGTACTTTATCACAGACTAGCCAAACTTCATGTCGATCATTATTCTGCAGTTTTTATAAAACAAATAGTGGACTTTAGTTTCCACCACATCTCATGCAAGGTTTTTCAAGAATGCTTTATATTTAAAGTACAGTAGGAATATTTTCCTACTGTAACCACAAGGTTTTCTGATTGTTGGACATTTACCTACAATAAAATATTATAGTTATATGAATTCGCCGTACTTTGAGTTCACAAAAGTTTGAAACATTGACTACGGTCAATTGGCTGGTTCTGTTCTCCAATTGGGTTCAGTTACAACGAGGGATATCAATATTTCAGGTAGTTGTCTGGTCACTTGTTTCGATTGAAGGGTGATGCAGCCGCACTTTCTTACCTTCGCGGATTCGCGGCTTCGTATGTTTGACAATCATAGGCAATCTTCTGGTTGTTTTTCGATTTAATTACTATAGGGAGATTTCACCAGCAGCATTCTAAAGGATTTTATGAGAGTGTAAATTCTCATCTCTGCAAGATTAATATGATTACCTCAACGATTGTTCCTACTCTAATTTCAATCACTAAACTGTGTATAATTAAAGGATATTTCCTCAACACTCTATGATCTTATACATGAATATTCAATGCTCATTTCTCAACTTAATTTTGATAATGTATATACATGACATGATTCTTGTCCTTTGTTTTGCATTCGATTCATTATTTGGCTATTGCTAACAACTTTAATTATAAATTATTATTATCTAGCGATTGCTAACAACTTTCTTTAATTATAGACCATTATTACCTAGCGATTGCTAACTGCTCTATTATAGATTATTATCAGGCCATTGTCACAACTCTAATTACTATTAAAATAACACAGCATACTTTTGTATAAGTTCTTGTTATTGCATCAAAACACTCAGCATATCTATAGTATGGTCATTACTATAGCGACGCAAATTTTCCTATTATAATATTTAGACAATTGTCTCAAATATTTGGATTACTTATGATTTCATGTTCGACTATTGTTGCATCAATTTATATAAAATAAAATGGGTTTTTTTACTATTTTTTCCCATCAATTATTGTCTTTTCTTTCACCTTTACCTTTTTCTTCATATAAGTAATAAACTAAATAAATCGTTTTGTTTCAAAGCAAAATAGAAAACAAACTTCAACTATAAATGTACAGCGCAGTCTTGAGTAATAAGATACTACATAAATAACATATATAATTAACTAGGTCTCTCAATTAATAGACACTGTGTTCAAGTTTACCAGGTATTTCAATTAACAGAGTGATTAATTTTCTAAGGTATATAGTATCAGACAGAAACAGGTAATATTAAACTTGGAGTAAATTAAAAAAAGGGTTACTACACACACAACGAAATTTGGGTCCTACACTAACAAAACTAGACGATCACGCAAATGGCCAATCTTATTTGTTTATCCTTCAGATAAATAAATAGTAATTAAGTTTACTGGTGACATAATTACCAGGATTTCATTTGTAATTAATTAGGGTACCCACAAGCAGTTTCAATATGTATATATTTTTAAGTATCACGTCATATTTATGCCGTTACATTTGTCGCTTAATCCTTAGTAAAAAAAGGTATAAGGCGTTATGCCACTAAAATTGATATTTTACGAGAAAAATTAAAAATTTGATTTTTGAGAAGTTGATCGATAACGAAAAAATTATTGCAGAAATTGTTCGAATTATTTAGAAAAAATATTAAATTGATAATAATTCAAACAATTTCGGTTATAATTTTTTTGTTATTGTTTAGGTTTTGTGTTACTGTATTAACTTCATTAAATCAAAACATCTGCAAGGCAAAAAAAGTAAAAAACACGAAAAATTACTTTTTAAAATTTTTCTCACAAAATTTCAATTTTATCCGCATAGTGTCTTATATCTTTTTTAATAAAAGGATAAGCGATTAACGTAACGGCATAACAAATAGCACCCTATGCTATTGAAAAAAAAAAAATGAAATTTTTTGTATTTGAAATTTCAGACATTCATTATATGCTTTTAATTTCATTTCTACTGCTTTTCAGAACATTTTTAATAGTTTGATAACTTATTAAAACAGGAAAATGTCAAAATATTATCAATTACTATCAATTAGATTTAGCTTAGCGAATATATCTTATAAATCGAGCAAAACCAACAAAGGTAGAGCAGGTATTATTACTGTTTATATTAGATAATTCTAATTTTATATTACATTATTAAATATCGTTTCATTGAAAGTTAAATTAAACACAAAAACAAAACATTAAATACATTTATTTAACGTCGGCCTATTTCCACTACTGAGGCCTATCACCGACGCCTGTAGAGAAGCTGCCTCCAACCAAGAATTTTACCGAATTTCTTCCCTTTCTCGAATCTTTTAGTTGCCTAACATTTATTAGACAAGGAACCGATAGCTGATATAAAAGCCGCTAAAAGATGCGGGGTAAGGACACGAGTTCCCTTGTACCGGTCAGCCATCCAAGTATGTGAAATTTCAGCTGAATTGGATAAAGTTAACCCGTACCTCATCACGGTTGAAGTATTAACTTTTTATGAAATTGAATTGATTTTTATGAAAATGTCTAAAAAATATTGCAAGATTCAATTACATTTGCTCTCCAGATTTCACTTTATTTATTTTTTCAATTTGTACATAAAAAAGAGTTTAGTTAAAACCGTTTTCAAAAGTAAACGCACCAAAAACCAAATTAAAAATGAAGGAATATGAGAAAAGACAAGCAACAAGGTATAATAATGGGAAGAAATAATGTTTAAATGCATTTTATTATTTAAAGTTGAGTTTCAAAAAAGGAATGATTATAAAGGAAAGAAGTTATTGTTAGTAAGTATTGACATTACAATTTATTATGTTTATTATTAGATTAAGGTGATAATGGTTTTAGATAAGATAATGGTTGTTTGCGTAAGATGGCTTTGGAAGGGTCACCAAAAATGTTCCTACATTCAGATATAACTTGTAACAGAAACTGCCGTTGTTCGTCGGCTTTCATCAAAGAGGAATTTTTACGTCTCTTTCAGCTGCGTCATTGACAACCTTAAAATTGTTCATTATTTTTTAGCTTTTAAATAATGTGAATTTTCACACCATACATCGAAATCAGTTTGATGAGAAACAGAAAATCAACTTCTTTGTCCAATAAATCATCCACTTGTTTGAGACTGAGTTTTACTTACACATCCCCATCATTATAATTTTTTTCTTCAAAAGAAAATTAGTTTTAGACTTTTTGCAATCATGCAAGTTGACAATTTTTTCTAAAGGTTCATAAAAAAATGAAGATGCGACTTGCTTCGAATTGAACTACCGCAGATGATTTATCATTTTAGACAGTGTCTTGTCTGCAAGTTTTTTATGAATTTGTCTGTAATTCACAAAAGATTTTAACAATTCTAGGTCTTGGATGGGTACCAAAGTGAATTTGGGGGCGTTGAACCACGATTTTACATAAATATTGATTATAAATAAACAAATGCACGTGATACCTTTTTTTCTAAATCGTTAATGAAAATTGATCCCTAAAAAGATATATTTTGAGATCCATCCATCCATCTGGGGTAATAAATAGCACCAGGTATACTCTGAAAAAAATGTCTCGGAGGAGTACGTTCTAAAAAAATTAAATAAAATTGGATAAATTCTTTATAATAATCTCTTAGCTGTTGGTTTTTTAATTGTTCGATAAGAACACTTGGTATTTGGTCCGAGTTACCTATTTTATATTTGTATCTTCAATAGCAGTTTTGTATTTTGTCATGTCTAGCTTCGACCACACAGTTGAAGCCTTTAAAAAAATACCTTGCTGAGGGCCGCTGGTTGTGCCCATTTTTAAATCAAAAAGTAATCTGAGAGTAACTTCTAAAATATGGTGGCGACATGCTAAATAAAGAACATTTTCTTTAATAATTGCTCTAGCAAAACGCAGGTTCCTCTGAGGCGACCAGTATTTACTGCAGTGGTATCAAAACACATTGGGCGGATTTTCTCAACTGCTCTCGCTGTTCAAATGCTGAATATACAGCTTTTTCCTGAGTAATTTCCATACTATTTTCAAGGTGAGGAACTCCTATCAACTGTTCTTCATCCCCACAACTAATGAAAACCGCTACCCTTTCTAAATTTTCTTTTTTAAAAGTATCTGCAAGCAATTTGCCATGTCAGTGTACTACAGCTCCTTCTAAATCAGAACTTTGAATCTGTGTTTGATAAGCTCAGTCTCTTGTTTTCGGAATAGCTATCAGCGAAGTCGTATTACACTACTACATACAATTAATTTCTGTGAGTCAAAAACCTAACGCCTCTGCAGTAGCTTATATTATTCGAACTGCATCCCTATCAGAATACTACACCTATCAAACAATAAAGGCAATTTCTCAGCAATAATCTCTTCACTTCCTCTAGCGTACTTCTTTTTCTTAATCTCTGTGTCTGGAAAATTCATCAGTTGTACAATTAAATTTTCATCTTCTAAAAAAAAAAAAAAGGAAAAACCATTAAGCAGTAAGCAAAGTACTCACAGAAAATAGCATCAAGTCAAATAATTTCAACAGAAAAAGAAAAGGGAACACATAAAAAAAGGAGAGAAACTCTACTAACCTACATTGTTTTTTGATTTTCCAATCCCGCCAATTCAGCTGCTCGTTTCTTTCTCTTCGTTGTTATGATTTTTACGAAATTCATGTCAACGCCTTGCATGCAGCCAGGGCATCCTTTATTTCTCTAGAGTAACAAAAACTGCTTCTCTCCTTCAATAGTGTTTTTAATGCACGCCGGTAAGCAGCATCAAAAAGGTTATCAATGGTCGACTTGAAAGTTTCTACTTTTGTATTTTCAGCCGTGATTTCAGTTCGTTTAGCGTCTTTTTGCAATTTTCTCCACAGTTGTTCAAGCTTTGCAGCGCAATCTTTCATCTAGTTGGTCTTAGCTTTCTCCTAAATAATTGCAACTTTCTGTATTGTAAGTCTTGCAGCTTCCCTGGTGTTGAAATTCATTTATCGTATATTAGAAAATAAATTGCGTAAAACTTGACAATTAGATGGTAATGTACTGCCAGTGTTTTGGTGAAACATGTGGCCAATTAAATCACTATGTCTTTCTACCTTGAACTCGAAGCCAAATGAGCATGGCACGGCACGTTGATGCTGACGCTATACATTGTCCTTCAAACCTTACAGAAAAAAACTAACCAAACGATGTTCACTGTTTAAAAAGCAAATGTTAACTAAAGCCCTCTGACCTCTTCCCCAGGCATCCCAGACACGGAACAGAAGAAGTTAAAATAAATGTTAATTTGCATATAATACAAGGGAAACAAAAAATGGTCGAAAGTAATTAAATTAGGTATCTCTGTTGCCATCTTTTATTTATTTTCCAAAAAGGGCGACTTTGATACCTTCAAATCTTCAATCAGTCTAATGAAAAGTTAAAAATACAGATAAAAAAGTTAGAGATTTTCACACATATATAAGCCACTCGACCTACTTGTATAGAACTTTATCAAAACAATGTCTAATAAATCATTTACCTCCGCTTTCTGGAATTATTTTAAATAGTTCAATAAAATGATGATGAGCATTGCTATCGAAATTGTTTGATAACCGATAATTACCATATTTATAGGCCTGCATATTTATTGCATTGCTTATGCACCATTATACTATACTATTCTACACTACACTGTGATAATTTTATTTACAGTTGAGTGAGACTTAAGAAGAATATTAATTATTCTCTAGATTATAGGTTTCAAGAATGACGGAACTTCTCAAAAATTTCACAAAATCTCCAATCATGGTATCAAGACACCAAAGTTTCTCTGATCAAATGCTACGACAATAAATTTGATACTGTGTACTCTTGAGACGGATAATGTCTTAATCAGAGCCAATTTTAATTTCACTGAATGTTATTGAAAAGTAAGATAAAATTTGTAATTGCTCATTTTTATTATTTTACAATAGAGACAAAAATCAATTGTAAATATTTGAGTACACATTCTAGATACGCAAGTCATTGGACCTTATTTTTTGTTTAGTCTTTATGATGCCATTAAAAAAGTCAAAAATGCCCTCATAAAAAAACAATTACTCCGATACTTTTGTCAAAAATATCTTTAAAAAACAAATAGACATTTTTTACAATTCTCCTCTAATATAAAAAACAAAACAAAACAACTACATACTCATCCCATACTCAAAACGACTGCCAATACAAATCCGGAAAAAACATAAAGAACATGACATAGCCATCTGATGCCATAAAGGAAACAACCTATTAAAACAAATCATATTGTGCATATTAGGGGACAGGATTTACAATTAAAATTGCAATGAATTAATAAATGATAAAGGTAAATTTAGATTGAATTTCATAAATTTGGCAAAAAAACAAGTAAAAAATATATTTTGAATAAAAATTCCACAAAAAACTTAAGTAAAATAAACAAAAACTTTGAGTCGGTGTTCATGTACGTATTTATCAGGGCAGTTGCAACTAACACACTTTAATAAAAGCTTTCTTATCTCAAAAAACGAAACTGTTCAAAAAACGCAAAAGACAAAAAATCATTATATCAGTTACATTTTTTAAAAATTTTGTAACAGCGAGATTTTCATTTTTTATGACTTCGCAAAAAAATCGACCGTAGCAACATCGGACATACAAAAATGTATAAAATCCAAAAGCTTCCATAAGACTATCTAAACAACAACTATCTTACGTATATGTATTCTATGTATCTGTACTTAAACACCCCTAGCTAGTTTAACATCAGGGGTGAAGGGAAACTGGATTAAAAAGAAACAAACAATGTTAAATTTAATCCTATATTACAACAATAAAATTCATAACCCTGAGGCCGTGGAACATAAAAATACACCAATGTCAAAAACAAGAGCTATACAGTATTCGAATACGCAATCAAAGTCATAGAAATATAATTAAACTAATACATGGAATTTTTATAGTAACAGAAAGTAATTTACAAACATGAACAGAATCCAGAGTATGACTCGAGTCAAAACTCATTTAGATACTTCGGCATTAACACACAATTATAATTTTTAAAGTCAAAATCTCGAAAAGAAAGTTGGGCGCCACGGATTTTATTTTTTGGTAAAAAGCCGAAGACCATTGAGTGAACTTAATAAGAACGTAGTTATAGTTTACGATACACTTTCTCACATGAAGCAATAATTGACACTGACGGAAATCTTTCAAATACCTACTTGGAAGGCGTAGTGTTCAAAAATTTACAATTTAACCCCTAATTTACGAAGGGTTGCACGCACTAGACAAGAGTCTATAGACCAAAAAGGTTTTATTTCACTAGGAACGTTTCTAAGGTTTACACTTTGATAAAACAGTACACTATATGGACCAATACCATAAATATAACAGAACATAACGTAGGTATCTTGTTAATATGGCGTACTTGCTGTTTACACCGTCAATGAATAGCGTTTTTCACTAACCAAATAAAATGTCTCTCTAGAATGGAACTTATGAGGATAATATCGACAGACTTTAACCTCAGACGAATCAACAACTATCTAACACAACTTTGCACAAGAGTTTGCGGTAATACCTAAATCAATCAGGGAATCGTATCCAAAAATGCATCAGTCATAGCATTAGAGTTGAATACGAATATGCCGCGCGGCTACAGGCTTTATTTTTACTGATTTATATATGACATTTTACTAATATTTTGCTAAATTTACATATGATAAAAATGGACCATTACAGTGTTCAACTTTTATGTTCATAATTGTTGTTCCCTACAATGTCCTGAGCAACAATTTTGACTATCCTACGGAAAATGGTAATAACCGAAGTAATAGAAAATTAAATTTTCTACAAGGTTGGTTATTATTAACATGTTCACTTTAAAGTTGAAAATAAATTAGTTATATTCATTTCTTCTTTTAAAAAAGAAGTAATGAATTTAAACAGAACACCACAATTAACGTTAATAGACAATAAGTGAGTTATTTAATAAAAATTTAAAAAACCAACCCTTCATTCAAGATGGCGGCTAACGCAACAGGGTTGAAATTCCGAAAAATCTGAATTTAAACTACCAATGGCCTTTCTCAATGATTAAAAAATATTGCACCTGGGGATTAATGGAATTTCGAACGTAGACGTCGACTCATGAGTAATATATTAATGTCTAAAATCAAAATTTTACCACTCGGATTGACTGAAATTAACTTCGTGGGTATTTTATTTGATAGCTTATTCTTAATGTTGTTAACATTTTACTTATTTGTTTAAATTACAATATCCAACGGGACTAAGGCCCACCAATTACAGGATAAGGGCAAGGAGCAGATAATATAAGGAATATTATTGCAAAAATTTAGACACATATCATTAAAACCAGTATATACAGGCTCAGAATCATAGATAAAATAGATTGAAGCGCTTAAATTGATGCATTAAGGTGGGTGGGCGGAGCCGTGGCGTAATTCGACAATTTCTCCTATATCCCTAAACCGGTTCAAAGCATTTATTAATACGCATTTAGAGAAAACTCGATAGAATTGTACTGGACTATTTTCTCTTGTGTGAAAAACAAGATATCAAAAGTTTTATTTTTTTTAAATTGCATAGTAATAATTTTCGATACTACTTTTAGTGAAGAAAGCAAAATAGGATAGGCACAGCAATTATATTCGACAAAAATAAAAGATAAATGAGTATCTTTTAAGTAGGGCAAATAAAAAAAATGGGTTTCCTATCTTGTTTCTTAATTGTAGGTTGTTTAGATATATATTTTTTTTAAATAAGAAAATTCTAGTTAATGTGTTCAGCTACTGATTATGTCCAAAAAAATATGAGACACAAAGTTGCGTAAAGTGAATACGACCAGAATTGAAACCGTATAAAAACTAAAAGCCAGCAAAAACAGTCGGCATCTGTTGCGGAGGTAAACAGAAATGCTTGTCATAAGAAAAACAATAAAGAGATGCCGGCTGTTTTTGCCGGCTTTTAGTTTTTATACGGTTTCAATTCTGGTCGTATTCACTATACCAGAGATCTTCCGATATCATGGCACACTACACATTAAGCATCAATATCTGCCAAGGTTCATATCATGACCACCTAGACTTAATGCAATAAAGTGGCTATTAACTGTCATCTTAAAAACAAATGTCATACACGATACACGGTTAAAAAGAAAATTTAAAGATGAATCAGATAGGTAAAAAAATATACAGGATACCAATTAAAATAACAAAAGTTTGCGTCACTTCCGCTTAAACAGGAAGTTGAAGAAAATGATAGATAGACTCAAAACAAGGTAATTATGTAATCTACAATCTCTCAAAATTCAAAATTTTAACTTCTCAAATTGCAAAGTTACAGAGTGTTACATGTCTCCTGTGTCACTCGGTATATACAGCAAATGCAAATCGTATATCGCTCATACTTTGCAGTGAGCGAGGGGTATACAGGGCATTCGCCTAGAGCACCAAATTTGTTTACGCCGGCCCTGAAGACTAGAAATATATATTCACAATTTGACATAGCCTATTATCAAATTAAGTTAGACCAAGACGCATAAAAACGTACCTACTTGAGTGTTAGAGTGTTATTTACTTAAATAAATACTAAAACAGTTCAAGTCCATCACCAGCGGCGGACACAAATATATTTGGCATTTTATATTTTTAAGTCTTGGGCCCACGAGAGCTACATTTCGAAGACAATGTTATTTTCAATAAAACATCTAACTTTTAATTTAAGGCCGTTTGACCTTGAAAAATCTGAAATTTCGATGCCCCCCCCATATCGAAATTCTGGAACCGCCACTGTCCATCACACTCAAATTTCATGTCCTGTGAAATATGACGGACGTGAGACCTGCTAGGGGAGATGCAGGGTAATGAAAGCTCATTATAAATTCAAATCCTCTAAAAATATAATTAGTGTGTTTATAACTAACTTTAAATGCTTCATTGTATTTTATATTGGTGATCTGTACTTAATTGGAAATATACGTACTATGACAGTTGTTGGGTACAATTTTATCTCAATCTCATTTATATGCGTGACTAGTTATCATAATTCAGCCAAATATGATAGAGGGTGTTACGGGCGATTTCTCGCAGTTGCATGGAATTGTTGACATAAATTAAACAACAGACGTTTATTTCAAGAAGATCCACAAAGAAGATAGCAAGAAAGTAGAATTTTGTCTTAATTGAGGTGTATTTTATTTGTGTAAATATGTTTATTTTGTAAAAAATATTAATAAAGTTTTGTAGTTATGTTTGATACTATTATCAATATCAAATTCTGTGTTCATTTATGACACGAATGTGTTTATTCATTTTAAAAAATAACAAAAAACCACTTTAATATTGGCACGTAGACTGGAAAATCATATTTAAAATAAACGAACTATTTAAAAAGGAAGGGGCTAATTATTGAACACGATAAACTCTATAATAATAATAAAATATATGGATTACGTGTTTTTATATATGTCCTTAAGTGCCTTTTTTAATTTTGTGTTTTTTCTTTGTAACTATTGACAAGTTCTATATCCCTTGAAAGGCTGTAAAAAACCGAAAGTATTCTATTTTATTATGTTATTGAAATATATAAAATACGAAAAAGTGTTTTCAAGTTCGTCCTACGGATATTCTGATGAACTATTTTCAGTTCCAATAATAATAATTAGTTCTATAGTGACATCAGTAAGATTGTCAACGTCCCATGTTTTCGCCTTTTCTTTTCTCACATGATCTATATAACTTCACCACTTATTTGCAGTTACTTTACACTAAGAAAATGGTCAACATAACTAGCGTCTTTTAATTTTAACGTGGTAATATTTTGGGCTATTTCATATTTTAGTGGTAGTTGAAGTATAGTTAGTCGACGATTCTTTGCCATTTTATCAATAACGTATTTTTTTGAAGGACTCTTATTAAGATTGACTATCGCCAAAAGTTCCCGCTTTACTATATTCATTTAAAAAGCAATAGTTTTTCTAGATAGCTATTGAAAATATATATATCTGGTCGATAGCCGCGTGGGTTAAGGCGCGAGATGTTAATCGCGATTAATCACACGGCTGTCGCGCCACCGGGTTCGTATCCTGGCTCCGGCACTGTCGGTGGAAATGGTTGTATGCGTTTTTACAATGTGTAACCCCCTACCGCACAAGCCTGTGGCTTCTGGAATTGGGGTTATCTAATTTCTGTGGTGTTTATTTATTTTTATGCCTTTTGCAAAATACAAAATTGCCATAAATTCTCCTTCCCACATGGGTATCCCAATGTTTAACCATTTACCGGACTATATAAAGTCTAGTAAAAGTATAAATTTATTTAAAAGGAAGTTGAAATCGTTTTTGCTAGAACATTGTTTTTACACCTTAATAGAATTTTATCTGTTTAAAATTAATTCAATTTAATTGAATTTTATTATAAACATCTTTATTTGTAATTTTTTTACTATTCTTATACAATTGTTTATTGTCTATTAAGGAAAATAAAGTTTATTATTATTAATTATATCGGCTTTCCGCCAAGAAGTCAAAGAGGTCAGCTCAATCTGTCATCTGTCATCTATATCTAGCATTCTCCATTGCAGTTACGGACCACGGAGGTATAAAATTCAAACAGTTATAAAAATTACTCCTCGAAAACATGTACTCATATCATCGTGATAATGACATATGTTCTTAGATTCGAATGAGAGAGCAAACCATTGATACTGCCTATATGCGTGACTATTAAGCGTTTCCCTTTTCCTAAAGGCGGCTTCAACCTTATTAATAGTTCAAACAAAAATGTCGAAAATTTTTCACATTTTTCCTTACCATACCTTACCTCGTTCGCCGAAGTTTCGCCCAGATAAAAAAAGTTCTTCCCTTCCTCACTTAACTTTCGAATTTTTCTTAGGTAAGTTCTTCTCTAACAAACATTCAGTTCCTATATGGTTTTCCAAAGTTTGTTTCTCCTCATGGTACTATGAAAATAGGTAGCATCATGGCTCCTGCTGATATGTGGTAAATTATTGTGTTTTTGAAAGGTCAGATAAAATTTTGTCCAATGTTGGAATTTCTGTTTTAAAGTAAAATGATTGTACTTTTCTGGGAATAGCGTTTTGGAAATATTTCTCAATAATGATTTTTGACCTCCCTGGAGATGATATTGGTAGATCCACAGTCTCATTGTCTTGTTTTAAAAATCTGTAGATGATCGACTTTCCAACCTCTCATTGTTAAAACACGTTTCGATAATGTCATCAATTAGTAGAGAAAATGAATGTATTTAAGTCTTAATGTTACTGCTTCAATGTTTTGCATTACGTTAAGTTTCGGTAACATATGAAATGCATACCTTTGAAAATCACACCCCGGGGGGTTGCAGCCCCTATTTCACACCCAATTCAATAACTCGTAAAGTTTTCAACGAAAACGGCTAAAATTCATATCATGGAGGTTCTTGGGGTCGCTGATTACGAATCCGAAGTAAAAATTCAAAATGGTGGACTTTAAGAAGTAATTCCTAATTTACGCCGTTTTTATTGATTTTACGGAAAAATATGTAGAGTAAAAAAGTGTGTAGAATACCATTACGCATAAGAATACACCATTTTGGTAACCACATTATTTAACCCTTTCGCTTCTCCGCCGTAGAAACCTACTCCTTTCATTTGCAAAAATTGCGATAAAAAGTTTTTTAAAATTTTCTATTATAGTTTGATAATAAAGTTGAAATAACCAAAAAAAATTAACCCTAATCGTTTCAACCCTTTACTGGGGGTGAACATAGAGTGACCTCCCAAAAAAATACGATTTTTCCTAAATTTTTACTACAAACTGATGAGGAAAATCTTCATTCTAGACACTTTTTTATTCTAGGCATTTTTCATTAAAATCAATATTTTAATAATTTAATAATAATAATTCTTATTATATATTATTATTATTATAAATAAATAATAATTATTTTAATTTTAATAATTTAATAGTTTTTATATGAATCCTTAAAAACAAATTTTCCAATTTTCACTTTGGATTCGTAATTAACGATCCCAAGAACCCCATGATATGAATTTTAGTCGATTTCATTGAAAACTTTACGAGTTATAGAATTGGAGATGTAAAATGGGAGCTGCAACCCCCCCACCCCCCGGAGTGAATACACAAATTTTAAATTTTCAAAGCTATACATTTCATATGTCGCTGAAACTTAACATAATGCAAAAGGTTTCATGTCTTTACATTGAAGTAATAACGATTAAGAACTTATACCCTTTCTTTGCACTCATTTCCTCTACTAAATACTTTTGGAAGGATTTTAATGTTTCAGTGTTCATATGCGTTTAATATGATTACTACGATGGCTCTGAAGGGCCACAGCAAAAAATTGAAAAGGTGGAAATTTCTACTTTAAAAGTAGAAATTTCTAGTTTTAAATTAGAACTTTCTACTTTTCAAAGTAGATATTTCTAGGTTTAAAGTAGAAATTTCTACTTTCAAAAGTAGAAATTTCTAGTTTTAAAATAGAAATTTCTACTTTCCAATTATTCAATTTCAAGACAGAAATGTCTTCTAGTGTTACTTGCCGTCATGCTTTATGTGTTCTTCGTTTTTAATTAATTATAACTATAATTGACTGCTGGGAAACTACTCTAAGAAATTTTATACTTACGAACTTTTATTTGAAATTTATTCGAAAAGAGAAGCGAACATTTTAAATAACATCATTTTTGATGAACATCTCGATTTAGAACAATCGAAAATATTAACAATTATTAAAAAATTCATACATGAATGCGATGAGAAGGATTTAACAAAATTTTTGAGATTCTGCACTGGTGCGCAGATTTGTTAACAGAAAATCCTCGAAAAATAACTTTTAACGAATCGAATGGGATAAATCGAAGATCAATAGTCCATACCTGCAGCTTTAAATTAGAGTTGTCCCTATCATACATGATAATTATACCGATTTTAGAGCTCAAATAAACTCAGTTTTATAGTCGAATATATCGGTGATAGATTTTGGAACTTCAAATTTAAAAATAATCATAATTGACCATAAATTGAAATCAATCAGATTCAAATCCATCGATGTGGTCATTGAAGGACAAAAATCCATCTACTATGACCCCTAAATTTCAGTATGTCAGCATTTATAAATTTAGGGCTTTTATCCAATCATTTAATGAGAATGAAAAGTACATCTCAATCTCTCATCTGCATAAAGGTGAACACGTCAATAAGTAAGTATCTTGGGAGATCGATGATAAAAACTGGAAATAATATTTTTGTGATCTTTGTTTCTTCTTTAATCGTTTATATCTCACATCTCACATAAGGACAGTATTTACGTTTTTTGCCAAGAGGACATAATGGGTGCATTACAATTAAAACACATATATTACTATCAAAATATTTTAATTTTTAGTACAAAAGTTTCGTATCCACAAAATGAATGTTGAGTAGGCCTTTCGTCGGTAATTGGATAAAAAAGCAAACCTTATTTCCTCTTTGGAGTCGACGTTTTGAAAATCTTTATTGTTTTTCTCAGGACTAATGAGGTGAAAAGTTATCAGTCATTGAAATCAGACATCATCGTTACCAGTTTAACATAAAACATAAATATATATCCAGTAGCAAAACTTAGTCTGTGAATTTCTTTTCTAATATGCTATGAGTTTCGTTGTTTAAAATATATTTTTTTTATCCAATTACCGACGAAAGACCTATTTTAACTTTGAGTTGAAATTTTCTAAATTAAGTGTATCTTCCCAAAAAGTGTTATAGATGACATCATACCTAACGGCACGTATGTCAAGAAAATGTAATTCCTATAATAAATTGTATCTGGGCTTACTTTTTCCTCCTCACATAATACAAACATATGGTCTTTTATACAGTGCGTATCCATATATCACAGCTTTTTACAGCAACATCTATCAGATACTAGAAGTTTTCCGTAATCTAGTAAAATTTTTAGTTATGTGACATATCAAAATAGTATAGATTATTAAAATATTTAGTTCCCGCAGAATCTACATTTAATAAATTGATTTTGATGCCCATAAATATAGCCAATTTGAACTGTCCTTTTAAAATGTAAGTTACCGTCTTGTAAAGATATAAATACTGACTTTAAATGTTTAGGTTTACTAAAACATTTTTCGAAATTATACTAAAATAAATAAAACAGAACAATGTGTAAAACGACACTTAAAATTGCAATGTAGTATAAAAAACGGCACAAAAGTTTGATGTAAAAAGTAAAAATAGTTAGATATTTTTTATTTAATATCTTGTTGTATAGTTGCAAACTGAAATTTATTAACATTCATCACATTCATTAGATATTACTAACTACTTTAAATTTAACAATAATTTTATCTCATTTCTTAAACAAACGTAAATATCAACTGTATCGAATGGATCTGCCTTAACTCCATTTTTCTGTTCTAAAATTCACATAATTGGAAAATCGTAGAAATTTAGTCTCATTTTTACAAATATGGTGTCCCTTGAAGACACCATATTTTTAATGGGAATAAGATCATCTATCTATATGATCGATCAACCTTACACCACAAGAGAAGTCATTTACTACCACAAGAGAAATTTTAGTCTTAAAGTAGAAATTTACAATTTAAAACTAGAAATTTCTCCTTTTGAAAGTAGAAATTTCTACTTTAAAATTAGAAATGTCTACTTTGAAAAGTAGAAACTTCTACTTTAAAAATAGAAATTTCTAGCTTTATTTAAAGTAGAAACTTCTACTTTTTTTATTTTTTGCTGTGGCCCTTCAGAGCCATCGTAGATTACCTTCTTATTCTGAGATAGCGCATATTTTTTCACATGTTTAGCAGAAATATAATCTGATAAACCTGTCATTTTCACTCACGCAGTTACTCTGTCAACTGGTGCCCTGGTCACTGCACAATAATCACAATACACTGAACTGAATATGCGGTTGATTCCCCGTGAAGCATCTTGAAAATCGTAATTATTATTTCAAGTAACCACTGTCTTTAGATGTTTCCAAATGATATATTTAGAAATACCCTACACACGTTTCGACCTGTGAAGCCTTTATCATGAGAATATTGCAAGACGAATGCAGGTTGAGAAGTGGTTCTTTTAAACTTATATAACAAAACACTTGTGACTGACACCCTACTTCACGAAAGTAGCTCTTTATTAGAACGAGGTAACGATACGACATATATGCAATCAATGATCAATGAACAAAGAGATATTTTCTTATCAGTAGTTGCGAATATTATGAATAGGCCATGTAGAACTGCGTAGAAGGTTGAACATTGAATGTGAGCCAAAGAATAATATCTCCAGACTTTGGTTGAGGTTTAGAATTGGCTCTCTTACACGCAATAAAATTAGAAAACGTCCCTGAAGTTAGCTTCAGATTTAGATTTATTTTTTCCTCAGATTCATTTTATTACAGTCGACCAATCAAATAATTGTGAAAAATATAAAACAACGGTATTTATATTCCCAAACTATATAGTTACGAAAAATAATATATAAAATGAAACAAAAACACCTGGAGTCACAAATCAAAACAATGAATTAATAAACAAATATAAAACATTGGCTCCTATTCAAGTAGTTCCATCAATAATCAGTTGTTTGTTCAGTATGTCGCCAATTGAACAGTAGGACATCGTTAGAAGAATAATATAGCGAGGGTATTCAATGCTTATAAAACATATATTTTTTAATTACATAAATTATAACTCGCTAATTGTTAGAATAACGCGCTGGTCTTGGAATGAGTTATGGGGGTCTCATTGCTCATGCATCCATAAGTATTTATATCGATATATCTGTGTCCTTGAACTACTATGATTATGCAATATATTCCATAGTTAGTCTATTTACGGCTTGCAAAAGTAAAATAAATGTGTACTAGGTTTACCGAATACGCCAAAATTCGGGGAGTGATATTATAATTATAAAAATACAAACTCATAAAAACAAACCCGAAAATTAAGTTGATTTAAAAAAATTCCTTTTCGTTGTCCACCATTCTGATTAACAGCTGCTAATTGTAATAGATATACTTAATTTAATCTATCAATGGCAATTCCCAAATAACCGTCCGGGCGGAAATATCAACCGCTATACAATTTAGAAATGAAATTGACTTAAAAAATTTTCCTTTCGTTGTCCACTATTCTGACTAGCAGCGGCTAATTGTAATAGATATACTTAATTTACTGTATCCATGGCATATCCCAAATAACCGTCAGGGCGGAAATATCGACCGCTATACAATTTAGAAGTGAAATTGACTTAAAAAAATTTCCTTTCGTTGTCCACTATTCTGACTAGCAGCGGCTAATTGTAATAGATATACTTAATTTACTGTATCCATGGCATATCCTAATTAACCGTCAGGGCGGAAATATCGACCACTATACAATTTAGAAATGAAATCGATAAAAAAAAGTTTCTTCTCGTTGTCCACCATTCTAACTAACGGCGGCTAATTACAATAGATATACTTAATTTACTGTATTCATAGGATATCCCAAATAACCGTCAGGGCGGAAATATCGATTTGAAATTTGTATTATTGATGTATCACCAGATCCTCCGCCATTTAAAAAAATATTTGAAACTACCAACAAATTTAGAAATGAAATCGATAAAAAAATTTCCCTTGCGTTGTCCACTATTCTGGCTAGCAGCTGCCAATTGTACTGTATATACTTAATTTAATGTATCAATGGCAATTCTCAAATAATCGTCAGGGCGGAAATATCGACCACTGTACAATTTAGAAATGAAATTGACATAAAAAATTCCCCTTTCGTTGTCCACTATTCTGACTAGCAGCTGCCAATTGTAATAGATATGCTTACTTTACAGTAACCATGGCATATCCCAAATAACCGTCACGGTGGAAATATCGATTTGAAATTTTTATTATTGACGTATCACCGGATCCTCCGCCATTTAAAAAAAATATATTTAAATCTACCAACAAATTTAGAAATGAAATCGATTAAAAAATTTCCCTTGCGTTGTCCACTATTCTGACTAGCAGCTGCCAATTGTAATAGATATGCTTACTTTACAGTAACCATGGCATATCCCAAATAACCGTCACGGTGAAAATATCGATTTGAAATTTTTATTATTGACGTATCACCGGATCCTCCGCCATTTAAAAAAAATATATTTAAATCTACCAACAAATTTAGAAATGAAATCGATTAAAAAATTTCCCTTGCGTTGTCCACTATTCTGGCTAGTAGCTGCTAATTGTAATAGATCTACTTAATTTAATGTATCAATGGCAATTCTCAAGTAACCGTCAGGGCGGAAATATCGACCACTATATAATTTAGAAATGAAATCGATTAAAAAATTTCCCTTGCGTTGTCCACTATTCTGGCTAGCAGCTGATAATTGTAATAGATATACTTAATTTAAAGTATCAATGGCAATTCCCAAATAACCGTCAGGGCGGAAATATCGACCACTATACAATTTAGAAATGAAATTGACTTAAAAAATTCCCCTTTCGTTGTCCACTATTCTGACTAGCAGCGGCTAATTATAATAGATATACCTACTTTACAGTAACTATGGCATATCCCAAATAATCGTCAGAGCGGAAATATCGATCACTATACAATTTAGAAGTGTACTTGGATTTGTGACCATTATATGGGAATTGCCATTGATACTTTAAATTAAGTATATCTATTACAATTAGCAGCTGCTAGCCAGAATAGTGGACAACGCAAGGGAAATTTTTTAATCGATTTCATTTCTAAATTGTATAGTGGTCGATATTTCCGCCCTGATGGTTATTTGAGAATTGCCATTGATACATTAAATTAAGTAGATCTATTACAATTAGCAGCTACTAGCCAGAATAGTGGACAACGCAAGGGAAATTTTTTAATCGATTTCATTTCTAAATTTGTTGGTAGATTTAAATATATATATTTTTAAATGGCGGAGGATCCGGTGATACGTCAATAATAAAAATTTCAAATCGATATTTTCGCTCTGACGGTTATTTGGGATATCCCATTAATACAGTAAATTAAGTATATCTATTGCAATTAGCAGCTGTTAGTCAGAATGGTGGACAACGAAAATAAAGTTTCTTAAATCAACTTCATTTCTAAATTGTATAGTGGTCGATATTTCCGCCCTGACGGTTATTTGGGAATTGCCATTGATATATTAAATTAAGTATATCTATTACAATTAGCAGCTGCTAGCCAGAATAGTGGACAACGCAAGGGAAATTTTTTAATCGATTTCATTTCTAAATTGTATAGTGGTCGATATTTCCGCCCTGATGGTTATTTGAGAATTGCCATTGATACATTAAATTAAGTAGATCTATTACAATTAGCAGCTACTAGCCAGAATAGTGGACAACGCAAGGGAAATTTTTTAATCGATTTCATTTCTAAATTTGTTGGTAGATTTAAATATATATATTTTTAAATGGCGGAGGATCCGGTGATACGTCAATAATAAAAATTTCAAATCGATATTTTCGCTCTGACGGTTATTTGGGATATCCCATTAACACAGTAAATTAAGTATATCTATTGCAATTAGCAGCTGTTAGTCAGAATGGCGGACAACGAAAATAAAGTTTCTTAAATCAACTTCATTTCTAAATTGTATAGTGGTCGATATTTCCGCCCTGACGGTTATTTGGGAATTGCCATTGATATATTAAATTAAGTATATCTATTACAATTGGCAGCTGCGAGCCAGAATAGTGGACAACGCAAGGGAAATTTTTTAATCGATTTCATTTTTAAATTTGTTGGCAGTTTTCAAATATTTTTATTGAATGGCGGAGGATCTGGTGATACGTCAATAATGAAAATTTCAAATCGATATTTCCGCCCTGACGGTTATTTGGGGTATGCCATGGATACAGTAAACTAAGTATAACTATTACAAGTAGCCGCTGCTAGTCAGAATGGTGGACAACGAAAAGAAACTTTTTTAATCGATTTCATTTCTAAATTGTATAGTGGTCGATATTTCCGCCCTGACGGTTATTTGGGAATTGCCATTGATATATTAAATTAAGTATATCTATTACAATTAGCAGCTGCTAGCCAGAATAGTGGACAACGCAAGGGAAATTTTTTAATCGATTTCATTTCTAAATTGTATAGTGGTCGATATTTCCGCCCTGACGGTTATTTGGGAATTACCATTGATATATTAAATTAAGTATATCAATTACAATTAGCAGCTACTAGCCAGAATAGTGGACAACGCAAGGGAAATTTTTTTATCGATTTCATTTCTAAATTTGTTGGTAGTTTCAAATATTTTTTTAAATGGCGGAGGATCTGGTGATACATCAATAATACAAATTTCAAATCGATATTTCCGCCCTGTCGGTTATTTGGGATATCCTATGAATACAGTAAATTAAGTATATCTATTGTAATTAGCAGCCGTTAGTTAGAATGGTGGACAACGAGAAGAAACTTTTTTTTATCGATTTCATTTCTAAATTGTATAGCGGTCGATATTTCCGCCCTGACGGTTATTTGGGATATGCCATGGATACAGTAAATTAAGTATATCTATTACAATTAGCCGCTGCTAGTCAGAATAGTGGACAACGAAAGGAAATTTTTTTAAGTCAATTTCATTTCTAAATTGTATAGCGGTCGATATTTCCGCCCGGACGGTTATTTGGGAATTGCCATTGATAGATTAAATTAAGTATATCTATTACAATTAGCAGCTGTTAATCAGAATGGTGGACAACGAACAGGAATTTTTTTAAATCAACTTAATTTTCGGGTTTGTTTTTATGAGTTTGTATTTTTATAATTATAATATCACTCCCCGAATTTTGGCGTATTCGGTAAACCTAGTACACATTTATTTTACTTTCGCAAGCCGTAAATAGACTAACTATGGAATATATTGCATAATCATAGTAGTTCAAGGACACAGATATATCGATATAAATACTTATGGATGCATGAGCAATGAGACCCCCATAACTCATTCCAAGACCAGCGCGTTATTCTAACAATTAGCGAGTTATAATTTATGTAATTAAAAAATATATGTTTTATAAGCATTGAATACCCTCGCTATATTATTCTTCTAACGATGTCCTACTGTTCAATTGGCGACATACTGAACAAACAACTGATTATTGATGGAACTACTTGAATAGGAGCCAATGTTTTATATTTGTTTATTAATTCATTGTTTTGATTTGTGACTCCAGGTGTTTTTGTTTCATTTTATATATTATTTTTCGTAACTATATAGTTTGGGAATATAAATACCGTTGTTTTATATTTTTCACAATTATTTGATTGGTCGACTGTAATAAAATGAATCTGAGGAAAAAGTAAATCTAAATCTGAAGCTAACTTCAGGGACATAATTAGAAAGCCATGGAGACATAACCTAACCAACTTTTCGATATCTGCTATAAGGAACTACGTACCTATCGACTTATAGTCGATATTCAGTTCCTGATGGATAGCCGCAGTTTGAGGCGTTTCACAAAGGCTGATGATAGAATTTCGAGAAGGCTTCCGTGAACTCTAAATTATAATTAAACAAAATTGCAGTGGCCACGATATTACATTAGTTTATTCCATTTTGGCTTTCAGAGTTTTTAATAAGTTTTTCTAAGTATGATCGATTGTTTATTTATTACAAAAAATATGAACACAACGGGATACAATAATTAATGGAATCAGTTTTTCGAATAAATATCAATGTTTAAAAGAAATAGAAATCAAAATGTAAAAAGCGCTAGCTTTATAGTTTATTTCAACTTTTAAGGAGCAGTTAAGAATTGGTTTTAATACAACTTGACATGTTGACTATTTAATCCAATTTAAGTAAGTGCAATGGACCTCATATTTGGAACACTGGCCATCGCAATATTATTTTTTCTTATTAATACCGATCAATTACTGATACTTTCAGATGAGGAGGCGTATTATTATTATATACATAAATATTAATGCCCCCCAGACCCTTTAAAAATAGGTTCAATGGAAATTCAGCTCACATTAGTGACACATTTTCAATTACTTTTACTAGCTCTACCAACTTAATATGCAAAAAATGCTTGATATTGATTATTAATGAAATGAGAATTACTGTGGGTCATGCTTTAAAATTAATATGTGAAGAATCTTAGAGGTTTTAAAGAATTATTTCCAACAGTATCCTGGTCAATATAGTCACCTATAAGAACACTGCAACGAATATGAGATATTAGTATACACGTCAGGTAAAGTGTCAAATAATATTTCTTCGAATGAATAGACCTAATTAAATTCCAAGGAAAGTGCCAATCCACATCGAAATTAAATTTCCTTCATAATATACCTAGGGGGTGATAAACTATTGAGATAACGTGTTTATGTCCAGTTGTTCATTAGAAGGGGATGGTGCCTTCTCTTTTCAACGCACGGAAAATTATTGATCGCGGACAACTCTGGTCATTCGATGACGTCACGGCGGTCGAAATCGACCGATTTTCTCGCTTAACAGCCAACTACCCCTTTTTCAGATTGAAATCTAAGTTAGAGTTATCCTTTGTGGCGGAAAGGTTATTTTAGTGTTTTTTTTACTTACTGAGGAATATGTGATTTTTTGTGAAATTTGTACTGATTTTACTTTGTGTTAAATATGAGAAAATATCTCAAACACTTAAACACTTATGAGGGTAAGACGTATAATACTTGAGTATTTAATAATGCAAAATTGTAATAAATTAGACTGCCATTTTTGAATTAAAAAAATTACTTATGTTTGAGTTTGACATTTTGACAAATGAATCTTCGAAACTGTAAATTTAACATTTAAAAAAACATTTTTGTGAAATTTTCCTCCTAATATGAATGGCAATAATTGGCTTTCTAAACAATAAGTTCCTGAGGTTTAATTTATTGGATTATACTTTAATATATTTTAAAAAATTGAATAAAAACTGAAAATATAATAAAAACCCTTTAGAAAGCTTTTATTACATGTTTTCTCCCTGGAGCAAAAAACTGTATTTCTATCAACATTTTGATTTCGACTCCCGGTCGTGCAAAAAGATTATTAAAAATTACAAATTCATATTTACTAAAATAATTGTTGGCTAGTAAAATATTAAGTTTTTTTTAAATAATAGTGAAAGCTGTTTCTTTCTGATAATCAATCACGATGATCTAATAAACCGTTTTTTACTTTGTTTTTACCACTAGTTTAATGTAACTAAATGCTACTGCTGTTTCGGGAAACTGCGCAGGTAACGTGCAGTTGAAATAAACTATAGTGATAAAAAACAAAGTAAAAAAGTGTTTTAGTATATTTTCATTTAATCTTTGCACTAGAAAAGTAATAGTAATATTGAAAATAACATCTTCTTATTAATTGGGATTCTTCTTTAAAACTTGTTTTTTACATTACAAAAATGAGCCAGCTCCAGTGGGTCAGTATTTATTTGTCATGTTTGAATCCAGTGAGGCCCGGGTTCGAATCCAGGCTAGGTTATGCATATTGAGTGACATTTTTCATGTTGTTGTGGTCGTAGTAGTGGGCTAAACCGCGTTGTTTGAGAGACGGTACGGGTAGTCGCTCTCCTCTTATCTCCTGAGTTCGACTCTCAGGTGAGACAAAAGGTAATGATGTAGGGACTTTTCGTAGTGTAATTATTTGTCTGTATGTGTCCTCGTTAAGTGGTGGTAAGTATAGCTGTGGCTAAACTCTGCCGGTAAAAAAAATAATAAAAAAAGTCGTTGGTAGTCTAAATATCATATGTTTGCTGTTTGCCTATATAATTATTAAAATATCAAATTTTACATTAACAAATGATATACGCAGTGCTGCATATACTATTACGTACGTAATGCAGTCAACACCTTATAAATAAAACAAAATTCAATGTAAATTTGCTACATATATTTGTTAGGAAATTTTTTATCTAAATAAGGGACACCAAAAGAAAATAATAAGTCTATCAGATATTCTATAATATGTCTTTATTGTTTTCTAATAAATTACACATAAAAACAAAATTTGAAGAAGAAGGGTGGCGATATTCACGTTAGTGCTCTTCCATATAACCACCCTTGTAAGTAAATTAACTAGAGTACAATGTAGCACAATACAGGCGGCGAAGAAACATTATATATGTGCTCAAATATCACGCTTATTCATGATAAAATCTGTGATCTGTTTTCTGAATGCAGATATATTGGTAAGGGACTTTATTTTGCGGCGGAGAAAGAAAAGGAACGTTGAAACAGGGCAGAGTTATGCTTAGGAACAGTAAATTGGGTACAGTAACGCGTAGAACGCTGATGAGTGTCAGTGCCTTTTTTTAACTTAGCAACTAAGTAGCTAGGTGTCATATATTTGATCATTTTAAAAATTAAACACGCCATATGGCAGTCAAAACGCTCAGAAAGGTTTAACCATTTGGACTGACGGAAATGATAAGTAATATGATCAAATTTACGCAAGTTATATGAAAATCTGATACAAGCATTTTATATCCTCTGGAGGCATACTTTATCACGATTTAAGATAGCTGGCCAGTACAGGGTGTCACAATAAGAAATAGACGTTAAAATTAACGAATCTGTTAATTTCAACTTCACTTCTGTACTAAGAATGTCTTTGTGCATATAGAGAAGTTTCAGTTTACAAAAAGAATTTCGTATCAAAGTGCTGACATGTTTTCCAAATCTTAAATCCGTGTCAAACCAAACACCAAGGTTCTTACAAAAGTCAACTGGCATCAAATTTCGGTTGTTTAAATCTATTTTAAAATCGGGATGACTGACAATTTTAGTTTTATGTTTGCCAAACACCAGTAATTCCGTTTTAGCCTCATTTAATATCAAGCCATGGTCAGCTGAAAACCTAGATATCCTGTCCAAATCAAAATTAATATTCGCTACCGCGGCGTGTAAGTCAGATAACGTGAAAGAAAAGTATAACTGAGTATCATCTGCATACTGATGGGATGAACAGAATTGGAGGCGCTTGTTAAGATCTGCTGTATAAATAGAAAAAAGTAAAGGCCTAAGTACACTACCCTGTGGCACACCCTTTCTAATGTTGACTATGTCAGAAATATCGTTATTTAATACTACTTTTTGACGACGATTACTAAGATAGCTATTAAAGAAAGAAATTGCCGTAACACCGAAACCATAGTATTTTAATTTCGCACACAGGGTAGCGTGATCTAAAGTGTCAAAAGCTTTACTATAATCGAGCAGTATCAAGCAACAGTTATTATTATTATCATCACAAGATGTAAATATGTCGGCCGATACTTTTAATAAAGCTGTGGCCGTGCTATGACGGGAACGAAACCCAGACTGCGACACTGGTAAAATCGAGTTATTATTTAAATATTCGTTAACTTGCTCATACACCACCTTTTCTAAAACTTTTGATAAGACTGGTAACAAACTAATAGGTCGAAAATCGCTAATACTACAGGAATCCAAACCGAAGGAAAGGTTCCCTCTAATAGACATTTATTTATAATATAAGTTACATATTTACTTAAATAAGGAATTGTGTATAAAATTAATTTAACATTAATACCATCAGACCCCATGGCATTAGATTTAAGTTCACTTAACATTTTCTCAAATTTTACGCAAGAAATTTCATGAAATATAAGAGGACCAACTTCACGCAAATACAGGGAATTTTCATAACTAGCAATAATATCATGATGGGCATCATCGGCCTGGAGGTTAGTGCGAGAAAAATAATTGTTAAACTCATTTGCATTAGCAATTGTAGAAGCAGAAGTGTCAGTGTCGGGCTTAATATTCAACCACTTTAGAACTTTCCAGAATTCTTTAGGGTCACTCTTGAAGTTTTGTGACAAATAAGCCTTTTTTTCAGCCTTGACTGCTTTATTGACAAAATTACGTCGTTCCTTATACTCGCGCCATGACTCATCAGATTTGGTCCTCTTATATTCCTGAAAAGCCCTATCCCTAAGTTTCATCATCAATTTAAGATTTTCAGTCAACCATGGTGAGGGAGGCTTCGAAATTCTCGCTGTTTTAAAAGGGGCATGCAGGTTAAAAATATTAAGAATATTAGTGTTAAAGAAATCGACCATATGATCTATGTGATTAAGAGTGTATATATAATCCCAATTAATAAGCATTAGGTCTCTCATAAATAAATTATAATTAAATGAAGAAAAATCTCTGTACGTGCGAATTAAAGCTCGTTGCCTGTTTTTAATAATTCTCAATTTACAACTTACCAGACAGTGATCAGATATACCTTCCATGTTAATAACCTCTGTACTATGTGGTAAGTCAGGATCACAAGAAACTAAAATATCAATAAGTGTACTAGATCTATCAGTTATACGGGTAGGACTTGTAATAATTTGTAAAAGACCATATCTATCAAGAAAATTATTAATTAGATTGTAACCATTGCTATTTCCATTTAGCAAGTCAATATTAACATCACCTCCGAATAAAACATAATCAAAACTTGGCAAAAATTGTGATAAAACATTATCCAGATTGTCTAAACAAGCTGTTACATTACTATCAGGAGGTCTGTACAGTGATCCCAAACATAACTTCTTACCCTGCAGTTTAACACTAATCCAAATTTGCTCAAGCGAATTATTAATAAGAGGGTCGGGCAACTGTAAAATTTGGAACTTAATTGAATTTTTAACAAAAAAAGCTACCCCACCTCCTCAAGCACCTCTATCCTTTCTCACTAAATTATACCCTCTAATTCCCACAGTCGCATCCGACACACGTTCATCTAACCATGTTTCTGAAACACCTATAAAGTCATAGGATGCGTTAAGAACAAACTCAGAAAACAGATCAAAGTTTGCCCAAAGTGACCTAATATTAATGTGTGAAAATTGAATACAAGTATTACGCATATCAGTAACTAGTAAAAGCACCAATCAATACAAACCAATGAAATTATTAGTATATATACGCAAATAAGTTAGGTTAGCCATTTATAAAGCTATTTCAGTGTTAAGCAACAAAAAAGATATTCGATATCAAGTAGAATATAAAATAAAATAATTCAGAGAACTAATAATACATATTTCAAGAATAATATTTTTTACCTACAGTAAACCAATAAATTTATCACATCAAAAAAAAAAAATAGAAAGGTGATATCAAACAAGAAAAAGAAAAAAAGTGACTTTATTTATCCATTCATTTAGAATCGCAAAAGCAGCAATAGAAACTATAGTCGTACCACGTCGATTAATTAATTTCCAATTTCCAAATCCTTCTCTGATGCAATCCGATAAATTTTTCCACCATACTTTAGAAAGACTCTGCCACCGTATGACCAGACTTCCTGATTACCATATTTCTTTTTGGCCATCTGAAGAAGTTTGTAGCGGTATTTAGTGAGACATTCAAACACATGGATGCCCGAAGCTTTCAAATTTTTCCTTGCCTTAAGGACTTCATTACGTTTAATATGTGTCACAAAATCGATTGTTATTGGCTTCATGGCATTTACTCCGCAAACGAAAAATATCATTAATATCAGTAGAGGAACAGGAGATATGAAGCGTATCATTTATAAAATGCAGTACAGCGGCGAGAGTGTCTTCACCTTCCTCCTCAGGAAAGTTACAGAGTTGTAACATATTTAGATAGATAACATATTATTAGACAATTCACTGAATACCTCAATCAAAAATAATTTTCACTGTTTTACATGAAACTTAAATTATTTCATCAAATTGTCGTTTTGTAAATGCGTGAAACAAGATTTTAAATGCATGAGATCATTTTTATTGTTATTTTCGCCACACAATAACTTTTATGCATCTTAATAGAAATTTAAGATTTGCATTAGAAAGTAAAAACTTCTTACTAACTTAATTTTCGGTTTTATAGAACTGCTGGTCTAGATTGCTTTCAAAATCAGTCATATAATTATTGATTGTTAGTTTATGAAATAATTGTTATATGCCATCTACTTAAACGTGTATAAGAAACAATATACCAGTAGTTCCACATGAACATTTTGTCTAAGGCTTGATTCGTGAAAATGTGATTAAAATAAAGATTTGATTCTGTGGACATTGAATTAGCTACAGTGGAATCAATTTATCCAAATTTTGCTGTATATTTTATTAATAAATGAAATAATACGCGTAGGTAGAAGTTATGGAAAAATGTTCTCCAATGCCTAATCCTACGGAACATATATTTTTTAAACAATTTATTTTTTCAACACTTTTGTAGAATATCTCCCGTTGTATTTTTTGTCATATCAAGAAAATAAATACGCAGGCTTGGAATCTGGAATTGGTTAGGAGGGTGGTCAATAAAAATTATTGAACCACAACACTTAGGCTTCCAACCAACCTAATCTTGCGAAATAGGTGGTGATGCTGCCTAGGGGCATCTCGTTTACATCGGCCAAAGTAGGCCAACGTTCTCCCAACATGGATTCTCTGATTGATGAGACGGCAGAACAGTCACAGAGTACATGTTGGACCGTCTCATCTTCTTGTTCACAACCTTTACATAGAGGTGTTTCGCTTAATCTCATATTATGTAGATGTTTTCTTAACGGACAATGTCCAGTCTGGGTTCCCGTTATAAAACGTAGGTTCCTTCTGGACATTATCAGGTAGTCCATTGCTGCACTCTTGTTGGGATATTTTAGTAATTCTCTAGCAAGCTCACAGTTGTTTGTTTCATCCCACAGCTTCTTGAATTCATTGTGGGTGTTCTCTTTAATTATTTGTGTTATCGCCGTGATCGGTAACAGACTGGCCGGGCCTGGTCCAAAGATACTTAGGCCTGCTGTCTTCTTGGCCAGTCTGTCGGCTACTTTGTTGCCACTACACTGTGCATGTCCTTTCACCCAGCACACCAGTATGTTATTCATGCTGGAGGCACCCACAAGCGCTTGATCACATTTCCATAGTGCTCCTGTGGTAATTTTATAACTCTCAGGGCTAGTAATGATTGTCTACAATCTGTATCGCTCCTGATTGTTTTGCCCGTAGTTTGCCTAAGGACAATCTCTTTTGCAGCTGTGGTTATGCCCGCCAGTTCCGTCTGTACTATGCTGGCTCGCACATCCATAGCCCATTTATAGTGGATTTGCAGACTTCTGGAGTATATTCCACATCGTGCCGCATCTTTCTTTTTTTTATCCGTCTGTGAAGATGTTGATCACAGCTTGGCCAGCAGCCTCGTTCTCACTATTCTTCTGTATTATGTAGGGTCTGTCAAAGACAAACCAGGGAGAAATGCCATCTGTGCATGCCTGTAGAAGAGACGTCTTCCTGACAGCCTCATTTCACAGGCGACTTCTGGCCTATCCACAGCCTACATTTGGTTGCATGCCAACGGATTTGAGGCGTACCATTGTTGTCAGAGTCACTTCTGCTAGATATATATCTAGTGGTGGCAGACACAGCATTACCCCCATAGCTCTCGTTGGCGTTGTTCACATAGGACCGATTATGCATAGGCAGGCAACTCTCTGCACTTGGCTGAGCTTGACCGTAGCTGTAGTCTGTTTGCTCTTAGGCCACTGCTCCATAGGTTGTTATTGGTCTTATGGCGGCAGTGTATATTCACATGACTACTTTGGGTTTCATTCCCCAGGTTTTCCCCACGGTCCTGCGTCACTATTCATAAGAAATGCCTTCTTTAGTCTTCTATCTATGTGAAGATTCCATGTTAGTTTGGCATCGAAGGTTACCCCAAAGGTATTTCACTTCTGATACGAAACTTAGTGTTGTATGCAGGAGGGTGAACGCCAGTCAGCCTCTTTCGTGGGTAAAAATAATAGATTTTTGTTTAGATAGCTCAGCTTGAGACGCCTGAGGCTGTCCATGCACTTTATTTGTAGATTTGAGAAGGTGGGGAGGTCGCACTTGAAGATGTTGGACAGGCCCAAAAGTTACGCCCTGTTTCGGTAATTTCGTTGCACTGACTCTTAAAAGTTTTGATTGATCACTGTATCATTAAAATATGTCCGGGTGGAAACCAACACTTTGTATATTAAGCGTTTCGTGCTTTAGTTACTTTAAAGTTCGATTGGAAAGTCAAAAATCACTTTTTAAATTTTGAGTTTTTGTCAGGTGAAATTACAGCACCCTATATATGGTTTTCTGAGGTAAAATTGCTTAGGTAAAACTGTGGTTAGATTATTGGAAAATTTGTAATTTTTTGCTTTTTTGTAGATACTTCTTGATCATCCTGTATATGGTGATGTATTGAATAGCACGTGGTTTTAACGGGAATGACTATTTTGATTTAGGTTAATGAAAAAACGTTCGACGAATTATTTTTTTAAAACTTTATTTCAATTTTCGTTACATTTACTAAAATGGTAACTCTTCGACAATAGGAATTCTGGCTTTTGAAAAATTTGGTTGAGTTCGTAGTTTAGTTTAAAAATGACATGAAATGATAATTAATGCGCGAAGGCAGGGTTCGTTTAAAAAGTTTGATTAGATGCGCTGTGGCAGGTTTTGTTTAAAAAGTCTGAAAAATTCACTTGGTTTAATGCACGAGGGCAGAGTAGATTAATTTGTTGAATATTCTTAAAGCTGGGGCATTAGGTGCAAATAAGTTTGAGCGCGAAGGCAGAATAGATTCAATTATTGAAATAAACTTAAAGCTAGGGCACTAGGTTCGAATAGACGTTTTTAACTTGGGGTCATCAAGGAAGCCGTCGCAAAGTTTTTCAGGAAATAAAATAAAACGCAAGGAATAGGAAGCTAGCCGTCGAAAACCGAAATAAATTATTTCAGAGTTCTCCGGAAATTCTAGTATGATTACTAATTACAATTTTAAACACTATTTACTTTAAAAGGAGACTACTTCATTCGCGATACTTCACTACACTTAAATCGCTTCCGGAACAGAGCTTGCATTCGCTTGCAGCGAGGGGACTTTTATATGATTGGGAACTCTTTTACCCCCGTTTTAGGTCTGGAAGAGGTTGGATATTGCTCCGTGCGGGCAAGGATGACTCATCGTTGCGTAATATTGTGCAATACTGTAAAAAAGTTGAAATTTTGAAAGGAAACCTACATGAACGTGTTGGGCATAAAAAGGTAAATTTTTTATATAAGATTTACGTTTAAATCGATTTGAATTAAAAAGTTATTGGAAGTTTTTATATCGATGAATTGAGAACATTTCGGAGCCACACACGAATTCGAGTCCTGGTGCCAGCAGGCTGAACGAAGCGAAAGGAAACTATGTTTAAGAATAGAGAAAGGTTACAGATATTGTATACGGGGGCAATGAGAGAAAGTAAGGGCATCCAAATCTGCTAAGAATTTAGAAAGGCTGAGGATACTGTATACGAGGGCGATGAGAAAGTAAGAAAAAGGGGCATTAACTAAGAATTGAGAAAGGTGGCGAATGTCGTATACGGGAGGGGAGGGGGGGTGGTCGATGAGAAAATATGGCTCATGAAGAAAAGGTTGCGAATGTTATATATGGGGGGCGATAAGGAAGTAAAAATAATTTTGAAGGGAATTAAAAATATTCCGATCGGATATTTGGAGAGTAGATTAAAGGTGATCTTTGAGTATACAGGGGCGGTATTCTTTAGGTGACTATTTTATAATGTCGGGGCTGTAAAATTCATGTTTGAAACTTTTTTAGAATTTGGTGACGGATTATGATTATTTGAGAATTATCGAATAACTGTGCATTTTTTCAGAATTTGTTTTGGAAAAATGTGTTTTTAGTGTGATTAGATTGAAAAGTGTTTTTTAGTATTTTTTAAAGTTAAATTTCTTATAGTACGTGAGATGTTCTATAACAAGGGTAAGTGCTTCTTCAGTGCTCCTAGTTTCCTTTTCCTTGTGAAGAGAACCATCTCCGTCTTCCTATGATTGACAGACCGGGATTGTTCTCTGCCCCATTTTTCTATTGTTCTTAGGGCCCCTGCATTCTTTCATAGAGGACTCCTTCGAATTTTCCGCTGAGCATTATTATTAGATCATCTGCGTAGGCAATTGTGTGGAATACTTCTGAACTGAGGCGGCACAAGAGGCTGTCAAGAACTAGGTTCCATAGTAGTGGTGATATTACACCACCTTGCGGACAGCCTCTCGCGACTATTCCTCGTACAGAATCTGTCTCTATTTGAATATGTAATGAGTAGCCGAAATAAAACAGATATCACTTTTAATTTATTTTTATTTTAATGCTGTAGTTATTGCTAGAGTAAATGATGGATGGTTAATCAGACAAATTGCAAACAAAAATTTGGTGTGTAACATTTTAAAGAAAAGTGGAGAATAAACGGTACGATTAGTAAAAATCCTGGATCAAAGGACATAGGATATCCTACTTAACAAGAAACTAACTATTAATATTTTTTTATTGCACCATTTCTATTTATAACTTCTATAGGTCTGTTTGGCATAGAATTAAATAACCTTATACAATAATCATTAGTAATAATATTTTCCCATGCATTATTTACTATTTACAGTAATTCTTCGGCACTCCGTGATCTCACATTTCGCTTTTGGATACTTCTTACGAGTAGTCCCCATACTTCCTTCACAGGGTTAAGATCTGGACTATGACTGGATCAGTAAGAACATTGATGTTGAACCAGTTAGTTACGGTATGAGCAGTATGAACAGAACAATTGTCTTGTTGAAATATGAACTCAATATTAGGAAATAATTGTGACAGAAGAGAGCATAATATTGTCTAAAATCCTAATATACGTTTCACTATTAAGTCGTTCCTCAATATGCCACAAAACACCAGGACCACGTGCCGATATCCAAGATCACATATTGACGAAAAATCTACCACTTTTATCATTGTTATAGTCTGTTTTTAAACCAGGAGGACTAAATGTAGAATCCCAATTTACACTATAAAAGTTACCAGAAAATTACACTAGAATATTTTGGGGGTTCTAAGCAACCAACCTTACACGAGTACAGTATAGGTGTATGCAGTCTAATATACTTACTAAAAAAGGGGTCTAGGGATTCTTCACATTCTTAATAATATATTTCCAAAAAAGAATATTGTTTGAGATATTTGAAATTTGATTTGGTATATGAAACTTATTAAACAATATTTAAAAAATATATATAATAATTTTCAATTGATGTGTCAATGATATATATATAATTTTAATGATATATATATATATATATATATATATATATATATATATATATATATATATATATATATTTTAAGAGGTAATAAACATTACATTCATGAACTTACAGAATACATAGTTGAAGTAACAACAATAATTAATTATATATCAGTCATTTTAAACACCTCTAGAATAAGTCCTTAAATACTTTTGCACTTATCACTTAATCACTTAAGTCACTGAAGATCTAATTCTGTGTCTGTATCCGAACTTTCAGATGAAGTGTCGCTTTCAGCACCAATAGAAATAATTAATAGTTCAATTATAGTGTCCATGATTCCATCCAATTTGTACATTTTTTCTTCCTCTTTGATGATATGCTCCTTCTGCAAATCTGGGCGACTATTTATTTCATGTAGATTTTGTTTAGGGTAGGCATTTCATTTTTGTAGAAGAAACTATGTACCTATTATTTGTCGAATAGAGTTTTTCACTGTTTCATCAAATCTGGTAATAATTCCTGGTCTTCCTCCAAGTATTTTTGGCCTGCGTATATTTCCAGTCTTTCTATATTCCTTTATCGTACGGAATACAGTTGATCTTGCAATTCCTAACAGTAAAATCATACAAATCTCATTGTTCAATATCTTACCCACTGCATTCTTAATTGTAGATACGATTTCACACATTTTGACCTTTGTTTTTCCACTCAACATCTGTCTATATATATTTATTACGCATTGCTTCTCAGATAATGCTAAAGCACCCAAATCTAATTTGCGTTTCTTTACTGGCAAAACTTCCACTAAACTTGAATTTGCCACAACATCCATACTGGAAAACTTCCAGAATATGTATATATAATAAATATAAATAACATATAATTAGTTCTGTAAAGAACTGTTTCCTTTTGCTTTCAAATTTCTACAAAATAATTAATGAAGACACTTCGAAATTTGGTTGAAATATTCAACTGACATGTCAAAATTTACGATTTGGCCTAGTGTAAAACTGGCGAACGCGCAACCAATCACATGTGTATGATTTAGCGCGGCAAATTCAAAAGAGTCCTCCTGGTTTAAAAACAGACTATAGATATATATTTCTCATCGAATCGAGTATTCGGAGGGCGGTAAACACGAATACGACCGCTATGTGTTGACTGGAAAGTTTTTTTGTCTGTAAAGATTACATTGTTCCAAAAATTTACATCATGCGCTAAAAATTCAAGCGCAAATTCTACTCGAGCTTCTTTATGTTCGGCTGTAAGTAAGTATTTCTGTGCTACTGCATGACAGCGTAGCTCCGATTCTCTTACTCGCCAGCGACCAGCACTACTCGATTCAGGAAAATTCATTTCTTCAACAGCCTGAATAACTGAGTGAAATGGATTTTCTACTAAAGCATTTACCAATTGCAAATCTTGTTGTTGAGTTAATATCCTTCGTCGTCCTGATCCAGGATTTCTACTAATCGTACCGTTTATTCTCCACTTTCTTAAAATGTTGCACACCGAATTTTTGTCAATTTTATAACGCAGTGCAATTTGTCTCATTGACCATCCGTCTTTTGCTTTAGCAATAACTCCAGATTTAACTAACTCGCATATTAGTTTTTTGCACATATGCAATAAATTATGACAACTAACTGACAGTGTCACAAAAATTAAAGTTAGATGTACACAACTAGATTTTAGCAAAATACCGTTATAAGACTTGTCCTATTTTTTTGCTCACGACCGTACGAGGAGTAATCGCGGGAGGCTGTCCGCAGGGAGAGGTAATACCACCAGTGCTATGGAACCTAAACTAAACTAGGACCAATAATTCGAGTCAGTAAAGGAATGCTAGATGGCCTATATATAGGCGGAGCGGCACATGCTTTCAGTATGCTTATGGCAGTGCGTGTGCGGCTGTCTTGCTTATCCGCTCCATTCTTGTTGGTCACAATGACTGACTCGAATTATTGGCCCAGGTTTAGGGCCAATAATACGAGTCAGTAAAGGAATGCTTGATGGCCCATGTATAGGCGGAGCGGCACTTGCTTTTAGTATGCTTATGGCAGTGCGTGCGCGGCCATCTTGCTTGTCTGTTCCATTTTGTTGGTCACAATTACTGACTCCAATTATTGGCCCAAGTATAGTTCTTGACAGCCTCTTGTGCCGCCTCAATTGAGAAGGATTGTACACAATATGCAGGCTTCTTCTCAATTGAATTAATTTTTTGTTAATTTAGTAAGTTTTCAAAAACAATAAAAACTAAAAAAATAGATAATAATAGATAGATAGATTTTAAATTTGTTACATCTTAAATTGTTTTAAGTCAACATTCATTATATTCAGCAAAATTATGCTTTATAACAAATTTTAAAGTTAAAAATTCGACCCTTAATCCCATAGGTGGATTTGGCAGTAGATAGATTTGTTTTGTCTTAAATGCTTAAGTTGCTTAAGTTTTTTCATCTATATTTATCAATATTAGTGAAATTGTTTTTAAACAAAAACGGCATTGTTATAAGCAAGTTAACTTTAGCTCTTGGACTCGAATGAAAAATAAAAACATAGCTCAATGCTACTTTGAAGATACTCAGTTAAAGGAAAGTTACAAAATGTTAATTTGGAGCAGAAATATGAAATGTTTTAAATTATTGTTTGTAAATAAATAAATTGGTATTTTAACCTTAAAATTACACTAGTTGATAAATCTTGTGTTAGTATGAAAAATATAAAGAAATAAAACGTTATCCTTTTCAATTCCAATTTATATTGGATAAAATTTACTTCTTGATGCATTACCGACATGGCACATGCGGAGGGAAAGCTCGATGGTGATGACTCGACCACTTAAATTATTAATAATATAATAATGATATGCATATATCTAAAAAATATATAATAATAATAATAATAACAATGGTATATAAGATAATTTACAAAAAAAATTCAAATAAATATGTTAATTGCTCACTGAAGTATTTAATATTATATAAATGTGACAATTTAGCATTATAATATTTAGTGATATACCTATATCCTGATGTTCATACTACATATTATTTATATTCGTGCATTCCTTTAATGCATAATTATACTACACAGTACATCCGGAATGTGATATTATTTATTTAATATATTATGGATATATTTAATATTATTACGTGTTTACAGTCTCCAGTAAACACCCTGTCCGTAGGTTCAAATAGTTTCAACAAGAACTCTCACAAACCACTACTTTATTGATCACTAAAATTACAATAAATAATTCTTATACACATTAGTGCACACTAACTACAAGTTTATTCTACTAGTCTCACTACTGTAATCACAACTTGTTACTGTTCTTTGTCTTATCAGAACTGAACTCTCCTCCGTGTGCGGGATTCACTCCTTATATATCCGTGGCGAACGTACTCGAATTCTCTACCTCTTCCAGATTATTCGGGCATATCTAGATTTTTCGGGTTAATCATTTTCGAACAAAATGGATCTTTCGGGGGTGCGTTTAGATACTACGCCCGGGTGCGCCCAGGGTGAAATGAAAGCCGTTTATAAAGACTTGGCGTTTCGTGAAATTACGTCCCAAGGCAACAGCTGTGCCGTTTAGATATAACGCCAAGGTGACAACTTTTCGTCGTAGTCGAAAGCACGACGTTTGGTGTGTGACATGCGCACTGTGTTGATATCTTTTGAATTTAAATACACAAAATTAACATTTTTGCCTTTTTTTTAAGAAAAATTATTGTAAGGATGTCTTTTCTTATGAAATCGGTGGAGTTGTCTGTTACTTTGTGATATTCCATTATAGTAAATAACGAACACAAAATTTCTTTATTAATAAATATCAATATATTTTTTAATGTTTGCGACTGCAGTTTCGCAGTACCTATAGTCTACATTTTCAAGCACAATAAATTACAAATTAAATTGTGGGGTATTTATACATTACGTAAAGGGGGTATATTATGTTAAAATTATCTAAGAATAAACAGTGCAACTAAGCCTCTCTTACAACAGGGCGGCAAACAAAGTGGAATTCCCAATTCTATGACTGGTCATTAAGAAGGGTCATATTTGATGTATTTTTTTTTTATACATTTATTTAACGTCGGCCTATTTCCGCTACTGAGGCCTAATACCGACGCCTGTAGACGAGCTACCCCCAACCAGGAATTTTGCCGAACCTCTTCTCTTAAGAAGAGTAGGGATCTTTTACTTGTCTAACATTTAATAGACAAGGAACCGACGGCTTTACATCCCCTCCGAAGGATGGTATATCTCCTATACAACCCTCGCCTAAGGTTGTATAGCTTCCGCGCATACACTGATATACAAGCCGCTGGAAGATGTGTGAGGCGAGAACGCGGTTTCCGTTGGATGGTGTATTTCTATGTTTATAAATTTCAATTGATTCCAATATATTTAATTTCTTGGATTTTGTTCCATATTGTAAAGCTAAAGTCTATGGACGGAAAATCATGGTTGGTTTCTAAAAAATGATGAGTTGCAAAATTTCAATTAAATTCATTTCAAAAAAGGAAAAGTAACTCGCGCGACCCGTTATACCCTAATAAACAATAAAAATTATGTCCGTGATTCTTTACCGTTGCCCTAAAATGACTCTTTCAATGCTAATATTTTCCATTTTGAAAGTTATTTAAATCGTAGGCAGGGGTTGCGTCCATTTTTCCTAGAATTTTTACATCTACCGAATATTATGTGTAAATCTGAATAAAATATTTCAAATAATGAATGGATTGATTAATTAAAGACTTTTTGAATTCTTTTTTAAAGAAATTCTTCTCCTAATTGTAAGTTAAAATTAGGGAAAGTGAAATGTTGGAGTTGAAATATAAGGCGGGTTTTGGCCACTATGCTGACATCACTCGAGATGATGAAAGCTGGGCTTTAATAAATAAATAAATACACCACAGGTAATGATGACCCCCTTTAGCCCGGAAGGCTCTAGAAGAGCCTTGTGTGGGAGGGGGCTACACATTTAGAGACAAGGGAAACACACCCAATATCCGTGTATAGTGGAAAAAACCCTCTCACAGTATTTTTCACTGCCACGACCGGGGATCGAACCCGGAACTTTTGGGTGAGAGGCAAGTGCGCTCACCTCTCGACCATTAGTTAATTTAAATAATACACTAGAACGTTTTACTTGATGTGCGTTTCGCCCACCATGTCGACATCATCTGAAGATGTTAAGTTAAGTTTTAATTTGAACACTATGAGGACGAGGATTTCACCCACCATGCCTTCACCACTGGAGATGATGATAACTGAGCTTTAATTTGAACAATACTTTATTCAACGCAGGTTTGGACAATTTCAGCTTTCCAACATTTCATTTTCCCTAATTTTAACTGACAATTAGGAGAGGAATTTCTTTAAAAAAAAATTTAAAAAGTCTTTAATTAATCCATTAAATTATTTGAAATGTTTTATTCAGATTTACACATAATATTCGGTAGATGTAAAAATTTTACTAAAAGTGGGCGCATCCCCTGCCTAAACAATTAATTTTAATGATATACCACCACTCTGACATTTGAAGTCTATAAATGCGCTAATAAGCAAGTGGAAATTTCCAGTTAGCAACTGGAAATTTCCATTTATTAAGTGGAAATATCCAATTACTAAGCGGAAATTTCCAGATACTAAATGGAAATTTCTATTTAGAACTTAACTAATTAGTTAAGCGGAAATAATTGAACATTTTTTAATGCGTTGGCCCTTCAGTACCATCGTATAATGACGGTAGAGTCTAGAGAGTTTTTGCCCGCTAACGCTATACCTCCGTTACCGCTAACGTAGAAAGAGATAATTGCGCATGTGCACAACAAGCGTTCAGCCTATTTCGCTGCGAATAAGGAACGTTCGGTTAACCACCCGAAATGGACCGTAACGCTTCTCATTGGTCAGAAACCCTATTATATTTTGGTTTTAGGTTTGTAGTAGTTATGCGGTGGTCGCACTGGTAACATAGTTTTGTTCCAAGGATTATTATAATTCTTGGTTTTGTTTTTGCTAATGACTGTTTTTATTTGATGACTCGATGTTGAGAGTCAAAGTCAAACCTGTCATACATATAGATCTCGAGAAAGGGGGTTGTCGAAGAGGATTTGATATTAATAAAGCCTATATCAGCGCATCTTCTACCTCATTCTCCAAATTTACAACTAAATTTGCCACACTTTCCATAGTTGCGGAAAATTTTCTTTAAATTATGGTTGTTTGTATTGTTCATACATGTGTTTTACATACACAATTTTACAGGATATAGAAATCGAACTCATTTTACACACCAAATCTGTCAAATATAGCGGCCACTGTTCGAAATTCGTGCAAAAGCTCTTATACGACAATCCCCTTATTTTGTTGACCGTATTTTGTCACGTGACATTTAAGGTTAACGTGAGTGGTATTAAAGAAATTGGCCAAAATTCCCTATTAAAAAAATTGGCAAAACTCTCTATTACTCCATGAAAAAGTTGCAAGAAAGGCTTAAAACACAAAAGTCCTGTTACAGGGATGAAACATGAGAACCCCCACGTTTTCAAGGGCGCTGAACACGATGGTGATATTTTTAAGGTTTTCACCCCTCAGCAACTACCCCTAAACTCGAAAAGACACCCCTATTTCGCGTTTTTTCCATCGTAGGCATGCGTATCGATTCGCCGGATTCGGGTAGACCATATGAAATTTAACCATTCAACATATTATCCACCCCCGAGGTTGAAACCACCACCACCCCTAGCATTGAAATCCACCGAAAAATATAAAATAGTGGAAAATGTTTTCTCTCCGTTTTCGAGGGCGCTAAACACGATGATAATATTCATTTCTCTCCCACCCTCTACCAATCATCTCTAAAACCACCCCCTTTTCATATTTCTTGATCCTGGGCATGTGAGGACTCGTTAAATCGGGGTATTGAAGGAAATTTCGACATTGTAAAGGGAGTTGAGTGACAAAACATGCCATCAATCCCAGGGTTGAAACTACCACCACCCCTAACATTGAAATCTACCGAAAAATACAAAAACAGTGGAAAATGTTTTTCCCCGCTTTCAAGGTCGCCAAACACGATGTCTATACTATCTCACTCCCCACTCTCCATCAACCACCCCCAAATCCCCAAAACCACCCCCCCCTTTCACGTTTAGTGGTATTGGGCATGCGAGCACTTGTTGGATAGGATTTTATTATGGAACTGGGCACATTTCTAGTCCCCACATGCCCAGTATCAAGAAATATGAAAAGGGGATGGTTTTAGTGGTGGTTGGTGGAGAGTAGGGAGAAATGAATATTACTATCGTGTTGAGCACCCTCGAAAACTGGGATGAACAAATTTTCATGCATTTTGATTTTGTTGGGGATATTTTAGTATTAAGGGAGGGGGTAGTTTCAACCTCGGGGATGGATAAGAAGTTGGATGCTTAAATTTCGTACAGCCTACCCGTATCCTGCCAAAAAAATTGATACGCATGCCTACGATGGAAAAAAAACGCGAAATAGGAGTGGTTTTCCGATTTTAGGGGTAGTTGCTGAGGAGTGGGAACCTTAAAAATATCACAATCATGTTCAGCGCCCTCGAAAACGAGGGAGGACTCATCCCTGTAACAGAACTTTTGGAGTTATTGCAACTTTTTCGTGGACTATATTATCTTTTTGCCAACGAACGTGCCGGCACAAACGATGTTGCCATTTTTCACTCCCTAAGGCCGCTCCCTGACGCGCCGGTACGGTATCGGTAAGTACGGTCGTGAGCAAAAAAAAAATAGGACGTCTTATAACGGTATTTTGCTAAAATCTAGTTGTGTACATCTAACTTTAATTTTTGTGACATTGTCAGTTAGTTGTCATAATTTATTGCAAGTATGCAGAAAACTAATATGCCTGATATAAGCGATTTAGTTAAATCTGGAGTTATTGCTAAAGCAGAAGATGATGGTCAATGAGACAAATTGCACTGCGTTATAATATTGACAAAAATTCGGTGTGTAACGTTTTAAGAAAGTGGAGAATAAACGGTACGATTAGTAGAAATTCTGAACCAGGATGACGAAAGATATCAACTCAACAACAAGATTTGCAATTGGTAAATGCTTTAATAGAAAATCCATTTTACTCAGTTATTCAGGCTGCTGATGAAACGAATTTTCCTGGATCGAGTAGACTGGTCGCCGGCGACTAAGAGAATCGGAACTACGCTGTCATGCAGCAGCACAGAAATACTTAAAGCTGAACATAAAGAAGCTCGAGTAGAATTTGAGCTTGAATTTTTAGCGAATGATGTAAATTTTTGGAACAATGTAATCTTTACAGACGAAAAAACTTTCTAGTCAACACACAGCGGTCATATTCGTATTTACCGCCCTCTGAATACTCGACTCGATGAGAAATATATATCTAACAATGATAAAAGTGGTAGATTTTCCGTCAATATGACGATTTAATAAAGAAACGTATATTAGGATTTTAGACAATATTATGCTCCCTTCGTGTCACAATTATTTCCTAATAATGAGTTCATATTTCAGCATGACAATTGTTCCATTCATACTGCTCATACCGTAACTAACTGGTTTCAAGATAACAACATCAATGTTCTTAACTGGCCCAGTCATAGTCCAGATCTAAACCCTGTGGAAGAAGTATGGAGACTACTCGTAAGAAGTATCCAAAAACGAAATGTGAGACCACGGAATGCCGAAGACTTGCTGGAAATAGTAAATAATGCATGGGAAAATATTATTACTAATGATTATTGTATAAGGTTATTTAATTTTATTCCAAACAGATGTATAGAAGTTATAAATAGAAATGGTGCAATAACGAAATATTAATAGTGAGTTTCTTGTTAAGTAGGATATCCTTTGTCCTTTGATCCAGAATTTCTACTAATCGTACCGTTTATTCTCCACTTTCTTAAAATGTTACACACCAAATTTTTGTTAATGTTACAATGCAGTGCAATTTGTCTCATTAACCATCCATCATTTACTATAGCAATAACTACAGCATTAAAATAAGAAATAAATTAAAAGTGATACCTGCTTTATTTCGGCTACTCATTACATATTCGAATAGAGACAGAGAAAAAAAAATTGTCCTATTTTTTCTGCTCGCGACACTACAACATTGATACGGTAAGCGCTCGGTATGCAGAGCCGATGTCGACTCCATATATTTCAATAGCTACCGTCACACGGGTCGGTATGACGCGGTATGTATGACCACATGTTTTCGGAATGCAGACAATTGGCAAATTTCTCAGTCGACTGCTTGTATTTACCGAGAGTAGTTGGCGCTTACTATACAATTACTGACTGCGAAACGAAATTTTGCAGGACCGTGAGGGTATCCAATGCAATAAAACATGTTGTACCATGTTGCACCTATACCGTACCGATATCATTCCGATTCGTCAGGGAGGGCCCTAAGGCTAATAGTACAACAAAAGTCGTAATGCAAAAAAAGGCTACAGGGATTTTTCTCTGCGGGTATTACGGTGATAGTTTAGATTAACATGACTTAACTTGTACTATTTTCGTCATGTGTAATATTGTTTTCATAAACTAGTGTTTAGATGTTACATAAAATATACAATTAACACTGTAGTTGCTTTTACTAATACTAAAACATTGAACACTATAATAGATCACTAAACTCGTAGCGCGTTTTGTTTGAAAAAACCAATGATTATATTTATTTTCAGAGAATGCCAACTTGATTGGCGAAACGCACATCAAGTATAGTGTTCAGCGATTTGGTGTATGTGAAAACTTCTCCAGTGTCAGTGTCACATCAAATTTACCAACCTTCTTTCAGGAATATAATTATTGTTTTAATTTTTGAAAGAATAGTAACGTAATGATTTACTGGTTTTACTATATTCTGCAATTTTTCCTGCCGAGCAGTTATAATATAGTTGTTTTGGTTTTATTTCTGCAGGTGGGAAACGATGGCCTTGTTCCACAACGAAAATGGAATTGAATTGAAAATTATGTGATAAATATTCCGTCCAAAGAATCTAAATACATTTTGCTCATGTCTGCTCAATATGATGTTGAAAATAAGTAACAAAATGAATAACTTAGAAAATTGTGATACTGAATTTACTTTTCCCAATATGGATCCCGATACGGAAACGGAAATTGCAACGAAGCATCTCCAGAACCTAAACAAGGAGTTATTTTTTGACACTTGCTCAAATTCTCTTGAAACATGTCCAGAAAATGATCTGACACTGCTTCGAGGTATCGATGGTCAAAGTGGTGTTGAATATTTGCCTTCAGATGTACAAAACTGCGTTGAAATCGAGTCGACGAATGTGATAAGTATACCAGAAAGGCAAGTTGTAAAAATACAATTTCAAAATGAAAACGGGATAGTCAATACTGAATATATAGTAAACGAAGAAATGCTTCAAACACACTTAAATAATCAAAATATTGAAACTAGTTATATAGACCTCAAGGAAGATTACTATGAAGAAATTATACCCTACCAGATCTACGAAGAAACTATAAAGAACAGCACAGAAAACTTTGAAATTGTTCAACAGATGGAAGAAACAGAACTAGAAGATTTGTCAACCGTGAAATCGGAAAATATGTCCCAAAGTCACACACATACAGCATTGCTCAGCCCCCAAAGCGAGCATGAAGAACAAGCTGAAACCGACTTGACTAGTTTGAATTGGTTACACAATATTACAAATATAATGTCGGTTCCGAATCTACCGACGCCGCCTGTCTCACCGTCCCCAAAACCAAAAAGAAAAAATACTAACAGCCAGGAAGACCTCACGATAAATATTAACTATTATAAGAAAAATGGTGAGAAGAAACCACCATTTTCTTACGCCACCTTAATTTGCATGGCGATGGGAAAGAACGGAAACAAAATGACGCTTTCTGCCATTTATCATTGGATCAGGGAGAATTTTTTGTACTACAGGAAGGCACATCCTAGTTGGCAGGTAAGGAAAACGTTTTCAATTTTAATTTAATAGATACTGATTTAATAATAGTTCACTTCATAAATTTCAATAAATCATTACTAGGAAATTTGGCAAGTATTTTTTCTCGAGCCGAGTTTGAGTTGACACTGAAGTTGTTTTTACAAACACTAAAACACTGAAAACTTCACTCGACGACTTGTGCTTTCTAAATTGGAATACCGGAAGATGATGAACTAATTTTTGGGCGTCTTCAATCAATCAAATAAAAAGCATTGCGATTTCTGACGTTTTGGTTCATTACATCATATTCAGAGATAACGCAAAGTGACATAATGTGGTATTCATACATTTATGAATATATTCCACTGAACAAAAATTCAGAATCTTCGGAGAAGAAATAAGAATCTCATCTCTGTCACTTTTATTGAGATTTAGCACTAATAGATCATGCGGAATAGACACTGTTGTTTCGAATTAAATTCAGATTAGATTTCAGTTCAGTTCAGGACATACTACCGATTATAAAAGCCCATGTTACCAAACGGTAACCTGTGTCATTATTTTTTTAAACAATTTATTTATGACAAATAGAAAAAAAAAATTTATCGAACAAATTTTTTTTAAATTTTTTGATGGATTTGCAACCAGAAATGTACAATCACTTTTTTCGTAAAGTTGATATTTTCAGTGTTATTAACTTTTAAAAATTGAAAAATCGCCAATTTCCCGTTTTTTGACGCTCTAAAAGTGTAATAATTTTTTTTATTATACCTGATTTATAATCTCTGTTTTTGAAACTACAAAGCGTGAAAATCGGACCTTTAAAGCACTAGAGCTTTAAAGTTGCTTAGGTAACAACCAATTTTAAACAATGATAAATACATAGGTAACAATTTATAATAAAAATGTACATAGCAACCAAACAAAAAATATGTAACCGTCTCTATGTTACCGATTAAAAATGAAATTGAGGGATTACCTTATAAAATGAATCTACATTAATTAATATTTCTAGTTTTTACTTTGCAGTGTAGGTATAATAAAAAGTAGCGTATAATACACGTGTAAAAGCACTTACCTGCGACCACGGTGTATTGTATTAGGTGGTCCGACACACGGCACTTGTTAATCGACGACGACTTCATAAGTGCTTGGTTTCTATTTAATTCAGTAGATGGCGCCCGGAATATACGCCTGCAATTACCTCAGACACGCGCCAATATCCATTGGCTGGATGTCGGTCTCGATAACTAGGGCCGAGTAGGACTACTACTACTACTCTTTGCTCCTAGATTATCTCTGTTGTAGACCTGGACCGGCCTTCGTGATAGGTGGGCCCGCTTACTTCTACCAGACCCAGCTCGCAAATGCGAGATGTGTCGTGGTATTTTCTGCGGACCTCCCCTGGTCCTGGCTGTTGAACCTCGCTGGCTGAGGTCTCTTCTGGCGCTCTTCTTGTCTTGATATTTTCTTTCTTCGCCAGCTTGTCCCCCCGGGGGTAGTCATCGGTCGAGTTGGGTTTAGGAAGTTTTGGCTGGGACTGACTGCCGGTACGTAGGACATCAATTGATATCCTACCCCGGATCATCGGAAAGATAAGGATATGAGCTGTGTAGCTCGGGAGTGTGGAGACCCTAAGTGCTTATTTTAGCACTTTCGGACTCCACGGAGCAGGTGGGACAACGGGCGTTGGACGGTATGTTGTCCGACGCCCGCAAGGAGGTTGGGTTAGGGTAGAAAAACGTCATGTCTCTGATAGTGGTGGTCCGTCCTGGGGTATCTGAAACAGATCGGTTAGCGGGAAATATAAGTTATACTCACCCGTTGTCCAGTAGCTGTACCCTCGGCCGTTTATGCCTCGGGGCGTCGGCAGGGTCATAATCAGTGGCCTGTCTGATCAGCGGGTTCCCATGCTCCTCGGCTTGGGCGTACAGCTTCTTCGCTCGTTCCCGGATGACTTCAGTGACCGTGGTGTACTCCAGGTCTCTGACGATATCTGCGGTTCTCACGTACCATGGGGCGTCGACTGCCGTCCTGAGGGCGATGTTTTCCACTGCCTGGATTTTCTTCATGTAGGACTTTGCCTGGTAGCCCCACGCTACCGAGGCGTACGTCAGCTGCGGCCTGATGAGGGTCTTGATAAGCGTGAGCTTATTCCTCAAGTTGAGACGGCTCCCGTTTCCCATCATCGGGTAGATGAGGGCTCTCGTGCGCCGGGCCTTGGCTGTGATAGCGTCCGTGTTCTGTCTCCACGTTAGGCTTCTGTCCATGACCACGCCAAGGTACTTGACGGTGTCGTGCCATTGGATGTCCTCGTCGTTCATGGAGACGTGTTCTGTGGGAATTTCTTTCCGCACTCGTCTGAAGAGAATGGCTTGGCTTTTGTCGGCGTTGGCGGCGACTTTCCACTTCGTGTACCATTCTTCCAGGAGTGTGGCCGTTTCCTGGAGTTTTATGGTTGCGTTCCTGGCTTTCCAGGATCTGGCAATTTTTGCTGTGTCGTCTGCATACAGGGCCAGGGCTGTGTGGTCGGTCCTGGGGAAGTCTGAGGTGTAGATAGCGAACAGGTGCGGTGACCGCACCGAACCTTGCGGGACTCCCGCCTCAACGATCCTGTAAGTGGAGAGTTGGTCCGAGATTTTCACCCTTAGCTGTCTGCGGTGCAGGTAGGACCTCACTAGTTTGACGAGTTCGATGGGGTAACCCATACTCATCATTTTAGCTAGGAGGCCGTCGTGCCAGACTCTGTCGAACGCTTTGGCAACGTCTAGGAACAGCGCCGCTGTGACTTGCCGCTGGTTGAACCCCTTAGTAATCTCCTCGGTGAGGCGAAGTACTTGGAGTTCGGTGGAATGTCCTGTTCGGTACGCGAACTGTTCATCCGGGATGATATTCAGCTCTTCTGTCTTTTCTGTAAGCCTCTTCAAGATGACCCGTTCTGCAACCTTGCTCATGGCTGGGAGGAGGCTGATGGGCCTGTAAGAAGACGGGAAAATTAGTTCTTTCCCTGGTTTAGGGATCATAATGATGTCGGCCTTTTTCCACCTGGCTGGAAAATGCCGTAACCTTAACATCGCGTTCACGATGTTGACTAGCGCCGCTACTCCTTTCCTGGGTAGTTTTTTGAGAGTGATGTTTCCTATCTTGTCACATCCCGGAGCCTTTCTCTGTTTTAGGCTCCTAAGGATTTCCTTGACTTCCTCGGGGGTAGTCGGGCGGATGTGGTCGTCATCAGGCAGGCGGTGGATCCTACGTACTCTGCGCTCGACGTCGTCCACTCAGTCCTCGTCCTCGTCATCGAGCTCGTTCTCTCTACACTGCAGTTCTAGGCTGTCGGCAAACGCCTCGGCTTTTTCCTGGTTAGTGTAGACGATCCCTCGCTCTCCGTGAATCGGGCGCATAGGCTTCCTCCGGTTTCGCAGGGCACGTTGGGTATTCCACATGCTTCTGTCCTGTGGATCGAGTGACTCAAGGTGGCGTTGCCACCCCTCCTGGCGGTGTTCTTGGAGGGCGGCTTTCACTCTTCGGCTGAGGACGTTATACTCCCTCCTGTCGGCGGGGAGCCTCGTCCTCTGAGCCCGTCTCTTGGCGCTTCTTCTGTCCCTTATCAGCTGCCTGGTGACCTCTGGTAGGTTCGCCATCGATGCTGGGTGTCTTCTTACTTCTGTTTCTGTCGTGCTGGCCCTTATTGCTCCCAGGATTTGCTCCTCTAGGGTAATGACGGCTCTCTCAACGTCCTCCACGGTTTCTAGTCTGGGAATTTGTGCGATGTACTGCTGCAGGTGCAGCCGGTACGATTCCCAGTCCGTTCGTCGCTTCGTGAAGGTAGCGTTGTCATCACCCGCCTGTCCTAGAGTTCGGTTCGGGTTGTGTTCGGTAGATCCCTCCGTTCTGGTAGTGATCTCCGCTTCGAAGGTCATCTCCTTTAGGATGGCTACGTCCAGTACGTCTGGCCTGTGTCTGCCGTTGTCGAAGGTGGGCTGGTCCGGCCCTACCACCATCAGTTCGCCGGCGTGCTGTCCCAGGAACCGCAGCACCTCCTGTTTCGTCCGTCTTGACGTCATCCGTTGCACCGCGGTGGGTGCGAAACCTTGGTCTTGGAGGTCTTCTGCCACCTCTGTACAAGTAACGCCGCTCGGGATCCCCCTGATGACCACACGTAGCTGCCGTACCTCTGGCAGGGCGTACGTGTGGTACTCCCTTTTCTCGTTAGCGAACATCCTAGTCATCTTGCGATAATCTTCGGATGTCGCGGGCTCGATGGAGATTCCCTCCGCGGTAACTTTAGCTTTGCTAAAGTTTATACCGGTTTCGGTTAGACGACGGCTCACCGTTGTCCATGTCTCCTTATTTCTCAGCACTACCGGGGGTATGCGCTGGCTTCTTGTTCTTGTTTGAGGGGCCTCGGTCTCCTCTTCCCTGGCGTTTTGTCGGGGGACGCTAGCCTCCTGCTGGGGGGCTCTAGATCCCAATCTGCTTCGTCTGGATGGCTCAGACTCGGGGGCTCTTCAGCCACCTTCTTTGCCGCCTTAGGGGCCTCTTCGTCCGAGTCCGTATTGGTCGCGGGCGGGTTTTTCCTCTTCCGCGTTTGCGATTCTCCTCGAATCGCACGCAGAAACTCTTCGTGCTGGGACTTTTGTTCCCTCTGTATCAGCTCCAACCTCTCGGTGAGCTCGTCGATTTTCTTCCTGAGGGTTTTGTTCTCTTCTGTGAGACGTTTTATCGTCTCTTTGTCATCCCTTGGGGTTGGGATACCCCCTCGGGAGCTACCGCTCTGGGACGTTTCGTCTTCGCTGTAGTCCATGCTACCGTCCTCCACGGTAACGTCGCTGTGGGTGTCCTGCAAGGGAATACCTATAGTATTATGGGAAAAAGTTGTGATTAATAACAGTAAAAATGGTGTCTCCAAGGGAGGGAGACTTTATTTATCTTTTATAGTACACCGTCTTGAAAAAGACGTGTGTACTTCCTCTTCTTAGAGAAATGTCGACGACACTAACTGTGGGGCTGTCACTTAACTGTGCACTTTCTTGGCTCGGTGGTACGTCTGCGCTCGGTCACCTCTCGATGCACACTGTACCTCAGACAAACAATTGCTTATCTGAGGCAGTTACCTAGGCATAGATCATAGCATAGATAGACGTATTTCCTTTGATGCATGTAATGTTGCATATATACACAAGTAAACGGCAAAACTAAGACAAAAAATAACGAACTAAAAGGCTCTTTAAATATAAATAAAACAAATCTACAGAGCATTAACTATTGTATGTATGTAAACTGTATTTTTAATATTGCTATGCGTTAGTAACGACGAGACTTTATTTGTCCTGCCGTCTATTGCATTACACACAACTAAACACTTACGAAGTTATTCGTACGGGTCTTGTCGCATCACCTAATATACTACACCGTGCCTGCGACGTGCCATTTTTCGTTGGTTTCTGCAAGTTAATAATAGTAGATCAATTCACCAATCTATAGTAATAAATTGCACTTTTACCGATAGTTGGCACTCCACTTAAATTACCACCTTTAAGCTTTTCGCCTACAGATGGCTCGCTAGGTAAAATTTTACCAATGTATAAAATAATTGTGTATGCCATGGAAATCTAAAATATAAACTATTATTATAATTAGAGTGCATACAAATTGTAACTAATAGTATGCAGATAGTAGTAATGTTTGAAAAGACTTTAGTAATCGAATTAGTTTTTAGAATTCCTCAAGTTGGTACTCTGACAGCCGAATTATTTAACTACCAGTTTAAGTCACTTTCTCTTGTTTTTGTGAGTTAAAATGGCATAAATATTACCCAAGTACCCTCAAACTTCCTTTTTGGATCAAGATATTAAGCTGAAAACTTTGCGAAGTGATTAATTTAATTTAAAATTCACGTGGTTGCTACTCGGTTTGGTACCGGATCAAAAACTAGATTTCACACATATTTTTAATTAATATTTTGGTTTATTTTAATTTGAAATTTCGATTTATTTGGATTAATCAGCGAGTATCGTTCAGAAGTATTATTCTGAACGATTTTGGTAAGGGCAGATTTCGATTTGGGTACGGCTAGAATTTGAGTTAGAACTTGCCACTTGTTGTTGTTGTAATATCTGAGACCTCGTTTGATTGACCTGACTTTAGTTCATCATAAACCTGTGCGTGCTTTAAAGGCTTACTTATACACTTGTATTATTAATATACTGTTTTTTACAATAAATGATTTTTAAAAAATTTATGAAGAAAGTAATAATTTAATGAAAAACCTATATTAAACATATTCTTAACGACAACATCAATTCGAGCTAGGAGACCGTTCCAAACTCCAGCCGCCCAGCTTTCAGACCTCCGTCCTCCTGTCCACAAGCTGTGGCTCTATCCCCTTACCCATAAATTCTATACCGCTCCCAAATACCCATCCCTTAACTACATCTTCACCCCTTAAGAATTGTAATTGTTTTCCGAAAAAATGAAAAAATTTAAAAAAAAAAAAAAAAAAATTGAAAACCAAAAAAATATCAAAACTCAAAAAATAAAACCAAAAAAATATTAAAAATGCAAGCAAAAAAATAATAAAAAAAAAATAATACTATTATTGCTTTATATTGCCCATCAGGCGGAATCTGAAAAGAGCCATTTTATTTAAGATTCGTTTGTCAAAAAGATGCCACTTTACCCCTCCAGTACTGCTAATACACCCTAACATAAATTCATCCTAATACACATTAACCACTACGCACGCATCCCACTACAATCTGAAAACGACTTATCTCACTCACCAGATAGCCCAGAGCACGTTAATACAAACATACTACACACCTTGCGGCAAGCACTTTCGGGTGGAAAGCCGAAGTACCCCCGCAGAAGGGGACGAATACTTTCAATGGTGTACAGCACAGTATCATCATCATCTGCTATTGATAGCGCGACAGCTTGGTCGATATATTTTGTTCGCCTTCTTAAGTGCCCGCAATCGTAGAAAGTGCTGACTGTGATACAACCAAAAGCTACCACATTTCACACCTCATTCTAAAAAATCGTTATGCCTAGAAAGCGCACTAAAAAGCCGCCGGACTTGCCGCCGGAACAACAGCATGCGCATGCGCAATCAGACACGCCTACAAAAAACACGCCAGTAAAAACGCATGATTATACTGAAAAACCACACACATCCACACAAAAAGACGTAGAAAACACAGATAATGCATCCACAAAAACAAACAACACAACAGAATCATCCGATATTGGTGAGGAACATTTAAACATAAATGCTACTAATAATAATCCAAATAATACTAACACACTAATATGTAATGTACACACACATCCTAATAACCCACTTAATCAATCGTTATCCTCTCTTCATGAGTTTAATATTTCTCCGCAATCATCCCCTCAGGATATTTTCGAAACTGCACTTGGTAGCAGTAATTTTTTAAACATTAGTAATTTATCTCCTCCATTAACGCTTACCTCATGTACTATAAGTACTACCACAACGACAACAACTACCACAACTTCAGCCACCACTCATACCACCCCCACAACATCTCATACAACCCCCTCAACCTCCGTTGTCAACTTTAATTCCATTTATGTCGACGCAGCCGTCAGAACATAATCCAACGACAACGACTCAATAATTTTATACCAGTCAATTGCCGCCCAGTACAGCCAACAACCGTCTGCCGCAGAATCCACTCCCTATGAGGAGGAACGAGTCAAACGCAGAAGGCGTACCGCCCAACTTCATGTGCGACTCGACTCGCCGCCCCCGCCTCCAACACAAGTCACCACCACCCCCGCCCCCAATGCCACCCCCCGTCCCCATGTCATCTTCTTCACCTCATGACATGCGTTCCAATACTTCTACCCCTAATATTCAGGTGCCAACAAGCTCCCCCCCCATTACCTCCACCCCTTTTATTTGTCGCCCCAGCAGGTCGCCGCCGCTAGCACAGCCGTCCACCTCTGCCTCACAGCCGCCTACTTCTGCCCAACAACCCTTACAGCAAATGCCACCCCCTATACATATTTATACAGAGAAACATAGAGACACGGTAATGCTAATCAACAAACACGCAAATAGTCAACGTACTTATAAATTTAACAATACGTCACTTATTTGTTACCCCAAAGGTCCCAGAGACCATTCTAGTATAACCAAAATTCTGTCTCAGCAACGCATAGAATTCTATACGTACGATGCAGTCAACCAGCGCCCCGTTAAGGTGGTGATTAAATATATACCTTTAGACATTCCCAACGAGGATATACAAAATGATCTGTTGTTAAAAAACCTGCCGTTTAGCAACTTAGCCCGGGTCATGACCTCCCGTGGTGGCAGGCGTACCCCAACCAATATCCTCCTGGTCACCATACCCAAACAGGCGGCCCAGGACTACTATGCACTCACAGAATTATGCTTCTACAGAGTATCTGTCACTGAGTATATCCGCATGGATATACCTCAGTGTCACAGATGCCAGCATTTTGGTCATGCTTCCGCAATATGTAACCGTAATGAGCGTTGCATCCGTTGCGGAAAAACGCATACAGGGACACCATGTGAGGCAGAGTGTTCGTGTGCCAATTGTGGCGCCGAGCACCCTGCTAACTACCGTGGTTGTCCCGCATATGTTACGGCCAAGGCCAGGTATGCTCCTAAACCCGCCACTCAGCCATTACCTGTGCGCGCCACAGGTTACTCAAGCCAGCCCACCCCTGCTCAGGCCCCCAACATCATCTCAGGTCCCCCTCTACCTAACCCCAGTCCACCTGGCGTAAATCTACCACCCCTATCCCAAGAAACCGCAGACCTCATCAACACACAGAACGTCCGCGCATGGCAGAACTTTCGTTCTCACCAAAGGGCTGCTTCACAGCCTAGCACCGCCCCGCCCCCCCAACCACCATCGGACTCCGGCCCTAACCCTCTTAAGGAAATCCTCGACTTCTTTAAGAATTTCAATATCAGACACATCTGGGACACCCTGAAAAACCTAATCGCCGCCCTTAAAACCACCCCCGACCCTTTGGAAAAAATCTTTGTTATCCTCGAATATCTTACAAAACTCTTTTAAAAACCCAAACCTCCAAATTTAAAATCACACCTTACTCTTCTACAATACAATGCTAACGGACTAATTAGACAGAAGACTGAACTCACGCACATTTTACAAAGACGCGACATCGACATATGCTGTCTAAGCGAGACATTACTGACATCCAGACTTACTTTTAACATACCAGACTACTACATATACCGCACAGACAGACCGACTAGAGGCGGTGGAACTGCCATTTTAATAAAAAAATCCCTCAAACACTCTTAGATTCTACTTCCACCTCTCCACTCACTTGAAGCCACCGCCATACTGCTACATCTCCCACAAAGAGATGTAGCAGTAATATCTATCTACAAACGACCACAAAACACTCTAGACATACGCGACTTAGACTACTTGACAAATACATACAATACCCTCATACTGCTTGGCGATTTCAACGCAAAACACCCTTCCTGGAGTTCTCATTCCCTACCCAATTCCTCCGGAACAACACTGTTCGATTACCTCAATAATTATCCCAATTTACAATTATTAGCCCCCAATCAACCTACCCGCCCCCTCCTCAGCCAGTCGGTCATAGACTTAGGCCTCACAAGTAATTTCAATTATTCTTATGAAAACTCAGTACTGCAAGTATTAAATAGTGACCACTATCCCGTCCTAACAAAGTTCAATCTAAGAATACAACATTCACCACAGACTAGGCGTCCCCGCGAGGACGACTATGACTGGCTGGCATTCTCCACACACTTACTCGAGTTCATTCCTAACAACCCCTCCTATAATTCCCCTGTTGAAATCGATCAGGCAGTTGACTATTTAACTAAATAAATACAACAGGCATTATCCTTAAGCCAGAAAATAATCCACACCCAATCATTTCAATTGCAACTTCCCAAGCAACTAGTTCAACTAATACAATTAAAGAACAGAACTAGAAAACACTATAACCGCACACACAGTCCTCAGCTTAAGACACAAATCAATCTGTTAAAAAAACAGATTGACACAGAAATTAAATCTTTCCGCAGAAATGCACTCATACAACTAGTTGCTTCCTATCCTGAAGATCCCCATTTTGTCCCAAGGATCTTCAAACGTAAATTCACCCCCATACCCCCGTTGATGTGGCTGTCACCGACACCGAGAAAGCTGCTTCCCTTGCCATTCATCTCTCTTCTGTGTTTCAACCTAATCCTATTCCTCAAACTACCCTCGATGTCGTACTACCCTTTGTAAACACCCTTGACCAAACCACCCTTACGACTGGCGATGAACCGGTTTTTTACTCGCCCTCCGAAATCTGGAGGGCACTAAATCCCTTAGAGAGTAAAAAAGCACCTGGACCCGATGACATCCCTACCTTTGCCCTAAAACACATCCCTTTCCCGGTTTATTTATACTTGACCAAACTCTACAACTCGTGCATGCGCTGCTTGCACTACCCCGGCGCATGGCGAGAGGTAAGAGTGGTCAATATACTAAAACCAAACAAATCACCCAACATCCCTTCTTCTTACAGACCCATCAGCCTCATATCATCCCTTGCAAAAATCCTTGACATCCTGCTCCTCAGTCGGGTCCAGCAGAGCCTGGATGCCACTGGAGTTTTAAACAACTACCAGTTTGGTTTCAGAACCAGTCATTCCACTACCCAGCAGCTTTACCGAGTTGGCGAAATTGTCACAACCAACTTCAATCGAGGTCAATACACAGGGTTTGTCGCCCTGGACCTCGAAAAAGCCTTTGACAAAGTCTGGCATCCTGGACTTTTATATCAACTCAACGTCGCGAAAATCCCCATTCGCATCATTAAGATGATGCAATCATACACGTCTAATCGCACTTTCCGAGTAAAAGTCAACAAGGATTGCTCTCCGCTCACCCCCATATTATCTGGCATCCCCCAGGGGTCATCCCTTGGTCCCGTCCTTTTTAACCTTTACATAAACAACTTACCCCGACCCCTTGATCATCGTACTACCCTCTGCCTTTACGCAGACGATACCGCCATCCTTTCCACTTCCGTAAGCCCTGCCATTATGACAAACTTACTACAAACACAAACTGACATAACAATACAATACTTTAACGACTGGGGACTCCACACTAACCTGACAAAGACACAAGCTATCTATTTCACTAAAAAAAAACCATTGTTAACACTTCTTTAATCACACATGGCCACGCACTCCCCTGGTCTGAGCATATCACCTATCTCGTCGTTATACTCGACCGAAAACTCTATCTACAGAAACACATCTCGAACGTCACCGGTAAATGCTGGCGGCGCACCATCCTTAAGAATTCCCCTCCTCATATAGTATCCTTCTTGTATAAATCCTACCTACGTCCTATCCTTACCTATGCATCCCCGATCTGGTTCCCCCTCACCGCCCCCTATCTACAGGCAAGGCTTCAAACAGTTCAAAATAAAATCCTCAAAGTCTCACTTCATCTCCCCTTAACTACTCGCAGTATTGACCTACACCAGCTCACAGGTACCCCATTATTATCTGAATTTATTCTTAAAAAATTACTACCCGGTTTCGCACAAACACTCATAGATTCTTCAAATCCCACCCTTGCCGATCCCCTCACTCCCAAATTCTACAATGCTCCCAAATACCCGTCCCTTACATCTTCACTCCCTAGCTTTTGTAAAATCTGTTGTTGAAAAAAATCCAAAAAAATAAAAATCCAAAAAAATAATAAAAATCGAAATACAAAAAAAAAACTATATAATTATACATTTGGTATAATTATATTTCAAAAAAAGGTAGTACCAAAAAAAAAAAAATCAAAAAAAAAAACAATATAAAAAAAAACATAAAACATTATATAACATCGTCCTTCAGACCAATCAAAAGAGCCATTATTATTTCGTACACAAAAGATGCCACCTCAAGCACTAACTCCAATAACCCCGCTTATAACATACTAACTTAAAATCATCCTAATATACACATGCCACTACATTCTATACTACAGCATGCCACTACCAGACAGCTTTAAGCACGCCATAACATTAATAACTTAACCTGCGGCAAGCACCTTCAGGGTGGATCGCCGATGTACCCCCAGAGGGGACATATACTTACAATGGTGTACAGCACAGTCGGCTGACAACGAGGGCGTCGTTGTCGGCGACGACGATGTGTTCGGCCAGTACGTTCAACGAGGCCACAAGGGTCCTCTAGGATGAAGGTATGGAGCAGGAACTTGGAACTGGAAGTTGGGTTCTGTCCGTCACCAGACAGGCATCAAATTGGAACAGGAAACCAGGTCTCTACTCGTTTGCCGAGCAGACATTCAAATCGGAACAGGAAACAGGCTTCTACTCGTTGGCCGAGCAGACATCAAACAGGTACAGGAATTGGAATCGGTGGTGAGGGTTGACAGGAATAGGAATTGATAAGGAATCAGGTTACCTAGGTCTCATGCGTCGAAGTATTACTGGTGTCTTAACGATTTCTCTTCAGATTCCTTTATCAAACGAAGAAAATATAACGTAGCACTATCTTCTCCTCACATCCATCAGCGTCGTCGTCGTCATCAACTGCACTGCAGAAATGGCACTGCGTATGCCGGCAGGGAGGGCTCTGAAAAGAGCTCCCGGCTCATCTAAGGTTGGCGTGTATTTGGTCTTAACGAATTCTCTTTTTGAAATATTTTGGTGTGTATTTTTGTACACCACCAAAATGCGAGCGAGCGTGGCCAATAAAAATAATTAAAACGTTACAAAAGGTTAAACCGTGAAGCGGGCATTGCGTGAAGTTAAATAATTAGGCTGGATTCTTACTGAATCATGAGAACAGGCTATGCAGAATCGCGAGGTACTGAGCCGCGAAGTTACCTCGATGAAGGCCCTGGACCGACTGCCGGGCTCTTGAAATTGCGTTTCTTTTATATGCTTGGCAGGGAGCGAGCTGGCTTCTTATTGGCTCGGCAGCCGGCGAGAAGGCGGGGCTTAGCCGACCCGTAAATACCGAGCGCTACGTCCGCCTATGACTCATTCCCTGCTCAAGCGACGGCGAAACAACATCTTTGCAATGAGGTTGCCTCTTTGTGTGAATTGTCGATTTGGTTTAGAATATTTCTAATATTTGGTATGACTGAAATGAAAGGGATTTAATTCTCATGTCCGTTGCGGTTCTGCATAGTTGGATATTCTCTTTTAGCATTGCATCCTCCAAATGTGCGAGGTGATGGACGCGTTTTGAATATGATTTAAGTTGAGAATGAAATTTTGTTTACATTAATTCGGGCCTGATGGGCCCGAAATCACTCCCCGATCTTTAGATATATCGAGCGATGTTCATGTGAACGATCCATCTTTATGCGTCTGACGGACTTTTAATACCTTTCCTAAAGTGGATATTATAATGTTCACCTGAAGAGTTGAAGCGACTGATTTCAGACAAAATAATACAAAAATCTATACTTATTGTTCGTTTTTGCTTAACTTCTTCACTGATGGTATCACTTGGACGTCGTAACACTATAAATCTAACAGTAAATACTAACACCTTCTTAAGATTAAACCTGAAAAGGAATTTTGAAACACAAGAAAAAGACAATATAAAGTTCAAAAATATATATGTATTAAATCTTTTTAAAAGATTATGTTTTTACAAAACATTCAAGAAAATGTATGATAACTATAGTCTGGCCTGTGTACAACACATGGTGAGGAACGGAACGACTTATAATGTAACCAACTACCATCCAAGTTCAATGTTTATAATTTTGGTGGGCTTTTGCTTGCCTGTTTATTTACGTATTTTCAGTTCAATATCTATTTAGTTCGCTCCTCGGAGGTTAAAAATGCTTGAATCGTAACGACTTTGAATTATATTGTGGCAATTATAGATTCATACGTTCAGGCAAGGCAGTCCCATGCACATCTGAGTACATGGTAAAGATACTTTTCTGACACCGAATCACTGAGGAACCGGTTTAGGGCAAATACGCGGAAAACACATAGTTTTTCCACCAAAATCGATGGTTGAAAATGTAATCGAGCTCATGGTAATTGCTCTGCATTTCGGTTACTACAAAATTCCCGTAGCCCGGATTAACGAATCCGCGAGGCGCTGGTTCGCCTTTATACCGGGCCGGATGTATACCTTGGTGAAATTGGGCGCGCCTCCCTACGGTGGACTCGCCGCAAGTGGCAGCCGTGAAGTTAAAAAAATTATGTGCAGAACAGGCCCGAGCCAAAAGGGCCTGTCTGTATAAAGAAAATCTCGGCCCGTGGAGCAGCGGGAGAAAGGCGTCTAAAGTCGAGACAAGAATTCAAGCGATGCACGTCACGAGTGATCTCTTTAAAGAAATTTTAATAGTAACATCATTTTTAATCATTAATTACGTTAAAAAGAGTAATTCTTGACACCCAGTTATTAAGCTTTTTTCAAAAATAGGTACAGTTTAATGGGACTTCATGATTCTTAGCAGTATTGTCTTATTTATAGAATCGATCTGTGACGTGCATCGCTTGAATTCTTGCCTCGACTATAAGCGCACTGTGCAGCTCCCACTATCCTGTCGTCCCTAAACTGAAAATTTAGAATATTCCTGATTGCCTGACAAGTCTTGGTGCCCGTTCTAAGCCAACTACCGAAAGCACAATCTGCACTGGTTGTCGTGCAGAAGGTGGGGTCGCGGAGGTTGGCTACATTTACAACGGACATGGCAAGTGTACGTACAGCCGGCTGAGAACGAGGGCGTCGTTCTCGGCGGCGACGATACGCATGGCCAGCTCGTTCCGAGGGTTGATGAGGCCAAGAAGGTCCTCTAGGATGTAGGATCGTAGGACGTCTTTGGAGTTTGGGTGGATTTGAGCTTCCGTTTAGCAAACCGACATCAAATTGGATGGAAGGTTTGGTTAGAAAACCGACATCGTATTGGAAGTATCGGGGCTCCGTTTCTTTACCGAACAGACATCAAAATTGGATGGATTGGATCGTCAGGTAGTGGTTGCACAGCGCAGGTATGGTACTGGATCAGGAAAGGTTCGTTGGCGAGGTATTCAGTAGGATGTAAATAATTAGGAAACAGAAAAAATGGAACTAGGTCCCTGAAAATGGTTGGTACCCTCAACGATTTCTTTATAAAACTATTTATATAATCGAAGCACTTTCTTCTCCTCGCTTTCCCTCGTCGAAATCAATCGCTGTCATCTCAATAAAACTCCACCGATGTTATGGCTCTGCGTATGCCGGTAGGGAGGGCTCTGAATAGAACTCCCGGCTCATCTGTCTGGTCGATAGTCGCGTGAGTTAAGGCGCGAGATAGCAATCGCGATTAATCACACGGGCATCGCGTCACCGGGTTCAAATTCGGAATGTCGAAGGAAATGGTTGTATGTCCGCGTTTTTTCAATGTGTAACCCCCTTCCGCATAGGCCCCTGGCTTCTGGATTTGGGGGTCGTCTAATTTCTGTGGTGTTTATTTATTTATTATTTATCTAAATATTATCCCGTCAGTTCGTAGGCGTGCAAAGTTAAGGGCGAATTTATGTTGAAATTAGAATGGGTTCACTATGAACCGTAAAAATACATATGCAGAAAACGCGATGTGTTACCTTGATGAAGGCCCTGGATCGACTGGTTTGGCACGCGCCAATATCCAATGGCTGGATGTCGGTGTCGATAACTAGGGCCGAGTAGGATTATAACGCTTTGCACCTAGATTATCTCTGTAGACATGGACCGGCCTTCGTGATAGGTGGGCCCGCGTACTTCTACCAGACCCAGCGCACAAATGTGAGATGTGTCGTGGTATTTTCTGCGGACCTCCCCTGGTCCTGGCTGTTGAACCTCGCTGGCTGAGGTCTCTTCTGGCGCTCTTCTTGTCTTGATGTTTTCTTTCTTCGCCAGCTTGTCACCCCCGGGGGTAGTCATCGGTCGAGTTGGGTTTAGGAACTTTTGGCTGGGACTGACTGCCGGTACGTAGGACATCAATTGATATCCTACCCCGGATCGTCGGAAAGGTAAGGATGAGCTGTGTAGCTCGGGAGTGTGGAGACCTAAGTGCTTCTTTTAGCACTTTCGGTCTCCACGGAGCAGGTAGGACAATGGGCGTCGGACGGTATGTTGTCCGATGCCTGCAAGGAGGTTGAGTTAGGGTTGAAAACGTCATGTCTCTGGTAGTGGTGGTCCGTCCTGGCGTATCTGAAACAGATCTGTTAGCGGGAAACAAAGGTTATACTTACCCGTTGTCCAGTAGCTGAACCCTCGGTCGCTTGTGCCTCGGGGCGTCGGCGGGGTCGTAATCAGAATCAGTGGCCTGTCTGATCAGCGGGTTCCCATGCTCCTCGGCTTGAGCGTACAGCTTCTTCGCTCGTTCCCGGATGACTTCAGTGACCGTGGTGTACTCCAGATCTCTGACGATGTCTGCGGTTCTCACGTACCATGGGGCGTCAACTACCGTCCTGAGAGCGATGTTCTCAACTGCCTGGATTCTCTTCATGTAGGACTTCGCCTGGTAGCCCCACGCTACCGGGTTTGGCAAGCAAAAGTGCTTTCTTTTATTTGTTTCTTGCTGCTGTGCAGGGAGCGAGCTGGCCGAGTCAATACACGGGTTTTGTCGCTCTTGGCCTCGAAAAAGCCTTCAATAAAGTTTTTCACCCTGGACTGTTATACAAGCTCCATATCGCGAGATTATCCAGACGTATCAGGACTATAAAATCCTACAGAGACTGGGAATTAAACATTAATATAAATAAAACCCAGGTATGCTACTATACCAGGAAAAAGAAAAAGATCACTCCTCGCCTGAAAATACATAACCAAGTGACAAAATGCAGGACAATGTGGACTACCTAGGACTTACTTTAGATACAAGATTACATTTTCATGCTCATATTGATAACATTAGTATAAAATTCAAAAGATGTCTGGCTTTTTCGACTTCTCAAGCTGTCTCCCACTAAAACAGCTGTATTATTATATCAAGCCTATCTACGACCATTCCTTATTTACGCGGCCCCTGTATGGTATCCTATACTAACTGCCGCTCAACAAAAAAGACTCCAGGTACTACAGAATAAAGCCCTTAAGACGGCAGGTAGACTTTACTGTACTATACCCACGGAGCAGCTTCACAATCAGACTGGCACCCTTTTACTAACTGATTTCGTGCTCAAGCGACTGGTTCCTAACTTCGCCACCTCCCTTTTATAATCTACCAACCCAACCCTTAAAGATCCCCTCACGCCTAAATTTTTGCACACTCCCAACTATCCCTCAATTAATTATATTTATACACTAACTTGTAATGAGAAAAGATGCATTGGTACACAAATACAAAATTTTTTTAAAAAATACAAAAACAAAAAATGCAAAAAAAAATAAACAAAATCCAAATACAAACAAAACAATAATAATTGCATATGCATTTTAACATTTCAAGTCACTCTACAATAATAATTACTTTCAAATCTAAACAAAAACCTGACCAAAAAGAGCCAACATAGGTCAATACTAACCACAATGTCAAAAGAGCCATCAGGTACGAATGAATGTAAATAACCACTTAAACACATATATAAATAAACACAAAAATCTGCCAATATACAAATAACAGCTTAACACCACAATCTGTAAAACTTAACAACAATCCTATGTAGCCAGCTCAAGAGAAACAAAACATGTAATATGCTAATATACCCTACGATAAACATCGAAAAAAAAAGGGGACACCGCATGTACCCCGGAATTCGGGAACAATTATTATCGACGGACGTCACGTCAGACCACGCAGCATTACCCACATCCCATATACGACGTTAGAATCTCATCGTTACAACAGTCCAATCCCCCAACTAGGCTACTGGCGCCCTCGGACATCCAAAAATAAACTCAAAACACGTAGTCTAAACGGAGATCTCGATAACACAATCTGATGTCTGGACTCTGGACACGCAAACATTTGACAATTAGAAACAAGAGATTTTAAGAACGAACTCCCCATCAAATTCGAATAATTTAACTTAATGCAACTTTGCTGGGACAAGCTTCGCCCCGAGGCACAAACGGCCGAGGGTACAGCTTCTGGACAACGGGTGAGTATAACTTATATTTCCCGCTAACCGATCTGTTTCAGATACCCCAGGACGGACCACCACTACCAGAGACATGACGTTTTTCTACCCAAACCCAACCTCCTTGCGGGCGTCGGACAACATACCGTCCAACGCCCGTTGTCCTACCTGCTCCGTGGAGTCCGAAAGTGCTAAAAAAGCACTTAGGGTCTCCACACTCCCGAGCTACACAGCTCATATCCTTACCTTTCCGATGATCCGGGGTAGGACACACCTTTACTGTGTCCTACGTACCGGCAGTCAATCCCAGCCAAAACTTCCTAAAACCCAACTAGACCGATGACTACCCACGGGGGTGACAAGCTGGCGAAGAAAGAAAATATCAAGACAAGAAGAGCGCCAGAAGAGACCTCTGCCAGCGAAGTTGAAGAGCCAGGACCAGGGGAGGTCCGCAGAAAATACCACGACACATCTCGCATTTGCGGGCTGGGTCTGGTAGAAGTAAGCGGGCCCACCTATCACGAAGGCTGGTCCAGGTCTACAGAGATAATCTAGGAGCAAAGAGTAGTAGTCCTACTCGGCCCTAGTTATCGAGACCGTCATCAAGTCAATGGATATTGGCGCGGGACAAGCTTCTAACAGCCACATCTCCCAGCAAAGATATTTATTGACAAACTGAACAGAACTGAACTGACTCAAAATTAGTCTTGGTCAACAGAATTTCATGATAACCTTTATCAATAGAGACAAAAAAACATAGTTTCGGCTAATTTCCACACCATTCCATTAGAATGTTGGAAATTAAAAATTCAGTCTTATTAAGTCAAAGCCTTAAGCAGCCAATCTGACAATAAAAGTTTGTACGCGGGGCGAAAGTAGGGAAGGCTTAAATATTAATTTAAATTCAGAAGAGAAATTTATACTAATAGCGATTAAGTAAAACTTGCGGTAACTGCTAGATTACTCTAAACTTTTCTATAAGTTATACTAAATTACCAGGATTAGCAAACTATTATTAAATCCCGGAATTGCTACAAAATTTACCCGGACACACAATTTCCCACTTCAATTGCAACGGTTACTATCTCAGCAGCTGAATATGATTTCTACATAAACTAATTACCTAATTTTGGAAAAGAAACGAAATAAACGATTAATAAGCACATCTATAAACTAAACTAATAATTTATAAATTAATTTTTATTTATATTTATAACATCGTGCATGATTAACATAAAAAATTATTATTACTTGGTTTTAGTAATCTTAATCGATTCTAAATACCCCGTAGCTGAAAACAAATAAATGTGATCATACGCGGATCACTATATATTGCTTTTAAATTAGATTGATTTAGGTGATTCTTAAAATACAATATCCCTGAATGATATTATTTACAGCACGGACCATTTTAAAGTCAAATTTCCAAAAAACTGGAATATAGCGGACGGACACGAAAATAGCCAAATTGGTAATTTTTCATGAACATTTTCTAACAAAATAGTATTCCTGTATTAACCAGATTTCCAGATCCAGAATTTGCCGGGGGTGCAAGAATAGCTATTAGTTCTTATCTTAAAACAAAATTTCAAAATAATGAAAACAAAATAAGATTAGGATCGGCTTATTTCACATTTTGAAATATCTTCTTATAAAGTTACGTAAGACTGTATTATAAAGTACTGTTTATAAATTATGGCCTCTCTGTAACTCTAGTAGAATAATTATTTTATTTTACTAGGACTATAAAGATGCCCAAAGAATACTAAAATGATGCCATAATTTATTTTTTATTCGATAATATTTATGACATATACGGCTCGCTCGGCCATAAACTGGACTCGTTCAGTAAAGCCTTACATTATGGCCTTGTCACATAAATCGTTTTTTTTTTCTTTTAGAATTCAATTCGGCATAATTTATCTCTCAACAAATGTTTTGTAAAACATCCGCGATCAAAGGATGAGCCAGGAAAAGGAGGTTTTTGGAAACTGGATTTGGAACGTTTGGAAGAATCAAGAAGATCCAAGAGGCGGTCTAGTTTGACGGTGAGGTCGCCCAGAAATCGGCACTCTGAAGAAAGGATTTCAAAACCTCCTAGAAAAACAAAAAGGTAAGCGTATCTAATAATTTTTAATAAAATATAAAGCCAATGCAAAGTGGATTAATTTTTATGAAAATAAAAATGTAGCAAATTAAATACTACGATAGACCAAAAATACCACTAATTCCTATAAAGGGAACTTAATGGGCTCATTTAGCACTTTTTTTAAAATTTCATTATCGGACAGATCTTAAAATTCTGAGACCCTGTGCAAAAAACTAGAATTTTGTGAGATCCGTAAATCATCAAAAAAAAATCATAAACATGGACCGCACCCGCCTTGTCGAGTCTCGGCCGTGACGTCACTCAATAGTAACCCGCCAGCCGAAGCGGTTAGTCAAAGGGCGTTATTACTGTTTCACAATATTAATTACAATTATTACAAATCGTTAACTCAAGCAGTGCGTATTGAAACTTATGCGTGTTTGTGAAGAATTTCGGATTATCAAGTATTTTCACCGATTTATATTAACAATGTATAATAGTGACAGTAAAAGGAATTATAAATATCGTGTTGTTCCTGAGTGTCAAAGCACCACGGTGAAATCACCTACTAAAACATTTATTACCGTTCCTAGAGATTTAAAAATGCGAAAGAAATGGCAACCAACTATGAAAATATAGAAAAGGCTTACTACTAAATCAACATACTTTGTTTGTGAAGACCATTTCAATATAAATATCTATAAGTTAAAACAGTAATTTTGAAATTTAGACATAAAATATACCTATACTAGCAATTTTTATAAATCCTTTTCATTTGTGTTTAAAAATATGTGAGAAATACGCTACTTCATATTTCAATACCGAGCTGCTATTATACAAGGTGTAACGCAAATATATTTCAAATAATTATTAAATTTTGATTGTAGGAGAAAATTGAATGTGGTCGTTTTTACGTTTTATACAGTGTTATTAAAACATATCCCTTAAGTTAATAATACCCCTTTTATTCCATTTTTTATAAAAAAATTTAAGGCTAGCAATGAGAAAAATCTAAAATACTATTTTATTTTTAACTCGAAAAAGACATGGAAAACTACATGTATTATAAATTAATGAACAATATTCATATAAAAATGAGACCTGATGTTGTGTCACACATTTTTGATAGTCAAAAAAATAGAACATTAACACATACTTTAGAGGATCGTAGGTTATTTCTTAAAAGGCAGCGCCAATCCAAGCGGAATGCATGACCATTGACGTGGTACGCGACCGTTTCGTGACGTCGTATTGTTAGTTGCACCGCGCTTCAAGTACGCCTTTTGAAAGTCATATATTTCGAGAACCACTTATCGGCTCCATCTGAAATTTTCAATATCGCCTAATTTTAAGTAATATTTTATCCACAAGTAGTAACAACTACTAAATAAAACTCATTAAATGAGCCCATTCATTGCCACTCATCAAGGTGCATAATGTGTATTTCCAAAGCGATTGAAAATAATGCCCTACAACTTGCGATATACTATGTCTTCAATCGGAAAACGCAAACAAAAATCTAATTACAATAAGGCCCCAACAGACAGATTAATTCTATAAAACAGACCACAGTTATCTGGTAGGAAACAGTGATATCAACCTTTGTAAAAAAGAACTTGGGTGCATACAAAAAGTTACTACAAACACAACGCAATTTGGGTTCCAACTTTGTAAAACTAGACGTATCACGTAAATGGCCAATTAGTTTATTTATCTTTATATAAAATGAGTTAAATAATTCCAGACCGGGAATAAATGATTTCTTGGTCGCTTAACGATCAGCAGTTTTCTATTAGTAAAGAGGGCGGATGAATCTCTTTATTGGTGCCTTAGTGCACAGTATTTCAATAAACCAGGGAAAGAGCCTCTTCAATTTCTAGTGCATGCTGCTCTGATCTTGTTTTGCAAATTATCTAAATCTATAGAGCTCTGCAGAATAAACCAATATTTTAAATATACCCAAAGGAAGAAATCTACAGGTGTTATATTTAGAGAATGAACCGGCCACCGTATTGTACCATTTCGACCAAACCATCTTTCACGGAACGTAGCATAAAGATATTTCATAATTTCCCGGGCATGGTGAGCAGGTGCACCACCCTCTTGCGGCCACATCGTCTCTCTCCCTCTTCAAGTAAAACTGAAAGTAAGTTCTGGAGAACATCTAATTACCGTACGCCAGTCAAAATTCCTCCATGAAAATAGACACTTAAAGCACCAACAAGAATGTGGACGTAAACATATATATTGACAGATACGCATGCGCAATAGCGAATTATTGTACCTTTATACTTACGCCTGATGTAAACTTGCAGGTTCGTACGTATAGCTAAAACGTATCGTATCGAGCCGCATGGAACCACCGATTGCACCCAATTGTATCATTGCAACTGTCAAAGATGCCACATTCGCATAATCACCATCGGCTTTTCTTATTTTTGACTTATTTGCAAAACTATGCAATATATAAATAAAACAAAAACACTAATGAAAAAGTGTTGGGTTAAGCGGTTATGTTTATAAGATTCGTTGAAATTTACTTCAGTAGACACGTTACGTTTCAAATAGTGCTTTATCTCAATTTAAGTCCATGTATCCTAACAAGGATTTACGTGTATTTCTGCGTTTACTCCAAAGAGTTACGTATACGTATGGTGCTGGTGTTGCTTTAAGTGTCTAACAAGGTCCAATCAAGCGGCCCTTGAGTAAACCACGCCAGATATTTACTCCCCATATTGTCTAGAAATTACGCATCTATTTTGGATTTTTAACCGACCAGCCGTGACAATTGTGTCGATTATAGGTACTATTAATAAGAAAATGACTCATCCGTTCACAATATTCAACTTAAAAAGAATGTGTCATCTGCGAGTTTTACTGTCATTTCAGGAATAAAATTTAGTTTCCTTTCAGTGTCTGCAGGGGTTATTTATTTATTGCGTTAAATGTATTTTGGAAGGATATTATTTATAATTTTTTTAATACTCTCTGGATTGTAGTTATATTTACTCCACATTCTTGCTGAATACATCGAGTTGAGATATGGGAATTTACCTGAAGATAAACCAGAATATAAAAAAAATGTATCCGCTATTTGGATAGGTAGGCTTCCTGCAAGAAATTTGCTGCTTTCCACTAGGAAAAAAATTGTTCCATATAAGCGAAAGTATTTTTACTTGGAGTTGTTCGGTTGGGAAAACGATCTCTGTACAAGTCTCGAAGACGCCTATTATTTTTTCGACACTCGCCGTATTTGAGCATCATGTTGACATACTCGTCGTAAGGAAAATGTAAAGGCATAATAGCCTTATAGCTACTTGTACAAACAGTAAATCTACTAATATTGATTGGCAACTCTTGACAAGTGCGATGTCTTTCTAAGCTATCTACGTTTTTTAAATAAAAATAAAGAAATGTTCATAAAATCTCATTATCCTTACTGTAGTGCTGAAACACCTGACAATTATGGTATTGTACAATTTGTATTAGAAAGACTTTCACAGAAATGTAGTGGTATACAGGAGTGTCCCATTTAAACTTTTGAAGTTGATGTCACGTGATCGGAAATACGATGTTGTCATAAAGTCCGCCACTGTTTAAAATCATCAAATCTCAAAACTGTAGTTCAAATAGTTATCGACTGACCAAAACTTCGCGGACCACCATGTATATGAGAAAAATATCAACGTTATAATAAAAACTCGATCCGAATCAACTCGGAAAACATTTCCACAACTCCACAAGTACATGCAGGGTAAAATCTGCTGGAATTTTACCCTGTTTTTCATATCCACAATTTTCATATCACTAGATCTTCATTATTTTCTAGCCGATTGTAATGAAATTTAGCTATATTTAGTTTTTAGATGCACCTAGTTTCATATCTTTATTTAATTTGGTAGTTTTTACTATTCTTGATTTCATTAATTTTTTCCTCGCGCAGCCTCCCTCCATGCGTTTTCTAGGCATAATTTCCATCTCATATATCAGTCCTTAGGGAGTATCCACCTGTAAAACTTCAATCAAAACCATTTTAACCATTTTGGAGAAAAAAATTATTATCGATTTTTACTTTCCCATATACGAAAGAATATATGAAAGCATTGTGATCGTGCAAAAAATCGATTTTGGGTTGTTGATAGCTTAAATATGAGGGAAGTTAACCCCAAAAAATAGATAAAATAGTGCAAAATAATTCTTTTCTCAAAAATGGCTATAACGACTTTGATTAAGCTTAATGCATTAATACTCCCTTAGTACTAGTGTAAGATGACATGACTCGTTACCCCCAAAAAAATGCAGGGACAGAGGCTGTGGGGGTAAGCTTATGAGAATTAAATATTTTTTTTCTCTAAAACAGTTGTAATGATTGTGGTCAAATTCGGCACATGGACAGTTTCTTAGTATAAGATGGAACTTAATTCTTGAAAATTTAGGGAGGGATGCTGCAAGGAGTTTGGTTTAAAGCATTAAATAATTTTTTTTCTCAAAATCGGTTCTAATGATTTTGATCAAATTTAATAGATAGATAAGCCCTTAGTACTATACTAGTAATACTAGTATGAGAAAGCATGACCCGTTGCTCCTAAAAAATGCAGAGGCGGAGGTTGTGTGGTTAAGGTTTAAAAGAATGAAATTCTAACGATTTTGATCAAATTTGACACATTTGAAATGCAATTTACAACAACAATATATATATATATATATATATAAATATGCCAGTACCACGTAGTCGTAGATTTTGTGATTTTGCCCTGAGGTGTGCCACATGCAAAATTTAAGGAAATGCGATTCTATGCTTTGGGATAGATGTACCTACAGATAAAAGGGATTTTTTTAAAACAATTTTTTGAATTTTCTCTCATGATAACATAGTACATTCGAAAAATAGCCCAATAAAATGGGACGAAATTTGTCGACTTGGATGAAATAATTCAGAGCAGGCTGAAATTTTAGGATACTTTTTAACATATCAAAAGTCCTCATCCGTTGATGCCGGCGGAGTGGAGGGGGGGGGGGGAGAAAATAAGTAAAAGAAATCGTTTTTTCGTAAAAAAACTCGGAAAGTATCAGTTTTACTGTAAAATATGTACACATAAAAATTATAGGTGATAAAAATCCTCACAATTTCGTTTTTTTAAACTTCGTACGACCTATTAGAGCCGAGATAGCTTTTTTGAAATTTTGACAGTTTTACGACGCAACGGAACGCACGCGTTTTTCGCTAAAATCTCGAAAATGGTCATTCAGATCGCAAAATGTTTCAAATGAAAGTTGTAGAGAATTAGATTACGAACAATTTCCTTTTATTTTTCATTTCCATTCGATCAATATTGGCAGAGATATGAATTTTTAAACATAATAAAATAATAATATAAAGAAGCTCATGAAACGACTTAGAAATGCCCACAGAATAGCTTCTAATACTTCAAAAAGTGAAAAAATAATATTAAATGTACTTTTTTGTACTTCAAACGTGACGAAAATTGCCTATTGGTTCAATTCTTCTGAACAAAAACAGTTTTCAAGAACCATTTTTTAAAAGAAAATATACCTTGCGAACGACTTATGCTATTGTATTACTTTCATATATATATATATATATATATATATATATATATATATATATATATATATATATATAAACTAATAAAAATAGGTCAAAACCAATTTTTTAAAAATTGTTGTTGCACGTTCTTGCAAGAAAAAAATTTAATTTATAACGAAAAAGAAATGTTTGCTCATAGCTTTAAACAGCTTACCTTTAATGTCATTATTGCCTAAAGTCAATCAAAATATAGCTATTTATCAAAATGCATTTGAAAATGATAATTTTTCATGTTTTCCCTTTTATCTCCTTTCACTCATTATCAAAACAATTTTAAAATACATACACCAACATATTCAAAATTTGATTCTCTTTAACTTTCATTAGATACATTATACGCGATCTATCATTTTCGAGTTTTTATCGATTTTATCATGAAACAAGTGTTCTGATAGCGCGCTATAAAGATGTTTAAAAATTCATATCTCTGCCAATATTGACCGAATGGAAATGAAAAATAAGAGGAAATTGTTTGTAATCGAATTCTCTACAACTGTCATTTGAAACATTTTGCGATCCGAATGACAATTTTCTAGATTTTAGCAAAAACGCGCGCATTTCCGTTGCGTCGCAAAACTGTCACAATTTCAAAAAAACTATCTCGGCTCCAATAGGTCGTACGAAGTTAAAAAAATACCTATACCCTCCCCTCCGCCGGCGTTTACGGGTGTGGACTTTTGGCATGTTAAAAAGTACCACAAAATAAACCTGTTCCCAAAATTTCAGGACGCTTGAATTATTTCATCCAAACTTTCCCATTTTACTGGGCTATAAGTATTGATGAATTTTATTCAATTCCAAGTGCTAGTCTGTAAATCTCACTGTTAGGTTATCATTGAAAGGAACCAAATAGATATAAATAGTACTCATTATCCGTTCAGCAATTTTCAAACATTAACTTACCATTCATGTAATTTTCTAGGTATCGTCCATCACAAAACACTGGTGAAAGAAAACACAATATTCTTTCCAACATATCCATCTGCGGGGAAACGGACATCAAGAACTTCGAAGAAGCTAAGAAACTGAAAAATGAAAGATCGTCTGAAAAGGTCAAAGAAATTGATACGGAAAAAGAAGAAGAGGATTTTATTCCAGCCTCGATGCCAAATCAATCAGTTATAACGGAACCTGTCAATCAAATGTTGGGCGAGGACGAATTAACAGGTCTACTGTTAGCTACCAATGGTTGGGACGAATGCCAGTTAGAGTTATTAGATTCCCTATTGGACTCGTTGTAATAGAAATTCCGTTTTAGAGGTTGGATATTTTATACTCTGATTGCCGAGCAAATATAGTAATCACAAGCATATCACACAGCCCGAAAGGTGTTTATAAAATCAAAAATTCACCACTTAAGACTGAACTTCGATTTACATCATATATCCACTATGGATTTGTAGATCCCCCAGCGAATTTCTCTATACCTACACTGTGATCACACAGTTCTATTACTATACCCGTTCGGACACCAGAGTATAGGGATTTTTACTAGTTTAGTTAAATTGGTGGCAAACGTGCGATTCTTCTTAATCTAACGCGGAAAAACAGCGATATGCTTCTAGTATAAATACGATAAGCGTTAACTATACCTTTTGGTACGACAAATATTTTGGACAAACACCGGATGATTATATATTTTACTAAATACTACGAAGGCGTAGGAAGGACATAGTTCAAATATTTTTATAGTTGTAAATTTAAAGTTGTTGTTATGGATAATTACAAGTTTAAAGTTGCAATTAAGTATAGTTGCAATTATGTATAATTGCAACTTTAAACTTGCAATTATAAAAATATTTTAATTATATCCTTTTTACGACAGGTATTTGTTATTAATAGGCAATATTCAAAACAATATCAGTTTTAGTTTTGACAAAAGAAACTTCGCAATGTTTGGTGAACATATGGATAGTTTGAATGCAGGTTTTCACGGCGGTTGTCTAATGAAGTAGTTTTTTCCGGGTCTTCCGTGGTCGTCGAACTTGACTTCACGTTTCGCTGATCATCCTGCAGCTTCTTCAGAAAGATTCTAAAGACTGAATTTGTTGTGTTACACTCTTCGTTATATACCTAGGTGCCGCTTCACTGGTCATTGGTCGTGGTTGGTTCGCTTCGCTGCTTATTCGTCATGTTTGGTTGACCGTGACTTACTACGGTGCTGGTACTTGGCAATACCAGTCTCCACGTGTTTAACAGAGAGGATGGGTATCGACTTAGTAACACGTGGAGACTGGCATTGCCAAGTACCAGCACCGTAGTAAGTCACGGTCAACCAAACACGACGAATGAGCAGCGAAGCGAACCAAGCACGACCAATGACCAACGAAGCGGCGCCTAGGTATATAACGAGGAGTGTAACACAACAAATTCAGTCTTTAGAATCCTTCTGAAGAAGCTGATCAGCGAAACGTCAAGTCAAGTTTCGACGACCACGGCAAGACCCGGAAGAAACTACTTCATATAGATAGGTTGCTCTTATTTGGTAAATTGAATTTGTTAAAAAATATTTACAAACATTTCAGCTACACCATTTAAATTTTTTGACGTCTACATAATGATATGATGCTTAGTGAATTCAGAATAAAGTACTAGACCACCGTTTCTAATTGGTGACATTTTTAAAATTGATATTCAGATAGCTAATCCTAAATTTTGTTTCTGTTGATTTTCATTTAATTCATTTTTATTATAAACAAATAACTCGATAAATTTGAAAATTTAAAATGTCTGACAACATCTTTGCATCAATTGCATCTGTCTATCAAATTATCTCGGGTGATTTTTAAGTCTTGAAAAGGGGTAGATAATTCCTGCACTTATTTTAAAAATACGTTTTACTAATGTATTCAGAAGTATACAGTGGTTCAGTCTTATTTGTTTGAGAAATGGTGTAAATAACATCCAAATCCAGTAAAAAAATGCAAATATATATTAGATAATACAAGTAGAGCAGCAGACCGTAAAGACAGAAAGCCATTTGGCCTTCAAATATCATTTGAAAAACTTAAGGATAAGACAGTTTCAATTAGTTTGCTAGAATTATTTAATATTATAGTAGATGAAAATTTTCGATCTCTGATTTGTTTCTATTTTTGTGGTTAACAGGTCCTGACAATCCATCATATTTTTGACCTTTATTTGTATATATTTTATTCGGTGACCGGAGTTAAGTTAGGCAGGCGGAGAAGGCAGAACAGATTATGGACTTCGACATTAGTACCACATTAAGTGATGTTTATATATAAAGTAGTTTATATCTTAGTGCTGATTTAAGACCAGAAGTTTTTGGAATTATTTTTAAGTCATTCTTAAAAAAAATATATTTCTTTTGATAAAAGTTCAAGTATTTCGCGAACATATAAGCTTGTAATTTTCTTCTATTTTAGAATATTCTTTCCGTTTCGATATTTATAATTAGTTTTGAATTTAATGAATGTGGATATAATGGATAGACTTATTTTTGAAACCTGCTCAGATAAAGGACCGTTTAAATCGCTGTCCATTTCACCAACTGCCATATTCATATCTTGATAGTTTTGTATAATTGTTTCCAATTTATATTGCACGAGAGATTATAAAGCTCAATGAGGCTGGTTTTTACGAGATTGAATGTAGGTAATTTATTTTTTAGGAACTTAAGTGTTCGAGAAATAATTGCACTTATTTTTACACAAAATGGTGGATGGTAAATACCTTCATAAACTACGTTTTTCGATCGTCACAACAAAGCAGTCTTTATTACAAAAAACAAATATATCGTTATTTATATCTTGTATAAACTAAATTATCTTAAATCAAAATGATTACAAAATGAATACTTATATAAAGCAGCAACAAGCAAGATTACCAGTCGTTCGCGTATCGCTTCTAACTTATTGGCTGTAATAGTAGTTTTCCTACCGCTGAAGATTCCCAGATTTTATGACTTATGTATGTATGGTGAGAGGAATTAAGTCAACAACTTGTGGTCACAGATCTCTTACCAACACTTATTGGAAACTAGGAAGTTCTCGCATTAAGTACAAAGGACCCCGCACAAAAACACATGATTTGGGATCCCGGTGAAAATGGTCAAAATTGAGATATGTTATAGTTCAGACCTTCCTAATGAAAAGTTCAAATGAGACCGAGGCTCGAAAACTTTTTATTTTGGAGTTACAGCAAGGACAAAAGTCGAAGTCGAAATATCGATCATAAATTATTCCAGTTGCACATAAAACAAATGAATGTAGGAAAAATCGGTCCGCAACAACTCGGATAAACTTTCCCATTTAGGAGTAGACCGAACTAATGTACCGGCATCGAATCTTTTCACCGTTAAATCTCTATTTCTTCTCAACCAATCTTGTTGAAATTTAGAGCATTTTGTTTTAACTCCTTGCCCCCCGCGACCTCTCTCCCTGCATTTCTTAGGTGCAACTGGTCATGTTACCTTATGCTACTACTATAGTATTCATGTGTTAATTTTGATTAAAATTGTTAGATCCGTTTTAGGGAAATAAATTATGAAATTATTTAAAACTCACCCCTCAGAGCTTCCCTCTGTGCATTTTCTAGGAGCAACTGGTCATGTCATTTTATACCGGTATTAGGGGAGTATCTATGTCCCAAATTTAATCAAAACCGTTTTAGAGGAAAAATTATTGAATTCCTTGCCCCCGCGGCAACCTCCCTCCCTGCATTTCTAAGGTACAACCGGTCATGTTACCTTACGCTACTACTAAGTCAGTATTCATTGTTAAATTTCATTAAAGTTGTTAGATCCGTTTAAGAAATTAACCCCCCCCCCCCCCACAGCTGCCCTACCGGTATTTTCTAAGAGCAACTGGTCATGTTATTTAATATCGGTACTAGGGGAGCGTTTATGTACCAAATTTAATCAAAATCGTTAGAGCGTTATATTCAATTTTTTTCCCCCTGTTTTTAGGCGTTTACTCCACCACACATTTGAGCCAGGATCGATGTTGAGATTTCGCTTCGAGGTGTAGCCATCTTGAATACACACGTAAAATTTGAACAAATTTGATCCAGTTGTTTGGGCTCTAGGTGCGACCACAGACGGCAGACAGTCATTTTTAAAAACCACTTTTTTTGGGTTCTGTTATGGCTCACCAAAAGACTTAAATAACATAAATATATACATAACATAATAAATTTCATATTATACGTTTTGCTGCATAAATAAATGTAATAAAATGTGACATACATTCATTTGTTTTATGTGCAAATGATATAATTTATGATCGAAATAATAGTTTCAATCGTATTCAAGAGTATACTGTTTCCATTGTTAAACTAGATATAAAAAATTGGTCTCGGATAGATGCACCTCGATATTATCTACTTTTTGATCATTCAATATTCTGAATGTATTTTTAACTTTTTCTAAACCTTTTTCGTAGACCGTACAATTAATCTAATCGCGATTTTTCTTAGTAACCTTTAATATGATGGGAAATTGAAAAAGGACGTTTCGGTACATATAATTCCACATATTAATGAGGTTTTGTATGAAATATTTTTAAAATGAAGTAATAAAAAATCGCAAAAAATGTTGCGAGCTTCCTTGGAGTGCTCTTTTGAAAAATTTGAAAAATAACCGATACAGTTTTGAGGGAATATCAACAAAAAAATTGTTTTTAAATTCTCCTTGGTGCTCTTACGAGAAATTCCAAGAAGACCAATTTTTATTAGAAATATTTTTTTGACTCGACTGATGCTGAGACGAGAAAATCTAAAAATACATTTTTATCTTTGATATAATTTTCCATCCTGAGCAATTTGTACTTGAAGCGGTTTTCAATTTGATAAAAAAAATTTTTTTCAAGCCGCCCCTAGTGCTCTGACGAGAAATTTACAAAAAATCTTTTCGGTGCAATTTTTAACACTAAACAATTTTTATTATAAAAATTTTCGATTCGACGAAAACTTGTTTTTAGGGCCTACTTGGAGCCGCCTCTACCACTCTAACTAGAAATTGAAAAAAAGCCTTTTGATATGATTTTCCATCCTGAATAATTTTTGTTATTTAAGACACTTTTTGACTAGACGATTTTTCTAAGCCAGCCCTGACGCTTTGGTGAGAAAATTGCAAGCAGCCTTTGAAAAATGTTTCTTTTATGCTTGCCTCCACGCTATGCTTGTGGACGTACATTTTGGTAACAGATTTTCTTGCTGCTCCAAGCAATAATACACAGGTTACTTTTGCTACGTATAATTACTAAAAGTTAATGAACATTTGCTACATACATATGAAAATCGGGCAAAACCAGTCTACTGAAAGTGCCTTTTTCAAGCGTCCAAAATTCTTTCTCAAACTAATTGTTATTCATTATTTTTTCTGTTTCTTGATAATACAGCCAGCCAGCGCCTCGCATTTGTAAATAAATTGTTCAACGGCCTTTTTGTTGCAATTTTCAACTTTAAAGAATTTTTATTTTAAATATTTTCTACTTTTTTATCAAACAATTTGGTACTTGTTTTTGGGCGCTCCCTGAAGCCGCTCCTGCTAGTTTGACGGGAAATTACGGAACTCTTCGCAACCATTTTCCATTCTTCCTTGGACCTCCCAGGCCTTATATCTAAAATTTCCATGTTGAACCGTCTGCGTCTTCGAGAAAACCGTATCGCACACAGACAGACACACAGACAGCATGCCAATTTGGATATATTACTTTCTCATCTATAGGGAGAGAAAGTGTTGGCGTCACGAAAAAATCCAAATTCCAGATTTTGATGAAAGTGGATGTTTTAAAGCTACATACCAAATATATCCAATATATGGCCCATTGCAATTTCTTTGTCCAAAGTAGCGGGATCGGTTCCAGGGAGGGCCCAAAACAAATAATTCTTAATCAAAGAGATGTTTAAAATAAAAATTGCTTAAAGTGGAAAATTGCAACGAAAAGACTGTTTGCAATTTTCTCGCCAAAGCACTAGGGGTGGCTTCAGGGAGGGTCCAAAGAAATCTTTTGCCGAGTCAAAAAATGTCTTAAATAATAATAATTGTTCTGGACGGAAAATCGTATCAAAAGTTTTCATATTCTATCAGAGTGGCAGAGGTGGCTCCAGGTAGGACCTAAAACAAGTTTATGTCGAACCAAAGATTTTTATGATAAGAATTGCTTAGTGTGAAAAATTGCACCGAAAAGATTTTTTGCAAAGGATCCCGCACAGGAACATGGGATTTGGGATAGTTAGAGATATGTTATAGTTTAGCTCTTCCTGATCAAAAGTTTAAATGTGACCAAGGCTCGAGGATCTTTTATTTTGGAACCGAGTTTTGGAGTTACAGCGAGGGCAAAAGTCGTGAGAATCAGGCAACCCAACCACTACGCCACGGACAGCTCTTAATGGACGAGCATAAATCTTGCTATATGAATACGTTATTATGAATAAGTCAACGGTCAAAGGTCGAAGCCAAGATCAGATGTGGCGTGAGACATTCCTATCTTTTGACGTTACCAATAACCCAAATAGTCCAGGGCATTTAGATCAAAATCGCCCGAATAGCGGAAATTTTTAGGCACAGCAGATATCGAGATGCGGTTTTCTGCATTGTGTTCATTAAGGTCCCAGGAAACGACTCTACATAGTCTGGTTTAGCCATTTTTTGAAAAATGCCTTCTGGGCCGGAAAATGCATTTTCCAATTTCATCATTATTTGCACCATTATAGGAACGACTGGAAACTCGGAAAAATCGCTCGGAAATCGTTACTCGGGGGTTTTCGGGGCTGCCGAACTCGATTCTGGCATTGGAATTACCCGAGGGCGGCTCTGCAGGGGTATCCGGGGGCCATTCTGGGGGGGGGAATTGCATAGTCCATGAAAATCTCTCCAAACTCGTTACTCGGGGGTTTTCGGGGATGCCGAAATCAATTCTGGCATTGGAATTACCCGGGGGCGCTCGGGGTCCCTCTGTGGGGTTGTCTGGGGGTCATTCTGGGGGGGGGGAAATGGCATAGTCCATGGGAAGCGCTCCAAACTCGTTACTCGGGGGTTTTCGGTGATGCCGAATTCAATTCTAGCATTAGATTTCCCCGGGGGCGCTCGGGGGTCCCTCTGTGGGGTTGTCTGGAGGTTATTCTGGGGGGGGGGGGAATAGCATAGTCCATTGGAAGCGCTGCAAACTCGTTACTCGGGGGTTTTCGGTGATGCCGAATTCAATTCTAGCATTAGTTTTCCCCGGGGGCGTTCGGTGGTCCCTCTGTGGGGTTGTCTGGGGGTGATTGGGGGGGAAATGGCAGCGTCCATGAAAATCTCTCCAAAATCGATACTCGGGGGTTTTCGGGGATGCCGGTTTCAATTCCGGCATTAGACTTCCCCGGGGGTGCTCGGGGGTGGCTCTGTGGGAAATGGTAAAGGAGAAAGTGAAAAATCACAAATTATGAAAATAATACTTTATTCACATAACAAATAGGAGTTTTTATTAATGTTGAATTATTCATTATAAACTTCAATTTTTAACTTAAATACTAAACACCAAAAAAAGGTCCAAAATCCAAGAAACTTGATTGCTGTAACACTGTATTTACATACAACGAAAAAGCAACGTGGTCCTGAACGACAGATGTAATACTGATGCCACACAGACGCCGACTGCGCGCGGGAACTGGTCCCATATTTTTTCTCTTCAGTCGATACAGAATATTTCTGTTCGCGCCGGTCCCCGTGGTAACGATACTCTACTCTCTTTATAGGTTTGGCGCCTTTTTCAAATCCAGTTTCGAGGCACAAAAGACTTCCAAAGCAATTGTTTTTATAATATGTGTAATATTTATTTATTTAATATTCAATCTAAATTATTATTATTCATACCCCCGGCATCCCCGAAAACCCCCGAGTAACGAGTTTGGAGCGATTTTCATGCACGCTGAAATTTCTCCCCCAATTCACCCCCCCGCGCACCCCCACAGAGCCACCACCGTGCACCCCCGGGTAATTCTAATGCCAGAATCGAGTTCGGCAGCCCGAAAACCCCCGAGTAACGATTTCCGAGCGATTTTTCTGAGTGTCCAGTCGTTCCTATAATGGTGGAAGTAATGATGCAATTGGAAAATGCATTTTCCGGACCAGAAGGCATTTTTCAAAAAATGGCTAAACGAGACTATGTAGAGTCGTTTCCTGGGACCTTCCTGAACACAATGCAGAAAACCGCATCTCGATATCTGCTGTGCCTAAAAATTTCCGCTATTTTTCCTAACTTCCCTGGACTAAAATGTGAAAGGTCATCTTCAGTTTTAAGATTCACAAAAAATAGATTGGGAAATAGGGCACCCGACAATACACTTAAGCCTTTCACGATGATGGATGTAGAAAAGTCATTGTTGAATGCTGTTGATGACACGGAAATGATCAACACTCTAGGCGCTTCGTACAGCTCTAGTGTATTAAGGATCTAATGTATTTCTTTTCTTGTTATTTCCGCAACATAAGAATTATTATTAATTATTTGTTTTTTTTTTCTAAGATGTGTATGTAGGCAACATTAGTTATACTAATTATTGATCATTATCTGTTAAAATGCTTTAATTTGTTATTTCGTTCTTTATTTTTCATTGCCAATAAATTTTAATAAAGATGAAATTGTATGTATGGATGTTTAGTGGTTTTTAAAAAAATGTTTCCGAGACGGTGGCAGTCTGCTCTAGACCGTCGGCGTCGTTGAGTTACACAGCACGGTTAGTCACTGTTTCTAGTGTTTCTAGCTGTCCTGAATTTGAGTCTCAATTGCGGCAGATACATGGCATGCCGCAGAGAATGGGTGTTGTATAAGTTATTATCTGTCGTATGTCCGTGTCCTAGTTGAGTGGTGGAATTTAGCTATGGCTAAACTCCGCCATATTGGAGATGGTGTAAAAAAAATAATAATTTGATTGGGTCGTTTCCCAAAAATTTCCAGGGCCGGTTGGACCGATTCCATCCACCGCTGGTCACCAGGTATACACCCACAAAAATGTCCTTATTAAAAGTTGCTGTTTCGAGCTTCCGTCTTTGTTTAACTTGTTTTTGAGCTAATAATGCATATCTAGAAACAACTTGTTAAACGGGGTTTTTAAAAATATGCGATAACACTTTTGAGTAGTGGACTCATATTTACATACAGCGTGGCCGTGGAGGAATTGAAAAATAGAAAAGGCTTTTTTATTTTTGAAATAGCTATTTTATCATTTTCGAAATAATCATTTCCAATATGTGGGATTTACTCAAAAATAAAAAATACTGATGTAAATCATGATCATTTTTTAAATACATAAAAATTATATTTAAATAAATCATTTTTTCTGAGAATGCAGGATGCATTTTTATTAGAATGTAATTCTATTAGTGTAAAGTCAATAGAACATAACCTGTTAGAGTGTGTATTCCGGTGTCCAAAATACTTTTACAAGTCATAAAATATTCTGTATCCTCGACGAATCTGATAGCCAATGTTAAACATGACTGCAAAGAAATTTGTCGATTTGTCGAATTGCAACATTATATGAACAAAAATAGCATAGTTGTGTGTTGTTGTTAGAAAAATGTGTAAATGTAATTTAGTTTTACATACACAGAGTGTTTTGTGCCCTTTGTAAACACGTGTGATCATTTTAAAAAATTTGGTTTGATCTGTTTATAAATACATATGAAATTGGCCTGAAAATTTTTAAAATACTGGGTGTGTCCCCATACAGACGCAATGATAGGTGTAGAAGTTCAAAAGTTTTTAAATCCAGTTCTTTCTTTTTGAAAACTCATCCACTTTGGTTGAAAAATATAATTTTTGATATATTTTCAATTTCTTAAAATCAAGTATTTGGCTGTTGAGGAAGAAACTTATTTTTTAAGTAAAATACCTTTTCTGAGAGTGGTACGTCAACGTTATGAAGACAACTGAATGAGATCGAAAAGTTCTAATTTACATAGAAAACAGTCAGATAATTTTGATTTTTATACAGAAACAATGCTACTTTCAGGTATATCAATATTTCTAAAAAGTGATTAAGGAAAGTTTTCTAAAGTATCAAGTAACATTTCTAAGCAATCTTTGAAATTTATGGAATCATTTCAATTGTTATAATTTTCACCATTTCACCCTTTTAACTTATACGTTTATTTTTACATAATTGAAAGTACAAAGAAAATAAGAAATCACAGGCCTCGGCAGCGCATTCATAAAGCAAAAAATTTTGCACTTGCGGAAATTACTTCACACATTAGAAGAATGCAATAAAATCTGAATATTGGAATAATACTTGAGGATGGGTGAAATATTAATGAATAATTAATGAGTAGTATTATTAGTAGTTGGTAGTTGACTCCACTATTATAGAAATGTCAATTTTTTCTTTGTGTGACATTTCCTTAATAAACCTGTTTTTGATGAATTACCGTTGCAAAGAGTAGAGTTCCCTCTTCACAAAATTGCATTTGAGTATGACAAATCCAGATTACGTTATCCATATAAACGGATAATGGATGACGTGGTGCGTTATACCATTGTGTGTTAAACCATATTTTATTGAGAGATGACTAATAATATTTACATAAACATATCATATATATTTGTTTTGATGACCTACCTATTTACAGTGAATTAAATGTTGATTTCTTGAAAGCAATCAAATTTGTATTTATTAATTAGATACATATTTTTACGGTTGCGCAAATAATACTGTGCATATCTTATCCACGAAATTCTTTAGCGTCCTCGAGATTGTTCTGCCTCAGCCACAAGCGGCCTCGGCGACAATTATCCTATCATTACTAAAAAAAGGGATTTCGCGGCCTTAGCATGGAAATAATTAATATCGATTTTTCTACTAAGTAGGGATGACCGTAGGTGCGTCTTTACTATGTACCTACATATTTCGATATGCGATGTAAAGCAACGTCAGGCGCGGTTAGCACTTGATGCACGATCGTTTTTAAGGAAGACTGTGTTCTCGCCTCACATCTTCCAGCGGCTTGTAATCAGTGTATGGGTAGAAGCTGTGCCATCTCAGGCGAGGATTGTGTAATGGATATACCATCCGTAGGACGGGAGGTAAAGCCGACGGTCGCTTGACTATTAAATGGTATGCAAGTAAAAGATCCCTACCCTTCGAACGAGAAGAGGTTCGGCAAAAATTTCTGGTTGAGGGTACCTCGTCTACAGGCGTCGGTGTTAGGCCTCAGTAGCGGAATTAAATTGACGTTAAAAAGATTTTAAAAAACGAGAAAAGGACAGATCCGAACGGGTAATAGAAATATAATTTTTCGTTTCAGTTCCAAAAGGAGATGACGTGAACTTTTTGTTGCAGTTCTAATTGAGCATTTTTTTAATAAATAAAAACAAATATTTTTACATATCGCACGCGGTTGCAAAATATCTGTTAAGTTAGATTTTGTCGTAATTCCTGTAAATCCATTTGAAGAAGGTTTTCATTTTTTAGTGATTGATGGTAGGTTCTCTGACACTATAGTGGTATGGCCAGCGCCAGCGAGTAAACACTAGCGAGAATCTGGGATTTGCAAAAATATTCTTGAAGCATGAAACCCGTACCAGACCCGTTCGTGCTGAAACTGGGTTTGAATTTTAAGATGGTTTTATTTTCAGACAACACTCAGTATATTATTTCAGGTTTTTAGTATTAAATTAAAGAGTTGATTTAAAGCGTAGAACTTAAAATGTTCCTTATTCACTAGTTACACAAATAATTTAAAGAAATTCTGAATTAAAAGGTTTAGAAAAAATGTATTTACAAAAATTAGATGAAAAAACTGTGCGGCAGCAGAAATTCGCGTAAAAATTGAATTCACTGAAATAATTCATTTTTGCTTTAACAAAATCTTAGCGAAATGATTTTAAAATGATTTTTTTTTACATGAAACTGGTTTTAATCGAGAGAACGTAACACGCAGAGTTCAAGGGATCAACTGACTTCTCGATCCAACTTTTCTCCAGTGCTCACCTAAATTTTGACCGTTACACGATTTCTTGGAATAATAACGTTTAACGGCCGCCATTCATCTCGGCACGAATTTGATTATTATTGTTTCGTTTGGCGTGCCCCTGCCATTCATCTTGGCAACTTGACGTGCGGTAGGCATAGCCTAGCAAAGTCTGATATAAACTTGAATTTTGCAATGAAATGATAAAATTAGTGACTGCGATATATCTAGATCGGAAGAGAATTAAAGCTGCATATTTTGAGCAAAAATCCTATTGTTATTTCTCATTTACTTGCCAGATATTAATTAATTTGTGTTTTAAATCAATTAGTAGCCAATAGCCACAACAGAACTTGGACATTAAGGCATCGGTAGCCCGCGATTCGAAATTAATAGGTCTATCCTCAAAAAAATTAATGTGCATTAAAAGTAGCACAAAATAAAGATTTTTACCCAATAATAACAACATTAGAACTGTGATTGAAAAACGTCAATCCGAACAACGGCAGCGGCCATAGAAATTGCTTGCTTTATTTCAGTCAGATAAACGCATATGACGTCACATGCCTGCTGGCTCGGCAGGCGCTAGATTATATGTACGGTACTTTAGGTTTATTCCATGTCGTTCTCGTTAGAACAGAGTTTGAATTCACAGCCTTTACTATTTAGAACGTCAAATAGAGTATGTTTATTGTTGTCAAATATGGAGGAGGCTTTTCAGAAAGGGGATTCACATAATTTGCCTAAACGTAAACGTGATTATGGTATCCAATTTTCTTTCAAAGCACAGATAAATACGATTGATAGATAGATAGATAAAAATTTATTCATCAATAAAGTTATACAAACATATAAACTTATCTGACAAATATCGGCAAACATATCCTGCCCTTCCTAGCTCATGACAAGAATTCAGCTTACGGCCGAAGCCAGCCCACCCACCTTGCGGTTTTGGGCGACCTAGCTCATGACAGTCGCAAAATTAACTACATCACTATATAGCAAATCGCAGCGCATATCGCGTAGCAGGCATGTGACGTCACTCGCCTAGCCTCGCGCCAAGGGAGCCTTTTCTAGCCTCGATGCGTTAAGGTAATTTCTATTACAAATAACGCCGAAAGTAAATGACTACTTGCGGTTTTTAGTAACAATTATGAATTTTTGTCAGGCGAACTTGTTTCGGTAAATTAGCTATGACTTTTTTATTATATTTTGAATTAAGTAAATGATAAAATGAATTTTCGTTAATATGTCCCTGTTTTTATTTTAATTTTATTAGCCATGCATAAAAGGTACGGTAACATGTGAACACGCGGGAGCATCTGCTGTTTGTAAAAATAATAATTCTTTGGCTGGAGAGTTTTGGTAGATACTCTAGAGGCCCGCGTGCACGTATTTTATTATTAATAAAGATTTGTGGGTTGCTCAAAAAACTGCTGTCAGGGTCAATTGCCACAACCTATATGTCTTCCTGACAATGGTATTTCACTTTAATTCAATTTAGAGTTCAAAGCACATATAATTTTAATGTCTGTGAACAGGGTCTAATGCTACACCCTGTATATGCCCTTCTTTTTATTTGGTGACACTTTGTTTAAACGAATTCAAAATATTTATTTAAAAAGTCAATGGTTTAATGTCCTTGGCAGGCTTAATTCTCTCAACCCGCATATATATCTTCTTATAATAAGAACACTTGTAGAACAATTATAAATACTCAAAAGAATAGTTACAATACGCACTTGGTTTATTGTTTCATTAGTTTTTTTCATATTTCTCTGACATATGTTTCGGCCTTGCGACCATTATCAAAGAGTTCATGGTGACTTTATGTCGGTTACTATTAAAAATTCTTTCGTGTATTGTGAAATTTGACAAACAATTAGTTGATTCAGTAATAATAATCTGGTGCGCATATTGATTGATGCATTTATCTATGTAAGGCATTTCTTGAACAGGATTTTCTTGTGCGGAATGTACTGTCTGTTTCATCGTTTTGTTTGGCTGTGGGTTCTTGTTGTAGTCTAATGATGGATAGCGGGATGTTGTCTTCAAAATCTTGTCCTCGTGATTCTCCTGTAGGTTTTTCTTGTGGATCTAAAGAGCTTAGGATTTCTCTCAGGCTAGTTTCATCTATCTCTGGTATTTCGTCAACAATGTCAATATGGAAAGAAGGTCATCTTCTAAAGGTGTTGTCTTTGCTCTGGAATTTCGTGCAGTTCATCTTCAGACTTTATCCTAGATAAAGCATCTGCTATGTAGTTGGATTTTCCTGGCTTGTATCTGATATCGTATTCGAATTCTTCCATGTGTCATTTCCATCTGATTAGTCTAGTATTTGGTGTTTTTAAATTGGACAACCATTCCAAGGGTTTGTGGTCTGTATATATCGTGAATTTCTTCCCATAAAGGTATGGTCTAAAGTACTTACAACTCCACACGATTGCGAGCATTTCTTTCTCAACCGTGGCGTAATTTGTTTCCGCAGCGTTTAGGGTTCTCGTCGCGTATGCTATCGGATGGCCATTTTGAGAAAGTACCGCTCCAATAGCAAAGTTTGAGCTGTCTGTGGTTACATCAAATGGTTTTTCAAAGCCTGGGTATGCAAGAATGGGTTCATTAGACAACAAGGTTTTACAGTGCTCAAAGCATGAAATGTATTCAGATGTTAATTTAATTTTTTGGTCCTTTTTTAGACAGTTAGTGAGAGGTTTAGTTAGTTTTGCAAAGTTTCTTATAAATTTTCTGTAATATCCTAACAATCCTAAAAACGATTTGATTTCCTTATGGATTTTTGGTATAGGAAAGTTTTTTATAGCTTTGATTTTGTCGGGGTTTGGTTTGATTCCATTTAGGGTAACAATGTGTCCTAAAAATTCGACGTTTTTCTTAAGAAATTCCGATTTGTCTAACTGCACTTTTAAGTTTTCATTTCGTAGGGTCTGAAAGATTCTTTTGATATTAGCAATGTGCTCCTGGAGGGAAGTAGAAAATATAATTACATCATCTAAGTATACTAGGCAAATTTTATTGATGTGTTCTCGAAGGACGTTATCGATCATTCTTTGAAATGTGCTTGGTGCATTTCTGAGTCCGAAAGGCATTCTCAAGAACTCATAATGTCTATGTTCGGTGTAAAGGCAGTTTTGGGTATTGACTCAAGAGCCATTTCAATTTGATGGAATCCCAAAGCAAGATCCAAGGTAGTAAAGTAACAACTTCTGCCAAGTTTGTCCAATATATCGGTTACATTCGGGATAGGGTATCTATCACTAATTGTTTTCTCATTCAGTTTTCTATAGTCGACGACTATTCTCCATTTTCTTTGACCAGAAGCATCAATCTTCTTTGGTACAACCCAAATCGGTGAACTCCAAGGAGATACACTGGGTCTTATCATACCATCGTCGAGCATTTTCGAAAGTTGTCTTTGAACCTCTTGTTTGTAGATGTGTGGGTAACAGTATGTTTTCGAGTAGCAAGGGCTTTCATCCGTTGTCTTAATTTCATGTTTGATAGCGTTAGTGAAGGGTAATTTGTCAGTTGGGTTTTGAAAAATTTCCGAGTATTCGAAGCATACATTTAAGATAGATTGCTTTTCTTCCTCATTCATGTGATCGGTTCTAATGACACTTCCTACATCGATTTGACAATTAATGTTTTGGTTAGCAGAGGTGAGATTACAGCTAAAAATTTCGTATTTTTGTTCTTCAAATGGAACAGATTTTTGGGGTTCGGTAAATGAAACTAATTTATGCACATTAGACAAGTTATGAACTTCGACTTCAGCGAAATAGTTTGTACTAGTCGATAAGGTTTCAGGAACATAAAAAGAAGCCTAGTGAAATTCGGGGATTAGAACTGGCCTGTTTTCTACAAATACAGGAATTTTGATTCTACGAATTTCTAAAGGATTCAAGTCATAAATGCAAGATGAGAAATCTTCCCTAAAATATAGTGGAATTTGCACGTAATCATTTTCTAAAGTTTGATTTGATAGGTTTATGTTTAAATTGGCATTAATAAGATCCTGCAATCCTATGAGTCCATCATAATAATTATGGAAGTCAAATAAAATGAAATCGATAGGTGCACTGGACTGAAATTGCGGAAAGGGTGGAATTTTTGCTTTATAAAGAGCTTTAGTTTTACCGGCACAAGTTTTAATTGTCGTTGGGTCAAGATAAATTTCTTGTGGAAAATCCATCTCAACTATGGAGGGTCTAATTATTGAAAATGAACATCCAGTATCAACAAGAAATTTGAAAGTTTTATTTTTTAAAACGATATGGATGTATGCTAGCACATTAATCGCATTTAGGTCAGGTATTGTGTCGGCTCGGCATTCATAAAATTTGAGGCTTCATTCATGTCTTGGTCAAAATTGGTGGGTGCCGATTCTTGTTGTTCTGGTTCTTGGTTATTATAATTTTCTTGATAGGTTTGAAAATGTGTTACATCTTCGTATCTGAGCTGTTCATATTCCAAGTCGTCATGGTATGCTTCATTGTCATAAGGTGGGGCATGATCACTAGCTTCAGTATTGTGTAAATAATGATTAACACCTGACATTGGCTTAGGTCTTTGTTGGGTGTTATGAGATATGCCAGACATTGGTGTTGATTTTGGTAGGAAGGTGTTTGGGTTCGATTTCCAAACATTTTGTCTATTAGGTGATCCAAATGTTTGTCTATTTGTAGGGAAATTTGGTCTTATTTGCCTTGATTGTACGTTAATTGGCTGTGACGGGAACTGATTCTGAGAGTATAATTGTTCATAAATTTTGGCGGAATGGAATTTCTTTGACGAGAGCAACTTGGGAAATTGTTCGTGAATTGTGGTGACGTGAAATTTCTTTACATGGGGTATACATCTTGGTTAGAATTTTGAGCAAAATTGAAGTTTCAATTGAAATTCGGATTGTGAGTATTTTTATAGAGAGCTGTATTTTGTGAAGTGGGTTTTGGGGTTATATTATGGGTTCCACTACTAGATGTTTGTTGTAATTTAGCAAAATTTTGAAATTTCTCTTCCTCTAGTACGTAATTTAAAGCATCTTCTAATGAATTTGGTTTTTGAAGTCTTACAATTGTTTGAACATTGATGGGTAATTTAGAAATGTACGTAGTTTTGGCAATGTTATTGTAATTGTTAATTTGTAAGTCTCTCGTCTGTTTCTCTGGAAAATCGTCATTAAGTTTTGATATGATAACGGCCCTTAAGTGCTGTATGCGAAGTCCGAAATCATGTGGTCTCTCGTTTCTATCAAGTCTCATGGCTGTCAGTTGATGGGTGAGGTATTCTAAATCGCGTTGGTCACCGAATGTCAATTTTAAAAGGCTTTCTATTCCTTCCCAAGTGCTTAGGTCAGAGCGGCTAGCTATCAAAGTTTGAACGCGTCCTTTTAATTTATTTTTTACTGCTTGAAGAATAAGATTATGCGTAACATGATGTTGATCATCGGGAAAATTCAGAAATGTGCTTCTAACTGACTCAATATATGAATGTAAAACTAAACTGTTTCCATCAAAAGGTAGTATCGTATCAAGGTATAATTTTAATAATTGTTTATCTACTATGCGTTGCTCTGGACGAGCCATTATTTCTGTTTGAATTTCTGGAGGAGTGTTTACTGAATTCGCAACCACTTCCTCGATTCCTATCAAATTTCGAATCGCGTCTTGGAGTCTTTGTCTATTTAGGCGGTCACTAAGTGACATTAAACAATGATTTTTATTTAGAAAAATTTTATTTATGAACGCTACACGCCAGACCTTGATGTTCAGATCTCTATGTCAACAACAGCCTCAATCTGCCTACTCTGTTGCTTAAAGACAAGGACCTTACTAGCAAGATAGGTAGTGCATGTTTTTCTGAACTAGATTAAAAAAGAATTTATTTACTGAACTTAAAACTAATAAAAAATGCCTACGCTATTGATCAAACGGATCAATTTTCCTAATTTATTGACCAAACGGGTCGAATTTGCCAATCGGGCAAGCGAGATTTTGTGTAAAACGAAAAAGCGAACAGGAATAGATGAGTACTTACTGTTTCCTTTCGTCCTTTTCTTGGTTTGGAATTGTTATCGTGACAATCTCTTGCTAAACAGGCACTAGTTTCTTCAAAATTAACAATCTCCCCCAAGCCGTTTCGACTGCGCCAGATATGTGGGAACGTAGAAAAACACAAGTGTTCACTTTAAGCGTTTACTAAAATCTGGCTCTAACAAAGCAAGACATCACGTTTTTATAATACATTTTATCTTTTAATATGATACCGGTCTAATATTTCATAGCGTACAAATGTTATGTGAATCTCAAAAGGAATAAGATAAAGAAAAAGTGCTGCTACCGCGATACTAATATAACTAATGGTTGAAATTGAACCGGTTCCGTAAAGTAGTTTCAGAAGTTATTAAGCGATATAATGTCATAGTAAGAATATTCCAATAGGTCCGCGGTGAACGAAGTGGAAGCAAATTTTCATAACTGCGGAGCTGATAACCGTCATGGAACATGCAGATGAAAGTAAGTTTTGATATCGGTGACGTTAGGAACGCGAAGTTGGCATCGCGTATGGGGTGGAAATAGTAATAATGATGTTGATGAAGCCAGCATGTCTAAAAGCAAGTTTTGATAACGGATTGTGCTTGCATCCGTATAGAACATTCGGGAATGTTATTGAAACGCAATTTAACATAATGACGGGAGATTTAATTGGAAGTTGATCTGAAAGTGAAAATTTGTAATAAAATTTTAAGCGAAGTGAGTGGCTGGGGTTTCGGAAAGTAAGTTTGGCATCGTATTTGTTCATATGGAGGCGGTATTTTTTAGGGCGTTATTTAGTAACGTTTGAGCTGTAAAAGGTTTAGTTTAATTGTTTGGAAGGTAGTTTTGACGGATTTGAATTAATTGTGAATTATCGATTACTTGTGAATATTTTCAGTTTGAAATTGGAAAATTTGTAGTTTTTCATTGAATTAAGTGTTGTGATTACTTTATTTCATAGTTTGACTGTTTGCTGTGAAAGAATGAATTTTTTGTCGAATTTTGAGTTTTTTGAATTTGTGTTTGTCATTGCTCAATGAAATATACTATAACAGATGGACTGGTCATCCATACGAGTAGCAACCGTGCCCGAAATTGGAATAAACTTTATTTAATATTCATTATACAGTAAAATCCTTCTCGTACCCGACCGAAACCATCCAGACAACTGCGCCATAGTGAAATGAATGAAGAGCTTGGTTCGGTTTGGCGAGAAATAATTGATAAAAATAAAAATTTGGCGCTTTTCATCTGGGCGATAACTAAAAAAGTTAAAATTAAAATTCCCAGAAAGGAGGATTAAAACAATTACATCTTAAAAATTAATTAAAGTAATACAACGCTGAATCAATTTTGGTAGTTGATACGGGGAAAAAATCATTGAAGAAAACTCCTTGAGATAACTTCCGCAGCGACAGCATCCCAACCGTCAAGTATATCATTATATAAAGATTTTGGTTTAATCGAGCCTTTTCTAATGAGTCTGGTTTTAACACCTCATTCACTTCTCACGTTAACCAACCTATTTAGATTATTAATTAAAATTTAACAACAAAACTGTATTCTGGTACTAAAATAAACAAAACAAAAGTAAGATGAATTAAAAATAAGTGCACTACCTTTCCTTATGCTTCTACTCCTCTAGAAAGCTTGTCCGGGCACGTCTATAGAAACTTTTTTCATAATTTTGGAAATACTATCATCACCCAAAGTTAATGGCAGATATTTCCGGACACCTTCTATAAATATTGTAATGAATTTCCTTGCAATTCCCTTGATTATAATGATAAACATTTCCAAATAATCAAATTAAAACTATAATTCAGTTCACAAATTCCCTTAATCACTATAAATTTGGCACGTAGCTAGGCATTTCATTCTGAATCACTTTTTTTTTATTACGTTTTGACGTATGGAAAAAGAAAATTCAACTGGAAAATTAACTTTTACCTTTACACCTATCATCGCCGAATCGTTGATAGTACTTACTCGCTACTTGTTGCCTGAATAGTTCAATTCGAGCAACAAAAAGCAGCAGTAAGTAGCTATCAGCTAGAATTTGAAGAGAAGATGGTAATTATGACTCTGCCGAAACGTCGTATAAGCGCAATCAGGGCCCTCCCATGAGTCTAGATAAAACTAAAACTAAATAACTAACTATTTTTATAAAAAACGGGCTCTAAACTCTTCCGTCCAATAAAAGGTAGATATAGGTTTAAAATATTTTATTAACTTAGTAGTCTCGAGAAGTTGTTTTTAAGAATGTTAAAAAATTCTACTTAAATTTAGCCGAGTACGTATTTATTCAAATAACAGAAGCCTTAAAAGTATTTATTTTGTTAAATTTTACAATCATTTCAAATGTTTTACCTCCGAATACCCTGAAGTGTAACTGTCATTGGCGGGAAGAGTTGGCGCATCCAAGTTGGCGCACGTGAAATCGCAATTTTGTGCGGTGCATTTCATCAGCTGCCTAGTATTATTTTCAGTCGGAGTTGCCTAGTTGTGTGAAGCAGTTTATGTGATTCTTTACATTTCCAGTTAGTGTTTCTGTCATTATTGTTTGATTTGTTTGGATGTGTTTTTACAAACAATGGATAAACTTTCTTTGAAGAAAGGTAGAAATGTGTGTGCAGCTAAAGACTGTAGAAACCAGGCCGACTCTGTCAGATCCGTTTGTGCGAAGCCGGCCCTAATAATGTACCGCAGAAAATGACCGAAGGTCACGGAAATTTGCCACAATTGTTCTAGTGTTATTTTACGAAAGTTACACTTCAGGGTATTCGGTGGTTTTACCTACCTTTAATATGCTTAAATGTTTAAATTTCGTAGTTCGTTTGGAAATGTAAAAATAGGTTTAAAACTCTTTTGAGATGTCTAAATGTATTTTTTCTATTTTAATATAAAAATCTTGAACAAACTGTAAAAAATGTATTCTAGTCTTTTGCAATATTTGTATATATATATATATATATATATATATATATATATATACAGTTTGCTCAAAATATGCTATAAATTAGCAATATTATTTATTATTGTAAAAAGAAATTTACGTATTTTATGAGATAGAAGTGAAATAAACATTAAAAATATTTAAAAGACTTTCATTTCAAATTTGTCGCAATAAATTGTTATATCTTAATAATTACATTGATCTACAGATTTTTCACAGAAATCAGATATGGAGAGGTAACTAAGTAACTCACTATCCCATTAAACATTTTTGTGATATTTACATAAACAGTAAAGGAGAATATATATATATAAAAATACTAGGTTCTCGGGTTGAACCGCGTCTGAGATTGTTAATGTCTCTACGTTTCGGCTCCCGTTTTGGAGCCATTTTCAAGAGAAAAGTGGGTCAAGTAAAAATTGTCAAAGAAAATAATGCTAGGAGTTCGTGGAACTGGTTCGATTCCGGGGTCTCAATCTGCCTACTCCCCAGATCTCACCACGATCCGTCTCTAAGGCCTCATCCTGCCTACTCCTTAGAGCGAACTCGCTGGCAGTATCGGACGAAGTGTTATTTATACGAAAGCTGTCTGTGGGTAGGAGAGTGGTGGGGGGGTTGAGGGTCTGTTGATGGAGGCATCAGAGCAGAACGGCTGCTATCAGGATTATGAGGTGTGGATGAATATTGTAGGGCTAGCCTGGAGATCAATGATTTCCAAGTGACTGGAAGACGATGACCGTCATCCCTTTTGTTTAGACAATTGGGACGTTTTTCAATCTCAATTGCTTCGCGAATGATTCGCGGTTTCTGGAAAAATGATGGTGCTATGGTTTTGGTGTTATCGAAGTCTATATTATGGCCTGTTAGAAGGCGGTGTTGGGCAAGTGATGATGTGGGATCGGATTTTCTAACTGCAAGACGATGTTCATATATTCTATTGTTAATCCGTCTGTTCGTTTGTCCAATGTAGGTTTGGGGACAGTTTGAGCAAGATATTTCGTATATACCGTGGGAATCATTAGGTATTTGGTCTTTTGGGGTTCTGATTAAATTGGAAATTGTTTGGTGTGTTGTGAATATGGTTTTTATGTTATTGGATTTCAGGACTTTTGAAATTTTGTCTGTGACACCTTTGATGTAGGGTAGGAAAGCTTTTGGTTGAGGAAGAGTTTCTGTCTGTTGAATTTGGGAAGGATTTTGTGCTTTGTGTATGGATTGCGTTATATGTTCTTTGTCGTAACCGTTTTGTAGAAGTGCTTCTTGTAATGTTTGTAGTTCGGATTGTATGTTGTGATTGTCTGTTAGTCTGAGGGATCTGGTTACAAGAGTGTTGACAACGGAATTTATTTGTGATGGATGGTGGTGTGATTTTGAGTTAAGGTAACGGTTGGTTTTCTATACACAGAGTAGGAGAGTTGATTGTTGTTTTGTTTTGTAATGAGGACGTCTAGGAAAGGGAGAGAACAATTGTTTTCGATTTCAATAGTGAACTGGATCTGAGGGTGTATATGATTAATGTGAGACAGGAAGTTGTTTAGAGAATCTCTACCATGTGGCCAGATAACGAAGATGTCATCTACGTATCTTAGCCAGCAAGTAGGCTTCAGTTCGGATGAATTCAGGGCTTGGGTTTCGAAGTTGTCCATGTAGATGTTGGCTATGACGGGGGACAGAGGTGATCCCATTGGAGCTCCTCTTACTTGTTTGTAATAGTTGCCTTGAAAGAGAAAATAGGTATTGGACAGACAATGTTCTAGAAGGGTCAGAGTGCTGGGAGAAATATTGTGTTTAGTTTTGAGAACGTTTAGGGCTTCAGTGAGTGGGATATTGGTGAATAATGACACAATATCGAAACTGACTAGAATGTCGTTCTGGGAAATAGAGTAATTTTGAAGAAGATCAATGAAATTGGTGGAATTTTTGACATAAGAAGGGATTTGTTCAGCAATGGGTTGTAGAGTATGGGCTAGATGTCTTGCTAATTTGTGAGTTGGGGAACGAAAAGCACTAACTATTGGTCGTAAAGGAATGTTGGTTTTGTGAATTTTAGGAAGACCGTATATTCTAGGAGTTCTAGACGATTTCTCTCGAGGAATGAGGGATTTTCGAATATCTGAATGGAGGTCAGAATTGTTGATGATGATTTTTGTTCTCTTCTCTAAGTATGTGGTGGGATCGCGCTGGATGCGCTTGTAGTCCGGGGTATTGAGTAAATCGTTCATTTTTGTTAAGTAATCGGAGGTGTTTAGTATGACAATGGAGTTGCCTTTGTCGGCTGGGAGAATGATAAGATCGTCAATGTTATATAGGTCTTTTAGGGCTTGTCTTTCTCTAGAAGGTAGGTTAGAAGTGGGAGGTTTGGCAGTTCGAAGTATTCTAGCGATATCTTGTCTGGTGTCCTCAGCCTGATTGTTTGGAAGGTGGGATATAGAATCTTCGACTTGGGAAATAACGGTTTCAACTGGGATAGTTTTAGGAGAAACTGCAAAATTGAAACTTTTAGCTAAGCCTTGAAGGGCGGCATCGCTGATGGAGAAGTCAGAAAAGTTGTGAACTACCTTGTTAGGATCTAATGTGGATGAGGAGTTAGGTTTCTGTTGGGCAATGAGTTGTTATCTGGCCACATGGTAGAGATTCTCTAAACAACTTCCTGTCTCACATTAATCATATACACCCTCAGATCCAGTTCACTATTGAAATCGAAAACAATTGTTCTCTCCCTTTCCTAGACGTCCTCATTACAAAACAAAACAACAATCAACTCTCCTACTCTGTGTATAGAAAACCAACCCACACCAACCGTTACCTTAACTCAAAACCACACCACCATCCATCACAAATAAATTCCGTTGTCAACACTCTTGTAACCAGATCCCTCAGACTAACAGACAATCACAACAGACAATCCGAACTACAAACATTACAAGAAGCACTTCTACAAAACGATTACGACAAAGGACATATAACGCAATCCATACACAAAGCACAAAATCCTTCCCAAATTCAACAGACAGAAACTATTCCTCAGCAAAAAGCTTTCCTACCCTACATCAAAGTTGTCACAGACAAAATTTCAAAAGTCCTGAAATCCAATAACATAAAAACCATATTCACAACACACCAAACAATTTCCAATTTAATCAGAACCCCAAAAGACCAAATACCTAATGATTCCCACGGTGTATACGAAATACCTTGCTCAAACTGTCCCCAAATCTACATTGGACAAACGAACAGACGGATTAACAATAGAATATATGAACATCGTCTTGCAGTTAGCAAATCCGATCCCACATCATCACTTGCCCAACACCGCCTTCTAATAGGCCATAATATAGACTTCGATAACACCAAAACCATAGCACCATCATTTTTCCTGAAACCGCGAATCATCCGCGAAGCAATTGAGATTGAAAAACGTCCCAATTGTCTAAACAAAAGGGATGACGGTCATCATCTTCCAGTCGCTTGGAAATCATTGATCTCCAGGCTAGCCCTACAATATTCATCCACACCTCATAATCCTGATAGCAGCCATTCTGCTCTGATGCCTCCATCAACAGATCCTCAACCCCCTACCACTCTCCCACCCACAGACAGCTTTCGTATAAATAACACTTCGTCCGATGCTGCCAGTGAGTTCGCTCTAAGGAGTAGGCAGGTTGAGGCCTTAGAGACGGATCGTGGTGAGATCTGGGGAGTAGGCAGATTGAGACCCCGGAATCGAACCAGTTCCACGAACTCCTAGCATTATTTTCTTTGACAATTTTTACTTGACCCACTTTTTCTCTTGAAAATGGCTCCAAAACGGGAGCCGAAATGTCGAGACATTAACAATCTCAGACGCGGTTCAACCCGAGAACCTAGTATTTTTTATACCAACGACCACGGAAGCTTCTCGGAACATATATATATAGAAAATTAACTATGTGCTACGCCGAGCGCTGGATTACAAGTTACAAGCCTGTCGCATATTTCAACAGAACGCTAATGCTTCGATTGCAACAAACACTAGCCCAAAGACTGATCCTACTTAAAGGAGCTCTCGTGCCAGTCGCCCCACACCACTTGCAGGCTGCAGTTTCGAGCTGGGTCTTGTCGATGCAAAGTAGGCATGTGACGACCGGCACGTGGATTCTTTGACTCTTTGGTACATCTCGGTATTTTTACGATAGCGACATGCAAAATAATCAGCAGGCGCCATCTAGCAGCCCAGTGTCTATTGCAATCGAAAATAAATAGCCTGACTGGGCTTAGTTCAAATGTGCTTCTACAGGGCAGAAAATTAAAACATAATTTTTCTGTCGCAAGCTCCTCTATAAAATCCTTATTTTACTCTAAGGAACGTAACCAGACTGCCACCAACAGCTACTCTACGGGCTATGTGCCCCGCCGAGCGCTGAATTACAAGTTATAAGCCTGGCGCGTTAAGTGTAATAATCGCATATTACCAACAGAACGCTAATCCTTCGATGCTAAGCCCAGTCAGGCTATTTATTTTTCGATTGTAATAGGCACTGGATCGCTAGATGGCGCCTGCTGACTATTTTGCATGTTGCTATCGTAAAAATACCGAGATGTACCAAATAGCCAAAGGATCCTCGTGCCGGTCGTCACATGCCTACCTTGCACTGACGAGAGCCAACAGCTCGAAACTGCAGTCTGCAAGTTGTGTGGGGCGACTGGCACGAGAGCTCCTTTAAGTAGGACCAGTCTTTCGACTGGTGTTTGTTGCAATCGAAGCGTTGCTCGAATTGAGTTCAGTTCGAGCAACGAGGAGCAGTACTAGGCAGCCTTTAGTGAGAACCTGAAGACGGCAGATGAGATTCTGCCGAAACGTCGTTTAGACAACCGTGACTCCTGGAGGAGTCGACAATCGACGCGGGAGAGCACCCGAAAATACAATAACACTTCATTTAACACCCGCGAAAACCTAAAAAACAACACACACACACACACATATATATATATATATATATATATATATATATATGTTATATTAGAAATATACCATGATATATAATATCACCGAGACAGGCTTAACCTTCTCAGACATATCACATTACAAATTGCGTAACAGCTCTTCTCTAATAACCGCTCACGCTAGCTGAGCTTAACATTTCTTTCTCAGTAATCTGTTATCATGCTGAATTGAAAATCCAATGTTCTTTGTTCTCCAGACATTATAAATATTACCCACTGTCATTGTAAACCTCAGTCTTATACTCATTTTCGATTAAACACATTCAAAATTATTATTGTTATTTTTACAAGAGTCAAGCTTGACTCCATTACAAGTGAATAAAAGTTTTTAAAAAGTTAATCAAGTAATCCACTATCTAACATTGGCGCAGTCGTGGCGGATCTGAAGAACACGCACAGTTCGGGGGCCTAACCAGTGGAAAACATATCGGAAGGAACAAGGAGTTCATCTGGAAAAGGTGCCTAACCTGAAGAAAAGAGCCCCTGGAAAAAGGAGAAATTCCTTAGCTGTCGTGGTGGATCCCAATCCTTTACTCAGAAGAATCTACGTTCACAAAGAAACAATAATAATAATTTAACAAGCAACAAAGCAACATATCAATCAATCAACAAATTAGCAAGTAAGAATTCATCCCAGTCAAGCAGTTGGTGTCTTTGGCAGTGTAGGAGTCCTCTGTGGAAGGAATACCTGGTAACGCCCCTGGCAGAGAAGACCGCATTGTAACAAAGTTCACGGAGCAGCATTCAACTTCAATCCAGACGTGTGGACCGAATGAAAATTTTAATGTAAGTAGATTTTAAGAATCATCTCGATTATTTTTCACATTTCTCTTATAAAAACAATTCAATTTAACGAACAGCGGTTCTAATATTCAAATAATAATTTCATTCATATTAAAACAGATGTAATATTATAATTAAAATTTATGTGACCTATATAAATAACTGCAATCACATACCGTTCCTATCTTAACATTATTTATATCATAATATCATATACTCTTTAAGTACGAACTTATCTACATTTCCTACATAAATAATTATAATCACATACTCCTACATAAATAATTATAATCACATACCATTTTTATCTTATTATTTTTATCATAATATCATATATCATATAAAGGTTAAGTTTACGCCTTACTTGACTGTGAAATAAAATAAAACCCTCAAGTTCTATACTGTTTAAAGTGCACATTCCTTTTTACATTAGTATATAAAATTTCAGTGACATTATTCCCAACTAAAAACGCTTTTTAAATTAATCCAATTATCCTTATAATTAAATTTTGAAATATTATAAAATAAACAGCACATTCTTTTACATATAATATAAAATTACCAATTGTCAGTAGCATACTAGCTCAAATTGAAAAAAGTGTTTTAAGTTATTTAATTGTCTAAATAATATAAATAAAATGGCTACCACTACAAACGCGGGTGCTAGCAGCTCGATCACTGCAAATGCTAACAACTCAATCACTGCAAACGAAACTATAAACATTGAACCTTATAGGCTGAGTGAAATTTTTTCAATAGTCCCGGAATTCGATGGAAATCCGATATTTTTACAAACCTTTATTAGTGCGTGTATTTACGCGAATGGAATGTCTATAGAAGACCAACGTGTTTTACTTGCCCTGCACATTAAAAATAAACTTCGGGGAAAAGCCGCCGAGTTAGTAAACTCCAGGAACCCTGCCACCTGGGCAGAAATCAAAAGCTTACTCGAGGCCCACTTTGGTGACTCCCGCGACTTGACAGCCCTTACACAGGACTTACAACGCATTCACCAACTACCCAACGAAACCGCACTAATATTTGTATCAAGACTACAAACGCACAACGCGAAAATGCACGCAGCAGTGCAAAAGCAGACTCTAACTTTAGAGGAAAAAACTGCTCAATGTAACCTCATCGAAAACATGACATTGACCACCTTACTGACTGGATTAGAACTCAAGTTAGGACAAATTATCAGGGCTGGCAATCCTAGTAATATGCTAGATGCAATAAATCGCATCAAACGTGAGTTGCAATTGTCGTACTTCGAATCGCAAAAATTCTCCAATAAAATTCAAAATAGAAATCCCGTTCAAAATCAACAAAGACGCTCAAATCTCCCACCATTTTGTACATTCTGCAAAAGGAATGGACACAGCTTTAACGAATGCCGCACGAGGCAAAACCACCAATTTTCACACCCCAATTTCACACCAAACGCCTATTCCAATGAGGCACAAGTTCCTAGACAGCACTTCCAGAGTGTACCTAACCAAACAAATTTTAGACCACAGAATTTACAAAATTTGCCTAATCAACAACGTAATTATCCACAACAAAACAGGCCCTCAGCTATCAGGCCAAATCCTAACTTCCACCAGCAGAGACCTTCTGCCATCCAACCAAACCCAAATTTCAACAGGTTCAATCAACAAAAAACACATCATTTGAACCAAGAATTTTACGATAGCTCAAATCAATATGAGGACTATTCCGCAAGTTATTCTCCCAATTACCAATACCAAAATAATTTCGAAAGTAATGAAAACAATTATGATTACGATTTTGGAACCCAACAATGTGAGAATTATACTGCTAATTCTCAACTCCAACAGTACGAGAATTATACTGCTAATTCTCAACCTCAACAGCACGAGGATTATACTGCTAATCCTCCGGATTTTGCATAGGCCCGGAGTATTCCACGAATACTCCAACACAACAAACGGACGAACTAGACCAAATTTCTCGCCAAGTCCAAGCGATAAAACTCCAGGTCAGTTTCGACCCAAACCTGAACTTCCCGGAAAACCAATTCATGTAAAAACACCCCGCTACAAACTAAATGTCGTAAATTCCAAAAATCTATTTTACATAATAGACTTCACAAATCGTTTCAAAATTCTTGTCGACTCAGGTGCAGGTATTTCTGTATTTAAAACCAAAACAGCGGAAAGGTACAAACAAAGATATCCTGCAAATGTAATTATACAGGGTATAACAGATGAAAAAATCAATATCACCGAATCTGTTCTAATGCCATTCAATTCAAATGACCCATACAAGGTTTATGTTCACGACCTAGATATAGAATTCGATGGACTATTAGGTGCAGACTTTTTAAAATATTATAAGTGTCATGTGGACTTTGAAAATACTCAACTTATTACCAATTTTAAAACCGTACCACTATTTGAGGTGACTGAGGTAACATCAATCAGGAACCACAATAATTCTAACGAAAACAATAATCCAGGTATTAGAATTTCAAACCCAAATTGAAATGTTAAAAACCAAAATGTAATTTCTATCGAACCACGCACAGAAAAGATTTTTAAACTTAAATGCAATTTACAAAATACCGAAGCTATACTAATAGCCCAGGAAAATGAAAAGGTACGTTTACCGAATGCCATTGTCAAAATAGACAACAATGGTGAATTTTTGACAACGGTAATAAACGCAAACGCGATTCCAAAAACAATACATTTCTCGGATCTTAAACTTGAACCCGTTCAAAAATTTAGATCAATATTTAACGTAAATCTTCAAAATCCGGATTCCCAATATATAGACAGAAATTACGAAATAAAAAACCAATTACGCTTAGATCACTTGAACGACGAGGAGAGTGAATTAATTACTCAACTCTGCTTAGACTTTTCAGACATATTTTATTTAGAAGGTGACAACTTGACATTTACCAACGAAATCAAGCATTCAATAGACACTAACGATCTAAACCAATTTTCACTAAATCTTATCGGTACCCCCAAATTGACAAACAAGAAGTAAAATCACAAGTTTCAAAAATGCTCGACCAAGGCATTATCCAGCCCTCAATTTCTCCCTGGTCCTCCCCAGTTTGGGTAGTCCCCAAAAAACTAGACGCTTCTGGTAAACAGAAATGGCGCGTCGTAGTTGACTACCGAAAATTAAACGAAGTAACGATAGGTGATAAATATCCTCTACCTAACATTTCCGACCTTTTAGATCAATTAGGCAAATGCCAATATTTCACAACTTTAGACTTGGCCTCTGGCTTCCACCAAATTGAAATCGATCCCAAAGACGTTCAAAAAACCGCTTTCACAGTTGAAAATGGTCATTTTGAATTCGTACGAATGCCTTTTGGACTCAAAAATGCTCCATCAACATTTCAAAGGGTGATGGACAACATTTTACTAGGAATCCAAAACGAAAGGTGTCTCGTCTACATGGACGATATTATTATTTACTCCCCCACTATCCATGAACATATTTCTCGATTAACAGAAGTCTTCAAACGTTTACAAAAAGCCAACCTCAAAATTGAGCCAGACAAATGCGAATTCCTTCGCAAAGAAGTTGCCTATTTAGGACATCTTATTACAAAGGATGGTGTAAAACCGAACCCTGCCAAAGTCGAAGCAATTCTAAATTTCCCTCAGCCCAAAAATCAGAAAGAAATGAAATCTTTTCCAGGTTTAGCAGGCTATTATAGACGTTTCATTCCTAATTTTTCCAAAATTTCAAAACCCTTGACTAAATTGCTACAAAAAGATATACCTTTCAATTTCGACAATGACTGTACAAATTCATTTGAAACCCTAAAACAAACCTTGACAACTACTCCGATATTGATCTATCCTAACTTCGATGAACCTTTTGCCCTAACTACAGACGCTAGTGCATTTGCAATAGGTTCTGTACTCTCGCAAGGAAGTATAGGAAAAGATTTGCCAATCGCATACGCATCTCAAACTTTATGCGGCGCGGAAACCAAGTATTCAACCATTGAGCGTGAACTTTTATCTTTGGTCTGGAGTGTAAAGCATTTTAGGCCATATCTATTCGGAAGGAAGTTCAAACTCGTCACCGACCACCGACCACTCACTTGGTTATTTTCCATAAAAGACCCAGGTAGTAAACTAGCGCGTTGGCGCTTAAAACTCGAAGAATACGATTACGAAATAATATACAAACCCGGAAAAATCAATAAAAACGCGGACGCGTTGTCCAGAATAAAAATTAATCACTTTTCAGAATGTTCCAAATTTTATTCAAAAATTCTAGCCTCAAACGAAGACTCAGCCAAAGTTCGATTCGACAAAAACATTCCCGAAAACCGACACACATGTAATATTGGCGACAAAGTGTACGTCAAAGAATCACAAATAAAAAACAAATTACAGAACAAATTTAACGGCCCCTTCGAAATTTTAGAAACTTCTCAAAATTCTGCAAAATTATTAAATCCGGAAACAAACCAAACGACTAAAGTAAACTTTGACCGAATGAAACCTTATTCTGAAAATTAAATTTATTTTCAGGTTTTTCCTGCTGTTCGGATCAGCACTTGCTCAATTTAAAATAACACCAATTAACAATACGATTGGAGTATACTATCACCGAGACACAGACATTGTGATTTCTCACAAGAAATGGACTTTACTGGTACACAAAAACATATCTACTTTTAAGACAGCTTTCGACAAAAATGACAAGATCTTACAGACACTATACAACACACTCGACCCAACGTATCATTACATGAACGTATTTTTAGGAGATGTAAAAACTCACCTCAGTTTATTGACACAAATGTTTCAACCAATACAATCAAAATTTGACGAAATTTACCTTGACACGAAGCGATACAAACGAGGAATACTAAACGGTATTGGAACAATTTTCAAATCAATAACTGGAAATTTAGTTGCAGAAGATGGTCAGTATTATTCTGATTGCATCAACAAATTAAATAATGACGAGCACCAACTCGAAAATTTAATCAAAAATCAAATATCTGTCACAACTTCAGTAATCAAAAATTTCAACGCAACAATTCAAAAACTGCAAGTTGATGAAGAAACTTTCAATAAAGATATTAAAGAAATCGAAACTTCAATTCTAGACATGACTAAAGACATAGAAAATATTCACGCAAAATTAAAATTTATAGAAATCTGCGAACAGCTTATGGCAAGCTATCTATTTATCGAAGATAACTTAAACGATATTCTGAATTCTATCACTTTCGCGAGGCTCAAAATAATTCATACATCGATCATAAACCCAAAAGACTTGGTAAATTCGTTACAGGAAATTTCACAGAACCTACAAAGGAACAATTTGCCACTTCCAATCAAATTATCAAAAGTTGCACAGTATTTAGACATTATAGAACTAAAAGCTTTTCAAACAAATTCAGATTTAATATTCGTACTAGACATACGTTTGGTAGACCCTCAAACCTACTCAGTATTTCAATTATACCCTATCCCTATTTTGGATAATAGAACTGGCTTATATCATATCTTGTCAACCTCTCAAAAATATATCGCGAGAGATGATGATTCTTTAATGTACTTAACCATCCCGGACCTCAGAGAATGCAAACCACTTTACTTCAACACTAAATTATGTCTAAATCTATTTTCATACCCCATCGATGATAATGCCATTTGTGAAGCCCGTCTCTTCAAGAACCTCAAAACTCTGCCAGGAAGCTGCCAGACGTCATTCATCATCAGCCAAGGCTACAACGTCCAAAAGATAGACGGAAATACGTGGTTAGTTATCAACGCAGAACCATTACAGGCAACCATCAATTGTTCAGAAAGAAGTTCGAAAACTGAAGTCATCTACAAAAACTCAATAGTGAAATTACAACCTAATTGTTACGCCTTTATAGGCATCACAAAAATCCAAGCCTGTACCAACGAAGTAACCGACGTAAACGACGACACTCATCCCATCCAAATTCCATTCGAATGCTGCAACAAAATTCCAAACAACATTAGAGCACCAAACCTTAAACCATTAAAATTAAACAACCTTAACACAGAAGATCTCGAAATTGCCAAACACAAATTGGACCAATATTCCAGAGATCTAGACGATTTAATCAACGAACCATTCGTAACCAAACACATATCCTGGTTCACCTACTTCATCATTGTGCTAATATTTGGACTGTTATTTCTGTACCTATTTTGTAAGTGCAGAACAAAAAGACGAAGACTAGCCATCGATGTTTCTGCATCACCCCCATCTCCACCTAGGCCTAGCAAACCCCACAGGACATTTGCTAACATTCCCTTCACGAAGACGACCTACCTGTCTAGAGAAGACAACGAAGCCGAAGACATAGAACTTACATAAAGATGAACTGTTTTGTGCCTTTTACTGACTTTTAGTGCTGGACTCTTCAGTGAACCATATTTTATTCATTTAATCATTACATTTCATTATTTTACTTATCCTTTGTTAATTTCAATTGCGTTAACATTTTTATACCATTTTCATTTAAATCTATCATGCTTATATTTTAGGCTTTTACGGTAAAGCCATGTTTTAACCCTGGGAATATTTTTATTATCCCATTTTACAACAAACTTATTATGTTGTATTTTACGCTTTCTTGCCAAAGCTATATTTTAACTCTAACATTTTTATGTTATATTATTTTATGAATCAAGCTTATTGTGCTTGCATTTCATATTTTAGACGCTAAGGTTATATTCTGTATTTTAAACCTTACGATTTAACATTTTTTGTACCTTTTATATTTTTCCAAATTGTACCATTACCTTTTATATACATTTTATATTCATTTCAAAAGTTGCTGAATAAAACACCAACTTTTTCTATAAGGGGGAAGCTGTTATATTAGAAATATACCATGATATATAATATCACCGAGACAGGCTTAACCTTCTCAGACATATCACATTACAAATTGCGTAACAGCTCTTCTCTAATAACCGCTCACGCTAGCTGAGCTTAACATTTCTTTCTCAGTAATCTGTTATCATGCTGAATTGCAAATCCAATGTTCTTTGTTCTCCAGACATTATAAATATTACCCACTGTCATTGTAAACCTCAGTCTTATACTCATTTTCGATTAAACACATTCAAAATTATTATTGTTATTTTTACAAGAGTCAAGCTTGACTCCATTACAAGTGAATAAAAGTTTTTAAAAAGTTAATCAAGTAATCCACTATCTAACATATATATACACAGGGTGTTGCTTCATGAGAGGGACATAGCTTAATAGGAGGTAGAGAACATCAGTGGTAATCGGAACCTCCCATAGAAATGTCTCATTGGGCCTTCATTACGAAGTTACAGGGTGTTAAATAATTTTTGGCCAAACCTGTTTTTTGTCATAACTTTGACAGGGAATGAAATAACGGATTCATATTTGGTACGGCTAATGTACTAACGATCCCCAAGAGGTACATGTATAAAAAAAATATATCCAGGTCCGGACTCACTATAATTTATGTTTCTTCTTTGCATCAATAAAACATCACCCTGTATATATTTTTTTGAAATTTCGATACGATATTCGAAAAGAGCAAGAAAAAAAAAACAAAATGGCCTATTTCATTTTTTTGTTACACCTTCGTGGTTATTTATATACGTTGTTAAATGTGCAAGAAAATGGATTACAGAACCCTATTAAATGAGAGGCACGTGAAATAAATAGTTTTATAACTAAAATTTGCAAAAATTCTATTGAGCCTAGGTGGTCTGGGTGAATCCTAATTCCGGCACGTTTTAAAGGTCCATTTTGGTAAAAAACTGTGGTCCTAATAAGTAATCGGGTATGAAATAACAAAATTTTTAATCAATCACAGTAGGCTTGTTCAAAGTGACAGATAATAAAAAGAAATCTCCTAAACAGTTGAATAATTGTTTGTTAGTAATTTAATGTGTCAATAATCCGCATTTAGTTAGTGAAAACTTGTGAAAATATTTTAACTATGCCAGTAAAATTTACAAACCTGGAATATGCTGACATAATATTCATCTATGGTTTCTGTAATGGAAATGGTAGGTCGACGGAAAGAGAATATCGGCTGCGTTTTCCTGGTCGTCGATGCCCTAATCATAAAACCTTTAGTACGGTGTTCCAGTATGCAAGACAACACGGAAAGTTTCCTACTTCTGCAGTTGTGGAGCGTGTTTTACAACAAGGTGTGCAGGAACAAAACAATATTATAAACGTAGTTCAAGAAAACCCAAATATGAGCACTAGACGAATCAGTTTGGCAACTGGTATTCCTCATTGGCGAGTATGGAGAACCCTAAAAAGAGAACGTTACCATCCATATCATATCCAGCAGGTACAGCGTCTTCAACAAGGCGACGATATCCCCCGCCTGGCATTTTGTCATTGGTTGCCTAACCATCGCCCAGTCATTTACAGAACCTTATTTACGGATGAGGCACAATTTACAAGGGATGGAGTAAACAATTCACGAAATAATCATAAATGGGCACAGGAAAACCCACATGCGGTACGCCAACGCCGTTCGCAACACAGGTTTTCTGTAAATGTTTGGGTCGGACTTGTGAATAGACATTTGATAGGGCCACATTTTTTTGAAGAAAGATTGAATGGTGAAATATACTTTGATTTTCTTCAAAACATTTTACCGAATATGTTAGAAAATATCGGTATAAGAGGCATGTTGTTTCAGCATGATGGGGCCCCACCACATTTTAACCTTCAAGTAAGAGAACACTTAAACAATGTGTATCCTAATAGATGGATTGGCCGCGGGGGTCCACATGAATGGCCACCAAGATCTCCTGATTGTAACCCTTGTGATTACTTTTTATGGGGCCACTTAAAAAACGAGGTTTATAGCATTGGAATTGAAAGTAGACAACATTTAATCCAGCGCATCGTTACAACCTGCGACAAAATACGGAATAATCCAGAAATGATACGTCGAGCAATTGGTGACCTTTCTAAACGCGCAAGAAAATGCACAGAATGTGGGGGAGGACATTTTGAAAATTTACTTTAGTGTCAATTACGTTTTATTTTTAAACACATTTAGTTATTTAGTTAGTTGTTATTTATTGTTAATTGAATGGAAAATATTTTATTTATTTAGATTTTAGTTTGTTCTCTTTTCCAATTTTTATTAAGTATAAAATGTTGATGATTTTCTTGATCAAAGTAACTGGTTGCTTAGGCCTAAATGGTTTAAATTATCTGTCACTTTTATTCTTTGAACAAGCCTACTGTGATTGATTAAAAATTTTGTTATTTCATACCCGATTACTTATTAGGACCACAGTTTTTTACCAAAATGGACCTTTAAAACGTGCCGGAATTAGAATTCACCCAGACCACCTAGGCTCAATAGAATTTTTGCAAATTTTAGTTATAAAACTATTTATTTCACGTGCCTCTCATTTAATAGGGTTCTGTAATTCATTTTCTTGCACATTTAACAACGTATTTAAATAACCACGAAGGTGTAACAAAAAAATGAAATAGGCCATTTTGTTTGTTTTTTCTTGCTCTTTTCGAATATCGTATCGAAATTTCAAAAAAATATATACAGGGTGATGTTTTATTGATGCAAAGAAGAAACATAAATTATAGTGAGTCCGGACCTGGATATATTTTTTTTATACATGTACCTCTTGGGGCTCGTTAGTACATTAGCCGTACCAAATATGAATCCGTTATTTTATTCCCTGTCAAAGTTATGACAAAAAACAGGTTTGGCCAAAAATTATTTAACACCCTGTAACTTCGTAATGAAGGCCCAATGAGTCATTTCTATGGGAGATTCCGGTTACTACTGATGTTTTCTACCTCCTATTAAGCTATGTCCCTCTCATGATGCAACACCCTGTATATGTGTGTGTGTGTGTTACGTTATGACAAAATTAAAGAAAATAAAATAAAATCCTCCACATTTTCCGTTTTATTTCGATATTGACAAAAAAAAACTCGAACAGGTTACTATTACAATGAAGCAGGCTGAAGAAAATGCTGATGTGTTAATTTCCTTGTGCTCGAAATTTGATGCTGTTCTTATCGTTGGTGGAGACGTCGACCTAGTTCTGCTGACAGCATTAGCACCATCCCACAGTAAAATTAACTTCCGCAAATCTGGGAGCTGAAAATGTTGAAAGAGTGTATGCATCAAATAGTTTGAAGCATAAAGGACCCACAGAAATCATTCTGTTTCTGTACGCGATCAATGGATGCGACACGACGGGGCCATTTTTCATCAAGGCAAAACAAAATATTTTTCGGTTGTACACAACAACGCTAGACAATGCCATTACTGACATCTTCGAGCATCATGATGCAAAACATGAGCACATCGCAGACGCTGAAGTACTCTTCTCGTTGCCTATATGATATGGAACAAGAAAGTTTGGAAGAAGCCCGCTATCGACACTTCATAATATTAACAACAGATGAAAATTAATTTTGCTTCTTTGCCATCAACAAAGGACGCTGCATAGCATCATTCGTTTAGGACGTACCATCAGGTGCAAAAATAGTATGAAGTTTACAAATATCCGGAAGACTGGGGCTGGAGACTTGGCACCAATGAGCTTGCCCCGGTAAGAATGGTACAGCAGTCAGCACTCGAGACTGTTGAAATTTATTTAGTTGCAAAAAAGAATGCGGAGCAGCATGCGGCTGCAGGACGCTGAATTGCAGTGCTCCATTGCTTGTAGATTTTGCAATGGGCAATTATGAAGAGCGCACCAGAGATTCGCATCGAAAACGATGATGAGGATGAGGATATCCTTCCAATGGAAGCCCAGATTATCAGGAGCGAAGAGAATCAGTTAGAAGATAATACTGAGGACGAAGATGCTAATGATGACGTCGACATTAGCGTATCTGGACCCTCGAAAAGAAGAAAAAAATAATGATATAAAGTAGAACATCATGTGTATATTAGGGCTACTAAGGATACCACGATAAAAAGAATGCACCATAAACTCTTCCTCATGGTGGTGTGGAAATGACTGAAATGAGTTTACTTTGACTACAAATTTATTAGTAATGAATATCGATTTTTTTTGAAAAATGTTCATCTTTGAGCTACTATTATAACTCATTGACTATGAGACATTCGAAAAGGAAAATTTCTTGTATCTTTAAGATGGCGCCTAGTGTGGCAACCCCTCAAGGTCGAACAATTGGACTTTTCGTTAGGGCCTAGGCAAATGCAACATATTAAAAAATTGGAACTACCCCACCTTTTGCACGCAAAGGTCATTTTCCCCTCACTGATTGATACCTATTATTATACAATAAGTATGTAAAATAAAATAATTTATAAGTGTGCGTCATTCAAAATGGCGACACCCTGATATTTTCATAATTTTTTTAAATCCGGATTTGAGCTTTGGCACAATTGTAATCCTATATAAAACGTACAAATGGAGGTAACCAACTTAAATGTAAATACCAAACTGAGACAACGGCAGACCCCCAAATGGAGCCCATTTGCGATATTTTGCTTCGCGTTATTAGAAAAGTTGTTCAGAATCTAATTCTGAGTCCCAATACCAAATTTTATTACGAAATTCGCATTTTTAGTTTTCTTCAATATTTTTCCGCAAAGACAACATACGGTTACAATTTCGGTAATGTAAACAAAAATTATTAAATTAAATGTTAATGTGACAAATCTTTGAGTTCTATTGTGTAAAGTTCTTAGTTTACAATCGTAAAAAGCGTCTGCATTTAAGTGAATAAATCGAAATAATTAAGTTATTTGGTGATGAGGCTCGTAGTAGCAGAGAAGTAGCCGCAAAATTTAACCGAAGACATCCTTTATGAGTCGATATTAATCATGGAAATGAAACTGGCAGTTTTATTAAAAGATCTAAGAATGATCAACCTAGCCGAATAGATCCGCATCCTGAAGATGAAGTAATCTTAAACGCAAATCAAGCGAATCCAATATTGAGTCTACGAGATTTAGCGTCTCAACTGAACATTAGACATGTAGAAATCTAGAAGATGTTTCAGACGTCATAATATCGAGTCGTATAAACCAAAATACTTTTAAAGAAGATGATGAAAATAAAAGGTTAGATTATTGATATTAGGTTTAGGTAAATTTTTTAAACTACCAACAATTTATAAGTAAAATTTTATTTACTGATGAGGCTACATTTATCACTAATAGGGCGGTGTCTTCCAAAAACTGTAGATACTACAGAAAATCCTCTTTGGGTTATTAATTGTAAAGACCGGTATTTAGAGAAAATTAACGTATGGTGTGAGATTTTTAGGAGACCGTATAATTGGTCCGTTTTTCTTTAATATCTCGTTAAATACTGAGCGTTTAGTTAACTTTCCGATACAAAATTATGGGATGTGTAATTACTGCAATTGACAATCTTCCTCTTAATGTGCGACAGGAGATATTTCTCCACTATCCAGCTACATGGTGCGTCTATTCATAATTCTATAATTGTTCGTCAGTGTTTGAACGAACATTTTACAATGCGCTGCCCTTTTGAATTCTGGACTCCTAGGTCTCCCGATGTTACACTATTATAGTTCTATTTTGTGGGGAACAGTGAAGAATAAAGTTTACAAAACAAGGCCCAGAAATCGAGAAGAACTTTATGCTGAAATAAGACGAGCCTGTTGCAAAATTAGGATTCCAGAGCTGAGAAGATTAGCCATCATAATCGTAAAAGAATTGAGAAATGTAATCAAATTAAAGTTGGATTAGTTGAGAAAGGCTACATCCGATAATTTATTAAAACCTTTATTTACGTCTAATGAGTAGTAATTATACAGGGCGTTTTTAAAAAGTATGTCAATCACTTAACCACAGACTCAGAATGTCAAAAATTTTTTGATTGAACTTAATTTACCTCTATCCAAAATCACACATCAATATTTATTTTTTTAATATTGTGCAAATGACTATAGATATATTTTTCAATTCTGGTACAGTGAAATGTATGTCAGAAGGTAATAGTTTAAAGTATAAACTTTTTAAAATTAGGTTTTCTAAAGGGCTGATTCGGGGGTAAACAACCCTTCCTTTCTACCCTTTTTTAGTGGTACGCCTATGGCTTTTTTGGTATATTGTATTTTACATAACGTAAAATACGTAAAATTTAATTGTACGACTTTTTTTATCATGCTCTTTTTTCGTTTGAGTAATTGTTTTCAAATGATACTGAATATATTAAACCATTGTCGTGCTTGTTAATTGAAAAGTGAAATGATGGAAATTGAGTGAAATCATTCATGTTATGGTCCTTCTTAATATCAAAGGCATCTGTGAAAATTCAGTAGATAGTTGACAACTGTCATTTCTGTCAAACTACTTTAATGCATATCAATTATTGTTAACAATGGCACGTAATATGAGTTATTCCAATACCGAAATGGTGGATATGATTAGAATGTTAGACGAATGTAATGGAAATGGTTCTAGTGCAGTTAGGCGTTATGTGGAAAAGTTTCCAAACCGTCGGCATCCTGATAGACGTACATTTTTTGCAGTCGATGGTCGTGCACGGGAAACTGGAAGTTTATCAAATGACTATGCTGGGAAAATGTGGCAGACATAGGACTGTGCTAGTTCCAGAAGTCGAAGAGGCAATTTTAGATATTGTTTCAAAACGGCCTGAAAGCAGTGTGAGTAAAATAGCTTCTCAGGTAGGAGTATCGCAGTATGGAGGACATTAAAAGAACAATTACTGTTCCCATTTCGTGTACAAACTGTTCAGGCATTGGAACCCCAAAATGACGGTTCTCGAATGAAATTTTGTAACTGGCTTCTCAGAAAAAATTGAAGAAATATAAGTTTTGTGAACACCATTTTGTTAATTGATGAGGCATCATTTCATAAAAATGGTATTACAAATCATAGACCAGGCGTCAGGGTTTTTTTGTTATAAAAATTCCTAAGGAAGCTTTTTCTTTTCTATCGCTTCTTTTTATCTTTAGAAAGAGATTTATTGAAAATGCCCCCTCCAATTCGATCCGGAACATATTATTTAAACAAATGAAAGGGGAAATTAAATATCTCCGAAAATGTCAACAATAGCAATAATAGTACAAAAAATCAAGAATAGAAATTTATTCTTCACTAAATTCTACATAAAAAAGGGCTCTACATTTTTTTTCGATTGGTGGAATAGTTTTGAAGATAGAACCGCGCGAAAGAGCGCGCCCGACTCCTCTCGCGTACCACGCTGCTGACACTTCTTGTTTTCGAGTCGTGGATCACATCAGCGTAAGAGAGCAAAAAGTTGAAATTATTATAAATGTGGTAGTTAAAGAATTTAAGACATGAAAATGATTGTTTATTCAGAATTATGCTACATATTATTATATTTATTGTTATTCGTACAACCATTCTCCTCCTTTTGCGTTTAGGTTGGTGCTCAAGATCAAGTTGCTCTGTTATTTCTGGTTCTCTGATTTCTTGATGTTTCTTGGTTCCTTCAATCTCTTCAGGTTATGTAGCCTCTTCAGCTTCTCCCGTCCCTTCATCATCTTCATTTGACATCTCAATGTTAAAAAACTCCTCGAGATCGATGTCAATATGTTCATCAATGTCAATTCTGAGTGCTTCGATATTGGAGCAAGTTTTACCTTCGCAATGGAAACAGATGATGGAACATTTTAGCCCGTGTTTACGGCGCCCGCAGTTTCCCGTGCATCCACCTCGACAACTACAAGATATTATTTTCAGCAATATTGGTACTGCAGCTTCTTTTTCAGTGGTTACTGGGAGTAAACCGTTCCACCTCCGCTTCCACCGCCGCTTCATGTGCCACATGTGCACATGAAGTATGAAAGTACAAATCGAGTACTGTGAACTGTACTTTCCGACCTTTGTTGGTTTTGCTCGATTTATAAGATATATTCTATAAGCTACGCTACGCTGATGAGGAGCAATAACTCCGAAACATGCGTCCGTAGCTGCATTGTTGTTTCTCTTGAGGTATAAGGCAATAACTTGTTTCTTTATTTAACTATTTAGCCTCATAAACCCCCATCATATTACAAATAATATTTTAATGGAATATACCACAAATGTACGTATCTAACTGAAGTTGAATTAAGATCAAACTTCACTTAAGGTAAGTTCGTTTCATCTTAATTATTTTAGACATGTCAGTTTTCTTCTGAATATATTGTTTATTTATTTGAAAATAATATGCATATTAGACTAAATTATTTCAAATATTGATCCAAACATATACCGGGTGCCACAAAGTAGTAGTTCGCCCATATAACTTTTTATTTTTGAACATATCGAAATGAAACTAGGGGATCTAGAGCCACTCAGACATATGAGGTGATTTAATACCACTTCCAGTTTTGTTTTTTACGACATTCCCCGTAAATAAGAAGCATGTCAACTTTCTTATTATTTGTATACACCATTGTAACAATACTTAGCTGAAAATTTCAATTAGAGAACTGTCATTTCGATTATTTTGTTTCTCTTTTAATATGCTAACATACCTTGATGCGAAATTTTTTGACAGCCGTATAATAATAACTGTAGATTTAAAATACTACAAGTACAAGCTGTTTTTACAGTGTCTTCAAATAAATGTCCATAAAAATCCAAACATAGTGGTATCAACGGATTCGTAAAAAATGGTAATTTAATGGACAAAAGGGCCACCACCGCCCCATTTGGAAAAAAACGAGTTACTTCAAAAAAACTAAATTACTTGCAATAAAACGCTTACAAAATGGTTAATAATGGTAACTATGCATAAATATTTTTTCTGTAGAAGCTAAAATGACAAAGTACTAATTTTTTTATTTAATAGAAGTCTAGATCAAAATTTATAATTGTTGTATAAAAAATAACAACTGGTCAAAAATTCATAAAAATCACCACACATCTTTAAAAATTCATACTGAATCAAAGAATGTAATAATATACAGAATGTTCTATTTGAAAATTAAAAGTTTCTGGCGAAACCGGAAGTGGTATCAAATTAATTACTTCATATGTCAAAAAATGCAGTTATCTGAATGGCTCTAGAATACCTAGTTTCATTTCGATATGTTCAAAAATAAAACAGTTATAGGGGTGAGCCACTACTTTCTATTGTTACTTTAAGTATATACTTTCCCACATCTCTCTCACAGAAAAGTTCTACACCTTCTATTGGAAAGGTCTTCCCACCAATTCAAGAAGACAACATGGAGTAGGATTTGCCGTTCGGAATCAACTTGTATCCAACTTAACACAAGTACCACAAGGCCTATCCGAGCGTCTAATGCTGCTACGCTATGAGCTATCAGATGGCAACGCGGCAAATCTAATAAGCGCCTACGCTCCCACTCTGGATGCAAGTCACGAAACCAAGGAAAGTTTCTATCAACAGCTGGAAGAAACCCTCTGTAGAATACCTAAAACGGAACGACTCGTTATTCTTGGCGATTTTAACGCTAGAGTAGGGAGAGATGCAGACACCTGGCCAGGCATCATAGGCAAGAACGGTTTGGGCAACATGAACGCTAACGGTCAACTACTCCTAACTAAATGCGCCGAACATATATTATAACAAACACCATTTTCCGACAAAAGGATAAATTTAAAGGCACCTGGCGTCACCCCAGATCAGGTCACTGGCATCTACTGGACTATGTTATCGTACGTAGGAAGCATCTCAAGGACGTCCAAATTACAAAGGCGCGCATTGATAGCGAATGTTGGACCGATCATCGTCCTGTTGTCTCTAAAATGAAAATTGTTATGAGACCCAAACACCGAAGAACTCAAGTAAAACGTAGACTCCGTCTCTGTATTAGTAAATTGTGTGACCAACAAACCGTCGAACAGCTAAAGCAAAAGCTTCAAGAGAATTTGAGTGCACTAGAAGAAACCAATTCTGTAGATGTCGCTGCTACCTGGACACAAATTAAAGACAGTTTAGAAAGTGCGAGTGAGGAAATTCTTGGCACTGCAGCAAGTAAAAAACAGGACTGGTTCAATGATAATGAAGCTTTTATACAAGAACTTCTTGACCGCAAACATACTGCCTTTCAAAACGCTATCAACCACCCCAACGACTCATCAAAAGCAGAAGCTTTTACCCAATCTAAGTATGAAACGCAACGCGAAATCAGAAGAATAAAGAACGAGTGGTGGGCAAGCAAGACCAGAGAAATTCAAAGGTACGCCGATTCACACGACTACAGGAATTTCTTTCAAGGAGTAAAAGCAGTGTACGGCCCCAGTCGGAAAAATATGTGCCCTATTAAAGATTTAAATGGAAATCTCCTCAAAGAAGACCAGGAAATAAGAGCCCGATGGAAAGAACACTACTCTAACATTCTTAACCAGCAAAGTCAAGCCGATCACGATATTATAAATCTTATCCCTCAATATGACACCTTCGAAGACTTAGATAAACCACTAACAACGGAAGAGATCTTAACCGCCATTGGGCAGCTAAAAAATAACAAATCTCCCGGCGCCGACTCACTCCCAGCTGAGATCTTTAAAGCTGTGCCGTCAGAGCTCATACCCTACCTCAAAAAACTGTTTGATGTCGTGTGGGAAAGTGGTCAAGCTCCGCAGGAGTTTCGTGATACACTTTTAATCAACCTCTTCAAAAACAAAGGGAGCGCTGCGGACTGTGGAAATTACAGGGGTATAGCTAGCTCTCCTGGCTGTTGGAGGGAAAATACTCACTAAAGCGATGGCAAATAGGCTAACACCTGTTATGGAAAAGTTACTTCCTGAAACACAGAGTGGCTTTAGACCAAATCGAGGCACATCGGATTTAATCTTCACACTTAAACAGCTTCAAGAAAAAGCACTCGAACATCAAGAAGAAATTCACATGGCCTTCATTGATTTAACCAAGGTGTTTGACTCGGTGGACAGGGAAGTGCTCTAGAAAATTATGTTCCGCTTAGGTATCCCTAGAAAATTTGTAGAAGTATGTCGCAGTCTACATACAAACAACAACGCCCAGGTTATGTATAATAATGAGGCAACCGAACCTTTCCAAACCCTCACTGGAGTTAGGCAGGGATGTGTCCTGGCACCCCTACTCTTTAATTTGTTTACCACTGCTCTAACAATTATTGTTGACAACAAACTGACAGTCAGAGGAATAGGTCTCAGATACCGTCTTGATGGCGGTCTCTTTAACATAGGGCGCTTTAGAGCTTTCACGAAGACACGCACACGATTCATTTGTGATCTCCAGTATGCGGATGACTGTGCACTTTTAGCCTCTACGCCGGAAGAGCTTCAAGAACTTTTAGATGTGTATGCCCAGAGCTATGATTCCTTGGGACTTAAAATCAACATTGGAAAGACTAAGATTATGTCAACTCCTCATCAAATGAACCAAATAGACATTACACTTAACGCGCCAATATCCATTGGCTGGATGTCGGTCTCGATAACTAGGGCCGAGTAGGACTACTACTCTTTGCTCCTAGATTATCTCTGTAGACCTGGACCGGCCTTCGTGATAGGTGGGCCCGCTTACTTCTACCAGGCCCAGCTCGCAAATGCGAGATGTGTCGTGGTATTTTCTGCGGACCTCCCCCTGGTCCTGGCTGTTGAACCTCGCTGGTTGAGGTCTCTTCTGGCGCTCTTCTTGTCTTGATATTTTCTTTCTTCGCCAGCTTGTCACCCCCGGGGGTAGGCATCGGTCGAGTTGGGTTTAGGAAGTTTTGGCTGGGACTGACTGCCGGTACGTAGGACATCAATTGATATCCTACTCCGGATCATCGGAAAGGTAAGGATATGAGCTGTGTAGCTCGGGAGTGTGGAGACCCTAAGTGCTTATTTTAGCACTTTCGGACTCCACGGAGCAGGTGGGACAACGGGCGTTGGACGGTATGTTGTTGTACTCAGGAGAGCAAACAGCCTTCCAATTGAGGTGCTTATTTCAAGAGCACGCCTAAGATGGGCAGGTCACGTTCATCGTATGCATGATAACCGCCTTCCTAAATGTACACTGGCCTCTATAGCCATAGTCGTGTGCACCGTAGATGAATGGGAATTACAATAGACTACACCTTTTACTTGTTTTTTATTGTACACAATTTATCGATGACTGTAACATTTTTATACTCGGACTCGAGTAACGGCTAATAATAATACTTTCCCATAATAATTGTATTCAATATGTCGATTGAAATATATTAGATTATTTTAATTATATATATTTTTCTCTGAACATAAATTCTTATACGAAATAAATCAATAATTTATTTGTATTGAAAGTGGCATCTATTTTTTATTTAAAGATGGGTTTTTGCAGAATCATATACCTAGGTAAATAGGCATTTATTTTTCGTTTATTCTAGATATCTAAAAAACTAAGGATGGTATGATATTTAAAAATATTATAATCCCTTGTCATTATTGTGACAATTATACATGATTTAATTTGTTATTATTAACGGCAGAGTTGTATCAATCTTCTTCTTGCAGTGCCCTATCCGTTCAACGAATGTTGGCGATCATGTTCGCTATTTTGACTTTATTAACCGCCGCTCTGAAAAGCGCGGTCGTTGACTTCCCAAACCACTGTCTGAAGTCAACCACGACGTTCTTCTTCTTCCTGGGCCTCGTTTTCCATTGATTTTACCTTGGATTATCAGATGTAGTGTATTATATGTTTCTGGATGTCTCATTACGTGGCCAAAGTATGATAGTTTCCCCTTTTTCACAGTATTAACACGTTCCGCTCTCCACTCCACCTAGGTACACACGCGGGCGCCTATAAAACCGCTTTACACCATACACTAAGCAGAAACTAGAGACACAAATTAAAACCCGCGCACGGAAAAATTTTTCAAAGTACTTTACTTAGGTGCCGACACATACACGCGAACGTATGTGCCGAACCAGACTGAATAATACGCATTAGTATCAGGTTGTTTCGGACTCTTTAAAGCGTCGGCGGCCCTCGCAGTTAGGCACACGCGGCCGCTTATAAGCGTCGCCGGCATTGAACGTGTTAATTACTTCCTTATCTTTATCCATTCTACGCATTACTTCTATGTTTGTAACGTGGTCTACCCAACTTATCCGTAGCATATGCCGGTATACCCACATCTCAAAAGCCTCAAGTCTCTTAAGGGTGTTTTCTGTAAGAGTTCAAGACTCCACTCCATACAAGAGGACGGAGAATACATAACAGCGAACCATCCTTATCTTCAATTCCATATTTAGGTCATGTCCACAGAAAACCTTCTTCATCCTCACAAATGTTGTTCTTGCTTGCTCTATTCTTGATTTTATTTCAATCGAGTGGTCCCAGTCATCAACTAGAAGCTGTCCCAAATATTTCATTCTATGCACCCTTTCTAAACGTTCTGTCCCAATCCACAGTTCTCCATTAATATTTCTTTTGCTCACTATCATTAGTTTAGTTTTTTTGACATTCAGTTTGTGGCCATAATTTTCGCATACGTTGATTATTCGGTCCAAGAGAAACTGAAGTCTCTCAATATTGTCTGACTTAAGTACTGTGTCATCTGCATAACGCAGATTATTCACTGTAACTCCGTTTATTATTATTCCCTCTGAGACGTTGTACAGTGCCTCTCGAAATATTACTTCGGAATAAACATTGAAAAGTAAGGGTGACAATATGCACTCTTGCCTCACGCCTATTTTTATCTTCCGTTGTTCTGTCCCCCATTCTTAGATTTGCCTTTTGTCCCCGGTAGAGATTAGCGATGAAGTATAGGTCCTTGTCATCAATTCCAGTTGTTTTTAGTATCTCAATCATCTTTTCGTGTTGTACCCTATCAAATGCCTTCTGAAAGTCAATGAAGCGCATGAAGGCGTCACAATTTACGTCTCTACATCGCTGAATTAGTACTTATAAGCTAAAAAGAGCTTCTCTTATACCCAGTCCTTTACGGAATCCAAATTGAGTGTCCCCAGTATGCTCTTCAATTTTGGGATAAATTCTTTGATGGATGATGCTCAGAAATAGTTTTAATACATGGCTCATCAAATTTATAGTTCGGTGTTCACTGCATTTTTTGGCATTTGTTTTTTTGGGGATGGGGATGAATGTTGATTTCAGCCAGTCAGGTGGAATTATTCCTCTCTTGTAGATGGCATTGAACAGTAGTACTAGTGATTTTATTGCTTTGTCTCCCAAGAGTTTCAGAATTTCTGTTAGAATTTAATCTGGGCCATTCGCTTTTCTAATCTTGGCCGTTTCTCTGGTGATTGGGGGTCCGTTTGTTTGTTCTTGTATTTCATGAAATCTATACTTATTTCGTCATCAAACAGTTCTTCTATATATTCCTTCCATCTTTTTAATTTCCATTCTGTGTCTACTATTATGTTCCCATTTTTGTCTGTTACCTTATTACTGTGGTTGTTACGTTTACCTCCGATTACTTCTTTTATTTTCTTGTATAGATGGAAGGTATCGTGCTTTTTATCGTATTCTTCTATTTCTTCACATTCTTGAGTGAAGTATTGGGCCTTCGCATTTCTAATTCTTCTTCTTATTTCTGAGTTAAACTGTTTGTAGTTAGCATCATTTCCTTGGATTTTCTGTTGTCTTCTCTCTTCCATAAGGTCTAGGATATCCTGCGTCATCCACTTCCTCTTTCTTGTTTTTCTTTCAGGTTTCAGTTTTTTGTTATCGTGTCTTTCATTGCTGCGGCGAGCATTCCCACGTGTTCTTCTATGGGTACATCTTGTCTTTGGGATATTGTGGTGACTTTTCTTTCTATTGTGTCCGTAACCTCCTTTTGAATCTAGTTTATTAATATCTGGTCTCACTTTATATGTTGTTTTTTGTGTTTTCTAAAGTCGGTATGCGATTTTAGCAAGCAGGAGCGTATGGTCAAATGGAACGTCCGCGCCGGGGTAGGTTTTTACTGACTTGACGGAACTTCTGAATCGTTTCTTGATGGTAATGAAATCTATTTGATTGCGTACAATGTGTTCCGGTGAATCGCCTGGAGCTTTCCATGTATATAGATGCGTTTTAGGAAGTTGAAAGTAGGTATTCATCACAGTTAGTTCGTTTTCTGTACAACATTGCACAAATTTCTCTCCCCGTTCATTTCTGACTCCTAATCCGTGGTTTCCACCAATGTCTTCTTCTGCTCCACATCCTACTTTGGCATTAAGATCGCCCATCAGAATTGTCACTGTGTTATTTTTTAGATTCTTCATTACTGTATCCACATCAGTGTAAAACTGTTCTATATCCTCTTCGCTGCTTTCAGAGATAGGAGCATATACTTGAATGAAATTGATTGTTGTTGGTTTGGCCTTTATTTGTAGCATAATTACTCTATCTGAAAGTGGTGTGAAATTTATCACTGATCGGTCTACTTCTCTAGACAATGAGTGCCACTCCATTTCGATGGTATGTACTGTCTTCTCCTGAGTAATATACTGCGTGCTCCTCCATAAGCATTTGTCCTGACTGGGGCCATCGCATTTCGCTGATTCCTAGTTGTAACAATACATACATCTAAAAGATGTAATAGCCTCCATATTCATCATATTTCAGAGGTATTGCCACTAATTTCAAATTACACTTTGAAAAAGGGTAAATACCAAATATCTGACCAAAATCAGTTGCTAGCTGATGGTGTTACAGCTATAGGCGCAGGTATTAATCTCGGTGCAAAGCTATTAAGACAATAGAAAGATCAAGTATTGACTATCTATAAACTTCACTAAAAACACAATTTTTAAAAAGCCAAGGGGCGTTTTAGAAACAAAACAGGTCTTTAAACTTTAAAGGCTCGTCTCATCATCAGGGCTAGGCAATAAAGGAGAACATTCCATCTTTGGAGATATCTCAGACTCAAAGGCAGAGAAGTTAAAAGAAATGTTATAATCGCCACTAGAACAAGTAAGTATTGGAGGCTGGCAGCCTTCTAAGGTTTTTAAAAACTTTTTAAAGTCGTTACCAAGAACCCAAAAAATCTACAGTGGGTTAAGGGCCTTCACTACTAATATACTCTTTTCAAGTACGCTAAAACAGTCCATGGGTCTTGTAAACAGATTTATTTGCGAATCAGAATTGAAAGAAATCCAAATCATTGTAAAACAATTATTAACTCTTGGCATAATAATAAATGTATCGATACTCGAGATCAACATTTATGGCCTTATTTCCCTAGTTGAAAACCAAATGATAGAAAATGTTTCATTTTAAATCTAAAGTCTTTGAATACACATCCACATCATTTTAACATGGGAAACTTTCGAACAGGAATCAAGCTGATTCAATCTGATTGTGTTATTGATACAATAAATTTAAAAAATGCTTTTTATTCTATACTCATACACAAAAATTTTGGAAAATATTTTCGATTTAGATTTGAAAATTTTACTTATTAAGGGTCTAATTTTATAGTACCTACGTTTCAAACATCAACAATATAGCCAAGTTCCAAAGTACTACAATTTGATAAATAATTCAATGTTCAAGGTCACCAAGTCAAAACGCAATAAAAAAAATTCAGATACTCAAAATCGTCAAAAACCACAATTTTTCACAAATAATTCAAAGAAAATTCATACAACATCGATAATTCGCAAATAGACCAAAGCCATGCCCCCCCTCTGAGAATTTACATGGAATACTATCTTCATTCAACTCTAGAATAAATTACTGTGTTTAGACACAATTTAATTTAAGAGATTACTATTTTGCTATAAATTGACTACTTAGTGATTGCTAAAATAATAATAATAATAATACTTTATATACAGCATCTCGCTCTTGGGAGGGTAACGCCCTTGATTTTTTATTTTTTTCCGATTTGAGCCAAATTTTACTCAGATATAGAGCAAAGTAGGATCTACCTATGGCCAAAAAAACATTCGCCCTCTACAAATGCAAAGCTACCTACGATACCAAAATTAACGCAAAAAAATCAGAAAATCTTATTAGACATTTTATACCGGAAATTTTTAATATTGAGTTATTCAGAATTGGCTAAAAACCTTAAATATTAAGATTTTGCTTAAAGTAATGCCCAAGTCCAAAAATATAACTGTAATGTATTTTCTTGCTTAGAAAAGCGTATTTTGTTTTAAATTAAACGCAAGCTGTCAGGTGTTTGTCAAATAATCTGTAAGTTATTTAAAATGATGTTTTCAGACTGACATTATTTTAAATAGCATTATTATTTTTTATTTTTATTAAATTTTGGACCAAAGGTTTAAAAATGACAATTCTGAACAACTTTCACAAATAAATTTTTTGGATAAAAAAATGCTTAATATGATTTTTTTCATTTTTAACACGCTTTTATTAGTTTCACCTGTATGTTTGTTTGTAACGAAATCTTTGAACGTGATTCTCACCCACTTCAAAATGTCAGATTAAACAGAAACTTTGCACACTTATCAAGGACTGATGACAATACAATAATTTGACAACTTCGTCCTAATGTCCTCACCAGGATCATCAGGATCAAATTTAAAAAGAATTAAAAATGACTAACCTATCGTCGACATTTTGCCGGAGGCGCCGCTGTTATTAATACATATTTTTTTTTAGCTTAACCTGTATGTTTGTTTGTTTATAACGGAATCGGGATTCTCACCCAAACTGTCTCAGCGGTTCAAGAACGACGCGCACATAGGTGTACGCTTTTGCGCAACCTTCTGCGCATATGCGTTGTGCGTCTAAGTGAGTAGTGGTAATTCACTGCAGGCAGCTACGCAACTATCCGCCCTCGCTTAAGCTAATATCGCAGAACGCAAAAACGACGTTTGGACGTTTCTCGTATTATTATATAAGCATCAACGGCCTGCGCCAGACGAGATTTAAGCAACCGCGGTACAGTTTGCGATCATTGCATACCAGAGTACATATACGTAACTTTGGAACTGTCTGTAACATATTTGCCGATGTATAAGCCTTTGTTAAATACTAGTTTGAACTTTAATACATACATTATGATGTAATGTCAATTATGTACTACTAGCGGATGCTCAGCGGCTTCGAAAAGCAGGCGGGTATCAGCTGGTTTCTATATGTATAGGTGTTCATGATGCTAATTCTAAAATTCACCCAATCCAATATATTGGTAGGAAACGTGCCAAGGGATGAATGGCAAGAGGATGACTAAAAATGCCATGTCGCTAGCGTCACCCTCAGGGAACCGGGCACACCCTGTTGGACCTCTGGGAGGGTTGACCGTTTAATTGTCCATTACTGGTGGGAACAACAATGAAAAATAATACTACAACACAAAAGAGAGAAGATTTGCGAAAAAAAAAAAATATAGTTTAAAAAAACTAAAAAATAATGTTTAAATATTAAGATTTTGTTCAACAGCGATAGAAAATCCACTAACTCGATATAATTAAATGATTTTTAATAAGTTTAAAATAAGAATGAAGTGATTGACAAAAAAAAATCATTTTATTGTAAAAAGTGTGGGGTGCTTTTTACTATAATTTTATAATTCTACTTTTATCAATAGCTACCAATTAAATATTTATAACAACTGATATCAAGCACCCCACGCTTTTCACAATAAAATGATTTTTTTTGTCAATCACATTCATTCTTATTTTAAACTTATTAAAAATCATTTAATTATATTGAATTAGTGGAGCGAGCGTAGATGCGTCTTTACTATGTACATACTTCGATATGCGATGTAAAACGCGTTTAGTACTTGGATGGGCGACCGTTTCAAAGAAGACCATGCCCTCACACATCTTCCAGCGGCTTGTATATCAGTGTATGCGCGGAAGCTATGCAACCTTAGGCGAGGGTTGTGTAGGCGATATACCATCCTTTGGAGAGGATGTAAAGCCGTCGGTCCCTTGTTTATTAAATGTTAGGCAAGTAAAAGATCCCTACTCTTCTTAAGGGAAGAGGTTCGGCAAAATTCCTGGTTGGGGGTAGCTCGTCTACAGGCGTCGGTAATAGGCCTCAGTGGCGGAAGTGTACCGACGTTAAATAAATGTTATAAACAAAAATATTGAGTTAGTGGACTTTCTATCGCTGTTGAACAAAATCTTAATATTTAAACATTATTTTTTACTTTTTAGTTCGGTTTGCTATTAAAGCGTGTTTTTTAAACTATATTTTTGTTTATCTTGGTATTACAGGTGACTTTGCATTTGTAGGGGGCAGATGTTTTTTTAACCATAAGTAAGTACTTCTACTACTTCTTACTTTGTTCTATATTTAAGTAAGATTTGTTCTAAATCGGAAAACAAATAAAAAAGTTATAATAAGGCTGTTACACTTTTAAGTGCAGCACACTGTATATCACCAAAACTAAAATTGAAAACAATAGAAAATACCCTATTCTATTCAATAAAGGTAGTATAGAAGTCCCTTAACAATAAATGATAATTATTTTATTTAGTATAAAAAAGTTTAGTATGTAAAAGTTGAAGTGCCCCCCCCCCCCCCTTGAAGAAGATACATGACCGCCCCTGTCTCAATTTAGACTATTTTCACCGGGATCCCAAATCCCAGAATTTACGAATTTTCCCCTTGCTGTAACCCCAAAATAACAATTCGACCATTTTCACCGGGATCCCAAATCACGTGTTTCTGGGCGGGGTCCTTTATCAATAGAATCATTCAAACATCCAACCTAACTGATTTACAGCCAAAATGTTACAAACGACTGCCCTAAAAAATACCGCCCCTTCATTATCTCAATTCATATCAAAACCACTCTCCAAACCCCAAGTCAGAATATTTTAATTCACTTCCGTACATTTTCTATAAACAATTTTTCTCTTCAGATCAACTTCTAATTCAATCTTTCATTCATACTTCAAAACATACTTCATTCGCATTTCCAACAAGCAATCATCGCATTCATCAAAACTTCCTTCCCGACATGCTGATATCAATGTTACTAATATGGATATTAATATAGCTTAAATTACGACTTCCAAAACTACTTTACGGGACCAATTCCATTTCAGCAAGTTATTCAAACAGTTATCACTCATATTTCAAAAACCAATTTAGATTCAAGTTCTAATTATATATCAAACAATTCTTTTTTTCATTGCCGTATTTATCATATATTTTTCAGTCCCGAATTTATATTTCAATACCACTGCACAACATTTCATAGTTTCGAGCACCATAGACTGTCAGGGGACATTTCCAGCTCTATCCAGACCTCGGCAAGCCAAGTCCCCATCGAGCCATATAAATAACCGAGCATGACGAGCTCAGGAAGTCAGTTTCGATATATTTCAAGTTAGTTTCTGCGTTCCGCGAGTGAAGTCTCTAAACTAAAAACAGTGTTTAATTCTCACCCGGTCAACCTTAAATCTCAACAAATCGAGTGACCGTACTGCTTCCTTGGCCGGAACCAAGTAAAAAAGACTATTAAAATTAAACTGCCGCTGCACATAAGACATTCAAGTGAATTTTCTCAGACTTTAAAATCTAAATAAATCAAATTAAATACAAAATTTCTCTAAGGCAAAATTTCAAGTGTCAAAACGTTAAAATGTTATAACACGTGTAAAACAATTTACACAACAAGTTAAATATATTAATCAACTCTGTTCAATAAATATTTTTAATTTTCGTTTAAAACGTTAGTGTAAATAAAACAGGGAGCTGAGCATGTCTTACAAAAGCGATGTAAATATGTAAGAAATATATAAATATGTGAAAATAACGAGATTTGAAATTTTATTACTAACGGGCTGATTTTTACACTATTGTTTAATTAATATTTTTAAAATGAATGGTCAAATTGTCCTACAAATCTGGAAGGTTTTCCAGTTCTACGCCATGAAAGTGTCAGTTCCATGATCAACATGTTTAGCGGCTGCGTAGAACTTTTATCTACCTCTACCGAGAATTTTTGCAGGGAAAAGTTGGAAAATTCGTCAAAACGAAGCCACTCATTAAAATTCAGCCAACAGGCTGAACAAGTAATCACCCTAAAAAGGGGCGTCGGATTCCAGACTAATACTTGGTAGAACTTGATAATGCATGTATGCGTAAACAAACGACACCGACGTTTAGTTTAGACGTTTAGGCCAAACACTTTTGGGGCCAAACTACAAACCAAAACAATGTTAATAATGCTTGTTTACATTTTGTATAGGATACTCGAATTAATCTTCTAGAAGTGAAAAATTAACTGTTAGATTGTGCATAATGATTTCTTCTCAATGAAGATACCATACGTACATCTGAAAATGCATATTGGGGTTCATAACACTATATGTTTAAGGTATTAAGGGAACACAATATGCGTATACCTATACCAGGTGATACAAGAGCATTTAAAGCCTAGTAACATTTTTATTATTTTAAATATAATTTTTTAGATTTGTCTATGTTGATTAAGAAATAAATCCGTTACTTTTATCATACTAACGGTATTTTATCTACTTCCGGTTAATCCACTACAAGCAACTTTATTTTTTGAAAGCGAAAGGTAACTTTTTTCAGGACTCCAATATAAAATTAAATTTTTTATAGTCCTTTTTAGGCCTTTAGTTTGATTAAGAAAAATCCGAATTGCAGCCAATTTGCTGTTAACAGAAAGGCCCTAAGAATAATCGAAAAATGGTGTAAAGAACACTCCCTGTTTGTTAATTCCAGGAAGACGGAGATAGCTGTCTTCACAAGGAAGAGGAAACTAGGAGCACTGAAGGCACCTGCCGTCCTGGATACAATACTATAAGTTAAGTTTCGCATCAGAAGTGAAATACCTTGGGGTAACCTTCGATGCCAAACTAACATGGAATCTTCACATAGACAGAAGACTAAAGAAGGCTTACATTTCTTATGAGCAGTGCCGCAGCACCGTGGGGAAAACCTGGGGAATGAAATCCAAAGTGGTCATGTGGATATACACTGCCGTCATAAGACCAATGATAACCTATAGGGCTGTGGTTTGGTGGCCTAAGCACAAACAGACTACAGCTAAGGTCAAGTTCAGCCAAGTGCAGAGAGTTGCCTGCCTAAGCATAACCGGAGCTATGCGAACAACGCCAACGAGAGCCATGGAGGTAATGCTGTGTCTCCTACCACTAGATATATATCTAGGAGAAGTGGCTCTGACGACAATAGTATGCCACAAATCCGTTATCACACAACCAAATGTAGACTGTGAAGAGGCTAGAAGGCGCCTGCGGAATGAAGCTGTCAGAAAGACGCCTCTTCTATACAGACGTGCACTGATGGCATTTCTCTCCGGTTTGTCTTTGAGAGACGCTACATAATACAGAAGAATAATGAGAACGAGGCTGCTGGCGAAGGTGTGATCAACATCTTCACAGACGGATCAACAAAGATAGGGCAGGATGTGGAATATACTCCAGAAGTTTGCAAATCCAATATAAATGGGCTGTGGATGGGCGAGCCAGCGTAGTGTACAAACGGAACTGGCGGGCATAACTATAGCTGCAAAAGAGATTATCCGTAGACAAACTACGGGCAAAACAATCAGGGTCTACACAGATTTTAGACAATCATTACTAGCCCTGAGAAGTTACAAAATTACCACAGAAACAGTATGGAAATGTTACCAACCACTTGTGGCTGCCTCCAGCATGAATAACATACTGGTATGCTGGGTGAAAGGACATGCACAGTGTAGTGGCAACAAGGTAGCTGACAGACTGGTCAAGAAGACAGCAGGTCTAAGTACCTTTGGACTAGGCCCGGCCAGTCTGTTACCGATCACGGCGATAACACAAATAATTAAAGAGAACATCCACAATCAATTCAAGATGCTGTGGGATGAAACAAACAGCTGTCAGCTTGCTAGGGAACTACTAAAATATACCAACAAGAGCACAGCAATGGACTACCTACGTTTTATAACGGGAATCCAAAATGGACACTGTCCGTTAAGGAAACATCTACATAATATGAGATTAAGCGAAACACCTCTCTGTAGAGGTTGTGAACAAGAAGATGAGATGGTTCAATATGTACTCTGTGACTGTTCTGCCGTCTCGTCAATGAGAGAATCCATTTTGGGATAACGTTGGCCTACTTTGGCCGATGTAAGGGAGATGGCCCTAGGCAACATCACCATCTATTTCGCAAAATTAGGTTGGTTTGATGCCTTAGCGAGGGTCTGCTTACTGTGAGGAAGTGCAAGGGGCCCAATGGGGCCTAAGTGCTGTGGTTCATTAATTTTCATTGACCACCCTCCCAACCAATTCCAGATTCCAGGCTTCGAAGAAATATCTAAGTAGTAAAATATTAACCTGTTGGCAATTGTTTGTAGAACAATGCATAAGAAATTTTGGACAATAATACCCCGTTTTCTATAACCTAATATGCCATCAATTTTGTAACTTAAAGAAAAATTTGCTTTTATAAAATTATTGAAAAAAATCTCTTTAAAATGAAAGCCTCTCTTAATCCCGTTTTTTGAATCACTGAATATCAGTTTTTTTTCAAATTAGGTTCATATCATGCAAAATGCAACGATATAACTTCATTAATAGTAAATTTGAAATTGAGCAGTTTTTTCTGTAATATTTGATTTTCGACGATGAAAGATGTGTCCGTCCATAAAGTTTTACTATAGTTTTCAGATATTCTGCATTACATACTACATGCCTTCGCAATCGAGCACAGAGCATTGTTCTCCGATATAAAATAGCTTATGTATATTACCGGAATACTCATATTGTAAGAATTCTTCCTGTTCGTAAGGCATGGATAATATTTCTATAGAAATTCAAAAAGTTTTGTTATTTCTACAAAATTTCAAATTCTTTGCGTTCTTTATTGTTTCTTGGGAGAGCAAAAAAATAAAGTGTATTTATGTTCGATTTTATTTTTAAGTGATAAATATAAATACGTTATAATATATAATAGACAACCCCCAAGTCTAAAAGTAAGACTGTCTCGAAGGGTTTTTCAGTGCACTTATTTAACGTCAGCCTATTTCCGCGACTGAGGCTTATCACCGACGCCTAGTGATAGGCTAGTGTGGAAGCTGGGGATCGATTCCTGTATATGTTAAACAGCTGACCGCTGAGCTACCATATCCGCAGATAAACAATATGGAAACAAAAATATTAATTTTAATTGTTTGTTTATTTAAGTATATGTTTTTTTTATGTTGAAACTTATTGACCTGTTTTGGGAGGGTAGGTAAGGAGTAGGAGCCAAATTGCAATTGATGCCGTCGGGGCCAAATGAGGTTAGTCCGACACTGGGTTTTAGAAACTATAAAATATTATAACAGTGGTAGTTTATTAAGCATTTATAATTTGCAATTATTGAAGGACGTGGTTTTGGTTTCGAGGTAACAACCCATTGAAAATCATACAACTAAAATTACAAAGACTTTATTAAGCACTAGTGATAATCAGCTGATATAAATTGTGATGATATAGTTGAAGTAATCAGTTCTCGGCAAATAAAAAACGCAACAAAAACTTTACGACCTCATTAAAATATCGGTACTCTTTGTATTGCTGTTCGCAAATTCACTCGCTTAACTTTATAGGTTTTTAATGTGCGTCGGGTCGTTTGATGACAGGCATGGCGCCATGGCTCGCAGCGATATAATTATGTCGTAAAGTTTTTGTTGCGTTTTTTGAGTGTAGGGAAGTCCTTACTTGGACTAAACGTACATTTTTCATGAAAAAGCACAAACAATGAATACCAGCGCAAATCTTATTCGGGACAAAAAAATCACATGCACTTATGTAAATTGTAAGCCATTCATTATTTGCACAACTATTGAATACAAAATGAGGCAACAATAATGATTCAATAAATTGCTAGTGGAATTGCCGGTAGCATTGCATCTACAGATCCAATCTTCTTCGTCCCCCTTCTGTTGTATCTTTTGCCCTTCAACAACATAACAAGGGCAAAGGTAAAACAAAATTTACAAAAAATGTCGGTCAAAAATCCCCCTCCCCCCCCCACAAGGATTAAAAAATAGCACTTGCCCAAAGTTTTGCCATGGCCGAAGTTACTTCGTCTAATTATGTCTTTGTCCAAAAAATTACTATTTTTTAAACGTACATCCGAGCAGTTTATAATTTTGATAGGGTAATGGTTCACCCTTCTGTCCCTTGATATCCCTGTAAGTTGGTTTCTTTTTTTATGGTTCTCAAGCAGGCGGTTTCTAACGGCTCACTTTGATGACTATTTATGCAAATTTGACATTTATTTACCGTCATGTATATTCTAGAATACTAATTACTATGTCTCCTGTAAATGGGGAACAATCCAAGCCAGTTCCTAATATATCCAATAGATGACGCCATGCGTACTCGGTTTAACGTCATTCACAATTTGTATCATATATTATATGATACAAATTAAGAATGACATTAAACAACAATTTAAAAGTTATATTATAACTTTTAAATGTTTATAAATCCTCTTTTATTGTAGATTAATCAATTATGACAATATTTTAGTTAGTACCACGGTGTAGTATATTAGGTGGTCCGACACAGGGCACTTGCCATGTTAATCGACGGCTTCATAAGTGCTTGATTTCTATTTAATTCAGTAGATGGCGCCCGGAATATACCCTGCTCACATTAAGACTTTCTTAATCTGAGGATCATCGCATAGATAGACCCAGAGAGAATCCGTATATGCCACTACTTGAATTGTTTGGTATACTACATAAATTGAATATATGGAGCTGTGGGGCGACGGCGGAACTATTTTCCTACTTCCTACTTGTTGCATACTATCGATGCGGTTGTTTCAAGTAGGTAAACAAATTTGTCTCGGGGCCAGTTGTCACACCCACTTTATAAATTTATTCTATTCCAACTCTCTGGATAGACCTCTCTGGGATAGACAGATTTCCTTTGATGCATGTAGTGTTGCATAAATACACAACTAAACGGCAAAACTAAGACAAAAAGAACAAACTAAAAGGCTCTTTAAATAAAATAAATAAAACAAATCTACAGAGCATTAACTATTGTATGTATGTAAACTGTATTTCTAATATTTCTATGAGTAAGTAACGACGAGACTTTATTTGTCCTGTCATCTATTGCATTCACACAACTAAACACTTACGAAGCCATCCGTACGGGTCTTGTTGCATCACCTATTATAGTACATGGTGGTTAGTACACTTGAAGATGAAGATTAGATTAAATTTTAAAACACCAGATTTATCATATAGTTTGGGCGAGCGTAGATGCGTCTTTACTATGTACATACTTCGATATGCGATGTAAAGCAACGTTAGGCGCGGTTAGTACTTGGACGGGCGACCGTTTCAAAGAAGACCGTGTCCTCGCCTCACGTATCTTCCAGCGGCTTGTATATCAGTGTATGCGCGGAAGCTATGCTAGGCGAGGGTTGTGTAGGTGATATACCATCCTTCGAAGTGGATGTAAAGCCGTCGGTCCCTTGTCTATTAAATGTTAGGCAAGTAAAAGATCCCTACTCTTCTTAAGGGAAGAGGTTCGGCAAAATTCCTGGTTGGGGGTAGCTCGTCTACAGGCGTCGGTGATAGTCCTCAGTAGCGGAAATAGACCGACGTTAAATAAATGTTAAAAAAAAAAAAATCATATAGTTGTCGGAAACGGTCATTTTTTAGGAAATAAATGTCCTACCGTGTTAGAGCACTTTGGTACATAGCAACAAGTTTTCATTTTACATCCTAAATATTAACTTTGTTTATTCAAAGACATATTTTTTTCGTCTTGACATTGACGGACAAACAACCGAGTAAAGCTGGTTCATTCTGGCGGATAAAATAAAAGAGAATGTTTAGTTCTTCTATTGAAATGTAGATGACAGTTCCGCCTAAATTATGCTAGGGACCTTATAAAATACAGACTGGCCACTCGAGTGGGAGGCACTGATTGGTTCGTATGAAAAGTGGTTGCATAATGGTGGCGCCAATAAGAGTTGTTTTTTTATGTAGCTTTTAAGCACGGTGTAATACACGGTTAGTATAGATACGGTTGGATTAATGGGCGGGGACTGTGACGTTTCAGTAGGCCTTGGAACGCGCCATATTTGTATCGTTTGTTTGGTCACAGACACGGTTTATCAGATACTCTGTGGTTTGGTTGTGCATTGTGGACTTGTTTCTTTACTTTTGTGTATTCGGTGTATTTTAAAGACGCTTTAAAAAGACTATTATTAGGAAATATTGTGGTTTTGTTTTGGGAAATCGACTTGCCCTAATAAAAAGTAAGTACAAGTATTGTTGGTTCATTCTATATTTGTTGATTAATTTTTTATTATTATTATTGTGTAGGTAAATATTGTTTTTTTTTTAACAGTTATGGTACAAGGTGTGCCGTGGCCATATGTAACAATAGTTTACAAAAGACTTGGTCATTTCAATAACCCTTTGGAGACTTGTTTCAATAAAGACTTATTATTACTATTTTATTTAATTTTACATAATGCTAGATATATTTTTTTATTTTCATTGCTCAGATAGATATTCGCAGTCTGCAACGTTCGATTACCAAATTTTCACTCATTTCCTAATAGTCTTAATTAAAAATATCTTTAAATAAATTTAATATATCACCTAATATAAAGTTCGTTCGTACGTGAGAATACTGTATATAACATTTTCCTTATACTTCTTCGTATTTTTGTGTGTTATGCTAATACCTAAAACCTTGGGGTAACATATATTTTGCTTTAAAATTATGATAAGATAGGACGATAGTTTACACGCTTTTGGGCTATGTTAAAATAAGAAATACAGACTTTTTGTGCAGTAACTTGTCCGATTCTTGTGCGTCCCTTTCTTATTAAATCAAATTTGTATAAAATAAATAATGCCTGTTTTATTGTATTAAAATAAAATAATAATTGCAAGATATATAAGTGGAAGCAATAACGACTTAAGAGACTATTAATGAGGGAGAACAAGACAGTATTATATGCGAGCGTAAACGAGGTCTACTTTGACGTCAATGCACTAAACGTTTTCTGATTGGTAGGGGCGGGCATAATCCAACCGTATGTATAATAACCGTGGGTGTAATATATTAGGTGATGCGGCAAGACCCGTACGAATAGCTTCGTAAGTGTTTAGTTGTGTGTAATGCAATAGATGGCAGGACAAATAAAGTCTCGTCGTTACTTACGCATAGAAATATTAAAAATACAGTTTACATACAATCAATAGTTAATGCTTTGTAGATTTGTTATATTTATATTTAAAGAGCCTTTTAGTTCGTTCTTTTTGTCTTAGTTTTGCCGTTTAGTTGTGTATATATGCAACACTACGTGCATAAAAGGAAATCCGTCTATCTATGTCATGATCTATGCCTAGGTAATTAGAGGGGTATATTCCGGGCGCCATCTACTGAATTAAATAGAAACCAAGCACTTATGAAGCCGTCGATTAATATGGTAAGTGCCGTGTGTCGGACCACCTAATATACTACATCGTGCTTTTAAGCCCCGTTCAGATAGTACGGAATGTGAATTTTTATAAAATTTGTTCTAAAACAGTCTAATTTTCTTGCAGGTGTAGCGAAATGTTCGTAAGACAATTCGTTCACTTTTAACTAGAAGTTAAATTAGCAATTAACTTCTCCTGGAACTCATATGTCGAATTAAGAAAAAAAATCCGCAAGCGGAAATTCGCATTCCGCAACTATCTGAACGGGACTTTAGACCTACTCGGAAATGTTTTAACGGCAAGGTTAAATTTAATATTTTTAACGCACGCATGTTAATTTTTATTTTGTAGAATACAATTTAATGTTAATTTGCAATCATTTAGCGTGCGGTTAAATTTAACATAATATGTTTAGTTACAAAATTGCCACTATGCTTATCATTAGACACATTGTAATAGGTTTAAATTAAAATAACAGTCTATTATGACTGATTTGGTCACGAAACAATTAATGGTAACGTTATTATTTACATATTTTGGCTTATTTTTCACTCGGAGGTATCAAAAATATGCGAATTTATTTCTCCACTTTTCAAAACAAATACTGCAACCTGCTTTTAACACTTGCGTTACGTTGTAAACACACTAATGTCACCACCAAGGATGTTTACAATTCTTGGTCACCACCACCTAGATGCTAGGTGGTGTTGCTGATGACATGCGCCCTTATGAGCTACATGAATCCTTATACACGCGCACACTTAAACCATCGCCGCCATGATGCATCCAGTGGCTAGTCTCCAAGGGGTCAATCTCTATTCAGTGACCTCTATACTAACTAGAGTTCACTGTCTCTACTTTATAGGGTCTGTAAATTCTGCAACCACCTATTGGCCAAAGATAGCCCGGGTGGATGAAGTTATCCCGAATGACGGTACTATACAAAACTCAGAAATTCCATTTATTAAAACTATAACACGCATAATTTCATACTTGTTCATCTTTTTAAATACTTTTAGGAAGTTATGTATCTATCACAAAACACAACTTTTAGTCAATAAACTATTTTGTTTTGTGTTTTAAATACTTATATGGCTAATGTTAAAACTTTGTTGTTCACGGTTGTGCACTACTCAATTTGTCAATTCAGAAATTAGCAGCGCCATCTATTGATAGATGATTTTCGCCTGTTAATTCCATTTATTTATTGTTCCATGGGTGTGTCGAGGCCTCTAGTGGTGAATAGAGTGAACATGTAAAGTGATTTTTTTTGCTACTTACAGGCGTTACAGTTAGTAGTGTGACTGCATAACTGTCATTTCTCTCATTTCACACTGAGTCATAAGAATAAGAACAGTCAAGTTCTGTTAAGTGAAGGTGGTGTTAAAACTGTTCCCAGTGCCTTTTCCAGTGAGTAATTTTAAAATATGGCAGATGAAGTAGCTGAAAATGGACATACTGAAAATGGAGATGTTCCTGAAATCGAGTTGATCATAAGGGTAAGTGTTACTGTGTAATACGTTATAGGGCGTGACCGAATATTGCCACCTACATCGTAAAAGAAAGTACCTTTGTATTCTTCTCAAAATATTTCAATACACTAGATAAATTCCACGATATATACCTAAACAGCAATACGTATTAGGTATTAATTATTTTGCGTGTCAGAATCATCAAGTAGGTAATTATTACTTATTTGTTTTTAGACCTGTATTAAATGTCAGATAAAATATGACCTTGAGATATCGTACTATGTGCAACATTAAAAAACGTACTACCTGCCTAAGTACCTACTTATATTTGCTGCTAAATAAACAATTCCAGCAGTATTAGGTTCTTATATTTTTTTGCTTATTTGTAATTGTAACGTTACCTGTATAAACGTGATATACTGATATATGCACATCACATGCATGGTACAAAGTTGGTAGATATTAATTCTACTCTCTATTTTCTGTACTTTCCCTCCACTTTTTTAATAATACATAAAACCTGTGCTCCACTGTGGGTTTATTACATTTTACTATGATATTAAAAAAGTAAAATTAATTCTATAACTGCATTACTTATCTAACACATTCCCAAAAATTACAAATTAGACAAAACTGAGGTGGTATTCAGTTCCCTTTGCAAAACGGCAAAACATATTTGTTACACCTAAACGTATTGATAGTGTTGTGAACCGATAGCCGTTAATTAAGTCGGTGGTATAGACAAAAATGTTCATTTGTGCCAATCATAAATAAATTTTCAAAAAACAATTTGACTTTCATGTTATGTTTCACCGCTGATATGTCAAGTAGGTACTATTAAGAGTTGAATTGCATATAAACAATTTTGTCGAGTAAGTATTAAATGCGATATTCGCCTGGCACATTTACCGAAAATTTAAAATTTAATTTGCTATTTACATAGGTACCTAGTTCAAAAAATTTGTTTATAACTAGAGAAAATTTCATATTGGATTTAAAAAAACATTTTTTTTTACTGCTTACATGTCAAAAATAAGACTTCATCCTCAGAGCCGGTCATAGGTCCAGGGAACTGCCTAGGGCGCTACGATTAGTGCGCCAAACAAATCTCGAGCAGACAATTAAAAAGAACAACAAAATGTTTATAAAAAACGCAACAACACTGTCCGGAATAAATTACAGAAGTTATTTTGTTATTTTAGTTAATTTCAAATATATTTTTTAAAAACAAAGTGCTTGCCTCGTTTTACTTTAAGTTTTACTCTAATGCCTGTTGAATTAATGTGAACGATAACTGAAAATTATAACATAAGGTAACCATTGTTTATCGCCTTGCTTTTTGACCTTTTTTGCAAAACGATTTGAAAAGAGGGGGCGCGCCAGAATTGACCTTTGCTTAGGCTGAAAACAGTTATTGGACCGGCCCTGTTTATCCTACATTTTCCCTTCTTTTCGAAGTTCTGTCCTCAAATCTCATAATTAGTTTGTTCTCCCATCTCGCCTCGCTTATATAGACAAAAAGATATGCATAAAAGCTCTGGATATTTGATGGGCAGAAAAACTGTTTCTTTAATGTAGGTAAATTTGTCATATTTTCTTAGCATGTACTCGTATTTATTTTCTAGAATTCATAAATGGTCGAATTGTACAGTTTCTCTTGCTTTGGCGGGATGACTCAGAAATGATAATTTGCTTTTTCCACGTGAGCACAAGTAGCACAAATTGCGTTTTAAAAACTCTATGACTATCTACTCCACCTTTTTATAAAGCTTAATACTTTATAATTAAGAGTTAATAACAATGGTACAGTATTAATGAAGTGTCTATATACCCAAAATAGGCACAGTTTATACAGCAGCGGTAAAAAAACTGTAAAAGGTACATAAATGCTTAAAGTAACATTATGGCAACCTCTTTGTATCGTCTTACCAGCTGTTATAAATCATGTTATATGACTGCTAAGAAGTTGTTATATAATTGCTGCAAGTAAGTTTTTATGCAGTAAAAGTTCCTCTAAATGTGAGTTACTATTTGCAGTTATAAAGCATCGATATCACAGTGTCTCTAGCAGCTTCAATGTAATAACTTTCTTATGGCAAATTATTAGGAAGCTGAATGAATATTGCCTGCGAATTAGTGTATGCTGTGGTTTGTAGAAAGCTAAATTTGTCATGGGAAAAAAATTTTTCTGTTGAAATATGCTATTCTATTTTGAAATAAATAGACGCACCTCCAAAATTCCTTGAAGTTGAAACAACACTTGAAAATTATTTAAAAAAATATATTTTTTAATTTTTTTCTATAGAATTGTTTTAAAATGAAAAGCCACGTATTTTGAACACCCTATAAGTGATTGGTGTAAATATTTTGCGAGATTTTCCTTTTCAAGTGATAAAAAGTTAATTATACCCATATACTTATAAGACCAATACTGCCAGTTCAGAATATTTTGTTAGGCCAAAACTTGGCGTACTCAATAGCTTATGCACATGTATTGATCACAGATGACAGATAGTTAAATCAGGATGCATATTATCATCTTCATCGAGTGTGAAATTAGTAAAAACAATTTTAAAATTTTCATTATGACAAACTGTTTATGACTATAAAGAAATACTGTATTGGAAAGTCTACATCACATTCACATCTTCAGAGGCGCATTACAAGCCTATGAAGCCCTGGTGTGGGGGCAAGACGGCGGACCAGATGGGTTTATTTTAATGTTTTAAATGAAAACAAAATCTTGATTCTAACTAATAATATTACAGTTACACTTAAATAATTATCGCAACAATGCAGCTAGTCTTAAATGTTTTTGCTATAAATAAATAATTATTAGTAGATGTAAGTAATCTGTGTAGATATTGAACTCCTTTAAAGCAAAAATGAAGTGGTGACCTAATCTAAAAGCGACTCAACTGAGAGGGCTCAAAATGTTGTAGATTTAAGGCAATGCGCCCTTACATCTCATTCCAGTCAAATTGACCTTGTAAACTGCATACATTTCCTGCCCTATAATTGGATTTCTGTCTGGGCAGTCGTAACCAAAATAAATAAATAAATACACATTCACTAGGAAGCAAATCTCCAGTTGATATTGTCTTAAGTTGCAGTTAGTAATGATTGACAGCAAGTATACAATTAAGTAAATCTTGTATCAAAAGTTGAAAAGAATCCGACTGGCAGATTCTGGAAAGTATCTTCTTAGACATTTTGAAGTTTGATTTAACAAATCCCATTCATCAGATGACCAGATGGAAGCTAATCCCATATTTAGCGTATTATTTACTAATGAAATATTTGTCAGAGTTGATACGATATGTGTAAATGTACCTTTTTATATAAACACAAAATTACAATGGAAAAGTGACACGTAGTAGCCTTTCAGTTGTTGTCTGCAACATACCTACCTATCGTTCTCATCGTTATTATTAATGAAGTTATAATTAAAGAAAGACCTGGATTAATACTGCAAAATGTCGATATTGTAATTCCTAATATATAAGATTGATATAGGTACTTGTAAATAAAGCAAATATTTTGATAGAGAAATTTTTTAATTTTCATTAATAAACAATATGCATTCCACATTATATTATGTTCTTAGTAAAATAAAGACATTATAATTCAAAGTATGATTCATTAAATAACAGATACAGTGGAAAAATTTGTTCTAGCACTTTCTCAAGTTATACCTATGTTTAAGGTCATAACATCGCACTGAAATGTGAAATCATAGTGAAACCTTTGCCTTAAGCCTCAACTCAGTAGTGATTAATATTAGTACATATTGAGCCGAGGGCCTTAACTTGCAAGATAAAAATACTTTGTATATACCATAAGCGGCAAGCGTGTACATCGGGTAGCGTTTACATGCGAAATAGGCAACCAACTCGACCGATCCTCCATCATCCATTCCTTTCTATTGTTGTGCATTCAATTTGTTTAGCATCTGTGAATATACCGATAAATTCGTTAAGAACTAACCCCATAATTGCACTTTCTGCATCCGTTATTAATTTTTTATTATTTAAGTGGGTCAGAAGATTTTGTAACGATTGAATTTTTTTCAATTGTGCTTTGTTTTGTTGATATAATTTCTTGATTAATTTATTTTTTCTTAATAGAATTATTTTGGTCAACTTTAGGGTCCTTTTTGCTTTTCTGGGTGTTGACACATCGGTAGAATTAATATCACCTATACATCCAAGTTTACGAATTCTTCTAGTTGAGGTAGAAGCTGCCGGGTAGAGACATCATGTTCAATATATTTAAAAGGCATACATTTAAAGTGTGAAAATATCTAACAAATATTACCTTCATATACATTTTCATTTGATTCGGTTCCTAATTTAGGTTGCTTTGGTTTGACTTCAGGCACAAATGAATTCTCAGATTCTATCGAGGATTCTATTATTTTCCTGAATTTTTATAGGCATATATAATGAGGGCAAGGCACCAAAGTTAAGCCTTTTTGTATTGCAGGCTCGTATATTAGTTTAACTATCAGTAGTGAAATGTTTTGAATATAAAAATAATTTTGGGGCGTCATCTATACCTTCCACCAAATTGCACACTGTCATCTATTTTTTTAATGTTTCTTTATCGATGGGAAACCTTAAAATTAAACTTTAAAAGTAATTTGCCAGCATACATTCCTCACATATATAAATTAGGTTATGGCAATTATTTTCTAACAGATAATTTCCAATCACTTACTTATGCATCGATAATCCTGCAATTTGTTTTTTATTGCATATAAAACAAATTCTTTCCATAATTTTAAGACAGATTGCAGATTAATCATATATTTCAAAGTAATCTTGCCACAACGGAGTGCTTTACGAATTTGATTATTTGATAATACGCATACACTACAAATCTGAAATCTAACCGGCTAAAGTTTAGCGCATGAGTAGAATGGTCGTGGTACGCGAAATGTTGGCCTAATTTTACTGCATGGGAGAGATAGAAAGCTAGCAGTATTGGTTCTAATAAGTATGTGATTATACCTCAAACCGGTAACAGTGGCCGCCCTGTCATATTTACTATTAGAAAATACAATATGCTTCCAAAGAAGGTCACTACAGAAGCAGTTATAGATTCTTAAAACAGCACCTTGGCTGTGTAGAAGTAGTAGGAGAAGACAAAATCCTCGGACAGGTGAATTTACTTTTATAGAAATCCACATTTTGTGTAATAATTATTGAATTCATGATAACATCATTTTCGAGATCATTTTGATTTTGAGGGATATGATATTATCACTTTTGTTTAAATGTCATATCTAACTTTTTATAAATTTTGGACTGCATACATGTTTTTTAATAATAATACGTAATAATAATAATAATAATAACACCACAGAATTACGACCCCCTTTGTCCCGGAAGGCTCTAGAAGAGCCTTGTGTGGGAGAAACCTATACATTTAGAGACGAGGGCTACACTCCCAATATCCGAGTATAGTGAAAAAATACCTCTCACAGTATTTTCCACTGCCACGACCGAGAATCGAACCAGGAATTTTTGGGTGAGAGGCAAATGCATTTACCTCACCTCTCGACCATCAGTCATACATGACAAGGAAAATTCGAAAGCAAATCAAATGATATTGGAGGTTATGAAATGGAGTAAGTTTAGCTGTATAAGAGTTCTATAAAGACGGAAGATTGCAGCTACATAGCTCCAAAACAGAATTTCAGCTAAATAAATGCTTTATAGAATACTCCTACTATACGTAAAAAGCATTTATAAATAATCTCTATCAGGGCTGGCATAAATGGCATTTGGCGTAAATAACTACATTGCTATCAAATTTTGCTTTAAAAACCTTTAAAACTCAATGTTATAAAACCATTATAGAGAAATTGTTAAGCTGTAAAACGGATGTATAAATGTTATATAGAGGTTTATACACCTGTTATAAATATACATGGTGTGTATCTGTATAATAGACCTTAGTAAGCCTCTTATAAATTTAAAAAAAAGCTGTGTAAAATGGCTTAATAAAGAACCTTTATAGTTATGCCGCGAAAGCATTTTACCAGCAATCTTATTCCGCCGAGTTACTTTATAAGCAGTTTAGTGTTGAATAAAGCTTCAATATAACCGATTTTCTGTACAAGTTGCCATAATGTATTATTTATAAAGCTTTAAGCGTAGTAAGAGGGCGACATGTGTTACTTGGGAGACTAACTCCTACTGTCAAAAAGTTTTTGCCAAACAGTGGGAGGGAATTCTTTAAAATTCATAAAGTGCTGTCCAAATTGTACAATTTTTGTTGCTTTACTTGTTTTAACAGCAAACTCAGAAATAATCAGTCCACATGAGCAAACTCCCTCGGGCTATCAATAATTGTTTACCAATTTCTATTTCCCTCGCTTACCAAATGGAAATATTGTAATCGTTAAAAAATTACTCGCCGATTTGTCCTCAAATTTTCACGTTTCATACTAGGGTGTAACAGGATTGTGGTATACCCCCCTTTTTTCCTTTGGTTTTGAAGATAACTGATTGAAATTTAGGATATACTATATACGTAATAAGCGGCACTTTTTGACATACAATTGATTTTTTTTTCACTTTCGGTTTCGCCGAATCACTGAGGATCCGGTTTAGGGCAAATCCCGTTAAAACTCATTTTCCCGCCAAAATCGACTGCTAGGAAATGATGGGGGTCCCATGTCGCTAAAGGCTATTTTCGCTAAAACTCACGATATACCTTGAATAGAAGCTGGATTAACTTATCCTCATATTTAATACCGCGCATGAGTTGCAGTGCTTAACAACATGGATTCGTAAAAGGGTTTTTAATTCTGAAATTTCCGAAATTGTCAAATTTTGTTATAGTTTCTAAATTTAGGTGGTCAGGGCGACATTTACTACACTTTCTAAAATGACGCTCCTTGAGAAGTTATTGAAATTTTTGCATAAAAATCGCGAAATGAGCGAAAATATGATTAAAATATTAAAAACTTCTTCCACGATATCTTTACGTTTTTCATGCGAAACATTTCCTAAGTCGGATTTTCTTACAACGTCGAAAAGTATATCGAGGGTTTTAACGTGTTCTTTAACATCGTTCGGTTTCGCCGGAAGTGAAAAAAAATCAATTGTATGTCAAAAAGTGCCGCTTATGTATGTAGTATATCCTAAATTTCAATCAATTATCTTCAAAACCAAAGGAGAAAAGGGGTTATACCATGATCCTGTTACAGCCGGTATAGATTACGAAAATTAAGGTCTCAATTTCAAATCTATCTGTCTGTCCGCATATGCGTATGTTTACGCTATATTTACAAAATTGCGAGGAAGAAAAATAAATTTTGACAATTGGTTATCTCTGTTCCGAGGAACCGGAAAAAATTAGTGGACAATACAGGTTCGGCACCTTAAAGGAGTTAATGGAAAAAATGTCCCAAATAGCACATTATGGAGCAAAAAGTTTTCAAAGCTAAAGGGCTTCGAAAACGTTGGGATGACCACCGACTAGCTGTAATTTGGTTCTAATATCTCAAAGCTATTTATTCCAAATATTTTTTCTGCTATAACCTTACCGTAGCGGGTTTGCACAACCAATTCGGTGCGATTAGTATTTAGGTTCCTGAATCAGCTGTGATAATGATAGGCAGAATGGCTATTTTTCAGAATCGAGAACTTGGTATTCGAATACCTTTAAGAATCGAATACCTATCCGAGAACCGAGACTAAAGTGCCTCACACAGCTGTTCAGCTCCATAAAAGCTGTAACAAGTAGTTGAAATTTTTGGTTGTAAAATGTATTTTTACATCTAAAAAAAATGCTGTTTGGATGTCAAAGCTATGTTTACCACATTTTCAGCTTTAAGGCGCGGCTTCACCAACTGGGTTAGCCCGGCGGCAATGAGGAAGTTGCATGATTTTTTTTATATCACAGATAGAAAGACGACAGAAAAATATGATTCCTCGTATTTTGTCTTTCTTTTTTGTTAAAATTGAGGGTAAAAAAATATGTATTTCGGCTGAGAATTTAAAACCATTAAAATGCTCTATCCCTAACAAATAGCGTAATTCGTAACCTGTAGCGTCACGTCGTTATTGTTAAAACGTTGAAACATCTAAAAAGAACGCTGTGGTTATAGATTAACACGTTAGGGATGTTATGAAATGATTATCCGTCATATTAACCAATAATTAATAACAAGATTAAGAATAACAATGTAAATTAGCAAATTAATGACGTCAGAATGGCGTCAAGGTAATATTATAGCGTTTTCAGTCACGTGGTTTTGTTTGCACAAAAGTTCAAATTTTAATGTGGCATATTTACGAAGCGAAATCTTTCTATGAGTTTCTTTTATTATATTATCAACTTATATAGTGCATATTATGGAAAAATAATAAAATAAGGCATTTTTAAAATCCATGCATCTTCCTCATTGCGGCCTTACCGTCGGTATAATATCCAGCGGCCTTGCCGCGAAACTAAGTTCGACTACATCAAAATAGGCATTTTTTGTTTTTAGCTGGTCAGTTCTTATTTGTATTCAGATAATGTATGACGACGATGATCTTCTGTTAGGGCATATGGCCCTAAAGGTTATTAAAAACGAAAAACTTAAAAGAAAACGCAAGTTTTGGTTTATTATTATCTCTCGGGTTCCACAAATTCTTTCATTTCGGAATAACTCTATTAATAACAACACCTTTTTATCTATCCACTGAGTATTAAGACTGCCATCTTACCCGTCTACTGTAATATCTTGGTTATCTATTGTAATGTCCTGGCTATCCATTGTAAAACGATAACAGACATTATAAATAACTCGGACTGTATATACTCCGTGCAGTCCCTCAATCACTACTGAGCGCTCGCGCTGCACTAGACAGTGGATTAACCAGTAACCCGCGAAAATTATTTTTGAGCATTAGCGTTTTGTTGGTATTGTAGCGGAAAAAGATAAATGAAAACAAACACAGGCGTAGTGGGGAATAGTAGTGGGTAGTGGCAATGCATAACGCATAGCTGTTTCTATCACATCACGTCTTACGTCTTTTATGTCGCGTGCATTGAAATGAGAGAGAAGGTCATGCTCGTATCTGGGGTCCGCCTTCTTAGCGTCTCACCTCGCACCTCCCTTCGCGATTAAAGATTTCCGCTGCTATAATAAACAGTTATTACACATAACGCGCTCGGCGGAGCGGGCACATAGGCCGGAGAGTAGCTGTTGGTTGCAGTCTGGTTACGTTCCTTATAGTAAAATAAGGATTTTATAGAGGATTTTTGCCACTGAAATATAATGTTTCAATATTCTGCCCTCTAAAAGCACATTTGAATTATGCTAAGCCCAGTCAGGCTATTTATTTTTTGATTGCAGCAGACACTGGACCGCTAGATGGCGCCTGCTGACTATTTTGCATGTCGCTATCCTAACGATACTGAGATGGACCAAATAGTCAAAGGATCCTCGTGTCGTTCGTCGCATGCTTACCTTGCACTGACGATAGCCAACAGCTCGAAACTGCAGTCTGCAAGTGGTGTGGGACGACTGGCACGAGAGCTCCTTTAAGTAGAATCAGCCTTTCGGCAAGTGTTTGTTGCAATCGAAGCATTAGCGTTTTGTTGGTAATACACAGTTATTACACTTAACGCTCCAGGCTTGTAACTTGTAATTCAGCGCTCGGCGAGGCACATAGCCCGGAGAGTAGCTGTTGGTTGCAGTCTGGTTACGTTCCTTATAGTAAAATAAGGATTTTATAGAGGAGTTTTGCGACTGAAATAAATAAATAAGCTTAAAAATTAATCTACAAGCTTGTTTATTATTATCTCAATTATATGGAACAAACATAAATTCTGAGTTTAAACTCGGAATTCTTAGTTCAAACTCAAAGTTCTGACTGAATTCGAATTTTTGAGTTCAAACCAGAAATTTTGAGTTCAAGCTGGGAATTCTGACTTTAAACTCGGAATTCTAACTTTAACTCAGAATTCTGATTTTAAACTCGGACAAATTAATTTGTTTGGCCCTTCTACGCTTTCGTATTGCAAGGATTGATTAAAATATCTTTAGTTCAGCGAAAAATAAATTAATTTTCAGTTATTTTTCGTATCATATAAAATATAAATTATTATTATTAACTTTTAACGTCTTATTTAAATTAATGTCCTGGCAGAGTTTAGCATTAGTTATTCCACCACTCAACCAGGACACATACACATAGACAATTATACTACATTGCTACATTGCCATCTGCCGCAGCTAAGACTCGAACTTAGGAGTGTTACAGAAACTAGCCGTGGTGCCTTTCACACAACCTCGTCTAGTCCACTGCTACCAACTCGGTAACACATGAAAATCACCACTAAACATCCATACCCTAGCCAGTATTCTAACCTGGGACTCCTTGGTTGCAAGCCTAATGTAAGCGTTGAGCCATTGAGACAGTGGTGATATAATCTATTTATATATAAAAAAACGCTATTTAAGTTAAAGAAACGAACCGCATAAACAAATGCACGCCGGCAACGCCACTGAAAGTAAACCCAAATTTCGAACATTGCTTATAACAAATTATAATTTGAAAATTCGACTGTAGATAGGTTTGACTGGGAAATTTTTTTGGTCTTGATTTCTAGTTTGTATGTTTCGATAATAATGAAAAAACAACTTTTTTTAAATAACGCATTTTTTTTATTTCAAATTTTTTCGTTGTAAACAAATTAATATTGCTCTTTGGCTGTTCGACTAAAATGAGAAACAAAACATGACATAATAGTACTGTAGGATAAGTACCTACATTTAAAAAAAGTTGCAAAGTATTAATTTAATTTATATTTTTTATGCTTTATTTACAGTAAGACAGATTTTTTTCAGTATTCATTTTTTTAAAAATAAGCTAAAACAATCAATTTCAATACAACAAAAATATTTTATTTTTTTATATGTTTACACTTTAATAAATGCACGGTGCATTTATATATGTTAATAGTTAAAAGCAAAAGCCAAGCTAAGGTATACTAGACTCTAGTAGTTTGTGCAAGAAGGGTGGATATCGCACGAGAAAGGAGATTGAGCACGACACAGTAGACGGAGTGCCTTAATCTTTCGAGTACGATATGATTAATCCACTCGAATTGTACAGTATACTTTTTCTACGACCGCATTAAGAGAAAAACTACAAATACGTAGTTTCAATCAAATTTTAATATACATACTTAGCATCTGCTTAATCTTATGCTCTAGGTAAAAATATTTTATAAAAGCGGTTGCATTTACGCTTCGGAATGTAAGAGGTCGTAGGCTCAAACACCCCTCCCCACATAGCTATTTTTTGCCATATATCTCTAAAATTTTGTTTGCATACAATAATTTCAGTAAAATTTTAGGTGGTATACCGTTTATCTCCATTCTTCACTGGAATCCTCATTTTTAATTATTTTCTAGCTCAAACTGCACGAATACACACTGACAATTACTTTGATAGCTTACACACTAACTTGTTTTTTTTATGAATAGTTGCCTATGTACTTAATACACGAACTGTGATTGGTCGATTTCATATCCATCCTAGAACCTAGCCGTTATATATCCCTTCAGTTAACTGGAATGGCCCACTAATCCTAATAAAATATAAAAAATATTTTAATAAAAGTTTTTATTTAAATTAAAAAATAAACTGAAATAAACCAAACCCATCATTTTGTTACATTATATTATTTTTTTTATGATATAAAAGCTTACTGCGAGATTTTCCTGTGTTGCTGGCAACAAGCTTTTATATCAAAAAAATGATGGGTTTGATTTACTTCAAAGTTTATTTTCTACCTTTTTGAGCATTTAAATAAATGCTGTTTTAAAAAATATTTTTTATATAATTTTATTTTTTACTTTTTAATCTTCTGATATGCTGTAATCCCCAGATATCGACTTTGGGACGAATTGGATCATAAACGGTAAAGTCGTCCGCCATCTTCAACTAAATTTTTTACTAGAAATTCGTAATCCGCGACCTCGAAACCCCCCAGATATCGATTTTGATCGATTTGGACCTAAATGACAAAAGTCGTCAGCCATATTGGCGCCGGCATTTTGAATTTCTGAATTTTGACTAAAAATTCATAATCAGCGACCTAGAAAACCCCCAGATATCGATTTTGAGTTGAATCGGATCTTAAACGGTAAAGTCGTCCGTTATCTTGAAGCCGCCATCTTATTTTTTTCTTATATTAAAATGTTAAAATGTATTGTCACCGGACGTGCAAAATTTCAAAGCTCTAGCTTAATTAGAACTAATCGAAATTTTGATTGCAAGATTTGACCTAAGCAAACTAACTAATAAACAAACAAACAAACACACATTGCAAGTTAAATAAAAGCTTTTAAAAAGGGCAAAAATTCATTGTTTGAAAATAAAAAAAATGTTCGTTTACGTCTCGGTTTACGTTAATAAATAAGAAAAAAGGAGTGGTCTTATGTCCGAGTTTTCTTTTCCACACGGGTAAACGCGATTTGAAATTGATAAAATTTTATTTATTTATAATTCTCATATTACCGCAAGATCTATAAAGTAAACTTATGCAGTTTTAGGCCGAAATCGAACTGATTTGAATGCAGCAGAAAAAAAATAATTATTTAAAAAGAAAAACGTTCTGTATTAATAGATAGAGGAGAAGTAGGTAATAGTTATCTAAGTGTTTGAGTAACAAGAGTTTTTCCTCCGTGCGTGCTTTATGCTGGTAGTGCTTCAAAAAGTAAACTTGTCTTAATATGAATGAGTACAGTAAACTTATGCAGTTTTAGGCCGAAATCGAACTGATTTGAATGCAGCAGAAAAAAAATAATTATTTAGAAAGAAAAACGCTCTGTGTTAATAGATAGAGGAGAAGTAGGTAATAGTTATTTAAGTGTTTGAATAACAAAAGTTTTTCCTCCGTGCGTGCTTTATGCTAGTAGTGCTTCGAAAAGTAAACTTGTCTTATGTAAATGAGTACAAAAAGGAATATATTCTATTTCTTTATGATTTTTATATGAACGTAAGATTTATGGCATTTTTAGGTTAAAATATCAACTTGTTTATTTATAAACGATTAAAATCTAAAAAGTATTTTCGTTCCAAATTATCATTTCTTAACTTTTATTTTAACTGTAAGTCTCTCATAGGACTATTATCCATACTTTTGCTTTTCATTTTATTCGGAAAACCAAAGAGTTTTCTTTAAAAATGTTTAACCAAATATTTTAACTTCAGGTTACGATATTTTGGTTTAATAAAAGGCTTATTTTCACTACAAATAATGAATATTGGCTTTAAAAAATTTAAGATATAGCAGATTTAAAATAATATTAGCTGTTCTTTCTTAGTTTCTATTTTTTTCACAAATGTAAGTAATTGTGAAGAAGTCTGTATTTTTCATTTCTCAATTCGATCAAAAAGTCAGGGGATATTCAATAGAAGGAGACAAGAAACGTGGTTAAAAAAATTGGACAAAATATCTTTCCACAACTTTTACTTTTCCAACTATTTGTTTCATTAATAAAAATCACCTTTCCAGACAATTTTATATATGATAAAAATTTGGATTATTTGCCTTCGATAAAATTTTCGATAGTATATATTTTGTGATTTGTTGGAAGTAAAATTTGATAAGAGAATCGACAAGAGCAGGGAAAATCCATTATTTCAATGGAAAAAAAAATCTACGTTAATATGTATAAGGAAGAAAAGTACCTAGTAGTTATCTAAATGTTCGAGTGATAGAGTTTTTCCTCCGGGTTGAATTTTGCCGACAGTTCTTAAAAAAGTAAAGTTTGTTTCAATTAAATATTTATTTACGATTTTTATATTAATACAAGATCTATGAAGCAGACTATTACAATTTTAGGTTAAAACATTAGTTTGTTTATTTATAAATAGTTAAATCTAATGAGTTCCCTATTTTCGTTCCAAATTAACATTTTGTAGCTTTCTTTTTTTTTAAATTGTAGGTCTCTTGGAGTACTATTAAGGCATATTTTTGCTTTTCATTTTAGTCTAAAACCAAAGAGTAACGTTAATTTGTTTATAACGGAAAAATTTGAATTTGAAAAAAATTGTGTTTTTGTTCAAAAAAAAAAAAATTCTCATTATCGAAAAATATACCTAAAAACCTAGGATTTGAGACCAACAATATGTCTCTACTGTCCAACCCACCTACGGGATTAACTATCGAATTTTTAATTTTATAGTTTGTTATAAGGTTTTAAGCAAATATTTCGACCTCAAATTTGGCACGATATTTTGGTTTAATTAAAGGCATATGTTTTCCCTAGATATAATGAATATTACCTTGTAACAATTTAAGATACAATAAATTTAAAAAATCAGCAATTTAGTTATTTTTTTGCAAATGAACAAATTAACAGAAACAACTTTTAGTGGTCAAATTTTATCAGAATTTAATTGTGAAGAAGCCCATATTTTTGTTTTCTTGATATGGCAAATACAATTGACATGAAATACTCAACGTTTCAGTTCTGCTAAGGTATTTTTATTTCTTTTAGCTGTATTAGACACGATGTTGACCGTGATAACATTGTAATCAATATTTCTGATAATATAACGTAGTCATATGAATTTTAATTTACCTATAATCTTATATTATAATTGTGGATATTATGTCATGGTCGTCTACTTTAGAAATAAATGTTGTTACTTGAAATGACTCATCTTTATTACAGTTAAATTATTTAAGCTACATCTTATGAGAACATTTAAAAAATGAGTAACCTACTTACCTTTGCTATTAAACATACCTAATGTTCTTCACGTCTTCCTTCAGGAGCTATTAGAATTTGATTAACTAATGTGTAAAATCTAAGAAAAGGTGCTGTTTATTAATATGTTTCTTCTTTGTTCTTTTGACTAGTTTCTATTGTGTAAACTAAATAAAATGTACGAAAGCGTCGCCTAATAGCTATAGGTAACCTCTCCTAAACTCAAATAATGGACATTCAACGGTTGTGGGGTTACATTTTTTTTTAAATAAAAAGTGTAGTTTCAATTTTAAGGGCCCAAAACAGATTAGTACTCTTTTAAGCCATATTTCAAGTGGCATAATAGTCTCTCAAACGTACATTTTGAACTTTTATACGTTAAAAGGGGTTGTTCCATCCCTGGAAATCTTAGAAAAATTGATGCCATTTTACGAGCACTTTTTAATTACTTAGTATAATAATAATTTATTGGTCATTTTGGGTTACATAATATGCAAGTCGACAAGTTACTAGAAATAGAATATATTTTGTTTGTTGCTGTCCATGATGTTTGCGCACCAAGTTGAATTTCGCCATCGCCGGGCTGGAGTTTTCCGGTATAACCGTCCATTCCTCACCGTATACAACGCTTTCATTCCCTTAACCTGCCGTGCCCCGCTTCAAGACCCTTAAAATATGCTGCGCCTTATCATCCTACATTTGTACAGTAAAAAATCAATCATTCTCATACATACTAACCATGCACACTACGGAATTTCGACTAAGTGCGTCAACTTACGGCATTCGAGCACCAAGCTGGTATTCATTTTCCATGTCGTACTCCTGTACTGTATCGCCATCCACCATCGAACTATTCGACGTACCAAGTCCCTCTTCGCTATAGTAGCTCGCACTGCCGAACAATCGGTAACCACCTTGAAATGTGTACCGATCTGATACACTCTGAATCATTTTGCAGATTTCACCAACGCCAAGGTTTCCAACTCGAAGCTGTGATACGCCTGTTCTGCTGGAAATATCGCCCTGCTAAAGTAAGAAATTGGTTGCAATTCGCCATTTGCCTGACTTTGCAGTAGAATTCCCGCCACCCCCAGTTTGCTAGCGTCAGTATGCAACTCGGTGTCTGTTTCTCTATTATACAACGCCAGCACTGGTCTGTCAGTTAGATGTTGCTTCAACATCTCAAAATCCTCCGCCTGAGAGTGCTCCCAACGTAAAGGGACATTCCTCTTTGTCAGATCTGTAAGTGGTCTAGCGATCACAGCAAAATTTTAATAAACTTCTGGAAGTAACTTGCCAAATCCAGAAACTGCCTTACACCAGAGAACATAATGTTATCTGCTTATACCATGTACATTTGTAGAGACTGCAAACTGCCTTACCGCCTGTACCTTACGTAGCCCAGGGGCTCAATTCTCGACTTCGTTGGAAAACGTTCCCATATCCCATAGCATCTTTATTTGGTATTCTGGAGTGAACTTAGAATGTACTTTCCCATGGGAACCGTGATTATACGTATGTCTGATATTAACTCGATTCATTTCATAAATCGACCAATAGTATTAAAGAGTCTGGTGATTTTTTAAAAATTGTAATGTTGAGAACAGTGAGAAGGATTGATACCTAACCACCGAATAACCTACCTATAAGATAAATACAACATAAAAAGTTTTTGTTGGGCAGTTTTAGTAGTACAAACATTAAAATATTCCCTGATTATGAAGGACGAGATTGAAAAGAGAAAAAGCTGCCATGCTACAGAGGCAAAAAAAAGCTAAGGTTTTTGGAGAATGATGAGAAATTGCATACGGAAAAATTTACAAATAACTTTACATATCAAATCTCGTTTTGGATTATTAGCCAATACTTCGGCAGCTTCGACCACTTCCAATTGGGTTAGGAGAATTATTTTATCCATTGCAAGAACCTGAATATTAATCAATATAATAAATATTACAAATATAAAACTATAAACAGACTACGATTAATATAATATAGGTTATGTTATTACCGTTTTATCACAGCTTATAGAATATCTCTTTCTATGCACGCTGTGTTTCACTATACTCGCTGAGTGCACGTAATCTGTTACAATTATTCCATTGGAAATATGAATCCCCAGCCTTTCGTCATGCGAATACATTCTTACACTTTTCGTTGGAAAATATTCCTATGAGTTGCATCGAGAATATAAAATATAAATTCCCATGAGAAAGTTCTGTTTTTCCCATTGAAATAAAAACGAGAATTGGGCCCCAAGTCGCACGCCTTCTGCGCTCACCTTGTGTCCCAAATATTCCAATTTATCTTGCAGGAAAGACCTAGTTAACCTTAACGCCCGGTTGTGTCACCAGTTCCAGTACATGCTCCAATAACTTCAGGCCACCTGGCACCGAAGCCGAGGGGATAAGTAGGTCATCCATGTACGCCAGCACCAAGTTGTTTTGCAATCCGCCTAGCATTCACTACTCTCTGAAATACTGAAAGTACATTCGCCAATCCAAATTGAATATCCATAATGCCCATCTGGTGTAATAAACGTCGTCTTATGCATCGAACCTGGATGTATAGGTACTTGATGATACCCCTGCGCCAAGTTCAAGGTAATATAGAAACACCCGCCAATTTATCCAACTGATCTCTTATTAGCGGTAGCGGATACCTATCGTTTACAGTAATCACATTCAACGCCCTTTAGTCGACACACATTCGCACATCGCCATTGTTTTTGGGAATCAGAACAATAATTGGACTTGCATCCTCTGATCCAACTCTCTCTAACCACACCACTGTCCGTAGTTGCTGCACTTTTTCTCTTACCACTTGCTTCTCTGAGTGTGCCAATCTATACGGCCTGTAATGGCTAGGTTTTGCATTTACACTCACTATATTCATCTCATCTAAATGAATCGAACCTAAATCTTTTGGGCTTGCTGACAAATGTAAGTATAGCTCAAGTAATAATAAGTTCCCGAGACAGGAAAAAACCTAACAAAAATTTTACGACATAATTATTATCGCCCCGGGCCATGGCGCTAGTCGAAATAAATAGATCACAGTAAATAAAAAACGCAACAAAAACTTTACGACATAATTATATCGCCGCGGGCCACGGCGTCAAGCCTGACATGAAACATTCCCGATGCACATTAAAAACCTATAAAGGTAAGCGAGTCAATTTGCGAACAGTACAAAAAAGAGTACCGCTATTTTAATGAGGTCGTAAAGTTTTTGTTGTTTTTTATGTCTCAGTTTCTTCCTACTTGAACATTACCGCATATTCGCGCATGCCGGATGTCTGAACAGTGAGTTGAGAGCCGCTCGCTCGCGCATTTAGCCCCTTTTCACACTGGGCGCAGCGTTACCACATTTGGTAGATTTCTACTTTTTTAGTAGATTTTCACCATTCAATGTGAATTTTCAGTAGGTAAATAATAATTAGTAAGATTTTGATAAATTTTTTGGTTAATTTAAATGCCCCATAATAGCAATGTATGTTGTCAAGAAGTAATTAAAATATTATAATTTTTATATACTACCAATTATACACGAACATGTAATGTCAGTTGCCTGTACCCAAAACTCGGATTGGCAATGAGATTGACTGAAAAAAAATTTTTTTTTTTCGGTCACGTTTTTTTTAAATAACTTCCAGTTTTTATTTCTCAATGATGGATATTACGGCAATCGATTGCTGGCATTTTTACACGAATTTTTTTAAATAAACTTTTCTACGACCCTCTGGAGCCGAGATATATAATTTTTTTTTTTTTTTTTCGAGAAATTCCAGAGGGCGCTATTGACGCACTACAGCGCCCATTTTTACGAAGATTACAGCTGAATACTTATATTTTCAATGAAAAAATAGAGCAGCTTATTTCATCGACCTTTAACATTAATTTTAATGTAGACACGCGCTATTTACTTGATTGTTCCAATTATTACAACGTCAAGCAAATCAAATAAAAATTTTACTCAAAAACAATTTTGCCACAGCGAAACTAAGTGAGGTTAAAATATACACGAGGCGTTCGAAATACAAGACGCTCTGCTTTCTTTCAACTCGACAAACTATACTGTGCGTGAGCTCAGCAGAAACTGTGAATCAGGCAGATCTTCTAAACCCATGTATCCCCCACTCCGAGAAGAGCCATGCAGCTGCTTGAAAAGGGAGTCCCTTTAACGCATATACCTGCTTTGGGTTAAGAAATACACTAGGTCTCAAAACTTTCCAAAATCGTAAAAACTTTCTAAAGCAATTAGCCTAGACCTTCAACTTTCTGTTACAAACGAATAAAACCATTAAAAGTGAAAATGTGATAAACCAATAAGCAGTAACATTGTAATTAATTATTGTAATGTAAAAATGTTAACTTAAGGTAAAGAAAAATATTATAAGAACGGTATCACTTTTTAATACGAATAATTTAAAAAAAACCGAAACATTTCAGGTAATAAAAAATAAATTAAAATAAATTTTTCTGAGTCTATTTTGCATAGCAGAAAAATATAATCCTTAAATTCGTGTTTATCTCGTCGAGCTACCCCAGATTAAGTACAAAAGGATTTTTTTACGTGGTCAAGAAGTTGAGAAATTAAAGATTTTACATGCGCGAACGATTTTGAACGCGCGAATCCAGTTTACATACCGGCCGCGCGAGGTTCTCCCCACTCCGCGACCCGTTCGCTCCGCGCTCACACGCTTCACTTTGGTATTTGTTTAATAATGTTAAAGGTCGATGAAATAAGCTGTTCTATTTTTTCTTTGAAAATATAAGTATTCAACTATAATCTCCGTAAAAATGGGCGCTGTAGTGCGTAAATAGCGCCCTCTGGGATATTTGAAAAAAAAATATCTCGGCTCTGAGGGTCGTAGAAAAAAGTTGTTTTTTTTTAATTCGTGTAAATATGCCAGCAATCGATTGCCCTAATAGCCATCATCGAGAAATGAAAACTGGAGAAGATATTTGGAAAAAACATGGCCGAAAAAAAAAATTGTTTTTCAAGTTATTTTTGATCGCTTAAAATGTGAAAAATCGTTATCATTTTTTTTGCCGTGATAGTACAACTCTTGAAGAAAAAACAAGCACAAAATCGTTTCTTTTTTTCGAAAAATCGATATATTTCGAAAAATTAAAAAAAAAATTCAATTTCGAAAAGCAGATTTTTTGTTATGCCACAAGCTACATTTTCACCGAGTAACAAGTTTAAATTTGAAAAAGGTACACGAAAAACAAAACAAGACGGTTTCTTTCGATTTATCTCGAAATCTAATGCAGCGATCAACATCGACAAAAAATGAATCGATAGATCTTTTTAATACCTACAACTTTCTTATTTAACTTTTTTCTCTACGAGCTTTAGTTTTTTTTTACATGAAAAACCGTTTTTTCAACTTTACGATTTTTTTAGGTTATGAAGGACATCGAGGATCCACGGACTTTTGACGCTATGTTTCTTAGAATTTTTTATTCTATACGACCATATTTTTTTGTTTGCTGTTAGGATTTTTGGTACCCTCTCATACCTATTAATTGGACTATTAGTCGCGCTGTTAAATCGCCCAGTGTGAAAAGGGGCTTATGCTTACTTTTAACTTTGACAATTAATTTTGAAAAAAACTACACATCGTACCGTAGTGTACGATGTGTCAAAAGAGAGGTCTTCTAACGCACTACCTATCGGTGGTATCGAGCAAGCATGATTTCTTTTGGTTTTCCTGTTATCATCTCTTGAATAACAAATTATTTGACAGAAAATAATTTTTCATTGATGATTTTCGAATCTACCGATGGCAATGTGTTATAGACAATCGAATTTTTTTTATTTCTCGCGAGGGGTGGCCATAATATTCAAAATAGAATTTTGTTAGTGCATCTCTGAAATCAACGTAATGAAATACCTGCGTGAAATGTAGCATGCACAAATTAAATATTCTTATTAATTTAAATGTAAATGAAATTAAATGAAATTCAGTCTTTGGTTTTATGTGATTGTTTATCACCACTTTCTTAGCGTCACGTGGCAATAATTATATTTTTATTCGTATTATTACTAGTCTATTGAGTACAAGTAAAGTATATACGATTGGAATTGAAACTGGTCAGTTTTAAAGCACAGGACCGTGCGTACTGAACTTGATATTTTGTCCTATATATTTGGCAATGGTATTGAGATTCGAACGGTAGTTGAAACTGTGCAGGCGAGTCCGAGACTGGCAATGTAATCAGCCTGAATGAACCATCTACGACTGCACTGGTTTAAAGGTAATAAAACGGACAGGCCTGCTAGCACAAAAAAACTCGTAAATCGTTTCTTTATCTTGGAACGTGGAAGTCTGATATCGTGCTGTCTATGTGCCAGTGCAGCGCATAAATACCTATTATAACATCAAGCCTAGGAGTTTAGTTACTTACTGTTCATATTTATAAATATTTACTAGTGTATAAAAGGTAAAATATTTTAATTATTTACTAATTTACCATGGCTTTCTGGAGACCATTTGAAACAGAGGATAATATAATAACGCCCGAAAATCTTATCATTTTGTTATGACAAGCATTTCTATTTACCTCCGCCCATGTACAATAAAGAGATGCCGACTGGTTTTGCCGGCTTTTAGTTTTTATACGGTTTCAATTCCAATCGTATATACTTTACTGTCGTGAGCAGAAAAAAATAGGACAACTTTTTTTTCTAATGCAAATCTGTCTCTATTTGAATATGTAATGAGTAGCCGAAATAAAACATATCACTTTTAATTTATTGTTTATTTTAATGCTGTAGTTATTGCTATAGTAAATGATGGATGGTTAATGAACAAATTGCACTACGTTATAACATTAACAAAAATTTGGTGTGCAACATTTTAAGAAAGTGGAGAATAAACGGTACGATTAGTAGAAATCCTGCATCAAAGGATAAAGGATTCCTACTTAACAAGAAACTAACTATTAATATTTCGTTATTGCACCATTTCTATTTATAACTTAAGTCTGTTTGGCATAGAATTAAATAACCTTATACAATAATCATTAGTAATAATATTTTCCCATGCATTATTTACTATTTCCAGTAATTCTTCGGCATTCCGGTCTCACATTTCGTTTTTGGATACTTCTTACGAGTAGTCCCCATACTTCTTCCACCGGGTTAAGATCTGGACTATGACTGGGCCAGTTAAGAACATTGATGTCGTTATCTTGAAACCAGTTAGTTACGGTATGAGCAGTATGAACGGAACAATTGTCTTGTTGAAATATGAATTCATTATGGGGAAATAATTGTGACACAGAAGGGAGCATAATATTGTCTAAAATCCTAATATACGTTTCACTATTAAATCGTTCCTCAATATGCTACAAGACGCCAGTACCACGTACCGATATCCAAGTGCACATATTAACGGAAAATCTACCACTTTTATCATTGTTAGATATATATTTCTCATCGAATCGAGTATTCGGAGGGCGGTAAACACGAATACGACCGCTGTGTGTTGACTGGAAAGTTTTTCGTCTGTAAAGATTACATTGTTCCAAAAATTTACATCATGCGCTAAAAATTCAAGCGCAAATCCTACTCGAGCTTCTTTATGTTCAGCTTTAAGTAAGTATTTCTGTGCTGCTGCATGACAGCGTAGCTCCGATTCTCTTACTCGCCGGTGACCAGTACTACTCGATCCAGGAATATTCGTTTCTTCAGCAGCCTGAATAACTGAGTAAAATGGATTTTCTACTAAAGCATTTACCAATTGCAAATCTTGTTGAGTTGATATCCTTCGTCGCCCTGATCCAGGATTTCTACTAATCGTACTGTTTATTCTCCACTTTCTTAAAATGTTACACACCGAATTTTTGTCAATATTATAACGCAGTGCAATTTGTCTCATTGACCATCCATCTTCTGCTTTAGCAATAACTCCAGATTTAACTAAATCGCTTATGTGTGGCATATTAGTTTTTTGCACACTTGCAATAAATTATGACAACTAACTGACAATGTCACAAAAATTAAAGTTAGGTGTTATTATTTTTTTATTATTATTATTATTAGCCGTTACTCGAGTCCGAGTATAAAAATGTTACAGTCGATAAATTGTGTACAATAAAAAACAAGTAAAAGGTGTAGTCTATTGTAATTCCCATTCATCTACGGTGCACACGACTATGGCTATAGAGGCCAATTCGGGAGAGCACATGTCGACCGCAGTCAGGACAAACATAGACCTGGTTAGGTCTTGGATTCGGCCTTCTTGCAGCAACATTTCCTTGATAGCTGGTCACAACCCCTCGCCATTCGGTTCTGTCCGCTGCAAGTTGTTCTCATTGCTCGTCTGCAATACCGCAGGATTTTAGATTTTCATGGAGAGCGTCTTTGAACCTCTTTCGTTGACCGCCACGCCTTCTTCTACCGCTTAGCAATTCACCATAAAGTGTACATTTAGGAAGGCGGTTATCATGCATACGATGAACGTGACCTGCCCACCTTAGGCGTGCTCTTGAAATAAGCACCTCAATTGGAAGGCTGTTTGCTCTCCTGAGTACTTCCACGTTTGATATGTGATGGAACCAACGGATTTTCATCATACTTCTGAGGTGTCTTTGCTGAAAACGTTCTAATTCTTTCACATGACGACGGTAAGTGACCCAGCTTTCACATCCATATAGCAGTGTTGGAATGACAACTGCTCTGTAGACAGCCATTTTCGTTGACAAAGCAAGGTCGTGGTTGTCAAATACTCTCTCTCTAAGTCCCCAGAGTGCTCTAGATGCAGCGTTAATTCTATTGCGAATCTCGCTGTCCATATTTGCTTTGTCATTAATAACGTTGCCTAAGTAATTGAACTGATCCACCACTTCAAGAGAATTTCCGTTAAGTGTAATGTTTATTTGGTTCACTTGATGAGGAGTTGACATAATCTTAGTCTTTCCAATGTTGATTTTAAGTCCCAAGGAGTCATAGCTCTGGGCATACACATCTAAAAGTTCTTGAAGCTCTTCCGGCGTAGAGGCTAAAAGTGCACAGTCATCCGCATACTGGAGATCACAAATGAATCGTGTGCGTGTCTTCGTGAAAGCTCTAAAGCGCCCTATGTTAAAGAGACCGCCATCAAAACGGTATCTGAGACCTATTCCTCTGACTGTCAGTTTGTTGTCAACAATAATTGTTAGAGCAGTGGTAAACAAATTAAAGAGTAGGGGTGCCAGGACACATCCCTGCCTAACTCCAGTGAGGGTTTGGAAAGGTTCGGTTGCCTCATTATTATACATAACCTAGGCGTTGTTGTTTGTGTGTAGACTGCGACATACTTCCACAAATTTTCTAGGGATACCTAAGCGGAGCATAATTTTCCAGAGCACTTCCCTGTCCACTGAGTCAAACGCCTTGGTTAAATCGATGAAGGCCATGTGAATTTCTCCTTGATGTTCGAGTGCTTTTTCTTGAAGCTGTTTAAGTGTGAAGATTAGGTCCGATGTACCTCGGTTTGGTCTAAAACCACTCTGTGTTTCAGGAAGCAACTTTTCCATAACAGGTGTTAGCCTATTTGCCATCGCTTTGGTGAGTATCTTCCCTCCAACAGCCAGGAGAGCTATACCCCTGTAATTTCCACAGTCCGCAGCGCTCCCTTTGTTTTTGAAGAGGTTGATTAAAAGTGTATCACGAAACTCCTGCGGAGCTTGACCACTTTCCCACACGACATCAAACAGTTTGTTAAGGTAGGGTATGAGCTCTGACGACACAGCTTTAAAGATCTCAGCTGGGAGTGAGTCGGCGCCGGGAGATTTGTTATTTTTTAGCTGCCCAATGGCGGTTAAGATCTCTTCCGTTGTTAGTGGTTTATCTAAGTCTTCGAAGGTGTCATATTGAGGGATCAGATTTATAATATCGTGATCGGCTTGACTTTGCTGGTTAAGAATGTTAGAGTAGTGTTCTTTCCATCGGGCTCTTATTTCCTGGTCTTCTTTGAGGAGATTTCCATTTAAATCTTTAATAGGGCACATATTTTTCCGACTGGGGCCGTACACTGCTTTTACTCCTTGAAAGAAATTCCTGTAGTCGTGTGAATCGGCGTACCTTTGAATTTCTCTGGCCTTGCTTGCCCACCACTCGTTCTTTATTCTTCTGATTTCGCGTTGCGTTTCATACTTACATTGGGTAAAAGCTTCTGCTTTTGATGAGTCGTTGGGGTGGTTGATAGCGTTTTGGAAGGCAATATGTTTGCGGTCAAGAAGTTCTTGTATAAAAACTTCATTATCATTGAACCAGTCCTCCTGTTTTTTACTTGCTGCAGTGCCAAGAATTTCCTCACTCGCACTTTTTAAACTGTCTTTAATTTGTGTCCAGGTAGCAGCGACATCTACAGAATTGGTTTCTTCTAGTGCACTCAAATTCTCTTGAACTTTTTGCTTTAGCTGTTCGACGGTTTGTTGGTTACGCAATTTACTAATACAGAGACGGAGTCTACGTTTTACTTGAGTTCTTCGGTGTTTGGGTCTCATAACAATTTTCATTTTAGAGACAACAGGACGATGATCGGTCCAACATTCGCTATCAATGCGCGCCTTTGTAATTTGGACGTCCTTGAGATGCTTCCTACGTACGATAACATAGTCCAGTAGATGCCAGTGACCTGATCTGGGGTGACGCCAGGTGCCTTTAAATTTATCCTTTTGTCGGAAAATGGTGTTTGTTATAACTAGATCATGTTCGGCGCATTTAGTTAGGAGTAGTTGACCGTTAGCGTTCATGTTGCCCAAACCGTTCTTGCCTATGATGCCTGGCCAGGTGTCTGCATCTCTCCCTACTCTAGCGTTAAAATCGCCAAGAATAACGAGTCGTTCCGTTTTAGGTATTCTACAGAGGGTTTCTTCCAGCTGTTGATAGAAGCTTTCCTTGGTTTCGTGACTTGCATCCAGAGTGGGAGCGTAGGCGCTTATTAGATTTACCGCGTTGCCATCTGATAGCTCATAGCGTAGCAGCATTAGACGCTCGGATAGGCCTTGTGGTACTTGTGTTAAGTTGGATACAAGTTGATTCCGAACGGCAAATCCTACTCCATGTTGTCTTCTTGAGTTGGTGGGAAGACCTTTCCAATAGAAGGTGAGAGAGCCTTCCTCCAAAAATCGAGTTTCGCTGAGAGCTGCAACGTCAACATTGAGTCGGTGAAGTTCTCTATCTATTAGAGCAGTTCTTCTTTCAGACCGATCGGCGCGAGTGCTGTCGTTCAAAGTACGAACATTCCAAGCGCCGTAGATGAAAGAATTAGCTTTGTTGGATTTAACTTGTCGGTGTTTTTTCGACATTCGATGAGGTGTCCCTGTGGGCACCCTCCCCCGGAGATCCGATCGGGAGGGTATTTTACCTCCGGATGATTTTGTCCCACTTGAACGCTCCATCATTTTTTTAAAGCCTTAATCGACTGAATACGAAGCTGCATTTGAAGTTTTAGCTGGAGCAGGTATGCAACTGACCAGCTCGGTTGCGGAAGGCGAGTGGTGTGGTCCCATGGTACAGAAGGAGACTGCGACGATGGGGTAACCAAACGATTCCAAAAGCAACCTTTGTGTGCGGTGGGTTATTTTTACCGCACTCTTCGTGAGAAGGTGGATGTGCTCACGGCAAAAGGTAAGGGTTATTCCGCCCTTACTCGGTCGTTAGAGCCTCGTTAGTGAAAACAGGGTGCACCAAGTTCAAACTGAACTCATCGCGAAGGTGAGGTTAACAATTGAGTAGGAGAGGCTATAACTTGCGCTTCACTACCCCATTACACCCCACAAGATGTACACAACTAGATTTTAGCAAAATACCGTTATAAGACGTCCTATTTTTTTGTCTCACGACCGTACATTGTTCATATTAGCAGATAACGACCCTTATCATTTACATTATTTTTATATCCAATCATGTGCTCTTCCTGTAAGCTTGTTATCTTCTAAGAAGGGATAATTAATCACGTTCTAAGTGCAAACATATCTCGTACACCACCGAAAATATACAGTATGGAGATTGCTACTAGACGTATAGGGAAATCCTATATACACATGTTTTTGGTCGTTTGGGGGGTCGAGGAGGGGTCTCAACATCACTATCGTACTCAGATCATCGAAAACGGACACAGGTTTGGCTGGTATGAGACGGCGGATACGCGGTTTACCCCTTTCGGGGGTGGTTTTTGGCCGTTTGGGCGGTGGGGTGACCTCGCCATCGTGTTCAGTATATCCTCGGAAACGGGGGCGGGACATAGTCTCGTTAGGCTAAGAAAAAATCATATTCCTGTCAGACTTACAGAATGTATTAGACGTTAAGGCAAAAATTACGTTAGCCGAATCACTGGTTCTACCGAATTTAAATTACTGTGACACAATAGTAGGGCCATGTCTAACAGTAGAAGATACAAATAAATTGAAATTGCAAAATCTATGCATGAAATTTATTACAAATATTCCTCTGTTCGCTCACGTTATACGATATATTCGTCAGTTTGAACTTTTTAAAATGCAGGGACGAAGAGTTGTTTATTTCTGCTGTCTTCTATGTAATATAAAATTTAAACAACCGGCCTATTTAGACAATAAACTAGTAAGACGTAATCAAATCCACGAGGGCGCTCTCAGACACGTCCCAAATACACTCGACCTACCTCACCACCGCACTACTAGTTTTTGTTCCAGTTTCTATTATTTGGCACTACATGTGTATAATGCACTTCCAGTTAGGCTCTTTAAAATATTGTATACAGTGTTGAAAAAACAAACATTATAAGCCTAATTTAAAAAAATTAACTCAGGATCAATGTGAATCTCTTCTAATATTTACAGCATTAAATTTGTGTATTCTTTTTAACACTAAAATTTTATATTCTGTTTTATATTTTAGTTCACATTTTTGTGTAAGTGCTTACATTTTTTCTTACGCAGTTAGGGTTAGGTTTAAATATTAGTTTTCACTATACCTAATTAGTATCTTTTGTGTTTTTGTTTGTACATTATGACACAATAAACATTTTCTATTCTATTATATTTTATATAACACTTGGATTCGGATATAGCTGACCCGGAACGGTTGAATATAAATAAAATGGACTTTTTAACAGAGCTGTTCCTAAGCACTGTACTTAGTGCTCGTCTAACCACTCTAAGCACTTTTGTGCTCGGGAGCACTGTGCTTAAGAGCACTTTTTAAAAACGGTGCTTAGTGCTTCAAGCACTTTACGAAAGGGCTTAGTGTTTAGTAATCGCATAAAGTGCTCACGAGCACTCTGAAACTGCTTACGAGCAATCCGAAAAGCTCCCGAGCACTTTAGAAGTCTAGCGCAAGAGGCATCATTCTTACATGAAATTTGTATACTGGGCATGGGCATTGGGCACGGGTATATAAACGCCGTTAAACTTTAAACTCACATCCAATTTAGGAGAAAAAAAATTAAAATGAAACTATTTTGAAAAAAGTTGATATTATGACAATATGTATATAGCGATGGTTTGCTCTACATGAAATTTGTATACTGGGCATGGGCACGGGTATATAAACGCCGTTAAACTTTAAACTCACATCCAATTTAGGAGAAAAAAAATTAAAATGAAACTATTTTGAAAAAAGTTGATATTATGACAATATGTATATAGCGATGGTTTGCTCTACATGAAATTTGTATACTGGGCATGGGCACGGGTATATAAACGCCGTTAAACTTTAAACTCACATCCAATTTAGGAGAAAAAAAATTAGAATGAAACTATTTTGAAAAAAGTTGATATTATGACATTAGCGATGGTTTGCTCTGGGGTTATCAAATTTATATATCATTATCATTACAAGCACAAGCATATCAGTTTCACGTAAAAATGATATTTTTATCATAATATCTGATCTGAAGTGGTAAAAGTTCTGTCTAACAAAATAACTAAATTGTCCCTCATCAGATGTATAATAGCTCACGTAATGCTCTCTATCTCAAAAAACTGTCAAATTTGGTGAAAATTAGAATAAAACAGATTATTAAAAAAAAAAAGCTAATTTCTACCTTAGTCAGTTACTGATGTTTTGGTCAACCCCTTATTTTGATCTTCTTCGATGTTTCTACGTACATCATTCGAGTAAGTGAACGATAAAATAAAGAAAACTTGTAGAACATCTAACGACATAACAATTTTAGTTAATTATTACAGCTACGGTTTATTTATTTTATTGTTTGCTTAGTTGATGAACCGCGAAAAATATTGGATTGACCGAAATGTCGGTAAATGACTAACAGCCAGTTTCCCAATCATTGGTTAACTAACAGTTAGGGTAGGTTAACTAACAATAAGTATTGGTTTATTATAAAAATCTGCTTCACAATGCCTGATTAACTGCAAGGTATTGGTTATCTTATGGTTAAATAAACCAGAGAAAATGATGTACTAGTTAACTAAAAGCATGGCAACAATTATCAAGCCAATTTTTGTTTTGTAAGAAAGCGATTCAATTTATTTCTATCAATGAATTTCGCAGATAATGTGAATACTTATTACTTGCAGTAATGGTGAAGAGCTTAGGGATGCCTAAAATACTTAATAAAATATTTATAGTTTTCAGGGTAGTGGGAAATAGTTTGTATATAACCTAAATTTAATACTCGTATTTTTGTCACTGTAAATTAATATAAATACTTATGTATTTGATTCTTTGCGCACATGTAATGTTGTACTTTGTTCCTTGTATTCCGTTTTTGGCATGTTGTATTTTGTAACGTAAAATTGTCCTGTAACTGGAGTATTCTGTTGGGCAATAAATTCTTTATTATTTTTATTAGTATTTCCGCTAAATTAAAAAAATATATACCTAATACATTCAGCAAATTATATTATTCCTACATTATTTTTCTGTGCTTAAAAGTGCTTAGTGTGAATTTTAAGCACTTTTTCAGAGTGCTTAGTAATCGCGAGCACTTTACTATTAACAGTGCCTAGTGCTCGAAAAATGTAAGCACTTTTTCAGTGCTTAGTGCTCGCGAGCACATTTTGTCGGTGCTCGGCACAGTTCTACTTTTTAATAAAGAGAGCGAATGAACTGTTAAATTTTCGTTCGTAATCTTGTCCAACCAAACTCTAAAATAATTCGAGTTTATATTAAATAAATGTTTAATAATTTTTACATTTTAATTAGCATTATTATATGGGTTACATCACATACTGTTTCAATTCCTTGGTTACACGTAAAAAATCATGGTTTTCTGAACTTCGTTAGCATTCGTACTATTTTTTCCCTGGTGGTGTGTATGTAGACACTCTATACAGCTGAACAATTTGGAGAATGGCAATGAAGAAATTTACGCTAAATAGAAGGTAATTTTTAGGGATAATAACCAATGAGTAACGAGACCAAATGAGTCCAGTAACAGCCAGTGATATTGGTGTTTTGACACTTATGGTACCGGGGTCCCTCTTTAAATCTGCTAGTCCAGCAATAACCAAACCCCATTTGAACATTGGAGCCCAAAAGAATACAGTTTGAGGACCTAAAATTGTTGATATAAATTATTAATTGTACTGAAGGAGTTTATTTTTTTTACCTGCAGGATGGTGCCATAATGGTCTAAGTTTTTCTGGTACCAAATGATCAAATTTATGGGTAATGGGTCTTTTATGAGTCAAATATAATATTTCCTGTTTTTTGAAACCTAAATTTTGCAATTTGGAGAGTATTCGAAACATGATGATATATTTTTTTAAAATTTTTGTGACTTAATCAAACTGACATTTTGTAGATATTGATTTCCATGATACTTGATAATTTTTAACTTTGCAAAATGAAAGTGAGGGCCCATTTGTTTTAATTTTATGGCAGTTTTGGTTAAGAAACCTTCGAAATTATAATATGCATCGCATTAAGCACCAAAACAAAATAAATATCATTTTTCTAAACTTTTGGGCATAACAAACAAAGAGTTATACTTTATACGAGGATAATTGGAACTGGAACGTAGGGCCGTGCGCACTGAACTTGATATTTTGTTCTATATATTTAGCAATGGTATCAAGATTTGAATGGTAGTTGAAACTGTGCAGGCGAGTCCGAGACTGGCAATGTAATCAGCCTGAATGAACCATCCACGACTGCACTGGTTTAAAGATAATAAAACGGACAGGCCTACTAGCATAAAAAAACTCATAAATCGCTTCTCAATAGTCAAAGGTGGACTTCTGCTGGGCTGTTAATGTGCCAGTGCAGTGCGTAAATACCTGTTATAATATCAAGCGTAGGAGTTTAGTTAGTTATTGTTCATATTTATAAATATTTACTACTATATAAAAGGTAAAATATTTTAATTATTTACTAATTTACCATGTCTTTCTGGAGACCATTTGAAACAGAGGATAATATAATAACGCCCGGAAATCTTATTATTTTCTTATGACAAGCATTTCTATTTACCTTAAAGTTTACTGTTTTTGCCGGCTTTTAGTTTTTATACGGTTTCAATTAAATTCGTTTACACTTTACTAACGTTTTGAAAGTGTGGCTGTGTACCTTCCTCAACTTCTATGGTCCGTAGTTCTGTTTAATTAAACAACGCTTCGCTGGGTTTGGATCCTGGTGGTAGGGACAGTTTCGTGTGAGGGCTGTTTTTCACAAATCATTATCTTTGGAGTCTAAAAACAACTTTTACAAAACACCAAACCATTTGAACACTACGCGCGTCTCGTTATCCATGTTGGTATCATCAAAAGATGATTAAAGGTAAATACCAGTCATATTCGTCTCCCGACGAACAGTCATACGTTGTATGTAAGAAAAGTATTATGAGCGTGCAGAAAATTGATTGAGTTTGAGTGAATTGACATGCTTTCAAATCCCCTGAATCGCATCTACAGCCTAAAGCGGATTGATTTTGCTTGTTCAAAATTTGTATATGATTGAGGACGGCCATGCCCTCTAGGCGAAATCGCAAAATTAGTCCTAGCTCAAAGGTGGAGGATTTAACCCCTTAAATCCGGTCAAAAAAACATTTGTAAAATGATTTGGATCTAACTTAACGCATGGATACTCCCTTAGTACTAGTATGAGTTGGTATAACCCCTTACCCCTAAAAGTGCAGGGACAAGGACTGGGGGGGGAGGTTTTATTATTATATTTTTTTTTTCGCGAGAGCGATGCTGGACAGTTCTACCATGTCTCCGACATTCTCACGGAAGAAGAGCCAGCGAATTAACTACGGCCGGTCCCTGTAACCCGCATAGTGCGTGACCGTAGAATCTCAAATCGTGTCCCCTAAATAATAGACGATGAGAACCCCAGCAAAGTGCAGAGTGGGTTTCATACCTCCCGAGTACACCGATTATAAGGACTACCAACTTGACTGAGTAGCCTAGATACCTCTTTCAAGACGATGTTTATTTCAACAGGCGCTGAAAGCTCGATGATATACATCGCCTTCTTCTGATAATCGAGGAGGCTTGTTGGCTTGTATTAGCCTGACGAACGGGAACGAGTGGTTCCAGTATATTATGCACCTCTCGTTCTCGACAACGGACTCAATATCTCCGGGGACATAAGGCAGCACTGGTGTTTGGTCTACCCCGTACGAGTGCCGTAGATGGTAGTAACGTCGCGTGGATGTAAGCCGAAATCGCATATACCGGGCATGCAGACAGTAAATGCATGAGCGATTCCGGCACCTGACGCAGGTCCTGCAGTTGGTATCAGGAACCCCTACACCCATCCACGGCTTCGGCAGACCAATGTGTTAATAACACCATCATGACAGGCTGCAATGAATCCCTCGGTCTCTGACTTAAGCCCAGCTGACCTTAAAAAGGCGAACGTCAGATCGGTCGATAAACCCAGTGTTTCTGTTCTTATAGAATACACCGTACATGGGTTTATCGGCGTGTCGCCTAAACAGGTTTTCCTGTTCATCAGCTTTAATCTCCTGCATTTTCACGATTTCTCACTAATTACAGGAGAGTGTCCGAGCTCTTAAGGACGTTACGTGCTATACTCAAGAATCCTCAGACCTCTCGGTGAAGTGGGAGGTACACACGAGGAACGAACGGTTCTGGATGAATGCTCCTATGGATATTCATCATCTTGCGAGTACCTCTAACTGACGCAGCTCATCTACCGTCCATTTCACTACTCCGACGGAGTAGAGCAGAACAGGAACGGCAAGCATATTAGTAGCAGACAGCTTGTTTTTCCCCGAAAGTTCGGACGACCAAATCTTTCGGAGTAGGCATCTGTACTTGCCACGGAGAGATTCCTTAATTTGTTGCACATCCTGGATGTGATGTTGCACACCAGATATGTGTAGGTATCTCCGGCATCTAGATGTCGTAAGACACTTCCGTCTGCGCGCTGCGCCTCTTCAGAAAAATCTCTGCATCGTGCTCTGTTGAGGTGGACGACTGCACACTTGTCCAATATGAATACCATTCCAATAGCCAGTGTATACTGTTCGACCACCCTTAGAGCGTTCTGCAAATGGGTGACCTTATGCCTCTAGTTGCTGAGTGGACCGGATTTGTATCCGTGGACTTGGCGGAATTCATCAGATAAAGGCAACAATGTGATGCAGAAGAAGAGAGGACTCAAAGAGTCTCCTTGGAATACTCCTCTTCTAAATGCTGCCTGCTCTGTGGTAACCCGCTGTGCACCGGATGTTATGGAGAAGAGAATTTTCCAGAGGGGCAGCAGTTGTTCTATGCATCTCACTAGTGGTGCTGCTACCGCAAGACATTAGAGCAAGTGTAACAAAAGCTCATGTAATGTTGTGTCAATCCAGGCCATCGATAGATTCCGCTTATATCGCTGAGAGTCCTGTGCAATACAGCGGTCTATCAGCAAGTTATCCTTGCAGCCTGCCATGCCTTTCTTGGCACCACGTTGCTCATTTATCTGCTGACCGGATCGACATGCCGTAGTGTCCTAGCAGACAAGATACGTGTAAAAACCTTTTAGCAGGAGTTCAGACATGTGATTGGCCTATAATTTCTCGGATCTCCCTTCTTGGGAATTAACACAGTAAGTCCTTCGACAAACCATTCCGGAATCTGCTGCCCCTCGTTCAACTGAGAGTTGAAGACCCGCACCAGACGACCATGAGTGGATGGAAATTTCTTGCACCACCAGTTGTTTATGCCGTCTGGGCCTTGATACCAACAAGTGCCTGTTGGACTTTCGACGGATTATCGACAACACGCTTCTTAAACAGGCGAGAGGGATTCGTACGGAACATTGAGTTTTGTTCCATACTTCGCACCGGCTTGTTCAGCTTCTTCTTTATTGCCATCAGTGTACGAGTCTTATCAAACAGTGCTGCTTGATGGTAAGTAACACTGCCAGATTTAGAGAGTTGTGTTGGCATATCAGCCCGGCTGCAATTCGCCGGACTTTATGCATAAATGCCCTGCCAGATGTTAGATGTTCCACCACATTCTGGATTCGGGAAGCGTGTTGTCTGTATTTTGCCCTCGATTTTCTGTACCCGCCGCTTAACTTTCTCGATTCCGTTAGAGACATTGGTGTGCCTTTCGAGAGGAACGAGTTGGCTAGCGGCGTTGTACACGGTAGAGTTAATTTGCCAGGTATCGGCATCCTCTAGAAGGTTCTGATCGATGACCGCGTCTATTCTGCCAGATCTTGGACCTTTATGGTAGTGCTGGTAGTTACCCTTGTCCTTAGGCCTCTTTCACACGGTGCGGCTGTTCGTCCGTCACCCGGACAGTTGGTAATACATAACGACCCATAGTTCTTTCACACCTTCGGACATGGGTTAATCTTCGTCCGAGCATATAAAATGCCCGGATGTACTCGCTAAACTCCACGGAGCTCGAAGAGTTGTATATGATCCGGCATTTAGTCATCCGATTGCTCTATTTATCGTTTTATTCATATTTGTATCTTGTCTCTGTAACTGTTTCTGGACACGATACAGCAACTCATCAAAATAGGGAACAGACATGCTGAAATAATTTATAAAACCGCCACCCAAGGAATCACTACTTCCACATCCAGATTTTGTATCCAAGTCTTTTATACACACTAAATCCCAATGTCATATTTTACTCCCTTCAATAATAGGGTGGTAGAGGAGGTGGCTAATGAAAAATAAATTTTAAAGGATCTTGGTTCTCGTACACACACTAAATCCCAATTTAATTTTTTAATACCTTTAATAATAGGGTGGTAGAGGGGGTGGCTAATGCAAACAATTTTTAGAGGTGCTTGGTTCTCTTATACACACTAAATCCCAATGTACTATTTTATTCCCTTTAATAATATTGGTGGGGGTGGTAGAGACATAGTGACAAAATACATTTTAAAGGCGCTTGGTCCTCGTACACATACTAAATCACATTTTAATTTTTTTTACTCCCTTTCATAATAGTGTGGGGGTGGTTGATGCCAATAAAAATTATGAGACCTTTACTTTTCGTACATGCCCTAAATTGCAATTTTATGGACTCTTACCTGCTTGCTTTGCCTATTTATCCTTATTTACTCCATTTAGCCCCGAACCCTTCAACGGAATTAGGTCAAAATATAATCTAGTTCCAGATCTCGTTAAAGTACATAAGTGTACCAAATTTCAAGTCAATTTCATAAACGGTTTCAGAGTAAACGTGCGCACAAAAAAGTTCAGACAGACAGAACTTTTTTTTTCGCTCAAATTTAAAATCATTTTTTCAACAAAATATTTTTTGCGTTACTATACTTCCACTGGACGTGGAAGTAATTTAACTTCGTTTTTGAAAAAGCACAAAGTTCTTGCAGGTATCTGTTGTCTAATAAAGAGTGAACCCAAATTTGTCTATCGCGTTTTTTTTGTCGCCGATGTTTTAAGAAGGCTAATTCTGCCCGCCCGGGTGATCGCTCGGGCGGACGAATACTCGGACCGTGTGAAAGAGACCTTTTATTAAGTCGGCTTCGGTGTACTCTACTGGAGGTCCCCCGTCAGTGTTTCGTTTCGCATTTATTATTATTGTTATTATTATTACATAGGAGACAAAGTCTAGAGCTGTTTATGGCTCATAAAAATATAAAATAAAAACGTACATGTGTGTAAACTTATGACTGACTGACTGATGGTCGAGAGGTAAACGCACTTGCCTCTCACCCAAAAGTTCCGGGTTCGATTCCCGGTCGTGGCAGAGGAAAATTCTGTAGACGGATTTCTCCACTATACACGGATATTGGGTGTGTCCCTTGTCTCTAAATATATAGCCTCCTCTCACACAAGGCTCTTCTAGAGCCTTCCGGAATAAAGGGGGTCGTCATTACTTGTGGTGTTATTTATTATTATTAAGATTGCCAACCCCGAGTGTGAATTTATTTCTAGTGGCAGGTGATTTTTCAACACCATGCATATAATTCTTGAACAGTACACTTCTGTGTGCAAGCTTGAAGCAAAACCACATTTGTTTAATTTGGAATTTTTTTTAAGAGGATGACCAGTTTCTTGGTGCACGCTGTATACAGTCGTCGATTATTAAAACAGTCGGTGTTAAACGAATTATAATATTTATTATTAAAACGAACACTGGTTTAAATAAACTAAAAATATTATTTTTGTTACAGTTACTAATTTCGTAACTTGTCGACAACGAATAAATTCCGGCTTGGGAGATTTGATTCGATGATTTTTAAAATGTCAAAATTCACTTGGAATTAGTTGCGCGGTGGCAGATTAAATTATTTATTAATGTCAAAAAATTCACTTAAAAACTAGGGCAATATATAGGTGCGATTGGAATTGATGCGCGGTGGCAGATTAAATTAAATAGAAAGAATCTTTTTTTACAAAGTTTCGGCCTTGGAAGCAGCGCGGGCACTGGATTTTGAATATCGCGAGTTACAAACTAATTTTCAAACACTCTTGGTCACTACTTGCTGAAGGACCATTGAAAGTATTTGTCCCCTTTTGCGGGGGCACGTCGGCTATCCACCCGAAGGTGCTTGCCGCAGGATGTAAGAGTATAAAACATATCGTGCTCATGGCTGGCTGGTGTATGGGATGATGTGTGAGCGTTGAGCTCCGTCTTTTATACTATTTGGTAGTGTCTCGTTTTTCGTGTCCCGTAAATCTAGTGGAAACATTTTTTACCCCCGATAAATTCTAGAAAGTTGGAGCCAGACATTCATTGCGGGCTATGATGAGTCATCGATTGCACAATATTGCGTAATATTGCATCATCTTTGTATAAAATGGAAATTAAATGAATGTCTGGACAATCGAAAGGGAAGTTAATTGATAATTGAAAGAAATCTGAATCTGTTTTGGTTTAGGAGAAATAGCACAAGAAAGGCTGAATATATTGAACTGTCCTCGTACAGTCCTATTTTGCGCACTCACGTAATATGGCTATTGAGTTGTCGCGTGCGATGATAGTTCGAGGGGGTAATATGGAGTTGAAAGTGTGTTGGCGCGTAAAAACTAGAATGCGTCGTGACATTGTTTTGGAAACGTGTAACGAAATGATGTAAATTAAATAGTTCGGGAGCAATCCGAGAAAAAGGTTAAAAGTGAATGGAAAAAGAGTTGTAGAAAATTAACGAATATGAATTTCGAGTTTATACCGGAGGTATGGAAAGTATGTTGGGTAACGATCAATACGGGGGCTGTATTTTTAAGGTTGGTGTTTTGGAAAAATTTTTTCGATTGTTTTGTTGTTTTTGACTGAAATGAAAATGTGGATGACTTTTTTATCGGTGTTTTGGCCTTTTGGGCCGGATGATTGAATTTTTTGGCCAATTTTAACATTTCGAGTTTTGTTTTTTCTTCTAGGGAGTGGAATGCATTATAACAAGCCCTGCAGTTTATAATAGGGTGAGGTTCAAGTACAGGACGGAGTTTTTTTTCTTAAGTCCTCAAATGTGTCAAGATTCATTTTAAAATTCTCTTTAATCTGTCTATATGTGAACTGAAATACTATCTTTCCACATTTTTTTTCTCTTTCTAAAATCCATTCTTCCATTCCATTCTACAGTTTGATCATCACACATTATTTAGATTCCATAAATAATTGTCAATACAACAGGAATAATGTTCTCAATTTCCATTTTAAAAAACGTTTATTAAAATGACAACATGTACCTACCAATGAACAACCAGAAGAGAGGTTATGTTTTGACAGGAGTCCACTCTATTTCGTTCGTTTATTTATTCCGGAAATAAATACCTCACGTGATCATAATTTATTTCCTCGTGCTCTGGACTCCGATGCAGTCAAATTTTATCATACTTTCTAAATTTAGGTGGTCGGGGCGACATTACGTCCCTGTGCAGCAACATTTACTACACTTGCTAAATTAACGCTCCTTGAGGAGTTATTGAAAATTTTGCATAAAAAACGCTCCGAAGAGCGAAAATATGATTACAAGTATTAAAAACCTCTTCCACGGCATTTTTACGTGAAGCACGCTTTTCGTACGAAGTATTTCCTAAGTCGGATTTTGTTACAACGTCGAAAAGTATATCGGGGTTTTAGCGTGTTCTTTAACATTAACTCCCAATAACCGATAAAAAAATGCAAAATAACCTTTTTCTCAAAAACGGTTCTAATGACTTTGATCATATTTAACACATAAATCCTGCCTTAAAACTAGTATAAGATGGCATGACTCATTAGTCCTGAAAAATGTAGGAACGGAAGTTGTTAGGGGAAAATTATGAGAAATAATTCTTTTTCTCTAAAACAATTGTAATGACTGTGATCAAATTTGGCACATAAATAGTTCCTTAGTATCTCTGCAAGATGGCATGATTACTTGCTTCTAGAAAATTTTAGGAGGGATGTTGCAAGGGGTGGGTTTAAAAATTTTTTCCCAAAAACAGCTCTAAATTGTCTAACTTTCAATAAGGGAAATAAAGGTTTCAACAGTTAATATTAATCATGCAGCGTGGGATCAAAATTGTTTTGTGCATCAACAAAATACTACTAAATTCAAGAAAAACATTTTAGGTATACAATAGCAATCACCCTCTACAAGATCCTAACCATGTGCAACCCACAAAAACATTTATGAATTCTGAACGGATAATGATTAGGAATTCTTATTTTATGTCGTTTTATTATCAGAATGTACGTGGCTTAGGGTCGGTTTATCAATGCAAGGTTAACTCGTAACCAAAGGATAAATGTCAAACAAAACAGTATATACCCATTTTTTCGTTTGACATTTATCCTATAGTTAAGTGTTAACCCTATATTGATAAACCGGCCCTTAGAAACAAGAACTAAGGAATTATTTACCAATTTGCTCGTTGATCAATGGGATTGTTTAGCTCTCTCTGAAACCTGGGGTCATGCAGGTTTATCGAATGCTGAATTATTTGATATAAAAATATATTTGATGTATTTCGCGCTGATCGATATTTCCAGGCAAGTAATAAAATACGAGGAGGCGGAGTACTACTCACACTTAAAATTATAACGCTTTCTTACTTGACATTCGTACTATCTGTCGGGGTTTTAATAATCTTAAATGTATTGATACACTGGGTGTAAAAATTAGAACGTGTCATAAATATTTTCTTATTCTTACTTTATACATTATCCCTGGAATTACTTGTGAAGAGTATGAATGTTTATTTGATAATATTGAATCACTTTATGACATGTTTGGATCCGATATTCTCATTATGGGCGACTTTAACATCCCGGATTATATGGAATTATGACTCCCTACAGGACTTTATGATTTTTTTAAAATCTACAAGTACAATTATATACACAATATTAATAACAGATAATTAGATTTGATAGTGCCCAAAAGTTAACCTCGACTTTATTAACGGAGGATTCACATCATCCTCCTCTCTATATTAATGTGAGTGTAGGGAATGTAAGTAGATCAGGAGTCCTTTAACTTTAGCAAAGCTAATTTTCCTGCACTTTACAATGACCTAACTCTAGTTGTCTGGACTTCTATTTATAGTATCAGCTAACGAAGCTGTATTGGAATTTTACAATAAAATATATTCTGCCTTTACTAAGCACATTCCTAAAAAGATACCATAGTACAGCACCCACCATGGTTTAATTCCAATACCATTAAATTATTTAAATAAAAATATTTTTTAAAAAAAGCTTTTATTTAAATGCTCTAAAAAGTAGAAAATAAACTTTGAAGTAAATCAAACCCATCATTTTGTTACATTATGTATTTTTTTTATGATATAAAAGCTTGTCGCGAGATTTTCATGTGTAAAAAAAGAGATTGGTCACGACAAACTTTTATTACAAAAATTATATATAACAAAATGATGGTTTTGATTTACTTCAAAGTTTATTTTCTACTTTTTAGAGCATTTAAATAAAAGCTTTTTTTTTAAAAATATTTTTTTATATAATTTTATTTTTTACTTTTTAGTCTTTTGATATGTTGTAATCATCCATAGATATCGATTTTGAGACGAATTGGATCATAAACGGTAAAGTCGTCCGCCATCTTGAACTAAATTTTTTACTAGAAATTCGTAATTCGTGACCCCGAAAACCCCCAGAATCGATTTTGATCGATTTGGACCTAAATGACATAAGTCATCAGTCATATTGGCGCTGCCATTTTGAATTTCTGAATTTTGACTAAAAATTCATAATCCGCGACCTAGAAAACTCCTTGATATCGATTTTGAGCTGAATCGGATCTTAAACGGTAAAGTTGTCCGCCGTCTTGAAGTCGCCATCCTGAACTAAATTTTTAACTAGAAATTCGTAATAGGCGAACCCAAAAACCCCCAGATATTGATTTTGATTGATTTGGACCATAAATGACAAAAGCCTTCCTCCATATTGGTACCGCCATTTTGAATTTCTAATTTTTTACCAAGAATTCAAAATTGGCGATTTCGAAAACCTCCAGATATCGATTTTAAGTCGAATCGGATCATAAACGGTAAAGTCGTCCGCCATCTTGCTTTTTTCTTGTATGAAAATGTTAAAGTGTATTGTCACTGGACTTATACACGTGCAAAATTTCAAAGCTCTAGCTTAATTAGAACTAATCGAAATTTTGATTGCACGATTTGACCTAAACTAACAAACAAACATTGCAAGTTAAATAAAAGCTTTTAAAAGGAACAGGGCTCGAAATATATATAAAGACTGAAAACCAAGATGGCTTAAGGTGAGAATATCCAAGGGAGGTCAGATAAGGAAATATTTACTGTTTTTGACCATAAGTTCCTATTCTAAAACACATATTGCAAACAAACTATAAGACTACCTAAGTACAACTACAACAAGAGTAGTGTTATAAATGTTCACTCAATAATTTCGAACAGCGAAATAGTTAGATTTAAATTTAGGAAATACGAAAATTGACATAATTTTTAAAATTAAATTTAACTATTTTGCAAACAACTGAAATTATTGAGTGAAAATTCATATCACTACACCTATCATAGTACTACAACAATATCACCCTTAAAAACCGTCAAGACAGTTAACTCTTTTGCTGATTTCTTTTCCGAGTGCATTTGTTAATTCAAGCAAACACCCGCCTGACAACAACTTATATATATTTTTTTATAATAATGTTTTTCACATTCGAACTTTCAGCGACGACGAAGTGCTAAGCTCAACAAAAAAACTTCTGCCCACATCCAGATTTTGTATCCAAGTTATACATACTAAATCCCAACGTAATATTTTACTCCCTTTAATAATAGGGTGGGGGTGGTAGAGGGCGTAGTTAACGCCAAAAAATTGTTTTTAGACGTTTCGTTCTTGTATACACACTAAATCACATTTTATTTATTTTTTTTACTCCCTTTCATAATAGTGGGGGGTGGCTGATGCCAAAAAATATGTTAAGACCTTGACTTTTTGTAAATAGTACTTATCCCGCACGAGAATGAAAAAAATTTTAAGATGAGTAGTTTAATCAAGAGACGCGCAATACATTCAATAATTTTCTTATACAAAATTACCAATAATTATGTTACTTGTTTACACCCTCCAGTAAACACCCTGTACGTAGGTTCAATAAATTGCAACAAGAATCTTCACAAACCACTGATTTATTAATCACTTAAAATACAATAAATAGTCCTTATACACATTAGTACACACTAACTACAAGTTTCATCTTTATTTATCTGATCTCCCATAGCAAAACTAAACTTGCTTATCTAATATATAACTCTTCCCTTTCTGCTCGAATTCAATCCTTATATATACGCGTCGAACGTACGTGCCAGAACCCCGTCTTGAATAACCTCGAAACTTCTATAGTTTTTCGATTGTTAATGACGGTTCGTCAGTTGGCCCAGAGATGGCGCTGCTTTACCAGCAACCAACTAATATGCAGGTTTCCGATCATTCTACCACCAGAGATTATACCTTTCTTTGTGAGAAGGCGTGGGTGTGCATATAACAAAAGATCAACTGTGCATCTCTTACCTCATTTCTAAAATATCGAATTCCTAGGTTAAATTTTAGAACTAATAATATACTGATGCTTCCCACTTCGCGTGCAAACATATTGGAACATCTCCAATGTGTCAAATGTGTTTAAACTATAATAGTATTGAGACCAGCATGGACATATTTTAATGTAGTATTGCTAATATAAAGAACATTTATTTGAGAACCATTTAAATGCTGTCATATTATTTCTGTTTTTCTTCTGTGATATATTAATTTATTTTACTCTTTGTGTCCTATTTGTTTGTTATATATTATATTTGTTTCATACACTTTTGTATGTTCTTGCATCATGTGGGTGGCTCAATGGGGACGGTCGTGGTTTAGATTTTAAAAGTGAAGATACCATAATTTGTAGGTAGATTTGGATACCACTTTATTTTCTTTGATAAATAAATAAAGAAACCATTTAACTTTCCACTAACAGCGTTATTGCAAAGGTGGCCTGGGATGGCGTGTGACCGAATAGTTCTCAACAATAATTATTATAATAGTCCTCAGTAGGATTATAATAATCAACTGATTATACAATACACTAATAATTCTGGCTACAGGCAGCTTTATTCTACATTATCTTACCCTAATAACGTTACCATGAATATATTTTACTATGGCTATTGTTTTAATATGAGCTTTGAATATGATCTGAATTTCTAATATTTTTGTGTTATCTTTAATTGAACAAGGTTTCTTTCAATTTCAGGCCTCAACTATAGATGGGCGACGAAAAGGAGCATGCCTCTTCTGCCAAGAATATTTCATGGAACTGTATCTCCTAGCAGAACTGAAAACAATAAGTCTTAAAGTTACTACAGTGGATATGCAAAAACCACCTCCTGATTTTCGCACAAACTTTGAGGCTACGCCGCCACCTATCTTAATCGATAGAGGAATGGCTATTTTGGAAAACGAAAAAATCGAAAGGCATATTATGAAAAATGTACCTGGTGGACATAACTTATTTGTTCAGGTATAATTCAGTATCTCTTATTTGTAAAGCAAAGAAGAAAATTTGTGTTTCTTATATCAGCAAAAAAGTATTAATGATGTTGTCCTTTTAACCTAAATCTTTTACTAAATTGCCTGAGTGCCATAATAAATGCAATGTGACACTTTACAACATAATGATGTTCATTCTAAGGGAATGGCTATGGCTAAAAAAGTATGTTTGGTGCAGAGCTGGGTAAAGTACCAAGCTAGAGTGCTTTAGAACATGAAGTATCAAGTAATTTTATGTACAAAACTGATTCAATTACCAAGTACAGTACTTGAAAATGTAAAGCACCAAGAGCCCTTAGAGATATAAATGTCAAGTACAAAGTACTATTGGTACAATACTTGAAGCCCTTAAAGTACTTCAGGTACTATCAAAGGTACAAATATTTAAGTAACAACTCCAATCTGTTTATTATCAAATTTGTAAAAGTTGCTTTATTGAAATGGGGAATATAATATCTATGAATCAGCGGTAATATGGGATTAAAATACAAGGGCAATATTATTTTCACACCCACGCCATTCACACATTTCACATTCACGCTTTAAAAGAAAATTATTTATGTATTTATTACTTAGAATACTAAGTAGTGTAGGTACATCTTAATATACATAGTACATATTAAAATTAAAATAAGCATTTCATAAAAAAATATATCTAAAAAGTAAAACTTATACTGTAACTATACTAATAGTGGAGTGTGGTGTGAAAATAACTCTTAAAAAAATATTTGGGGAGAGCACACATTACATGAAAAGAATGATTTCCGTCAAATTAGACGAGTTTTTGATATGTTATAGTTCAGTTCAAATCATTCTGAACAAAAAGTTCCTTTGGCAAAACTTCCAATTTTGGACAGTTTCACCGGTAGATCTCTATCCATCGATACTATACATTATACATCGATGAATTCTGTGCAAATTGGAAGTTTCGTTCTTGTTTTTAACAACTCCTTTGACAAATCCCGTATCGTTCATCAGTAACTTTAATACGAGGTTTAATACTTTGCAGGAATGGGAGAATGGGACAATTACCTCACTAAAAATGCACCAAATTTTGTACAAATAATGCACAATAACGAGATAACACAAATCTGTTTACTCTTTATTTGTTGTTATGGATTAATTTCTCCAAAAACCAATCTGATATACGTTGCTTCAAATCCAATTTTACAATTATTGCAATACAGTTTATAGGGCGAAAATAAATTAACTATCTCATCAGTCCTCAATTATTCTAAAACTTACCTTTTCTTTATTTCACAATACAATACACAATAACAGGAATAGTAATCACACACTTGCATCATCTCACCAACTATGACTATGGATAACTAAACACTGATGAACACAGCTGCTTTGTTTTTCTATTAATTCCTGTGTTTCTGATAATTCATGATGAGACTTGTCTAGAAGGGCTTTGAATGAATTTTAGAAAGAGCCTGTAAGTACTTTAGCAATAATTCAAGGACTTCAATTACTTTTCAAAGTAGCCCTAAAAGTGCTTCAAGTACTACTCAAACCACTTTACTAGCTCTAGTTTGATGCTTTAACTTTGATAGTTTTTGAATATTCAAAACCGAATAATTAGAATTAATTAGCCTAAATGAATGGCTAATATTTCGTGAAAATCTTTACACCTAGTACAAGAATTATTGGTGTTACAATCCGTTTAACATAAATAACTATTTTTGTATCAGTTAAATTAGAACAGGGTATTCGATATTAGCATAGTTCATTATAATGTATTATAAATAAGTTACCAGTCCTTGTATTCAAAGCACTTACTGGCAGGTACATATAAATCGATCCCTGCAATAAGATAGAGGGCAATATAAATAGCAAAATAATGTATATAAAAGAAAGTGATATATTAACATTGATGCCAACGGTTCAGCCCCCTAAAAAGAAAAATGGCAACAGCGTAGGTTAAATCTGTTAATTTTCCGCATATTTGGTTATTTCGTTCCTCTTCTATGTTACATACATAGGTATCGATTCAACATTTTTACCTGCGAATACTATATAATGCATAAGACTAGAATACAGTTACTTTAAAAGGTATTAAACAAATAAATACCATCTCTGTAAATATATACTCCAGTCGAATTAGCATTTTAACAAAAAAAAAAAAAAAATTTCTAGGTATAAGCCGAATCGAGGATGATCAAAATGATAGTAGGAATGTAGGGTTTCTTAGGCTTCAATTTAGATGTGAAAAAATGTCGGAAAAAATGGTTTTTTCGAGTTTTAGAAAAAAACTATTAATTTTAGAAAAAAGTGTTTCTTAAAAGTTGTGGTGCGCATTAGTTACGGTGCGCGTGAACATTTTGAAGTAATTACCTGCACTAATAGATTTTTAACGAGCTCTGCATGGTGCTGTTGCCTAGTGTAGGATTAATTAAGTAGTTGTGGATCTGTGGAAAAAAAGGGAAGAAAAAAAAGAAATCACTTGATTCCGATATATGGCGATGGTAGCAAATAAAAATTAAAGCGTGTGAAGTGCAATTAAACTACGTAAATTACGTATAGAACTAACGCAAATTAAATGATAGACGGTATTGTGACGATTTGGTGTTTGGTTGTGGTTTCGGTGATATCATCTAGTTGGGGGAGGTTATAAGTATTTGCCATCGAGCGCAAGGAGAGCGTCTCCAAGTAATTTAGGGTGTTTCAATGGTTGGAGGCGTTTTTCAGCAGTACCCTGAAGTTTCGATTTGGATTTATTACGTAATAAGAGGGGAAGCCCTGGGAGCTGGGTTGGTGCCTCCTGGAGGAATTACGAAATGATACGTCAACTCATAATAGCTAAGTATACTTCGCCATTTAAGAAGAAATCATCAGGTTGACGCGAGCGGCGCTCCTATGAACCGCCTAGCGGGTTCTTCTCACCTTTTGTTTAGCTCTAAGTATATGTTGATTTGTTTGGTTGTGTATGGAGTGTGGATAAGGTCGTTCAAGTCGGAAAGATACGCCATTTGTTAATCACAATGGTTAACTGAACGAGAGAACATCGTACGTTCGCAGCCGAGGAGTATTTGTACAATGGGCCGACATTTCAATATTTGTCGCCATGGTGCGGTCCCGAAACGTTACGCAATCGCCAGATGGGCACAGAATAATTTTAGAACGACAGCATCGGCAATTAATCCGAAACCGCATGGTCGTAATCGAAGTGTAAGAACATTGCCGACCGTTGAAAGAGTTAGACAAGACGTCCTTCACTGTCCAGAGCGCTCGGCCAGAAAACAAACCTCAGTGCTCAGAGTCAGTGATTAAATTCTGTGCAGAATTTTACACAAAGACTTTGGCTTTCACCCTTACAACATTATGATCGTCCAGAAACTGAATGAAGGAGATTTTGTCAAACGTTTGCAGTTTGCCCAAAGTATGGAAGTGATTTTTCATGATAAAGAGAAACCAGTAATGATGAGGAGCGATGAGGCTCATTTTCATTTATGTAGTTCTGTTAATAAGTAGAACTGCAGATACTGGGCTGCAGAAAACCCTCGTGAACTTCATTAGCGCCCACTTCACAGCTCCAAAGCTACCGTTTGGTGTATTGTGAGCTGTTTTGGGTGATAGGGTCTTATTTATTTATATTTTTTTAAACGTCGCAAAACAAATTGTAACTGTTAACTGTGTGTGTCTTCATGTTGGAAATTTTTTTATTGCCGAAATTGCGACGACGAAGAATTAACAGAAGACATGTTTGGTTCCAACAGGATGGAGCCACAGCGCATACAGCCAAGATCTCAATGCAAACTGTGCGTTGCATTTTCCCAGAACACGTTATCTTCCGTTTCGGTGATGTGCCGTGGCCTCCACGTTCCCCTGACCGTTTGGAATTATTTCCTATGGGAATATTTAAAGGCTAACGTCTACTTCGATAAACCTCGAACTCTGCAAGACTTAAATGACTTCATTTTCAGGAACGGTTGGAGCAATGCATTGTAGGAAATGGACGTCACTTGTCTGACGTAATTTTTAAAAAATGATTACTTATTCATCAGTTCCATTTTTCGGTTCTCTAATGGCAACATGTAAGCTTTCATTTTTCGTAATAAATTTTTATTTTACTTAAAAAATAGCCTAGTTATTCCCATTTTAAAACACCCATCCATTCGGCTGCACCCTGTACAAGCCAATATTTTAGGTGTCAAAACGACTGACCTTAGTTACTTGCAAAATTAATCATTATTTCAGATCAGTTATTTTTGATTAGCTGAGGTACCTTACCCACGTAGTTCATAATATTGGCTGGACCGTGGTTCAATATTGAATCAATATAGATACATTGAAATTGAAAAAAATATATTGGACTAATATTAATACTGGTATTGTAATATTGGTATCCCTATGTTGGCAGTACATTGTTTTAACTCATTCCAATTCAGACGATATATTGATAAATATCTATTAATATTAATTTTAAAACATTGAAAAATCTATGTTGGCGTTATATTGTTATTACATTTTTTGAAAATATTGTAAAACAAATATCGATTGATAAAGATCAATATTGATTTTAAAATATTGGAAAGCTCATATTTAGCCCATATTTGTCAACTATATGTAAAATTATATTGTTCAGGGAATATTTTCTAATACCAATAAATATTGATTTTACAATATTGGAAGATGTGTATTTTATTATGTTATTGAATTTTTTAGTATATTGCACAACAAACATCGACTGATAAGGACAAATATTAATTTTAAAATATCGGGATATTTATATTGAGATTATATTGTTAAACTCTCTTTTAAATAATATTATTTAACCGATTTATATCTATATTGGATAATTATGCTGCGCCTAGGCTGATTGCAATAAGTTGCAGTAGATGGCTCTCGTTGCAGTATGCTTGTACAAATGTACAATTTCTGACTTAGGGCCTCTAGCTAGGTGGATGAGCGATATGATTCAATAATCACGAAAAGAAATTCACTGTGTTGATACTCACTTAATCTGTATTAACAAAGGCACAAGATGCCTTTAGTAATTTACAGATGATGTAGAGTAACATACACAGGTTAAATTTCTGCTGGGGGTTTTACTTAGTCACTTCTAGATTTTGTTGAGATTTTTAAAGTGATATTCATTATTCAATTGTATTTATGAAAATTACAAGAAATAGTTTCATCATTTTTGGGCATTAGACTAAATTTGCATTAAATATTGGGCCAATATATGACTTCCAATAATATTTTATATTGGAATAAATATTATATCATATGATTTTTAAATATTTGTTGAATATAGCTTAATAACCAATATTGAATCTATATAGAAAACTGTTCAAATTTTTTATCGGTTTAATGTTGCGTTTTTTACATTGAGCCAACATTATTGTAATATTAAACCAATATTGGTTCAATATGTGTTCTATCTGGGCATACGAAGTTTCTAAGCCATAATAACATACTTTATTTGTACATTACATAAAGTTAGAAGAAAGATTAAAAAAGGAAATTTAATATGTACAAAAAGGCGAAGTTTATACATAGTATATATAGTATAAAAGCTGTTCTTCCACTTAACCAGAGATGACATGAACAAAGAAAGACTTAAATATATATACTTACATATAGAGTGCATAATATATCAAGTGGAAATATTATTGTTTTAAAACTAGCACACACAAAAAAAAATCAAATTCAATTTCAAAATTTCAAAAATAAATCTAAACTTCACGTGCACCATGTCAAAAGTAAAAAAAAAAAGTAATTACACAACTTAAATTAGCCAAAACATACAGTTTTTCGAAAGTAATTCTGGAAAAATTCACGTACAATCGATAATTCTCAAATAACATGCATTCACTGTCAAATACCACCAAACATGCGAATTCATCAAGTTAGGACTCGAACCTGTTCAAAAACCCATCTTAAAAATATCAGACCCAAATAATCTTAAAATTCATCAAAACCACTATTAATATCTGTAGTTACAACATTCTAACTCGATTCGTTAATTTTCCATAAACAGATTTTGCATTTTAAATTTCACCACTTTTCAACTGCCCCTCGTATACATCAAACTAATCTCCATACTTCTAACAAAACGTTCCATTTCGATTCATCAAATTCTAGCACCCGTATCCCATTTCAATTTTCACTATTTTTCGATCACCCCTCGTATACTGCATACAATATCGGCATTCCCCTTGCAACCAATATCTTAACTTATTTTCGTTCCACGCATATCGGGAACTTTTCCATATATCTTATTATTCACCTCGCACCTATCGGGAACACTCTCATATCTTGCAACCGTAAAACGTCGGACCTCTGTTTCTACTTTTCGGGGTCATTCCGAAAACGAAAACGTTTAATTTCCAGATAATAAAACTTCAATAACTTCTAAACCCGAATAGATTCAAAATTCGTTTTTATATCAAAAATTTCTCCTTTTCAATGCCGATTTTTCTGTATAATTTTCATTTCGAAATTTCATAGTTTTGCAAAAGTGTTGCGCAAAGTGGTGCAATATTACGAATACATGGTTCCATTTCCAGATATAAAACGGGGGTAAAAACGTTTCGGCCTGGCTCACGGGGCACGAAAAACGCAACCGTGGTATTGTATAAAAAGCCGAGTTCCGCAAGCCCAAATCAAGTTATTTTCCAGTGTGTTCTCGCGTATTTAAATCGTTCTCCAAGTTTTTCTAATAAATACAGTGAAATTAAATTGTGCTGAAGTTTTAAATAATCTTTAAAAGTTCGTGCATTGATTGCTTTAAGAAGTATACTAGTAGTCTTTCGGTTTTAACGAAATTTTGAGAGTAGTTACCGATTGTCTAGTTCCCACATATCGTCTTTCACGTCGGGAATTTTTATAACGGGACCCAGAAGCACTTCCCAGGCCAAAACCTTGTTAAAATGAGTAATTTAAATTTGCCCTCACGCACCAGTGATTTTCCAGAAGCTGAAATGCTTAAATAAAAATAAAACGATTAAACTACAAATCTATATGTCGAAATTTGACTGTCGAACAGTAGTTATAAAAAATAATCTATTGTACAGAATTAATTAAATAAAATTTTAAACTCTGTTCAAATAACTAATTAAATATTGTAAATTCGTTATAAACAAAGTGTCGTCATTTTAACACACTGTTATTCTCGGCTTTGCCAGTAACTTTTAAAATTGCTAAAAAATTAAATTAAATAAATTCTTTAAACAAAAAGTAAAGCAACCATTCTGGTCATATACATTTGACCCTGTCCAACAGTTTTATGGCAAATAAAGTGCATCGACGGCCTCAGGAGTTTCAAGATTCAATTTCCAAACAAAAAATCATTATTTTTCACGACGTCAGAGGCTCGTTGGTGCTCAAAGAATGCAGTTTACGCCTAGTTTTCATATTTAACCTTTTAACATTCTCTCAGTTTATGACTTACTGGAAAGTATTTTCTTCTAATTCTGTATGCCAACCATAAACAAATATGTATTTTCTGAACTCTTTGAGAGATAACCACTGTTAAGCATGGTTCGTATACGGTACTGTTATAATTAAAGATAGATAAAATGAACGTCTCGCATAACTGTAATTTTAGTTTGGTGCTTTAGAATGTATCTAGAATTATATAATAATTTTAATTCGCCTATAACCTTTTTAATAAATACATAATGATATATGTTTTCCGAATCTGAGAGATGTGTCAAGAATTCATTATACCTGAATTTTTTTTCTTCATCTTTCAATGGCAAAAAGTCGCCATTAATTTCTACGTTTTTATGTGCTTTTAAACGAAGTCCATCAATTTTTCTACCAAATAGCATTGCTGCGCATTTAAGCGGATTTAAATACAAAGAATGATCTAAACAAATTTTATACATTACTTTCAATTCTTCATTTAATATTCCGCAATTATTTTCTAATTGATCTGGATGGGATGAAACTAGTATCTGTGTATCATCAGCATACATACATGTTTGTATGCTGCAGCGTTTCAGGTAACTAGAAATTGCAGATATCTATATTGAAAACAATATTGGTCCAAGTATAGACCCCTGTGGTACGCCGCCGGTTACGTCCACCAAATCAGATAGTACTCCGTTAAATTTTACTCTTTGCTTACGTATTTTAAGTAATTTTCGAAAATAATACGGCACCAGCTTCTAAACCAATATATTTTAGAATTACTAGTAAAACGTCATGATTTATATAGTATCAAATAATGCCTTTGAACAATATGATCGGTAACATTCAAAAGAGCTGTTGCACAACTATATCCTGTTCTGAATCCTGTTGTTTTAAATTTAAGTGTAGATGCATCATTTCTCGTATTACTGTAGAAATTAAACAAATCATTATTAAATTATTGGCTTCGGGAATTGACCCCACAAAATAATGATTTCTTTGATTTACGTCTGATGAATAAGGAGGAAAGGAAGGAAAAAGAAGAATATCTTTTTTTGATAACATTAAAAAACATGATTTTCACGAACAATAAATTTCTAATGTTTTTTCAAAATAAAAAGTCCTATATCTAAATATGCAAAATTGTTCACTTTATAAAACCTATAAGGTCCGGCCTGCATTTTTTTTTTTTTATCGAAAACGAAAATACTTTTGTGGTCTATTTCAGTCCACTAAAATCTGTCAGACTAGATGACATCAAGAGGCACCTGACAAACACAGTATTTACGATTAGCATATTTGTAGTCAAGTTCATGTATTATCAGCACTCAAAAAACGCAACAAAAACTTTACGACATCATTAAAATACCGGTACTATCTGTATTATTTGTTTGCAAATTGACTCGCTTACCTTTATAGGTTTTTAATGTGCGTCGGACGGCTTGTTCCATGACGAGAGCATGTCGCCTGACTCAACGGCGATAATAATTATGTCATAGAACCTACATAAATCTTAAATTGACTTATGGTATATTGAAATTAATTTATAATTATATTTTAGGATAAAGAAGTGGCAACTCTAATTGAAAACCTCTACACAAAATTCAAAATGTACGTAAGAAAATTCGAGTCCCCTGATACATCAGAATGTAGACAGCCTCTCTATTCACATCTGGAGCGAATTAATGACTTTATGGCAAAAAGAGGTACACGCTTTTTGACAGGAGACACCATGTCTTGTTTTGATTGTGAACTAATGCCAAGATTACAACATATCCGTATTGGAGCAAAGGCCTTCCGTAAATTTGAAATTCCTACAAAATTCACTGCACTTTGGACTTACATGGCAAATATGTATGAATTAGAAGCATTCATCCAGAGTTGCCCAGCTGATCAAGATATAATTAGTCACATCAAAAATCAGTTAGGTTTGAGAACAACGGCCAGGATAGAGCTCGAGACCCCAGTATATACCACTGCAATTCCTGTACTCTCAGAATCATAAGAATGTTCATAGTAAAACCGCTTTTTATATTATTTTTAACTTTAGACCTAGTCAGAGGAAAAAAGTTACTCTTTAAAAAAATCCTTTAACTGATTCTACTGTAAGAAAAATAAAATAATACGTAAAATATTATGTATGTAAAAACCTTTTATACAATGTGATGAGAGAAAATATTCATATATTGGTTGTTTTTTTTGTACATAAATGTTTCATTTATTCTTTTGAATTTTTTTTACGTCAAAACTTGGTTTTTACACATTTATTTTTTAATTTTTGAGCTGGACTTAAAAACGAGTTTTAATTGTATTTTGCTTCTTTATTATTATTATTTTTTTTATATATTAAACTACTTAAGTTTACTTTTCTAGAGTTCTAATTTGTATTGTACTGGAATTAATTTGTTAGTTAAGGTATATGTTATTAATATTTTTATGAATTATCTTGGATAACTAACAGGCTCTTCAGAAGTGTTATGTATTTCCGAGTATAATTATAATTAAATAAAGGTGTAAATTACACAATGTTTTATTTCGGGTTGAATTGTATTAGAAATTGTAATGTGGATTAATATTTTCATTGGGATTTATTATTCGTTTCCTGTTTTAAGAACCTGTTTATTAGGAATGGGAATAGAAAAGTTTCCTTTTGAAATTATTAAAGAAACTAGAAGTTTACTTAATACCTTTGTATATTTTATAATATAGCTATAGGGAATAGATTTTTATTCATTCATTATCCAGTATTTTCAAGCCCATAGACTACTACCACCATTTACATTTATTATTATCCATGTGATAATTTATCTCCAAATCTCCTCTATTTTAACAGCACTCCATTTTTTTATAATTGAAATGTTTCTATTTACTCAATAAAGGCAATTTACAGGACGCGTTTGAAATACAGGCATACATTTTAATCCTCAAATCCTTCTGTAAAGTAAAGATCAATAAAACTAATTTGAAATTCAAGGTAAGGACAAAAATTTTAAACTCGCCTTTATCTCTCAAATTTCGATGCCTAGAGTGTAAGTTATTCACTTTTATTACAACAGAAGTTAGGGCTGGGTTAAATTGCCCTCGCCCCACTTATTTCTTCCACAAAAGATTGCGCCCTAAGGCAAATCACTCTAATCGAATTGTTTTAAGACATTTTGCAATTATGCTTTCACGTGATTTTATGAATGAAATATGTAGATATAAGATTTGGAGAGGTTATTTTAATAATTTAGGATCAATCTGATAATTGAAGAGGGCAAGTATTTTATAAGAATTTACAGCCAAGAGTTTACGAGCAAGTTAAGGTTGTTAGTAAAGAATTGAAGTCTAATAAATTCCCTGGCATCGATGATATAAAATCTGAAACAATAAACAAAACCAGTGTATTGATTGTAAGACCTCTTGCTCACGTAACATGGGAATTAATCAAGGAAAAGAGCCATCCGTATTTAAGGTTGGAACTATTAGACCACTTTATAAAAACGGAGTTAAAGATGAAGTAATTAATTATAGACCTATAACCCTTATATCGAGTTTTGCTAAAATTTTCGAAAAGTTATTAAAAAAGATTAAGTATTGAGTTTTCTGAATAAATATAAAATAATTTTGGATAGACAATATGGATTTAGAGAAAATAGATCTACCCAAGATGCGATATGTGATTTAACCTCAAAAATTTATAAGTCATTAGATAAGAGCGAACCACTTCAAAAGAGATTTATTTACATTAATAATACAAAACAATTGCCTTCCCAGAGACTGCTCCGGAACCGATCGTGCAACCACCGCGTTGGCGCGGTGGCTGATTGCAGGATCGGGTGGAACAGGTCTGGATCGGCGAAAACGACAATTGAAAACAGACTTAACCTAAACTCCTTTTATAACAATAAAATTAAAATACGTGGTAACATTAGAGCAAACTCAATAAACAAGATTAACGAAACTTAGAACTACACTTATTTTTAGAATAACTCGTGCACAGAAAACACTTAAATTTCGTATCCGGATGCAGACACCATAATTCAAAGGCGCCTTCCGCGAGATACTCCAATGCGGGGCTGCGCAAGGCTAGCTTTGAAAAGGTTCATAATTTTTTTTTTAAAGGTTAATGATGTGAAATGAATTTAGAAACAAAAATGTACAAAAAGAAACGAAGAAAAACAAACAAAACGCAACAATAATACACCAACAGAAAAAGAAGAGGGGGACAGGAAAGAATTAAAGGAGCAAAAGGTGGATAGGGTTAGTGAAAGGTATAGTTGTTGAAATTTGGCTATAGTGGTTTCCGGAAAATCGGTAACGTCTGATGTGGTACAGTAAGGGGTGTTTAATTCGAAATGGGGCATTATGCTGTCTAATTTGCGTTATGTGTCTTGTTAGCGGACTATCGCCCAGTTTGAACGAATAGAAATTTTGAGAGATGTGTTGGACGTAGTCCGCTATCGGGGTTATGTCGTTGCAGCATTCATAGAGATCTCTGAGGGAGGTGTACCTCCCTGAATTCGATATGAGGCGCATAAATTTGTGTTCAAACACTTGTAATTTCTTTATTGTCGTGGCCGATATGCTGCACTACACCGGCGCCGCGTATGTGATGGACGGTCTGACCACCATCGTGTACAACAACTTTTTATTTTGTCGGTTTAATCTGCTACCCCTAATCATGAGCGGATACAGACTCCTGGAGAGAGAGTAGACCGTCTCATTTATATAGGTATTGACCGTCAGTCTTTGGTCGAGTCTCACCCCCAAGTACTTCACACATCTCCTGGTTGGAATTTTGTTTCCCCTGATCGAAATTGGTGTTAAGATTTTGTTCTCAGTAAAGCGACGAGTGAAGACTATCGCCTCAGACTTCTCAGCGTTCACCCGAGTCTTCCACTGGTCGTAATAAGCCGTGGCAGAATTCACTGGCCGTGGCACGAGCCATGTGCGCCTTCAGCAGCATATTAGCTGCTTGTGTGTTATGAGAATGCATATACATGACTGTGTCATCGGCGTACCTACTTGGCCAGCTTCGTATTCGGGTACTCTGGGAAGTCCGAGACGTACAAGTTGTACAACTTAGGTGACAGGCATGATGCGGGATTGCCGCCGTGTTGAGGGTTTGTTATTCACTCGAACTTGTAGGGTTCTGCCCGTCAGGAACGAGCGAATTTTGGTTAGGTGAGTGGGAAAGTTATAGTTATGGTGTTTGTAGAGTAATCCCGGGATCCAGACGGTGTCGAACGCCGAGGAGCACCATGACGGTGCTCTTCCCGAGATTGCACTTTGACATCGTTAACTATCCTAACGACCTGTTGCACCGTGCTCCTGAAACCGAAGTGGGACTCATCGCCGATGTGAATCTCCCCCTGAACAGTGTTCAGTCTGATCAGGACGGCCTTCTCCACCAACTTGGAGATCGCCGACAGCAACGAGATGGGCCTGTAGCTGCCAGCGTACTTCGCGTTTTTTTTTTTCGGCTTTAGGATGGGAATGCCACGGCGCCTTTCCACTGGCTGGGCCAGTGCTGTAACCGCAGGATTACATTTTCCTCGGGAGATATTTGAGAAGCTTGTATTCGACGCAGTCCTTCCCGGGGGCTCTATTGTTGGGTAAGTCCTTGACAATTTGTGCTATTTCCGAAGGCTTGGTCATAACCTTCAGAAATTCGCGTCTAGTCAATTGTATGTCATGACCGATAAGTTCGCGTACGTCATTTTCGATGCGGTCGTGTTCCGGATTGTTTGGGATATTTGTATTATGTGTGATCTGGAAGTGGTCAGCTAAGTCGTTCGCTTTCTGCGCTCGTCAAGGCGGGTATAACCTCCCGTGTATTTTTTAGGGCCCTCGTCAGCTTCCACAACGAGTTTTCCTGAGGATTCAACACCGCCAGCTTGTCCCCCCATTTCTGGTTCTTTACAGTCTTGATGGAGATTCTGATCTGCCTTTTCAGTCTGATACTATCTCGGCCTTAGCATTGACATCGCGATTTCGCTGCCAAAACCGTCTCAGTTTGTTTTTTTCCCGATAAGGGCGAACCAGAGCTTTGGCAGTCTTTGTTGATCTTGCCAAGGCGTTATTTGATACTGTGCCACACTAAACTTCTCCATAAACTTGACGCTGTTGGTATCAGAGGGCAGACTTCAACTTCTAAAAAATTACTTGGAAAATAGAACCAATTTTCTCAATACAGACATAATAGTAATCCCAAAACAGTCAGGCATGGAGTTCCACAGGGGACCGTACGGAATCCACTACCTGCTATTTTCTGTGTACATAAATGATCTATTAAACTTGAACTTTGTTTGGGGGAAATAACAAGATGGGATAAACAAATAAATTACATTGTTAAAAAGATTAGGGCATTATTCCAAAATTAAAATATCTAACCGTCTTCTTAGATTTTGTGACCTTAAAACAAATATATCTCTCACTAATTCATTCAACGCCATATAAATAATGCAAATTTAGCTTGGGGGGATTAACTACCTACATTCATTAAATAGTATACAAAAATGAAGTTTAAAAATAATCTCCAAAAGAAACTATATACATACCATATTTATTGCAAGGGTGCTGGATGTACGCCAATTATTTGGTCTAGCCATGTGTAAAGTATATACGATTAGAATTGAAACTGGTCAGTTTTAAAGCACATCAGGACCGTGCGTACTGAACTTGATATTTTGTCCTATATATTTGGCAATGGTATTGAGATTCGAACGATAGTTGAAACTGTGCAGACGAGTCCGAGACTGGCAATGTAATCAGCCTGAATGAACCATCTACGACTGCACTGGTTTAAAGGTAATAAAACGGACAGGCCTACTAGCACAAAAAAACTCGTAAATCGTTTCTTTATCTTGGAACGTGGAAGTCTGCGTGCTGTCTATGTGCCAGTGCAGCGCATAAAATACCTATTATAATATCAAGCGTAGGAGTTTAGTTAGTTACTGTTCATATTTATAAATATTTACTACTGTATAAAAGGTAAAATATTTTAATTATTTACTAATTTACCATGGCTTTCTGGAGACCATTTGAAACAGAGGATAATATAATAACGCCCGAAAATCTTATCATTTTGTTATGACAAGCATTTCTATTTACCTCCGCCCATGTACAATAAAGAGATGCCGACTGTTTTTGCCGGCTTTTAGTTTTTATACGGTTTCAATTCCAATCGTATATACTTTACGAATTATTGAAAAACAAAAAACTCCTTAATTTCACCGAACATATCATTACGTCACGAGGGCAAAAACTTACCAGACGTTACCGATCTTCCGGCAACCTCTGTAGTCAAACTTCAACAACTATAACTTCCGCTTACCCTATCTACCTTTACTGATATTTCATACCTTTTGTATCTTTAAATCTTTCCTGTCCCCCTCTCCCTTTATGTTTGTTTCTTGTTGTTCTGTTGGTTTATTTTTCTTTTGTGCATTTTTGTTTTCTAAATTCATTTCACATAAAAATTTTCATCAAACCAAAATTTCGTAAAATCAAAGTTTAGGCCAGCCACGCGCAGCCCAGCATTGACATACCTCGCGGAAGGCACCTTGTACAAGTTAAGGTGCCTGCGTCAGAATCAAAATTTAATCAGTGACAGTGCGAGAGTTTTTAAAAGGAGTAGTTTTAAGTTTTATTAAATCTGCTTTCAGATATGTTTTAATTTTATAACCTAATTTAAACCATCTGCGATGGAAGGTGTTTGGGTTTAACTGTTTTTAATTGTCTTTTAGCCGAACCAGTCCCATTCCGTCCAACCCTCTGCAATCCTTCATCGTGAACAACGCGGTGGTTGCACGGTAGGTCCCAGGTTGGGTTCTGGGAAGGCAGATGTAAATTTGAATTGTTAATAAAGTTGTATTGATTGATTTATTGAGGGCAAAAACTTCATCCACCCCTAGAAACATGAAATGCACTAAAACAGTTGGTCAGAGATGTTACACCGATTTGTGCTCTAAAATATATTCCATATTACCACAAAATATCAGAAAATTAAATACAATTCATTCATTAAAGAATCACATTAAAAAATGGATGTTTGATATTCCCAGAAATGTAATACATGCGATAATAGACAAAACATATTACTATAATAACTAAACTTAACCTCAGCTGTATTTTCGTATAAAACTTTCTAAAGTTTCAAAGAGAAACTCAATGATATTTTTTAAAGGCATTTGTAAATTTCAGTAATACTATAAGTAAAAATTGGTTTTTCCAGTTTTTGCAGTTACTTCATTAAAAGCTTTCACGTGAGTTTATGAATGGTGTGCATAAAAGTTAGAGATTTTTTTAAGAGCATTCTGAGGAATTTCTTCGTATTTTACAAAAATTTATAGTCGAGAGTTTACGGGCATTTACAAGTATTTTCGTATAAAATATTCTAAAGTTTCAAAGTTTTCATGATGAAGTTTCTTAAAAGGTATTTATAAGTTTTTAAAATACTATAAATAAAAACTGTTTTTAAGAGATTACATGTATAACGTGAGTTTATGAAAATTTATTCGTAAGTTTTAAAAATACTATAAGTATAAATCATTTTTACGAAGTTTTGTAGTTACATGATTAAAAGGCTTTCACGTGAGTTTGTAAATGAAGTTTGCATACAATTTGAAGATATTAATATCAGTTTTTAAGACATTTCCAGGAATTGAAAAAAGCAAGAATTTATATCAAAAGTTTTTACAATGTGGGAGAAAATGAAATCGTACGGAAATATTAACTCATGCATACATACACACGCCAAGTTAAAGTATACTAGACTATATGTATATCTCTATAAGATGTACACCCAAATATGTCCATTTCTACGATATTTCTGTTATTTACATACAAATTTATAACCCTGCGTACAAATTCAGTTTTTGCAGGGTTTATTGCACCGTAAAGTAATATTAACTATAAATATTATATCAATGTATTAAATGTATTTAAATTTTCATTTTCAATAAAAAAATAATTATAAATTAAAATTATTTACTAGACGTGCGGACAAAGACACATAAGTAAGATGTATCTCATTTGGGATTATGGTGTTGTTTGAAAACATGTTCTAATATAGTTTATCAGCATGTTTTACCTTTCCTAACAATTATACAAAATAAGGATTCAAGGATTTTTTTATTAAAATACAGCCAATTACAACAGTTTATACCTATAATGTGTAATGTACATACAAATCTAGAAAATATATAAAACTTACATATTGTAAAAACAATTAGTAGACATTATATTTCAATATGTAATATGTATAAATATATGTAGACAATTTTTTAGTAAATTAACTAAAAGGCAATAAATACCTTACCTATGCGAGTTAGTTAATCATAACTCGTCAGTCATATCATAAGCTACCTATATAAAAAATGAAAAACATAGGTAAGTATATTCTTTTGAATTTGTAATCAGTGATATTGTGAATCGTTTCTTAAAGATAACGATATTACAATTAAGTATATGAATTACTGAGGTACTTAATAACTTTAAATACCTATTGGGTAAAGTGAAAATATCGGTTTAGACATGTTAACAAGAGAAAACTACTTGTCGATGAAATAAAAGCTCTTATATTCATATATATATATATATATATATATATATATCAGTAAGTTGCAGATTTGTTAATATTAACTGGCTGAACAAACTTAATTCGATGCATATATGCCTTTTGGGGTAAGAGAGAGCTTAAACATGTGCTAGTTATCATTGCTGTTAATCCCCAAATTCTCCTTTCACCTCCTAAGAAAACAGGTACTGAATATGCTCCTCTAAATTGTGTGTATCTTAAATTGGACGGATTGCACAAATCTTCCAACGACACAGTAAAAACTTGTTCAACCTCCCGTGGGTTTATTTTTAAATTATTAATCACTAACTCGTCTTTAATTTTTCCGATAACAGGTAAAACACATGTGTCTCCTCGAGTAACTATTAAATTGCCACTACCCCAAATTTGAATTTGATCGGTATCAATTCCTAATTCTTCTTTGGTTTCTCGTAAAGCTGTTCGCTCCAAAGTTGTGTCCGCAATATCCTGCATCCCACCAGGAAAACTAACTTGCCCTCTGTGAGATTTTAAATGCGCCGCTCTCAAAGTATACAATAGTGACACCTTACCGTCTACTAAGCAAAGAGGGATCAAAACAGCTGCTTTCTTGGCCGGCTGATGCGTGTGCAATCTTATCGGCTTCATGCTAGCAAATTTAGCAATGGTTCTTTTAACATTTTCTCCACTAAATACATTTTCTGCAGAATATAAACTAGAACATCTTCGTCCAAGTGATTTTTCAACACCTATACGTGATATGAAAAACATTTTTTACGTTTAGTTATTTATGATATGAAACACATTACAAAAATTTTTTATAGGATGAATGACACCACTGACAGAACCAACGCCAACAGCACTCTGAGATGAGATTGTAGTGATTGTACCTAGGTAGGTAATGGCCTGGTAATGTAATGATAATTATTGATATAGGTATGTTGTAATTTAAATCATTTAATTTATTAAACAACGGGATATTTCATACTGGGCGGTCGTAGGACGATATATCGTTTTTAATAATGACGTTACAATTGTTAATTTGTGAAAAATAAATGTGGTAATATATTTATAAATAATTATATAATTAGAGATAAAGGGCCAATAAAGAACGGGTTCCGGCTCGTAATTTAGATGGACAGGACCTATAGACAAAGAATATATATTTTTTCTATGACAGGATAATATAGTCAGGACCATGTCGCTTTAAATAGGTACCTATCTGGAAGTTTCATAAGTTGGTATGGGCGTGACCAGGGGCGGCTCTAGACTTTTTACGGTCCGAGCCGAGATTACAAAATGTCTCCGCATTAATTTCCATACAAGCTCAAAATAAAACCCGCAAGAACCAATCGTTACATACTTGGATTTCCCACACTAGACGTATTTTTAGTATATACAGTGCGTTGCAGTTAATGCGCCTTATTCTGTCGATAGTGTTTGAGATAAATCTTTTGTTGAAAAGCCAGTTTGACATAATTTCTTCCAAGTAATACAATATTATTAAAACACAAAAAATTGTGCATCAGAGAAAAAAGTTATGGTCAAAAAACCAATTAAAAAAAAAAATTAGAAGGACGGATTTTATTATATTTTCTTAATTGACTGTTGAGACATTAAAAGGAAGTAAAAAAAATATGCATGTAAATTTTAAATATCACTTCCTGTTTACACAGAAATGACGATCTGACAGGTGCTAGAAATTTGGTGAAAAGCATTTTTTTAGATAGATTTGTAATCTACCTCTTGCAGAGTGCAGCATGTCACGACTTCGGGAAAATTTCACTATAGTTTCTTGGATTATGGTCCCCAGGCCCCAAAAAAGCTCCCCTTTGCCACTGTTTCATTTACTGAATTTACTATAAAAATAGTAAATTTTATAAATAAAAAACAAATAAATATATAATTTGTCTGTTCCGTGACCTATGGCATACTGATAAGAACTAATAAGTTCGAAATAGTTGGCTACTGATCCATTAGAATTTACAGGTGTAATTCAATACAGGTCGGGGTACGTGCTCGCTGAGTAGTTGTTTCCTGTAAATCTAGAGGGCGCATTTTTCAAGGGATCAAAACGAAATTTTGCAGGCTTATATTTTGGAGTCATATCTCCGCCATGTCCGAAGATAGACCAAATCGCCTTTTTCGTTTCAAAATGGCGGCGGTCCCAAATTTAAAAAAAAAATCTCAAAATTTTATTTCGAACCAAATACGTACATGTGAGGCATCGTTGGATAGTGCTCATCTAGCCCTACAACTTTTGTCTAAAACATTTTTTGCTAAAACGCAGAGGAAAAATTTAAAAAACCCCGATGGCAGGGGCTAGTCGGAAAGGTAGATTTCGTCCTATATTGTTTTTTCACTGCCTTAAGTCTATAATTTTAGAAAATAAGTAATTAAGTATATCTTTATTAGAACTGCCCAACTTCAATTTGTTTGTCATCGATTTATGATTAGCACGTAGGTAGTCTTTAAGATATAAATAGGTCACGCTTTTTTTTTAAAATTTTTTCTGTATTTTAGCAAAAAATGTTTTATATTTATTTGATTCGAAATAAAATTTAGAATTTTTTTTTAAGACTTTAATTTTTCCTATTCATTTAGAAAAAAAGGTTTAGACAAAGGTTGTAGGGGTTGTGGACCATCCTTTCCCCCTCACTCGTGGGAACAAATATGGAGGACCAACGATCAAATACCAACACAGAGGCAGCCTCCTCAGGGAGTGGGACCTCTAAACCTACAGTACAGGAAGCAATGGACTGTACTGTGACCGAGAGAGCAAGCACCAGCCAAGTAGCCCAGGCAGACTTGGCAGGTAACGGCTCTAATACAAAAAGACTTTCGGGAGCCCAAAGAAAGAAGCTCACGAAAGCGGAGAAAATGGCTGCGGGGACGTGGACGGTTGAGAAGCCACCACGGCGACCGAAGCCAACAAAGAATCTGGGAGCAGCTCCGGCAAAATCCTCTAAGAGGCCAATGTCGGAGTCTCCCAGGAAACCAGATCCCAAAAGGGTGAGAGGTGCTACTGCACAGACTCACTCCTACAGGGATGCGATCACAGGTATCAGGATGGCTGTAATTCATGTCAACCATCCTGACACCTTACTGGATCAGGAGCAGTCACACCTGATCCAGAAAAAACTGGTGGAGGCGATAGATGCCATTCCTCACGGGGGGGCGTCTCCGCGGTTCCAGCGGTTCCCAAGATACGAAGGGGGGGTGCTCAGCATCACATGCGCGGACCCCTCTACGGAAAACTGGCTTGGGAACACAGTTCGGGGGATGAGGGGGCTGGGGGAGGGGGTGACAGTGACCGCTGTCAATACCAAAGACCTCCCAAAGCGTCCTAAGTTCCTCTTCTGGGCTCCCGAGCCAGTGGAGGAGAAAGTGGTCAGAGACCGTCTCAAGAAGCAAAATGCAGGCTTGAACACGGAGAAATGGCTACTGATGAGCCGCAGAGTCGAGGAGAAGGGGCAAACGCTGGCCTACTCCTTAGACGAAAAGTCGGTCCAGGTGCTTGAAGGTTTGGACTTCAAGCCCTATCTTGGCCTGGGGAGGGTATCCTTCAGGAAACTTCAGGAGAAGGAAAGAGGAGAACTCAATCCAGATGCTGAAGGTGGTGCAGATAAACCTGCATCATAGCAAGGCGGCCACGGCGGTCCTTGCTAAAGTTATGCAGGGGTGTGATGTGGCGCTGATCCAGGAACCTTGGATTCACAAGGGACAGGTAAGTGGCTTGAAGGGAGTTGGCGGTGATCTTATTTGTTGTAGAACCGCTGCAATTCCGAGAGCGTGCATATTAGTTAAAAATAACTGTAAAATAATGTCACTAATTGATTTCTGTTCTAGGGATCTAGCGGCAGTCAAAATCAGGGCTTCGTGTGGGGGTGTGCCGAGAGAGTTTATACTGGCCTCTGCGTACCTTCCATATGATGACCCTGAGCCACCACCAACCAGAGCCGTGGAGGAACTGGTGAGGAGCTGTAGAGGAAGAGGATCTCAGGTCATCATCGGGTGCGATGCCAACGCGCATCACACGATCTGGGGAAGTACGAACACCAATATCAGAGGTGAGTCAATTTTTGAATTTATTATGGAATATAATTTAGACATAGCAAATGTAGGTAATACTCCGACCTTTGTAACTACACAAAGGCAAGAAGTGATAGATATAACAATAGGTACAACGTACGCGTGTAACCTAGTTAGCGACTGGCATGTGTCTGAGGAGGAGAGTTGTTCAGACCACAGACACATACGATTTAATATAACGGGTATGGACCGTGTGACTGAAACATATCGTAACCCACGTAGGACGGACTGGGAAGGTTACAAAGTAGACCTTGCCCAGGAACTTACCAGGGTTATGAACATTGTTAAAAATGAGAAGGATGTGGAGTTAGTTGCGGAACAAATACAGAACGCAATAATCTCCGCATATGAGAACAACTGCCCTCTAGTGGTAAGGAAATCCACTAGCAACGTGCCCTGGTGGAACAATGACCTTGCCACAAGGAGGAAGGAAGTGAGAAAGAAATTTAATATTGCAAAAAGATCAGCAAATTGGGATGATTACAGGTCCTCTTTGACTGAGTACAACCGAGCATTGAGGAAGGCCAAGAGAGACGCCTGGAGGAAACATTGCGAGAGCATTGAGTGTATCTCGGAATGTGCCAGACTCCAGAGAATTCTTTCAAAGGACAATCGGTGCGTAGTTAACTCTCTCTTAACTGAGAGAGCGAAATATACTGAAACAGGTAAAGAAACAATGGAGGAATTACTCCTCGTGCACTTTCCTGGCTCCACAATAATTGAAAAATCACCAGAGGAATGGCTAGGAACGGAACTGGAGACAACTGGTAACAGAGTCACCAGGGTGGACTGGGCAGTGTCTAAAAAGGTGATTGATCAATCGAAAATCAGATGGGCAATAAACTCGTTTGAACCGTACAAATCTCCGGGATATGACGGAATTTGGCCAATAATGCTTCAGCAAGGGTTAGACTTGCTAGCATCAAAGCTATGTATGCTCTATAGAGCCAGCCTTGCGCTGGGCTGTATACCAAAAATTTGGAAACCAGTTAAGGTGGTATTCATACCAAAGGCGGGGAGAAACTCCCACACTCACGCCAAGTCCTTAAGACCTATAAGTCTTATGTCATTCCAACTTAAGACGATGGAAAAAATGCTTGACAGACATATCAGGGATGATGTATTGGTTAGAAGCCCACTACATCAAAACCAATATGCATACAGAGCAGGCATGTCCACGGAAACGGCACTTCACCATTTAATTAGAAGGGTGGAAAAGACGTTGGAACATAAGGAGGTGGCACTGGGTGCCTTTCTCGACATAGAGGGGGCATTTGACAACACCTCCTTTAACTCCATCATCAGAACTGCAAGAGAGCGTGGCGTTGAGGACACCTGCTGCAGGTGGGTTGGCTGCATGCTCAAGGGCAGGATGGTATTTACTACCATGATGGGTGAAACTTTAGGTGCCTCAGTTGCAGGGGGTTGCCCGCAGGGGGGTGTGCTATCTCCCTTGCTATGGAACGTGGTAGTTGACGACCTATTAGTGTTACTTACCAATGAGGGGTTTGAAGCTCAGGGGTATGCTGACGATATAGTCATCATATCAAGAGGAAAGTTTAACAACATAGTTAGGGACCGTTTACAAAGGGCCCTGAATATGGTTAAGAAATGGACCGACGAAGAGGGGCTGAGAATAAGTCCCTCAAAGACTAATATCGTTCCATTTACTAGAAGGAGAAACCTGGAGGGATTGGGTCCTCTGGTTCTTCAAGGTACAATACTGAGGATGTCGGGGGAGGTAAAGTATCTTGGAGTTATCATAGACTCTAAACTTACCTGGAACCAACATCTAGACAGGGTAACACATAAATCGGTGGCCATACTGGCGACATGTCGACGATTATATGGCAAAACATGGGGGCTCAAGCCTGGTATGGTGCATTGGCTCTATACCAGTGTAATAAGACCCTCCATTACATATGCTGCCTTAGTTTGGTGGCCTAAAGCCACTCAAATAACTGCAACCAACAAGCTAAGCCGGGTACAGAGACTGGCTTGCTTGGGAATCACGGGTGCCATGAAAAGCACCCCCACAGCAGCCATGGAGACCCTATTGGACCTCCCCCCACTCAGCGTAGTGATTCAGGGAGAGGCAAGAATGGGGGCATACAGGGTGCAAAACTCACGTGATGTGGCTCTCCACACAGGGGAGTCAGGACATATGAGGATAATCAACATTGTAGTAGATCCTCTATTGTGCATGAGGTCAGACTACATGGTCCCAAAAATCACATTTAACAAGCCCTTCAGTATCTCTATCGGAGAGAGAGGGGATTGGTCAACAGGAGCTCCTGAGTTACTACGCAAAGGCCTGGCCTGGTATACTGACGGGTCCAGGATGGAATCAGGAGCTGGAGCAGGAATACATGGAGTGAAACCGAGGGCAAGTATAAGCCTTTCTCTTGGACTTCACGCTACTGTATTTCAAACTGAAATTCTGGCTATACTTGAGTGTATACGTGAGAATGTTAAACGACGATATGTGAACCAGCAGATCTGTATTGCATCTGACAGTCAGGCGGCACTAAAGGCATTAGCCTCTAACAAAGTGTCCTCCAGACTGGTATGGGACTGCCATAAAGAGCTCGAAGTTCTGGGTGAGCAGAACAGAGTTAAACTACTCTGGGTGCCGGGACACACCAGAATAGATGGCAACGAAAAAGCTGATGAACTTGCTAGACAAGGAGCAGCTAACAAATTCTATGGCCCAGAACCCGTGCTGGGCATTACCAAATGCTCAGCTAGAGGGGTAATTAAAGACTGGGTCAGGAATAAACACAATGATTACTGGAGGAACATACCAGGTAATCGACATGGGAAAACACTTATTGAAGGACCATGCCCAAAACAAACTGCAGAACTGCTCTCAAAGAACAGGCTACAGTTGAGAATTTTAACAGGCCTCTTGACGGGACATTTTCCCGTTAAGAAGTACCTGCATAGAATTGGCAAGTTCGATGGCGACCTTGACTGCAGATTATGTGGCAAGGTACCAGAGACAGTAGACCATATCATATATGAATGCGAGGCACTGGCCCGCAGAAGATATAATATTTACGGGCAAACACAAACAGACCCGCAAAGCGTTAAAACTCGCCCATTCGTAGACCTGTATCACCTTGTCAGTGGCACAGGAGTATTAAAATGGGCAGTGTAAATCGGAACAGGGAGTGCACAATAAGCCCAAGAGGCTGCAGTGCCCTCGGAGTGTTACAGACGACCCTGTGGGGAGGGGTTTTAGTCAGTAAGAGTCTGACACTGAGGGTTTCCCCTCCTCGTCAAAAAAAAAAAAAAAAAAAAAAGGTTGTAGGGCTAAATGAGCACTATCTGACGATGTATCGCATCTACATATTTGATTCGAAATAAAATTTTGAGGATTTTTTTGAAGACTTGAACTGCAGCCATTTTTTAAATTTTTCTAGTAATTGGTAACTAAAATACCATTCAGTACCATCAGGACACGCTGATGATCGTTGAAAATAAAATGCTTTTTATTAGTGCCAAATCAAAGTAGGTACTAGAATCGCGTAACAAATGTAAAATGAAATAAAATATGATTAAGTTATGTGTGTATGAGTAAATCATAGTTAATCCAAATTTTGTTTTTAGTAGTTTCTACTAAAGATGTTACTACGCTGTATTAAACATATTTTAACTTCATTTATTCATTAGTATAATAATAATGAATAATGATATAGGTAGTTTATTCACATATTGTAGAAATTACAGAAAAAAGTATTACAATAAATACACACTAAAATTATACAAATAAACAAAGGTGAATCTCAGAGAGCATAATATAGCTCTGAGAAATCCCCATTTAGGTTCATATAAGAACCTGTTTATGGAACAATTTATACTTCTATCACTTATTAATATTATTTATTGTAATTAAATATGTATTTCATGTTTTCCTTATATTTAGAGAGTTTTCTTAAAAAACGGAATAAAGTAAGATACAAAAAAAGGACACAATAAAATAAGATGAAATGAATAATGTACTGCAGCACATGCAAAAACACAAATTTTTAAAATAGGAAGGACTATTTCAAGATTACCTACTATCAATAATTAAATCAATTTCATGTCTATCATTAGAAAATTATTCAATTTTTAATTTTTTTCTTGAGTAAGTTTATAGATAAATATTTCTAAGAAAATTTGGCATTATGTTCTGAATTCTTGGACCTATATACACAATACATTTTTGGTCAATAGATTCCTGTGCTCTAGGTAAAAAACACATTTGTAATATATAAATAACAATAAATGACAAAAAAGCGAAGAGGGTTAAAAACTATTATTTTGGGTCTGTGTGCAGTACTGTCCAATAACTATCTAATCTGTGCTGTCCAATCTAGATGGTCAAGCCTCCTCTTGCCCCCTCTTTGATCTATTTACCTCCTACCAACGCCGGCCAGCGCGCGGGCCGCGGCTACAAATTGTAGCCTACAATACCACTTACCACTAGTACCATGTTGAAGCTGGCAAGGAGTTCAATTTATGGGTCAAGCAAAATAATAGTTTTTAATTCGTGGTCGCAAATGTCATATGTGTTGCAGTATACAGGGTGATTTACCTAAACATGCGGAAAATTATTCAGTGGGTTGTCCCCACCAAAAGGAGTTAAAAAAATTAAGAAATAAAAAAATTTGAAGGCTCCGTACATATCACAAAGGAAAAGAAGTGATTTCGTTGCACCGTATTACGTCAGATTGGTTAGTCATAGGCGGCGCACTTCTACAAAAAAATAAGGTAATTTTTTTTTCCATAGTCATAGTCCAGATCTTAACCCCGTGGAAGATGTATGGGGACTACTCGTAAGAAGTATCCAAAAACGAAATGTGAGACCATGGAATGCCGAAGAATTACTGGAAATAGTAAATAATGCATGAGAAAATATTATTACCAATGATTATTGTATAAGGTTATTTAATTCTATGCCAAACAGACTTCTAGAAGTTATAAATAGAAATGGTGTAATAACGAAATATTAATAATTAGTTTCTTGTTAAGTAAGATATCATTTTGTCCTTTGCTCCAGGATTTCTACTAATCGTACCGTTTATTCTCCACTTTCTTAAAATGTTACACACCAAATTTTTGTTAATGTTATAACGTGGTGTCTCATTAACCATCCATCATTTACTATAGCAATAACTACAGCATTAAAATAAAAAATAAATTAAAAGTGATATCTGTTTTATTTCGGTTACTCATTACATATTCAAATTGAGACAGATTTACATTAGAAAAAAAAGTTGTCCTATTTGTTTCTGCTCACGACAGTACAAATAATATTTTCATACTTGACATTCTTCATGCAATATTTTAAACCATAACCTACGAAACTAATAGGACAAGGACTAGTCTAGTAGGCTAATATAGAGAATGACATTATTTAAACCGAGTACGTATGGCGCCATGTATAGGATGTATTAGGAACTGGCGTGGTTTAATTGTTCTCGTGTTGTGTGTTTTGGCGGGTTTTTACAATCGTGTTGGACTTTTTTTGCATTTTAGCTTGTTTCTGATTGGAATTTATGTAAGTGGTTTCATAAAAACTATAATAATTATTTTAAGGCCTTTCATACTGAATGCCTGGACGTATTTGCGCTATTGGTTCTTGTAAAAGCAATCAACTTACACTCGAGAAGGAATAGGGCCACGCCAAGAAACTTAGCCGCCCTTGTGCAGAGATCTCATTGGCGCTCCGTGACATAAAACAAAAAAAATATAAGAAATATTTTAATTGCATAAAAAAAACTCTGACAGTTCAGAGTTCTATATCAGTATATAGAAAACCAAATAGCATAAATTATAATAGTAATAATCAGGTATACATATTTTTTACATAATTGAGCCTTTTCCGTACAGCCTACCTCTAGTTAAATAGATTCTCAGCATCAGGAAGACAATAAAAGTCCTTTCCAGAAATCGTAAGACATAAATGAACTAAATTTGCAATAAACAGTGATAAAAAATACTTTATTCATCATATGTAGAAATTTAATGCTGATTTGACTATCTTATTATTGATTTATGTTTATGTTCCATCTTGCATAAGTAAATTGAATTCCAACTTTTGTATTCTGTGTTAATTATGCTTTCGCGGTCGCCCTCACATTTCGTCGCCCTTGTGCGACGCACACCCGGTTGGCGCGGCCCTGAGAAGAAAGGCCCTTTGCTTTTTAGTGTAGTGGATTTTAAGCCAGTAACACACGGAGAGCTTTACTATAATATATATTATGAGGAAGGAACGTGGTGAATTTGCACTTTTTAACGAGCTAGATGATGAAAAATTTCGTAATTGTTTTCGAATGAATATGCGTAGGTTTACAAACTACGTGAATTAATAAATAGGGTGACATTTTTTTCATTAAGAAAATACAAAGGTTCTTCAGTAGAACAAATGTATGTGTGAGTGCAATGAGACGTAAGAGGGGCAAAATATATCATAAATAAAATATCACACAGGCAAGCGATATGCCGACCTATATGTAAAAATATATCGCCCGATTAGAAATATATACAGTTTGACCCATTTCAAATGGAAAAATTTGATTAGCGATTTTTTAATTGAAATTTTAACTACACCACTGGATTCAGTAACCTCTTAAATGGGTAAATCCCAAGTTTCATGAAAAAATATTGAAAAATGACAGATTTATGACAAAATTAATGTAGGCTCATAGTAACTTTTACTTGATTTTTTCTAAAAATCGAAGTAGCCCATGAAAAATAAACAAAAGAAAGATAAATTACGTGAATAGTTTTAATAAATATTGTCATTTAAACAAACTTAACCATATTGGACTTAAAAACATAAGTATGAACAATTAAAAGTAATGATAATTAGACACCTTTAAATAAAAAAAATAACACATTGTACAACATTACACTAAAACTTCTTAAATTTTTGTAGCCTTTACAAGGCCGCCGTTTATTTCGATGCACTTGTCGAATCGTTTTTTAATATTTTTTACTACATTCTGCAATTGTTGCCGGGTAACTTCTGCACAAGCTTGTCTTATTCTTGCACACAAATCTTCTCTATTACTCGGGCGTGACCTGTAAACTTTAGATTTTATTAAACCCCATAAAAAGAAGTCCATCGGTGTTAAGTCCGGGGATTGGGGTGGTCATTCAATTAACAGGCTACCACGATTGGTTAGGAAAGTTAGCATTCAGCCATCTGGTAACCACTCTGGCATTATGGACAGGGCTTCCATCTAATTGAAAATGTAGATTTACTCTTTCTTGTATTGGAAGTTCATGTAGAATATTCCAAAATTCATTTCTTAGGAACTGTAAAAACTGCATGCTATTCATATTACCTTCAAAAAAGAAAGGGCCAATGATTGTTTCATTGAGCAACCCACACCAAACATTAACTTTTTGGGAATATTGTCTTTTACAATTAATGACAAACTGTGGGTTTTCTATAGCCCAAAACCTAGAATTTTGTGACGATACTACCCCCTTTTGTTGTAAAAGTTGTTTCATCGCTGAATAAAATATTTTTATTAACATTTCTGTTATTAAGATACTCTCCTTGAGCCCACAAGGAAAACTCCATCCGGCTGTTATCATCACCAGGCTCCAACGTGTGTAAAAATTTGGGTTTGAATGGTTTTACCAAATTCTTCTTAAGGCATCGGCGAATATTTTTTCTAGGTAAATTCAAATCTAAGCTAGCTACTCTACCACTGGCATTTGGATTGTTGTTAAAATAATTTAAAACTGTCTGCTCGTACCTGGTTCTTTTTTGTATATTATCTGTTCTTATAATACACACAGCGCCACACATTAAAAATTTTGTTTATTTTATAAACAGTACTTTTAGTAATGTTGGGCCTATTCGGATGCCTGTTGTTGAATATCTCGCATACCTCTTTCAAAGTTCTGTCATCATCTCCTCTAAGGCGCACAAGTTTAATTTTCTCCTGTACATTTAGATTATCCATAATTAACTACAAACTAATAAACTAATACTTGATAATAACTATCAATTAATTTTATAATTCAATAACAATGAATATGAGAATATGAAAGTTTAAAAAGATTTGACGTTTGACTATAAAATTTGTTTTCCATGGCACCCTATTATTATCTGCCATTACTCAATAAAAATGTAATATTTATTAAAACTATTCACTTAATTTATCTTTCTTTTGTTTATTTTTCATAGGCTACTTTGATTTTTAGAAAAAATCAAGTAAAAGTTACTATGAGCCTACATTGATTTTGTCATAAATCTGTCATTTTTCAACATTTTTTCATGGAACTTGGGATTTACCCATTTGAGAGATTACTGAATCCAGTGGTGTAGTTAAAATTTCAATAAAAAAATTGCTAATCAAATTTGTCCATTTTCGACATTGAAAATAAATCATAGAAAGCCTTGAAAACTGAAATTTACATTACAATTTTGATGGTGTATCTTTTAAAAAAAGTCCCGTCAAAATCAGATAATACACATGTTTTACAGGGGTGTTTCCATTCAAAATGGGTCGTACAATTGCCTACATTAATTTTGTCATAGCTCTATCATTTTTCAGTATTTTTTCATGAAACTTGGGATTTACCCATTTGAGAGGTTACTGAATCCAATTGAATCGCTAATCAAATTTGTTAATTTTCGACATTAATAATAAATCATAGAAGGCTTTGAAAGTTGAAATTTATCTCTAAACTTTTGTCATAAAGTGGAGTTTTCGATGGTTTATCATTTAAAAAAAAAGCGTTAACATAGGATTATAAATACATTTTTTACAGAGAGGTTTCCATTTGAAATGGGTCACACTGTAGTATCATAATATATAATTAATGTTCCTGTGTCTTTGTTATACTCTATACATTATTTCAACTATTTGTTATTACTATTTTTTTTTTATATATATAAATGACCATTTTTTATACATGATTAATAGTTGTATTTTCTTTTTTTTTTTTCATCTTGTGACATGTTCTACACCCTCTGGGTTTTTTTGTAATTTCTTTTACATGAACTAATAAAGACATATCTATCTATCTATCTATGATTTGCAGGAAACAACTACTCAGAGGGCAAATACCCCGACCTGCATTGAATTATACTTTACAAATCATGAAATAGCAACCAATATCATTTGTCAATTCCCTGACCAGACATAGACCAGTTTCTAACTTATTAGTTCTCATCAGTATGCTATAGGTCATGGAACAGACAAACGACAGTGGTTAACCTGCGAGTTTTATATAAACTATAGTAAATTGAGTAGTAGTGAGAGGTAAGTGAATCCTCTCATATCGTCAATTGCCACTATACACATAGATGTTTCCATGGCGTATAACGACTTGCGATTCTGCAGGTATCTGAGAGTGGCGACCTTTCAGTCCTAGGTGGACTTAACCTTCTGTTATAATACATGATTTGCAGGAAACAATACTACTCAGCGGGCAAATACTCTGACCTGCATTGAACTAAACCTTACAAATCATGAAAGAATGGTAGCCAATATCATTTATCAATTCCCTGACCAGACAAATGACAGTGGCTAACCTGCTAGTTTTATACAAACTATAGTAAATTGAGTAGAACTGAGGTAAATGAATCCTCTCATATGGTCAATTGCTACTATACACATAGATGTCTCCATGGCGTATAGCGACTTTTGATTCTGCAAGTATCTGAGAGTGGCGACCCTTCAGTCCTAAGTGGACTTAACCTACTGTTATAATATATGATTTGTAGGAAACAACTACTTAGTGGGTATATACCCCGACCTGCATTGAATTATACCTTACAAATCATGAAAGAAAGGTAGCCAATTCATTTGTCAATTCCCTGACCAGACATAGACCGGTTTCGAACTTATTGGTTCTCATCAGTATCCCATAGGTCATGGGACAGACAAACGACAGTGGCCGACCTGCTAGTTTTATACAAACTATAGTAGATTGAGTAGTAGTGAGAGGTAAGCGAATCCTCTCATATTAGTCACAGTAAATTAGCAATTAAAATGGCAAATACGAGAAATAATTTATAAAAGTTTTAAAAATTTGGGTACAGACTCTTAATAGACATCCAAATACAGATAAAAAGAGTTCCCACCTCTCAGGAGGGTGCTTCATCCCCTTTCGCTTCAGAAACCACCCTCTAGTGTGACCTCACGCTAGTTTTTTAAATTTTTCTCAAAAACTGTAACTCTGACGAGGAAAACGAATAGAACCTACAAAGTTTGTTATGAAATTATACATCATTTATGTCCCATATATTTTTTTCCTATATCCAGCCCTAATCTCATAAATGACGTTTGAAATCGGTTAATGCTGGTAAAGATAAGACAAATGCCCTATAGACATTTTTAACTCTATTATAGAACGTCCTATTACTCCCGGTGAACGTACATATATTGTAGATGGGGATAATTTAATTTATCGAGTGATTTGGCCGAAATAAGGAACATTTGCAGACATATACACCGCTTACATTAATTTCATTAAAAAACGGTACGGCCAGAGCAAGGTTTGTAAAGTAAGATAGGTAGCATGGTAACTTGAAAAAACCAATGAGTGATTTTTTTCTTATTAATTGCTGTGTCTAATATGACATGATAAAATTTAATGGTCCTCTCTTGTTAAATTTTATTAATAAATTATTGTATGCACATCTAATTCTAATAAAAAATTTGCATTAATTTTTTTAATACTACATAATTGTAAAGTTTGGCCTGTGGAAACATTTATTCTACTCAGTACGCCATAAAATAAGAAATTTTTCTAAGTAACTCTTTTCGTTAGGGCGAAAATTAGTATCATGTATGTTTCTTCATCTATCTTTTAACTTATTAAATTCGCTAAGAATTATATAAAGCAATGAAATCAAGACTGAAGTCTCGGGCAAGAAATTGCACACAAGATTAAAAGAACCTACTTCAGTTTCTTGATATAAAATGTACTTCTTTAACTGCATACATTAATTAGTTATAAATTTGATATATAGTAATGTCAATTTTAAATTCCAAGGAAAACGTTATCGATGTTAATAATCATTAATCAAAAAGGTCAATTTATTAATTTGTGCTTGTACATAAAAAAATACAAAATACGGAATTCAAATTCATAACTAATTATACTTCTATACTAATGGTTTGAATGCCAGAAATTCGAATGAGCAGGCAGAGTGACGCGTTCCCGCATTTTAAATAGTGATCTCTGATTGGTCAAAAGTTACCATGCTACCTATCTTACTTTACAAACCTTGCGGCCAGAGAGTAATCGTAGTATTTGACGGTTATTCTGAAAATAAGGAGAGTCCAAAAGGCATTGAACGACAACAAAGACTTTTAAACCGAAATCTGCTGAAATAATTTTCAACGAAAAGACGCCTATCCTGAGTCACAGAAAAATTTGCTGAGTAATTTAGCGAATAAAGAACATTTGATTAACCAACTGATGGAAAAATTGGAATATGCCGGTATCCAAGCTCTTTCTGCAATAGATGATGCTGATGTTCTAATTGTCCAAACTGTTATTAAGCCTATAATAATCCCACGGTAGTTGTTGTGGGACAGTATGTTGACCTTCTCATTCTCATAATTGCTCTTTGTCCTCTTGATAAAGACATTCAATTTTTAAGTGATATTCAAGGAAACATTAAGGAAAGGGTATATAGTTCTCTCGATTTGCAGAATTCGGAAGTCCCTCTTAAATGTAAAAGAAATATATTATTTGCTCATGCATTCAGTGGATGCGATACTACATTTTTTTGGCAAAGGAAAAGCACAAACTGTAAACTCGATAAATACTAGAAGGGACTTGGACGATGCTTTGTATATATTGTTACGTGCTTACAGTTTTCAGTAAACACTCTGTGGATTCAAATAACTTGCAACAAGAATTTTCACTAACCACTATTTTATTTATCACTAAAATTACACTAGCAAATACTTAACAATTACACAACTAATAATAACTTAATCTAATATAAATTCACTACTTTTAAAACACTATGTACTTTACTTTTCTTCTTAAACTTGTCAACTCTTGCCTAACCTAAAAACTCTCTGTCTGTTTACTGAACTGAATTCTTCTTTATACTTCACTAAACTGTTCTGCTCCCCCATCTGCTGGATTTACCTCTTTATATACACCCATAGAAATGTACCAGAACAGTATTCCATAATTTTCTGGAACCCTACAGAGTTTTCTACTATGTGACAGATGACTGTTCGTCAATTGGCTCATAGATGGCGCCACCCTACTACTGGCCATGAACACAATACAGGTTTCCCTTAATCACATCTTTTCTCGTTAGAGGGCAGCACATAACAATATTTAACAATCCATCATCGATGAAACCACACATTGTACGAGCTGAAGAAAAATCACACTAGCTTTATGCAAGATACCTCGAACTGTTACATCGTTAAATCAATTTAGATTCATTTCATTTAACAAATTTGTTGGTCAATCTAATCAAGTAGTGATATTATCAAGACTACCACCTACATGTGCTGCTTTAGAACAACATTCGAATTGCATTTTTCAACAAATTAATTTGTGGCTGGAGAAAATTTGAAGCCTAATGAATGGAGTTGGATAACAATCAGCCAAATTTTGGTGCCAATTCCTACAACTGAGATACCAGCTCCTACTTTTATTCTTCAATTAATATCTTGCGGTTGTAAAAACAGTTGCGGATAATGATGCGGCTGTGCTAATGTTGGATTGAAGTGTTCAACAATGTGCTCCAATTGTCATGGTCAAGGATGTCTTAATTCAGTGTTAGAGGAAGAATTACCTGAAGATAATCCAATTATTGAATAAATAGTAGTTAGTTTTTAGAGAATTAGGCCTCAAGGAGAAACCACTTTAAAAAAACGCGCCAGGAGCTCTACCTCAGTGGTGGTGTGGAAACAAGCTCGAATATAAGAGACATAGTAGTAATAACAAAATTTTCTGTAGTCAAATTTTTTTGTCCATTTAGCCAGGTTTGTGTAGGAAAATCTGCTTTGCATGTAACATTTTTCTATGGCCAATGTATTTCCAGATATTTGTCACTTTGCTCGATTTTCCCTAACTTAAGCAACATATCCTAATTTTTCAAACCATATTTGTGAGAGTTGAGTTAAAGATAGAAAAAAGTTTATGAAATATAAATGATGTAGAATTTTATACCGAATATTTTAGGTCACACTAGAGGGTGGTTTCTGAAGCAAAAGGAGATGAAGCACCGTCCTAAGAGGTGGGAACACTTTTGATCCGTATTTGGATGTCTATTAAGAGTCTGCGCCCAAATCTTTAAAACTTTATAAATTATTTTTCCTAAAAAACCTAATTTACTGTGACTATATGGTCAATTGCTACTATACACATAGATGTCTCCATGGCGTATAGTGACTTGTGATTCTGCAAGTACCTGAGAGCAGTGACCTTTCAGTCCTAGGTGGACTTAACCTACTCTTATATGATGTGCAGGAAACAACTACTCAGGAGGCAAATACCCCGACCTGCATTGAATTATACCTTACAAATCATGAAAGAATGGTAGCCAATATCATTTGTTAATTCCCTGACCGGACATAGACTGGTTTCGAACTTATTAATTCTCATCAATATGCAATAGGTCATGAAACAGACAAATGACAGTGGTCAACCTCTCAAGTCGCCATGGAGACATCTATGTGTATAGTAGCAATTGACCATATGAGAGGATTCACTTACCTCTCACTACTACTCATATATAGTATCGTTCGGTACGTTTTACTTCATTTAAAATCGTATTTTTGTAATATGAGATATAATATATATTATAGTATAGCTCTCCGCGTGTTACTAGCTTTACATTACACGCAAAGTCAGCTGAAAATTCGGTGTAAATGAGTGTAATAAAAGAAAAGGATAGGAAAAGTGTAACTAAATTGTGTCATATGTAAATTCTGTAATTGTACGTTATATTTTATTTTTATATTTGGTAAACATCCAGAGAAGCGAAGTACATAATGAAATTTTCCAAGATGATTTGGAGGATGAAATCTACTCCTCGAGTTCCAATAGGGCATCCAGTGATAATGAGGATGAACTCGAAATTATTTGCTGTTTATTAAAAAAGCGAAAAAGGAATTCAATAAAACAATATGAAGTAATAGTTCACATCAATACGCAAAAAACAGAGATCATATGAAAATCGAGAAATTAGCCTATTAATTCAAATATTTCTATTGCGCATGTCCAGTGCACTTCACACCTGCCTTCGACGAAGTGGAGCTAAACTACACCAGTGCTGACCAGTGCATTTTACACTGAGCAAAGGAATATTAAATTGTAGTGCATGTAGTACCATGTCCTTGCAAAGAAACAACTTGGGTTTATTCAGTGTAGTTCAGTGCTACACTTCACATGCAAAGGAAAGGACCTAATGTAGTATTTAATTTTTTTCCGAAGTGCAAAGGTAAGGAAGCATGATATATAAAAAAATTAATTGCGGAAAGTTCCCAAATGCTCGCAATTATACCTCTGGAATGTTTTTACTTTTTGTTTTCAGAAATATACATATTAATTCATTGTTCTGTTAATTGTTAATGACTTAATTTTTTTTTTTAATAAATATCAGAATATATGTATGCATGTAACATGTGTTAGTTTATTCTTCGGCCCATTTTTTTATATAAATTATGGTAACGATATATACCAAAGTCACAAATTTAAATTTAAAAAATCTTGCCAAAACCCTATGTAAATGGTACTAATTTGTATGCGTCTACCTACTTACCTTCCTAAACATAGTAAAATGTACACGTTTTAAATGATTTTGTTTATCTAATGTATTTTTTCAACTGCATATCTCTTGATCTCCAGTCCCTTTGGTTGTACAGTGTTCGCATTAGCGTCGCATTTTTTCTCCCAATAAATCTGCTTTCAATAAGTTCCTAAGCATTTTCTTCGTCCGAATCATATGAAAAGAGTGATAATGAAAAATATAAAAAAAGAGCAATTTATTACAATACATTTTAAAAGTCCACCATATCTCAGGAGCACCAGTGGTGACGTCCGATCAGTCGACCTTGAAGCCAACAGATTTGTCCATGTACATAATCCATTTCTGTTTATAATCCTTGGCAGATATTAGTTGAGAATATGATTTAAGATTGTTTTTTAAATATCAATGTCAAATTTGTTTGAAGCATAAAATAAAAAATAATTATTGAGAAACAAAATTTTATTCAGAGTATAGGCAACTAAATTTACAAGACCTGCATAACTAGGTAACGGAATTTTATAAGTGAATTAATAATAAACTGAGAAAATCTAAATCCTTTATAAGTTGAATACACACAGAGAGAGAGAGAGAAGGGGGGGAGTGAGAGGGAGAGAGAGTCGACTGAGCAAATGTAGTAAAGAGGCAAGTATTTGATAATAAATCTTCAATTTTCACAATCTTATTTAGAATATAATACATAACTAACACACATGAATGTTGGTACTGTACTTATTACTGTGTCTCACATAACGTTAGGGCAAATATATATATTTATAATGGAACAAATAAAAAAGGATACCTATAATTAAGTGACTATATGTGTTAAATACAATATAATTATCAAAAATATTATTTTCCTATACAAAAATCTTTAAAAATAACATTTAATATTTGCTCACTTGTTACAGTACCTACTAATTTTCCTAAATGTTTTAATGCCTTCCTTATATATTCAGCCATAAGTACTAAATCCAGTGAAACATCCACATTAGTATCATTAGAAATTTGTTTTAAAAACAAATGTAAATAGTTTAAACAATCTGTGACATGTTGGCGATGTCTCAGTTGGTTCATACTTGGATGATCTTGGGAAGGTTCACCACATCTGCAAAAATATAGAGATGTGAATACAGTATTTATATCATATTTTGATTCGTGATTGAGTTTTAACAGTGTTTTTTTAACCCAAGGTCCATATATTTATAGTATGTTATTCAACGACCATATAATTATGGCTATTATTCATGAGAATGAGTAATTCATTGTCACCCACGCACATTGTGCACCTTGATGGCTGGCGATAAATTGATTTCCTTTCGTAGGAAACAATGGAATATTTGGACTTTCGTAGTATGTATTTTACTACACATTCATTATTTTTGTAAAAACAAACAAATTCGCCGCGAATTGGGACGTTGCTCTGCTCTTGGATGATACAAACGACTGACGACCAGCTACTTAGTAGCGTGTAGGAGAATAATCTCATTAAATTGCATTGGCAAAGTCTTGACGGCTTAGTAGCAGCTTCTCGGTCAATTTGCAATTTACAATGGAAGAAAAGCAGATACAAATACTCTTCCTCGGATCAACATATTCCGAAGGATCACAATTACAAAGGATTTTAGTACATGCGAAAAAAAATATATTATTTTTTAAATCATTTTGCAGTTGTGTCTCGAGACCACCTAAGTGATTAAACACTTGTATTGTGCTGTGAGCAAGTGTGAATTAACTACTGAATTTATTTTCTTAATGTACAAAATGGGTAATGTACAAATGGTGAATGATATACTTATAGGTGATATTTTCTACAGGTTAGAGTATAGTATTTATACTATACAATCGTCTAAATTTGTATATACTCCAAGCGTTTTAGCTGTAAAATTGATCTCTGTGCTAAATTTCTGCCCTACGAAATTTTTTTTTTTATTGTGTTTATTTGGTTGTCTTGAATGACAGTTTGTAGTTACGCCACGATACACCTGGGGGATTTCGTGAATCTCGCGTCTGAAAATCACGGAAACCACGGATTCACGATTAACTCAGTTTTTATGGCCCAAACGAGAACAACACCTATTATAAAAGTTGTACATCTATAAATTCTCCACCTTAAAGATCTTATACATTGTATTTGTACGCCTAAACGTTTTGGAGATACAACGCAGACTAAATGAAAATTGCATTTAGTTCCGTTAAATCATTACAGTTCCAGTACTGTTGTCGAATTCGACGGCTATTCTGACAACACAAAAATATAAAAGTCATGGAACAGCGACGACAACCCGCACTTGTTTCGTCATCCTGTGCAGTTCGTTTCAATGAAACCATGGAAGTTCAGATGAACCAGGAGAAGTTTCTAGCAGTAATATCATTTTCAAAAAATCAGGAAAAGGAAAAGTTGAACAAAATATTATTCTATCGCCAGCATGGACAATTATCCAAATTGCTTAAAGCATAGTTTGTTTTTGCACGCCCTGACAGGATGCAATACCACCTCCGCCTTGTTTCACAAAGGGAAAACTCCAGTGTTCAAAATATTTGAGAAACGGTCAGATTTACACCCTGTAGCACTTGTTTTCATGCAAGGAAATTGCCCCTTGGACGAACTGATTTATAATGGAATGACAATTATTCTTGCTATTCGGAAACTTCCATAGACAATTACTGATATTTAACATTTGCCAAACCTACAAAACTTTTAACAGATGTAAAATTACATCACTTCCTCCAACATCTTTAGCAGATCAATAGCATATGTGTAGAGTGTTTTAGACATGGTTGGGAAAAGACATAGATCCTGACCAGTGGGGCTGGATTAGGAAGAATGATATTTTGTAACCAGTACCAACGCAGTTACCAGCAGCACCAGACATATTGTTAAATTCAATTTTTTGCAACTGTACGAACGGTTATGCAGGAAAATGTAGCTGTAGGAAAGTAGGACTGAATTGTTCAACAACTTGTGGACATTGCCACGGTCACTCCTGCTCGAATACCGCACCTACAATTGCTGTGAATGACGAAATGGACGACGTAGAATATTATCAGAATGAAAGTAATGACAATGATTTGTCATTGGACGATAATGTTTCAGATACCAAAAATTACATGCCGAAGCCCAAAATGAAAGACAATTAATAAGCGAAACTACTAAAATATTGAAAGATAGTAATATAGATCTTATTAGGCTCTTAACATCAACAGGAAAACCAAATCAGGGTACTAAGATAGCAGCATCCAGCATTACGAAGCCCAATAACCCAGTGAAAACCAACAAAACCCGTTCTGAAGTCTCAACGATCGACTCTGATCCAAACAAACTTGCAAATAATACCACATATGCCTCTCCAAACACTAGAACACGGTTAGTACCCCTACCGCAGAATACAAGCACGCGGCCTGCTAACACTCAAATCAGTCAAGGTGAATGCGTAGCCAAATCACCACCAAATGCCAGCAGCAGTAGTATAACAACTACAACTATATCCTGGGCGCAAGTAGCGAGTCGTCCACCAGTTACAACTCAATTACCACAAATAAATGCAAACTCTCATAGACCAAAAAGAAATATTTTCATAGGAACTGGCGAAACAACTGAAAATGAAAGTTTTATAGGCAGAGATGATAAAAACAAAAAAGTTTGGCTATTTATTTCCAGAATACCAGACACAATTGATGAAACCATTGTTAGGAACTACATTAAAAAGAAATCTAATATCACTAATGAAGATGACCTGATAGTAAAACATATTCCAACTAAAATAGAACAATCAAGACCTAATAGTAAGTGCTTCCAAGTAGGATTATGTTATGATTTATTAGACACCGTATATCAAAAAAATTTCTGGCCTCGTAATGTTGCATTCGAGAGATATAAATTTAGAAGACAACCCAGACAGGATGTTAGAACTTCGGAAGAGACAGAAAATGATTTTTTAGGGAATTAACCCACAGTGTGGAAAATTTATCGAGTATAACAAATAAATCCTATTATGATTTTAGAATACTGCACCTGAATATACAAAGCATTCGTAGTAAAACCACTGAATTAGAAATCTTTCTAAATGATCATAAATATGACTTTTTATTAATAAATGAACATTGGTGCGCTAACGATGAACTAGGTTATGTAAGCATTAGTAATTATTGCCTTATCTCAAATTACTGTAGAACTAGGACAGTTCATGGTGGGGTAGCCGTATATGCGTCTGAGGGCCACATAAACTGTATAAATTTAGAACATATAACAAAACTTTCTGTTGAATCGCATTGTGAGATAGCTGCTGTTGAATCAGGTAATGTAAGATTGATGACTATTTACAGACCGCCAAATGGTGATTATGATTTATTTTTGGAGACACTGACTCATGCATTGGATGCCTTTTCTAGGAGTGACAGAGTAATGTTTGTATCTGGAGACTTTAATGTTTATTTTCATAAGCGTAACGAACAGCGTTCAACACTAATCTTGGACACATTCAGATCATTTGGGTTTTCTTTAACTTACACCGGACTAACTAGAAATAACCACTGTCTAGACAATATTTTTATGAACATCAATAATAAATTTCGTACGCAGTCAGTAGATACCAAGTTATCCGATCATTTGGGTATATTTCTTGAGGCAAATATTGAGTTCATAACTCCCACTAGGAGAATATTTTATAGACCTATTCATGATCGCGGACTATCTGTATTAAGTAATTATCTTGGCACAATTAACTGGAATTTCATTTTCGACTCCAATATAAATATTAACAATCGTTTTATGAAATTTATCGGCATTATTACAGATGCCATAGACTCCATATTTCCATTAAGATCCCGTGTTGTGAATAGCTCCAACGAATTAAACATTAATTGGTTTAACAATGATCTCCGGTCTATGCGTGACCACTTTAATTTCTTACACACATTTTATAAAAGAAATCCCACCGATAATAACAAGGCCATATTAAACAATTACAGGCTCAACTATCGTCACAAAATAAATAACGCCAAAATGACATCCCACGATAACTTTATAAAAAGTCATACTAATCCACAACAAGCTATGTGGAAAATTGTTAACAGTTACAGAAAAATGACGAGTACTCGGACAAATAACATTTCCAGTGAACAGTTCAACAATTATTTTACGAATGTAACTGATACTATCATAAATGAATTACCTCCTTGTAATCTTCACTACAGTGATTATTTAGATAACTTTAGCCAGTCCAACCAATTTCACTTTAATGAAGTAACCTATCTTGAGGTATCTGAGATAATAATTAATCTCAAAAATAAAAAAAGTAAAGATGCTTATGGTATATCTATTGTAGTCATCAAAGGCATAGTGCAATCCATTTTAATTCCTCTTACTCATTTAATTAACTTATGTATTTATAATAATATATTTCCAGAATGTTTAAAAATTTCTAAAGTAGTACCTGTCTATAAGAAAAATAATATTGATGATCCCTCAAATCACAGACCAATATCTGTAATACCCTGTCTCGCCAAAATTTATGAAATGATACTTAAAAATCAAATGACATTCTATCTGGAAGAAAATAAGCTTCTCATTTCGAATCAGTACGGTTTTCGAAATAAATTATCAACAACCCTTGCCATTGATAAATTAACAGATTTAATAAATGCTGGTTTTGAAGACGGCAAATATGTCTGCTCTTTGTTCCTAGATCTCACTAAGGCATTTGATTGCGTGTCCCATGAAATACTTATTGATAAATTAAGCTGCTACGGCTTCACTGAAGAAAGCAAATCTCTCTTGAAATCATACCTTAGTGACAGACAACAATTTGTTCTTAATAATGGCGTTAAATCAAATATTTTAAAATTAAAGCATGGTGTACCACAAGGGTCCGTACTGGGCCCCATACTGTTTTTAATATACATCAATGATTTTCCCCAATCAATTAAAGACAATGTTACTGCAATATTATTTGCCGATGATACCAATCTGACTTTGTCTAATGGCAATATCGATGTATTGCTAAATGAGGTACAGCACACTGAATTGGATTCGCAGAACTGGCTTATCTCTAATAAGTTATGTCTAAATGTGTCCAAGACTGAAACAATGATATTTAGTTTGCGCAGTTTGGAAGAAGTAAATAATCCAGAGTCTATTAAGTTCCTTGGAATTAATTTAGACTCCAAGTTATTGTGGGAAAATCATACCATTTGTGTGAGAAACAAAATCTCCAAATACACTTACTTGTTACGAAACCTTGTTGGCAAAGTTTCACAAAATACCCTAAACACTGCATATCATAGTTTTATCCACTCCACTTTATCATATGCGATTCTTGTCTGGGGACATGCCCCATCTTGTGCTACTGTATTTTCTGCACAGCGGAAAGCAATACGAGTCATTTCTGGACTAAAATACAGAGATGATTGCAAAGAACAATTTATTGCTTTAAAAATTATGACTGTACCTTGTACCTATATATACCAGTGTCTGATTCATGTAAAAAAAAATGAGAAATCATCTGAAAGCAGAAGCCATATACACTCTTATGAAACCAGAAACAGAGATAATTTAAACATAAACTTTCATCGATTAAATAGAACTAGAGATGGCACTAGCTACTTAAGTTTACAGTTTTATAATGCTTTACCATCAGAAATAAAGTCATTAAATGAAACCAAGTTCAAAATGATCATAAAGAAATATTTATTGAATAATGCTTTTTATAGTACAAAAGAATTTTTGGATAGTAACTTTTCCTCATTTTGTAGATTCATGCAGTACTCTAGGTGATAAATTTCCATACATGTTAAATTTGTTTCATTTGTTATGTTAGATCCTTTTATTAAATAATATGTGTCATCAGTATACTCATGTTTAGTTAGTACTGTTTGTGTTTTATACATTTTATATTTTTACAATTATTTTAACTTTATAAGTATAGAAATTGACGTGTGTAAACACCTATGTGTATTTTAACACCAATAAAGAATTGAATTGAATTGAGTCGGAAATATTGACTAATTTAAGATCCAGCATAGATTAGGCCTCCTGGGGAAACCATATAAAAAAAGTGCGCCAAACATTTTACCTCTGCTATAACTGCAATTTTTAATTTTCATACTGAAACATATATAAAGAAAGATAACTGCGAAATATGTGGTGCGAAAGGGGTTTGGCGGAACTAAATGCATTTTTATATCCAAAACGTTTAGGCGTACTAAAACCTTTAAGGTAGAGAATTTGCAGATGTACAACTTTTATAATTAATAGGTGTTCTTCACGTTTGAGACATAAGAACTGAGTTAATCGCGAGGCCGCGGTTTCCACGACCTTCCGACGCGGTTTTCCCGAAATCCTCCAGGTGTATCGTGGTGCAACTACCAAGTGTCATTCAAGACGTCCAAATAAACACAAAACACAAAAAAAAATTCGTAGGGTACGAATTTGGCAGTAAAAGTCTAAAACGCCTGGATTAATATAATTAGAATCATTTTGAATAATAAATTTTTTTGACAATATTGAAATATTTTTAACATTTTTGTTGGCAAAAGATTACAAACTTTTGGCAATGTATATATTAAAAATCTATGACAAATATTTTTGTTGAATCTTGGGGTGGATAGAACCTCATTAATGGCAATACGTGTGATATGTTGAAGATATGTAATTCTGAAATGTTTTGCTTTTAAATGTATAAATACATAGGCTGCGAAAATATAATGACCAAATATCTTCTGTATAGAGCAAATTTGTGTGATACCATCTCTGTTTCCTAAATATCATTTTTAATACACAATTCTGGGTTACATTTAGTTTTTGTAATGAGTTTCTATACATTCCTCCCCACATTAGGATACCATAACGGATAAGTGATTCGACAAGGGCCTTATAAATAACTAATAATAATTTTCTTGAAAGAAATTTTTCAATTGATAAAATTTATAAATAAGTTTCCTTAATTTAAGTTTAAGTACTCTTTATTTTAATACTCTAAAGAATTAAATGAAATACATAATAAATAGATAATTATATTTTATCACATCCTATGTGCTATTAATAAATTTCTTTAATTTGTTTTTGAAACTATTTAAAGTTATACATTCTTTTACAGAGCCTGGTAGTTCATTAAACTTATGGAAACCTTTAAAGATAAACGAATTCATATGATGAGTTCTTGGAAATATAAATATTATTCATACCCCGAGTATTATACGTGTGCACCTCTTTGTTGAAAGTAATATATTGCTGAAAATAATCTGGAACCATACAATTAACAATCTTAAACACAAAAATCATGGTGAAATAGTACAATCTGTTTTCCACAGAAAACCAATTAAGAGAGTTTAACATTGATTTGATTGGGTACGACTTGTTTTTAGAATTACTCTCATTCCGCGATTTTGCAGTTTTTGCAAAATATTTAATTTATTAAGATTAAATAAGGATAAAATAGATGCACAGTAATCAAAATGAGGCTGAATAATACAATTATAAACCATAATTTTAGTTTCTATTGATAAATTTTGGGATATTCGACTGAAGAAATAAAGTTTTTTTCCTATTTTTTTATAAATGTAGTCAAAGTGACTATCAAAACTCAATAAATTATCAAGTTGAAATCCCAAATATTTTACTGTAGATACGATCTCAATTTGTTAATTTTCAGTATTATATTGTCAATATTTAGAAAACCGTATTTATATGTCGTGGTAAATATCATCGCTTTTGTCTTTGCAACATTTAATTTTAGCTTATTAATACATAAATATCTGCTTATGTTAACTAAAATAGCATTCATTTTTTGGATGGCTGCCTCCAAGTTAACATCACTACATGTTATTAAAGTATCGTCAGCAAAAAGGTAAGGAATTCACATTCTACAAACAGTTCAATATCATTAATATATAATAGATATAGGAGAGGGCCTAACACACTACCCTGCGGAACTCCAAAATCGTTATCTATTTCATCTGATATTTTATCATTATAATGGACTCTTTTTTGCGATATTGTAAATAATCATTAATCCAATCAACAACTTTACCACCAATACCATATTGTTCAAAAATCTGTCTATTGTCTTAAAGGCTCTCTTTAAATCCAGAAATACAGTAATAACATATTTGTTGTTATCTGAGCTAGCTTTAATGTTGCATAATGTGATTTGTAATGCTGTTTCACATGAGTATTTTTTACGGAAACCCGATTGGTTATTTATTAATATTGAATTCGCGGTAACATGGTGCAATAATTGTTCATGTACAGCTATTTCTATAAGTTTTTCTATTGGTGGCAAAGTGTTAATTGGGCGAAACTCTTCAGCTTTTGTGGTGTTAGCAACTTTCTGAATCGGGATAACAGTGCTACTTTTTAATATGCTTGGAATTTTACCGATATTAAGAGATGTATTTATCAAATTTAGTATAACATGTACAATTGTTTCAAAAATTTCTTTAACTATTCTACAGTTTAATATTTCATACAAAGAAAATTTATTGTATAAACTGTTAACTAATTTTTTTAAATCTTGGATAGAAAGCATTTCGAAGGTTTCAAATTTTAAATACAAATTATTGTTTAAATTACACCAAGTTTCATCACTATTAATACTTTGAACAATATTTCCAATACTTTCAACAAAATACTCATTAAAACTATCAATCTCTGAGATGTCATTGCAAACTTTCTGTCCGTCTCCAGTTCCAAAACTTATACAATTTGGGTTATCTTCACTGTGATTTGAGACAAGCTTTTTTAAAGTTTTCCACATTTGTCTTGGATTGTTATTAAACCTATCTATTTTATCAAAATAATATTGGTTCTTTTTTTGTTTTAAAAGGTTAACTACACCATTCCTATGTTCCTTAAAGAGTTGCCATTTATTTTGTTTCTCATTATCAGTACACCTTTGGAACTCCTTGTAAGCCCTATTCCGATTTCTAATTTTATCTAACACCTCGTAATCGAACCAGGGTAATTTACATTTAAAATGACATGTTTCTATAGGAGCAATACTATTAATAACAGTTTCACACTTTTCCAAAATTTCCTGATAAATAAGATTAACATCGATAGAGTTTAAGTTAAAGTTAAGCATTATTAAACTAGTTTTTATTTTATTAACATTTTCTATACTTAATTTCCTAAATTTTTTTATTGTTTCACTTGAGTTATCACTGTTCCTTAAGTTTACTGAAATAATAGAATGATCAGTTATTTTAGGACAATCATGAACATCTGTCAATATATCACAACGGTTAGTTAGCACATAATCAACTAATGACTTACTGTTGTCAGTAACACGAGTAGGTTTTGTTACACATTGTTTGATACCATAAATTGTAAATAGGTTTTTAATTTCTCCATAGAATGAAGTAGCCAACAAGTCGATATTAAAATCTCCAGCCAACACACTATGATAGTTTGTAGAAAATAAAACATCACAAACTGTCTCCAAATTTTCTATAAATTCTGAATGAGAACTTGATGGGGAATGATACAGGCATCCAATTATATATACTAAACTTATGAAATCAATTTTTAATACCTTACACCAGTAGTTATTTTGTAACTCGAATGTTTTAAACGTGGAAAAATTATAATTGCTTTTTATATACAAAACGACACCACCTGTATGTCTACTCGTTGAGTCACAGCGGACATGATTGTAGTTTTCAAGTTTTATTTCAATATCTTCTACATCAGCTGTTGTTCTAGTTTCACTGAGTAAAATTACCTTGGGATTGTAACAAGTTATGCTTTCTTGGATTTGATCTCGATTTTTTAAAATGCTTTGAGCATTAAGACAGATTATATCAGAGTTCAAGAGTATATTAGGGCTTACAGCTAGTTTTTTGTATCCTGTTTATCTACTTTAATAAATAATTGCGAAGGGCATCTAACACTGCACCACAACATTCTAAAACATATAAAAGTTTTTCATGATTAACAGTATCAAATGTTTTGGCAAGAGCCAGGAAAACTGCAATGCGCTTTCTAATTGCATTTAAACTCTTTATAATATCCTTTATAACCGTGCACATAGCGTCACTCATTGTTTTACCAGCATGGAAACCAAATTGTAATTCATGCATATTATTTTGGTTGAAAAATTTGTCCAAAATTATTAATGACACTAAAATAGGTCTGTAATTACAAATTTTTGTTTTATCTCTTGCTTTATAAATGGGGCTAACTAAGGAGATTTTAAATTGGGATGAGACAGCACTTTGCTCGGATTAGGTCTATATAATGCAGTTTTCCTAAGGCATACATTGTTAATTGTCAGATTTATAGTACTTAAGGAAACATCACTCATAGTTAATTTTATGATTAGGATTTTCTAAAACCATATCTTAATCAATTATTACCATTAAGTAATAATCAATTTTGTTTTTTTAATAACTTAACTGAAAACTACACTTCTTTGACTATACAATTTCGTAGTAGGTATTTCAATTGTCATAAGTATGCCAAATTCTAGATATTTAAGACAATTAGTTCTCACGGAAAACTAACATTTTTTGCAGACCTAATTAACATCTGTTGTTCTGTACATCTCTCACTCCAATGAAACACTACAATAATTTACACGAACATAATGTAAACATTGTTTAGTTTTACAGCATTTGTAGTTAGTCATATTGGAACACATTTTAACATCTAGAACGAATAGAACGTAATTATTTAAATAAACAAGATGTCTATCTCACAGAAACTGCAAAACTCAAAAACTCATAAAAGGTCCAAAACATTTTATTTTTAATATGGGGTTATACGTTGTTGGAGATGTTTGTAAAACTTCAATTCAGCTTCATGTATCAAGAAAACTAAATTCGACATTGTGAAGAAAAACATTTTTACATTTTACATTACATTTTTAACATTCATTTAACATCGGACTATTTCCGCTACTGAGGCCTATCACTGATGAGCTACTCCCAACCAGGAATTTTGCCGAAGCTCTTCCCCTACGAAGAGTAGGAATCTTTTACTTGCCTAACATTTAATAGACAAGGGATCGACAGTTTTACATCCCCTCTGAAAGGTGGTATAGCCACTACACAATTCTTGCTTAAGATTGCATAGCTTCTGCGCATATAAAATAAACACCACAGAAATTAAATATATACTGATATACGAACCACTAGGACACGTGTTCCCTTGTAATGGTCACCCATCCAAGTACAAAACGCTCCTGACGTTGCTTTACTTTACATATCGATAGATATGTACAGTAAAAACACACCTATGCTCGCTCCTGAAGAAAAAGTTAAGTGTATTTAAAGAAGAAATTTCACAAATTTTGTGGTCATTTCAACAAAATATATACATATATATGTATGATATTACGTATGATTTGCAGGAAACAACTACTCAGCGGGCAAATACCCCGACCTGCATTGAATTATACCTTACAAATCATGAATGGTAGCCAATGTCATTTGTCAATTCCTCGACCAGACATAGACCGGTTTCGAACTTATTAGTTCTCATCAGTATGCCATAGGTCGTGGAACAGACAAATGACAGTGGCCAACCTGCTAGTTTTATACAAACTGATGTAAATGGTGTACCGGTGAGAGGTAAGTGAATCCTCTCTTGTGGTCAAATGCTACTATACACCAGACATCATAGATGTATCCATGGTGTATAGCGACTTGCTATTTTACAAGTACCGAGAGCGGCGACCTTCAGCCCTTGGTGGACTTAACCTATACTGATATTACGTATGATTTGCAGGAAACAACTACTCAGCGGGCAAATACCCCGACCTGCATTGAATTATACCTTACAAATCATGAATGGTAGCCAATGTCATTTGTCAATTCCTCGACCAGACATAGACCGGTTTCGAACTTATTAGTTCTCATCAGTATGCCATAGGTCGTGGAACAGACAAATGACAGTGGCCAACCTGCTAGTTTTATACAAACTGATGTAAATGGTGTACCGGTGAGAGGTAAGTGAATCCTCTCTTGTGGTCAAATGCTATATATGTATATATATATTTATTACAAAAGTTTACTCCACTGAAATTTGATAAACCAAACCCTAGTATGCACAGTGACGGAGAAACAGAATATTTTTAAAGATTTAACACGCGAAAAACTACATAAATATCAGATTCAAATGTTCATAATTTTTGCCAGTATCACAAAAAAAAAGTCAAAACGGAATTCCAGTGCTTTTAAAGTCCCTTAATAAGGTGTCAAAGTCCCATATATTTTTACTTTGAATGATTTTTTTTCTACTTTAAATGAGCAAAATAATAAGCTCTACCTACTCCATTATAAAGGATTATTATAATGAATTGACATACAAACTATTAAAAAACTATGCAATTTTTGAAGATATTACGGAAAATACTTTGTACTTTTTACTTAAATTGTGAGAAATCCAATAAAAAGAAATGTTAAGTGGGCCATGTGTATATCACACGGAAGGGGCGGAAGAAATGAAAACAATTTTTTGGTACCTACTTCGACCGACATATATATATATATTTCCTCCTTAAAAGTGCAGAGTAAAATATTGTAATCTAAAATCTCATTACTACAGGATGAAAGAATTCCATTTTGTCATCAAATTTCATCTAAATAAGCTTCTCTCTATCTCGCAGGCATATCCTCCAAAAATAGAATATACCTTACTGAAATAGTTTTGGTATGTGATGCATAATAAGCGAGTATTTAAAGGGGTTTCTTATAATGCGTAGACAGTCTGTACGACTAGAAAAATGATATCATTAAAATTTTCAGTTTAAATTACTGCCTAAAATGGAAATAAAACTTAAATATCATGTCTACCTATGGGATGAGAAAAGACACTCTTAAGAAAATATTAAAAATTTAATGTAAATACTATACTTACAATATTTTTAATTTTTGTGAAATCATTTTCACTAAATTTGTAATACCATCTTCAGTTTTGCAAGAAATCCTAATTACTTTCTCTTCGGGTATTTTGCATGTTTCAACGTTTCCTAAATCAGACTTATTTAAAACAATTATACATCTTTTACTAAACAGATTAGAAAAATCTTCCACATCATAATTTAGTAAATTATTTAAATTTAATTTTCCAACATAGTTTTTCACATATTCAAGGAAATATTTATCTGGGTTATTCTTTTTCCATTCTATAAATTTCTGTGAGTCCACAACAAGAAGAACAAGATCTGATCTTTCATACAGTTTTAAAGCTCTACTTATGCCTTCTTTCTCAACAACATCATGAGACTTTAACCTCAAACCAGCAGTATCTGCTAATACTAAAGGATAGCCATCTATATTTAATGTTACTTCTAATATATCTCTAGTAGTGCCCTCAATTGGTGCGACAATAGCAGCTGGCCGTTGACCTACAAAGAAAATTTATAATTTTAAGTTATCTACATATTACAATTACAACAAATTACAAAAACTGTTTTTGATGTGTAATTATTTAATCAAATGGTAATAAAAAATTGAAGTTGAATTTCCTGGAGATTATAATACAAAACAAATCGTTAATTATATTTCTCCCTTTCTTGCAATCTAGGTCCAATGGATGATATCATGGAGGAACCATAAATTTCTACTATTTTTAGATATATAAATGAGCTTAGAGAAATTTTAAAAACTATCTAATTCTGTATTAATAAACAATAGAGATTATTTTTACAGTTTCAATGGTGTTTAAATCAAGTCAAACCGATTAGTAGTTACGGAAATACGCGATTTTGAAATGTCGCAATAATAATATGGTTGCTGCAATTTCCAAGTACAATTTGGACGCGTTCGAGTTCAAGAATGCAGATCATATGCGCCGGTCACCTCGTTGGAATCAGTTTGTATGGAAAAAATCATTATTTTTTCATAATTTAATAGTATTGGCAACACTGTGCACAGTGTACGTTCTCTATATGTTCTACAGAACTAATAAGTGCTGATGGCGGTAAAGTCAATCGAGCTGCTGCAGGGAAAAATGGGGGTGTAGTCTGATTTTTCAAACTGTACAATTAATTGTAGAGCCATTTTAAGTGCTAGAGAAACAAATTGGTTTGTAAAGTTTTAGTTAGTGTGTACGTTGTTATGAAAATATTATATATATATTATATACTGTAAACAGTGTGAAATTCTTGAGGATTCAAATTAATTATCGCTTAGATTGGCGATGACATATTGAAACACAGCTGCCTAGCGCGATACTGTTATGCACTGAAAGTGATTTCAAACATGATTAATGCCAAATCAGCCCTAATTGCTTACCACTCTTATATACAATCCAGAATAAGATATAGAATCATCTTCTGAGCTAATTCTCCAGATATGTTACGTATCTTTACATTACAAAAGAGGTGTATAAGAAACATCTATAAATTACAAAATCGCGAATCCTATAAAAATTATTTTAGAAATAACAAAATACTTAACCTACCATGCATTTATATTTATGAACCTGTGATATTATATATCTGTAATAATAGGGACCTTCTTGAGAATTGTGATAGGTAGCATAGCCATAACACCAGAAATAAGTCTGACTTGATTAGTGACAGAATGAATTATACTTACTTGCAAAAAAATGTGAAATTTTCCATAATAAAAATCTATAATAAATTACCAATCCCAATCAGAAACCATCCAGTAGAAAAGTTAAAAACAATACTGTACAACATCTTAATAAAGGCCTACTACAGCATTGGAGAATTTTATAGTGATTCTCATTTCTGCGCCAATTATATTGTATTGTATTTTATGATTATAACTGTAACTTTAATGTATTTGTTTGTATATGTAGTATTTATTATATTTTATACATTTATTATGTTTTATACATTATTACGTTTTATATTTGTAAATGTTAGACATGTTCTACACCCTAAGGGTATTTTTTCGAGAATTAATAAATATCTATCTATCTATTTAAAAAATATCGTTTACAAACCCATTCTAGCTCAAAATTAGAGGAAAAATTCATGAAGTTAATGTAGATCATATACAAAGTGGTCCAAAATTGTCTCCCCATTTCTGCGGCTGATAGTACATCCAAAAATAGTGGTAGTCTTTTATATAAACTTATTTCCAAAAATGAATAATAAAGGAGATATACATAAGGGGGACAATAAATTTGGTATTAGTCAAACCCCCTCTTCTGCTTAAAGGGTAGTTTTAGGGAGTGACTGTCAGTATTTTTCTCATAATTTTTAATTTTTTTTCATATTTCTAAAAACTATAAAAAACTAATTTTCAGATCATAAATATAATAATAAAGCGAGAAGTGTACTGCTCGCCACATCCATTAAGATAGAAAAGGTAGAGGTTCTTAAACTTATTGTACTCCTCCATTCAGTTCTAGATCGCTTTTTTTCAATGTGTCCCTATAGGAAAACGTTATATAGATTCTTTCTTTGCCTCGACATCCTCCACAACCCTTTTCTTAATGATATGAAACTAATTACATCTTGTATTATCAAGAAATAGAGATCATTTTCATTACAACAAAATTCATTACCTATATTTATCAGTAATAAAATTTTTACTTCATAAAAATGAAGTTATAAAAGTAGGTTTGTTCAACTCTTATCACTAACCTAAATATTAACTAATGGTTAAAATATTAAAAATAAATAATAGTAAATCATTAAAACTAAAAATAATTTAAAGTATACAAACATAATAGATTCAGCAGACTGCTCTTCCCTGCATTGGGTTCTCCTAAAATTGCAGTTATCACCCCATTTCTTAAAATTTCTCCTTTACGCCCATCTGAGAGATGTTTTTCAATTTCGTTGGATACATTCTTGATTTCGTTCGTTAGGTTTTCAATGAGTCCATATTCTAAGGTATCAGTTTCCTCAAAATCTATGTGAGCTTCTATATGAGCTAAGCATCTTGTTAACGTGGTTTTCCAATTTTTGTAAAGCTTGCTTAAACAACCTTGTGTTTGTAGGAATGCCTAAAGTAAATTATTATTTACATCAAGAATATTATTCGACTTGATAAGTTTCATAACTTTCTAATTTGATTCCTTTTCTATGTGTATACAGTATACAAGTATAGAATCACACATTTAGTAGTAGATTAATCTACCCAACCTTTTGCTATATACGGAATTGTCTGTAGCTGCCTATTTTATTAATAAAACGAATAGTTAAGGTAAGTAGAAGTTGTAAAAAAATACTATTATTTATACTATATTATTTTTTTAACCACAGTTTTCCTCCTTTTCTGTTCAATATCTCTGGTTATGTTTATCATGTTGAGAAAATAAAAATACGGGTTTTTCAATTAAATTTATCATAAAACTAGGGCAGTAAAAGTTGTTTCTGTCAATTTGTCAAGTTGCAAAAAACAAAAACCAGCTGATTTTACTGCAAGCCAATATTCATTATATTTAATAAAAATGTGCCTCTCTTATTAAATAAAAATATCATGCCAAATTTGAAGTTCTGCTCTTAGTCCTGTACGTGGGTTTGACAGTAGCGAGATTTTTAATCAAAATATCAAACTTTAATCTGACAGCATAATGGCTTGACATGAACGGAGAATTTGATCCGTTTTAACCAGAAGTACATTAATCAACATAAATCGTACAGCCTTCTGAGGATCTCCAAAAAGAGTGAAAGGTTCCGGCCAAGACCTTAGGGTTAGTTTTATTTTCGTTGCTGATGATTTCACTTTTAATTTCAGTGTCAAAGTCTTGCAGTAAGTTCTTTGAATTCTCATTTTAATTTTTATAAATATATATGAAATACACCTATTCTGTGTCGACGCTTTGCAAAACAAGGGACAGCATGTTTAGACATCTGTATCATCACAAATTGGCGTCAGGATATGCCTCTCTTTTATTAAATTTCTAGTTATAATAATTTTGTTCTGTATTTCATCAATATATGTACATACAGATTCGGCAAACACAGTTTTATATATCTTGAAATAAACGAGTGCAAAAAAGAAAACAATTAATATTAGGAACAGAAAGTCGGATATACTACTCGTAGCGCACTTCACACTTTGTGGAATATTTATTTTTATCACCTTGTCATGTATCAACGCAGGGCATCAGTATTGTCGCAGCCATTGATAATGGTCAAAGCAAATTGGAATATGGTCACGGTGAGGCGGGACGTCGAGATACTTTTATTCCTGCCGCACTAATATAACAATCATCATTTTATTCACGATATATAGAACTAATTTTGCCGAATCTGTATATAATATATGTGTGTATGTATGTATTACATTATTTTTGTTTTACCAACAATTGTAATTTAATTAAGTACCTATATATACTTGGAGTACTAATAGATTGAGTTTGAGCTCAATGCAGTCTCGATCAAAGTTAATTCAGGCCTGTCGAGGACTCCAAATTCTACATTTCTTTCTGAGCTTGTTATATTTCCTATTTTTACAGACTGTTTTCTATTTGATTAATAGTTTGGCATAAGTGCAGTTTCTCTTAACACCACTATTTTCTAAAGCTTAAGTTAACTTATTGTGGCAAACTGTGTCATATATACATAAATAAATAAAATTCTTCATATAAAACAGATACTTTCGTGTCAAGATATGGTTATTTATGGAAAACGTTTTATTTAATTGCAGTTAGCATAGGAATCATAAATTCTTCATTCAAAACAATAATTTTATCTGTGATAGCGTTAAATTTCCCAATTTAGATTTCCCAGTATTGCAAATTGAAAGCATTAATTTTTACATCTAAAGTATTGCTAAAAATAATTGTAGCTCGAAAACTAACATTATTTGATGCTTACTTGTTTTCTTTGAATTTCTGTTTCAGCTTGTAATAAATCTGCAAGGCCCTCAACTTCTGTTAGATCTAACTTGGAATTTAAAAATGCTCTACGAGTAAATTCACCTGGTTCTGCTAACCTTAACTTAGGAATTGATCCCAATGCATTTAAAATACCATTTATTACAGCTAAACTTCCATGTACTTGTAATTCAAAACTATCTTCTCCAGTAAAACTTCTAGGACCTGTTGGAATATAAAAGTATTGTTAATAAAAAATTTAAAAAGAGGCTGTAGATTGTGAACACCGTCGTTTATTTATGTAGACTATGATAACCTGTGATGGCATTTCGTGTTATGTGAATGAATGAAGTAGTAGCTAGGTGGCAATAATGGCGCAAAAGAAACTAACATCCCTGCTAGAAATGTCTCATAAAAATATATATAAGGTTTGACAAGTTTCTAAACTCAAAAATACGTAAGAGTTCACAAAATTTTAAAAGATTCTATATGTGTATTTGAAACAGTAATAAAGAGATATATCTCTTAGATGACGAGTTTTGATAGGATTTTATGCGTTGTACTGCTGGAAATGGCGAGAATATTCAGATAACTTCTGAATGTTTTTTATAAGATATAATCCGTATTTATAAGTTTTAATGACCTCCTCCAAAACATATTTTATGAATTTATATAACCTTTTATATGTGTAGTTGAAACAGTTTCCCAGAGTATTTATAAGATATGGTAAGATTGTCGGAGCTTCAATGACCATTTCCAAACTACATTTTGTGAGTTTCTATAACCTTTACCGCTGCATTTGAAGCAGTATCCAAGAGTATTTATAAGACACAGTCAGTCAGTAAGAGTTTTAATGATCATTTTCAAAAGATGTTTTATGAGTTTATATAACCGTCTATGTGTATTTGAAATAGTTTCTAAGAGTATTTATAAGATATGGAAAGAGAGTGACAGCTTCAATGGTAATTTCCAAGTGCATTTTATGAGTTTTTATAACCTTTGTCTGTGTATTTGAATTTTTAAGCAGTATCCGCGAGTATTTATAAGATATAGCCAGCCAGTGAGAGTTTCAACGATCATTCTCTAAAAATATTTGATGAGCTTATACATATAACCATCTGTGTATTTGAAACAGTAGTTTTCAAGAGTATTTATAAGATCTGGTAAGACGGTGAGAAGGCAGTAATTACCATTTCTAAAGTAAACATTGTGATATTCACTTTTATAACTCATAAAATACTTTTAAATAATCATCAAACAAGTAAGCAAAATAAATTCATTGATGGCAATAAGCTGGCAGCAATGATTTTTAGCCAAATAGATTATTGCAGTTCTGTCTACTATGATCACTTAAATAAGAATATGCAGTACAGGTTACAAATTATGCTTAACGTTTACTAATATTAATTATAGACAGCATATTATCCCATTGTATAATTTACATAATATATTAAAAATTGAGTATCGGTTTGAGCTAAGATTAGCTATTCTAATATACAAAGTTTATACTACAAATATGCCCAGTTACTTATCAAATAATAAAAATTTAAGGCTTCTTTTGACTACAAGGCTTGTGAAATATTTAATAAATATATAGAGTTTTATTTTTCATGTTCCTCTAGGTACAATTTTAAAAATGTCAAAAGGAGAAAACTATTAAATGAACAGAAATGTATTACTTAGGAATAATGTACAGGTGTAATTGGAAATCAGCTATGCTGAATTACACCTTTTAAGTCCTGTAATTGTGCGTAAAATCATAAAATTCTTAGCTGCTTATAATATCTGTTAACTTTAATATTAAAGAACTTTATGTATAATTGTAAAAGCACATTTGTTACATGAACTCAATAAATTTATTTATTATTATTATAATGGCTTGCCAGGATGGTGTATTTACACCCTCATCTATCGAAGTCGTGTCATGGGTATGGAGGTCCCTGATGTCAGCTGTAGGGCGCCAGAGACTGTAATGCACTTACTGTCGACTTGCCTAACATAGGCAGTCTCGGCCTATATTCACAGACACGACACAGCATTACGAGTGCTTTACTATCATCTAAGGCACTCGTATGGAATAGACGAAGGATATTGAGTCCGTTGTGGAGAATGAGAAGTGTCTAATTTATTGGAACTACTCGTTTCCCACCGTCAGACAAATACAAGCCAACAAGCCTGACATAGTACTCCTCGACCACCAACTCAAGATAATGTATGTCGTGGAATTGTCAGCCCCCGCTGAGAGCAACATTGAACTTTATTAACTACATTACATACATAATACATTTGTAGCAGGTCAAAAAAAAACAGTACAGTATATAAAAATACACGATACACAGCAATATTACATACAAACAAAAATAAAAAAGAAGAAAAACAATTTTTTGAGATTAAAATATGAGTAAAAAATATGCAAGCAGAAACAAGTAAAATAGAACAAATACGTTAAAAATAAGCATATAAAATTTTTTTAATAGAAAACCAGATCTTGTTCAGTAATTATGAGAACTTGACTGTATGTCATAGTCATTAATGTTTTTATGGATAAAACAGATGGAAGAGGCATTATGCCAAAACTGACAAAAAAGGGATGACAATGATCCTTTATCTCAGCACCTGCCATTATTCTCACTACTTTTTTTTGCAAACGAAAAATTGTTTGTGCACTGTATGAATTCCCCAAAGTACAGCACCATAAGTTAGATGGCTGTGGAATAAGGAAAAGTATATAGATTTAAGAATATCAAAATTCAATAAATTCTTCAACTGACGAATGAGGAAGATCACACTGGCTAACTTGTGGGTTAACTGTTCTACATGACAGGACCAGTTTAGTTTGTCATCCAGGACGATACCCAGTAATTTTGCACTCAAACCTTGCGTAATGTCTGTGTGTGAAGAAAATATAAGTTTTTTAGTTTTTTGCTGATTTAGTTTTAGCTTATTAGCGATGAACCATTCTTCAGCTCTAGAGACAGTGTCATTTAATGAGTCTATTAGATGACTTAAATCTTTGTCAGAATTTATTAATGTTGTATCATCTGCATTGTCTTGAACGAGGAGGAATACCGGACAAAATATCGAGATTTGCTCTTCGAACTCCGCAACTGATTATAGGAGCCCTCAGTGGAATGAGACAGACGCTGCTTTCAGAACTAAAGATCATACCGGCATGCCGAGATTTGGCAGAGATCTTAGCCGGCAGAATGCAGAAGGCTGTCATCCTCGGTTCATTGCGTCTACACAGGGCACACGACTCACGGACCCGGTAGTCACTCCCGGGAGTGGCTATTGGTATTTATTACCAGTTCCCCTCTGTGAGGGTCGGAACCACAGAGTAGGGTGACTGGCTTTTTGTATAAATAATAATAATAATAATACTTTTTATTTTTAAGTCGTCAAAATGCAAAAATACATTAATAGGTTGATAACAACATAGTCAATATAATATAAACAGATAAATATAAACAAAAATCAATATGTAAAACATATATAAGGACAAACAATAGGTACATAGATAAAATATAAGGGACAAGTACAATATTTAAACAAGTAAATAGAGTGTTAGACTCAGTGTTAAATGGTAATACCAAAGAATTCATCTATAAAGTAGAACGATTTTTGTTATAGTAATTCTTTTAACTTTAATTTAAATAGTTTTGCTGTAGGTATTTCTTTTAGATAATTAAGTAGATGATTATATACTTTAATAGGCATAATAGTCACACCATTACTAACTGCAGATAAATTATGTTGAGGAAGCAAAATGTTACTTGTATTTCTCAGGGTTTATTGTATAGTGCGATCTGAAAAATGAGTAAACTGATCAATGTTAGATTTAACAAATATACAACATCACAGAATATATAAAGCTGGTAGTGTTAATATTTTAAGTGAGACAAACAAGTTCCTACATGAGTAGGTGGATTTCTTAAACATCATGGTTCTAATTATTTTTTCTGGACTATGTAGATCATTAAGTCTACTAGAGTTTCCCCAGCAAAGTATTCCATAATTTATTAATGATTCTACATGTGCAAAGTAGTATATTCTAAGCAGTTCTAAACTTACATAAGCACGAAGTTGCCAAACAATATAGCATTTAGCAGATATTTTTTTCGATACCGATTCAATATGTTTAAACCAGTTTAAGTTTTGATCAACCGTTATGACTAATAAATTGACATATTCACTATTTTTTGTAGACTGATTGTTGATTTTTGTCAGTAGGCTATAATCGGGAGTATTTTTGGTAAACATAAGCATTTGAGTCTTTGAATAATATATATTTTTTTCATTCATTATTTTCTTTTTATGATTATTTTTTAACAAAGCATAATATTCTTTTCAATCAGGATTAGTTAAAGTTAATTGATAAATTTGTCTGATATATTTACCTTCATTAATTATATTCGTCATTAATCCATTTTTTATTTTTATTTTTTCGAGTAATTATTTTTGTACCTAATGTTTTTAAAGGGAAAGCAACAAATACTAATTCTTCAAACTTACTTAAAAAGTTTGAAAAAGCCAGTTTTATATTTTCCAAAAAATCAATATTATCCTATTTTTCAGTTGACATAATATGCCTAATATATGGATCTTTAAAATCTCTCTTATAGAAGAAGGATTCATTGTTATCTTTAATAAATTCAGATTTGAAGGATGCCTTTTGCATGTAGTGATCCGAAAGATCACACATTATTACTTCAGATACAAGCTCAAATTCATTGGCATTTGAAAAAATGTTATCAATGATTGATTTGGTATCACCTTGAACCCTGGTGTATTCATGTATACATTGTTTAAGACCAAACAATGTAAAAATGTTTAGAAATTCAACAGCATTTTTTAGTTTTACATAGTCTGAAATACTAGACTCCAAATTAATGTTAAAATCACCACAGACAAAAAGAGGATTAATTGTATACACATGACTGAGAAGATTTTCCAAATTATCGAAAAATATTAACAGAGAAGTTTTATCATATTTAGGCACCCTATATATACATGTTACGTTAGCTACTAATTTAGAGATAAATATTTACTGAGGCATATTCAAAATTGGAAGAAATTTTTGAAGTTACCGTATTTTTAATTTTGAAATTGAAGCACCCTTTCACAAATATTGCTACGCCTCCACCTGTGTCCTCACTTCTGCAATAATAGTCCGTTAATACATATTCACTTATTTTTTTGTCAATTTTAATTCATCCTCACTTAAACGGCACTCAGAACTCAGGATTATTTATAGTTTCTAAAAGTACAATTGATTCATGCACTTTACTGCACAAGCTTCGAATGTTTAGATGGCAAATTGACAATTATTTGCCATTTTCCGATTTACATTTAATATCTACATTAGTTACACTATAGTTGGAGGTACTAGGCTTCTTCTTCGAAAATTTGAATTAACCGGTAGAATATTGCTATCTACATCCACTATATCAATTACATCTGTTACATTTTCCAGCTGAGTACTTGAACTTATTTGAGGTAGAAGATTTGCATTGTCAATTTGTATAGGTGTTTCAATTGTCTTGATGAACCGTAAATTTGTTTTTCGATATTTGTCTTTACATATGGCATTTTTTAAATAAAGGGCCATTGATTCTTTATTAAATTAATTGAAGTTTATGTCAACATACGAAGTAAGACCTACATAAAATTTATCAAATTTTAAAAAGAAGTCATTGAGTTTTCTGTTGAACTGGAAAATATGATTATTTTCTTTAATATCATTCAGATTGTTTTTCACATAAGGAATCGACACAAATAAGAAATAAGATATTCGAGTGTGAACATTGTTTAAATTTTTTTCAAAGAAAACTAAATAATGGGGTTTTGTTTTTATGGATATCACTAGTACCTGCCATTATTACCACAAAATCTTGATAAGTATAATGTGTGGTTAACGTTTCAACAATTTCAATAACTTGGTGTTGAAGTGCACCAGGTTTAACTACTGAGGTTATTAGATAAGAATCTAGATCGGCATATTTTGACAGTATTTTATTTGTGTTCTGGCCTAGCTGACCTGTTAACAATAAAATTTGGTTTTTCCTTGGATGGGTAATCGGAGTATGTGTCCTGTTGTTTACATGTGGCGGTGTTAGATTTGTAGATAGGCTCACTGGTACTAATTGTTGTATATTGTTCAACTTTTTCTGCTCACTATGAATGAGACATTTTTTATTTACATTATTATTTGTATTCGCTTTGGATTTTTGACCATTATTCAATACAAAATTTGGTTTTTTAGGTATTTGTAATTGTTCCGATGTTATATCCATTACCGTATATGCATTTTTCGTTTTTGTGTTCGTTTGTGCACTTACAGTTACTCTTTTTCTTACGGCACCAAGCGACTTCTTATTGAGGTTGTTTATCTCATTTTTTAATTCACTGATTATTTTTTCTTGATATTTAATCAGTTCGTTCAATTCTTGTTCCGTATTTAATGCTTCCTCCAATAATGCTTTATTCTTTATCTGATCATAAAAGTGTAATTCTCGAGGAACTACTTTTAATCATAATATTAAATATAAAAAAAGATGCGTCGTCCAATTACTGAAACTGGCAAATACATTTTTTATGAACAGCTAGCCGGTGTCACATGGGATTTCATTGATGACGGCAGCTTAGATGTAAATACGAAATGGAACATGTTATTAGATACTATCCTATTGGCATATTATGAATCATTTCCAGAAAAATTATTAACATTTAAAAACAATAATTTGTCACAACCAACATGGTTCACAAATGAGATTCGAACTATGAGGGAGCATTTAAATTTTTTAAATGATGTGTGTAAGCGGGCTAACACGGAAGAAAATAAAAAAATAAGAAACCAATTCAGGCTTAAATATAGACAAACTGTTAAATGTGAAAAAATCAAAGCAAATGATGACATCATAAAAAAATCAGGTAACCCCGTGAAAACAATGCGGGGTATAATAAATGCATATAAAAGCAATAAACTCACCGAAAACCTAACATCACTTCCACCGAATTTAATAATTTTTTTGTGCGTATCGCGGAAGATATTACTAGCAGTCTGCAAGCTATTAAATTGATCCATTACAATACACGGAATTCGTTAACACCAAAGAGCCATTTAGTTTTCATGAGGTCAGTTACATAGAGGTTCGAGATATTATTAACAATTTAAAAAACAACAATAGCAGGGATACATATGGTTTAAATATTACCCTCCTAAAAACTGTTAAAAATCTATTAATTACTCCTTTTACAAAACTTATAAATGAAAGCTTTAGAACAGGTGTATTTCCTGATATCCTAAAGGTAGCATGCATGTGTTATACCTATTTTTAAAAAAGGCGATAAATATGATCTTGGTAATTACAGGCCCATCTCACTTCTCCCAATAATTTCAAAAATATTCTAAAAGGCAATAAAAAACCAAATTGTCAAATATTTGGAAAAACATAAGATATTAAATAAGTATCAGTATGGGTTTAGGGAAAAATTGTCAACATCTGACGCCATTTTAAGATTTACAGAACACACTTTAGAATGCTTCGAAAATGGTAAGTACTCAGCCTCACTGTTTTGCGACCTCAGCAAAGCTTTTGACTGTGTCTCACATGCCATATTACTAAGAAAACTAAACACATTTAACTTTAACGCAATTAGTATAAAACTGATCAATTCTTATCTTGAAAATCGCAAACAATCAGTTCGGTTAGAGGGTGACAACTCAAGTGAGTTGTATATCACGGCAGGCGTCCCTCAGGGCTCGATTCTGGGTCCTGTGCTCTTCCTGATGTATATTAATGATTTACCAAACGCTCTCGGAAACATTGCTTGCTTGTTTTACGCTGTTGATACAACTCTTTCGATGTCTCATCACAACCTGGAGCATTTAGAAAATCAATGTAAAGAGGAACAGTCAATTGCTAAAATTTGGTTTGCCTCAAATGAGCTCTCATTAAATGAAACTAAAACAGTAAAGATGATTTCATCCACGCGTGATATTGTGAACGATCCATGTTTTCTTAGTCTGAAGGACGTCTTTTCTGCTTAAAAAACTTAGAAAAATTAAAAAATAAATAGGAAAAAGAAAAAATTAATTTTCTTTTTCCTCAACCTTTTCTTAAATCTAAATAAATAAATTTTACGTTCACAAAATTTTTAGGGTTCAACACGACTTACTGTCGTTTATGCTTAACTGCTGCTCTGATGGTATCAATTGGACGTCGTAACACTATAAATCTAACACTGTCTGTACCACACTCTCTTAAAATTAAACCCGAAAAGGAATTTTGTTAGAAAACACAACTAAAAGACAATATAAAGTTCAAAATATATATATTAAATCTTTAAAAAATTATGTTTTTACAACAACTTTTTTCAAGAGAAAATTTTAACAAACACTAGTCTGGCCCGTGTACAACACATGGTGAGGAACGGAACGATTCATAATGTACCAACTACCATCCAATATGCGGTTTAATAAGCTAACGATGCACAAAAAGATTCAAGAAAAGTTCAATGTAACTGAAATTTTGGTGGGCTTTTGCTTGCCTGTCTTATAAACGTATTATATAATTCACATGAATTTTGGTCGCTCCTCGGAGCTTAAAATTGCTTGAAGCGCTACTACTTCGATTGTATTCTACAATAACAACTTTTTACGTTCAGGCAAGGCGGATCCCATGCACGTATGAGTACATGGTATAGATACTTTTTTGACTCCGAATCACTGAGGAACCGGTTTAGGGCAAACCCCGTCAAAACACATCATTTCCCCGTCAAATCCTAGGAAATGATGGGGGTCCCATGTCGCTAAGGGCTATTTTCGCTATAACTTCCGATATACTTTGAATAGTCGTTGGACTAACTTGTCCTCATATTCAATACCTCGTAAGAGTTGCAGTGCTTGACAACGTGGATTCGTAAAAGGGTTTTTAATCTTGAAAATTTCGAAGTTAAAGTCTAATTTTAGTACACTTTCTAAAATTAGGTGGTCGGGGCGACATTACGTCCCTGTGCAGCGACATTTGCTACACTTTCTAAATTAACGCTCCTTAAAGAGTTAGCGAAAATTTTGCATAAAAAACGCTCCGAAGAGCGAAAATATGTTTACAAGTATTAAAAACCTCTTCCACAGCGTTTTTACGTGAAGCACGCTTTTCGTACGAAGTATTTCCTAAGTCGGATTTTGTTACAACGTCGAAAAGTATATCGGGGTTATAGCGTTCTTTAACAATATCAGTGATGTTCTTTCCGTGAATCTTTTTGTGCAACGTTTGGTAAAATTGGTTTTTGAAAAGAAAATGGATCATTGGATGGAGTCTCCCATGTGTTGTATTCGGTTATATTTCAGACCGGCCTATCTGAACATAACGTATTTTTCAAATCTAAAATTGAACATATATCGATGCATAGCATTCGATTGAATATTGAACATTGTATATAAAAATGGCATAAAAAAAGAAAAAATCGAAAATCCTCAGATTTTCGATGACACAACACAAACACTTTCGACGCACTTATCTTTCTTAGTGTTCTTCCACTAATGCGGGCTTGCGTCTGCTCCTCCTCGTGTCTATGCCTCGTCGATCACCTTCGGTGTCGAACTGCCTTCTGGAACAGCTTAGGTGGTCCTCGGACTGCTTGGCTCCAGCTATACAATGGCTCTGCTCATTTATATGAAACAATATAAAACAAAATTTTAGTACGTGGCGGCATCTCGCCCTTGAGTTGCTAGACTCGTCTGAATCGCGCTCTGCGTCAGAGTTGTCGTCTTTCCATGCCGTGCCAATGGAACATTTGTTTGGACCCTTTGGGTCGGACTCTGCTTACAGATGAATGTTTAATAACATTTGAGGACTTTGAAAAAATCATAAAAAATACCAACTCTGCCGGACACGGTCAGAGTTGCTGCAGTGAATTTGGAAGATTTGTATGGTCGATACAATATCCTCAATAAAAATGACTTGAAAAAAATGCTTGCCGTGTTTTTACTGATTGGCATATCAGACAGTCGTTTATATATTTGCCGACGATCCTGGCCATATTATTAAAATAATAGCGTTTTGCAATTTTCCTAAGAGTCTCGTCTCTTCCTGGATGACATGCTTCATCTCGGTCATGATAATGGTAAATCAATTCCTTAATTTTTTAAAATTTTGATCGCAGTCTTTCAAAAGTACATCGTCTTGGACGTAAAAATTTTTCATAAAAATAAGATCCGCATCGGAACGTTGTTCCTGTTGAAATAAATCATTCCAACGGCGGATCTTGTCTTGGATATCCCTCGACCTCGCTTGGGCCTGTACGATATCTTCGTATATTTCTGAATGCGTTAAAACAGAAATACGTTCTGGACACTTGTAATTTGGTAGGAACATTCTTTCCTCTTCATCGTCTGTCTCGTCATACCTATTTTGTGGGTTACGACTGAGAAAATCTGCTAATAAATTCTCCTTTCCTGGACAGTCTTCAATTTTGAATGCATATTCTTGCAATAATAATGACCATCGTGTGAATTTGGTTTTGTCGTCCTTATGCTTGTTCAACCAAAGTAACGCCCTGTTGTCCGTCTTCACCAAGAACGGTTTGTCTGCTAAGTACATCTTGTACTTTTTAATATAGTTCACCACCGCCAAACATTCCAGCTCGTTAATGTGGTAACGTCTCTCTGCTGGAGATAACGTATTGCTTGCACACGAAATGATATGTTTTTCGCCGTTGTCGCCTAATTGATATAATACGGCCGAAAGACCTTGTAAGAATGCATCGGTTTGTAAAATGAACTGACGTGAAAAATCCGGCCGATGGAGTTCCAGCGGTCCGGATAATAAATCTTTTAATTTTCTAAAAGCTTCATCGCATGTATTAAATAAATAAATAAATAAATCCTTTATTGTCCAAACAGGTTGGATACCCAATTACAGGACAAGATAACATAGAGATATAATGTGAGCAAAGTAAGTTAAAGTAAAGTATAAATATAAATATATAAAAGGTTCAAAGTGACATTTACAAAGTTAGTGAAAAACAGAGAGTTCCAATGAAAACGATTTTCCTTCGAAAGAAGTTTCGTTAGCGGCTTCGTGATCATCGCAACATTTGGTAGATATTCTCTTACCCAGTTGCAAAGTCCTAAGAAACTTTGGAGCTGCTTTTTGGTGGCTGGAACGGGATAATTTTGAATTTGTAATACATGTTTTTCCAATGGTCGAGAAGTATCAGTTCTAATTGTGTGGCCTAAATATTGGATTTCATTCGTCGCTATTACACACTTTTCTGGTGACACTTTTAGATTGTGCAAACGTAGTCTTTCAAAGACTAACCTCAGGTGGGACATATGCTCCTTCACGTTTACGCTGTAAACGATTATATCATCTAAGTAGACTTTACAGAAATGGTGGTAACCCGTCAAAACGTCCTTTGCCATGAATTTCTGAAAGGTACAGGGAGCTGTCTTGAGGCCGAAAGGCATGACATTGAATCTGTAAGCTGCCCCATTAGGAGTGGTAAAAGTTGAGAAATCTTTTGATGCTTCATCGAGCGGTATTTGCCAATATCCACTCTTTAGATCCAACACAGTAAAAATTTTCGAATTTCCTAAATCTTTAATACTTTCATGTATTTTTGGTAAGACGGAAGCCTCGTCTTCAATCATTTCGTTCAAATGGCGATAGTCGATGCAAAAACGTGGTTTCTTATCTGATCGTTTTATTATCACGGGTGGTGAACTATATTGGGCAGTGCTAGGTTCGATGACGCCAGCTTTCAACATCTCTTCGATTTGGTCGTACATAATTTTCTTCGTACTCGGAGACATCGGATATGGTCTGATATTAAAGGGTTTTGTATCTTTCACGATAATTTTGTGTTTAACAGTCACTGTGGTTGCTTGAGTCGGTTCCGCCGTGAACAGATCGACAAATTCTTCGAACAGCGGCCGTAGAAATTTGTCTTTAATAACAAGCTCTTCAGGAAGCTTTGCCTGCTGTCTCTCCCTCTGAGAAGCTTGATTCCAGAAGACGGTAATACGCTCTTCCGTGCCGGCATATAAGCATTTTCGGCCATAATCATATGCGACATTGTTCATGTATAAGAATGGTGATCCTAATATTACAGTTTCATTCAAATTTTCGATGACTTGAAAATCAATTTCAAAAGAAGTGCCTGAAATTTTTACTTTTAATTTTGTCGTGCGAAGAGAGTCCACCATTCGATCTCCGCACGCCATAGCAAATGATCAACGTGTCGTGAGATTTTTAAAATTATCCAACATCTTCGGATGGATAACGTTTCGTGTCGAGCTTGAATCAATCAGAGCGTCGACCGCATGTTCATTAATTTGAACTTTTATACGAGGCAAAGGGAACGCTTCGCTCATATAATTTATTGATTCCCTTATCTTGTGCATGGGAGCGTCGTAGTGGTCATGAGTATTAGAAATGTTTAATGGACATTGCTGCCGCCTTGGTTCGGCCGTTGTGCCGGGGATCTTGCAGATTGACCCTGGCCTGGGTCTCTGGCCCCTTGAAAGTTTCCCGGTCTCCTGTTGAGATGAGGGTTATTGGGACATTGACTATGGAAGTGCCACTGCACTGTATCTGTGCAGTATCGGCACGGGGTAGCCGGTTGGTCGGGTACTCGGAATTTCCCCGATCCGCCATTAAAATTGTTTGTCCGTCGGTCAGGTACTCCGAAATTCGCTGAACAGCGCGAAAAATTATTCATAAAAATAGGACGACCAGGTGCTCCACATGGACCGTCCTGACGAGAGACATCCTCTCGGAAATGCACCCTCGGTGCTGTCGGAGTTGGGCTTCCATTGCTCCTTATACTTGAATTTTGTGGACTTATACGTCCCGGCTCTTGATAGTAAGACGCGCGGGACAGACGTTGATCGATAAGCTGGATTAGCGACGTCTGTTTGTCAGCTGAATCCCGCTCGACGTTAGTAGCTGCTGCTATTAACATCTCTGTAGATGAAATTAGGTTGCTTCTCAAGCGTGACCTAATTTCTGGACGCAGTTGGTCCATGATGATCCGAGCTCTGATGGCTTCGGATTTGAAGGGATCAATACGATCAAAAAGGCAGGTCTTCCTTGTGATAAACACTGCCGTGTCGTCTAAAGACGTTTGCTTGGTGGCATACAGTTGAGCAATAGCTCGTGACTGTATGTCGGGAGAATTAAATCTCGTAAGGAATCTTTCCTTGAATAAGGCGTACGAAGTTGTCAACGTCCTAAATTGTTCGGACCATAGTTGAGCTTCGCACTTGAGTTGGCCGGTCACGTTATGGAGGCGATCATAGTCGTGGCTTATGCGAGCTCTGTCGAAATATTCCTCCATAATTTTCAAAAAAGCTTCTGGATCTTCATGATCAAGCCCATGGAACGTCACGTTCGGACATCTTTGTCTCTCATGGGGCGTACAGGTCGACACGTTCTGTATCGCCTGCACAAAGCCCTCTGCCATTTTCAGAAACATACTTTCCATCGAATTAACAGTTTGTGGCTGTGAAGCAGATAAATTTTGATTATTTCCCTCCGGAAACAGTCGTTGTGGTTCTATCCCTCTAGAACCGTCGTCGACGAGCGGCGCGGTGGCTCGCTCGTAAAATTCTCTTGGGGTCGACTCCTCGGAGTCTTCCGCCATGAAGGAGAATGGATTAGTTGGGTTTGGGCGGCATGGTCCCTGTTCGGGCGCCATGTGAACGATCCGTGTTTTCTTAGTCTGAAGGACGTCTTTTCTGCTTAAAAAACTTAGAAAAATTTTTAAAAAAAATAGGAAAAAGAAAACATTAATTTTCTTTTTCCTCAACATTTTCTTAACTCTAAATAAATAAATTTTACGTTCACAAAATTTTTAGGGTTCAACACGACTGTTTCAGACGGAGAATAATGTAAAAAATCATACTTACTGTCGTTTATGCTTTACTGCTGCTCTGATGGTATCAATTGGACGTCGTAACACTATAAATCTAACACTGTCTGTACCACACTCTCTTAAAATTAAACCTGAAAAGGAATTTTGTTAGAAAACACAACTAAAAGACAATATAAAGTTCAAAATATATATATTAAATCTTTAAAAAATTATGTTTTTACAACAACTTTTTTCAAGAGAAAATGTTAACAAACACTAGTCTGGCCCGTGTACTACCATCCAATATGCGGTTTAATAAGCTAACGATGCACAAAAAGATTCAAGAAAAGTTCAATGTAACTGAAATTTTGGTGGGCTTTTGCTTGCCTGTCTTATAAACGTATTATATAATTCACATGAATTTTGGTCGCTCCTCAGAGCTTAAAATTGCTTGAAGCGCTACTACTTCGATTGTATTCTACAATAACAACTTTTTACGTTCAGGCAAGGCGGATCCCATGCACGTATGAGTACATGGTATAGATACTTTTTTGACTCCGAATCACTGAGTAACCGGTTTAGGGCAAACCCCGTCAAAACACATCATTTCCCCGTCAAATCCTACTGCTAGGAAATGATGGGGGTCCCATGTCGCTAAGGGCTATTTTCGCTATAACTTCCGATATACTTTGAATAGTCGTTGGACTAACTTGTCCTCATATTCAATACCTCGTAAGAGTTGCAGTGCTTGACAACGTGGATTCGTAAAAGGGTTTTTAATCTTCAAAATTTCGAAGTTAAAGTCTAATTTTAGTACACTTTCTAAAATTAGGTGGTCGGGGCGACATTACGTCCCTGTGCAGCGACATTTGCTACACTTTCTAAATTAACGCTCCTTGAAGAGTTAGCGAAAATTTTGCATAAAAAACGCTCCGAAGAGCGAAAATATGTTTACAAGTATTAAAAACCTCTTCCACGGCGTTTTTACGTGAAGCACGCTTTTCGTACGAAGTATTTCCTAAGTCGGATTTTGTTACAATGTCGAAAAGTATATCGGGGTTATAGGGTTCTTTAACAATATCAGTGATGTTGTGAACAACCCTGCTAGCACCAATTTTTGGGTGTATTTCTAAACCCGACTTTAAAATGGGATGCTCATGTTAACTATATATCAGATATTCTGACGAAAAATATCTATGCCCTATGGCAACTCTCAAATTCCGTATCGAAAGAAGTGCTTAGATTAGCCTACTTTGCTCTATGCCGCTCTAGATTGTCATATGCCATTCTTGCATGGGGGCATGCTACAGGAAAATGAAGACTTTTTGGTCTGCAGAGGAAGGCTGTCCGAATTGTAGGTGGGGCTGGGTACCGCGATGACACTAAAGTTTTGTATACATGCCTAAAAATTTTAACTTTCCCTAGTATCTATGCACTACAATGTTTACTATATGTTCATAACCACCTAAAAAATTTCCATACACATGCTGATATCCATGATTACAACACACGAAATAGAAACAATCTATACATGGATTACACCCGATTATCTCGAGGCCAAATGGGTACCTCCTATCATGGTGTTAAGCTTTACAATGAAATTCCGAACTATGTAAAGTTACTTTCCCCAACAAATTTCAAAAACAAAATAAAGGAGTTTCTCCTAAAGACTGCCTATTTCTCAGTGGATGAAATAATGAGGGATTTAAAAAATATGTAGGCCATTTTATACTTAAATACTATATGTATACATATATCGATGTACAATGTTTGTCCTTTACAAATCCCGCATTTAATATTTCCTACTTGTTTGTGATCTACTTTATACACTGTTTGACTTGTGCATGTATTTTTGTACGTTTAGCATCAATAAATTTCTATTCTATTCTCGTATTTCAATTTAGTTATATGTGTGTTTTTAGCTAAACTGTCCTCTGCAAGATCACTGATTGTTTTTTCTAAGATACTTCTCTCTTCGTCGTCATCACTGAACAGAGCTGGGTAGGGTTCGAATCCTTTTTGAGATTCGAAAACTTTCATATAAAAGGATTCCTGATCCAGATTCATAAGATAAATGAAAAAAAATTCAAATCCTTTTTCACGAATCCTTTTTTGTGGTTCCGATATTTTTTAAGCAAGCGTTGTGCATTATGTTATTAAGTGTAGGGAGCGTGATGCCGCACGGAGTCAAGATCTTGCCTATTGTAACATATTGATAGACAAATAGCATGTATTTTGGTAGGTACTTGTCAGTGTTACCAATCGGTGGACAATAGTCTGATTTGCGGGTTTTCTAGGTCTTGCGGACATTTTTCGGACTAAAATATTTCAGACAATTTCGGATATTTTATCTGTTCTTAAAAAAAAAGGAAAAAATCAATTTTCATAAAGTCGACATTTCGTTGTTATTTTAAGATATCCTCAAGACTATTTAATTTAGGTTTTCCTTGTAAAACTAAGTTTTCAAAGTTGTATGAAATATAGAACACATAATGGAAATGGAACGCATAAAAGGAAGCCGTATTTTAAGCATTGAACTTCCAACATTGACTAGAATCTAATACCTATTGATTAAATTCTAGCCGACATTGAAAATTTAATGCCTAACATACTGCTGACTTCTATGTGTTTTATTTATGATACAAATTTTAAAATTAAGTTTTACAAGAAACACATAAATTAGATAGTCCTGAGGATGTCTTAAAATAAAAACGCAACATCGACTTTATAAAAATTGATTTTATCGATCTTTTTACCACGCCCTAACCAATTCAATAGTGTAAGCTTAACCTTAAAATAAAGTGCAATTTATTAATTTCTTTTTATTTAATCAATCAATTACCTACATATATTACATAATCAAGCAAAGTACTAATCTATTCACCATAATATTAAAATAGAAAATAATAAGTGTTACTATAACAATAATTCTAAAGTTATCTTGAGGATTTGGATCCATGGTCCGAAAAAAGGATTCGAATCCTGTGATTAGAATAATTTTTTTCTACAAAAAAGATCCGAACCTAGTATCCATGACTCGAATCCTTTTCGATGATTCGGATTCCTGATTCAAATCCATTTTCAAAGGATTCGACCCAGCTCTACCACTGAATACATAACTTTCGTCAGGCAATTTACAATACACAATTTTGTTCCTTCACAAAACGTATTTTTTCTTTCATTTTATGAATACAGCACTTAGAATGACATTAAAATACTTAATACAAACATAATGTAAGAAAGGTTTCGTTTTACAACATTTAAAATTAATTAACTGAAAGCTCCTAGAGCCAACACTACTACTTGTCTAAGTAACCCTATCCTGAAAAAATCCTCACCGACCCCATATATATAAGCTTATTATGTGTGGCCTCTAAAATAGCGGAAATAGCACTTCATGGGCAGCTAATCGATTATCTCAATGATAACAATATTCTGCCCGAAAATCAATCGGGCTTTCGCAAGCAACACAGCACAATGACAGCCCTGATATTCTCAAAGCCCAAGATAATGGCAAAATAACAGTACTTACATTGCTTGATATGTCAAAAGCGACTGTGTCGACTTTGACTATCTTATTGCAAAATTGAGCACATATTTATTTCACCATAAGCAAGTTGTTATTTTGGACCAAAATAATATTTCGCTACCACCAAATATCACATCTGGTGTACCTCAAAGGTCTGTTCTGGGACCGACATTGTTTAGCCCCTTTATTGCAGATTTTTAAAATTTACCTCTGCACTCAAAAGTTCACATATATGCTGATGACTTTGAAATGTATACTCTTATGAACTTAGATGAGTCACCTGAAATGGTGGAATCTCTGAACCGTGATCTGAAAATTTGGTCTCATTGGTACTGAGTCCGGAGAAATGTACCTTTCTGTATATTGGAACTCCCTATCGTGTACATAGCATTAAGAACCTGAATCTTCAAGTTAAGCTTATATATATATATTCAAAAAGCAACTTAGACTAACCCACAACCCTGACTGAGTTACCGGTCTGTGGGCATTTACTATTTAAAAGCTGTAAGTATACGCCACAAGGTTTATTCGTTTTGTTCCAAGGCGGGATCATATCACACCTTATATCAGATCTTCTAATATGTTAAAACTTCATGAGCGACGTTTTATTGACTACATTGTATTAGCTGTCAATATAATATAGACCAAAGCTCCATCCTACTTGGTATCAAAAATTGAACTTAGAGAAATGGCTCATAATAGAGATCTTAAACAACGTAATAATATAACGTGTCCTATACACAATACAACAGCATTTGAATCATCTTTTTCTTACTTGGTCTCATACCTTTTGAATAATTTATCATCTGATACTTGGCCGACTAGTAAAGGAAAGATGAAACAAAAAACAAAATCAATTATTTTTACTGAGGGGGACCTATTTTTAGATATGACCAAATTTTAATATGTCTGTATTTGTCTAATTATTGCCAGTGTGGGCCTGTCTGTTTTGACTGTAATTTTATCAATTTTAAATATTTTATTTTATAATGATAAATAATTTAGTATTTCTCTGAGCAAGGGCATTTTAAAATGCTGTTCTTCTTCTGTTGTTCTCCTCTGGTTATTTACTATTTGTTGTATATTGCTTTGACTGTATTCGTTCTTCTATAAAGCTTGTTGGACATTCTGTAGTTCCTCGGGTTTGTTATTGTCGTCGCATATTGTGTTGGCTCTGTGGACCGAGGTTCTGATTAACGCTCTCTTCTGTTGTGAATGGTGGTGAGATGTCGCATGTAGATAACGATAGGTGTGTGTTTTCTGTAGACGCTGTGGGACAGCTTGCCATTGTGTGACATTTCCACTAATACATCTAAGAAAGGTAAAGCTCCATCTTGCTTGGTCTCCATTGTAAATTTGGTACTTGGATGTTATTTATTCAAACGGTCGAAGAAAACAGATAAAGATAATTCTCCATGTGGCCATATGATGAACTTATCGTGTACTTAGCGTAGCCAACACTTTAGTTTATTCTCACTGCAGTGTATAGCTTCCTCTTCAAAGCTTCCATGAATAGGTTGGCTATCACAGGTGAAAGTGGTGATCCCATGGCTGCTCCTCGTTTCTTCTCGTAGAAGTCTCCATTCCACGGAAAATATGTTGTAGACAGGCACAATCGAGCCAGATCAGGTATGTCTTCTCTTAATCCTTTAGGTACAAGTTGTTGGCGTATCAGGTTAACTGTTTCCTCAATTGGTACATTGGTGAACAAAGATTCGACGTCAAAACTAACCATGATGTCAGTACTCGTTATTTCCAAGTTTTCCAAAATTTCTATGAAGTGTCCAGAGTTCTTTACGTGGCTACTAATCTTACCTATATAGGGTTGTAGTGTGTCTGTGACATATCTGGCCAACTCATAAGTTGGTGATCCACATGTGCTGACGATTGGTCTTAAAGGATTACCTGGTTTATGAACCTTAGGCAGACTGTAGATTTGTGGTAGTAAGGTCCCCCGATGCTAATTTATGTATAGGTGTCAATCTATATATAAAATTTTTTTTGGGGGGGATGGTAATCCCCACTTGCGGGCGGCAGCCCTTCGTCGGTAGAGCGTCGTGAGTAAGGAAGTATTTTATGCTAAAATAAAAGAAGATACCTGGGCGCCACGTGACTTAAGAAGAATTATTATTAGGTTTTGCAAAGTCACGGAAGACAAAATACAATACTCAGCCTCTGGTTCCTAAATAGAGATAGAGAGAGAGAGAGAGGTGATGAACAAAAGATAGTAATTACATATATTTGACAATAGAATATTTATTAAAAATAATTAATATATTATATGTACAAAATGGAAAAGAGATAATTTACGTATGCGATCTCACATTGTTTTAGCATCAATGCCCATGATTTTTAAGGCTTGGATAAAGCACCTCCCCCTAGTATACGAGGCTATGGCTTCACAAAAACAAAAAAAATTGATAGTTTGATAGCGTGTAGATCAAATTTGATAATAATATGTACAAAATTTTTTTTTTATAATAAGTATATATATGAATATAAAAAAAATGATGAATAATAATATATATATATATATATATATATATGTTGTTTTTTAGGTTTTCGCGGGTGTTAAATGATGATCTCTCTCCCGCGTCGATGATCGACTCCTCCAGGAGTCACGGTTGTCTAAACGACGTTTCGGCAGAATCTCATCTGCCATCTTCAGGTTCTCACTGAAAGCTGCCTACTGCTGCTTCTCGTTGTTCGAACTGAACTGAACTCGAGTTTGAGCAACGAGAAGCAGCAGCACCCTATTATCAACCAACAAAAAAATTGACATCCTTACTAATATAAATCAAGAAACACAATTGCAAGCCAAAGATTATTATAATAATATACAGCTATGCTTAAATAATGAAAAAACTCAAACTATAATTTTTAGTCTTAATAATCTTGTCAGTATCACAAATAATAACCCAGCGAAATGTTTGGGTGTTACATTAGACAGTAAGCTATCTTGGGAGCCACACATAAACTCTTTTTCTAAAAAATTATCTAGCTGTGTGTACCTTCTAAAAAACTTAACCATATCAATAAAAGAAGATGTCATTTTAATGGCCTATCATGCCTTATTTCACAGTGTGATGTGTTATGGAATATTATTCTGGGGAGGCTCTGCGCACGCAATGAAGATCTTACGTATTCAAAACGTGCTATCCGAGTAATCACAAACTCAAATAATAGAGATTTTTGTAGACCCCTCTTTAAAAGTCTAGGAATTCTGACACAAATCAATATATTTACGAATGCATAATGTATACCAAAATATATACTTCCAACTATCAAAATGAAAATAAATATGACACCAGACACAAACCTTTGATTGTCCCATATTTTTGGCTTTCGAGAAATATCTCCTCATTTAGATATATTTCTATCAAACTATATAACCGACTACCTCATGAATGGAAAAATCTTAGTAAATTTAAATTAAAAAAAAAAATTCAGAGTTTTCTATTATGAATTGCAGGAATTTTTTGATCATTTTAGATCTTAAATTTTAATATCTGTACGTATTGTTTTTGTAACTTTTAATTATATGTAATTTCAAATAATTTTAGTTCTATATAGATTAGATTAGATTAGATCTTTATTGGCCATATATACACAGTTGTGTTTTGACAGGTCATGTAGAAAATACAATAAGTATACAAAACAAAATTTTACATAAAAGAATTACAGTCAATAAAGAAATTTCATCAGGTCAATTAAAAAATATATACACATATATATAAAATGTAAAAAGGTAATAACTGACAGGTAAAATTAAAACCAAACAGAAATTAAAAACATAAATAGTATATAACAAATGGACATTAAAAATATCATAAACATCTGAAACGACATAATACATTGCGCTGAGCAGTGTAGAGCAGAAAAGTAGATAAATAATTATTGGTGCGTTGCATACAAAGTATTTGCACATGTCAAACATACAAGATAAAATCATTCTACATAAAATTATATTTCGAGAAGAAACAATAATATAAAACGTTATACATCGCACATAGTGAATAAGTCGGCATTTAAAAATTCATTGATACTATAGAAAGCTTTGGCTGTTAAAAAATTTTTCGTCACAATTTTAAAGCGCCTATAATCCAGCTTCTTGACTTTATTGGGTAATATATTAAAAAACTTTAATGCATAATACCCTGTCCCATCTCGTGTTTTAGAGAGCCGTAAAAAATCAGTATTCAAAAACTGTAATCTCTGCTCACATTGGGCTGTAATGTTCTTAAGTTATGTAAACCACTCCTAAACCACGGTGTGGGGTGTAGATCCTTATTTTGCGAAATTTTATATTCAAATCTCCTGTAGAAAGGGTAAAACTATGCAAAACCACAAATCCACAAATGACCTTATCACTCCTAAAGTCTGGTCAGTGTAATATTGGGTTTTCGTAATTAATTAACTTGTCCTTTGAATACTTTTTATTTAATTGTACTTCGTTTCTACAATCATGTTTCGTTCTTTTTACATGCTTCTTACAACTACTTGTTACCTCGCCTACCTGTCGCTATCCCTACTACTTTTTATTGATTATTGCAAGCTATGCTAAATACTTATATTACTTATATCTACAGGTTGTCCCAGACACACTTAGCCTACTACTACATCTCCCTTGAAAAACTGAAAAGGATTTCCTTTATGAATGTAAATCATTTTCATTTTTTTCTTCTCTAATAAACTTAATAAAGTATTATATTCTACTACTACAAACTAAATCTAGAGAGTCGATTGGCCAATCTAATTATCTAAGAAAAATATGGTTTAGTTCTATTTTTATGGATAACTACTTCCTTTCCATTCCTACTTATTCGAACATTTGGACTTATTTCATCTATAACTACATAAGGTCCATTGTATAATGGATCTAATTTATTACCTATTTCACTTTTAACTAGAATTAAATCACCTTTTTTATATGTTACTGGGTTAGTATATCTGTCATAAGTATTTTTTCTTTTTAACTTACTACTAATTAAATCATTATGAGCCTCCTGATGTGCTTTTTGTAATCTAAATTTTAACTCTAACGGGTAGTTATCGAAATTGTACAGCGGTTCAATTCCGTTTTCTAAATTACTTGGGATATTACATACTTTTCCAAATACTAACTCAAAAGGACTATATTTAGTTTCTGTATGTACAGTTGTATTGTGTGTAAAACACCAATATGGTAGCCATGTACTCCATGAAAAACTCTGATTTTTTATTTGCGTTCTTAAATAAGCACCTAAAATTTTATGTGAATTTTCTAATGATCCAATACTTTCGTGATGATAAGCAGTCGCCTGTGTGTGTTTGATTTGTAATAATTTACACACTTCGTTCATTGTCGATGATATGAATTCTGAACCTCGATCAGTAGCAATTTCCTTTGGAATTCCGTACCTTAATATGAAATTATCAACAAAATTTTTTGCAACCGTAACTGGGTCTTTTGATTTAAGAGGATATGCTTCTACAAATTTTGTAAGTTCGCATTGAAGTGTCAATACGTAGCAAAAATCTAGTGCATCTTTTTCTAAGGGACCTACTATATCTAAATATACTTTTTGAAAAGAAGAAGTTGCTGTGGTCGTTATGACCATTGGTTCTATCACATATTTGCAATGTTTTTGTTTTTGACAACTATCACATTTCCTAACAAAGTTCGTAACATCTTTAACAATACCTGGCCAAAAATAGTATTTTTTGATATTATTTGCCATTCGATTAATACCTGCGTGTCCACTAGTAGGCAGTAAATGAAAATCATTTAAAATTAATTTTTTCGTTTGCTCGTTCGTTATTCGTTTAGCTCCTTTTATAATACATATACGGGGCCCAGTCCAATTGGAGCTTTTTCCTATTTGATTAGCTAACCTTTTTATAAATTGCGCATTACTTTCATTTTTTAAGAAAATTAGTTCATCAATATTCATTTCATTACTTATCAAAGCCAAATCTCTCAACAATGCGTCTGGCGTCAATGCTGATCGAGTATTTGGATTTAGAAAAAGCGTTGAACGAGATGGTATAAAATAAAAACTTCCTGTTTTAGTGGAAACGTGGTCCAATTTATTCACTTCTTTCATGTCTTGTTTTGACATTATTACCAATTCGATGCTATCTTTTGGTTGTTTAAGGATTTCCACAAAATTTGGTTGATCGGGCCAAACACTTGCAGAATTCTCAATTTGTGAGTTGTTTTCTTGTATGTTACTTTTATTTCCTACTTCTTTTGTTTGTGCTCGCGTCATGACTGCTATTAAATTTTTATTCATACTTTTTAATTCTTTAGATGTCACAATCACTCTAGATAAGGCATCTGCTACCACATTTTCACTCCCCCTTACATATTCTACATGAAAATCATATTCCTCTAACCCTAGAAGGAATTTTGTTAAGCGACTTGATGGATCAGTGAGATTAAATAAATATACTAAAGGCCTGTGGTCTGTTAAAATTTTAAAATGTTTTCCATACAAAAATGGTCTAAATTGTTTAACAACTGCCCAGTAAATGGCTAATAATTCTTTTTGTATAATAGGGTAGTTTACTTCAGCTTTATTTAAACTTCGACTGGCATATGCAATAGGTTTTTTATTTTTATTTAGCAATGTTGCTCCAATTGCCCATTTTGAAGCATCTGTTTGCACTATAAATTCATTATCATTTGAAAAATCTGGGTATTCTAGTACTGGCGGTTCAGTAAGAGCATTTTTAAAATTATTAAAAGCATTTTGGCATTCGCCTGTCCACTCGAATTTAATATTTTTCCTACATAATTTATTTAAACATGCAGCTTTTGTAGCAAAATTTGGAATAAATTTTCTATAGTAGTTTGCGAAAGCTACGAATCTTTTCGCGTCATCGGCATTTTGTGGAACTGGATATTCTTTTAATACTCTAGTTTTTTCAGGGTCTGGCTGAATACCTTCCGCAGTAATTACGTGACCTAGGTATAGTATTTCTTTTTTCAAAAATTCGCATTTTGTAGGATTCAGTTTTAGATTAACTTTCCTAAGTCTATTACAAACACTAATTAAGTTTTTACTATGTTCTTGTAAATTTCTACCAAACACTATCAAATCATCTAAGTATACAAAACATTTTTCATAATTCAAACCTGACATAGCAACTGTCATTATTCGTGAAAAAGCATTAGGATTTGTTTTTAATCCCATTGGTAAGCGAGTCATTTGCCACTGCCCGCGATTTGTTGTGAAAGCTGTATATTTCCTACTCTCCTTATCTAATTCTACCTGATAATACCCTTGACTAAGATCTAAATGTGAAAAATATATCGCACCTTGTCACCTTACTAAAATTTTATAGAGAGATATTAGGTCCTAACCTAACTCTCGATGGTGGTGTGTCCAAGTTCTTGAGAGAAACGTTGGCTAGCTTACAGCCGGAGCTGGCCGTGCGGTTATTTAGAACTACTCAATATACAACTGAGCAGCTCAGGGCGCCAGTAACCTAAATTGCCCTACGTTTCCAAGTAGTGGCTTAAAGTTCGGTTACAAAACTTCAAGCACCCCAAATAGAAATATATATAATTGGACCACGAAATCGATATCAGGTGTCAATTGCCTTAATTTTCTCTACTGAATATATTTTGTACGCATATTCTACAAAAATAAACGATTCCCAAAGTATATAAAATCTACTTTAATTTTCTACCATTCTGAAATATATATAAAAAAATATATAGTGGTAAACCAATGATTAAATGTCCGCACGTGATCACGGTTGGCGCACAATATAATTTATTTAAAAAAAAAAATGACGTAATAATTATATCTGCAAAATGATAGTAAATACCAAAAAAAATTAAATAAATATATTAATACAGGTCAAGATTTTGTCAAGACAAATGAATTAATCACTGAAATTTAGCGCAAGGGCCTAAAAGACGGCCATTCAATTAGTAGCAGACAAAAATGCACTACTAATATGTAATAGATTATTTGGTACACAAATGAATATGAATAAATGCAAAATATTAAAATAGTATATAGAAAATACAGAAAATTCAAAGAAATACAGCTTATCTGCTTAATGTCGTCCTCGCACGAGATTACTGCAAATGGCGGCTCCAATGGTCGATCGTCCAGGACAGCCGGTATACTGCGTCTATTTCGGAAATTCCAAAATAACGAACTGGAACGCAGGAACTTCAATAGGTCTTCTAACGGTAGCTTGATATCAGAAATATCCCAAATTAGAAACCAAAATTACTGCACCAAAAAGTGAAAGAAGCCAGGGAAAAGAAGAAAAGCCCTATAACAAGGATTCACGAAATTACCATTAACCAGTCATTTAAAAGAAGAAAAATGTAATAACTTACGTAGATGGAGGGTGGCTTGAAGTGACCAAACCTATAGGCAAGAGCTTGGTTGATTACCACGTGTTAATTAGGGGTAACAAATGCTCTCAAATCCAGCAATACAGCCGATATTGTGCGCCGTCCAAAAACTTACATAAGCACACGGCCACAATATAAACACAATCTTTCTAATTATATCCAAAATGAACACCTCAAAGTGTTAAACATATAGAAAAATGTGGATTGCACTCATTAACACACCAGAAATACGTGGTAACTGACTCGAACGCCTGTTTTTATCCTTCGCTCACAAAAACTTCGCGATAAAATACGAAAAACTATACATGATAATGGCAATACCTATTAATTATATATAATATGATGCTTATTTTTACGGATATTCCTTATATTAAGACAAGCTTGATGTATAAAATTGAAAGGATTAAAAATGACCAATACGAAATTTTAAGGTGATTATTTCCTGATTTTCCAAATATACGATTCCGTAGCGCACCGCTGGTTGCATACTTTTAGGCGCTCTAACTCTATAAAATTAACATATAAATCCAAGGAGCGGCATATACAAGGGGTTATAATAATAATAATAATAATAATAATAGTACTTTATTCTGTAAAAAGAATATTACAGGAAGCGTCAAAATACAGTAATATGAAATCAAATATAAATAACAATACAACTTATTGTATTTTGTCACGACACATACACGCATATAAGTATATATAAACATAAAAAAAAATATATATATATATATAAGTAACAAATGAACAATCACAAACAAACAAAAATATATATATAAGTAACAAATGAGCAATCAGTAAAGTGTCAATGTTCTAGAAACTCTGTCAGAGAGTAAAACACTTCTGTGGTCAACAAGTTTTTTACCCAACTGGAGAACGCCTTAAAATTTTTATTCCTTATCTCGAGAGGAATTTTATTATACAATTTTGGACCCCAGTAGTCCACTCCCTGCTGAGTTATATTCAGTCGGTGATGCGGAATTTGTAGCTGTTCCCTGTTTCTTGTGTTATAGTGGTGATTTTCAAGATTTGGACTAAATTTATCTTTATGTGAATGCACATACTTAAGGCAACTGAGTATATATAAGCTTGGCATAGTGAGAATACCTTGTTCTTTGAAGGCATCTCTGCAGCTCTCTCTATAATTCATGCCACATAATGTTCTAATGGCTTTCTTTTGTAGGATGAAGACTTTCTGAGCGTCAGATGATGTTCCCCATAGTAGTATTCCATATGTTGCGACGCTATGAAAATTTGAGTAATATGCTATTTTTGCGGATTGGTTGGTAGATACGTTTTTTAGTATTCTAATGGTGTAAATAGCTGCGGCAAGTTTTTTGCAGAGCTCTTCAATATGGCCTTTCCAATTTAATTTACTGTCTAATGTTAAGCCTAAGAATTTCAACGATAACCTCTCCGTTTCTCTTTTTGTAGATAAAATTATATTTTGCGTTTTTTCTCTGTTTAAAGCTAATGAGTTCGCCATGAGCCAGATATTTGCTTCGTGCAATATATTTTGTGATAGGGTTGTTAACTCTGTTTTATTTTTCCCTTTTGTTATGAATGTTGTATCATCGGCATATAAACAAGCCCCATAACTCTTAACATTAGAGAGTAAGTCGTTGATATATATTATGAATAGTATTGGCCCTAGCACAGAGCCTTGTGGCACACCTCGGGTTAGTAGCTTTGGGTTCGATCTTTTATCATTCCACCATACTGTTTGATATCGATATTATCGATATTAAAATTAACTAAATTAAACAAAATTGAAACGTTACAACCTGATAAAGAATCAAGAATTTCTGTTATATTAGGTAAAGGAAATTTATCATCGTAAATTTTTTGATTGAGTAACCTATAATCTATCACTACTCTCCATTTTTTCTCACCACTATTGTCCATTTTCTTTGGAACAAGGAGTAATGGGGATGACCATTCACTCTGCGCTTCCTCAATTATACCCTCTTCGCACATTTTAGAAATTTGCTTATTAATTTCATCTTTTTGTGAATGTGGAAGTCGATATGGTTTTACATAGACGGACGTGGTATTGTCCTTCAACCGAATAGATTGTTTGTATAAATTAGTAACTGACAACTTGTCATCTGGTAAATGAAAAATATCTGCATATTTCGCACAAATATTTTCTATTGAGATTTGCTCTTCTTTATTCAATCGTGTCAAATTTAATAGACTAAATAATTTCTTCACACGCTCCGCTGATATATCCTCGCCAACAAACTTACAAGATTCATACTCGCTGAGCTTCTCTGTTTTTGGAATACAATTCTTTAAACACACTTCGTTTTCTCGGGTGTTGAGAATTTTAACAGGGATTTTATCATTTTTCGGCCGTACCACACTTCCAGCCATAAACACACCCTCACACAGTTCTCTTGGAAGAACCACATTCCTCTGTCATACTTGAAGGTAAATACTGAATAATTTCACATCTCGGTGGTATTGACAGAAAATTTTCAGTGTTGGAATTTAAGTTTAATTTTATTTGTTTATCGTCATTAATCAAGCGCAATTTATTTTGCTCAAAATTAATTATTCCGTTGTGCTTTCTGAGAAAATTTTCGCCAATAATTCCATCATGTGTACAGGATAGAGATTCAAATACATAAAATTTTTGATCAAATATTATATTACCTACGTTTAATTTTAAATAAGTATATCCTTCTGACACTATACATCCACCAATTTTTTTTATTTCTAATCTATCTTTTTGTATTGGGGTATTCCAACTTAAACATTCGGACTTAATTGCACATAAAGTAGCAGGAAATTTAAATTTTTACCGTTCACACCAAATTTAACCCAACTCATACAACCATTTTGACACATGTACATTTGATTAGTTACCATTCTCTCGAAAAAAATAGTTTAATTCATTTGTATCTGAATTTTCATGAGGGGAATTGTTTTGTTCCTGACCTAACCTAACGCTTGATTCAGCAAAGTTAATATTATTTGACCTTGTACTCGCACGCGTTTGTTGTCTTCTCCTATTTTTATAAAAGCGCTGATTAATTGACATTGAATTTTGCCTACCTCGATTTGACATATAATTTCTTTAATAAGAATTTCTATTTGTATTATAATTCCGATTAAAATTATTTTTGTAAAAATTGTCTCTGTTAACTCTTCTGCGCCTATGCATATACATGATTTGGGAATTGTCGGTACAAGAATTTTGCGATGTAAAATGAGGAACTTCCTCGTCTTGAGCTGCTGCTCTAATAGCATCTTTCAATGATAAATAATTTCGTGAAGCTATTATTGTACTAAGTTTTTGGTTACTTAGACCGTCCGCGAATCGTTTAACAGCGTTTTTGTCGTTAATAGGTCTCAAAATAGCATAGGTCGTATTGTCACCTTTTGCTTGAGAAATTGTAAGATCAACAAACAGCTCCTCTAATTCCTTACCAAATTCTTCGATTGATTTGGAACCTTGCTTTGCACGTATTAATTTTGCCTGTAACGCGGTATCCGATTTTTGTGTAAGTAAATGTTTTTTCATGTCTGCTATTAAAGAATTTACTGTAGTGTAATTTGTTGCTAATCGTAATTTAGCACCTGTTGATAAGCGAGTTTTTAAAACAAATGTAATTAACTGTGCTTTACTATTAGCATCAAGCATTGAATCATACAACTCTATCGCGTCTATTAGTTGATTTGTCACATCTTCACTTCCATTCATAACTGGTAAAAGGTTAACAGCCACTCTTAAATCAAATGAACTCATTTTTGTATCAGAGTTTTCCGTGTTTCCAAAAGCCAAAATTTCTGAATAAACGTTTTTTATGTCCTTAACAATTTGTTTAATTGTAATTATTTCAACTTCACCTATTTCAGAATTTTCGATTTTTTCGTTTAATTATTTTATAATATTTTCTAGTTGGTTGAAAATAATTTTTGCTTCATTTTGTTTTTTAGCTAATATTTCACCTTTACGTCTATCTTGACCAATTTTGATTAAATATACTCTAATATCTTTCAATAATCCAAAAATTGTCTGTAACTTATTTTTTCCCATTAAAATTCACAAAATTATTATCAACCAGCATGAACTTAAAGTAGGTTACATAAAAAATGTAAAATATGCATAGTTTATTATAACTGCCTAGAACACTACTTAATTATGAAATACCTTAGTCATGATTTCCTAACATTACAACAATATTGACTGTCCTACTTATCTAGTATTGCTTTATTTCACTTGACTTCCAAAAATGTCTTGTCCTTTAAATATATACGTATCCTGAATTATTTCCATTAAACCATTAATAATTTATCCTCAGGGACTTTAATTTTAATAACCATATTCCCCTTCCTTGTGGTGAAATGCCTAAAATGTATGTAATTACTTGTAGATTATTATACCTGGTCCATAGAGTTGTTCAGGTCGTTTCTATGAACCTCTTGCCTAATAATTTTCCTTAATTTTTTCCTGCACAATTTACTTATTCCATAGAGCGCTGCCAATAGTAATATTACAATTAAGCCTATCAATAACCATTCCATGCGGGAAATTCTTTCAATGTTAGAATTTGCATCTCCACTTGCTGCCTGAGCAATAATTACCTCTTCTTTTGACTCAGAGCCACCCATGACTATATTCCATTATTATTTAAATTCCATTTTCCATACCATTAAATATTATGCCACTGGCAGGGTCGCCATGTAATATTGGGTTTTCGTAATTAATTAACTTGTCCTTTGAATACTTTTTATTTAATAGTACTTCGTTTCTACAATCATGTTTCGTTCTTTTTACATGCTTCTTACAACTACTTGTTACCTCGCCTACCTGTCGCTATCCCTACTACTTTTTATTGATTATTGCAAGCTATGCTAAATACTTATATTGCTTATATCTGCAGGGTGTCCCAGACACACTTAGCCTACTACTACATCAGGAATGTTCTCAAAATTAAAAAAAAAAAGAAAAAAAACCCAGGTCCCTGATAAGAATTCTCGGTCGGTATCCTGGACAACTTATGCTGTCAAAAATATGTCAGCGAAACAATACTAAGGAATTCAAGGAATAACTCACAACAGTACAGGAAAAATACCTACACATATGAGGAGAAGATCATAGACAAGAGGACGGAAGAAAACATATAATAGGAGGAGTAAAGAGACAGACGATTATAAAGTAAGTGTTCTATTGACACTAGTTTATACCATAACCCGTGTTATTTTCTAGGTACCTTTTGGCGGATGATACACATTAGAGAAAGAAGATTGAAATAAATTACCACTCAGGGTGTAAATTAAATCACACTAATGGTGCTAAGCTGTAATAACGAATGTTTGGTATCTTCGAGGAATTAGACTTTGTAGGATGTAGAAACAAATCTCAATTCTATTCTGCTTAACTACACGTTAATAAACTAAACTATTATAATGTTCCCTAAATAAGGTGAAGTAGATTTTTATGCATGTTAATTAAGATTTAGTCATTAATGTTGTTATAAGAGTAGCAAAAAAAAAATTAAATACACATCATCAACAAATCCCATCACGTTTTATTTCTAAGCAACCAGTAATACATATCAATGCCGTGTGTGTGGTATCATGCCATAATTAATTGTAATACCATCTCCTTATTTTAAAAAAAAAGATAGCAAATAAAAATGCTACAAGGTTTCACTTGGCAGCAGGCGGCGTTGTTCTTCTACTGGGATTAATGATTTCTTGATAGCTTTTCTCGTTTGTCCTTCAACCCTTGATGTCGGATCCTTTTTAAATTTTGTGTACTGTTCTGGAGCTAATAATGTTTTTTTTCTCATATTCTTCTTTCTTCATTACCACTGTGGCATTGCCTTTATCTGCTTTTAAAACGACGATATCTTTATTATTGTGAAGATATCCTCCCTGTAAAGGCGTTCAATAGTAAAATGCAGATTTCCACGGCCGTTGTCTAATGAAGTAGTTTCCTAGACAGACAGACAGACACTACAACCCTATATAGGTAAGACTAGTAGCCACATAAAGAACTCCGGACACTTCGTAGAAATTTTGAAAAACTTGGAAATAACGAGTAATGACATCATGGTTAGTTCTGATGTCGAATCTTTGTTCACCAATGTACCAATTGAGGAAACAGTTAACCTGATATGCCAACAACTTGTACCTAAAGGATTAAGAGAAGACATACCTGATCTGGCCCGATTGTGCCTGTCTACAACATATTTTCTGAGGAATGGAGATTTCTATGAGCAGAAGCAAGGAGCAGCCATGGGATCACCACTTTCACCTGTTATAGTCAACCTATTCATGGAAGCTTTTGATTTTGAAGAGGAAGCTATACGCTGCAGTGAGAATAAACCATAGTGCTGGCTACACTATGTAGATGATATGTTCATCATAATAATAATAATTTATTTGTCAAACAGATCTTACACAGATATATGACAAGCCAAAAATTAGTTTTGTTGTACTCTTTAAAAACACTACTAAAACTTAAGACATAGAAGAAAAAAAAATCAACATTTACTAACAGGAAATAGGATAAGAACATATGTAAAAATATACGACTAAAACATACAAGGGAATATTCCACTAGATAAAATATTATATATAAGAAACTAACTAACTAATTACTAGTATTTAAAAAATCACACACTGAATAAAATACATTTTCGATCAGTAATTTTTTACTTTTACTTTAAATTTATTTACTGACAATGCTTTGTAATCATTTGGTAAGTGATTGTAAAATTTGATGCAATTATATTTTGGACATTTTTCATAGAATGTTGTTTTATGACTGGTGATTTTTAAGGTGCTTGTATTTCTAGTTTTATGTCCATGAGTATCACCTAGAGTTATAAAATTGTTTATATTTTTATGAGTATATACTAAAATGTGATAAATATACAGACAAGGCAATGGTAATATTCTAGCTGTTTTAAATATATCTTTACATGACACCCTGGTACTTACTCCGAACATAATCCTTATTGCTTTTTTCTGCATAATAAACACTCTAGCCATTTCTGATTGCGCTCCCAAACATATCAGGCCATAAGCCATAACTGACTGGACTTGTGCATAATAAAAAGATTTTAAAACAAATTCATTAAAAAATTTTCATGCATAATCTGGATATTTTGGCATACATGCAATCAATGTGATTCTCCCACTTCAAGGAGTTATCTATTTCCAGACCTAGAAATTTATGGGACGACTTTTGTTGAATACTTTTATTATTAAGCCTTATTAGCAAGCTCTCATTAGTAAATTTTATAAAAACGGTTTTCTCTCGATTTATTTTTAATTTATTTCCATTAAACCACTCGGATATTTTGGAATTCGTTTCCTCTTACAAGATGTCTGTATTAGATGCAATTCCTAAAATACTGGCGTCATCTGCTAACATGACTATTTTACCAAAATTTAAAAATGTATTCAAGTCATTAATATAATATATTATAAAAAGTAGTGGGCCTAGCACAGACCCTTGTGGTACACCCGTTGACATTTTTAAGGTCGGTCACTGATGACCATTAATATTAACTAAATGATATCTATCGCTTAAGTAACTCTTAAACCAATGTAAAGGTTGACCCCCCACTCCATAGCATTCCAATTTATATAGAAGAATGTCATGGTTTATCAAGTCAAATGCTTTACTAAGATCTAGAAATACCCCAAGTGCGTTGTTGCCGTTATTTAAACCAGCATACAGTTCATTAAGTAACTCATTAGTGCGTCAGAAGTTGATAAACTTTGTCAAAATCCAAATTATTGGGGGGAGAGAATATTTGATTTTAGGAAAAAGCATATTAGCTTTTTTTGCAATAATTTTTTCAAGAATTTTCGAAAATCATGAGAGAAGTGAGATGGGTCGATAATTTCCAATAAATGCTCATTATCTTTTTTATAAGTAGGAATGATTTTTGCGCTTTTTAGTTTAATAGGAATTTTTCCTTCTTCTATAGAGCAGTTAAAGATATACGTCAGTGGAGGACTTACTATGCTTGCAATATGTTTTAATAGATTTGTACTGATTTCATAATAATAATAATAGTAATAAACGTCTTTATGTTATACTCGGCGAAATCCAGATTGCCCTGTTCTACTTAACCGAGTGATAATTAGAATACAGAGTACAACATAATATATATAAGCAGTCTAATACAAAATATATGAATTAGTGCAGTAAATTATTGACAGTAGTACCATAGGCACTAAAATAAATATCAAAAATAAATTAGTAAATAAAATAAATAACTCAACAAAAATAAAAAAAAAAAAAATAAAATAAAACAAAATTTTATGATTCCAGTTGTTTTTTGAGCAGATCTTCGCGGAGCAAGGATTTAAAACTGTGAGGTTTACAGGATTTGATTTGCAGCGGGATACTATTATAGAGTTTGGTCGCAGAATAACAAAATGATCGTTTAAAGAAAGTAGTTCTATGTTTAGGTATAGTAAGTTGATAGTAGTGTCTAATTTTTAATATTGTGACAAGATGAATGACAATTTAGTTTTTTTATTAGATATTCCGGGCAATGAGAAGCAAACATTTTATGCAAGAAACAGGAATAGTGTAATTGACGACGATTGCGCATATTAAGCCATCCAAGTTCGTTAATTTTACAGGTTACATGGTCACGCCTAGTAAGATTGAAAATTAATCTAACGCAGTTATTTTGAATTTTTTGAATTCTATTGACAGTTTTAGCATCAAGACATGGACCATAAATAATATCAGCGTAATTTAAAATAGATAATACTAAAGTATCAGTCAGTTTCTTTTTTAATTCCTTGCTTAGCAAACTTCGACTTCTAAATAGATTTCTTAAAGCAAGACAACATTTTTGTACAAGCTTATTTGTATGCTCACGAGATCTTAATTTATTGTCTAGCAGAAGTCCCAGACTTTTGCAGCCGCCCAATCTGAATCTGAACCAAAGTATATAACAGTTGACTTAGATGGATTCAACATAAGACTACTTTTTAGGGAGTAAGCGTGAAGTCTTTCTAAATCGCTATTTATATTGATGTTTGATTGCAATGCCTCACTTTTACTGAAATTTAAGTACACTTGAGTATCATCAGCATACTGGTGATAATTACAAAAATTAAGCTGACGTCCAATATCCGAGGCGTAGACAATAAATAGCAACGGCCCCAGGATTGATCCCTGGGGTACTCCTGTGGTGATCACTAAGGACTACATTATTTGCCAATATCACACTCTGACTTCTGTTAGTTAAGTAATTGCAAACAAGATCAACAACACTTCTATGAAATCCATAGTATTGAAGTTTAGCACAGAGTAATACATGGTCTAATGTATCAAAGGCCTTACTGTAGTCAAGTAATACCAATGCCGTTGTCTTTCGTTCATCAACACCTCGGATTATGTCATCAGTAACTTCCAGTAATGCACTAACTGTAGAGTGGCCCTTTCGGAAACCGGATTGTTGCAAAGGAAGTATACCATTATCTTTAAGAAACTCGCCCATTTGTTCATGCATAACTCGTTCAATTATCTTTGAAAAGGCTGAGAGAATACTTGAGAATATGAGTTAGGGTCAGTAATTTTAGGTATAGGTATGATAAGGGCATTTTTTAAAATATCAGGAAATTCACTTTTTTCTAACGAGACGTTCACTATATGTGTTATATGGTCAAGAATATATGGTGTGCAATATCTAATCATATTGATTGTAACGCCATCTGCACCTTTAGCATTTGATTTAATGTGAGTGATGATATTTTCAATTTTATCTGCGTTAACCCGGTTAAACTTGAATTCATCATGAATTAAATTGAATTTACTGTTGTTAAAGTATGTCACAAGATCATTACAAGCGGGTCTGGCATCGGCCGAGACTTGTACAAAGTACTCATTAATTTGATCAATATTATTGTAACGTGCTTACAATTTTCAGTAAACACTCCGTGGATTCAAATAACTTGCAACAAGAATTTTCACAAACCACTGATTTATTTAATCACTAAAATTACACTAGTAAATATCTAAAAATCACACAACTAATAATAACTTAATCTAATATGAATTCACTACTTTTAAAACACTATGTACTTTTCTTCCTAAACTTGACAACTTTTGTCTAACCTAAAAACTATCTGTCTGTTTACTGAATTGAACTCTTCTTTATACTTCACTTCACTAAACTGTATTGTACTGTTCTCTCATCTGCTGGCTTCACCTCTTTATATACCCACTTGGAATGTCCAGAATATCATTGTAGAACTTTCCAGAAATATACTGGAATTCTCTATAATTTTCTTAGGCACTACTAAATGGTGGTTCGCCAGTTGGCCCACAGATGGCGCCACCCTTCTGGCCAGGGAGTAATTACAACTCTCCTCTCTGTTAGAGGGCAGCACATAACACTGCCCCCTCCTTAAGCCTGAACGTCCCGGTCAGGCATTTCAGATACCCCAGTATACTTTGCCAGCCTGTCCAGGTGCACGATCTTTATCTTGGACTTCTTTCTACGTTGAATCCTATAAACAACGTCGTTGATCCGAGTGATGACAGAATACGGTCCTTCCCAAGGTGAGCGAGGCTTCGAGAATCCTTCTTCACTCCGCTGTGGGTTATACAGCCAAACCGAGTCCCCCACCTTGAATCCTGCTGAACTGGCATTGCGGTCATATCTAGCCTTCATTCGATCACCACTCCCTGTAGGTGACCTCTTGGCAGCCATATTCGCACAAACCTTGCAACTGCGACACCAAGCCTCTACATCCTGACAGCTATTTACCCAGTAAAATCGCTCCCGTACTCTAGCCAAAGTCTTATTTCTGCTAAAGTGCTCTCTGGATATTCCCTCGTGCACTTCCCGAAGTACTTTTGGTACTCGGCACCTGGGTATCAGCAACCGCATGGTAACTTCTTTCCCATCCGGGCTCTCCCATGCTCTCCGTAATAGGCCATCTATAACCCTAAGTGAATCCCATTGCGCCCATAAAGCCTTCAGTCCAACACTTTTACTGGAAACATCCTTCCATTCCGGGCGGATTCCTTTTTCTTTCGCCTTCAACATTGGTCCAATTTCATCGTCGTTCAGTTGTTCCTCTCTTAGAACTTTCTTTGACCAGTCCTTCGGAACCTCTATCTTAACTGCCTTCACTTCTGCTATATCCTGCTGCGTTTTTACATTCTCGGCATTCACTTCCTTAGGGCTCCTCTGGCGACAGTACCTCTTGACATGCCCCAATTTGCCGCAATTATAACAGCGGATTACTTTTGTCGGACCTCCAGCACTTCGCTGCTGCTTCGGCTCCTGTTTCGGCGGTTGCGGTTCCTGTTTCAGCTCCGGTCGCGAACTTAATTCGTTTAGTAATTGTGCGACCATTTTTTGTATGTCTGTTAACATAACAATCAATCTCATCTTATCAGAGCGAACTTCCTCTTTCTTTGCAGTGTTTACTTCCCCAGGATTCCGTTCTCGACACTGCCGCATCATATGTCCTGGTTTGCTGCACTGATAACACCGAATCACCTTCCTTGGCTGTCCATCGCTCTGTTCTCTTTCCTGCTTCCTTGGAGCATCTGGTTTGTTCATCAACTGGCTTATTATTTTGTGCAGGTCAGCCATCAAAGATTCCATATTTGACTTTTCTAAATGGTTCTCTTCTTCTACTTTCATGGCTCGTACTCTCGGATGTAGAGTCTCTTCATAAGCGGCCTCAACTTCGAGGGCATGGATCAAGGCTTCGCTACCAGTCTTAGCTCGAGTTAATCTAAGGACTCGCCTGATCTCCTCATCTCTTATGCCATCGATGAAAGTACCAACTATTAATTGTTCCTGGAATTCTTTGGGTGCATCCGGGTAAGCCAGGTATGTCAGTCGCTCAACAGCTGCTTCAAAATCTTGTAAACTTTCCCCAGCCTTTTGTGTGCGTGATTTGAGCTGAGTCCTGTATACTTGGGCGAGGTGTTGGTCGCCATATCTTAGATCTAGTGCAGCTTCCAAAACTTTAAAATCCCGTTGCTGCGTCACTGGGATACTCTGAAGCAACTCTGAGGCTTGACCTCTTAATGCTAGCACCAATGCCATAGCTTTCTCTTCGTTACTCCAATTGTTTGCGTATGCCGCTGCCTCAAATTGTCTTTTATAGGTTGACCAAGAAGTTTGACCATCAAAGGAAGGCGGTTGTAATCGAGGACCTGATGATGATAATACCAGCTGGCCTCCTTGTTCTCTTAACAGTCGCTTAAGTCGCTCTACCTCTCCTTCAACTGCACGAAATTTTCCTTCTATATCGGTAACTTTCCCTTCGACGCCAGTAACTTTCCCCTCGACACCAGTAACTTTTTCTTCAACGCCACTAACTTTTCCTTTGACTTCAGTTACTTCCTCTTCAACCTTATTTACTTTTCCTTTGACATCGCTTACTCCTTCTTCAAGTGTAGTCACTTTTCCTTCGACGCCAGTCACTTTTTGTTCAACTTTATCTACTTTTTCCTTGGCTTCATTGGTGGCTGACAGGATAGCATCTTGTTGCACCTGTATAATTTTTCTCAATTCTTCTTGCCGTCTTCTTTCTTTTTCTTCTTCACGTTTCTCTTGTTCTTCTTTCTCTTCTTGGCGTCGTTTCTCTTGCTCTTCCTTTTCTTCTTGACGTCGTTTCTCTTGTTCCTCTTTTTCCTCTAGCATCATTTTTCTAAATGCGGCGAACATGTCTTGCATGTGTTTTTCAGCAGCCATGCTTCTTGTTTCCATTCAAAAACTAACAAACAACACTAACAAGCCTTATTTAAAGTCTATGCCAGGTACAAATCAAATATTTTCTCACACTAACACAAATTAGTCTTGTCTAATGTTTATTACTTCCCAGTTCAACTCACTTCACTATCTCCAGTGGTTTCCAAATAGAACACTATGGAACTTCGTCAAATTCTTCAGAAATTCTGTTGCAATTCCGCTTCTGACACCAATTGTAACGTGCTTACAATTTTCAGTAAACACTCCGTGGATTCAAATATCTTGCAACAAGAATTTTCACAAACCACTGATTTATTTAATCACTAAAATTACACTAGTAAATATCTAAAAATCACACAACTAATAATAACTTAATCTAATATGAATTCACTACTTTTAAAACACTATGTACTTTTCTTCCTAAACTTGACAACTTTTGTCTAACCTAAAAACTATCTGTCTGTTTACTGAATTGAACTCTTCTTTATACTTCACTTCACTAAACTGTATTGTACTGTTCTCTCATCTGCTGGCTTCACCTCTTTATATACCCACTTGGAATGTCCAGAATATCATTGTAGAACTTTCCAGAAATATACTGGAATTCTCTATAATTTTCTTAGGCACTACTAAATGGTGGTTCGCCAGTTGGCCCACAGATGGCGCCACCCTTCTGGCCAGGGAGTAATTACAACTCTCCTCTCTGTTAGAGGGCAGCACATAACATTATTTAAGCTTTCTGGTAAAGTAGAATTTTTGCGTGAGTGTATATTTAACGCGTCAAGAGCTTTCCAGATTTCCCGCGTACCCCTTTTATGTGAAAATTCAAGATAAGCCCTTTTTTCTTGTCTAACTGCATTTGTTACATAATTGCGCATTTCTTTATATTGGTTCCAATGATAATCTGATTTAGTTTTTTTAAAATTAGATAATAATTTGTTTCTGGTTTTGATCATTATTTTTATTTCATCTATCCCTTGTCGATTTTGAATCACTGGAAATTATGAAAAACGTGGACAACTTTAACAGAGAGGATGGGTATAGAATTAGTAACACGTGGAGACTGGTATTGCCAAGTACCAGCACCGTAGTAAGTTACAGTCAATCAAACACGACGAATGAGCAGCGAAGTGAACCAAGCATGAGGAATGGCCAGCGAAGTGGCGCCTAGGTATATAACGAGGAGTGTACACAACAAATTCAGTCTTTGGACTAAACACTTCCATTCTTGACCTACAAAAATAAGGGTATCAGTAGGAAAACTACACTGAACATTTATAAAATGATATGTCGGCCAGTTATTGAATATGGATATATTCTATTTAGTACCTATATAGAAGACTTAACAACATAGAAGTGGCTGAAATAAGCTGTCTAAGTTCAATAACAAAAATTCGTCAACCTCAAAATCTTCTTCATAATCCTTCCAACAATATCCTCTATGAAATGACTCATTGTTCCTATTCTCTCCTGACTGTAAAAGCGCTTTACCAAATTCTCCCAATCTTCAAATAACCTGCAAATTATTCGACCCCTGCTAGCACCGATACCAGAAAACCTTTGAAGAGACATTATCCAGAAAAACAATCGCAGAGCTGCTGATGGAAGTCAATAGACACCAAAATAAAATCGATGTTTTGCGTATTTTAAATACATTGCTTATACGATACAATCACTGTTCTATACATTTTGAGTTTGTGTTTTTTATTTTATTTAAATCTATAAGTTAAATTTGGAAAAATTAATATGTATTACCACTGGCAAAAAGACCTAGGTTGATGGCCTTTTGGAGACTTGTTTCAATAAAGTTCAATAGTTCAAAGTTCCAATAAAGTCTATCTCTAATATCTAGGACCGCCCAACATGATTCACAGAGGATAAAGGTTTGCCATATTAGAAATGTTGGCAATTCTGAAACTAATTTCTAAATGCTCCATTTTATAAAATACACAAATTCATAATTTAATGATTCATTCTCAAGCCATCTATGATCTCAGAATATGAAATGAAGCCAAATAAATAATAGTTTTTGTTTAACTAAGCAGCAAAATGGTAGATTGACTGCCACGGCTGATAATTCATAACTCAGCCAAGGCAGTCAATCTATTTTGCTGCTGAGTTGAACATATAATTTTTTCGTCGATTGTTTAAATATATTCTAAAATAATGAAATTATTACAATTCTCAATCTCTCTATTTTTGTTGTATAAATTCAATAAAAATTCATTAAAAATCGCAGTTGTTACTAGTTGGTTACTATGGAAACTAAGTCACTTTCCCTGCCTAGGCAGGGGAAATGACCACTTTCCTGCCTAGGCAGGGAAAGTGACACTTTGCTGATTGATATTAGTCAGCAAAGTTAGTACTTTGCTGTTAATCGGCGAAAAAATAGTTTTTCTTACATAGCTATATCATTTTTAATTTTAGAAATACAGTTTTATTTGGAAAAGTGTTTACAACTGATTGATCTGCAACACAGTTAAAAAATACAGTGTCTCATTTAAAATTTTGAAAGTTAAGGTTATTTCCGGTGGAACCGAAACAGATGGAAATTATTATCAGATACAAATCAATATAAAAATGTTCCAATTTTTCCAGTATTTCACTGGTACCAAGACTTATGACCAAGATTTAACTACAAATAATAAAATAAGGGGGGAAGTGTTTCAGTGGGTTTTAAATGATTGAGGAGTTATTGACCATCCACCACTATTAATCCATCCTACACCCTTTAGACTTTATTTGCTTGAATATGTAAATTTAGCAGAGCCAGCACGAGAAACAGCAGTCCCTGGAGCAGTTCAAGAACTCCTAAAAATGTACTAAAGCCAACCCAATTGTTTCCATTAAAATACATTTTTGTAATTTATTTATTTTTGTGCCTGGGCTCCAGATCAGACAGTAGCATCGGCTAAAGCTCCATTCATAGAGATTAGAATTAAGTTAAAAAACGATAACACTACTAGTTTATCTTACCAGGAAACCAAAGAAGAAGTCCTTTATCTAAAACTTCCTGTGTTTTGGGATGTATCACATCTTTTAATACAGCTGTTCTGGGTTTTGGAAGTTGAGATAATTTTGTAACTAATTTCAATGCATTTTCTGAATTTGGCCCAGAAATACGTATTACAGCAACTCCACATTTTCCTTGTCCTTTTGACAGAAAAATTACCAATTTTATTTTACAAGGTTACTTCCTATATGTGTGACCAGCTCGGATAAAATCTACTCTTCAATAAATACACGTTATAGTATTTTACATTACAAGCAAGGTAAAACAGATTTACTGATGATAGCACGTTAGGAGGAAATGACTGGCGAGCCATTAGAAGCGCCTGTCATTTTTTGTTTAACATTCAACAAGTTTAATGCTTGTAACATATCTACTATTTTTGTATAGCGACTCTGTCCTAATATAATTCTTAACGCTTTGTTTTGTTTTATTTGCAGATTTCTCATATCCTCCTTATTTAGAGACATTAAAATAGTCGAACAGTAATAAAAATGTGGGCTTATAATACTTTTATATATATTAAATTTTGCGTCCACTGATAAAACCTTTCCTATCCTGGCTAATATCCCAATTTTTCTTGATACTTTTTTCATTATATAATTTGCATGCTGGTGGAAACATAATTGCTCATCTATAGTGATACCTAAATATTTTATTTCTTTTACACTTTCTATGTCACAATTTTTGATTTTTAACTTATACGAGTTGCCCTTTTCAGTTACCGATTTTAATTTAAGTTTTGTTCCCAAAAGCATAAATTTTATTTTACTTATATTCAATTTTAAACTATTTATATTCAACCATTCATTGACAGATTCCAATTCATTATTTAACACATCAACAATTTTCAAATAATCTAGGTTGGCAAAAAATATTATTGTATCATCTGCAAATAGCTGAATTTTGCATTGCTTTAATACATATACATTACTAAATCATTGATGTAAAATACAAATAATAGGGGGCCAATCACTGAACCTTGTGGGACACCCGTTACAGTATCGATTTCATTGGAAACACTTTCATTCCATTTTGTAACTTGCGTTCTATCATGTAAATATTCATTTATCCAATTGTAGCACCACACCACAAAAACCTGCTTTTTCCATTTTCATTAGTAGTAACTCACGGTTTATAGCCTCGAACGCCCTTTGTAAGTCCAAGAACACTACTCCTACATACTGGTCTTCTGTTCAATATACAAATCCCCAGGAAATTGTCAATGCCTTTGCTATACTTCTTTCAAACTTCATATTTAAAACTTAATAATAATAGAAACAAAAAAATTCTTATGAAGATCAAACCTAAATTTACCAAAGGACCAGACAATATTCCTGCATTTATCAACTCAATCAACTCAGAATAATATTTAATTATCATTAAAAACACAGACATTTCCTGATGTATGGAAACATTCTTGTCTATGCCCTGTTCTTGAAAAGACAAGAGCGCAGCTGAAAATTATAGGCCCGTTACAATTATTTGCAATTTCACTAAAGTATTCGAAATCACCTTGCATACGTTGTTATCCAATCACGTAAAGGGTCAAATTGTGCATAACCAACATGGATTTGTTCCTGGCAGATCTACTGAGACTAACCTCGCATGTATCACGCAATTCATTTCTAAAGAACTTGATGCAAACAAACAAATTTATACCATTTATACAGACTTTTCCGAGGTATTCGATCACTTGGATCATGATATTCTATTAGAGAAATTGAGTAAATTTGGCTTATGAGTGTTGCAATTAGATTTCTTCTATTCATATCTAGAGAATAGGTGTTTCAGATCATTTGACGTCCTGACACTTCTGGGGTTCCCCAGGGATCCGTACTAGACCCACTTATGTTTGTTGAATGATATAGTAGTTGATCTCAATGTAGAAAGCCTCCTATAGGCTGATGACTTGAAAATATATTGTACAATAGAAAGCGAACAAGACTGCGAAAATCTTCAGAATTTGAATAAGCTCAATGACTGGTGCCTGTCTATCACTTACTTCTCAATATATCTAAATGTAATACATTTACATTTTCTAAAATGCGTAACACTATCGAGTACGATTATCATATAAACGGTCAAATATAGCAGAGGCCACACACAGTAAAAGATCTTGCAGTTATCTTTGATAAGTGTCTGAGTTTCAAAAAACATATTAATTTCACTATTGCCTCAGCGGTAAAAAGCTCAGGCTTTGTAATAAGAAACTGCAAAGGGTTGAGCAACACTGACATTATGAAACTGTTGTACTACTCATTTGTACAATCAAAATTGGAATACTGCTCGCTAATATGGTCCCCAGGATATGCTATCTATATAAACAATGTTGAGAATGTTCAGCGCCATTTTGTTAAGTATTTATGTTTTATTGAAGATGCTATCTATCCAATAACTGGGTATTCGTAAAATGATATGTTGGAAAGATTTTGCATATCAAGTATGGAAAATAGAAGGATAGTTCACTCATTAATTTTTTCTATAAAATTATATTTAACATGTTTGATTGTCCTCTTCCTTTGGGGCAACCGAATTTTCATACACCTCGTATAACAAGGCAGAACTCTGAAACATTTTATCTTCCTACTCCTGGAACTAATGTATTAAAGTATTCTCTTTTATATTTTATGTGTTAATAACTATAATCTACTGCGAGATAGACTTGACATATTCAACTGTAGCATTAACTCAATCAAATAGATAGATTTATAATACTTGCATAACACAACCTTTGCTTTTGTGTTCTACCATAGCTCTATTGTAGTTCTATATTCTGTTATAATGTTTTTTTGTCTAATGTTTTATTGTTTTTAATTACAATATTTTACTCTATTATATATTCTATTATAATGTATAATGTTTTCTATTACTTCACTGTAATGTTCCCACCCCATAATTGGTTACCTGTCGGGTGGTTGTATCTAAATAAATAAATAAATTTACTACTCTATGCAAAATTTGAAATAAGTAATCTCAACACACTGAACTACAACCATAACCACAATACTAGAAATTCAGCTACTTTAGAAACCCCTAGTCATCGATTAACTTTATATGAAAAAAGCCCCAAGTATTTATCTGTAAAGGTTAGGTTAGCGGGGTTGTAAGTTGTTATATATACAACAGCAAAAAAATAATACGAGGTGTTTGGAATTCTGAGTTGCTATCAAGTAAAATAATAGAAGAAACCGCAAAAATTGTTTCTGAAATATACATCAAATCGGGGATTCAATAGGCGCCAACTGATTAAACTAAAGAAAGATACCACATTTGTTGAAGAGAAAGTCATATATCGTATTACAGAAACGACAGCTACTTTGGATGACTTTCGTATTTAGTGAAATCTATCGAGTAAGAGTCAAAATTACGTAAGATATAATACCTAGAATCACTAGAATGATATCAAATGATACAATAGCAATCTTAGAAACCCATGGCAGGCTTTTAGATATATTGTTATGACATTCGCACTATTACAACACTTTAAATAGTGTCAAATTTTTATATAAAAAAATAACATTTTGAAGGACCTTCTACTTCTGCAAAGCTTATGGGTGTTAAATTGTACTGATATGAATGTACCTGAAGCTATTTTAGATGAAGCCGCAACCATGGCTTTAAGTTTATACAACTCAATTTTCTAATGTCAACACTACTAATTTGTAAAATTACAAGTGTAAGCTACAAGTGTAAAAATTTTACAGTATGAGTAGCTAGTTAAGAGATTTTCAATGTTAATATATTGTTTTAATAAATATCTTTTACAAATGAATAACAAATAATAGTATTTTACATTACAAGCAAGGTAAAACAATTTTTACTGGTGATAGAAGGAAATTAATGGGTGAGCCATTAGGCGAGCCTGTCTCTCCAAGAACCTAGTCCATTCTTTACATCGCTTAAGTGAAAAGGAGACAGATGATTGGTATATTATTAACGCATCAATCCAATAAAAGTTTCTCGACCTCCCATCTCACCGCGATCACATTCTACTATATCACGTCGAAATTCGACAGTAGCAAATAGAATATTCATTTTGCAAAAGAGAGCAATTAGATGTATGTTTGGAGTAAAATTTCGAGAAACATAAAACAAAATTTATTCGAGAAAAACTATTAACGCTCCCATGTATCTATAAACTAGATGTGCTAAAATTTGTTAAGCAAAATATTGCTAATTTTAATTTTCAAAATGAATTTCACAATTATTCGACTAGACATGGAAATGATTTGCAATATAATTTACATAGACTGGAATTATATAAATCAAATCCTTATTATATAGATGTAACCCTGTACAACAAATTACCCAAAGATATTAAAAATGCAAGTGCAACAAGGTTTTTTATACTTATATATAATATTTTAGTAGAGAATGCTTTTAGATGAGTATTTATCACATGTATTTTTATGATAATGTTAGTGTTTTCCGTCCTATTTACTTTTTTATATATTTTATTTATTTTTGCGGCGACAATACCTTGCATGTGAGTACAATATTTCATTTGTTATTCATTTGTATGTATTGTTTTTTAATAAAAATTAGAATTCAATCCTAAGTTTCAATAATCGTGACTGTTTTAGTGACAGAAATGTCAAGGACAGAACCTTGATATCTAGTAGCTCTGAATATGCAAAGAAACAAGTTTTTCGATGTATTGTTATACCATTCCGACTATTACAACAATTCAAGTAGTGTCGAATTTTTATGTAAAAAATAACTTTTGCAAGTACCTACTACTTCTGTAAAGCTTATCGTTATTAAATTATACTGATATGAATGTGCCAGAAGCTATTTTAGATGCAGCCGAGACCGTGGCTTTAAGTTTATTAAACACAATTTTCTAATATCAGCACTACTAACTTGTAAAATTGACAGCTTCCAGTATAAAATTTTTATGCAGTCAGTTGCTAGTTATTAACGATTTTCAATGTTTGTATATTGTTTTCATAAATATCGTTTTAGACGTGCGAATAACAAATAAAAAAATTACCAAGTCAGTAGTTACGAGTGATTTTTAATGTTTATGTATTGTTTCAATAAATATAGTTTTATTAGTCAATAACAAAATAGTTTTCCAAAGTTCTAGTAAGTATCCAAAATTTATTATTGGATATATCTTACCTTTAACTTTCTGTCAAAATAACACAGTAATTCACTAATAAAATAACTGCATATAAAATTGTAATAATGAAGGGTTAACCTACACACTGAAACCATCAAAACATTTAAAATCGAAAACTTTAGCCATAAGGTCCCTCTTTCTGCCGAGCCGGTCACATATAGTATAGACATTTCTTAATTATGCTAAATTCTACTACCAGTTACCTGATGAAAGAGCAAATATTGTATCTGAGGAACAAAAGCGATTTAATTTTAATGCATAATAGGTAGTTATACCAAAAGATTTAGGTAATTTTAACATGTCTGATTTTAAAATTCGTTGAGGTTATTTATTATCTTCTTCCTCTGTTAACGCCCTTGGCCTAGGGCACGATACAAAGTGTATCGTGGCCTAGGGTATTCAATTCAGTGGCCCAGTGCAAGGCTTGTAAATCTACTTTACAAACCTTGGGCCCAGTGCATGTAAATCAAGGATTGTAAACAAAGAGGATGGCCAGATCCCTATGCTTCAATGTTCGCCACTTCCCAGCGAGCTGTGACGTCACCGTGAGGCCTGGAGAGTTTTGTTTACATTGGCTTGTCCATATTTGGTGGTTTGATATCTGTGTTTATTTAATCTATTGTGTTTGTTATTTCGTGATGAATTGTGTATTTATAGATCGTTTTGTGTTTTATACGTTTTTTAAATTATAAAAACCTTTTTTAGTATAGTGATCTCGCCAATTGTCGTGTGTGCAAGGACTTATACTATTTCGAACTTTTTAAGATTTCAAAGACAATTATTGTTCTATAGTAATTTTGTATATATTTGTGTAAGGTAAAACAGGCTTCAGATTTTATTTATCAAATTTACATATATGTTATTTTCAATTATAGACCTAAAGGAGAATGCCAGGTATAAGGTGTGCGATTTATGGGTGTAATAACACTTACTCTACAAAGAAAAGTACTGGGCAAAGTATAAGTTTTCATATTTTCCCGAAATCCAAAGATCTGGTGTCCCAAACTATGAGAGGCGAGTGGATAAACAGATGTAAAAGGCAGGATAAATTTAACCCAGATACAAGTAGGATTTGCTAAGTTCATTTTGTGGAAAATGATTATGAACGAGACCTACAAAATGAATTACTAGGTAAAAATTTGCATTTCTCATATACTTGTACCTATACCTTTACATATGTTTTAGGGTTGCATGATACTACGTGGAATTTATAAAGAATTTAATAAAAATCTATAGATCACATAACTTAAATTATATTTCATATCTTTCGGGTTGACTGAGATGTTATCATTTAAGTTGTCGTCCTACGGTTCTCTAATAAATTTTCTATAAAATTTTACATAGTGTCATACAGCCGTAACATAAAATTGAAATTACATTAACTTTTGTTTTAGGGCTACCTTTGAAAAGGACTTTGAAAAAAACGGCAGTTCCCACAGTGGGAATAAATACTGCAACGAAAACTAACTTAGCTCGGTCTGTAGGCTTTCCACGAGAAAAAGAAAACAGGAAGTAGCTGAGCTCATAACTACTGTGCCTGATAGCAGTAAGCGGTCAATTACGGATGCAAGTTTGGAAATTGAAAGTCCTACAACTTCTGCAGCTAATTTTGCAGAAAAATCTGGACAGGATATGATGTATGAAGAAAAGTACAAGGAGTTACTAAAGAAATATAATACTTTAAGGAAATCTTCGGGAAAAAAAATTAAAACGCTCAACGATCAATTGAGATATTACAAAGTAAAAAGCTACAGAAACACAAAATCTCAAAAATCAGAAGTGGCTTTTACTCTCTTGAAGAAAGTGCACACAGACAATCGAATTGCTTTATTATGTAGTAAAAAGAAAAGAGTTAACTGGACTCGTGATGAAATAGCTGTTGCGTTTACATAAAATATGTGTATGTTAGCAAAATATATAATTTTTGTTTTTATGTGTTATGTGTATTTATAGTTTAGAGCAAAAAGTACCCTCTGACTGTTCCTTTGACTTTAACGTCATAGGCGTAGAGGTTTTTTCAATAATATTCTGTAGTTTTGTAGATTCTGTGATTATTTTTAGAAGATATATATGTGGTAAAACCCCAAAGAGGAAAGTTAATATATTTCACAATTAACTTTAATATATTCTTGTTTAAATTTGAATTACTTTTATATTTTATTTAGCATATATGTCATTATATAAAAGGTTCTTTTCATGTAATATTTATAACATATACAGTACAATTCCCGATAATATAAAGAAGTTAAACCAATTCAAATTTCAAATGAAGAAATTAATTTTCTCAGGCGGTTTTAATAGTTCATAATCACTAAATTACAATATACTAATTCATTCATTAATTATATCTACATTTTTATTTCTTTTAGGACCAAAATAATATGTAAAACATACCTATTTTCTTTAATATGATTTGTAATCATTTAGTTAGTTTTTAATTATTTTTTGTTTATTTGTACGTAGATATACGTATATTTGCATACACGAGTATTATAGTTGGCTTTTTCGCTCGAGTGTAAGAGTACTTCTTATATTGTATATAAGAAAGCAAACTCTGCCACTTAATAATTAATTATGTACGTTAAGTTGTTTGTGTTCAGTTTCTCTGTAAACATGTATCAATTCTTTATTATCAATAAAAACTATCATTATTATTATTATTATTATATATCTACCTATTACCTTTAGTATAATTCTTAGTTACTACTTTAACTTATATGGTAAGTAGGTATTTTAATTTGAGTTTTACATTATTTGTTTTTGTGATGGATATATATATAAAAATTATAAAATAATAAAGCTTTATATTTAAGTTTTTTTCATTTTATTACCATATTTATGTACAAGAATCATTGAAAATGTCATATTTCTTAATCATTTCAATAAATTGTATGTGTGCGTTGATATTGTAAAGAAAATATGCTTTCCTACACGTATTTTAAATGGAAATGCGTTAAAAGAGGCCTCACGACTACGTCACACACAGCAATGGCGGCGTCGCGCTGACAGATTTGGTCGATATGGGGGTCGATTCTCAAATGTCACCACACCGATGTCGTGGACGACAAATACCAGTTGTCTATTGAAATGAACATTTCGTTATTCTTTAATGTCGTAGTAGACAATTCTTAATAGACATAATGTAGAGTGGGTACAACCCGTCGACAATCGAATGTCGTGATCGACACCATAGATAAGAACGGATAATAATTGACGTGCTCTCTCTACTGCGCTAGGGAGAAGTGAAAAACATTTCTACATCTGTGTTTATGTGGTTATGTTTAACTCAGCACAGAGATTTTTTTGGTTTTCGCTGTTTAATTATTTATTATTTTCTACCAATTGATGAATGAAGACATAGAAATTTTAAATGTGGAAAATAATGAAGCTGCACTACAAAATCAGAGAAAACCCATGTATATAAAAGAACGGCTATCTTGCCGATTCTAACAAAACAATTTTCTGTGAAATTAATTACATTTCAAGATTTGGCTTTTTAGTTTTCTCCATTGTTTCCAATTTTTTTTCGATCAAGGCATTGAATTCAGGATCACTTCTATTTCTTCCCATTTTTTTAGCGTCTTTAAATGAAAAATTTGTGGAGAATGTCCCCGAAATTAGAATCTCATATTCTCGACTTTTCAATAAATCTATCATGTTCTTTTGCTGTTGTGAGCAGTAGGACAATTTTTTATTATCTATATTTGAAAGAACGGAAAGGCCTAACCTCAAGGAAAAAATTAAATGCATTCCCCACAGATTTATGTAAGCGTCGGGACTCGGGCACACTCGGAATCGACACAAATATGTGGTAAAATTATCCGAATGCGATGTTGCCACCTGCTAATCATCGAGAAACAATTGTCTACTAAGATTTGTTGTCGCAGAGCTCTCGAGAATACGTTTATCACAAGTTACTCGACATCACTGATCGACACTTTGTCACAAGTGACAATTTTGATCGTCATTTGAGAATCGGGTCCCTGGGGGTCGATTCTCCAATGTCACCACACCGATGTCGTGGACGACAAATACCAGTTGTCTATTGAAATGAACATTTCGTTATTCTCTAATGTCGTAGTAGACAATTCTTAATAGACATAATGTAGAGTGGGTACAACCCGTCGACAATCGAATGTCGCGATCGACACCATAGATAAGAAAGGATAACAATTGACATGCTCTCTCTACTGCGCTAGGGAGAGAAGTGAAAAACGTTTCTACATCTGTGTTTGTGTGGTTATGTTTAACTCAGCACATCTTAAATGTGGAAAATAATGAAGCTGCACTACAAAATCAGAGAAAACCCATGTATATATGAGAACGGCTATCTTGCCGATTCTAACAAAACAATTTTCTGTGAAATTAATTACATTTTAAGATTTGGCTTTTCAGTTTTCTCCATTGTTTCCAATTTTTTTTCGATCAAGGTATTGAATTCAGGATCACTTCTATTTCTTCCCATTTTTTTAGCGTCTTTAAATGAAAAATTTGTGGAGAATTTCCCCGAAATTAGAATCTCATATTCTCAACTTTTCAATAAATCTATCATGTTCTTTTGCTGTTGTGAGCAGTAGGACAATTTTTTATTATCTATATTTGAAAGAATGGAAAGGCCTAACCTCAAGGAAAAAATTAAATACATTCCCCACAGATTTATGTAAGCGTCGGGACTCGGGCACACTCGGAATCGACACAAAAATGTGGTAAAATTATCCGAATGCGATGTTGCCGCCTGCTAATCATCGAGAAACAATTGTCTACTAAGATTTGTTGTCGCAGAGCTCTCGAGAATACGTTTATCACAAGTTACTCGACATCAGTGATCGACAATTTGTCACAAGTGACAATTTTGATCGTCATTTGAGAATCGGGTCCCTGGCCATCCTCTTTGTTTACAATCCTTGCATGTAAACGACGACGCTACACCACCAGTGTGCATCGAGAGGTGACCGAGCGCAGACGTACCACCGAGCCAAGAAAGTGCACAGTGAAGTGGCAGCCCCACAGTTAGTGTCGTCAACATTTCTTTAAGAAGAGGAAGTACACACGTCTTTTTCAAGACGGTGTACTATAAAAGATAAATAAAGTCTCCCTCCCTTGGGGACACCATTTTTACTGGTATTAATCATAACTTTTTCCCATAATATTATAGGTATTCCCTTGCAGGACACCCACAGCGACGTTACCGTGGAGGACGGTAGCATGGACTACAGCGAAGACGAAACGTCCCAGAGCGGTAGCTCCCGAGGGGTACCCCAACCCCAAGGGCTGACAAAGAGACGATAAAACGTCTCACAGAAGAGAACAAAACCCTCAGGAAGAAAATCGACGAGCTCACCGAGAGGTTGGAGCTGATACAGAGGGAACAAAAGTCCCAGCACGAAGAGCTTCTGCGTGCGATTCGAGGAGAATCGCAAACGCGGAAGAGGAAAACCCACCCGCCACCAATACGGACTGGGACGAGGAGGCCCCTAAGGCGGCAAAGAAGGTGGCTGAAGAGCCCCTTAAGTGCCCCCCCGAATCTGAGCCACCCAGACGAAGCAGATCGGGATCTAGAGCCCCCCAGCAGGAGGCTAGCGCCCCCCGACAAAACACCAGGGAAGAGGAGACCGAGGCCCCTCAAACAAGAACAAGAAGCCAGCGCATACCCCCGGTAGTACTGAGAAATAAGGAGACATGGACAACGGTGAGCCGTCGTCTAACCGAAACCGGCATAAACTTTAGCAAAGCTAAAGTTATCGCGGAGGGAATCTCCATCGAGCCCGCGACATCCGAAGATTATCGCAAGATGACTAGGATGTTCGCTAACGAGAAAAGGGAGTACCACACGTACGCCCTGCCAGAGGAACGGCAGCTACGTGTGGTCATCAGGGGGATCCCGAGCGGCGTTACTTGTACAGAGGTGGCAGAAGACCTCCAAGACCAAGGTTTTGCACCCACCGCGGTGCAACGGATGACGTCAAGACGGACGAAACAGGAGGTGCCCCTCGTACTTGTCCTAGTCCCACAGGACCAGGACAAGATACTCCAAGTCACAAGGTGCTGCTCTCTAGTCGTAAAGGACAGAGAGAGAGAGAGAGAGCCAAGGTAGCGGCATCCCAATGCCACCGCTGCCAGCGTTTCGGCCACGAACAATCCAGGTGTACCGCGCAGCCGAAATGCGTGAAATGCGGCGAGGCACACCGGGCGACAGAATGCAAGAAGAAGGCAGACGAACCGGCCAAGTGCGCGAACTGCCAAGGGGCCCACCCGGCCAGCTACAAGGGGTGTCCAAAATACCCCAGGCAATCAGCCAACGCCACTCAAAGGCCGGTACAGAGGCCGACGATGACCTCAACAAAGAAGGGCGGCGTAGCGCCACGCACGAGCTACGCAAAAGTAGCCCAGGGCAAGGCAGAACAGAACACCGTCCCTACCTCAAAACAACAAGCATCGCCAGAGGCCAAAAACCTCACAGCGGTGCTAGCACAGATGCAACAAATGTGCTCAGCGATGAGTGCATTTTTTGCTCAAATGCCAAACTTTACTAATCTGTAATGCCTTTACAGATTAAACCGGAATTCCTGCAGATGGCGGCCTGGAATGTAAACGGCCTGCAACAAAGGAGACTTGAAGTCGAAGAGCTCCTGACCAGGTACGATATAGACGTCATGGCACTGCAGGAAACCAAGATGACCCCGGCCAAGGAGGTCAACTTCCCAGGATACCACACGTACAGGATCGACTGGGTAAACATACCTCAGCGACCCGCAAGAGGAGTGGCTCTACTCGTTAAAAAGACCATAGCCCACCATCCGACGGTACTGCCTGAGCTAGAAAACATGAATGCCACCGCCGTAGTAGTGTCCACAGCACGAAACGGCGACGTCCAAGTGGTTTCATGCTACCAGCCACCCCGCAGCACGCTTACCGAGGGGGATCTGGACGCAATTCTGCCCGCCAGGACACAGGTCGTCGCAATTGGCGATTTTAATGCCAAATCCCAGCAATGGAACAGCGGCATAACCAACACTCGAGGACGAGAACTGCTGTGGTTCCTGGGACAGCATGCCGGCGAACTGATGGTGGTAGGACCGGACCAGCCCACCTTCGACAACGGCAGACACAGGCCAGACGTACTGGACATAGCCATCCTAAAGGAGATGACCTTCGAAGCGGAGATCACTACCAGAACGGAGGGATCTACCGAGCACAACCCTATCTTCCTAACTCAAGGAGGACAGGCGGGTGATGACAACGCTACCTTCACGAAGCGACGAACGGGCTGGGAATCGTACCGGCTGCACCTGCAGCAGTGCATCGCACAAATTCCCAGACTAGAGACCGTGGAGGACGTTGAGAGGGCCGTCATTACCCTAGAGGAGCAAATCCTGGGAGCAATAAGGGCCAGCACGACAGAAACAGAAGTAAGAAGACACCCAGCACCGATGGCGAACCTACCAGAGGTCACCAGGCAGCTGATAAGGGACAGAAGAAGCGCCAAGAGATGGTCTCAGAGGACGAGGCTCCCCGCCGACAGAAGGGAGTATAACGTCCTCAGCCGAAGAGTGAAAGCCGCCCTCCAAGAACACCGCCAGGAGGGGTGGCAACGCCACCTTGAGTCACTCGATCCACAGGACAGAAGCATGTGGAATAACCAACGTGCCCTGCGAAACCGGAGGAACCCTATGCGCCCGATTCACGGAGAGCGAGGGATCGTCTACACTAACCAGGAAAAAGCCGAGGCATTTGCCGACAGCCTAGAACTGCAGTGTAGAGAGAACGAGCTCGATGACGAGGACCCCCGAGGAAGTCAAGGAAATCCTTAGGAGCCTAAAACCGAGAAAGGCTCCGGGATGTGACAAGATAGGAAACATCGCTCTCAAAAAACTACCCAGGAAAGGAGTAGCGGCGCTAGTGAACATCGTGAACGCGATGTTAAGGTTACGGCATTTTCCAGCCAGGTGGGGAAAGGCCGACGTCATTATGATCCCTAAACCAGGGAAAGAACTAATTTTCCTGTCTTCTTACAGGCCCATTAGCCTCCTCCCAGCCATGAGCAAGGTTGCAGAACGGGTCATCTTGAAGAGGCTTACAGAAAAGACAGAAGAGCTGAATATCATCCCGGATGAACAGCTCGCGTACCGAACAGGACATTCCACCGAATTCCAAGTACTTCGCCTCACCGAGGAGATTACTAAGGGGTTCAACCAGCGGCAAGTCACCGCGGCGCTGTTCCTAGACGTTGCCAAAGCGTTCGACAGGGTCTGGCACGACGGCCTCCTAGCTAAAATGATGAGTATGGGTTACCCCATCGAACTCGTCAAACTAGTGAGGTCCTACCTGCACCACAGATAGCTAAGGGTGAAAATCTCGGACCAACTCTCCACTTACAGGACCGTGGAGGCGGGAGTCCCGCAAGGTTCGGTGCTGTCACCGCACCTGATCGCTATCTACACCTCAGATCTCCCCAGGACCCACCACACAGCCCTGGCCCTGTATGCAGACGACACAGCAATAATTGCCAGATCCTGGAAAGCCAGGAACGCAACCATAAAACTTCAGGAAACGGCCACACTCCTGGAAGAATGGTACACGAAGTGGAAAGTCGCCGTCAACGCCGACAAAAGCCAAGCCATTCTCTTCAGACGAGTGTGGAAAGAAATTCCCACAGGACACGTCTCCATGAACGGCGAGGACATCCAATGGCACCATACCGTCAAGTACCTTGGCGTGGTCATGGACAGAAGCCTAACGTGGAGACAGAACACGGACGCTATCACAGCCAAGGCCCGGCGCACGAGAGCCCTCATCTACCCGATGGTGGAAAACGGGAGCCGTCTCAACTTGAGGAATAAGCTCACGCTTATCAAGACCCTCATCAGGCCGCAGCTGACGTACGCCTCGGTAGCGTGGGGCTACCAGGCAAAGTCCTACATGAAGAAAATCCAGGCAGTGGAAAACATCACCCTCAGGACGGCAGTCGGCGCCCCATGGTACGTGAGAACCGCAGATATCGTCAGAGACCTGGAGTACACCACGGTCACTGAAGTCATCCGGGAACGAGCGAAGAAGCTGTACGCCCAAGCCGAGGAGCATGAGAACCCGCTGATCAGACAGGCCACTGATTATGACTCTGCCGACGCCCCGAGGCATAAACGGCCGAGGGTACAGCTACTGGACAACGAGTGAGTATAACTTATATTTCCCGCTAACCGATCTGTTTCAGATACCCCAGGACGGACCACCACTACCAGAGACATGACGTTTTTCTACCCTAACCCAACCTCCTTGCGGGTGTCGGACAACATACCGTCCAACGCCCGTTGTCCCACCTGCTCCGTGGAGTCCGAAAGTGCTAAAATAAGCACTTAGGGTCTCCACACTGCCGAGCTACACAGCTCATATCCTTACCTTTCCGATGATCCGGGGTAGGATATCAATTGATGTCCTACGTACCGGCAGTCAGTCCCAGCCAAAACTTCCTAAACCCAACTCGACCGATGACTACCCCCGGGGGTGACAAGCTGGCGAAGAAAGAAAATATCAAGACAAGAAGAGCGCCAGAAGAGACCTCTGCCAGCGAGGTTCAACAGCCAGGACTAGGGGAGGTCCGCAGAAAATACCACGACACATCTCGCATTTGCGAGCTGGGTCTGGTAGAAGTAAGCGGGCCCACCTATCACGAAGGCCGGTCCAGGTCTACAGAGATAATCTAGGAGCAAAGAGTAGTAGTAGTAGTCCTACTCGGCCCTAGTTATCGAGACCGACATCCAGCCAATGGATATTGGCGCGCGCTACACCACCCTTCGACGAACGGTCGGATTGATCCAGACCTGCAGCAGGATTCTAAGTTGCTATCGTATCGAGCTTTGGAAATACGATACGATACGTGGATGGAATTTTAAGTTGCTATCAAGTAAATCTTTCGGGTATCGTCGGAATTTATCCAATGAGAAAACAAATTATGTCCAGTGATGTTAAATTTGAACAATTGACACTATTGACAGTACCGTCACAGCCAGGTTTAAATAATCCCCAATTATTTGCAATGTTAAAAATGAAAGTGGGTTGCTTCGATGAACGTAATAAGTACTGTATTTTGTGTATTGATGAAATGTCAATTCAAGCAAATTTATTTTATAATCGGGGACTGATGACACAGTTGGCAATAAGGAAAATCCCAAGAGTATTGATAACAATGTTTTTGTATAATATTTAAATTAGGAAATACGGTCCTGTCGGAAGCATTTATAAAACGAAATTATCGTGGATCCAACCCTGACTTTTACACCGAAATGGCGTCTTCGAGGTCAATGATGTTAGTCTCGTAACCTCAAAGGTGCCGACGAGAGTTTCTATGCTGTATCTTCTTATGCTGTGGTACCGTGTCATATGTCAATAATTATTCGATTTTAATATTAAATGCAAAGAAGATTTACGTATAATTCGTCTATACGTAAATCTTCTTCATTAACAGATTGAACCAACATTTTTTAAAACAAAAAAACTATATTGAATTATTTTAAAGCACCTGAAGCCCATTGGCAAATTTTGTTTAAAAGAGGCACCACAGGCAAATTCAGTCATAGCAACTGGAAAACTTTGTGGGGCCTAAGGGACAAGAACATTACAGAAAATGATGGAACGAAACTGCTGAAAGTTAAATAATGCTCTTGTTTTCAGTAGTAAGGTTACCCATAAATAGCAGAAAATAATTGAACTATAATAACTAGAGTGGTATTCAACATTTCAGTTTAATTCTATAATTTCAATTAGTTTATATATACTTTTTAGACATGGAGCGACTTTAAATATAATTTGAAACGAAGGGCAGCAAGTTTTAAAAAAAATATGAATAAAAATCTGATCTGACGGACCGATATCTTGGCGATTTATTTGTTGTAAAATTTCTTGAAATATGTTGGCAGCATTCTAAAATAAATAAGTATTTACAAAATTCCATTAACGGATCTAAGTAGCGCCATATGAATGCTAATACATTTATTTATCATATGAATTATCAAAATGTAAAGTTGTTCTCGAAGTACGCGTCAAATCAAATATTGAAACGGCGTCAACTGACTAAAGTAAAGAAAGATAGGACATATATTAAAGAGAGAAGCATATATCGTTAGTTAAAAATAATTTGGTATCGAGTGAACTATATCGAGTAAATGTCAAAAATACAATACGATAGTGTTTCAAGAATCACTATAAAAAATCGCTCAAGTAGCGATCACGTATCATTACGTCATTTGAACACAAGAAGCCAATGGTCGCGTTCATCACGCGGTAGCGCTAATTGAGCGATCACGTGTCATTGGTTGCGTTCATAACGGTGAGCGATCAGGTAGCGCTCACTGATCACATGCTTAAACTACGTTTTTTGCGTTGTCCCCATTGGCTTCTTGCATAATGATTCGTGATCGCTCAGTTAGCGATACCGCGTGATGAACGCGATCATTACGGAAGAAGCCAATGAGGACAGCCTCAAGAAGCGTAGTTTAAGCATTTGATCAGTGAGCGCTACCTGATCGCTCACCGTGATGAACGCAACTATTATTTTCCCGGGATCGGTCATTGTCGATTATTTTCTTTCAGTTCGGTTGAGTTCGTGTGTGATCTGGTTTGAGTTTAGGGCATTTAGCATTTAGGGCGTATGTGATATGACAACAGTGAACTCTTATGACAATGCGTCTGTTTGGGGTCTACTTAGCCCGTTTACACAGAATGAATATGTCAAAACACTGAAAAATTCTTTTATGTGTAAGAATCATTTTTAGTGTTGAAAAAGTGTGTTTTTTCATAAAGTTTGGCCTCTACGTGTTGCAAAACATTTGACATTTAAAGTACGTGACAGTTAAAGTGTAGTTTTGTTTTTATTTATGAGTCTACCTGGCAAGCAAGGCAGTAAGTCCTCAATAATTATTTTAATTTTGCCAAATATTAATTTGGAACTCAAATTAAATTTACTTTAATTCAGTTGTCTGGCAATTTGTGTGCATAATTTGCAACGTGAATAAAGCAGTTTTAAGATGGATTTGATTTTATGGAATGTTTGGTTACTTACATTTCTTTTGTAATGTTATTGGCGTGATTATCTTAAATAGGCGTTCTTCCAATGTATAAAGACTATTTTTTTAATGGGTACCTATAACCTTTTGTGTAAAGAAGTCTAACAAACAACCGAGAAGAGCTAATCTATATTCCATACATACAAGTTCATATTAATTTTTTCATGTGTTATAATAGTTATAATAATTAATAATATGATGATGATAATAATAGTAAATGTATTTTCCAAAATAAGTAATGTGAACAAAGTATATACCATATGAATACAAAGAATGGGAAACAATTAGATGTGCACTAAAAGAGTCAGGAAAATAGTGCTTTGTCACTTGAATCTTGTAGAGAAACCAAACTTAAAAATATACCTTGCAAAAATTATAAAAATCTGTACACATACGTATGTACACACACAATGATTGATTTCCAGTAACACATTTAGTCATTTAAAAATACAAAACTTGCAAATTACAATAGAAGAAAAAACAGATACTTCTTCTCTGATGAACATTCTGAGGTGTAGCATTTACAAGGAGTAGCATTTGTGATAAAAATCGTATATATAACCATTTGCAGTTTTGTGGAAAGTATCCAGTGTGGTTAAACATTTGTATTGTGCTGTGAGGAAGTGCTAAGTTAGCTAGCGAATTTATTATCTTGATGTGCAAAATGAGTATAGCGTACATCAGATAATTAATTATATGGGTAATAAATTTATAAGTGCAAGACTTTTGACAATGTGAGTAGTTATTAGGAATCTGTGATAAATATTTTTGTTGATTCTTCGGGTGGATAGAACCTCATTAACGACTGATATGTTGAAAATTTTAAAGTTTAGAATGTTTTGTTTTTAAGTGCATAAATACATAGGCTGTGAAAGTGTCAATTTCAAACATTACAAATATTTATCATCAGTATAAGATAAGACAAATTCCTATGTACCATCTTTGTTTTCTAATAAAATTTTGAATGTATAATTCTGGGTTATATTTAGTTTCTATAATAAGTTTTTATACATCTCTTCCCATATTAAGATAGTGTAGTGTCCGAAAAGCAACCTCAATTTTGTCAACAAGATCTGTATAATCCTGCTCTTTGTATTATATTAGCAAGGAGATAATCACTCATCAAACGGTGGTCAACATACTTCATACTGCATTAGTATTTCACCATACTACAATATACTACATCGCACTACATAGATACTTTATCATACTACATTAAAGTGACCATACATCCTACATTATACGAGATTGCCCCTCAATTTTATGGTATGTCATGCAAATACAAGCGTTCCACATTTAAAAATTTTATCCTGCAAAAAATACATCTATCGAATTAAATGAAACAAAATACAAGTAATTCTACAGTGATTCTGACATCTTAAATATGGTTAATACATTTTATGTAATTAGCCACGTACACACCATTTTTGGTGGTTTCAATAGACTCTCATTCATTTAATTTTTTTGAATGTACAACCAACTTATTTAGCTTAATTTTGAATATTTAGAGTTTAGCTACACCTATCTATCTATATATACCTTTGAATTTGAAATTTACTTAGTTTTGCTATAATAAGAACTTTGTGTTAAAACGTTTATATTTGGAAATAAATGCATTAACTTATATTGCAATTAGTAGGTAGATAATTATAACATTTTTTAAATAATTTTGTATACTTTTTACATATTTATAGAACATATATTTTTGTTATAGTTGTATATAAAATATTTTAATATCCTTATAATTGTATGTATAATTCTCATTACGTTGAAATGTCCCGCATTTTGCTTCCTGGAATCTGGCCACCTTATCCTACATGGATACTTCGAATATTATATGGTACATCATGATACCTGATATATACATACTTCACCACATTTCATCATCTTATACAGCATCTTATGATATTATATGCATGCTTCACAATACTTTATACATTTCCATAATTTTTTTTTTATATACCTACATAATGAATACTGTATGATACATGTGGATCTCATGTATACGATGTAACTAGATATCGGAATTCAGAGTTAAATTCTAGAAACGACTTTTACACACAAATAATAATATAATGTAAACATGTGTGAGATCAGTCCCAAACAATATAAAAATGATAAAATGTTAAAATATTCTTAAACATGTACGGTCGTGAGCAAAACAAAATGGGACAAGTCTTATAACGGTATTTTGCTAAAATTTAGTTGTATACATCTAACTTTAATTTTTGTGACATTGTCAGTTAGTTGTCATAATTTATTGCAAGTATGCAAAAAACTAATATGCCTCATATAAGCGATTTAGTGAAATCTGGAGTTATTGCTAAAGCAGAAGATAGATGATCAATGAGACAAATTGCACTGCCTTATAATATTGACAAAAATTCGGTGTGTAACATTTTAAGAAAGTGGAGAATAAACAGTACGATTAGTAGAAATCCTGGATCAGGGCGATGAAGGATATCAACTCAAAAACAAGATTTGCAATTGGTAAATGCTTTAGTAGAAAATCCATTTTACTCAGTTACTCAGGCTGCTGAAGAAACGAATTTTCCTGGATCGAGTAGTTCTGGTCGCCGGCGAGTAAGAGAATCGGAGCTACGCTGTCATGCAGCAGCACAGAAATACTTACTTAAAGCTGAACATAAAGAAGCTCGAGTAGGATTTGCGCTTGAATTTTTAGCGCATGATGTAAATTTTTGGAACAATGTAATCTTTACAGACGAAAAACTTTCCAGTCAACACACAGCGGTCGTATTCGTGTTTATCCCTCCGAATACTCGATTCGATGAGAAACATATATCTAACAATGATAAAAGTGGTAGATTTTCTGTCAATATGTGGGCTTGGATATCGGCACGTGGTCCTGGTGTTTTGTGGCATATTGAAGAACGATTTAATAGTGAAACATATTAGGATTTTGGACAATATTATGCTCCCTTCTGTGTCACAATTATTTCCTAACAATGAGATAATATTTCAACAAGACAATAATTGTTCCGTTCATACTGCTCATACCATAACTAACTGGTTTCAAGATAACAACATCAATGTCCTTAACTGGCCCAGTCATAGTCCAGTATCCAAAAACTAAATGTGAGACCACAGAATGCCGAAGAATTACTGGAAATAGTAAATAATGCATGGAAAAATGTTATTACTAATTATTATTGTATAAGGTTATAGTCCAGTGCAATTAGGAATTGACCCAAAAATTTTGGGTACATTTTTTCTTTTGTTCCTTATTCGAAAGGGGGGTCAATGAAAACCTTAAGTCTGAATTTACGCATTCCTACCTCCCCCCCTTTCGCCGCCATCTTGGATTTGTTTTTTATTTTTCAATCGCTCATAACTCGAGTTCTATTTATCGCACAGTAATGAAAAAAATATCGTTGTACTCGTGAGGATTTACTCTTTATGTCATCACGAATGCATTTTTGCCGTAAAAGTTATTGCAAAAAAGTTATTAGAGCTCAAAGTTGAGAAAAGATTTTAAAAAAAATTTTTTTCGCTTTCTTGGCTCGCCACTCTTTTGCAGTGCATCTGACACTCTCTGCCAACAAAATGTTATTTAAACTAGACGCGATTTCTAGGATTTAAAAAAAAAAATTAAGTCTGTAAGTGGATTCCTCGCCCGCCAATCCACGCTCAGAGTTGACATGTTCAAATAAGCGCGGAGCGTTTTCAATCAGTCATAGTATTTTAACTTGTACATTTTGTAAACTTGTGGTGGGGGGTACTCGTCGATTTTCAAAGGCAATGATCTTATGTCTTCAAGACGTATTGCAGCGGCTTCATCTACTACTCGAAGTTTTTCCTCGGGAACATTTTCTTTTCGCGTTTTATAAAAATGATCGGACAAAGTTTCATAGCAGGTATTGCGAAACAAAACAATGCTCTTTTTTCCTGGATTTTCAATGAAAATTATGTTGTGATGCTTGTTTTGCTCGGGTAGCTGGTTTGGAGATTATTCCAGGGTTCAATGTTAATATTACTTAAAATCCAGATCCAAAATAAGACATTTATTCTCCTAATAATTATATGTACAGTATGGCCGTATCTTTTATGGCTTAGGTTGCGACAATCTTGTTATTACGTAAGTACATCATAGTAATCGGAGAGAGAGAGAGAGAGTGTAACATATTTCCTCTATGTACGTCGTCGTAACCCCAATTCTCTAATCGAAGTTCCAGGACATAACAGACGCGACAAAGAAATCTGTTTCAGGAGAGATCCAGTTCAATACACTCGAATCAATCTGAGAGGAGGTCCAGTTCAACGCACTCGAATCCTCCCTAACAGATACTTGGCCAGCGGCTGCCACGGCGCCGGAGAAGCTTGATCTTCCGGTTGTCCCATTTCAATACACTCGAGAAAGGTGAAAGCCAAGCTCTGAATTTACTGGTTTCTGGCTAGCTATTTTATACCCACAAATCACGGTCACGTGGTTTGCACACGGCACGAAATGCACACGGCACGCAAGTTGCGGCCTGGTGAAGTCAGAAATAAAAGTTAAAAAAAGAACTAATCAGGTATTGAACTAATCTAAAACTGAACTACTTGATCCATGCATGATTAAAATAAGTTAGACTGGAATGAAAGTATACAGTATTCCTGTAGTATTGTATACTTCATTACACTGTCATCTCCAAATTTATTAATTAAACGAGCCTTGAAGGTTTGCATCGCTGGAGAATAATCCTTGCCAAGTTTTGAATATAATTGTGACAAACGTGAATTGGCATTGCTCGACGTTTTCCATTAAATAATCATAAACAGGTTTCATTGTTTTATCAATTTCGTCAGAGACTGTGGACTTTCGAGAAACGTGACATGAATTGAAGTAAACATTTTGCTTGCATTTCTCATGATATCTTGCACCTGCTGCAACAACATCTCGCACACTTCATCATTCGGAGGGAGCGCTTCGAGCGTATCGATAAATGAGTTTTTAGTAGACGAATTCCTCATAATAAAAAAATTCTCTCCAGACAAATCATGTGCAGGCTTACAGCAAATGAAACAGAGGGTTTTGAAATCAAATTTCATCCTACTCCTTGGTGAGACAATTGGCTGCGAGGTTTCTGTGGACGTCGTTGGCCGATCAGCTGACGCAGTCGAGGCTGGACGCAAGTCGCCATATTTCTTTCTACAGGCTTCGTGAATTTCGATGGAATCGACACTTCGCAGCATCTCTTCATGGGCCTTTTCTTGTCGGGCAATACTTGCCGCGAGAAGAGTTTGTATTCCTTTTTTATTCACTTTAGTGGTCGCTTCGCATTCTAGAAGCTTCGAACAAATGAAGCAGTGACTCATTGTCGAACGTTTTCAGAGCGCGTGCACGACTACTAACGCTAACGGCGTATAACTGGCCGCTAGAGAACGCACGACCTTCGAAGAGGGCCCCCCCACCCCTCCCCTCTCCAGACCCTAACTCGGCAGCTGCGATCCTATTCGCCGAATACAGGTAACGTGTCTCTGCCGGTATATCGAACGCATGGGATTGACGGCCGGTCAGAGGCACGAAATAGCGCGTATAAAACTTAAAAATATCATCGGAAAAAACATGTCAACTTTGAGCGTGGATTGGCGGGCGAGGAATTCACTTACGGACTTAATTTTTTTTTAAAATCCTAGAAATCGCGTCTAGTTTAAATAACATTTTGTTGGCAGAGAGTGTCAGATGCACTGCAAAAGAGTGGCGAGCCAAGAAAGCGAAAAACATTTTTTTTTTAAATCTTTTCTTAACTTTGAGCTCTAATAACTTTTTTGCAATAACTTTTACGGCAAAAATGCATTCGTGATGACATAGAGAGTAAATCCTCACGAGTACAACGATATTTTTTTCATTACTGTGCGATAAATGGAACTCGAGTTATGAACGATTGAAAAATAAAAAACAAATCCAAGATGGCGGCGAAAGGGGGGAGGTAGGAATGCGCAAATTCAGACTTAAGGTTTTCTTTAACCCCCATTTCGAATAAGGAATAAAAGAAAAAATGTACCCAAAATTTTTGGGTCACATCAGTAAATTTTTCCTAATTGCACTGGAGTATTATTTAATTCTATGCCAAACAGACTTATAGAAGTTATAAATAGAAATGGTGCAATAATGAAATATTAATAGTTAGTATCTTGTTAAGTAGGATAACCTTTGTCCTTTGATCCAGGATTTCTACTAATCGAACCGTTTATTCTCCACTTTCTTAAAATGTTACACACCAAATTTGTGTTAATGTTATAACGCAGTGCAATTTGTCTCATTAACCATCCATCATTTACCATAGCAATTACTACAGCATTAAAATAAAAAATAAATTAAAAGTGATATCTGTTTTATTTTGGCTACTCATTACATATTCAAATAGGGACAGATTTCCGGAAAAAAAAGTTATCGCTATTTTTTTCTGTGCACGAAAGTACAATGCATATTTTTTTCTTCAAACGTCAAAAAAAGTCATGAAAATTTTTTTGGACTTAAACTATCATTTCTCTGATGTCATCTGAATGGCTTACTTAGTCTCTTATTGTTGCCAACGAGCTTTGAGTGGCATGGCAGTAAAAGTCTTTTACTGCCGTTAACATCACTTTTACTCCATATAAAACAATATACTATTCTTTATAAAAGTCTAAACAAAAAATTAAAAGTTTTTATAGGATAATTATTAGATAGCATGCAGCTATAAAAGCAAATAGGTACATGGAAAAAAAATCTACTCTATATATATTGAAATTTTTACGTATAGACATACATGAGCAATGTTTTTGAACTAATATTTTAACTTTATGTGCAAGATAACAGTATCTTCTTAGTTAAAGAATAATATAATCTTAAATATAGTTTAGATTTTTTCCATGTACACTTGCTTTCAAAACTTTTGCGTACCCATTCAAAATTAAGTAACGATTTTGCAAAATTTTAGCTTTGTGAACGGATAATTTTGAGATTAGGTTAAAGTTGACATTGACATTGACATTTAATTTAAATTTAATTAAAACAAACAAAAATATTAAACATACATATATTAAAAAAGGTTTTAATATTTTGTCATGGCCCCATTAACCTCTTTAGCACTGCATCCAATCCCCTGGGCCTAGGTTCTATAAGGTTTTGCCAATAATTTTGGTCTTCGCTCAACTCTTCCCACACATTTTGAATAACTTACCACAATTCTTCAGCATTAGCAGGTCTAAAGTTCCTTTTATAAATTTACTTGACAAACCCCAAACATTTTCTAAGGGGTTCATATTATTCAAAGTCAAAAGTTCATCAATTGTCCAAACAACCAAAAACTGATAAATGAATGTATTTATTTTGTTATTTACTACTTTGCACTGTCAAACATAATGCCTGGCTATTTTTTTTTTGACAGACAACTACTGATGTTATTTTTTGTAGTACTAAAACATTATATTTAACACGGCCCCTCATTTTAAAATGTATTTACACAACAAAGAAAATAAACTAAATACATTTAAACTTCTAAATGATAATTAAATGCATGAATGGCATATTTAATCAGCCAAATAGAAAACATTAATTTTAAAATCATTGGCTCAACAAACTTAACCTAAACGTCTGGAATTTTTCTTTTCCTAAAGCCTTGGTAAATATATCGGCACAGTTTTGTTAATGCTAAAGTACTTTATTTGTATTTTTTTCTTTAAACAAAGATCTTTGATGAAATGATATTTTATTTCGATATGTTTACCACGCTTTGAATTTTCAAAATTTATAATCATTGAGATTGCACTGAGATTGTCAATTTTCAAAGTAAAACTAGTTTACATTCACCAGACTCAAATAAGATACCCTTGAAATTTACAACCTGAGCTGCTGATCCTGCCGACACATATTCAGCCTCCATTGAAGATAACGCTACACAGTTCTGCTTTCGCGAATGCCAGGCAATCGGATTTCCAGCATGAAAACACACAAAGCCACTTACACTGTTTCTAGTTTGTCGGTCACCTCCCCAGTCTGCGTCACACATGCCTTCTAAACCATTTTCTCCTTTTGTATACATTAGTCCATAGCCTTTCGTCAAACTCAGGTAACGGAGTATCCTTTTCGCAGCTTTCCAGGCTTGAGTCGTTGGTTTGTCCAGATATCGGCTTAGGTATGAGACACTGAAAGTTATATCTGATCTTGTCACAATCGATAGGTACATTAAACTACATATTAGCCTTCTATATGGGATATTCTGTTCCACAGGCTCGCCCTTATTTATCTGAAGATTCTGTTCTGTGTAGCCATTCCATTCCATTCCAAATTCTTTCAATAATCGTAAAATCATTTTTGTTTGTCAAATTTTAAGTCCTTTTTCGGTTTTATTTATCTCCATTCCTAAAAATGTTGTTACCTCTGTCATATTCTTCACTTTAAATTCGTTGTAGAGATTTTTCACTAGTTTATCTACTTGATCATCAGGTCCAGTAATCAAAGCGTCGTCCACAAATAGAACTAGATAAACATCATCTTTCATATATAAACAGTAGTCATATTCGGATCTTTTAAAGTTCAAGTTTGACATAACCTCATTAAATTTTGTATTCCAACATTTTGGAGCATTTCGGGGACCGTATAATGCTTTTTCTAGTTTCAAATATTTTGATTCAGTTTTTAAACTTTTCAGTGTTTTTATGTAGACATCATTATCGAGTGATCCATTCAAAAATGCTGTTGGCACATCTATTTGTTTTAAACTCCAGTCTTTTTGTACAGAAACTGATATTAAAATTCTTACTGTTGGAAGTCTACACACTGGTGCATAGCTGAATTCTTCTCCGTCATTGGGTACTTGGAATCCTTTTGCAACTAACCGTGCTTTTTTGGTTCCATCTCCCTTTATTTTAAAAAGCCATCTCGTGTCTATAGTCACGTGACTTTTGGGTAATTCGGCTGGTGTCCAAGTTTGTAACTTTTCATGTGATTTTAATACTTTATTTATTGCTTGCTGCCATTCTTTAGAACTGCTTGCTTCTTGATATGTTTTGGGTTCTTCTTCTGATGCAGAAAGTAAGCAATACGCTTCATATATTTCATAATCATTTAATCTTTTGGGTCTTGTTGTATTTCTACCTGATCTAGTTGTAGTTTCCACCATTGGTACTGTATTGTCGTAATCACTTGAGCTTTGATCACTTTCATCTTGCTTTTCTTCTTCTTTTGTTAACTCATCATTTTCTTTAATATTTTCCATCTCATTCGTGCTTTTGCCGTAATTTTCTGTTTGGTTCTTCAATTCGTATTCCATAATGCTGTCATGGAATCGTACGTCTCTATTTTTTATTACTTTTTCTTCATTTGGTAACCATAATCTGTAGCGTCCGCCACAATATCCAACCATAACTCCTTTCCTTGCTTTCAGATCAATTTTGTTTCCTTTTGGTAAAAAGGTATACCATACACGACAACCAAATATCTTCAGTTTACTAAGATCATTCCTTCCATACCACATTTTCGATGGTGTTTGTCCTCTGGGTAATGCTGATGTAGGAGTATTTATTACATATGCTGAACACTTTAAGGCTTCACCCACAGTTCTTTTGGTATGCCAGAAACTATAATTTTAGTTCTTATCATGTTTAATAGTGTTCGATTCATTCTTTCGGATTTACTGTTAGATTGAGGACTATAAGGTATAGTGTGCTCTAATTTCATTCCTCTTTGTTTGCAAACATATTTAAAGTTGTTTGAAGTGAATTCTCCCCCATTGTCTAGTCTAAGTCTCTTGACTTTTACACCATGCTGTGTTTCTACTTCTTGAACATACTCCAACAAATTATGTTCAACCTCATCTTTGGTTTTTAAAATCTTAGCCACTACAAAATGTGAATAATCATTTAATATAACTTGAAAGTATTGACCGCCATCAAATGTGTTCGGTGTTATCGGCCGACAGATATCACTGTGTATGAGTTCACCAATAGCATTTGTGCGTCTTTCGTTGCTTGCAAATGGGGATCGCGTGGCCTTTCCTTCTACACAAGTTGGGCATATTTTATCTGATGATTTTAGCCCAAGTTGTTGCAAAGCGTCTTTTCCAACATGACCTAGTCTCCTATGCCAAATATCGTCGTCTATTGTGACATTGCAGTTCTCATTTTGACTCACTATACTGTCCATAGTTAATACATACATCCCATTACTCTTTTCACAGATTAAAGCAAAATTATTTCCACTAATTGTAGTTTTATCTTTTTCTACTAATATTTTATGGCCTTTTGACGTCATTTTTGATGCAGAAAGTAAGTTATGTTTTATCTTGGGTACGATCAGAGCTTCAATAGTTATATTTTGCCCTTGACATTTAACTTTTAACATGCCTGACATGTTTGCTTTCAGAATTTCACTGTTTGCGATGTGAATTGAAACATAATTTGGCAGTATTTTAATATCATACATATCTTTCTGTAGATACTCTTGTACAAAGTGATTACTTGCCCCCGAGTCCAAAACAAATGAAACTTTTCCCTCCTTTCCATTGCATATATTTGCTGCATATAGAACTATTGACTCTTCAGCTGTGTGTGCCTGCTGTTTCGTGTTCGTATTAAACCTGTCATATTGATTTGTGTCACCTCTGTTCCCTTTATAATTTTGGCCTCTAAAACCTCTAAAATTACCTCTGTACGCACCTTTAATGTTGTTTTGACCTGTCTGGTTGCGTTTCGGGCATTGTGCCAAAATGATATCGGCTACCACATATATAGCACCCTTTTGTCATTGCTTTGAAACTTACTTCATTATTTCCATCGGTCTTACTTTCTCGACTTGAATTTAGCTTTATTTCCTCGTCAATCTAGCTTTTACAAAATCCATTTTAACATCTGAAACTGTCTCTAAAGCTGTCACTACTGAGTCGTATTTCGACAGTAAAGATAATAATAAATGACGCACTTTGTCTCCTTCATTAAGGTTCGATCCAAGATCTTTTAGCTCTCTTATTATTGTGTCGAATTTCAAGAAGTGGTCCTGCAGCTTCTCATTTATCCCAGGCCTTAAACTAAGTAGTTTTCTCTATAAAGAAAGTTTTGTAAACGAACTGGTTCTGACGAATACGCCTTTTAAAGCTGTTATCTGTTCTTTGAAGTTTTGCAATCTTTTATTATGTCTAGGTGCTTGTCCGATACACCCTGTACTATTACAGACTGTTTTTGCATCAACCTTATTGAATTTATTCTTTTCTTCAGTTGTAGCATTTTCACCTGGTGGTGCTCCTAGGGCGTCACTGCACAATTCTCGTTTTAATATGGTCACAATTCTAAAATGCCAGTTATTGAAATTATTTGCCTCTAAGATCGGCACTAAAACACTGTTAAGTCCCGACATTTTCAATGTGCTGTCTTTTCTATATTTACTTGCTTACTCTTAACTGTTTTCAGTTTATTATTTTGTGACGAGATTTCTTCTAGCAACTTGCTGGCCCATAACCTATTCGAGGTCAAAGTTCATCAATTGTCCAAACAACCAAAAACTGATAAATTAATGTATTTATTTTGTTTAAATGTTACAAAAGTTATTTACTACTTTGCACTGTCAAACATAATGTCTTAGCTATTTTTTTTGACAGACTACTGATATTATTTTTTGTAGTACTAAAACATTATATTTAACACATATCAGGACGGCCTCATGGTAATATTTCAATATTTTTATTTTGATACCACTGTGTTATTATTGGAGCGGTGTGGATAGGGCAATTATCCTGTTGAAATATGAAATCATCGGGATATAATTGTTCCATAGAAGGAAGCATAACATTTTGTAAGATGTCAAGGTAGCTACTGCATTAAACTGACCATCAATGCGCCAGGCTACTCCTGGACCAAGAATACTTATCCAAGCCCAAACATTGACAGAGAATCGTCCAGACTTGTTTCATGGTGAAATATCGTCCAGAAAATCTTGAATTTACTGGTTAATACACTCATAAATGACCATCATTGCACGATTTAAATATTTTTTTGTCAGAAAATATTACAGTGTTCCAAAAATTTATAGATCGGTACTGGGGTCGGTATATATATATAATTCAGGCAAAATATTATCTGGGACTGCTTATTTTCTTCTGTTAATATATTTTTCTTTGCACTTGCGGAATTTATAGCTTCTGAATTTTTAACACGACGGCACGCTGTCACCCACGATCCTGGAAAGTTGGTCTCAAAAACCGCTTGTCTGTTCGTATTGAAAGGGTTCTCCCTTAAATTATCCAAAAATGCTCTGTCCTGCTCCACGTTTGAAATTATGGGTCTTCCAGAACACGGCCTTCTAGCCACGGTCCCTTCTTGTTCCCAGCTCTTCTTTATTCGTAGAACAGTCCTTTTATCTAGTCCATACAAGTAGCAACTCTTCTTATGGACCACCATTTAGAAAGCATCAAAACTTTGTCTGGCTCTGTCAGTCGAGGCAAAATGTCAAATGTCAGAGTTGATTAATTACAACCCTGATTTAATACAGCGAAAAATAGGTGTACAGGAAAGTTTTAAAAGCAAGTGTACTTGTGAGTGAGTATAATTGTGTTATGTGCTGCCCTCTAACGAGGAAAGATGTGATTAAGTTCCTGTTCAAGATGAAAGGAAACCTGTATGGTGGCGCCGTCTATGAGCCAATTGACGAACAATCTTCTAGTACATAGTAGAAAACTATGGAGGATTCTAGAAAAGAGTTCTGGAAGGATTCCAAGTGTGTATATAAAGAGGTGAATCCAGCAGATGGGGGAACAGTCAGTTCAGTGAAGTAAACAGACAGAGTTTTTAGGTTAGACAAGAGTTGACAAGTTTAGGAAGAAAAGTAAAGTACATAGTGTTTTAACAGTAGTGAATTTACATTAGATTAAGTTATTATTAGTTGTGTGATTTTTAAGTATTTACTAGTGTAATTTTAGTGATTAAATAAATCAGTGGTTTGTGAAAATTCTTGTTGCAAGTTATTTGGAATCCACAAAGTGTTTACTGAAAATTGTAAGCACGTAACAATTGGCGTCGGAAGCGGAATTGCAACAGAATTTCTGAAGAATTCGACGAAGTTCCATAGTGTTCTATTTGGAAACCACTGGAGATAGTGAAGTGAGTTGAACTGGAAAGTGATATAGACATTAGACAAGATTTATTTGTGCTAGTGTGAGGAAATTTCTGGGACATTCTGTTTAGAAATTAGTGTAGTTTTTAATTGCTTTCAACTGAGAAGCGATATAGACTTTAAATAAGACTTGTTAGTGTTGTTTGTCAGTGTTGTTTGTTAGTTTTTGAATGGAAACAAGAAGCATGGCTGCTGAAAAACAAATGCAAGACATGTTCGAGCAATTTAGAAAAATGATGCTAGACCAAAAAGAACAAGAGAGACACGAAGAAGAAAAAGAAAGGAAACGTCAGGCAGAAAAAGAAGAACAAGAGAAACGACGTCAAGAAGAAAAGGAAGAGCAAGAGAAACGACGCCAAGAAGAAAAAGAAGAACAAGAGAGACGTCAAGAAGAAAAAGAAAGACGACGTCAAAAAGAAAAAGAAGAACAAGAGAAACGTGAAGAAGAATTAAGGAAAATTATACAGGGGCAACAAGATGTTATCCTTTCGGCAACTGAAGACCTCAAAAGTGAAATTAAAGAGGATATTGGCAACATAAAGACTGAAATATGTGATGTCAAAGGAAAAATAAATAAGGTTGAAGAGGAAGTATCTGAAGTCAAAGGAAAAGTTACTGGCGTCGAAGAAAAAGTTACTGGTGTCGAAGAAAAAGTTACTGGCGTCGAAGAAAAAGTTACTGGCGTCGAAGGGAAAGTTACCGATATAGAAGGAAAATTTCAGGTAGTTAAGGGAGAGGTAGAACAACTTAAGCGACAGTTAAGAATGCAAGGAGGCCAGCTAGTATTATCATCGTCAGGTCCTCGATTACAACCGCCATCCTTCGATGGTCAAACTTCTTGGTCAACCTACAAAAGACAATTTGAGGCAGCGGCGTGCGCAAACAATTGGAGCAATGAAGACAAGGCTATGGCATTGGTGCTAGCATTAAGAGGTCAAGCATCAGAGTTGCTTCAGACTATCCCAGTGACGCAGCAACGGGATTTTAAAGTTTTGGAGGCTGCACTAGATCTAAGATATGGCGACCAACACCTCGCCCAAGTATACCGGACTCAGCTCAAATCACGCACACAAAAGCTGGGGAAAGTTTACAAGATTTTGAAGCAGCTGTTGAGCGACTCACATACCTGGCTTACCCAGATGCACCCAAAGAATTCCAGGAACAATTAACAGTTGGTACTTTCATTGATGGCATAAGAGACGAGGAGATCAGGCGAGCCCTTAGATTATCTCAAGATAAGACTGGTAGTGAAGCGTTGATCCGTGCCCTCGAGGTTGAAGCCGCTTACAAAGAGACTGCACGTCCGAGAGTACGAGCCATGAAAGTAGAAGAAGAGAACTATTTAGAAAAATCAAATATGGAATCTTTGATGGCTGACATGCACAAAATGATAAGCCAGTTGATGACCAAATCAGATGTTCCAAGGAAGCAGGAAAGAGAACAGAGCGATGGACAGTCAAGGAAAGTGATTCGGTGTTATAAGTGTGGCAAACCAGGGCATATTAAGCGAAACTGTCGGCAGCGGAGCCCTGAGAGAGTAAATGCCGCAATTACTGAAGAGCCGCAGGAAAACTAAAGATAGCCAGCACCTTGGGGGCTGTGCTGGCTGGTGAACACGGTGCCCCCAGAGAGATACGGGTTTCCCAGATTAGAAGAGTCCCGAGTAGTCTGCGTTTGGATGGCTATGTAAACAAAAGGAGATGTATCTTCACTATCGACACAGGTGCCACGTCATCAATAGTGCGACCCGGATTTTTATCAGGAATAAGAGTTGATAAAAGCCAAAATGGATTGGTCGTTCGAACAGCCACAGGAGACAAGGTAAGGGTTCTTGGAGAAGTTGACCTAGATCTGCAGTTTGGACGCCTGTGCTTTAGTCATAGGGTTATTGTGGCTGGCATCACTGATGATTTCATTTTGGGGCTGGATGTTATGGGAGTACAAGATCAATTTGTACTTGACGTGGTAGAACGAGTCCTAAAGATTGGAAATGAAGAATTTATTTTGTCAACAGCAAATGACCGATTTAAAAAAGTGAGGCTACTGACGGCTCAGACAATCAAGATTCCTGCCCGTTCAGAACAAATAATCGAGGCCATTCTGGAAGGAAACTCTGGTGGATACCGTGTTGGCCTTGTTGAAAAAGATGATTCAATTAAGACAGAAAACGTAATCTTAGCAAGAACTCTAACCCGGACAAAAGACAAAATTCCAATTAGAGTGGCTAATTTAAATTTCCACTCGGTAACTTTCAAGGAAGGTGAGGCAATAGGATCCTACGAACCAGTCCAGTGGATAGCAAGGTGCGAGGAACAAGAGGAGAAATGTTCGCCAACCAGTGTAGACAGGGAAGTTGTGACTTTGTTGAGTTCCCAGTTTGAACACCTATCTGAGGATGAACGTAGAGAGGCAATCAAGTTTTTGGAGAAAGAAAGTGCGGTATTTGCTAAGAACACAGACATCCTCACGAAAACTGATATAGTACAGCATCGGATAGACACTGGTGATTCAGCCGCAATCCGCCAACAACCTAGGAGGTTGCCACTAGCTAAACAGGAAGAAGCTGCTGCGATGGTTCAAAAGATGCTACAAGATGGAGTAATTGAGGAATCAACCAGTCCCTGGTCATCACCGGTAGTCTTAGTTGCCAAGAAGGACGGAACTTTGAGATTTTGTGTCGACTACCGGAAGCTGAATGATGTTACGAAGAAAGACAGCTATCCACTACCACGAATTGACGATACATTAAGTACGTTGGCAGGGTCACGATGGTTTTCAACTCTAGACCTTCGAAGTGGGTATTGGCAGGTGGGACTTCACCCTGACGACAAGGAAAAGACTGCCTTCTCAACAGGTAGTGGTTTATATCAATTCACCGTGATGCCTTTTGGACTTTACAATGCGCCAGCTACTTTTGAAAGATTGATGGAATTTGTACTCCGAGGACTAACTTGGAAGACGTGCTTAGTTTATCTTGATGACGTAATGGTTATGGGACGAAACTTCAGGGAACATTTGGAAAATCTTCAAGAAGTATTTGGGAGAATCAGAAATGCACACCTAAAGTTGAATCCAAAGAAGTGTCTACTATTCCAAAAAGAAGTGAAATTCCTTGGACATGTCGTATCTTCGGAGGGAATACAGACAGATCCGAACAAGATCTCTGCCGTGCGTGATTGGCCAAGACCTTCAAATGTACACGAATTACGAAGCTTTCTTGGCCTCTGCGCTTACTATAGACGTTTTGTGGAAGGATTTGCGGATATAGCAAAGCCACTACACCAGCTAACGGAGGAGAAAGTTAAATATCAGTGGACACCGGAGTGTGAAACATCATGGAAGAAGCTGAAAGCAGCGTTATGCAGTAGTCCTGTGCTAGCATATCCCCAACAAAAGGGCCTCTATATTCTTGACACAGATGCTAGCAACTCCGCAATTGGATGTGTACTATCTCAAGTCCAAAATGGAGAGGAAAAAGTAATCGAGTATTTCAGTAAGGTACTGTCCAAACCAGAGAGGAATTATTGTGTAACAAGGAAGGAACTATTGGCCATTGTTAAGTCCGTGGACCATTTTCACAAGTACCTCTATGGCCAACATTTCAAAATCAGGACCGACCATGCTGCATTAAAATGGTTACTGCAGCTGAAAACCCCAGAAGGTCAACTGGCTCGCTGGATAGAAAGACTGCAGCAATATGACCTCACAATCGAACACCGACCTGGAAAGTCTCATAAAAATGCAGATGCTCTGTCAAGAAGACCGTGCAAAGATGACTGCAAGCACTGCTATCGGGTTGAAAAAGCACAGGACACGGTAATAGTAAACACAGTTCAGGAAGATGTTCCAGATGATTGGACAAAGGAAGTTCTAAGACGAGAACAAATGGATGACAGCGTAATTGGTCCTATATTAAAGGCAAAAGAAAAAGGAACTCGACCGGAATGGAAGGATGTTTCGGACAAAAGTGTGGAGCTGAAGGCATTGTGGGCACAATGGGACTCCCTTAAGGTTGTAGATGGACTATTAAAGAGAGCATAGGAAAGTCCAGATGGGAAGGAAGTTACCATGCGTCTAGTGATACCCAGCTGTCGGATCCCAAAAGTACTTCAGGAAATACATGATGGAGTGTCCGGGGGACATTTTGGTATGAATAAGACACTGGCTAAAGTACGGGAACGATTTTATTGGATCAATAGCCGTCAAGATGTGGAGGCTTGGTGCCGCAAATGCAAGGCTTGTGCAGCTACCAAAGGGCCACAGACGAAGAGCAGGGGCCAAATGAAGCAATATAACGTTGGAGCTCCTTTTGAGAGGATTGCTATAGATGTAGCGGGCCCATTCCCAGTGACAGATGATGGGAATAAATACATCCTGGTCGCTATGGACTATTTTAGTAAATGGCCGGAAGCCTATGCCATTCCGAATCAGGAAGCAGTTACTGTTGCTCAAGTTCTGGTGGATAACCTTGTATGCCGGTTTGGTGTACCCCTGGAGCTACATTCCGATCAAGGGAGAAACTTTGAGTCGGGGGTATTTCAAAAAATTTGTGAGTTGCTGGGCATTCACAAGACTCGGACAACCCCTCTTCATCCCCAGTCAGATGGAATGGTGGAACGATATAATAAAACCATGAAGGAACATCTTTCTAAGGTAGTTCACAAGAACCAGCGAGATTGGGATCGACATATACCATTTTTCTTAATGGCATACAGGGCTGCCATTCATGAGACTACTAAACAGACACCGGCTCGTGTAATATTTGGGCACGAGATCAGACTGCCATGTGATTTGATGTTTGGTACACCAGATAAGAAGCCACTGTCCGTGGATGACTATGCAGATGAAGTTAGTCAACAGCTGAGGAATGTCCACGAGTTGGTTCGAAACCAAGTTAGCATAGCTAGTGACAGAATGAAGGCTCGCTATGACCGAAAGGGGACGTCAGCAGGATTCCAGGAGGGTGATCTGGTTTGGCTATATAACCCACAGCGAAAGAAGGGAAGATCTCCGAAGCTTCACCCACCCTGGGAAGGACCGTATTCAGTCATCACTCGGATCAATGACGTTGTTTACCGAATTCAACGTAGTAAGAAGTCCAAGATGAAGATCGTGCACTTGGATAGGTTGGCGAAGTATGAAGTATGTTGGGGAATCTGAATTGCCTGACCGGGACGTTCAGGCTTAAGGAGGGGGTAGTGTTATGTGCTGCCCTCTAACGAGGAAAGATGTGATTAAGTTCCTGTTCAAGATGAAAGGAAACCTGTATGGTGGCGCCGTCTATGAGCCAATTGACGAACAATCTTCTAGTACATAGTAGAAAACTATGGAGGATTCTAGAAAAGAGTTCTGGAAGGATTCCAAGTGTGTATATAAAGAGATGAATCCAGCAGATGGGGGAACAGTCAGTTCAGTGAAGTAAACAGACAGAGTTTTTAGGTTAGACAAGAGTTGACAAGTTTAGGAAGAAAAGTAAAGTACATAGTGTTTTAACAGTAGTGAATTTATATTAGATTAAGTTATTATTAGTTGTGTGATTTTTAAGTATTTACTAGTGTAATTTTAGTGATTAAATAAATCAGTGGTTTGTGAAAATTCTTGTTGCAAGTTATTTGGAATCCACAAAGTGTTTACTGAAAATTGTAAGCACGTAACAATTGTTTACTTATTAGGTTATGACTTTTAAGAATAACATTTTCCTTGATGGAAAAAATATATTCTTGCGGATATATAAGTAAAACAATTTCTTATTTTACGAATAATAGTCTTAAACATATTTTAAATTTTTTCCATGTACTTTCGAGTAGGTATAGTTGTTTACTTATAGTTTAAATTTTTTTAACACGAATAAGCCTTTCACTTTTCGTCTACATTAATACATTTTTGTAAACCTGTGTTTATATAAAATAAGACCTGCCGAAATGTACTATTTTTAGGGAAATTCCAGGGGAAAACTTGCATCATCTGCTTTGTGTTAAATTGGCTAGTGGCATCATATTTTACTTGTTTTTTCACTATGATCTATTCAGAACCTTTCAATTGTCTTAATATTCATATATTTTTTAAAAAATTGTGTTCAGATTTTTAAAAATAAGGGCTGCCGCCATTCAACATTATTATGGAAATCTTAAATCATCGACCTTATTACTTTTTGCTTGTTTTTTTGTTATGAACTGTTTAGAACCTTTTGATTGTCTTATATATTGTTATGTGTTTACACCCTTCAGTAAACACCCCAAGTGTAAATTCAATAATTTCAACACGAGTAACACTAACCAGTGATTTATATAACAATTAGTTAATTTACAATAATTAGTCCTTATAATTACAACAGTAATTACAGTATATTCTTGGATGAGTAAATTCTGTGGAACATATCAGTAAGTTAACTGTGCTCAGTTTGGTCATTCTTTTCGGAAATGTTTTGCGCCTCACAGGGTCTTTTATTATAAATATGCCAGACTGAATGTTAAAGTTTGAAGGTGTCCTGACTGTAATGGATCGGCAAACGCTTCAAGGAGACGCTAGATGGTCGACAAGCTCCTCTGAGGTTGATTGCTCGACCATTCGTTGTGAGTCTGATATAAAATGGAAATTTTTTCTTGATTGTGTTCTAGTGCAACTAAGCTGTCTATGGATATTGTTTTCGACTTGAGGCAAAATATTTGGCACTTCTCTGAAAGAGATCCTTCCGTTAGAATAAACAGTATTAAGAGTAAATCTTCTCTAACTTCTTCTCAGAGAGGTCCTTGATAAACTCATTGCTAGTAAGAGAGAATTAATGGGTACCACTCTGAAGCGAACATATCTTGTCACCCATGAAATTGATCCCCTTCCTGGATCAAAACCAATCAAACAGCGATATTATCCTATATTTCCTACCAAACAAGAGGTTATTGATGAGGAGATTGCCATGTGTTGGAGGATGGTGTGATTGAGCCCTGTAAAAGCCCTTAGTCCTCTCCAATTTGCCTTGTTAAGAAAAAAGATGATTCTTATCGCTTTTGCGTCGATAACAGACAGCTTAATGCTGGTAAGCACAAAGATGCTTACCCCTTACATCTTATTTCCTCTATTTTGGATTGTTTACGAGATGATAAATATCTGAGTAGTTTAGATATCAACAATTCTTCAATGCCTACTGGCAGGTGCCTATGGTTGAGTGCACTATTGTTAGGATGTAAAATAATAACAATTAAGATTGTAAATGAAACACCTACTGCTCTTTGACTGTGCTATATTTTCTGATGCCTCTACAATTATATATTTTACTTCTCTCTGTATTCTATAACAACATAGAAAAAAATGGATGTATCGACTAGACTGAGATTTTCCTTTTTAAAGTCAGCTGGGCTTAGGTCGGAGACCGAGGGATTCACTGCGGCCTGCCAAGATGGTGTTATTGGGAAATTAGGATTTCCTGAAAAATAAGATAGTGCAAAAACGTACAGGTCTTTTGGTGGAAAGTAACCATAGTGGGTGGATGTGTGATGTGACTAGTGAATTATCAACACCCTACCCAGTAAATTAACACTGCAATTTAATATAGGCGACAGTAATCAAATTGTTTATTGCTTGTGTATTAATATAAAGACGCATAAAGACTATATAATAAATAGTTTATTAACAAACAAAAAATGAAATTGGAAATCTACTAGATAGTGAAACGATAGAAACCTGACTGACTGACACAAAACCAAATATTATTACCACCTTTCGCAATAAATTAACTGACATCTCAGCTGAAAAGGAACAACTCGAAGAAAACTATGAGGAAATGAAAGAAATTATTAAAAACTTGAAAGAAACCCTAAACAATAAAAACGAAATAATAAGTAACTTAAAGGAGACTGTAGCAACGCTGTCTAAAAACAAAAGAATACCTACTCAATAACAGATACACACAAACGGAGCATAAACACAATTCAAAGAGCAGAGAAACTCAGAGAAGAAAAATGATATCAACGAAATAATTTGCAAAATTAAAGAACAGAATAGACCAATGATAATTAAAAGGTGAAAAATCCTAATCTTAGATAATGGAATAAACTGTGTAGACATATTTAAAAACATTTATGGCTCATTATATGAAATCACCTGTATTTATAAACCCACTGCTCTATTAGAAGATGTTGTAACAGATTGCGCTAAACTTACTGAGACTTTCAATAAAAATGATCACATAATATTATTTGCTGGTCTCAATAACATTATTCGTGGACAAAATGTGACATCTAGGTAGTAGAGCTAAATTACACTAATGTAACTGTAATAGGGGCCGCCTATGTTTATAGATGGGCCATTCTAAATAAATTGTACTACAAATTTAATAGTCTTGTCTTTAGTGAAGTTTGTAACTTTGACAATGTAAAATATATTGACCAAAATTACATTTTTCAATGGGAAAAGTATATGTCAACAAAAAAATAGAACTAACATATGCAGCTAAACAAAAACTCTTTTGAAATATGTACTTCGTGGACAATTCACACAATGAAACTATCAGAAACTCAAACCTAACCGAGGTAAAAATTACGGAGGCCGTAATTCGCTACTCTCTGGGCTATGTGCCCCGCTTGGAGAGTACCTGTTGGTTGCAGTCTCGTTACATTGCTTATAGTAAAATAAGGATTTTATAGAGGAGTTTGCGACTAAAAATATTATGTTTTAATATTCCGCCCTCTAAAAGCACATTTGAAATATATGTATATGTTGTTTTTTAGGTTTTCGTGGGTGTTAAATGAAGTGTTATTGTACTTCCGGGTGCTCTCCTGCGTTGATGGTCGACTCCTCCAGGAGTCACAGTTGTCTAAATGACGTTTCAGCAAAATCTCATCTGCCATCTTCAGGTTCTCACTAAAAGCTGCCTACTGCTGCTCCTCGTTACTCGAACTGAACTGTTCTATTAGAAAAAAGTAATGCGTTAAATAAATTTGTTTTGGAGTTAAAAGTTTTTATACAATAAGATGTCTTATTCCTTTCTTAGATTTAAAATTATATAAGGAAAAATATAATCAAAGGAATTATAGGAAAATTTTTATTTTAGATGATTCAAACAATAAAATAAACTTGATATAATTAACAAGAGTTTATGCTCAAGCATAGTATATTTATTAATAATCGTCAAAGTCAATATCATCAATATTATGACATCTTTCATTCTCTAATTCTTCACTTTCTTCTTCATTTTGTTGGGCACTAATAATTTCTTCAACTTTTGAAGGTGCTGCTGGGTCTTTATACCACAATGGTTCAAGTTTATTGTCTTCATTATAATAATAATAATTTTTATTGGTCATTTAACAATACACCATAGTGTTTTAAATCCAATAAAATGACCAGAAGACAGATTTTAACTTAGATTTACATATATTTAAAATCTGGTACATTGTAGTAGGCATTGGCCAAAAGATGCTTTCTTAGGTTTGCTTTAAATTGTTTGATAGGTAACGATTTTAGAGTATCTGGAAGTGAGCAATACCAAAGTTGTTTTCGTTTTGTTGACTCTAGTCTCTGATGGGGTGTTTGTAAGTCATTGCGATTTCGAGTATCGTATCAATGATTTATGCCATTTGTTGCATAGTTGCTCAAATTCTCCTTTATGTGGATTAAATTACAGTAAATAACCTCAGATGGCAACGTCAATATATTGAATTTTATAAACCAAGATTTACAGCTTTCAAGTTGACTCAAGTCCACCAAAGCTCTAATTAATTGCTTTTTTGTGAGTAACAAAAATACATTGAGTTTGATTGGATGTACCCCAGTTTATTAAGCCATATACCATTGCACTATGAAACAAAGCATGATATGCAATAAGTGCCGCATCTAGGCTGACTCTATTTTTTATTTGTCTGATGGCATATATACTTTTTTGGATAATTTAGTCGATAGGTTGCTAATATGTGGATGCCATCTTAATCTACCATCTAATGTTAGGCCTAAGAATTTTACAGTCTGGGGTTCTACTTGGTGGAAGAAAGAAGTGATTGATTTTTTTTTTGTTTTTTTGCTAAATTTATCTTTATAATACACACATTGACATCTGTTTGATAAGTAAGATGACATTAGATCATGTACAACACCTTTAAAGCCATACAATTCTAATTTATTCAATAAAATTTCCTTGGAAATACAGTCAAATGCTTTGCTCAGATCTAGGAAAAGTGCTAATGCAGATTTAAAATTTTTAAGGCCCTCACTAATAAAATTGACAAGCTTGATAGCTTGATAAACATTGATATTTTTACTTTTCCTAATCCCAAATTGTTTATCAGTGAGGATATTATGTGATTCTAAATAATTAATTATTCTCATTGATTTAATTTATATTTCTTCTTATTTAATTGTCATCCACATTCGGTTGGTTCATATAAAATACAAATCGTTTCAGCAGCATTTTGCGACATTGTATTTATAAATATAGTGCGCAAAATTTTTTGCGATAAGGTTGTCCAACATGGAGGAATATTACTGGAATTGAAATTTATCAGGCCTTTGTAAAATTTTTCTTTGTCACTTGTGTTCGCGAAACATTTTAAAAATAATTCAGATCTTGCACCATTAACATCTTTTTTTTGTCTATGTTGTACATTTCATTTGTGAATCTTTGTATAAGATCTGCAGTGGCACTCTGTTCACAATTTATTTCTTATCGCTTCATGGCTACAGTAGAAATTTACAAGTAACTGTCCAATGGCAGAGCAGAATTTACATAACAGAGTACCAAACCCATAGTTTCGAGTCGAATTATAGAATTCTACAATGAAACAGAGTGCCACTGCTGTTTTTTCTTCATTATCGGTGTCTTCGCGATCCGTCAAATGCTCGAATATATTGTTACGTGTTTACATTTTCTAGTAAACACTCTGTGGTTCAAATAACTTGCAACAAGAATCTCCACTAACCACTATTTTATTAATCACTAAAATTACAATAGTTAATCCTTAAAACTCACACAACTAATAATAACTTTAATCTAATATAAATTCACTATTTTTAAATTACTTGTCAACTGTTATCTAACTTAAAACTCTCCTTGCCTGCTCAACTTCACTTCTTTATATACACCTTTAGAATGTACCAGAATCCCATTCCATAACATTCTAGAATAGGTTGGAATCCTCCAGAGTTTTCTACTACGTACTAGATGGCGGTTTGTCAATCGGCCCAGAGATGGCGCCACCCCACCTACTGGCCATCACAGAGTAACAAGTTTCCTTTCCTTTGACCAGGGACTTAATCACATCTCCCCCGTTAGAGGGCAGCACATAACAATATGTTGATATTCTTCATTTTGTATTAAAAGGTTGAATGGTTTGATTTTTCCTTTACGGACGAAGGCTGCTGTGTAATCACAACTTGTAAAGGCATGAAAGTGCGGCAGAGCTCAACAAAGTGATGGACCTAATTGTTGTGCAAGATCTGTACAATTTATGTAATTTTAATTTCTTTGTGGTTTTATTTGTTATCCATATTTCTAGGTCTTTGAATTTGTGTATATTTCCGAGTTAAATGATTAAGATGTCAGTATCTATCTTGTGAGAATTCTATGGTGAGGTGAACATTTTTTTAAGTGAAAGAAAAGCAGATGCAGGTAAATTTCAATTATATACCTAGGAGATAGAAAGAGAAAAACCTTGTAGAGTTTCAACCTGAACAAAAAATCTCTCTCACTCTTTTAGGGACTATGGAAACTGTTGTAGCTCATGAAACTCACCTCTAAGGCAGTATTCTATACTAAACTATATTATGTATAAAAAGACATGAAACAAAAGTAATTCTATAACAGGATTAATATTGATGTAATATACAAGATTAAATAATTATAAAACAAAAGTAGTTTCACAAAAAGCATTTACAAATTTATTTAACGTACTACTTTTGTAATAGATGTGAATCGAGGCCATGCAATAAAGCTGGTATACCGGATACTTCCGGCAGTTTTTGGGCTCGCATACCAAGATATTTTTAAAGATCACATTAAAATGAACAAAATAAAAAAAAATAATTGCACGTGATAATGGAGAAATTTTATCCCTTTTCACACACTTCAAATAGGTATGCCAGACCCGTCCGGCTAAATAAAGTGGTTTGCGTAATTTTTTTGTGAAAGAGTACGAAATTTTCTATTGAATACACTACAAATAATCAATATCCGCGATGACAGTAAAACATCGCATTTTTATCATTATTAATTTTTTGAAATATTTTTTCGGCTTTTTAAATCTACGCATACTTATTTTGTTCGTATAATTTTGAACTACCAATTCACATAAACATTTTTCGATTTCGCTATGATGGGGCTTTTAGTGTCACTGCCTCCGGGACTATACACATGACACATGGTACAGTTAATATTTTCCTGGAGACAAAAGTGTTTCTACAGCTTTCTCTATACTTAAGTTTCTATATCAATCTTATTAATCATTTTTGTAACACAAATACTCTGGACACTCCAATGGATTTATAAGTCGAAATAGGCCTCTGAAATTTTGCACCTCGGTAGAGTTATTGAAACTTTATCATTAAAAAAAAAAAATCAACAAATAAAAATTTTAGAGAATTGCCCCTCTTTTAAACAGGTCACTGTGGTGGTGGTGTCTTTGGGTGACGCGCACGCGCCAACGGTAGTAGTGTGGCTGAAGGAATTGAGACATCGGCAGGTGCTACTGTCTGTGAAGATGTTGGATCACATGTTATGGAATCATCCTCATCTTCTTGTTCTATTACAGGGTCTTCACCTTCATCATCCTCTTCCTCATCAACCGCCCCGGAATAATCAGAATCTGACTCGCCGGTATTGAAGATGTCATCCAAATCTAACTCAGAGTCGTATAAATAAGCTTCTAACTGTTCATCAGTAAGAAAATCGTTATTGGCAGCTTTGGGAGTCCTCTTAGGCCTCTTGGAAGCTGAAGCTTCTTATGTAAAAACGTATTCTAAACATTTTCTTAATCTTTATATTTTTCTTAAAAACCGATAGAAACAGCGCAAATATCTTTTGTTCTACAAAAACGTTTATAAGGATACATTTAACCCTTCCACAAAATTGACCAAAAATGAAATAAATAAAAAATGATTTTTACCCTTTGGTAGCTAAAAAACACTTTTTTCAAAACAAAAGTGTGCGCTTTTCCGCCCTTTAAACTCGATTTACACTATTTTGTAAGGGTGTATATCCATTATCACTGATAATTTGCTAAAAATAGACACTATTAGTAATATTTCCATATTTTCCTCCATTAGTTTGTAGTAAAAATTTAGGAAAAATCTTATTTTCTTGGGAGGTCACCCTATGAATACTCCCAGTAAAGGGTTGAAATGATTAGGGTTAATTTTTTTTGGTTATTTCAACTCTATTAGTCCAATATTATCAAACTATAATAAGAAATTTTAAAAAAGTTTTTAACGCAATTTTCGCAAAAAAAAGGGTCAAGCGTAAGAGGTTTTCCACGGGGGAGAAGCGAAGGGGTTAAATAATGTGGTTACCAAAATGATGTATTCTTATGCAAAATGGCATTCTAAACACTTTTTTACTCTACATATTTTTCAGTTAAATCAATAGAAACGGCGTAAATCTGGAATTAATTCTTAAAATCCGCCATTTTGAATATTCCAATTTTCACATCGGATTCATAATCAGTGACCCCAAAAACCCCCATTATATGAATTTTAGCCGATTTAGTTGAAAACTTTGCGAAAATTGGGGTTGTAAAATGGGGGCTGCAACCTTTTAATCCTTTACATCTTCACACAGCACTAAAAATGTCCATTTGCATTTTTTCCTCAAACTATGCATATTTATTAGTACCAAGAAATAGTAAATGGACATAAGGCGATAAGTCGAAAATGTTGGTTACGAGCTACCGTACTATTACTTTTGCACATATTTTCAAAAAATACTGTGATTACACTATGTCCGCGGATGGGGTTTACAATAGATGTAATGGCTAAAACTTTTAACTTTTCAAGAAAATGTTATCCTTTATAAAAGTTTTCAAATTCTAGAATAGATTGTCATGGAAACTAATGAATATGCGAGGAATGTTTTATTTAGTGTAGGTGGAAGTGACCAGTCAAGGATAACGCAATGGAAAACATAACAATGGATGTGTTATGTATTTTTCTTGCTTTGCTTTTACATATGGATACAATTACTTTAAATTGGTTGCAGGATTACTGGAAAACACACCGCCTGTTTGGACTAAAATGTTTTGCAGAACAAATGAGTAGAGATAGGTTCCTGTTGATTTTTCGATGCCTCCACTTTGTGCGTAATCCCAGTGAAGGTGAACAAAAACCTACCGATCGTTTATTTAAAATAAGGAATATGATTGATTATTTCAATAACAAAATGAACACTTTATACTACTCTGGAAAAAATTTAGCGATAGACAAATCAATGATTCTTTGGCGAGGTCGATTGGTTTTTCGCCAACATATTAAAAATAAGTGCCATAAGTATGGTATTAAATTGTACATGCTGACAGACTGTGACGGTGTTTTAAAATTTGCAGTATACACAGGAATGATGGATGACATGGGTGGGAAGAATCATACTGCAAATATGGTGTTGCATTTACTGCAAGGAAACTTCATTCTGGTCACCGTGTTTATGGATAATTTTTATTGCCAAAAAATTATTGGAAAACAAAACATTTTGCACTGGAACATTGCGTCTCGATAGGAAAGATAATCCAGTCACACTACAGACTTGCAAATTACAAACAGGAAACCGGAAATGTCGCTATGCAAATGGGGTTATGGTTGGCAAGTGGAAGGATAAAAGAGATGTGTCGTTTATTATCACTGAATTTTCAAATAGAATGATAAAATATAAAAACAAGAGGGGTCAGGTAAGAAGAAAACCTAAAGCAATATATTATTACAATAAATATATGGGCGGAGTTGATCGTCAGTATCAAATTATGTTCTACTGTCCCTGTTCCAGAAAAACTGTTCGCTGGTACAAGAAACTGGGGATACATATATTTCAGTTATTGCTTTTGAATGCCTACTCATTGTATAAAAAACATACATGTTCAAAAATGCCCTTATATGACTTTAGAATAAATATTTTGGAACACTTATTGCCTCCCAAACTATCAGCCCCAATAAACAAAAATGTTACGTATTACCCCAAAAGAGTTTCTTACAGTTTGAATCAAAATAGAGGAGGTAGGTGTCGTTGCAAACACTGTTCATCAAATGGGATCAGAAAAGATACTATGTATTTTTGGACAATTGCCCCGGTAAGCCTGGACTTTGTGTGGAATGTTTTGAATCCTTTCATTCATAATATTTTGTAATTCATTATTTTTCTTTTTTATGCATTTTACTTTGGTTTTATAAAGTTTTAATACAGTTAGGAGGAAGCATTGTTATTTGTAGATTGACAAAACCTACCCTTTATACGTGTAACACCATATGGCGACATCAGCACTGCGGAGAAAATTCTATCAACAATGCTGGAATCGCCATATGGCGTTTTTGTAAGCATGTGTTCAATTTGGAGGAGGAATTTTTGAATTGTTATATTTAATGAAGTCAGAAAACTTATTTTTATGCACCGTATTTTATTATCCTAAGTGTATTAGTTTCTAATCATAATCATGGTAATTTCATTATTCTGGAAATATTCAAAACCTTCAAATATGTATTTACTTTTACAAATTCAGATTCAGAATTGTTTATCTGATATTTAATAATAATAATAAATAATAATAATAATCGCCTTTATTCAATAAAAATGATGTTAATTACAATTATAAGTAAAAGAAAAACATTCTGTATATTCTGCCAAATTTTGGCGAAGTCTACCTAATAGCTATTCCACTTAACCACATAAGACAGAAGGTGAGAACAAATCACAAGAAGAAAAACACATAGATACATACATATATTTACAACAGAGACACACAGATTACATAAGATAACTAAGAGTATTTATTAGACATAATCATGATACTACTTCTTTAATAAAAATTCTTTAAATTTACGCTTAAATTGACTAGGATTTAACATGGTTAAATAATCGAGCAGAGAGTTGTAAAGCTTAACTTAATTATAAATAAAAGACCTTTTAAACAAGGTAGTCCGGTGATGAGGCATAGTTAGTTTATTTTTATGTCTTATATTTACAGGGTGTATATTTATTCACCTTATTCGAATGCAATTAACTAAATAGAAAATTTAGAAAAAACTGACAAACTGTTTTACTAAAAGATGTATAAAAGATATATATTTTCTGAAAGTCTTTACTAGTTTTTAGGCAAGCAAAAATTTTGATAAAGAATAATATTTTCTCGAACTGAACAGTTCAGTTCGAGCAACGAGGAGCAGCTGTAGGCAGCTTTCAGTGAGAACCTGAAGATGGCAGATGAGATTCTGCCGAAACGTTGTTTAGACAACCGTGACTCCTGGACGAGTCGACCATCGACGCAAGAGAGCACCCAGAAGTACAACAACATATATATATATATATATATATATATATATATACATTCTCGGGTTGAACCGCCTGTTCCTAATTTTGGTTGTTTTTTTTCTGTTTCTGTCTATAATTGAAAATCAATTTGGTTTTAGAAAGTCGCTCAACTTCTCTAGCTATTTTAAAATTAGTAGATAATGTCGTAGATGGATTCGGAAATAAAAGCCACATAGGGTTTATTTTCTGCAACTTAAGTAAAGCATTCAATTGTATTTCTCACAATATCTTATTAGATAAATTACAATTATATGGTTTCAATGACGTTGGTTTAAAGTTCCTACTCATCAAAGACGACAAAGTACATTCATCAATAAAATAAGTTCCGACCTATTGTCAGCAAAGCATGGTATACCACAGGAATCAGTCTTAAGAACAGTGTTGTTCATCATTTATATAAGTGATTTATTTAATTTATGCAAATGTAAATTGTACATTGTACTATACCATAGCTGATGATACAACAATAATTACTACAGAAAATGATTTGAAGCAGTTACTACATGATATGACAAATATAGCAGATATTCAAAATTGGTTCACAGCAAATGAATTATTACTATACTATGAAAATACAGTAAAAATGGTATTTTCACATCGTAATTTAGATGACACGAAAAACCCGAACTGTACAAAATTTCTTGGAGTGTATTTAGATCCTCTGCTCACCTAACTATCTCCTCTCCTCAACTCCTCAAGAACTATGTAAATTTTGCAATAGTCTTCTAAGCCATTTCGTTCTTGTTCTTCCAGATATTTTATTTTATTATTAGTAATTATTTAGTCTTCCATTGGTACACCACCTGGTGTAATACATTAAATTCTAATCAGTTTTGTTACAAATAGTATTTTATTACTGTTGTTATTAGTTTAATTATTGTTAATAATTGTAATTTTGTAGTTAGGTATACTGCTCTTTCATATTATTTTTAAAATATCTTAAACCATAGTTTAAAATGGCACATACAGGTGTTCAATCACTTAGGTGCCTATTTTGCCATGAATCAATTTATTGCATAATTTAAATATTCTATTTTTAAACCATAATTGTAATTTGTATTTTATCACTATTTAATAAATTCTAATTCTCCTAATTCTAATTCTCACCCGGGAACAGAGATGGGCACTACTTCAAGTAAAAATAGTATAAATTGTACTTCAATTACATTTTAGTACTTGAAGTACGAAGAAATGAGTACTTGGTATTTGATACTTGCAGATATTTTAGAATGTACTTAGTGCTTAATACTTGTTAAACGAAATTACAGTATTTAAAGTACTTTGCAATTTACTTCAAGTATTTTAGTTACTTGATCATTACTTCAAGTACTTTAAGTACTCCAAGTAAGTTTACAATCGAGTTGAAACCTGCAGAGACTGACAAGAGCAGTTATTGCTAAAGAGAGCATTTGCCTTTAATCTGTATTAGACATAGTGTGAGGGTAGTTCTAATTGCGAGTGATAGAGTCTAGTATACTTTAACTTGGCGTGTGTATGTATGAGTCAATATTTCCGTACGATTTCATTTCCTCCCATATTGTACATAAAGTTAAAGCAATAGTCCAGAAACATTGTCTACGTGGACAATATTTTTGGATCTTTGTGTACAAGAGAAAATGAAATCGTACGGAAATATTAACTCATACATACACACGCCAAGTTAAAGTATACTAGACTATATTATGTGTTAATGTGTTCAGCTAAGTTTACCCAATCCTATACGTTGTACCAGTCACAGTTTAAATTTAATAGCAACAACCGACACAAATAATGCAATTAACAAAAACCGTATTTTAAGAACAAGACATACAAATTCCATGAACAAATGTTCAGAATTGTGGAAAATGGTGGACGTCCAAAATCGGCCGAATTAATTCAAAAAACACTTGGACATACACTAAGTTATCCGGTTATTACACGATGGAATTCATATTGCGATGCAGTTTCACATATTCTGAAAGATAAAGAAAAATTGACGATCTTGTTTCAAAACCTTAATACAAAAAATGGCTTTAGCGAACACGAACTTCAATATCTAAATGAATATTGCCAAGTATTAAAATCACTTTTACAAGTGCTTGACCTATTGCAAGGTGAAAATAATACTTATTAAGGATACTTCCTTCCTTGTTTAGGCTCTCAGTTGACAAACTTCAATCCCAAAAGCTTACGCTAGCTGAACCTATCCTGAAAGCTTGTTGAAATGGACTCCTTCGTAGATTTAATACATTCTGAACTTTCTTCAAACAAATCTAAAAACGCAATTTTGGCAGCATTTACCATTCCAAAATTTAAAATGCGCTGAGTTACTAATTTTAAAGAAACTGCTAAAATAAATGTAGATGTAAGCAACATTTCAGGTAACAGAAATTATTCAAACCATGTACGAGTACAACTTAAATTTTAATTTTCGAAACACTTTGCAAGAAAAAAATAAAGATGATGAATTTTTTGAGTTGGATCATCCAACTGAAATTTTAGCTGTCGCCAATACTCAGAATCCGATCCCACAGTATAATGTAAAAAATAACATTGATTTGAACATTTAGTCTTATTAAAACTATTAAAAGCTAATCAGATACAGGAATAAATAGTTTTGCTTTATTTAAAAAAATATATTTTTAGTTATTTTAGAATTAGAATAAATTAATGAAATGGAATGTTGTGTTTTTTAGGGGCAAAATTTTCTTATCTAAAATAAAACGTATTCAAAAAAACTGTATCATTATTTAAATATACCCTAAATATAAAAAAATATGTCAATATACAGAAATATTTACACTACGATTGATTTAGGTAGAAAAAAATAAAGTACTTGAAGTAGTTAAATGTAAGCATTTTACTTTTAAACAGTACTTGATACAACAAGAAAATACTTGAAGTATTGAAATGTACTTGTTAGAATTAAGTGACTAATTGAAGTAGTACAAGTAGTACTTACATCCAAAATTGCAAGTACTACCGCGAAGTACTTGATACTTGAAGTATTCTGCTTTTTGAAAAGTAATTGATACTTGATGCAACAAGTACCCCAACTAAGTACTTGGTACTTGATACTTGAAGTAGTTTAAATGAGTACTTTGCCAAGCTCTGCCCGGGAATACCAACTAGATTTTATGGTAAAAAAACTAAATGGAACATTATACTTAATAAGAAATCTTGTGCATGTGGTACCTATACAAGTTCTAAAAACAGCTTATTTTAGTCTCTTTCATTAGGTAACCAGCTATAGAATAATAACTTGGAGTCATTTGGCACATACTGCTCGAGTATTTTCTGTACAGCGCCATGTCGTTCGCTCTATGTGTTTGATGAGCTGTAGAGAGGATGTTAGATCAAAATTTAAGGATTTAATAATTTAACATTATCATCTGTTTATCTATTTATCTATCTATGAATGTTTTTTATTTTTAAAATGAATTTAAGTCAATATAGTCTTGCAAGTGACACACATACTCACATAGTGACATTAAAATTAATTACATAAGATTAAACCATAGTCCAGGAGGCAAAAATTACGGGTCATTATTTTTTTAATAAACTCAAAGCAATAATAAATCTAGATTTAAAACGATTTAAAATATAAACAAAGGAAATTCGTATAGAAAACGCATTTTATAATTTTGTCGAGTTTTTAAGTGCTAACATATAAATTTTATTTTAATTTTGGTGTCATGTATCTGTAGATATGTAATTAAAATTTTGTATCTATACTTTGTAATTATATACTTTTCTTTCAGTCTTTTAAATTTATATAAGTATATATATTTGTGAATGTATATTATTGTATATATTACTATAAACGATATTATTATTTTCCAAATTTACTATATATTATACTGATATGTTTGTTTGTGTAAATTACACCGGAAAGATAGATAATCTAATCTAATCTAGATTTTTGTACTTAATCTTAGGCAGAAAAACCTGGTTTGTAAAAATCTATAAACACAAAAACAACAAATCTATTTAATCCACCACAAGCAAGCAGTATTTTTAATACTTATGTGATTATTGCATTGTTTATTTGCAAAATAATGATAAAAAAATAAAACACTCAATATTAATTATTTATTTGAGTTTGTTATTAATATAATGAATATAGAAATAACAGGGTATATATGAATATTATCATAAGTTTATGAATAAAAAAATCTATTATTGGTTATGGTTCTACATTCTTTTTTTTTTCAGATCCAACAAAAACAGCGCCTCCAACGAGGCACAAATAGCAACAATACTGGTTACTTGTTAGTCATTAGTAAAAACTTCGATATCAGATAAGATAAATTGATAAACCTATTATGCACCAACGCATACAAAAATAAATTGATAAGAGAAATAATGAACTAGTATTGAAGAATATTAAAATCCAATAGCATCATTTATAAAATGTGTCGACACAGATCAAATGTGGTTTCTATGGCTAAGCAGAACAATAGGCTACCGGTGAATATCGTGAGTTTCCTGGTGACTTGTGCAATACTCTTCTTCGCCGTTAACGTTGCTGATGGAGGTTTTGCAAACAGTATCGATAAAATCACAAAGAATCTTGATATAGCTCTACAAGACCTCATGAACGACACTCCAAAGTACACGAATTACACTGGAAAAGAGACATACGTCAGCAGCAATTCTTTTCATCCCAAGGGGATGGCAGGATTGTACAACTTGACAAACAAATTCATGGATCTCATTTTGCCTCCGAATTTTTTGATGGAAGGTAAGGCCTTTTCTATTGATATTAGATAGACAGATAGATAGTTTTTATTGATAATGAAGTGCACCATGGTGCTTTGACATGACAAAGTAACCAAAAAACAGTTTGTAAAATATATAACATGTAACATAAGATAAAAGTCAAGAAATCAATGATGTATGTGTCATCACAAACCTGTATAATTGAATGCAATGGTGCTATAGAAAATTTTTCCTTAAATAATCTGAATGGTGCATCTTTTAATGGTGTTGAAAGTGAGTTAAATAGTGCAATTCCAAAATTGTTTCTTACAATTTTAGAATAGTTGAGAATGGCTTCAGAAAGTGAGGTATCTTATAGTGAAATGGAGATGGAAGACCAAGGAGAATGGAGAAAAGTGAAATATAAAAGAAAAGCCAGAGAAAGAATAAAAATATTTAATAAATATTATTAATAATATTTAGTTACGCAGGTTTTTTTCTCCTGGGGTATAGGCAAGAAACCATCGATCCGCTGAGAAGATGGTTTGCCGTATTGGCACTACTTAACTTTCTCCTAGAACCCTTCTAACAATAGCACACGTGTCCAGAATTACCACCTTCTGGATAGGTATATGCAATTCCCATTGTAAGCCCAGTTGACTGAAGCTGTTTGTTAGCTTCTTAGGTATCTCTCTGGTGGCTCCCAAAACCATAGTTCTAACAATAGCACACGTGTCCAGAATTACCACCTTCTGGATAGGTATATGCAATTCCCATTGTAAGCCCAGTTGACTGAAGCTGTTTGTTAGCTTCTTAGGTATCTCTCTGGTGGCTCCCAAAACCATAGGTGCAATGACTACAGAATCCCTTTCCACATTTGACGGATTTCATCTACTAATGGGAGTTGCTTGTTTATTTTCTCGCCATAAGTTTTCGCAATGTTAGCCGCTAGCGGGATGACAACTTCAATTATAAAGGTCTTATTTTCTTCTTTTAGCATAGAGAGAGAGAGTTTATTCATGTGAGACATTAGTATACACACGTCAATTGTGCTACATAGAGCCGGTACAATAAAACATTAAATAAATTACAATACATAACATAGAAATCTCTACAGCACACTGTGAGCAGAGACACAATTATCTTAGGAATAAAATGATTAAAAACTATGTAATATAGTTATATAAGGCATAGAAGTATGTTTTTTAGCATACATTATGCATTCATAACAGCCTAGTTCATAAATATATGTGTCGATTACTGTTAGAATTTTTAATTCTTTGAATGTTGTTCTGCAAGAGTCATCTTAATTAGTATTCGCAATGCATACTTTTGTAAAATGAAAACGCGTTGAGAGCAACTACTTATTCCCCAGTTTATAATACCATATCGCATCTGAGAGTGAAAGTATGCATAATATAGGCTAATTACAACGTTCGAACTACAGTGGTTTGCCAGTGACCGTAACGCATAGCAACAAGTGCGTAATTTATTACACAGTATGTCAATGTGAATATCCCATTTTAAGCAAGAGTCAAAAGTGACATCTAAAATTTTACCTGAGTTATGTATATTGAACAGGTCAGAGTTTTGGGTATTTAAATTTACTTGTGACATTTGTTGTTTGAAAATTATTGATACGGTTTTTTGCTTATTTAAATTAATGAAATTTTGTTCAGACCAGAGAATACATTTTTTATATATATTCTCTGTGAAATTTATTGCTTCTGTCCCGCTGCTTTCTGTGATAACATACTATTTGTATATTTTTAATTGGCTTTAAAAAATAAACTAGGTCATTAGCAAAAGCAATATAAAGGAGAGGACCCAGGATGGAGCCTTGTGGGACACCCTGGGTTACCTTCCCAGGTTCACTTTTGACATCATTGATTTGAACAACTTGATCTCGATTGCTTAGGTATTAGTTTATAAATTTTATTGGTGGCCATCTGATTCCATACCTGTATAATTTTTCTAAGAGTAACCGATGGTCTACGCAATCAAATGCGCGGGAAAAGTCAATGAGTAGACCAAGTGGGCACATTTTTTTGTCAAGCCCATTTACAATTTCTATATGAAATTTGCTTAAGGCAGTATCTACACTCCTGTTTTTTTTACAAAACCATGTTGTTCTGGTGAGATTATTTTATTACGTATGCAAAAGGTTACTAGCTGACTCGTATATTTTGGAGAAACTTGATAGTAATGTAATAGCCCAGTAATTGTCATACAGGTTAGCACCGCCTTTCTTATATAAAGGGCAAACCACTGAGAGCTTCAATTTTTTAGGAAATATTCCTTGCTCAAGCGATGGTTTATCAGATACGATAAGGGTTGACAGATAAGATATTTAGTGTTTTTCAATAAATTATTTGATATGTTATCGTAGCCACTAGAATTAGATGGTTTAAGATTATTTATTATGGCTACTACATCCCGTTCACTTAAAGATGCAAGAAAAAGGGAAGTATTACCTAGGGGCACATTAGCATTCAAAAACTCAAAATCTCTTTTTTGATTGTTAGTTATTAAACTGGTCGTAAAATGTTTATTAAAATTATTTGCCATTTAATCATCATTTAGCTTAATACTATTTTCCACAATATTAATTTCCTTTCTGAAGTTTTGTTTTCTCTTTATTTCTTTTATAATATGCCACATAGTTTTTATTTTATTATTCAACTCATTAATTTTTTTATCGAAATATTCCTGTTTAGCTAAACGTAGTTTTTCGTTGTATTGTATATTTAGGTGTTTGCTATAGTTTTTTAGTTCAGGATGTTTATTTGCTAGATCCGAAAATAGTTAAACTTCATTTTTGGATTTATTTATACTATCTGTTATCCACTCTTGATTAGAATTTTTCTTTTTATATACAAAGCGAATCATAGAGAACGACAATTCAAAATAATAAGCAATTAAATTACTGAATGTTTCAAATGCAGAATTCGAATTACTCTCTAAGTAAATATCATCCCAAGTTTCTCTTTCTAAATAATTGCAAAATTGTATATTTATAAACAGAAATCCTGGTAATTATGTTTTCTAGTTAATTAATTACTATTTATTTATCTGAAGGATAAACGAATAAGGTTGGCCATTTGCGTGATCGTCTAGTTTTGTTAGTGTAGGACCCGAATTTCGTTGTGTGTGTGTGTGTGTCGTAACCCTTTTATAATTACCCCAGGTTCTTTTATATAAAGTTTAATATTATTTGTTTTTGTCTGATACTATATAACTTAGAAAATTAATCACTGTTAATTTAAATACCTGGTAAACTTGAACATACTGTATATTAATTTTTTTTTTTTGGGGGGGGGGGTTGGCATCAGAAAAAACTTTGCCACAGAGTAGTTAGTAAAATAAAAGGTGGCGACATATTATTTAATTCCTAAATTTTCAAATTAGCCTGTTTCACAAAACTTATAATAGCGTTAAAAATTTGCGGATTGCTAGCACTTAGTAAATGTGTTAAATTGATTGGGAACTGAATATTTAAAATATTTAATTGATTAATTAGGTTTTCGGTAGATTGCCACAAGCAAAAATTAAATGGTTTAAATCGCCTATAGCATCGTGGTCACACGAGCAGCACGGCGACTCTACAGTCCCTAATTTATAAAGGTGTGACGGAAAAGTCCCATGGTTTAGCTTCAGTCTAGTTATGGTAGTAGAGACATATCTTGGGACATGATAATCAAATATGTAAGGAATTGACGCAGGTAAGGAAGGATGAATGAGTACATAGTGGTTTTTCGAAGATCTAACATATTCTGCCCATATCTTTTGCCAGTTTTCTTTTATGCCTATTTTAAACAAATTATTAATGTCAGAATTTAAAATTATATTGTTTATTTCCGTTTTGTTAATAGCCTCTTTTGCTAATTGATCCACTCGTTCATTACCGTCGATCCCTGAGTGTCCTTTGGCCCAAATAAATGTGATGGTAACACCTTTCCTAGTTAGCGAGTTTAGTTTATTTTTGATGTTAAAAATTATATAATTTTTGAATTGTTTTGGGTTCCTTGAGAGAGCCAATAATGCAGCTTGTGAATCTGATATAATTGTGGAGTTTCCCATATTACCTTCTACTATGATATTAAGTGCACAGTCTAATGCGTATAATTCTGCGGTGAAAATTGAGCTCTGATCAAGAATTCTATACATAAAAGCTTGATTGGTGTTTGATATGTAAACAGCACAACCAGTTCCTTTTTCATTTTTTGACCCATCTGTGTATATTATTGTTTCATTACTATGATAACTCATTATGGACTTCAAGATATTTTGATTTTCTATAGGGTAGTCACCATAATTAGGGAAAATGAGAGTGGGTTTAAACGAAATAGTGTCGTATTCATTCGCGAATATTGGGTATTTAGCTGTAATATTTAAATTGTTATTGTATTGATTTGTTTCCAGAAAAGCATCTACAAGCGGAGGATTATTTTTTAATGACCAAAAACTAGGCATTCAGATGTAAGCGCACAAATTCTTCTAATTAACATATTTGTATTAAGCTCCCTTATTTTAATTAGCAACTTGTTTGCTAGATATTGTCTGCGCAAATTTAACAGGGGTTCCTGTGCCTCAACTAAAATTGCAGGGCATGGGGAAGACCTCATGGCACCAATGCATATTCTAACTGCTTTGAATTGTATTCGATCCAAGGTTAGTAAATTTGTCTTGGATGCAGATCCATACAGTGTACATCCGTAATCCAGAATAGAGCGAATATACGCCCTGTAAAACATTAAAGATATTTTGGGATCTGCTGCCCATTTATTTTTTGAAACGCATTTTAGCATATTGATGCCTTTTTCGCATTTATTTTTAATATGCGTTATATGCTTGGTCCATAAAAGTTTTTTATCTAGTACAATGCCTAGATATTTATAATCGTTGACTACAGGTATAGTATAGCCACATAAGTTCACAGTGTCTGGAGTTCTCAATCTGTGTCTTGTGAAAAACATCACAGCTGACTTTTCAGATGAAATTGCGAAGCCGTGCTCTGTAGTAAATATTTTAATGATGTACATTATATATCGTAAGGATCTTAAGCATTCTTCATACGAACCATGGATAGAATAAAAAGCAAAGTCATCTGCATACTGCGTGACGTGTATGGTATCATCAAAAACTTTATGAAAATCGGCGGTATAAACATTAAATAATAGAGGGCTTAATACAGATCCTTGTGGGTTACCTTGTGATACAATTCTTGGGCTATGCAGAACATTATTGTGGTCGCGAATATAAATCTCCCGATTTGTATATATTTCCACTATACTTGTAGCTACTTTTCTACATATACCCATGGATGATAATTTGTCGCTAAGAATATTTAAATCCACCGAGCCATATGCTCCCTGTAGATCCAAGAAGAGGCAAGCCAAATATTTATTTTCCGAGAATGTACACTGAACATCAGTTACTAGCTGTGCAACCGCATCCAGTGTACCTTGACCACGTCGAAATCCATATCGAGTTGTGCCTTGCCTTAATCATTCTTTCGAATGTTTTGGTAAGGCAAGACATGAGGGCAATAGGTCTGTATAATGATATATTCGAACTGACTTTATTAGGTTTTAGAAATAAGCAAATAATAATTTCTTTTAACGGTGTAATGTAATTTCCATTCAACCACCAATTTTTAAAAATTTGTAAAAGAATTTCTCGTGCATGTGTAGAAAGGTTTTTAGTAATTGTGTAAGTAAAATTGTCTCTCCCAGGAGCTGTATTTTGCGTTGTTTTAATTGCATCTGCTAATTCTGACAAGGAAATTTTTTTACCTAGAAAACTATCTTCTCTGTTATTTAGTTCACTGGTTGGAAATTGGTTGGGTACAAATGATGGTGCTAGTTTATTAAACATTTCTTCAATAAATTCTTGACTTGGGTTGGTCTTGGGATAACCCCCATTTGAGTTGTTTATTTTTTTAATAAATGACCAGATTTGTAACGGGGGGGGGGGGGTGTCTATTTAAGTTGTTTAAAAAATTCATCCAACACTGCCTACTTTTTTGTTTGAACACAAGCTTGCTTTTAGCCTCGATGTTTTTGTAGTTCAAATAGTTTTCTAAGTTTGCAACTATTTTGTAATTATGAAGCGCGTATTTTCGCTCATCGTATAATCTAGAGCATTCGTCATCCCACCACGTAGGCCGAGACGTTAAAGGAACGAAAGGTTTTTTTAACAGGCATGGAGACTGTAGCGGCATTATTTATTGCATTCGATAATAATGAAAACTTCTCCGTGTTATCAAGGTCATTTGAGAAGTTGCTGAGTTCAGTTTCCAATTGTGCATTGAATAAGGACCAATCAGCAGCCGATTCCTTCCACTTTGTTGTGGGGATTATTTCATCCGAGACAAAATTAATCGTTAATTGAGTTGCAATTGGATAGTGATCTGATCCCACAGGATCGGATAATACTTTCCATATACATTTATTAGCAAGATTAGCAGATACTAAGGTTAGATCCACGATCGAAGGAGGTTGTAAAGGATGGGATATTCTTGTTGGTTCCCCATTGTTTAGTACTACAAGATCTACATTATCTAGCGCTTCTACAAGCGTATTTCCTTTATTATCATTGTAAGTAGATCCCCACAGGTTATGGTGGGCATTGAAATCGCCCCCTATAATAGTATTCCCCCGAAATTGAGCAAAAATATTATTCCAATCATTTTGAGTAGCATTAACATGCGGCGGCCTATATATAGATACAATGTTAAGACTGATATTTTTAAGATTAACTGCACAGATTTCAATATTGTTATTAAAATTATTAATTAATTTGATTTCTTGAAAAGTAATTTTTTTTTAAACAAGTATTGCAATTCCCCCTTTACCATTATCTCGATCTAAATGAATACAATTAAAACCAGGGAATTTAAAGTTTGACTCTGGTTTCCACCATGTCTCGCACAATATGATTATATCAGTTTGATATTTGTGTAGATAATTTAATAAGCTAGCCTTATTTGATACAATAGAATGAGCATTCCATTGTATAATGCTTAAATTGTTATTAATTTTCGCTGTAGCAGCCATCGGAAGCCGTACTTTTATTATCAGAAGTATTAGTGAAGAGATTTATTAGTGATTCTTTGACATTAAGTTCGTTAAGTATGTTAGTATTAGGAATTTCGGGTATTAAGTGAGTAATTAGACTATTTATAAATAATGAGATTTGATCTGCTAGAGACTCTTTATATTTCAAGAATTCTTCTGGGTATGGGTTGGGGATAATTGGTTTACTATTATGTTGTTCCCTAAGCGGTGGGGGGACGTCGGCTCTAATAGGGGATTTGGCTTTGCGTTTTCTATAAGTTGTTGTATTTATATTAGCACGATTAGGTCGCCTGATAATGTTATTTGTATGTACATTTTGGTTAGATGTAGAGGGCAAGTTGGGGAAATTATTTAAGTAAGAAAGTATTGCGAATCTATTATTGGTAACAACTTTTGTGTAAGACAGATTGTTAACAAGACACTCAGCTTCTTTGAAGGACACATTTTGAGTTGACATGGTCTGTTTTATATTATATTGCTTTTTATATATAGGGCATTTTTTTGTCGATGGAAGAATGGCCCTCAAGTTTGCAGTGTATGCAAAATCTCGTTTCTGCACTAAATTTGTTCCTCATGTTCTTCGCTACAAATGTTACACCTTTTGTTACCTTTACACTGTTTATTTGTATGACCATATCTAAGGCACTTAAAGCATTGGACAACGGGGTAAATGTAATTTTCAACGGGAAAATTTACTAAGTTTATTTTTATACTTCTTGATCGGTTGTTTTTTTTGTCATTCTTTTTACATCTATGACTTTAATACTTGACTCTATATTATTTAAAATATAAGCTTCGTCGAAGTAGGTATATACCATGCGCATGACACCTTTTTTCTGTGTATAAAATTTTGGGATATATGCAGTTAAATTATTTTTTAAAATTATTTCGCGATTAATTAATAAGTTTGCAGATTGATATGATTTTAAAATTACTTTCACCCTATTAATCCCTATAGCTTTAATGTCTACCACAGCATTTTTAAATAAGTCATTTTCAAAGAGATAGTGACCAATTCTGATTGGAAAAACTCTGCCTATATTTTTATCTAAATGTTCTATGTACACAAAATATGGACCTGTATCGCGTGCATTGTATTTATTATCAAGATCGATATGTTTTGTTCGTTTGTTATCTGTTAAGTTTTTGTCAAGCATTTGTGTATCCACGGGGTCAGGTGGCTTGTCCGGCGGCTCTTTCGAGCCGCTGGCGGCTGATAACATTTTATCTTACCTTATTTTATCAGGATGTATTTACTAAATTTTTTGCTATTCTTGTTGATTAGATTATGAGGTTGTTAATAGTTACGCTATAATACTATATTACTACACAGAGGTAAGTAATACGGGTAATTTAAATTTCCGGGAAAGGCACCAAGTCTCACAGTAGTTGTTCACTACACTGTGTGTACCTTGACACTGTGTATATTAATTGAGAGACCCAGTTAATTTGATATATTATTCATGTAGTATTTTATTACTCAAGAATGCACTGTACATTTATAGTTGAAGTTTGTTTTCTATTTTGCTTTGAAATTAAAACATTTATTTAGTATATTACTTATATGACAAAAAGGTAAAGGTGAAAGAATAAGACAATAATTGATGGGAAAAAATAGTAAAAAAAAACCCATTTTATTTTATATAAATTGATGCAGCAAATAGCTGTACATGAAATCAAAAATAATCCAAATATTTGAGACAATTGTCTAAATATTATAATAGGAAAATTTGCGCTGATATAGTAATGACCATACTATAGATATGCTGAGTGTTTTGATGCAATAACAAGAACTTATACAAAAGTATGCTGCGTTATTTTAATAGTAATTAGGGTTGTGGCAATGGCCTAGTAATGACAATTTATAATTAGAGCTGCTAGAAATTGCTAGGTAATAATGTTTTATAATTAAAGAAAGTTGTTAGCAGTCGCTAGATAATAATAATTTATAATCAGAGTTGTTAGCAATAGCCATGTAATGAATCGAATGCAAAAGAAAGGACAAGAATCATGTCATGTTTATACATTATCAAAGTTAAGTTGAAAAATGAGCGTTAACTACTCATGTAAAATATCATAGAGTGTTGAGGAAATATCCTTTAATTATACACTGTTTATAAACCGAAATTAGAGTAGGAACAATCGCTCAGAGAATCATATTCATCTTGCTGAAGTGAGAATTAACTCATGTAAATTTTTTTAGGATGCTGGGGAAATCCCCCTATAGTAATTAAATAAAAAAGCAACCAGAAGATTTCTTATGATTCTCAAACATACGAACCCGCGAATCCGTGAAGGTAAGAAAGTGGTGTTGCATGACCCTTCAATCAAAATAAGTGACCAGACAACTGCCTGAAATATTGACATCCCTCGTTGTAACTGAACCCAATTGAGAACAGAACCAGCCAATTGGCCGTAGTCAATGTTTCAAACCTTTGTTAACGCAAAGTACGCCGAATTCATGTAACTATAATATTTTATTGTAGGTAAAAATGGCCAACAATCAGACAACCTTGTGGTTACAGTAGGAAAATATTCGTAGTGTACTTTAAATATAAAGCATTCTTGAAAAACCTTACATGAGATGTGGTGGAAACGAAAGTCCACTATTTGTTTTATAAAAATTGTAGAATAATGATAAGTTTGACTAGTCTTGATAAAATACCTTGTTATTGCATAGCTCTAAATATATAGTTCTTGAATATAAACTTATTATTTTGCAAATGCAAATGTCCCTAGTAAAATGTTCAGAAAGTAAAATTTTATGAATTAAACTCGTGAATGAATTCATAACTAAGTAAACTGTAATATAAGCTTATCGTGTTTCCTTGTTAAAAATCAAAGCTTCATAAACACAATCTAGTATTCTTTTAGTACCACAAATGCGCCAAGTTTCCCCATTACACCCCGACGAAACCAGAATATAAATGCAATTGCCTATAATAAAATAGAGTCTCGAAATAAGCAATCGATCACCTTTAGAAATTTATGCCTGCAGAATTTCCGTGTGCCCTCTATAGCGTTATATCGTCCGTGAATGCTTTCCTCCAGATTCTTCATGTCTAACGTACTCGTCGAGCATAACAGAGAGGTTAAAAATGGCACTTCATAAAGAGTATGCCAAAGAATGGTTGTTACGACTGAGATGAAATAAGTAATCAGTACAGCGAACTCAATGTCCAGCGATGTAACTAAGGTGTGGTGCAATTGTAATCTCCAGGAAGCCACAGCGAATTCAATGTCCTGCGATGTAGCTCGGATCTTTTTACCCCATTACAACTCCCCCCGGTGAATAGTCTGATCTTCTTTTTATATGGTAAAAATGACGTCAGAATTACCTGAAAAGCTTTGGATTTGTGGTCCCACGATTGGAAAATGTTTACATTATAAATTCCAATATTGATGTATGCCATCAACTTGCAGCATCCTAGTCCCAAAATTACCATCACTCTGTCCTCTATTAGTTTGAGTTTTTGAGTTAGAAAACGACAAGTAACAAAAGTACTTGACGCTTATCGTGTCCATTGTAAACAATAGGCTCGATTCTTTTGTTTAACATTGCTTTAAAAGAAGGTAATTTTAAAATGCATTCTGGTAAATTTATTGTGTTCAATATTTAATGGCTAAATGAATATAAAAAATGAAATGAATTAATTGCAATAATTACTTGAATTTGGAAATAAGAAAAATTTAAATTTATAAAGGGTACTTCACTATTATCTGAATTAATTTCCCTTCCATAGGTATATGTTTTAGTTGATGTATTTTTATTTTTATTTAATTTTATAGATAAAAATTTGGAAGAATGATCAGACAGATGTAAATTCACATTATTTATCACGTAGTGTATCGCGTAAGGACGAATAAAAAATTTATCTAAACAGGCGTTTGTTTTAGATGTTACTCGTGTCGGACTATTTATTGTTATTTCGAGACCAAAAGAGGTCAATAAGTCAGTAAGTAAGAATAGGTTATTACTGTAAACATTAAAATTGATATTAAAATCTCCTCCTATTACAACACATTTTTTAAATTTAAAAATGTCATGTAGTAAGTCACAAAGTAATTCTAATAAATCTATAAAATTTAATAAATATACAAAACATAATAAATATTACACATACAAACAAACACATTAAATTTACAGTTATAATGATAAAATGTAACACGCCTGAATGGCGCAGAAATGAGGATCACTATAAAATTCTCCAATGCTGTAGCAGGTCTTCCTTATTAAGATGTTGTACAGTATTGTTTTTAACTTTTTTACTGGATGATTTCTGATTGAGATTGGTAATTTATTATAGATTTTTATTATGGAAAATTTCACATTTTTTTACAAGTAAGTATAATTCATTCTGTCACTAATCAAGTCAGACTTATTTCTGGTGTTGTGGCTATGCTGCCTATCACAGTTCTCAAGAAGGTCCCTATTATTACAGATAAATACCACAGATTCATAAATATAAATGCATGGTAGTGTAAGTATTTTGTTATTTCTAAAATAATTTTTACAGGATTCGCGATTTTGTAATTTATAGATGTTTCTTATACTTTACTTTTACTTTTGTAATGTAAAGAACTTAACATATCTGGAGAATTAGCCCAGAAGATGATTCCATATCTCATTCTAAATTGTATATAAGAGTGGTAAGCAATTAGGGCTGATTTGGCATTAATCATGTTTGAAATCACTTTCAGTGCATAACAGTATCCAGGCAGCTTGCAAGCATTTCAATATGACATCGCCAGTCTAAGCGAGAATTAATTTGAATCCCCAAGAATTTCATACTGTTTACAGTAGTGATCTGTTTATTTCCATTAGAAACTATCAACTCATTATTTTTTAGACCGTAATCAAATTTTATTAATTGGGTTTTATTCGTGTTGAGTAAAAGATTATTTGCAGCAAACCAACTTTCTAATGTTTGAAGTGTAGAAAAAATATTTTGATTCAGATTTATTGTTGATTGGTCATTAGAAATTAAACAAGTGTAATCAGCAAATAGAATCATAACCTCATTAATAGTGCAAGAGAGATTGTTGGCGTAGATAAGGTAAAGGAGGGGGCCCAATACAGAACACCATTGTTTGTTGGTTTTATACGGTTTACAGAGATAAATAGTTGACAGCATTTACACAGATTTAATTGTTTACAGAGGTCATCTGGACTTTGATTGGAGTTCTTTGGCTTAATATATAAAGAGTTTAGTTTCATTTTTTTAAGTTTTAACTGTACTACAATTTTCCTTCTTTATTTGAGTGTAATATGAATACCAGGAACCATATTTTCGTACTCTATGGTATCTGATGGCTCCTTTTGTAGATGTTTTATTTGTTGACATTAATTTTTCTGATGCATTGATTTTTAGTTTAGTTTAATTTAGTTTAGTGTAGTTTGTAACTAACATAACTTTGTATAAGTTGTATATGTTTATGTAAATGCATTACTTTTGTATCTATTTTGTGAGATAATAAAGAATTAATTTGTAAAATTTGTTTATAGTTTATTTTTTAGTTTTTTAATTTTGTATGGAAAATCTAAAATGGATTTTAACATACATAAACTTCATGGTTATAGTATCCAACAAACAACAGCATAAAAATCGAGATAAAAATAATATGAAAACAACATATCATAAATTTATTTCTTTTATCTGTAATTTTATTCCATATTTTAGTGCATCTACATTTTACAGCATAACAATGTATAAAGTGAATTTACTACTTTCCTGCTATTGGACAACTTTAAATATTGTTACAGTTTAACTTTGACAATAAATTATGCATTTATAGTTTAATCTCTGGCAACTAACTTTTTTTCTATTCCAGGTTTAATAACAATAAAGGATCAACAGCCACAGATTGGCAAGACAGAAATAACAGAAATCCTCAAAACTTACTGGGGTTTTCTTTTAATACTGATTATTCTTGTGGTTATTGCAATTTTTATACCATTCTGTGGACTTTGCTTTTGCTGTTGCCGCTGCTGTGGCAAATGTGGTGCCAGATCCCAACCTTGTGACAAAAAAAGGGACCTTTGCAAGAAGATTCTGCAAGGAACATTGTTGATTATTCTAGGAACTGCATTACTGTAAGTTTTGATAAAGCATCGAATGCCCAATTACTTAACCATGTTGATCTTAATGTATTCAACAATAAACTATACGTTATATATTATATTATTACTAATATAACCATATTCGATTTTAGGTTTTGTGTGGTGTGTGCATTTGCAAGTAATCAGCAGTTACAGGATGGCATAGATAAATTTCCTGAAAACATACAGAATAGCAAGAGGGACACTTATACTTTCCTAGGAAGTATTAAGCACGAGGCTACTCATTTATTAGATACCAACTATAAGGAATTTTCAAACCTTTTCATTAGTACCATGAATAGTAAGTATTCGTTTGAACCTTCCGTTACTGATTTTCTCTTGTAATTTCAATTAAAGCAACAGTTTAGTAAACATGTAAACTGTATTTCTCAAAGCAACTATAAGATATAAAAGATGTGCGATCCCATTGTTTGAAATGGTGGAACAATGTTTTTATCGGGCTCTGTGCTGCCAACTGCTTAGAAGTGTTCTAGTATTAACGATGGCAATTATATTTTATTGTGTAACTTCAGACATCCGGTCTCATCCATTGGAAATTGCATTGCATCAGTGGCAGCTCGTCGGGGTAGGCAAGGTAGGTGCCGCCTACCTTTCAAAATTCGTTCGGCCTTGCCTCCTATTTCTCAATACATTTACAATTACAATAATTAATAATAATAATAATAAAAGTTCTTTATTGAGTATAGACTCAAATGGCCATCGACCGAAGTCCTTCAGCCTGTTTGCAGATATATATATAATCATATACATACATTATGTGTATAGTGTGTGCTATCTATATACATATATATATATAAAAAAAAAAAAAATAAAGTATATAAACATAAATATAGAGAATATAGAGGGTGTGCTATGTATCATGGATTATTGCCATTCATGTTGCGCTTATGTCATTAATATATTCCCACAGGGTTCGTTCTGGGTATTTTCTGCGTCTAGGTGCCTGTTGGTTTCTTGTTTTGCATAGGAGTCGTACTTTTTCCCTGTTGTCTTCATTTTTGGCAAATTTGGCTGACAATTTTGGTAGTCTCCTTGACATCGGTTCTATATTAACAACATGGTATAAGAGATCATTTGATGGGTTATGAAGTGGATTGTCTGGATGTCGGAATTTGGTGATTGTTCTGAGCGTTGATGTTTCGGCTAAGCTGATATTTTTCAGTGCTGGTCTTCTTGCATTAAGGTACATGGGATGGTTATATTCTAGTATAGGCCTGCATATCGATTTGTAAATATGTGCTGCCGTTTTCATACTGATGCCTTTATTTTTATAAGTCGGACTACGGAAGTGTTTGCCTCTGGAAATGCATCTCTTTTTTATGATTTTGGTATGGTTATTGAAATTCAGCTTATGGTCAAGACTTACACCCAAGTATTTGACTGTTGTTTGGAGTGGTAGATAGTGGTTGTTGATAGTTACTTTTGGAGAGTTGTTGTTAGGAACATGGTTGAAAATTATATACTGCGATTTTGTTGGGTTAGGTTTCAATCTCCACTTGTTAAACCATGTCATCGTCATGTTAATTAGTCTTTGCAATTCTTCCACACTCTTTTTTATCGTATAATTATGACTAATTAATAGTGTCATCAGCATACTGTAGTATATATGAATTGTAGTTAAAGTATGCTAGGTTATTTCCGTAGTTGTAGATATCATAACAGTAGATGTTGTACAGTAATGGCGATAGTGGCGACCCTTGTGGTAGTCCTTGTTGCATTTTAAATGTTTTAGAGTAAGTTGTGTCTATTCTAATTTGTAAGTTTCTTTCTTTTAAATATATTTTTATCATGTACACCAAGTATCTCGGACAGTTCGGGTATGCAAGCTTGTACAATAGGCCCCAATGCCAAACGCTGTCAAATGCTTTATTTATATCCATAAATATTGCCGAACTGTATTGTCCTTCGAGTTTTGCTGTTTGGATATTTGAAGTGATGATCGTTAGTGGATGAATAGTGGACGATTTTTCACGGAATCCGAATTGATAATTGGGTATGTTGTGTCCAATAGCATCTGAAACAAGCTTTTTTATAACCTGTTCCAGATTTTTTGCCAGTACAGGTAGTAGTGTGATTGGACGGTAATTATTTGTTCTGTGTGGATTGCTGTTTGGCTTGGGGATGGCAATGACAATGCCATGTTTCCATTCCTTAGGGCAAAACTGTTTGTTTAGACAGTATTCATATAATCTTATTATGTATAGGTGTACCTTGTGTCCAAGGTTGCGGATGATTTTTTTAGATATGTTGTCTTTTCCTGGGGCTGTGCTCTTTCCTTTGTACAGAATATCATAATAGGTTTCCTCACTTATTGCATAGTTTTGCCTTGGTAATTCTTCCGAAAAGTAGTAAATTTTTAATTTCTTCGTGATGTGCTTCGTCATATTGGTTATCATTTTTGGCTGTGTATATTTTTTCATAGTGTTCGGCAAATAGTTCTGCTTTTTCGGTGTTACTATTGTAGAGTATATTATTTTCCTCTAGTGCGGCTATGCCTGTTGATTGCTTATACCTGGATAATTTTTTTATTTGTTGCCAGTAATTTCTACCTTTTTGCTGGTTGATTTCATTACATACCGTTACCCATTTATGTTCCTTGTAGTCTTTGATTAGCTTTTGAATATTTTTGTTGTAATCATTAATATGTTTTTTATATTGTACATCTTTATTTATTAGGTAATCTCTGTACATTTTCCTTTTATATTGTTACGTGCTTACAATTTTCAGTAAACACTCCGTGGATTCGAATAACTTGCAACAAGAATTTTCACAAACCACTGATTTATTTAATCACTAAAATTACACTAGTAAATACTTAAAAATCACACAACTAATAATAACTTAATCTAATATGAATTCACTACTTTTAAAACACTATGTACTTTTCTTCCTAAACTTGACAACTTTATCTAACCTAAAAACTCTGTATTGCCTACTTCACTCAACTGAACTCTTCTTCTACAAACTGTCTCTGTAACCAGAACCACAGATTACCCAGAACTGTACTGGATACTAAACTGAACTGTTCCTTGTACTTCACTCAATTGTACTGTTCCGTTCCCCCATCTGCTGGCTTCACCTCTTTATATACCCACTTGGAATGTCCAGAATATCATTGTAGAACTTTCCAGAAGATACTGGAATTCTCTATAATTTTCTTAGGCACTACTAAATGGTGGTTCGTCAGTTGGCCCACAGATGGCGCCACCCTTCTGGCCAGGGAGTAATTACAACTCTCCTCTCTGTTAGAGGGCAGCACATAACAAAATTTTATTAACCTGATTATGAATGGAGGAAGTTCATATGAATAATATCTGATCCTTCTTGTTGGTGAATTGTGTATGATTGTCTCCGTTAGCTTTTCATTAAACCTGCTTATTGCCCGTTCATCAATTGGGTGGTGTTGCCATTCATCTACATAGTTTTCCATTATGATATTGACTTCATCCATATTGCATTTATATAGATTAATTCTTTTTTCCTCCACTTGCTCTTCTGTTGTTTTGTCGAGCTCTATATTAATTTCTATTGCCAGGTGATCAGATCCTATGTCGGGGAGAGTTTCTATTTTACATATATTGTTATGAATATTTTCAGTGTAGAGCATTATATCTGGTGTTGTGTCCGGGTTATTATTCATTAAGAACGTCGGGGGTGTGTCTGCTTTTTTAAATGTCATATTATTTACGAATGTTTGTATTTGCTTGTTTTTTGTTCTATTGACATTAAAGTCCCCTATTATTAAGCAAAATTTGTATTGGGCTGCTTTATTGAAGATAGTTTCTTCGATATTAGACGTCGGATGTACGTATACCAGTATTATATGCATTCTGTCTCCTTGAAATGGTATTGAAAAGTGTGTGGCTTCATTAAGGGGATTATTTATTCTAGGTGGATTTTCTTTCTTCATTTTTAGAATGGGATCTATCTGCACAAGGTTTCCTCCTCTTGTGTTATTATTTACAATGTTACCATTATGCTGTAATACATCCCAGTTTTTATACCTTGTGTTGCTATTTTTTTTGGTTTTGGTCTCGACAAAAAGTGAACAATTGATGTTATTTCCTTCCATTGTGTTGTTAATGAAAATGATGAATGTCACATGTCACATGTGCTCCAGTAAATTGGCAATTTTCTAGTGGTAAAAGTGAGCTAAAAATCTAAGTATTTTAGTGTAATTTCAAATAACAAACTGAACTTCCCATTGATGCAGTGTGAATTATAAAATATTAAAGATATAGTGAAATAATAATAAACAAAATCATAATAAATTTTAATAGACCAATCCAAAAAAGGTCACAAAAACTTATGATAAAATTGTAAGTCTGCAAAAACTGTAAACCAATTCCAGGGGCGTAGTTATGACTTAGAAGTGAATGGGATATAAATATCTTATGTGAAATGGATAATAAATGTTTCAAATGTAAAGCAACAATTTCAGCTGATTCCAAAAAACCAATTATTTGTGACACATGCAAAGTACATCTTTGTAAAGGATGCTCACAACTATCATCTAGTGAAGTAAAGGTGATAGAATTAGCTCAAAGAAGGATGACCTATTTGTGTCCAGAATGTGTTATGAAACTGAATGAGAATGTAATTAGTAAAGAAATTAAAAAACTTTTGGAAGTGCTTAATGAAAAAATAATAAAAATGGATGAGATTTACGTGCAAAAAATTGAAGATCTTCAGAATCTGGTTGAACAGAAGGATATAGAAATGCATTAGTATATAAAGGAACAGTTGCAAGTTTTTGAAACTGATATTCTCTCTCACATTAATAATCCACATGGTTGTTCAAAAGTAAACGCATCGGAGAAAAACATAGAAGTATGTAAAGATACTACAAATAAAGTAACCATTCGGTCAATTTCAAACACACCTAAAACGATAACGTCAAAGGCAAATATTCGTAAAACAAGCACGTCATCTGTGACAAATAGAACTGATAAACCAAGTACGTCTAAAAGCTGCTACGAAATTGAACAAGCACAAAGGGAAATAGCAAATAAAATAATAAATTTGGGACAAGTCGATAATTCCATTAGTGCAAATGCAAGTAATGCTTGCGAATCAGTAATTATCTCTTCAAATGACCAACCAAATGATGATAAATTTATTCACGTTAAGAACAAGAAAAAATGGAGAAGAAGAGGCAACATTGGTACAGGAGACGACAATCAAACCGGTGTGAATGATTTTGAAGGAAGTGCAGTAAGGAAAAACAAAAAGAACTGGTTAATAATAAAAAGAGTTAAAGACAATGCAGATTCTAAAAAAATAAAAGAATATCTAAAAAATAAGTTGAAAGTGGAGAATGAAGAAGATATAGTGTTAAGTGGTTGGATACTTACTATAAAACTAAGGATAACAACTGTTATTTAATAGGGTTCGATAAGAAATTTTCAGACAGTATATATGATTCGAAACTGTGGCCAAAAGGGGTAGTCTATGACAGGTTCGACTTCCAAAAAGGTGAGCGGTTTTTGGATAAACCAAATCGTCATGGAAGTGGAGTAGGCGATAGTGAAAATGTGCACGAAGATGTGGCGGAGGATTTTCATATAGCATAAATGAAGAAAGTACTGAAAAGTCTAATATAATTACTAAAATGCACTTTAAGAAAGAAACTAAATATGATTCTTCTCATGTAAATGGTCAAAAATCAGTCAATATCCCCCAAAATAATTCCAGTTCCACTAAACGTAGACCTACCTCATTTTTGTGTTATTACCAAAACTGCCGTAGTGTGCTAGGTAAAACCTTAGACATATTTGTCAATTGTGGGTCATTAGACAACCAGTATAGTATCATTGCACTTACAGAAACATGGCTGAATGATACGGTGCACGATTCCGAATTATTCGACTTAACAAAATATAATGTATTTCGCAAAGACCGCGATTTCAATTCTACTAATACAACCAGAGGTGGTGGAGTTCTTTTAGCTACAAAAAAACACATACATGTTTCTTTAATTGACATCTACAAAGTATGTGATACTATTCGTGATATTAAGTTTATTGATATTTTGGGTATCAAAATCTGTTTTAAGAAGTCTGATATACGTGTTTGTTTTATATGTTCCGCCTCAAACTTCTGCAACTGACTATGAAATTCTTTTTGATGCACTTGAATCATTCTACTATCTTTATGATAGCCACCTATTAGTTATTGGTGATTTTAACATACCTGAATATGCTGGCATGCACATAGGTACCTATGACAGAAAAGCCTTGTCGGTTAAAAATTTTTCATGTTTTTATAATCTTATTCAGTATAATAATATAACAAACTGCAACAATAAGATTCTAGATCTAGTACTGGCCAATTTAAATTGTGAAGTGTCTAAACCCCTAGATACTTTTGTATCTGAAGATGCCTATCATCCGGCATTAATGATTCACATATATTGCAATGAGAAACTTATAAATTTTCCTGTAATTAATGATCACGATTATAATTTTAGAAAAGCAAATTTTCCCAACCTATATAACGACTTAACATTAACTGATTGGAGTTTTTTAAATAATATAGAGGATGTAAATGACATGGTGGAAGGATTCTACTCTAAATTGTATTTTCTTTTTGAGAAACATGTGCCAAAAAAGAAAGCATGCTCTCGCCAATACCCAGTTTGGTTTAATAAACATTTAATAGTTAAATTAAAAAATAAACATAAGGCATATGAGACTTACAAAAAATGCAGAAGTTCCGTAAATTATGATGTTTTTCAAAAACTAAGAGCTGAGTTCAAAACTGAAAACCACTTAGCATACAGGCAATATATTCACAAAATTGAAAATGAATTAAGAGGTAATCCAAACAAATTTTGGACATTTCTAAACTCTAAGAAATCTCTTCCATCTATGCCACTAAACATGAAATACAACGGTAAAGATATAGATAATCCCCTTGAAATTGCTTCAGCATTTGCCGACTTGTTTTCCAAATCCTTTTCTGAACCTGCTTTGAACTTTCGTCCGGATAATCTAGACGGTACTGCTCCAAACAGTATTTTACACATAACTGATGTTTCTTCTAACGATGTTGTAAAGGCTATTAAAAGAATTCGACCAAATATGACCATGGGACCCGATAATATACCTGCGTTTCTTATTCGCAACTGTGCCGTAATACTTGCAATTCCACTCTGTGTTATATATAATATGATTTTAAAGACCTGTTCCTTTCCGGCAGTATGGAAACTGTCCAGAATCACACCCATATTAAAAAAAGGTAGCATTAATGACATAACTAATTATAGACCTATTACGTAATCTGCAATTTTAGTAAAATTCTTGAAATTATTTTATATGATCACCTATATGCGCATGTTAACAACAGTTTAGTACCTGAGCAACATGGTTTTGTCTCTGGTAGGTCAACAGTAACAAATCTGGTTAGCAAAACACAATTTATCAGTGAAGTCTTAGATCAGAGGGGTCAAGTAGATGTTATCTACACCGACTTTTCAAAGGCTTTTGATAAATTGGATCATAACATTTTACTGCATAAGCTCCAACATTTTAGTATATCTTCAGATTTCTTAAACCTAGTAACGTCTTACTTATCTGATCGTTGGCAATATGTACAGGTTAGAGGCCATAAGTCTGACAAATTTTTGCAAACATCTGGTGTACCTTAGGGCTCCACCCTTGGACCTCTGTTTTTCATAGTTTTTATTAATGATATTGCCGCTAAAATTGATGCAAAATACCTTTTATATGCCGATGATTTAAAAATATTCAGTCAAATTAACACACTAGCAGACTGCGAACATCTGCAAAATAACCTACACCAGATAAGTAACTGGTGCATTGAGAATAATTTGTTTATAAATATCAGCAAATACCATGTTGTATCCTACTGTAGAAAACATAATACTTGTCTATTTGACTACAAAATTTCTAATACGCCTCTAAATAGACCCAATTGTATTAAAGATCTTGGTGTCCTATTTGACCCACAATTGACCTTTGTTGACCATATTAACTTAACTGTTACAACTTCCTTTAAAACACTGGGATTTGTCTTAAGAAATATCAAGGATTTCAATGATATTGATTCATGCAAGTTAGTATTCAACTCTCTCGTACGATCAAAATTGGAGTACGCTTCAATTATATGGAATCCTATTTATAATTGTCATGTTTCTGCACTCGAAAACATTCAACGGCGCTTCTTAAAAAATTTATATTTCAAAACGCTCGGGCACTATCCTTCCCAGGGATTTCCCCAAGATATTCTCCTATCGACTTTTAACTTTGATAGTCTCCTAAAGAGAAGGAGTACTCAGTCTATAATTTTTTTGTACAAAATTATTCATAATCATATTAAGTGTGAAGATCTGACCAATAGCATTTTTTATGTTGTACCGCGTATTGCTTCAAGGCACAGTGAAATATTTTCAATTCCTACCCCCAGAACAAATGTACTAGTACAATCGCCACTCTTTCAGATGTTCACAAACTACAATAGTGTAAATAATCAAATAGATATTTTTAATACCAACATCCAAAAAATTAAGCAATTGTGATTGTCAAATATATCTAATTACATATTTTATACGCACATATACATGGTTGTGGAATTGGTGCTGGCGGAAACCTCAGAAAGACAGGGTAGTGCTTGTGTTTGTAGAATATCCCCTCATTTAGCAGTTGTTCGCTGGATTTTAAACAATCCGTTATTATCCTAATCATCAATGTGGGTTTATTATTTGCTTTCGCGATTATTCTTTTGCAGTATCGGTATCGAACATTAATTCTTTTAAGATGTTCGCTTACTTCTGAATCTGAAATTTCATGTTCAACTGATCCTATTATCACAGAGTATGAATTTGAAGTTGTTGTCCTGTCCTGACTAGGGGTATGCGAATCTGATGTTTCTTGAAAATTGTTGATTTTTTTGTCAACTATGAGTTTATTTAGAGTCTCGATTGTAGTCTTTTTGTCCCTATTTGTTTTTATGAGATATCCCTTTTTGGTTTGTATTATTGTTTCGTCCGATTGTGGATGCATTTTTTCCCATAATTCAGACATATCCCTTCTGGTCATATCTTGATTTGTAGTTACAATAATTAATATAGCCATAATATTAATTTTAATTCATCGTACACCGCTGGTGTACTCTGAAAACTACCGTGAGGCGTGTACCGTTGGTGTATGGCACACTGTACTTTAGCTGATCGCCTACGCTTCCAGCTTAGGCATTCTATTCTACCGCCTTATATCGACACTCTGCACGTCAGCGAGGCAAAGGAAAACGCTGCATTATGGCACTATCGTGGTAGCAAAATAATCACAACAAACCATCTGGGTTAGGCGAAAATTTCGGCCGCCTTCGCTTTCGAACGTAGTTCAACGGATAAAATCTGTCAAGTTTCACCGAACACAATCTGTTAAGTGAAGTTCTTAGTTACAATTTAAATTGTTTACTGTGTGTTGTGTTTACATAATAATAATAATAATAATAAAAATACTTTACTGTTGTTATTTAAATTATAGTGTATAGATACTGGTATACTAGACTAGAATTGTGAATACTGGATTGAAAGAATTGAGGATTCATAATTTACGACGTAAATTGTGTGAAGACACGAGGAGATAAGAATTTTTATTTTGATTTTATTTTTAGATATTTAATTTTAATTTATAATTTAACATCGGAATTTTAACAAAATGTCAATATTGTTAATGGATAATCCTGTTCATGAGATAGTCTGTTCATTATTAGAAACCCCGTTTTCTAGATTTAATGATATATTTAGATAATGACCTAAAGGAAATTATCATCAAAGGCCGTCCTATGCCACTTATTATTAATCTTTTAAAATCTGATAAAAAACATGGACATACTTTTTCGCGATCTTTTAAAACCCAATGGTATGCTAGTCACCAGTGGTTATGTGGGAGTTATTTTAAACAAAGTTTATTTTGTTGGCCATGTTTGTTGTTTGCAATGGGGAGAAATAATGTATTGGTCTCGCAGGGTTTTTCGGATTAAAAAAATTTATCTGCTAGTATTAAAAAGCATGAGTTGTCAAAAGAACATATGCGTAGTTATCTCAGTTTAAAACGATATGAAACAAACACTTCAACCATAAAAGATGCTCTAGAAATGCAGTCGACTTCATCATTAAAATTATATAACGAAGAAGTGAGAAAGAATCAAAATTTATTGTGTTATTTAATAGATGTTACATGTCATTTAGCAAAACAAGAATTGTCGTTCAGGGAGCATAATGAAAAAAGTGATTCTTTCAGTGCTGGTAATTTTCGTGAAACATTTAATTTAATTATTAAACGGGATGTAGAAATTCAAGAGCATTTAAAAAAAATTGGAAAAATTTTTTCAGGATTGTCTAAATCTATACAAAATGATTTAATTGTTTGTATTTCGGAATATCTCATGGAAACAATACATATGGAAATAAAAGAATCGTTATTTTTTGCAGTTCAAGCAGATGATACTACAGATATTAAATATATGTATATAGATATTATTAAATAAATATGGTGAGATTAAAGAGCGATTTTTGGGTTTTTACGATGTAAGTGAAGAAAGAACGGCCGATGTAATGTACGATTTGATTATGTCTGTTTTAAGCCCTTTTGATTTTAAAAATAAATTAGTCGGACAATGTTATGACGGCGCTAGCGTGATGACAGGTTACTTAAAAGTTTTGCAAAAAAAAATTAAAGATGATGCTCCCACAGCTTTGTTTACGCACTGCGGTGCGCATAGACTAAATTTAGTATTGCAAAACGGATCGAAAAATATAAAAAAATTGCCGAATTTATTTCGCAAGCGCAACTTCCATTCCAGGGTTTTTTCACCAGTCTGCTAAACGAACATTTGTACTCGACTCGGTAGTAAGGAAAAGAATTCCATCCTCGTCAGATACTAGGTGGGCCTCACGTTCTAAAATCATTAATGTTCAGGGGTCGGATTTCTCCTAAAATTCTAAAATTTCCTAAAATTTTTTATTTCTCCTAAATCTCCTAAAAAAATCTAAATTTTCATGGTTTTTCCTAAAATTTTGTTTTTTGTTGAAGATCTTATTTTCCCATTATCGATTTTCTGTATTTCTTTGCCATTCTGTAATATTGTTTCCAGTTTTATGTGTTTAATTCGGAATGTTTGCATCTGTTGTATAGGCAATCAAAGTTACACCTGTGTGTGGCTTAAAGTAGAGGCTTTGCGCCAATGTAAAGCGACCTTGTACAAATGTGTGGATTATTATTGCGTGTAAACGGTACTGTGCGCTTACTGGTTGACGAGATAGAGGGCACCGGCAAAGCTAAGAGAATATATTTTGTCTGCTGTGGTGGCACCAGTGTGAACTGTGAAGTTGGAATGGTTATTTTTAGTTGAAGATAATGAGAACTAAAGAAATGGTTATTCTTTACAAAGAGTTTTCCAACTTCTTCAGAGCAACCGTAAAGTATTTGGTAGAGAAATTGCCACTAACCAATGATACACTGATAAATGTGCAATATATAAATCCATTATTCCAAAAAGAAAAGATTCCGACCAAAATTGCAAAGTCATTAATGAAATTGGCTGAAGCTATTTTAAAGGCGATAAAATCAACCCAAACTTTGAAAAGACTCTTTCAAGTGCCTAATGGTGATATGGATACATTAAAAGACCTGATAAAACTGCAAATTGATCTATACACCCACGACACTGAAACGGTATTATCCCGGGAAGATTACGAAAATAATATTAATATTTTGAACTACTGGGAAAACATTGGCAATTTGAAAAATATTGATGGTTCTCTGAAATACCAACAGTTATGTACCACAGTCAAATGCGCAATTATTTTATCTCATGGAAATGCCTCCCCTGAAAGGGGTTTTAGTATAAATAAATATATAATTTCGGATCGAGAAAGCCTTCAAGAGGATACAATTATTGCTTTAAGACTTGTTAAAGACCGATTAGTATCCTTGGGGGGCTTAAATAGTTTTCCAATTACACCAGAGTTGTTGGACAATGTAAGAAGAGCTCATAAAAATTACACAATTTATTTGGAGAAAAAAAAAAGAGGAGGAAGATAAATTACGAAACGAATGTGACAGAATTACAAAAGAAAAAGAGGATGAGGATCTTATACGTCTGAACCGAAAACGAAAGGAACACAATGAAATATTGGATAGAATTGATGTGGAAATAAAGCAGGTTCGACACAAGCTCGATGTCTCAGATAGCTTACTTTTGAAGGGAAATGAGAAACTTCAAAAAATTGGTACTTCAATGGCCAGCAAAGATAAAAATCAGTTAGTCGGTGAAGCCCAAGCTATGATATCAATGGCCCTAAATGGACAAAAAGAACTAAAGGAAAAATTGAAAAATCTAGAGAAAGAGAAACGTGACCTTCATAAGAAAAAAGAAAGTGATGACTTGGGGAAGAAAAAACCAAAGGTAAGTGAGTGGCATTGAATTTATAGCAATAAACTAATGGCAATATTCATTTTAGAAATAAACGAAGAAAAATCAGCCACTACAACTACATAATATAGAAATAAAAGTTGTTTCTATTAAATTTTATTTTATCACATTTTTTACCTTTTAAAAAATATGTTATGTTGCGATGCATATGTTCTATTTTAATAATAAAGAATATATTTCAAAGTTTCCTAGAATTTTCTTCAAAAATGTGTCAAAAATCTCCTCCTAAATTTTCATAAAAAAACATGTTCGGTTTCCTAAAATTCTCCTAAAATTCTGAGAAAACCTCCTAAAATTCTAATTAAAATGCTTCTATAAAGCAATCCGACCCCTGAATGTTTTAGACTCTAAATGGGAGGGTTTAAAAACTGTTTTTAATAAAATTATTGACGACAAATCATCGACTGCTGAGTCAATAAATGGAGCAAGAGGATATCTTAAATTTATGAACGATTTGGAGTTTCCATTTTTAACCGCGGCGTATAAAAACATTTTTGACATTACTGACTTATTATTTGATATACTGCAAAAAAAGTCGTTAGATATCAGTTACTGCAGTTTTGGCTAGAGATCGTATAAAATCCTTGAGAAATTAGTCAACATTTGATGAACTGTTTGAAAAAGCGCAACTCAGAGTTACTTCCGGTTCATTAGCTAAAAGAATTAGATTATCTGACGCTATTAAGGGTGATATGAAAGCATCTTTACGGATTTTATTTTATGAAATAATAGATAATTAACACAAAACAAATTTTAACACAAATAGAAGTAAGATTTGCGGATATGTCAGAAATATTATATTTTTCCCTAGCCGATCCATTAAAATTTAAAGAATACCGTAAAAATTTTCCTACTGATTTAGTCACTAAGTTAACCAGCTTTTAGAAAAATATTTTTGATAAACAGAAATTGATTAACGAGTTAGAGGTTATATATTATGATGAATAATTTGAAAAAGAAAAATTAAATGTTGAATTATTTGTGTTATATATTTCTATTTTTTTGTGGTGGCATGGAAGAACGTTTATACGAATTGTCACCTTTTGTGCTTGTATATTTATTATCTTGTATATATATATATATATATATATATATATATATATATGACTTCATCGGCAGTGTGGAATTGCATGTGGAGAATTGGTGAGGTCCATTACATTTTGTACATTTTGGTGGAGTTGTACATTGTTCTTTTGTGTTCGTAAATTGTAAGCATTTCAGACATGGTTGTGGAATTGGTGCTGGCGGAAACCTCAGAAAGACAGGGTAGTGCTTGTGTTTGTAGAATATCCCCTCATTTAGCAGTTGTTCGCTGGATTTTAAACAATCCGTTATTATCCTAATCATCAATGTGGGTTTATTATTTGCTTTCGCGATTATTCTTTTGCAGTATCGGTATCGAACATTAATTCTTTTAAGATGTTCGCTTACTTCTGAATCTGAAATTTCATGTTCAACTGATCCTATTATCACAGAGTATGAATTTGAAGTTGTTGTCCTGTCCTGACTAGGGGTATGCGAATCTGATGTTTCTTGAAAATTGTTGATTTTTTTGTCAACTATGAGTTTATTTAGAGTCTCGATTGTAGTCTTTTTGTCCCTATTTGTTTTTATGAGATATCCCTTTTTGGTTTGTATTATTGTTTCATCCAATTGTGGATGCATTTTTTCCTATAGTTCAGACATATCCCTTCTGGTCATATCTTGATTTGTAGTTACAATAATTAATATAGCCATAATATTAATTTTAATTCATCGTACACCGCTGGTGTACTCTGAAAACTACCGTGAGGTGTGTACCGTTGGTGTATGGCACACTGTACTTTAGCCGATCGCCTACGCTTCCAGCTTAGGCATTCTATTCTATCGCCTTATATCGACACTCTGCACGTCAGCGAGGCAAAGGAAAACGCTGCATTATGGCACTATCGTGGTAGCAAAATAATCACAACAAACCGTCTGGGTTAGGCGAAAATTTCGGCCGCCTTCGCTTTCGAACGTAGTTCAACGGATAAAATCTGTCAAGTTTCACCGAACACAATCTGTTAAGTAAGTTCTTAGTTACAATTTAAATTGTTTACTGTGTGTTGTGTTTGTATAAAATCCTTGAGAAATTAGTCAACATTTGATGAACTGTTTGAAAAAGCGCAACTCAGAGTTACTTCCGGTTCATTAGCTAAAAGAATTAGATTATCTGACGCTATTAAGGGTGATATGAAAGCATCTTTACGGATTTTATTTTATGAAATGATAGATAATTAACACAAAACAAATTTTAACACAAATAGAAGTAAGATTTGCGGATATGTCAGAAGTATTATATTTTTCCCTAGCCGATCCATTAAAATTTAAAGAATACCGTAAAAATTTTCCTACTGATTTAGTCACTAAGTTAACCAGCTTTTAGAAAAATATTTTTGATAAACAGAAATTGATTAATGAGTTAGAGGTTATATATTATGATGAATAATTTGAAAAAGAAAAATTAAATGTTGAATTATTTGTGTTATATATTTCTATTTTTTGTGGTGGCATGGAAAAACGTTTATACGAATTGTCACCTTTTGTGCTTGTATATTTATTATCTTGTATATATATATATATATATATATATATATATGACCACAATAAAGCACTATTCTATTCTATATTAAAAATTTTTGTGGATAATGACTTTCGAGAAATATTTCCAGAGACTTTCAAGTTGTTTATTTTGATTGCCACCATTCCAGCAACAAGTGCCTCAGTTGAGAGACATTTTTCGTGTTTAAAGCGCATTAAAACGTACAGTAGAAATTCTATGAAAAATGAACGGTTATCATCGCTTGCACTTATTTCAATTGAAAAAGAGTTGTTTACTTCCCTTCAGGAAACTGGTGATTTTACAGATAATATAATAGATTCTCATTGATAAAGGTTAGGCATATTAATTTGAATTTTAAAAAATAACTTCCACCCTTCCACGTAACTGGTACTATCAATCATGGTGAGGTTAAGGAAGGCTGTGAGGGGAGAAGGAGGCCTATAGCGTGCTACATTTAAAAGAACGAAATTAAATTTAACGCCAACCTAATCGTCTTATAATTGAAACAAGTGCTTAAACTAAATACCACTAAAGGTATGGTTTCTCTCACGCAATTTTCGGTTGCCGTTGGCGGCTGTGACTGACTGCTTCGACTGCTATACATGTAATTAGTCCATGACAGTCCTCTATGAATATTAACACTAAACTAAAATGAAATTTCAATATACGCGTACCGCAAATCACGTGAAACAAAACACTGTAGACACACCGCCAATCGTGCGGCTCAATCGCAGCCGCCAACAGCGACCGAAAATCGCGTGAGAGAAACCGTACCTTAAGACTTAACCGGGCATACTTCTAAACAAACTCTCACAAAAAAATTCACCTGCAGCCAGAGTAAACTCCAACTGCTGTCGCCTACCCAAATGTAGAGGTCACGAGCCGCCACTGCATTGCATCTGTCATATTTACGAAAGTTGTACAATGGGACAATGAGTTTTTTATCTGACGTAAAGTAATTAATAAAAAAGCAAATGTACCTATTACTGGTTGGATATATTTTCATGTTTTATGTCCCCCTGTGTTTATTTTTAGAGAGTAGCGAATATGTAATGCAGCAATTAGAAATTTGGAGTAATGCTACAGCCATGATGGATTTGTACACGTTTGTTGATAACATACCAAAAGTGAAAGGTTCCTTAGAAATACTGAAAACTGACACAAATAGTTTGAGAGCTTCGGCTTCTCAGTTAAATGATGGTAAGTGAGTAACATTATTAAATTGATGTAGATATTATGTTTTGTCATATTTTTCAGCAATGCGAAAAGTAAAAAAGGACCTCCTCAATACCTTACAGAAGTGTGACAGCCAGTGTGACAGCATTAGAAATAACATCAGCCAACTGCAAACTAACATTGACTTTAATAAGGTAAACAATTAATATTATTGGGGTTTGACGTAATTCAAATATATATAAAAATATAACTTTTTAAACAACAGTGAACTTCTATAATATAACTATATGCCATTTGATTTTAATACTTTTCAGTTATTTAGGGTTTTGTGAAAATAAATGCAAATATTCCGCAGATGCATATTTCTTTTACGAAATTAAAGAAGTTTTTTTTTAAAATGTTTTCAAAATTGAGAATTGTTCAGAACTAGGAAGTTGATTAATAATAAAACTTCTTACTTGTGGCTGTCTATTTTTTAGCTTCCATCTAGTTTGTTGGCTGTTTAGAGAAAGGAAAGTACTATGCCTTCACACTTCCGTTCTTATAAAATTGTATTAATCTTTAAAAAATATTCTACATATGTTTTCATACACGTGATTAATTTTTTCCTACACGGAAGATTCTACACTTTTGAAATTATTAAACATTGAATCTTGTTTCTACATGCAAATTACCCTGCACACACCTCAAATTACCCTACATTAAGCTTCAAATTATCCTGCAGATGCCTCAAATTATTCTAACATGCCTCAAATTATCCTACACATGCCTCAGAGTATCCTACATATAGTTATCCTACACATTTTTTTCAGTAGGCCTACATATTTAATGAATTTTATTATTTATTAAGTAAAAAAACGTCAGAATCTAGTCTCTGTCAATGAATCAATATAAGACCTTTTGCAATTTGTTTGATAGATTATGTTCAACAGTTAAAAATACACACTATTTTCCAACCCATCTGAGGAGAAGAACAAATACTAAAAAACCAACTACTGGATCTGATAGAGCATAAAGTTTTAAGAAGAAAAAAAATGGTATCTACTTAATTATTGTCATCTATAATATTATACTCACAATGTATATTGCACAGCTCAACTTACAAAAATCTGTAACTAGATGAATCCGATTCTGAACACAATATACATTATTTTGCGTGGTGACAACATAATCATCTGTCTTGCTTTCACTTAAGCAATGTGAAGGATGGACTAGGTGGTGCGATATAGATTCCACCCGTCTAACCGCGACCACATTTTACTATAGCGATTTCCTCGACTATACATCGTTTAATTTAAGTATCTGTTAGATAATGCTTTTTATTCATTCAGCAGAAAAATTCTTAAACCATACCTCTCAATTTAGGTTTAATGTTTCTAACATACCCATGAGTGTATATTTCTATGATCTTATACATTTTTCTGTAACTGAGTTTTTTCATAATTTTTAAACATATTTAAGTGCAATATAGTTGAATATGTAGGTGAATCACTGTTGTTTGTTTGGTTGTTTGTAAGGAACTTGACTTGACTAGTCTGATAAGTGTCACAATACCGGGTGTCATATACCCGGTATAACAATTATTGTAATACTTCAATGATGAATAAAATGATCTAATGAACTCTCTTAGTAATGAATATCAAAATTTCTAATTCATTCTTTAAATTCCAATATAGAGGGGAAAAATAGCATGTGAGGAAGGTTGATTTTATACTTTATTTAATATATCCCTAATTTTTAAGAGACAATCCATTTGTGCTGAATATATCATATAATAATATAAACTTGTTTTTTTCGCCACTGCAAAATTTTATTTTTTATATTGAAATATCTACATTTTATTATTTTCTTACATGCAGTACGTTGATCGGTATTTTCCAAGGGTAAGTCTTTCATAAATTGTTAGAAACTAGATATTGGTTTTGTTACCTATAGAAAATAATATGTCTGTGATATTGAAGGTGACCCAATGATAAATGTCAAAAATAAAATACCAGATAGAGTGAGCATCAATACCTATCAGAACAATCCAATCTCCATGTAAGTTATTTGATTGTTTTTGAGATATTTGCATTTTTCTGATTTATAGTGGTTAAAAGAGAGTGTAATAAATTGTTAGTAAAAAATAATGTAAGGTTAAAAAAAATCAAAATAAAAGCTCAATATTGGTTAACCCTTTGGGTGCGGCGCTCGTTTTCGCTAACTGTGCTATCAGGTTGGCCCCCATAACTGATTGTGGCAATATTCGCATCCCGTAGCTAGCCCCCAAAACAATGCTTTATTTAGCGGATAGTGACTTGAATTTGTTTTTAGATAAATCCAATCCAATTTTTAAATCAGGAGATAAGAAAAGCATAGAAATTTACAGAAGTGAGCAACCAATTTGCTTTTTGATAGCTTTGTATTTGATCAAATTAGCTACTTTTGTAATGAATTAATGTCCAATAACCAACATGACTTCTCACAAAATAGATCTACTATTACTAATCTATTGGTATATGAGAATGAATTATTGAATGCCAGATTGATCCTATATATACGGATTTTTCTAAGGCATTCGATAGAGTAAATCATAAAATTTTATTGAATAAACTTTACAGTATTGGGCTCAGTGAACAACTTATTCATTGGTTTAAAAGTTTTTTAACAGGCAGAAAACAGAGGGTCAAATTAGGTAGCTTTTTATCTGAGGAAATAGTGGTGCCTTTGGGTGTTCCGCAGAGGTCGCACTGCACACCCCTTCTATTTAACCTTTTTATAAATGATATATCGGTGATTGTTTTAATAACTCTGAATTTTTACTGTTCGCTGATGATTTGAAATTATTTAGGCAAATTAACTCTTATGTAGACCAAATACTATTCCCAAATGATATAAATAACTTGGTTCGATGGTTAATCATCTATTTATAAATATTAATAAGTGTTGCTACATTAGTTTCTTTACAGTTAATAGGAAATTTGACACTTCTTATTGCATTAATAATACCACACTCAAATATGTTACATGGATTCGTAACTTAGGATTAATTTTTGACGAACAATTAATATTCATAGAGCATATAAACAGCATTGTAGTTAAATCATCAAAAATGTTAAGTTTTCTTCTTCGCAATTGTGCAGAATCTGCAATCATGGCTCTCGGGAGAGTTTATATGTCATTGGTTATAACATAACACATGTTGAATATGCATCTATTGTCCGGTATCCATTGTACTCAGTTCATATTGTTTCACTTGAAAGAGTCCCATGTTAATTTTTGAGATATTGTGCTTTTAAACTTCATTGATGCCCAGTAGAGAACCATGATTACTCACATATCGGGTGTCCAGAAGGTTTGGAAACGGTCAAATATCTCGAGAAATACACAGTGAATCCAAAAAAGAAAAAACATGACGTTAATAGTTTTAAAAGCGCTATCCAATGATACCAAACGCGACCCCACACCCCCAAACCTTGAAGTGGGACGGGGGGGCAACTTTAAAATCTTAAGTGAGTACTCCTATTTTTTATTGCAGAATCGGATTCTACGGCAAAAATTACGTAAACAAACACACACATATATTGCTGCGATATCAATATTTATCACATTATGATAACATTTAAGTAACATACTAAAACATAAAAAGTGGAAAAAATTTGCTATAATAAAAAATTATTTAACTTTATAATAAATAAAGACTAAAGTTCTGTAACATCTAAAAGATTTCGTGTTACAAAGAAAGAATGTGTGGTACACCAAACATTATTTTATTGAAAATATAAACAGATACAGAGACAATGATGTTTTATATGTATATTTATAACAAATACAAAATTCAATATTAAATTAGCAGCTTCACCTAGGACATATGACTTAGCAGAGCATGAATGCATGTGTACTTCGTTTACAAGTACAACTAACTTGCTGTTAAATGTATAACTTGAGAAAACTTTAGAGTTATAATAAATTTTATGTAATAATTATTAATTTTAAGTATAAACAGAAATACCTGAGGTAAACCTAATCATATCCACCAAAGCTATATAAAGTCACTTATAACGAAACCATATCCATGGAGTAGTTACCATACTGCTATAGCACAGGATTTTCTACTCAGGTACGGCTGCAAAAGGTCGCAAGTCCTAGATGAGCTTTTGAGGTAACGGCAGACTTGAAAATTCAAAAAACTTCAATAAAATGTCAAATATATTAGCATCAAATCTATAATTAAGCCTAGAACATTATTGTGCATGAATAATTTAGTAAATATGACGTGAAAGTGACATTCAAAAAGGGCTCTGAACAATTAAAATCAATAAAATATGAGTGAAGGTAAAGACTAAAAATGTAAATTTGGTCATATTTGGTTCTTGAAACCTTCAGACCTTGAGTCTGTGCCCTGCCGAGCGCTGAATTACAAGTTACAAGCCTGGCGCGTTAAGTGTAATAATCGCATTGTTGCAATCGAAGCATTAGCGTCCTTATAGTAAAATAAGAATTTTATGGAGGAGCTTGCGAGTGAAATATTATGTTTTAATATATATATATATATATATATATATATATATATATATATGGTATAGTGGTGAGAGGTAATTGAATCCTCTCATGTGGTCTAATGCTACTATACACCAGACATCATAGATGTCTCCGTGGTGCATAGCGACTTGCCATTTTGCAAGTACCGAGAGCGGCAACATTCAGCCCTTGGTGGACTTAACCTATATACTGTTATTATACATGATTTGCAGGAAACAACTACTCAGCGGGCAAATACCCCGACCTGCATTGAATTACACCTTACAAATCATGAAAAATTGGTAGCCAATGTCATTTGTCAACTCCTGACCAGACATAGACCGGTTTCGAACTTATTAGTTCTCCTCAGTATGCCATAGGTCATGGAGCAGACAAATGACAGTGGCCAACCTGCTAGTCTTATACAGACTAATGTAAATGGTATAGTGGTGAGAGGTAATTGAATCCTCTCATGTGGTCTAATGCTACTATACACCAGACATCATAGATGTCTCCGTGGTGCATAGCGACTTGCCATTTTGCAAGTACCGAGAGCGGCAACCTTCAGCCCTTGGTGACATTGGCTACCAATTTTTCATGATTTGTAAGGTGTAATTCAATGCAGGTCGGGGTATTTGCCCGCTGAGTAGTTGTTTCCTGCAAATCATGTATAATAACAGTATATAGGTTAAGTCCACCAAGGGCTGAAGGTTGCCGCTCTCGGTACTTGCAAAATGGCAAGTCGCTATGCACCACGGAGACATCTATGATGTCTGGTGTATAGTAGCATTAGACCACATGAGAGGATTCAATTACCTCTCACCACTATACCATTTACATTAGTCTGTATAAGACTAGCAGGTTGGCCACTGTCATTTGTCTGCTCCATGACCTATGGCATACTGAGGAGAACTAATAAGTTCGAAACCGGTCCATGTCTGGTCAGGGAGTTGACAAATGACATTGGCTACCAATTTTTCATGATTTGTAAGGTGTAATTCAATGCAGGTCGGGGTATTTGCCCGCTGAGTAGTTGTTTCCTGCAAATCATGTATAATAACAATATATATATATATATATATATATCTGATGCAATGAATCCCCACCCCACTCTGTGGGTTCAAATAACTTGCAACAAGAATCTTCACTAACCACTAAAATTACACTAGTAAATACTTAAAAATCACACAACTAATAATAACTTAATCTAATATAAATTACTACTTTTAAAACACTATGTCACTTTAAAACACTTTTCTTCTTAAACTTGTCAACTCTTGTCTAACCTAAAAACTCTCTGCCTGTATACTAGAACTGTACTGCATACTTCACTGAACTGAACTCTTCCCCCATCTGCTGGATTCACCTCTTTATATCCACCCATAGAATGTATCAGAATTCTATTCCATAACATTCTAGCATCCTACAGAGTTTTCTACTATGTGTTAGATGGCTGTTCGTCAATTGGCTCATAGATGGCGCCACCCCACCTACTGGCCATCAACAGAATAACAGGTTTCCCCTCACTTTGACCAGGGACTTAATCACATCTTTCCCCGTTAGAGGGCAGCACATAACACTGCCCCCTCCTTAAGCCTGAACGTCCCGGTCAGGCAATTCAGATTCCCCTACATACTTCATACTTCGCCAACCTATCCAAGTGCACAATCTTCATCTTGGACTTCTTACTACGTTGAATTCGGTAAACAACGTCATTGATCCGAGTGATGACAGAATACGGTCCTTCCCAGGGTGGGTGAAGCTTCGGAGCTCTTCCCTTCTTTCGCTGTGGGTTATATAGCCAAACCAGATCGCCGTCCTTGAATCCTGCTGACGTCCCCTTCCGGTCATAGCGAGCCTTCATTCTGTCACTAGCTATGCTAAATTGGTTTCGATCCAACTCGTGGACATTCCTCAGCTGTTGACTAACTTCATCTGCATAGTCATCCACGGACAGTGGCTTCTTATCTGGTGTACCCTGCTCTTTGTCTGTGGCCCTTTGGTGGCTGCACAAGCTTTGCATTTGCGGCACCAAGCCTCCACATCTTGACGGCTATTTATCCAATAAAATCGTTCCCGTACTTTAGCCAATGTCTTATTCATACCAAAATGTCCCCCCCGGATACTCCATGTATTTCCTGAAGTACTTTTGGGATCCGACAGCTGGGTATCACCAGACGCATGGTAACTGCGTTCCCATCTGGACTTTCCCATGCTCTCTTTAATAGTCCGTCTGTAACCTTAAGGGAGTCCCATTGGGCCCACAGTGCCTTCAGCTCCACACTTTTGTCCGAAACATCCTTCCATTCCGGTCGCGTTCCTTTTTCTTTTGCCCTTAATATAGGACCAATTACGCTGTCATCCAATTGCTCTTGTCTTAGAACTTCCTTTGTCCAATTGTCTGGAACATCTACCTGAACGTCCTGAACTGTGTTTACTGTTACCGTGCCCTGTGCTTTTTCAACCCGATAACAGTGCTTGCAGTCATCTTTGCACGGTCTTCTTGACAGAGCATCTGCATTTTTATAGGATTTTCCAGGTCGGTGTTTGATTGTGAGGTCATATTGCTGCAGTCTTTCTATCCAGCGAGCCAGTTGACCTTCTGGTGTTTTCAACTGCAATAGCCATTTTAATGCAGCATGGTCGGTCCTCATTTTGAAATGTTGGCCATAGAGGTACTTGTGAAAATGGTCCACGGACTTAACAATGGCCAATAATTCCTTCCTTGTTACACAATAATTCCTCTCCGGTTTGGATAGTACCTTACTGAAATATTCTATTACTTTTTCCTCTCCATTTTGGACTTAAGATAGTACACATCCAACTGCGGAGTTGCTAGCATCCATGTCAAGAATATAGAGGCTCTTTTATTGGGGATATGCTAGCACAGGACTACTGCATAACGCTGCTTTCAGCTGCTTCCATGATGTTTCACACTCCGGTGTCCACTGATCTTTAACCTTTTCCTCCGTTAGCTGGTGTAGTGGCTTTGCTATATCCGAAAATCCTTCCACAAAATGTCTATAGTAAGCGCAGAGGCCAAGAAAGCTTCGTAATTCATGAACATTTGAAGGTCTTGGCCAATCTCGTACGGCAGAGATTTTGTCCGGGTCTGTCTGTATTCCCTCCGAAGATACGACATGTCCAAGGAATTTCACTTCTTTTTGGAATAGTAGACACTTCTTTGGATTCAACTTTAGGTGTGCATTTCTGATTCTCCCAAATACTTCTTGAAGATTTTCCAAATGTTCCCTGAAGTTTTGTCTTATAACCATTACATCATCAAGATAAACTAAGCACGTCTTCCAAGTTAGTCCTCGGAGTACAAATTCCATCAATCTTTCAAAAGTAGCTGGCCCATTGCAAAGTCCAAAAGGCATCACGGTGAATTGATATAGACCACTACCTGTTGAGAAGGCAGTCTTTTCCTTGTCGTCAGGGTGAAGTCCCACCTGCCAATACCCACTTCGAAGGTCTAGAGTTGAAAACCATTGTGACCCTGCCAGCGTACTTAATGTATCGTCAATTCGTGGTAGTGGATAGCTGTATTTCTTCATAACATCATTCAGTTTCCGGTAGTCGACACAAAATCTCAAAGTTCCATCCTTCTTGGCAACTAAAACTACCGGTGATGACCAGGGACTGGTTGATTCCTGAATTACTCCATCTTGTACCATCTTTTGAACCATCACAGCAGCTTCTTCCTGTTTAGCTAGCGGCAACCTCCTAGGTTGTTGGCAGATCGCGGCTGAATTACGAGTGTCTATCCGATGCTGTACTATGTCAGTTTTCATGAGAATGTCTGTGTTTTTGGCAAATACCGCACTTTCTTTCTCCAAAAACTTGATTGCTTCTCTACGTTCATCCTCAGATAGGTGTTCAAACTGGGAACTCAACAATGTCATAACTTCCCTGTTTACACTGGTTGACGAACATTTCACGTCTTGTTCCTCGCACCTTGCTATCCGCTGGACTGGTTCGTAGGATCCTATTGTCTCGCCTTCCTTGAAAGTCACTGAGTGGGAATTTAAATTAGTCACTCTAATTGGAATTTTGTCTTTTGTCCGGGTCAGAGTTCTTGCTAAGATTACGTTTTCTGTCTTAATTGAATCATCTTTTTCAACAAGGCCAACACAGTATCCACCAGAGTTTCCTTCCAGAATGGCCTCAATTATTTGTTCTGAACGGGCAGGAATCTTGATTGTCTGAGCCGTCAGTAGCCTCACTTTTTGAAATCGGTCATTTGCTGTTGACAAAATAAATTCTTCATTTCCAATCTCTAGATTTCGTTCTACCACGTCAAGTATAAATTGATCTTGTACTCCCATAACATCCAACCCCAAAATGAAATCATCAGTGATGTCAGCCACAATAACCCTATGACTAAAGCACAGGCGTCCAAACTGCAGATCTAGGTCAACTTCTCCATGAACCCTTACCCTGTCTCCTGTGGCTGTTCGAACGACCAATCCATTTTGGCTTTTATCAACTTTTATTCCTGGTAAAAATCTGGGTCGCACTATTGATGACGTGGCACCTGTGTCGATAGTGAAGATACATCTCCTTTTGTTTACATAGCCATCCAACAGCAGACTACTCGGGACTCTCCTAATCTGGGAAACCCGTATCTCTCTGGGGGCACCGCGTTCACCAGCCAACACAGCCCCCAAGGTGCTGGCTATCTTTAGTTTTCCTGCGGCTTTTCAGTCATTGCGGCATTTATTCTCTCAGGGCTCCGCTGCCGACAGTTTCGCTTAATATGCCCTGGTTTACTGCACTTATAACAACGAATCATCTTCCTTGGCTGTCCATCGCTCTGTTCGTTTTCCTGCTTCCTTGGAGCATCTGGTTTGGTCATCAACTGGCTTATCATTTTGTGCATGTCAGCCATCAAAGATTCCATATTTGATTTTTCTAAATGGTCCTCTTCTTCTACCTTGTGCAGTCTCTTTGTAAGTGGCTTCAACCTTGAGGGCATGGATCAAGGCTTCACTACCAGTCTTATCTCGAGATAATCTAAGGACTCGCCTGATCTCGTCTTTTATGCCATCGATGATAGTATCAACTGTTAATTGTTCCTGGACTTCTTTGGGTGCATCCGTTTAAGCCAGGTATGTCAGTTGCTCAACAGCTGCCTCAAAATCTTGTAAACTTTCCCCAGCCTTTTGTGTGCGTGATTTGAGCTAAGTCCGATATACCTGGGCGAGGTGTTGGTCGCCATATCTTAGATCTAGTGCAGCCTCCAAAACTTTAAAATCCCGTTGCTGTGTTACTGGGATAGTCTGAAGCAACTCTGAGGCTTGACCTCTTAATGCTAGCACCAATGCCATAGCCGTGTCTTCATTGCTCCAATTATTTGCGCATGCCGCTGCCTCAAATTGTCTTTTGTAGGTTGACCAAGAAGTTTGACCATCAAAGGAAGGCGGTTGTAATCGGGGACCTGACGATGATAATACTAGCTGGCCTCCTTGTGCTCTTAACTGTCGCTTAAGTTGTTCTACCTCTCCCTCAACTGCCCGAAATTTTCCTTCTATATCGGTAACTTTCCCTTCGACGCCAGTAACTTTTCCTTTGACTTCAGTTACTTCCTCTTCAACCTTATTTACTTTACCTTTGACATCACTTACTTCTTCTTCGACTGCAGTCACTTTTCCTTCGAAGCCAGTCACTTTTTGTTCAACTTTATCTACTTTTTCCTTGACCTCATTAGTGGCTGACAAGATAGCATCTTGTTGTACCTGTATAATTTTTTTCAATTCTTCCTTTTCTTCTTGTCGTTTTCTTTCTTGTTCTTCTTTTTCTTTCTGATGTTATCTTTCTTTTTCTTCTTGACGTCTCTCTTGTTCTTCTTTTTCTTCTTGGCGTCGTTTCTCTTGCTCTTCTTTTTCTTCTTGACGTCGTTTCTCCTGTTCTTCTTTTTTCTCTAGCATCGTTTTTCTAAATGCGGCGAACATGTCTTGCATTTGTTTTTCAGCAGCCATGCTTCTTGTTTCCATTCAAAAACTAAGGAACAACACTAACAAGTCTTATTTAAAGTCTATGCCAGGTACAAGTCAAATATTTTCACAAAATTCAGAATATAATGTTCTATAAATTTTCTCACACTAACACAAATTAGTCTTGTCTATGTCTATATCACTTTCCAGTTCGACTCACTTCACTATCTCCAGTGGTTTCCAAATAGAACACTATGGAACTTCGTCGAATTCTTCAGAAATTCTTTTACAATTCCACTTCTGACACCAATTGTTACGTGTTTACAGCCTTCTATAAACACTGTGGGTTCAAATAACTTGCAAGAAGAATCTTCACTAACCACTATTTTATTAATCACTAAAATTACACTAGTAAATACTTAAAAATCACACAACTAATAATAACTTAATCTAATATAAATTACTACTTTTAAAACACTATGTACTTTACTTTTCTTCTTAAACTTGTCAACTCTTGTCTAACCTAAAAACACTCTCTGTCTGTATACTAGAACTGTACTGTATACTTCACTGAACTGAACTCTTCCCCCATCTGCTGGATTCACCTCTTTATATCCACCTATAGAATGTACCAGAATCCTATTCCATAACATTCTAGAACCCTACAGGGTTTTCTACTATGTGCTAGATGACTGTTCGCCAATTGGCTCATAGATGGCGCCACCCCATCTGGCCATCAACAGAATAACAGGTTTCCCCTCACTTTGACCAGGGACTTAATCACATCTTTCCCCGTTAGAGGGCAGCACATAACAGTATATTAGTTGTTCTCGCCGTTAATCTGGGCACTCGGTATTTAATGAGTGAAATGATTGGAGGACAGTTGATCTACTTGGAAACAAACAAAATTTTATTAAAATCACAGTCAGGGTTTCGTAAAGCATATAGCACCGTTACAGCTCTAACGAAAATTAATGATGATATAATAAGAGCTACAGATAAAGGAAGATAACCGTAGCAGTTCTAATTAATATGTCCAAAGTTTTTGATAGTATAAATATTGAACTAGCTCTATCAAAATGATTCTTCTATGGCTGCAAAGGATATGTTTGGAAATGGTTTAGAAATTATCTATCAGAAAGGAGGCAACAAGTGGAAATTAGTAGTAATAGCACCAATATAATGCTATCAAATAAATGTACAATCAAGAAAAAAGTTCCTCAAGGGCCAATTCTAAGTCCCGTGATATTTAACATATTTGTTATAGACTTGGCTAACATTGTGAAGCATTGCAATATTCATTATTACACCGATGATATACAGATTATACTGAGTTACAAACCTGAAGATGCTGAACTCGCTTTTTAAAAAGTTAACGAAGATCTGAATAACATACAGTACTGGAAAAATAAAAATGGGCTAAAAATCAACACAAATAAAACTCATGCTATAATCTTTGGCAACCGAAAGCTGCGAGAAAATACAATAGTGGAGGACTTGTATATCAATAACATATTGATAACATTTAGTGAAGTGGTATGTAATCTAGGACTACAGATGGATAATAACCTGAACTATGCTGCACATACCTCCACTCTTACTAGAACGGCCTTCCTCGAGCTTAAAAGTTTGTATCATCTAAAGGATTATCTATCGAGAGATGCTAAAATAAAACTCTGTGACTCACTAGTGTTGTCAAGATTAAATTACTGTGATGTGGTATATGGCCCATGCCTATGTATTGAAGATGCAAACAGATTGCAAAAACTACAGAATTGTTGCATAAGGTATTCCTGCCAGGTAGCCCGCCGTGAACATATTAGCCCCATTCTGAGACAAATTGGCTGGTTAAATATGAAAGAAAGAAGATTACATCATTTGTGCTGTCTAGTTCATAAAGTGATATCCAATGAAAAACCATCATACCTATATGAAAAGATTGGGAAACATTCAGAAGCTCATGACATGGAACTTAGGCAGAGTGATTTGAGACTAAGCGATCCTGTGCATCGCACTGAATATTTTAAGGAATGTTTTAGTTATCAGGCTGCGAAAGTTTACAATCAAGTGCCTAATGATACCAAAAAGCTCAGCCTAAGTGTTTTTAAAGACAAGCTCTATCATCTCATTCGTACTGGTCATTTATCCCTACACTAGTGATATTAACCGTCTATGACAAAATTAATATTCCAGTACAATGCTATACATAATTTTTATCTATTTTCTACCACACCAGGAGAAGTTAGAGAGCTGTTGCTAAAAACAACAAGAAAACAAGCTGCAGGGATAGATGCGATAAGGGGTCAGGTCCTTAGGGCCGTAGTTGATGAAATATGTATCCCTTTATTTTACTTAATTAATGAATCTTTTGCTACTGGCCAATACCCTGATTTATTAAAAATTTCAAAATCTATATACAAAAACTATAGCGATCGAAAATAGAGGCATATGATTACAGAAAGAGATATCAGTGTACAAAATCAGTTTGCAAATTTTTTAAACTCTGCTTTAATAATAGATTAATAAACTATTTGTCAAATAGTCTTAAAAACAGTTTTTAAGACTCTTTGATAATGGTCACAAGGCCGAAACATATATCAGAGGAATCTGAACAAAACTAATGAAACAATAAACCAAGTGCGTATTGTAACTATTCTTTTGAATATTATAACGCTATGTCCCCAAAATTACAATAGGAGGAATGATGCGTTATAAAATCGTGCGGGAATTAACACCTATCAGTGTTATAAACTGCCAAGAACAAATATTCAAAAGAATTTACGCACGAGCCGGCTGGCTAATCTGCGGTGAGCTAGGGGTGGTTCTTTTATATGAAAACTAAAACAAGATATGGGTTAACTCAATATACAGTGTGTATTAACCAACGACACAATTTAACGATGACCTTTTGAGCGCCACGTAGTTTAAATTATTACAAAAGTCGGCTCATGACCAGGAAACTACGAAACTCAAATTCTTTTAAATTAACTTGTTTAAAATGACTAATTTCCCCTCCCCCAAATAATATGTGGCTTTCAAATTGGTTAAAATAAAACAAGTTTATCAACTTAGTAAACAATACCTGTATTACAAAAAAAATGATTGGCACAACTGAACGGTAAAGACAGCTAAGTTATATAATCACACAAGGGAAAAGTTAGAAATATGTTACGAAAGTACGATAAACTTCAAAATATTTTTAACTAAGGAATTGAAACTACGTGAAATAAGTAATATAATAATAACCTATGTTAGGGTATTTATCAACGTATGCACGTTATGAAATTCTACCTGTACGCTGGAATAATAATAAAGATCTCCATTATTAAGGCGCATGAAAGTGTGAAATTTGTTGTTTTTCCAATGTTTTACAGCAGCAATACCAAATGTTAAATGTCCCGAGATGAAAGACTATTATATTACTTGTACACCAAAATTATCCTTTAATGGTTAAATATTTTCGTTGAAATAAATAATCTATTGTATACTAAATTCGTGAAATGACTGTAACCCTAAACTACAGTAATAATCATAAAAGTCATTAGATGGTATTTTTGGTAGAAGAAAAATGATGTTTTCAGGTTGAGTACGAAATAATAATAAAGAGTAGATCTGACCTCTAGGTTGTCGTTTACATCTGCGATTCTGCGGCCAGCTGATTGACAGTCCGGTATTCCTGCGGGTTGAGGGCGACGGAGGAATCCAACAGCCAGAAAAACGCTGCGGGTACTGATAAGCCGAACTAGGAGGAACGTTTAGCAGCAATCTACTATCTCTCTCAATTCCATTTATTGAATATTCAAAATTAAACTATTACGGGATTTTCAATGGCAAATAAAAACACCAAAGTGGAAACGCCTAAAAATAATTCCCACAAATAAGGATAAATTAATTAAATATAATTTATGCATACCTCTAGATGGTGTTGAGGCGTTTTCAAATAAAATTCAATGCACGGCCTGGGAAGTGCAAATTTATACTCCGTCAAAAAGACGACGATTTCGTATCTCAAACGAAATCAACCCAAATGGAAAAATCTTTTTAATCCGATAATAAATCGACTAGTGTTTAAACAAATATCCAAAAACAATCACTATTAAATTTTTCACAACTTCGGATTTGCACTGCCGGTATTAACTTTTAAGCCGTTGCCAAGCCAATTGCCTTTCGTTTCCTATTCTCTATGCTACTCGCTCAACGCGCATGGATTAGTTGGAAATAATAATAGTAATAATACCGAAGAAATAACTCAACCTATTTTTAGACCGTAACAGTTTCCCCTCTTCCCCCGAAAGAATTTCTCTCAGAAATTCTCAATATCATTCTCAAAAAATAATTTTAGATCTTTAGCATGCCAAATACTTTTAGAATCACCTTTGTCACTCGCAAGTTCATAAGTCCAGGGAGAAACTTTTTTCTTAATAATAAAAGGACCAATGTATTTAGGAGCCAATTTAGCATTAAAATACTTTGCAGCATCCGACAAAACATAACTTAGAACTTTTTCTCCAACAAAAAATTCTTCGCCTCTTCTTCTTAAATTATAATATTTACTAGAACGATTATACGCTTCTTTAAGTCTATTACTAACGTAATCAAATACTTTTTTCAAAGTTTCCGATCTCGATACATAATTATCTCTAGGTGAAATTTCGATATCATTATCCGATTTAGCTACACCAAAATCTGTACCACAATTAATGTATTCTCTACCAAATACTATAAAGTGTGGAGTGTAACCTGTCACTTCATGTCTAGCGGTACGGACTGCGCATTCAATTTTCGGTAATTCTACATCCCAATTACGATGTCTAAGATCTGTTACATAACTTGATATCATGGTTTTCATAACTCTATTGACTCTTTCAGTTGGATTTGCTTGTGCATGGTATAATGCATTATATAAAATTTTTGTTTTATAATCCTTACACATTTGAGAAAATTGTTTAGACCTGAATTGAACGCCGTTATCAACTATAAGATATTGGGGTACACCATAAACTAAATAAATATCATTTTCAATAAGTTTTATTACCATAGATGCTGTAGCTTTACGAATGGGAAAAAATTTAACGTATTTGCTAAAATAATCTGCTACGACCAATACATAAACATTACCTTTGGACGATCGCGGAAGAGGACCAACTAAATCCGCACTAACCATTTGAAATGGTTTACTTACTTTTGGATGGCTTACCATTAAACCTCTTGGTTTCTTTTGTTCCGGTTTTTGTTCTTGACATATTTTGCAGGATTTGATGAAACGTGTTACATCACTTTTCATTTTGGGCCAGTAATATTTGTTTATAATACGGTTGTACGTCTTATATATGCCTAAATGACCCGCTGTTGGAGGACAATGCATATTTTCTAAAACAGATTTACGTTCCCGTTTTGGAACAACTTCTTTCCAGAATTCGAATTCATCACGCAATTCGGGGTATTTACAAGATACATATTTAAAAAGTTTATTATCAGCGATTCGCCACTGAGGATATTGAAGTGGATTACTAGAAACCTTTTTTAACATATTGGTATACCATTTATCATCAATTCCGGTAGTGTTAGGAACGTGTAATTTTACTTCGTCAATATTTGGTACTGCGCGACTTAACAGATCTGGAACAACGTGATCTTTTCCTTTACGATGCAAAATAGTAAAATCATATTGTTGCAATCGAACTGCCCACCTTGCTAGGCGACCCGTAGGATTTCTCAAATTATTTAACCAAATTAAACTATGGTGATCAGTTATGACGGAAAATTTCGAACCTTCTAAATATGGCCTTAGTTTTTCAATGCACCAAACAATGGCTAATAATTCTCTTTCGGTCGAGCTGTAATTTTTTTCAGCCTTAGTCAGTGATCGACTCAAGTAGCAAATGACCCGTTCGCCATCATCAAAATTTTGCGATAAAACTCCAGCTATCCCGTATCCCGACGCATCCGTTTGCAGTGTAAATGGCATATTAAAATCAGGGCACGTAAGCACAGGCGCAGAAACCAAACAATCTTTAATTTTTTTAAAAGCTTGTTCGCACTGATCCGACCAAACAAATTTTTGTTTCTTTTTAAGCAAGGCCGTCATGGGTGCTATTGTGGAAGAAAAATCAGGTAAAAATCGACGGTACCATGACGCCATACCGATAACACGTCGTACTTCCGAAACATTTTTAGGTGTAGGTATATTTAAAATGGCATTAACTTTTTCCGCGTCTACATGAAGACCGTTTTTATCCACCACATAACCAAGGTATTTTAGCTCTGGAAGGCAAAACTTACATTTTTCTTGACTTAAAGTAAGACTTGCGACAGTCAAACGTTCTAACACTTCTTTAAGTATTTCACAATGTTTTTCAAACGTCGTTGTTACCACGATTATATCATCTAGATATACAAAAACCCACGGTTCTAATTCTGGTCCTAAAATACGATCTAATAGTCGTTGAAATGTCGCTGGACTATTTGATAAACCGAATGGCATCCTTTTAAACTGGTAAAGACCACGGCCTGGTACGGTAAATGCAGTAAACTCTCTACTATTTTCAGAAACGGGCACTTGCCAGTATGCGGAACGAATATCTAAAGAGGATAAATAAGTGGCATTACGTAACTTGTCCAAAATATTAGAGATATATGGTAAAGGATACGCATCCTTTTTGGTGACTTTATTAAGTTTTCTATAGTCCACACAAAATCTATAGGCACCATCTTTTTTTGGAACCAATAGAATAGGTGAGGACCAAGCACTTGTAGATTTTTCAATAATTCCTAAATCTAACATCTTTTTGAGTTCAGAATCAATATGAGATTGCATTTTTGGAGATACTGGGTAATATCTCTGTTTTATAGGAGATGAATCTGTTAAAATTACATGTTCAACAAGAGATGTACATCCCAGAGTATTTGAATTTTTGAAGTATTGTTTTGTTAAGTTTTCCAGAATTAATTTTTGATCATATATTATTTCCGTAGGTGACTGCAAATAACTTAATTCACATGAAGAATTAGAAAAGGTCCATATGTCATTATGTAGATCTGGTACAATTCGCATTGCATGCCAAAAATCTATTCCTAGAATTAGGACATGAGGTAATTCTGGTACCACTAACATATCAATTACTTTTACTCGATCTATCAATTTTACAGGTGTGCTAACTGAACCAATGCTAATACATTTATCACCATTAGCGATAGTACAATGTGAGTTATTAATCGTTGTTAAAGATAGCCCTAATTCTTGGAGTAATTTCCAGCCTTTACCACCAACAATAGTTTTCGAAGCTCCCGAATCTAAAAGTCCTAATAAATTTTTTCCCAAAATTGAAACTTCTAAATACGGACGTCGATCTCCTTGTGCATGAGAAACGATGTAATCTAGTATAGGCTGATTTTTAAAGATCTTTGAATTGCTATTACAGAACGCCGCTTTTTTAATAAATGAGTCTACTACGCGGCCAGTTAGTGACTCGTCGAAGCGTTTCCCTGGCTACGGCAATTTTGACAAGTTCTAACGGTGAACCCAATATTTCCACAGCGATAGCATTTTAGCGAGAACGATTGTGTGCAATTATATCTATTATGGCCAGGTTGATTGCAATTAAAACAAATCAATCTATTCTGTTGAAATCAGTCAGTATAAGGACGCGCGGTATTATTCTGCGAAGAAGTGGGCCTAAAATTATTCGGTCTTGAATTAGAAAAATTATTTGGTCTTGAATTAGAAAAATTATTTCTAGAACCACTTCTATAATGACTATTATTATTTACGAGATCACAATCCACTGAATTACCTTCGACATATGCGAGGTCATGTTCAAGAAAATCGTCGGATGGATTAGGAGGCATGAATTGTTCAACCGATTCTTTTCTAGCTTCAAGTCGTCTACACAAAGATAGTAATTCTTCTACAGTTGCAATTTCATCTAATTTTAGTCCTAATTGAGTTTGAAAATATGGATTAATATTTCGTTTAAGCGGAAAAGTAAGTCTCGAGAAATAACTATTCATTACAGCTATATAAATACCGATTGATTCCTTGCCCTGTGTTCTCTTTTTAATTACATTTAATAATTTTTCGTCGTAATCGTTTGGTAAAAATTCTTCACGCATTTTAACAACAAGTTCTTCCCAACTAGATGTATTTTTCCTTTCGTAAAGAAACCACGTTTTCGCTTGACCCGAAAATAAATCTCCTGCGGATTTGAATAATTGTGCTTTTGAAATATTTCTCGATTCACAAAGTTCATCTACGCGTTCCAGAAATGCATTAAGTGACATTTTTTTTTTTTTTATACATTTATTTAACGTCGGCCTATTTCCGCTACTGAGGCCTAACACCAACGCCTGTAGACGAGCTACCCCCAACCAGGAATTTTGCCGAACCTCTTCCCTTAAGAAGAGTAGGGATCTTTTACTTGCCTAACATTTAATAGACAAGGGACCGACGGCTTTACATCCCCTCCGAAGGATGGTATATCTCCTATACAACCCTCGCCTAAGGTTGTATAGCTTCCGCGCATACACTGATATACAAGCCGCTGGAAGATGGGTGAGGCGAGGACGTGGTCTTCGTTGGAACGGTCACCAATCCAACTACTAACCACGCCTAACGTTGCTTTACATCGCATATCGAAGTATGTACATAGTAAAGACGCACCCACGCTCGCCCCGATTAAGTGACATATCAGTTTTTGATTTTCCCCCGTTAAATGTTAAATTCCATTGATACACTGGTACTGATTTAAAACGATTTAAGTCACGAGTATTATTGTTATCAACCGGAGCAGAATTATTTAAGTTTTGTGTTACATCCGGATTAGATTCCGCGTCAGTATCAGAGTCGCTTATCGAAATATCATTTAGCAATGTAGTGTCAACTGGTAAACTTCGTCTACCTCGAGATGAACTGCTTTCATTTTGATCTAACTTTGTTTTTAAATCTTCCGAGAGTTCTAATAAATTCGCTAATAATTGAGATTTGCGCAGCGAACTATCTTCATCTGTAGTAACCATATGATTTACTCTATTTAGACCGTGTGAAATTTTTGTTGATAACTTTTTATACCGATTACATTGACTACCCCCCGTGAAATCTGAAAGTAATTTTTCTGTTTCTTCAATCAACCCTGCTAAAGCTACACTATCTTGGCTAAATGTATAAGGATAATCTGGATAATCTACTTGTTTATTTTCTCGTTCAAGTCTAAGTGCGGCACTAAGTCATATTTTCGACGTTACCTGTAGCAATTCCTCTTATAGTTAGTTCATATTGTAGTTCCGACTGAGTAAGCCGATTCACATCCATTTTCAGAGACATTATATTATATTATGCGTTGCAAAAGTAAATTTTAATTTAGTAGGTCTAACACTAAACTTTTCAATATCTGTATAAAGAACGGAATATATCCAAGTTGCTTTAAAATCGTTAAAGTTATACCCGTATTTAAAAAAGGTTCTACCCAGGACTTAAATAATTTCAGGCCAATCTCTTTAATATCTGTGGTTTCAAAATATTTAGAATATTTATTAAAAAATCAAATGACTGATTTTTTTACACAAAATAATTTGATAAATTTTCATCAATTCGGCTTTCAACTAGGTAAATCGACTACTTATGCCTTAAATGACTTGATAGAGGTCATTGTCGAGGGCTTTGAATCAGGAAAATTCGTTGGGGCAGCTTTTTGTGACCTAAGTAAGGCCTTTGACTGTGTCTCTCACGAGACACTAATTGACAAGCTGACTTATTATGGTTTTCAACATGACAGCCTTTGTTTAATAAAGAGCTACCTGACTGACCGACACCAAAAAACCTACTTTAAAAACAAATATTCCGAACTTGAAAAGATTGATCATGGTGTGCCACAGGGCTCTCTGCTTGGTCCAATCCTTTTCTTAATTTACATCAACGATTTACCCACAGCTGGATTGTGTAGTGACTTCGTGCTATTCGCTGATGACACTACCATAATAGATGTCAATAGTGATTATGAAATTCTTACACACAATATGGAAACCTCCCAAAACCTAGCCCTTAACTGGTTTATAGCTAATTCCCTAAAGCTAAATGAGGACAAGACTGATAAAATGGTATTTACCTTAAAGCATCAACAAATAAATAACCCAAACAGAGTAAAATTTTTGGGAATTATGCTGGACCCAACCTTAAAATGGAACGAACATGTAGATTACACTTGTAGTAAATTAGCTAGAAACCTATTCCTTTTAAAAAATTTAACTCAAACAACCTCAAAAGAAATAACTATAATGGCCTATCATGCCCTTTTTAATTCTATCATTAGCTATGGAATACTAATATGGGGTCATTCTTCTCACTGCGCAAGAATTTTTAGTATGCAAAGAAGAGCAGTCAGAATCCTACTCAGTTTAAATTACAGAGAAGATGTAAAGAATCATTTTACTAGCCTTGGCTTCATGACGGTCCCGAGTCTATACATATTTCACTGTTTGCTCTATGTCAAAAAAAACATCCATAAGTATGTAAACATTTTTAATATTCATACTTACAACACACGTAATAATAATAATTTATTTATTGAATATCTCAGACTAAAAAAATCAAGACATGCTACTGATTACTATGGGCCTTTTTTCTTCAATAAATTACCTCTCCAAATTAGAATACTCCCTCTAAACCAATTCAAAAATAAGATAAAAAAATTTCTTATTTCCAAGGCATTCTATAGCTTGAATGAATTTCATAATTATGATCTGTAAACTTCCACTCCTTATTTAGAATGTTTGTCTTCAGTGTGATATGTTGTCATATATCAGTATATTTGTAATTTTATTTGTGTACTTTTAATTTTATTTTGTGTACCTGTATTTCATTATTTGCATTGTATTTTACTGACTTGTGTAATGATTGTATAATCAATAACACCAATAAACTCTACTCTACTCTACTCTACTCTACTCTAGGTCCTTCTGTACTAGTAATTAAAGAAAATTAATCAACTTGTACCACATTCAAACAGTACTAAGTATTTATATGATTTTATTTCTAGTAAATTGACCTATAAAGATCTAAAGATAATATTTGTAAAAGAAAAAAAAATTTAATGTTAATTTGATAGATTAACTTTAATACTGTATTATAAATAATAAGCAATAATTAATTATTATGTCATCTAAGCCGACTAAATAATGATCACCCTGTGTGACAAGAAAGAAAGAAAAAATAATGTAAATGTATCGAAGCAAATCCTCCCTAAAATCGTATCAAATAAATAACTACAATAACACGTTTTTTTTCTTTTTCCAAAAACAAGAAAAATAAAAATGGCTTACAATTATGTTATGCTAAATATTTATATATATATATTTTTTATGTACCAACTTATGTATATTAAGTTGAAATCAATTTTTCTAGCTATTTTAGAATTATCTGTTTAAGAGAGGAGAGGAAAAAAAATAATAGGCAAAATTATGTATTTTCACGCTAAACTGTATAGTCCTGTTTCTCCCTGTATACTTCAGTACGAGAGACCAAAGAGGATAGACACATAAAATCGAATAAAATAAACAACAAGGTTAGTTTTTGTATATAAACAAAAAAAAACGTACGCACAACTATATAACAACCAGACCTAAACCGATATGTTTCGATCAGCACCTGTAAAAACACACAAAAAATTGCAGAAAATTCCCGTAAATATTGATGAGCAGTAAGTACGTACCATACAAAATTTATATATCTACCATAATGAGTACCATCTGAATACTTTCTCTACCAAGTTACTTTTAGCACAAATAACAATTTAATATTTTATATGCACATACAAAAACCACTTAAAAAAAAAATATATGCCAAAAATACCTATATTACACACGAGGGCGCCAAATTTATAACGCTATGTCCCCAAAATTACAATAGGAGGAATGATGCGTTATAAAATCGTGCGGGAATTAACACCTATCAGTGTTATAAACTGCCAAGAACAAATATTCAAAAGAATTTACGCACGAGCCGGCTGGCTAATCTGCGGTGAGCTAGGGGTGGTTCTTTTATATGAAAACTAAAACAAGATATGGGTTAACTCAATATACAGTGTGTATTAACCAACGACACAATTTAACGATGACCTTTTGAGCGCCACGTAGTTTAAATTATTACAAAAGTCGGCTCATGACCAGGAAACTACGAAACTCAAATTCTTTTAAATTAACTTGTTTAAAATGACTAATTTCCCCCCCCCCCAAATAATATGTGGCTTTCAAATTGGTTAAAATAAAACAAGTTTATCAACTTAGTAAACAATACCTGTATTACAAAAAAAATGATTGGCACAACTGAACGGTAAAGACAGCTAAGTTATATAATCACACAAGGGAAAAGTTAGAAATATGTTACGAAAGTACGATAAACTTCAAAATATTTTTAACTAAGGAATTGAAACTACGTGAAATAAGTAATATAATAATAACCTATGTTAGGGTATTTAATCAACGTATGCGTGTTATGAAATTCTACCTGTACGCTGGAATAATAATAAAGATCTCCATTATTAAGGCGCATGAAAGTGTGAAATTTGTTGTTTTTCCAATGTTTTACAGCAGCAATACCAAATGTTAAATGTCCCGAGATGAAAGACTATTATATTACTTGTACACCAAAATTATCCTTTAATGGTTAAATATTTTCGTTGAAATAAATAATCTATTGTATACTAAATTCGTGAAATGACTGTAACCCTAAACTACAGTAATAATCATAAAAGTCATTAGATGGTATTTTTGGTAGAAGAAAAATGATGTTTTCAGGTTGAGTACGAAATAATAATAAAGAGTAGATCTGACCTCTAGGTTGTCGTTTACATCTGCGATTCTGCGGCCAGCTGATTGACAGTCCGGTATTCCTGCGGGTTGAGGGCGACGGAGGAATCCAACAGCCAGAAAAACGCTGCGGGTACTGATAAGCCGAACTAGGAGGAACGTTTAGCAGCAATCTACTATCTCTCTCAATTCCATTTATTGAATATTCAAAATTAAACTATTACGGGATTTTCAATGGCAAATAAAAACACCAAAGTGGAAACGCCTAAAAATAATTCCCACAAATAAGGATAAATTAATTAAATATAATTTATGCATACCTCTAGATGGTGTTGAGGCGTTTTCAAATAAAATTCAATGCACGGCCTGGGAAGTGCAAATTTATACTCCGTCAAAAAGACGACGATTTCGTATCTCAAACGAAATCAACCCAAATGGAAAAATCTTTTTAATCCGATAATAAATCGACTAGTGTTTAAACAAATATCCAAAAACAATCACTATTAAATTTTTCACAACTTCGGATTTGCACTGCCGGTATTAACTTTTAAGCCGTTGCCAAGCCAATTGCCTTTCGTTTCCTATTCTCTATGCTACTCGCTTAACGCGCATGGATTAGTTGGAAATAATAATAGTAATAATACCGAAGAAATAACTCAACCTATTTTTAGACCGTAACAATATTTATAATTATTCAAAATAACTTCCAAAATTGTAACTCACACAAAATTAATTTCAATGCAAAATCCATATATCTAGAACCTGTAAATGAAGAAGAACTGCACCTAATAGCAAATAATTTTAAAAACAAAAAATGTTGTGGGGAAGATCTAGTACCTCTTTTCTTAATAAAAAAATGCATAACATACCTCGCTTCTCCTTTAGCAGATATTATTAATACCTCATTGAAGGAGGGCAAATATCCGAGTAAATTAAAAAATTCTATTGTAATACCAGTGCACAAAAAGGGGGACTTTGATTTAATTGAAAATTATAGGCCTATAAGTCAGCTGTCGTCGTTTTCGAAATTTTTTGAAAAAGTATATTCCACAAGACTGATTCGATTTTTTAATACTTGTAAGTTGTTCTCTCTATTCCAGCACGGGTTTCTTAAGGACAAATCAATTGAGACTGCTATATTCGAATTTACAGAAACAATACTGACTGCCTTGGAGAGTGGGGAACTTACTTGTTGCTTGTTTCTTGACCTCTCCAAGGCTTTTGATTGTTTGAATCACGACATTCTAATAGAAAAACTGTTTAAGTATGGTGTTAGAGGAATGGCTTTATCTTGGCTGAAATCCTACCTTACGGATAGGTCCCAAAGAGTGGTTTTAAGAGATGGTTCCTCGGAGGTCTATTCAAGCAGGGTATATACTAGCTTGGGTGTTCCTCAGGGGAGTATCCTTGGACCACTGTTATTCGTAATTTTTGTTAACGATTTGCCTATTGCATTAGATAATACACAAAACACAATGATAAGCTATGCCGATGATAACAATGTATTAATTAGAGGAAAAAGTATACCGTCAATAATTACTCGTAGTGATGAACAATTCGGGCAAATAGATACGTGGTACTCAAATAACAACCTTACCTTAAACACTGATAAAACTCAATGTATCTTTTTTAGAACCTCTCATAATAAATCTGATTTTCCTGATAAGATAAATTTAAAAAACATCCAGATCAATACAACCAACTGTACAAAACTTTTAGGTATTTATATAGATTCCTGCTTAAAATGGAATTACCATATTGAACATACTTCTATTAAATTATCATCTGGCTGTTATGCACTTCGAGTTCTAACCAAATACATGGATTATAAAACAGTTAAATTAGTTTACTATGGATACTTTTACTCTGTACTAAAATTTGGCATACTTTTTTGGGGGAGTTCATCAGATATACAGCAAATATTTAAAATTCAGAAAAAAGCAATTCGCATAATGCTGAAAATGAATTTTTCAGAAAGTTGCAGAGGAGTATTTCGGCAGCATGAGTTGCTAACGGTCATAGGTGTGTATCTATTTCATTGCATAATCTTTCTAAAGAAACATCCTAAAAAATTTAATATTGACCTAATTAACCACAAATACAACACTACACTAGAGGGCAAATTAATTACAACTATCCTTTGCATTCGTTAACCCTAACTGAAAAAGGAAGCTACTACTCTTGTATATATTTTTATAACCATTTGCCCGAACGCATAAAAAATATAAAGAACTTTAAATATTTTAAAACTGAGTTGTTCAAGTATATCTGTGATATTGAACCATACACAATTGGCGAATTTCTATTACTCACCTAAAGCCCATAAATTGTTGCCACCTGTATACCCTAGACATACCTGTCTGTTATATTATTGATCGTCAAGATTGTGAGTATTCGAATGCTGTTGCAGATTCTTATATATGCTAAGATTATTTTAAATATATTTTACTATTTTTTGTTGCACTACACTTATATTTTATTTTGTGTCATGTTTATTGTATTATATTTATACTTTCATTTTACTCCATTTTATGTCTTTTAGCTGTATCCTGACTTGTTTCAAATTTGTTAAACCAAAACTGTTTTGAAATAAATTGAATTATCTATCTATCTATCTATCTATTCTTGCGACCATTATCAAAGAGTCTTAAAAACTGTTTTTAAGGCAATTTTTAAGACTCTTTGATAATGGTCGCAAGGCCGAAACATATGTCAGAGAAATTGGAACAAAAACTAATGAAACAATAAATCAAGTGTGTGTTGTAACTATTCTTTTGAATATTTATAATTATTCTATTGAATATGTTTCATCAAGAACCTACCGCAGGGGGCGAGCGTAGGTGCGTCTTTACTACGTACATACTTCGGTATGCAATGTAAAGCAACGACAGGCGCAGTTAGTAGTTGAATGGGTGACCATTCCAACGGAAACCGCGTCCTCGCCTCACACATCTTCCAGCGGCTTGTATATCAGTGTATGCGCGGAAGCTATACAACCTTAGGCGAAGGTTGTATAGGAGATATACCATCCTTCGGAGGGGATGTAAAGCCGTCGGCCCTTGTCTATTAAATGTTAGGCAAGTAAAAGATCCCTACTCTTCTTAAGGGAAGAGGTTCGGCAAAATTCCTGGTTGGGGGTAGCTCGTCTACAGGCGTCGGTGTTAGGCCTCAGTAGTGGAAATAGGCCGACGTTAAATAAATGTATATAAAAAAAACCTACCGCAGATTCCATCCAATTAATAGTAACACACTAGTTGTATGTTTGATCTACTACAGTCTCACTACTATAAGTCACAACCGTGTTACCGTTCTTTATATTATCTGATTATCTATCTCAGAACTGTACTGAACTGCCCACGTGTGTTGGATCCGCCTCTTATATATCTGCGATGAACGTATTCGAATTCTCTATCTCAATCCAGACTATTCAGACAATTTCTCGATTTTTCGGGTTAACCATTTTCGAACAATCCTCGATCTTTCGGGTTCTGTGGTAATTGGCATTGGCCAGTTATCCCAGAGATGGCACCGTTTTATTGGTAGCCAAACTAAGCAGGCTTCCTTTTACCCTGCTACCGGGGATTAATTAAAACTTTCTGTTAGAGCGCGGCACATAACAATACTTTTGCCAACGATAATCATTTGTTTTCTTTTTTTTATTTATTTAACTCTATGTTATTGTTCCCCAACAATTATTAAACTTAATTTAATTAATACTGATACTCGTACTGAAAACAAAAAAACAAAAACGTTTTACTTGAAACAAAAAGTAAACTTACCAATGAAATTCATATCAATTAAAAAAAAAATTGCATCTTTGTTAAATTATGAATAACTACTTATTTTATTTAAAATAAATGGACATTTTATTTTTTATTTCTGATAGCCTATTGCATGTAATTTAAGAAGATTAAAATTATTATTTTCTTTAAGTGGCAATCGTGATTAATCACACAGGTATCGTGCCACCGGGTTCGAATCCTGGCTCCGGCACTGGCACTGTCGGAGGAAATGGTTGGATGTCTGCGTTTTTTCAATGTGTAAACCCCTTCCGCACAAGCCTCGGGCTTCTGGAATTGGGGGTTGTCTAATTTCTGTGGTGTTTTATTTATTATTTTACTAGCTTTTACTAAAATAAACAGTTTAGATTTTTTTTTTAGTAATAACTCTTATTATTAAAATTAAATATGTGTTAAAAATAATAGCAATAAAAGAAATTGTTGAAAAATCAGAAAAATGTGAATATCTCAAAAACTGTACATAATTGGATAGCATATGTGAGGGTTATTCTGATAGGTGTTGATGTAATTATTATTGGCATTTACCATTGGGCCACCCTGTATACATATCTCCAAATCTGCATGTGAAACTGCAGTATATCTAATTTATGAGTCCAGTTAATAAGTGTGTTATTGATTGTAATCGTCGATCTAATGTTATGATAACTATAAACGGATGCCTTTATACTTTGTCATTACCTTGATCAATTTTTAAACCGTGATATCTGTGGAGATATTATTTATCGTCGTTAATTCTGTAATATCTTCTGTGTGTAAAATACAAAATTCTTAAAGAGTTACTCGTATTCACACAGATGGATTAGAAATTCATTACTTAGGACATTAATGTTTATTAATTTAAATTCTCTCGTAACCTAGATAATATCTCTTGTGTATAAATATGTATATAGGAGGTATTACAGAACCAACAAAGGCGTCGTTTGTAATTTAATGACTAGGTACTCAAATTTCAGTTGCACTTAGCAATAATGAAACTACCAAAGTAGGTTGCTGATTGATTTATTTTTATATGCTAAAACATAGACACATTCAAAAATGCCAGTTGGTTTAAAAACGATGTAAAGTAAAGATATTACATAAGCCTTGAGTTTATTTGCTTAGACTATATTCTTGGCCTCACACTTCAATAATCTTCACATAATTATACCAAAGATATTTCAATTAAACTATACCTTCCATACTATTTTTTTTACCATGGTGGCGATTTCTTCGTTGGGTTATTTGGTGAATGCTTTCACAGATGGGATGGCAGAATTTCATAATTGTATGTATTCCATGTGTGAAGGATTGATCAAATGACTTAAAGGAGGAACTGCCACTGATATTTTGTAGTAGAAATTGATAAAAATTTTGGAAGAAATAATAGTATAATCTGTGAAGTTTATTTTAAGAGTTAGGTTACTTAGTATAGAAGAAATTGGTACTAGTTTAGTAGAAAATAATTAAACATGATAATCATATAACTTACCTTTTATATCATTTTAGCTGCCTGATGTTGCCCCAACAATAAGTAAAATCAATAACCTAAATGTTACCAGTTTGCATGAAGCAGCTCAAGAGGGCAAGGAAAAATTGAAAAACATCGAGGTGGAGATAAAAAACAAGCTAGGCAATACTTTACAGAGTGCGATAGAGAAGGTTAACGAAGCAGGTACGGTTCATATTACCATTTTATTGAATTGAATGTATTCGGCTGGTTGTAACCAACGTCACAAATTGTAAATAGAGAGGGTAAGGATTAAAAACTGATAAACACAAACCAAACCACACGCTTTTATAAGGAAATTGGTGCTCAGTTGAATTTGATAAATTTTTTATTTATAGTATTCCAAGTTATTCTGAATTACAAGTTTCTTTGACAAAACTTCAGATTATAGACAGTTTTACTGATAAATGGCTCTAAAAATTGGACTTCCTCTTTAATGTTGTACACCAAGAGACATCAAAACATTTGAACAGTTCACTCGAATTAGGGTATGACTTTAAGAATTTATTATAATTATGTCCTTAGGTTTCAAATAGAATAATAGTACCATCATTGCTAAATTCGTCTATTTTAATTTTTATGCCAATTTGCTAAATTGGTATAATTAATTACTTATTTTATTTGAAAAACATTTTGACTGCCCAGCAAATTAGAGTTTTGCTGGGCAGTCAAAAAACGCAACAAAAGCTTTACGACCTCATTATTATCACCGATGGACCATGCGGTTTGTTGTCATCAAACAAACCAACGCACATTAAAAACCCATACAGGTAAGTGAGTCAATTTGCGAATGAAATAGTGCAGAGCCGAACTTAAAATTCATATGTATTAGAATGTACATATTAATAATATTAGACTTAAAAATATCGTCTTCGATGAATAGATATTTGATACCGTTTCTGGTAAATTTAACAATCTTACCCTATTTTGTTTGTGTCAAGATAGGAATATCTTATACATTGGTGAAACATTGATTAATTTTGGCACTCTAAATTAAAATTAATATTCTCTTGTTGCTCATATCTGCCAATAATAATATAATCTATCCTCGAATATATCATATTATTATTGTTGTCCACCAAGAATACAGAGCGTAACACGCTGTTAAAATTGAACGACTGACTTGCTGATATAAATATTTCAAGCTGGACCCGGACGCAATTAATTTTGTGACTAGTTTAATGATATTTTAATGAGGTCATAAAGTTTTTGTTGTGTTTTTTGAGTGCCTAGAAGTGCTGATCTCGACTATACTGATCCATTTTTGTTTTATATTGTTTTTGGGTAGTGGATACATAATATATTAAGAGCTACTGAAGTTTTTAAAAGTTGCCTGGAAACCCCTCTCTACTTTTATGGTCCTGATTCCTATGTAAGCAGATAACCCTAGGCTTATTCTGGGTCCAAAATATGGGAATATTTTCGTACGAGGCCCACTTTACACAAATTAATATGTTTAATGTCTGGTTGTCAGTTTAATCGTCTCTCGATGATGTTAATGTGAAACATCCAAAACTTGTTTGATTATTTTTTTTCCAAGAATTTTTTATGTACCTAAAAGAAAGGATATATGATTTTTCACTATAAGATTGGTTTATTTCAACTCGAATAGACGGAATACAAAATTTATATTTACTGTTGATTTTAGCTTAACTACAACTTTTGGAAATAGTATTATAATAATAATAAAACATTTATTGTTACAAAACAAAATAGTTAAGGTGCCCGTTGGGAAAAATTTTGCTGATACATACTCTCTCCAAACTTCGTGTATGGCTTCATTGGACCTAGTCTGACAGCATTTTTGCTCTATAATTTTTTTTGTTTTTGGGGCGTTTTCCCGCTATATTTTCCGAAACGTGTCATTTTGACGACATATAAAAAATGTATAGATACTGTAGAATAAAAACGTGAATTGAAACGTGAAAAAATAATTGTCTGACAATAAATGTGGGTCATTGGGCGTGTCCGCTATCTCGAACATGTCGGAAAAACGACTATAAGAAAATTTATTAATAATTAGCTGATTTTCGCTGTATTAATTTATTAAAACATACAAAAACAAGTTTTCATATTGTCTGACGAAAATTATTTTCCGATTTCCCAGTCTGACGCGTCAAAGTTGTCGGTTTCATGACAGCAAAAAATTTATTCATAACCTTCAGACATTGGAAAATTATATGCAGAAAATAGGTATTTAATTTGTGGTATAAGTGTCTGACAAATACAGTGGGGCATAACGAGAGTCTGACGAAAAAACATAATTTTCCAATAGCGGCCGTCGAAGTTAGGGCGATAAAAAAATTAAATTTCGTTTAGTCGAGAAGACGGTTAAAAACGGTTATTTCAACTTACTTATTTTATAATCTTTATTTTGAATTTTTTGAACTCTTTTAGACTATCTGAATTCGACTTACCCAAGTTTTAAGTTCGATAATATTGAAAAATACGTAAAACTTTTTGTAGAAAATAGTAGCGAAAAATTGTCTTTTAGTACGTTTAAAATCGCTATATCTCCGGTACTACTAGTCCGAAAATTTTCATCCAGGGCCCAAATTAAAGGTCTTGAAACAAGCTATAAGATAACACTTTACAATATTAGTTATAACAAAGTACTTTTATAAATGAAAAAACAATTAATCCATTTTCGGTAAATATATGAATTTAATTTAAGTGTGTAATTTTGCATCAAAAATATATGAAGTATGCAGGGAATAAGAAAAAATAAGCATTATGCACCAAAAAAATTTTTAGAGCCATGCTAAAAATTATCCTATTACATGAGAAACGAATTTCTGCAGCAGAAAAACGACATATTTCCAAAATTGAAAAACTAATTTTCCTGGCATCGCCCTAAAAATTTTGTTCAGTCCGCACTTTATTAAATTATATGATTTATTTTATTGTAAAAATCTTTTAAAAAAAGGTATAAAATAAAATAATTTCAAGTACTATAAAGCAATTATTATAAAATAATTATTATAAAAAATTATTTTCTTATTCTTATTGACACTGTAAAAATGATTTTTCAATGATTAGTATGAGATAATCATGACAATTTGAAGGACATTACAACATTAAAAAAATTTATTTTCCAGGCATCAGACTGAGAAACTGGAAAACACCTTTTGTCAGACAGTTAAAAAATTGGATTTGATTTATTTTTATTAAGCTATATTGAAGAAATCAGCTTGTTATTTATAAATATAGCCTCAATATATACATATGAATATAACATCCAAGCGTAGCTTGACAACCACATAGAAAAACCTTTTATTTAACATTTCCAGCTAAAAGGCTTTATTTCACCGTCAGACAATTTTTTAATCGTATTATAAATTTTATTTAAAAATCAAAAAAATTTGTTAAAAAATATTATGAATAAATTTTTTGCTGTCATGAAACCGACAACTTTGACGCGTCAGACTGAGAAATTGGAAAATAATTTTCGTTAGACAATACGAAAACTTGTTTTTGTATGTTTCAATAAATTAATACAGCGAAAATCAGCTGGTTATTAATAAATTTTCTTATAGTCGTTTTTCCAACATGTTCGAGATTGCGGACACGCCCAATGACCCACATTTATTGTCAGACAATTATTGTTTCACGTTTCAATTCACATTTTCAAGCTACTCTACTTGGAAAAATAACAGTATCTATACATTTTTTTATGCCGTCAAAATGACATGTTTCGGAAAATCTAGTGGGAAAACGCCCCAAAAACAAAAAGAATGATAGAGGAAAATGCTGTCAGACTAGGTCCAATGAAGCCATACACGAAGTTTGGAGAGAGTATGTATCAGCAAAATTTTTCCCGACGAGCACCTTAACCAAAAGTACAAGATTCATTTTAAAATGATACAACCTTGCAGAGAGAAATACTAAATTATTAATCATTATAAAATAAAATATATAAAATTACAGTCAAAACAGACAGGCCTATGCGGGCAATAATTAGACAAATAGACATATTAAAATTTGGTCATATCTAAAAATAGGCCCTCCTCAGTAAAAATAATTGATTTTATTTTTTGTTTCATCTTTCCTTTACTAGTCAGCCAAATATCAGGTAATAAATTATTCAAAAGGTATGAGACCAAGTAAGAGAATGATTCAAATGCTGTTTATTGTGTATAGGATATATTATATTATTACGAGCCATTTCTCTAAGTTCAATTTTTATACCAAGTAGGATGGAGCTTTGGTCTTTATTATATTAACAGCTAATACAATGTAGTAAATAAAACGTCGCTCATGAAGTTTTAACATATTAAAAGATCTGATATAAGGTGTGATATGATCCCGCCTTGGAGCAAAACGAATAAACCTTACACAAGAGTTTTGAATGATTTGTAACCTATTTTTATCTCTTTGGCTGAGATTAGGACTATAAACATGGTCACAATAGTTTAAAATAGATAACACTAAAGCCTCAGTTAAAAATTTTTTTGCAGATTCATCAAGGCAATTTCTATACTGATATAACTGTTTTATCTTAAAGTATGCAGTTTGACATAGGTGCATTTCTCCAGATTCAGTACCAATGAAATATTTCTTGACCACTCAGACAAAATTTTCAGATCACGGTTCACAGATTCTACCATTTCAGGTGCCTCATTTAAGTTCATATGAGTATACATTTCAAAGTCATCAGCATATACGCGAACTTTTAAGTGCAGAGGTAAATTTTGAAAATCTGCAATAAAGAGGCTAAACAATGTCGGTCCCAGAACATACCCTTGAGGTACGCCAGATTTGATATTTTGTGGTAGCGAAATATTATTTTGGTCCAAAATAACACTTTGCTTATGGTGAAATAAATATGTGCTGAACCATTGTATTAAACTTTCAGAAATGCCATAAAATCTTAATTTTGCAATAAGACAGTCAAAGTCGACACAGTCAAACAATGTAAGTACTGTTATTTTGCCATTATCTTGGGTTTTGAGAATATCATCGGTGACTGTTAAAAGGGCTGTCATTGTGCTGTGTTGTTTACGAAAGCCGGATTGATTTTCAGGCAGAATATTGTTATCATTGAGATAATTTAGCTTCCCATGAAGTGCTGTTTCCGCTATTTTAGAGGCTACACATAATAAACTATGAGGTAGGTAAGATTTTTTTGGGATAGGCTTACTTAGACAAATTTTCCATTGATCTGGAGGAGTACCAATTTCAAAGGAATAATTATATGGGTTAAAGGGTTCAACACAAAACTGAAGTGAGAGTTGTAGCATTTTGCGAGAAATTTGGTCCACTCCCATACAATGAGGCTTTTGTTTAGATAATAAATCTCTGATTTCCGATGTACTTACAGGTCGATAAGTGAAATTTGCAGCTGGATTGAAGTGACTTTTCATTGTAGTAAATAACAATATTTAAATCAGGAGTGAGGGCAGAGACAGAGTCGATAAAGTAGCTGTTAAAGTTATCTGCATTATACATACTGGGTGGAACTTCCGCAAATCCATTTGAGTTAATTGGTGCTCATCTTCTTAAATGCGCCCAGAGAGCCTTACTGTCGTTAGAGTATCTCAGCAGAAATTTTCTAGAAAAAGCCTGCATCTCCCTTTTTAAAGCAGTATTATAGTAATTTCTAATATCACAGAAATATTGCCTATGTACTGGTAGCATGGTTCGTTTAAATCGATTCCAAGCATTATGCTTTAATCTCCTAATATGATTTAGAGTTTCAGTAAACCACGGTTTTTTCTTTTTGTTGGAACTTATTAAGATTGTTTTGAGAGGGGCATGAATATTGAAAAGATATGAATTAAAACAATTAATTTTGTTGCAAAGCATCCTGTTTAAGATACTCAACATTAAAGAAGGTGAAATCTCTGATTACCTTGAAGTGAGTTTTTTTAACAGTTGAACACTGTATGGTACACAAAGTTATGGGTAGATAGACTACAATCCAGGACTCCTGAATCTTCCATAAGTAAGTCATTATTTACAATTATTAAATCGATAAGAGATTGTGAGTCATGAGTAACCCTAGTAGGGTCCTTATTAATTTGGGAAAGAAGTAGGTCATTAAATAATGTAGAAAGAAATACCAACTCTCGAGAGTGAACTAAAAGGTTAACATTAAAATCACCCAGTACTATAATGGTATGATGGTTTAAAAAGTGCAAGTATCGAACCATAGCTCCAAACTCAGATAGAAAATCAACTGCTTGATTCGGCAGCCTATGAACAACACCAGCAGCAATTTTTAGGTCAGAACCAATATTTAATTTCACCCAGTTTTTAAGAAGTGTTGTGAAAATTTTCAGAACCTAGAACAGCTGTTCTAGGTTCTGGAAACTTTCACAACACTTCATAAAAACTGTATCGCCTCATGCGATTTTCTAATTGTTTATCACTTTTTTTAAGAATACTTTGTTAAAAGTAGAACTTAGACACAAATGAAGGACAGAAATTTCGTAATTGTATATTGGCTCTTTTGAAATAGGACCACCACACATAGTGAGTATGGAGAACCTGTGAAGCGTTGTTTCCAATTACTATCCAGCAGTTCGTTAGAGCAATTGACTGACACAAAAAGATTCAGTCAAAAACTTTATATTTATCTATCTATTCGTAATATATTATTATTAATTTGAATTCACCTGTGGATATAACTTAAGGTCCTTGATTCACAACAAATAAATAAATATGAATAAATTTATTGACCCACAAGATCACAGACTACAGGATATAGGTTAAGTTTAAAACTGCTATTCTAGAATAAAACAGTAAAACAAATAAATTAAAGAACATGACAGAAATTCATTTTCGGAGTAAAAGGCATGGGACAATAATAACTTCTTGGCATTGAAAGTGAATTTGTTTATACTAACATTCTTAATGCTAGGTAGTTTATTGTATAATTTGGCTCCTCCTGACTTGATTTGTAAAGTTCTAATCTATGTATGTTGCATTGCAGATTTTGGCCATAAAGGATGTTATAGTTGTGATATTAATTTTGCAGGGTAAAATTGGTGATATTTTGTCTTACTAATTCTAAAGTGTCTAATATGGGAAACGTGAGAATTTGTTCTCTAATAAAAGTTTGTTTGCCCTCCGGAATAGAAACAATCCTTGTCTCAGGGATGGGTTACCTTCCAAGATAGGGCTAGTCATCTACCTTATCTTCTTGTCCAAAAAAAGTTTAAAAAAGAAATATCAAAATAATAAATAATTTTATTCCAATTAAATTTTAGTTTCTAGTGACAATTTGTATTTATCCTCATTTTCACTGAGTAGTTTCTTTAGCATTTCATTTTCTAACTTCAGATTTTTCATTTCCAGCTTTATCATTTTGGTTTCATTTGAGATTATGTTACAACATTTAATTCTTGTATCACCGGTTTCACCAACTAGACTAGGGAATTCTCTTTTGAGACATGACCTGTGCTAAATACTTCCACAGATTATACGCACTGCACTAGTACTAACTTTTGTTTTACAACACTTAAAAGGCTTATTTGTTGGAGCATCAAGAGCTTCACACTCCTCACTGGCAGCCATATTGCCACAATGCCAAACTTCTAAGATTGTTAACAAATGCTACATATAATATATATTTTAAAAATAAAGTGCTTGCCTTGTTTTACTTTAAGTTTGACTCTAACGCCTGTTGAATGAATTGTGAATGATAACTTAAAATTATAACATTGATATGTAACTATTGTTTATCGCCTTGCTCTTTGACCTTTCTTACAAAACGATTTGAAGATTGAACTTTGCCTAAGCTGAAAATATTTATTGGACAGGTCCTACAACTACCCTTCCCTCTCTTCCCTCTCTCTTCCTCTACCCTCTCTCCTGACTTTCCCCATCCTTATCATATGTACTTATTAATCTGTATAGACACAATTTAAGATCACAGAACTTGAAACTATTTATTTATCTATTTCATTTTGTTTTATAATATGACATTCTGTGTAGATTTTTTTCACTTTATTTCCTGCAATGAACATACCACTAAAAAGAACCTTATAAGTAGTGAAAAACTCTGTATCTAAGTCATATATAAATTTAAATTTTTCTTATTTATTTTCCCAAATTCAAATAATTATTGCATTTAATTCATTTTATTTTACATTTATTTAGCCATGAAATAATGAACATGTTAAGAAAGTTGCCAGAAAGCCATTTAAATTACATTCTTTTAAAGCAACATAAACGATATATTTTACAAGCAATAGTGTTTCTTTACAATGGGCGCCACACATTTCAAGTACTTATGTTGCATCACATAGGGTGAAATCGCCTACCTTTTTCTATCTTAAGCATGCAAAGGACAGAAAGATAAAAGTTTTGAGCCTAGAAACGCTGCGAAACTACGACCAAGCCAGTGTGGAATTTTTGTAATATAAAAAATTGCAAGCGTGGGATTACGTGAACACGTAGAGCCCGGAGTTTCCGGGTCGGCCACTCATGTCTTGAGATATTTCATAGCACTTCCAAAATATCTTCCCGACAGCATTTGTAGGTGTCACACGCGGTTCATATAAAATAATTTCTAAGTCGGATTTCTTTGCAGTTCTGCAAAATCCTTTCCAAGGAGATTTTCACTTCAGGCAAGATGATATTTGATACGTTCAGGTAGGTTCTTTGACATTCTCACAGAGCGTCTCACTGGCTAGGTACTTGACTACAACTACTATCACTTTCAAAACAAAATTCCACAGGGGGTCCATATTCAGATAAACACTCAAAGGTGTGTGTTTCTGGACGTTTTTAGACTTATTCTTTACTATAGAAAATGAAATTATTTAGTGTCTTAAAAAATAATTTAATTTTGTTGATAAATAGATAAATTTCACCGGCTTTGGTTTTAACTTGTTTCACTTTAAATAATGATTGACAAAATCATGGACAGCATCAAATATTGTAATGTTAGATAATTGTGTCAAATTCGAATTGCTGTATTGTGAAACTTTATAATTTTACCATATTTTGTCATTATAGTCAGACATAATTTTTAATGTGACATCGATTACTGTTGGCAAACACGTGCAAGCAATTTTTAGTTTAGATTAACTTTATTAAAGACAGTAACTGACAATACAATATTATATTTATTATACTAATAATATTAATATATAGAACAAAACACTCCATGAACAACTTATACCGATCAGGGACTAGCCGTATAGGGAAATCCTATACATTTATGTACATGTGCAATACGGGTGAGAATGTGATTGGGGTGAGGCAACTCAATGCACTGTATGCTGATGCTGAACCGTTGTGATTGTTGATGGTATGGATTTATTTATTATTTACTAGAGTCCGTTAGGTTTAGGTCACAGGTAACCCTATGAAACTTAAGTATTATTGCACTCAAAATAATATTAACCTGTTAAAACGGATATTTATTTAACAGAAGTGAAAGTACAAATAATTAAATGGTACTATGGTAGGCATTCACCATCAATTTCATATCATCTTGTGATTCTAACCCATATTGCACATGTACAGAAATGTATAGAATTCTTCTATACGGCTAGTGGCCTTCCCCATATGGTATGATATGTAGTTGTCGTCTTAAGGATAGGGAAGTATATCCAACAATTGTAGATATTCACAAGTTGGATATTATTTGAAATATAGCATTACAAACTTGACACAATTACATAACCTTACAATATTTGATGCTGGTGCGGTTTTTATCAATCATTATATACAGTGAAACATCTGGGAAAATAAAAGCTACCCTTTATTGTTTTCTAAGTAGACTGTAGCCTACAAACTCCAAATTATTGAACGGTCATTTAAAAATTTATTCATTCATTAAAATCAGTTCGGTGGGTTTGAAAATTACCTTCTACTTACTAATAAAGGTATACCTTTATGTATTATATGGGTCTGACCTTTATTATTTTTTGCTAAGTTTGAATCTGTATAGAATCAATCAGCATAGCCTTAGCGAACACTTTATTCGAGAGTGGCAGTCCGTTCAGTGGGTCAGATATCTTTAAAAATATTTTAATTTATTTATTTATTTGTTTTAATTGAATTATAGGATTCCGAAACATAAAACCCAAAAGAATAGAGTAACAACACGCCTTAATACATTAAAAAACGTCAAGTCAAGTGAGTTTTTCTACTTAATCAACAAACTTCACTTTGGTAATGCAGATAAATTTAGAACAAACTCTAAAATAATTTAGTATATTGTAATTTAATTTGTTTATCTACAATAATATGTTTTTTTTAAAGGTAATTCTATAAAAGAAACTCTGGATGACATTTCACGCACTATTACGGATGGCCAAAAAGGACTCAATGAAACTACAGATCCTATAATCCATGATATCACTAAGTACATTAAGGATTACGGTCAATATAGGTATTATGGAGGCCTAGCGATTAGTTGTATCTTACTTTTGATAACCGTATGCATTGCCCTTGGTCTCATATGTGGCATTTGTGGCAAGAGGCCAGATGGATATAGTGATAATTGTTGCAATAAGGGTGCTGGTAGTCAGTTCCTAATATGGTAAGTTTTAAATGAAATTTTCTTTTAACATTGGAACAGTTAAAGAACTAATTTACATTTTATTCACAAAATGTGGCAATTTCAAAACATAAGATAAATAGATAGATCTAGATCAGGTAATTACATAATCAAATATATAAAATATAATAAACCCTCTGTCTATTTTACGAGGGCCACACCAAATATCTCGCTTAATATCTATTGTAGAAGAATAAAATTTTAGAAACAATTATCCCATTTTTTGTGAGTTATATTTCAGTAAAAAGAAATTTGAAATCCATAGCCTACTTTGTGTGATATATTACAAGAACCTGACAATATGAAAACCACAAACAGTTATAGCTTTCTTATTTGAGGAGATACGAAAAATTTAAAGTGATGATAGTTGACGGCAAAGACAATAAGAATAATAATGTGTATAAAAAAATTCGAAAAATGCAGTTGGCTTTGACATATGCTCTTGTGCAAAAATGAAAAGAACAAATCTCAAAGTAGGCCATCCAGCTATCTGACATAACTTGATTTAAATAATTTGTACATATTACTATGAGGTGGAGCCCCATCTTCTTGAAGATATGAATAATTTAATCTTTCTGCCACTGTTTTTCTGAAAATCTTGAAATTCGTTTTGCAGGAAATTCAGGTCAGTTAATTTGTCATAATAAAAATAAGGTCCAATTACTTTAGTCTCTAAAAGACCCAGAAAATCTTTCTTGGAAAGCAGTCTCTCTGCACCAATGTGTATTTACTTGTGTCCACTTATAATACATATTTCTATTGAGAAATCCATTATTAGAAAAAATTGATTCGTCAGACCAAATAATTTTGCTACATATCAGCGGGTCATTCATGTTTTTATTTAACAACCATCTACAAAATCTTACTCTCCTCGGCTTATCTCCCTCATTTAAATGTTGAACTTTCTTCATTTTGTAGCATCAAAATCCGTTTTATTTAAATATTTTTCTTGCACTGTCTTTTTTTACGCGACAGTTTCTCTGAATTTGTTCTTCATTTTAGTTAACATAATTCAATACTCTATTCATGTTTCTTACATTATCCGCAACATGCCCTCGCCTTACTACTTTTTTTGAAAATGAACTGTGCGTTTTTAGATTTTGAACTAACTTCCTAAACATAGATCGATTTGGCTGCAGAGCACCTGGAAATCTATCTCCGTAAACCGTGACTACCCTCTCAGCATCAAAATTGCATTGACAATAAATGGTAATCATCTCGAATTTGTTATTATTAGTGTACACCATAATTACTGATATAAAACTTGTCTTAGAACTCGACAACGCAACATACAACAGTGTCAATCTGTCAAATTTGTGAATAACTGTATACATTGTTTTTCACTAATCATGGCATAGCTGATTTTTACGATTCAATAGTATGAATTGTGGTTTTCGTAAAATGTCAAATATTCCCAACTAGCACAATTAGTCGCGGGAACATAGCAATAACTATTGTAGGCACTTTAAAGTGTTTTGGTACTAATCACAGGCATCTAGTGGGAACGTTCGTAATACGTTTTTACGACCAAAATGGGGAATATTTTTTGGTGACGATAACGTTTCAGCCACGTTCCTGGAACTTGTCTGGCTACGTTCCAATGACGTTGTGATTCCGGAGCGGCGACGTAGTGGCGTAGACTAAGACGCTGCAACTGTCAGAAAACTTTACCACTCCCCACTCTTTCAAATCGATGTTGCTTCTGCTTTGTCTTGCAACCGATTTTACTATATTTATGTTTCATTCTTACATATGATTTTTGTTCTTGTTCATTTCCCTAACTCAGAAACTTAATAGAATATCAGAAGAGTAGTATTAGATAATTAGATAGCAAAACATGTGTTATTTTCCAATGGTGTAAGGATCACAATTAAAACGAATGCAATTTTACTGAAAATATAATGATAAAACGTCCGAATCTAATCACGTGCCTTTAAAATTTGCATTTCTTAACGAAAATATTTTCTTTAAAATATGTCCTGCGAGAATATGACACAATAGATGCCGAAACCTATTTTTTATTGTTCTTCGGAACTTCAAACTAATTTTTATGTATTCATTCGTTATATTTGGTGCAGAAATGGCAATAAATAAATTTTTTTAGTCAATTGTGAAATTATGGTTCATGTGTTATAATGGGTTATAAAATATCACTTTAAGGTCGTTTTCACCAAGAAATGCTACTTGAAAGTGATCGCTACTTGGGGACGGTGACGAAAACTGTAAATATGTAACTATAAAGTTATTATTACTACAAATCTGTGAATGGAACTGTAGTACCACTTTAAAGTCGTAGCAAAGTTGTAACTACCATAAATTACCTCTTCATAGTTGCCGCTGCCACTTCATGGTTACATTTTTCCTGATGTTGATTTGGAACGTCTCCTTGGTACGTGTTAACCGTCCTAATTTTAACTATTTATTATTTACCTAACTTCACAAAAAAATTAAAATGTGATTTAGTGTGTATACAGGGTGTTGCATCTTAATAGGAGGTAGAGAACATCAGTGGTAACCGGAACCTCCCATAGAAATGTCTCATTGGGCCTTCATTACGAGGTTGCTGGGTGTTAAATAATTTTTGGCCAAACCTGTTTTTTGTCATAACTTTGACAGGGAATGAAATAACGGATTCATATTTGGTACGGCTAATGTACTAACGAGCCCCAAGAGTTACATGTATAAAAAAAAATATATCCAGGTCCGGACTCATTATAATTTATGTTTCTTCTTTGCATCAATAAAACATCACCCTGTATATATTTTTTTGAAATTTCGATACGATATTCGAAAAGAGCAAGAAAAAACAAACAAAATGGCCTATTTCATTTTTTTGTTACACCTTCGTGGTTATTTAAATACGTTGTTAAATGTGCAAGAAAATGGATTACAGAACCCTATTAAATGAGAGGCACGTGAAATAAATAGTTTTATAATTAAAATTTGCAAAAATTCTATTGAGCCTAGGTGGTCTGGGTGAATCCTAATTCCGGCACGTTTTAAAGGTCCATTTTGGTAAAAAAACTGTGGTCCTAATAAGTAATCGGGTATGAAATAACAAAATTTTTAATCAATCACAGTAGGCTTGTTCAAAGAATAAAAGTGGCAGATAATTTAAACCATTTAGGCCTAAGCAACCAATTACTTTGATCAAGAAAATCATCAACATTTTATACTTAATAAAAATTGGAAAAGAGAACAAACTAAAATCTAAATAAATAAAATATTTTCCATTCAATTAACAATAAATAACAAAACAATAACTAAATGTGTTTAAAAATAAAACGTAATTGACACTAAAGTAAATTTTCAAAATGTCCTCCCCCACATTCTGTGCATTTTCTTGCGCGTTTAGAAAGGTCACCAATTGCTCGACGTATCATTTCTGGATTATTCCGTATTTCGTCGCAGGTTGTAACGATGCGCTGGATTAAATGTTGTCTACTTTCAATTTCAATGCTATAAACCTCGTTTTTTAAGTGGCCCCATAAAAAGTAATCACAAGGGTTACAATCAGGAGATCTTGGTGGCCATTCATGTGGACCCCGCGTCCAATCCATCTATTAGAATACACATTGTTTAAGTGTTCTCTTACTTGAAGGTTAAAATGTGGTGGGGCCCCATCATGCTGAAACAACATGCCTCTTATACCGATATTTTCTAACATATTCGGTAAAATGTTTTGAAGAAAATCAAAGTAAATTTCACCATTCAATCTTTCTTCAAAAAAATGTGGCCCTATCAAATGTCTATTCACAAGTCCGACCCAAACATTTACAGAAAACCTGTGTTGCGAACGGCGTTGGCGTACCGCATGTGGGTTTTCCTGTGCCCATTTATGATTATTTCGTGAATTGTTTACTCCATCCCTTGTAAATTGTGCCTCATCCGTAAATAAGGTTCTGTAAATGACTGGGCGATGGTTAGACAACCAATGACAAAATGCCAGGCGGGGGATATTGTCGCCTTGTTGAAGACGCTGTACCTGCTGGATATGATATGGATGGTAACGTTCTCTTTTTAGGGTTCTCCATACTCGCCAATGAGGAATACCAGTTGCCAAACTGATTCGTCTAGTGCTCATATTTGGGTTTTCTTGAACTACGTTTATAATATTGTTTTGTTCCTGCACACCTTGTTGTAAAACACGCTCCACAACTGCAGAATTAGGAAACTTTCCGTGTTGTCTTGCATACTGGAACACCGTACTAAAGGTTTTATGATTAGGGCATCGACGACCAGGAAAACGCAGCCGATATTCTCTTTCCGCCGACCTACCATTTCCATTACAGAAATCATAGATGAATATTATGTCAGCATATTCCACGTTTGTAAATTTTACTGGCATAGTTAAAATATTTTCACAAGTTTTCACTAACTAAATGCGGATTATTGACACATTAAATTACTAACAAACAATTATTCAACTGTTTAGGAGATTTCTTTTTATTATCTGTCACTTTGAACAAGCCTACTGTGATTGATTAAAAATTTTGTTATTTCATACCCGATTACTTATTAGGACCACAGTTTTTTTTACCAAAATGGACCTTTAAAACGTGCCGGAATTAGGATTCACCCAGACCACCTAGGCTCAATAGAATTTTTGCAAATTTTAGTTATAAAACTATTTATTTCACGTGCCTCTCATTTAATAGGGTTCTGTAATCCATTTTCTTGCACATTTAACAACGTATTTAAATAACCACGAAGGTGTAACAAAAAAATGAAATAGGCCATTTTGTTTGTTTTTTCTTGCTCTTTTCGAATATCGTATCGAAATTTCAAAAAAATATATACAGGGTGATGTTTTATTGATGCAAAGAAGAAACATAAATTATAGTGAGTCCGGACCTGGATATATTTTTTTTATACATGTACCTCTTGGGGCTCGTTAGTACATTAGCCGTACCAAATATGAATCCGTTATTTCATTCCCTGTCAAAGTTATGACAAAAAACAGGTTTGGCCAAAAATTATTTAACACCCAGCAACCTCGTAATGAAGGCCCAATGAGACATTTCTATGGGAGGTTCCGGTTACCACTGATGTTTCTACCTCCTATTAAGCTGTGTCCCTCTCATGATGCAACACCCTGTATAAGAACGAAACGTCTTAAAAATTTTTTGGCGTTTTCTACCCCTTCTACCACCCCCACTTTGTTATTTAAAGGAGTAAAGTATTACATTGGGATATAGTGTGTATAAGACTTGGATACAAAATCTGGATGTGGAAGTAGTGATTTCTTGGGCAGCAGTTTTTAAAATTTGAGTCTAAATGAATGAATGCTTTATTCAGCCTGAAGCTGTTTACTTTATAAATACCTGATTGTAATGACATTTGATAATGCCAGTATTGTTATTGCAATCTAATTGGAATAAAATATTATTACTGTTAGTAAGATATGTTCTTTAATTGTTCTTGAACCTAGTTTAAATATTGTGATATTCTATTATTCTTATCTCATATTGATGTAATTAACCACCATGTGAATAATTCCCAGAATATACAGTTTGCTAGTTATTGTTAAAAGATACCTGCATGTGGTTGTTTTTATTTTTGAAACAGAACCAGTTTGATTTGGACAACCACAGATTGCTGGACACTGAGCGAATAGTCCAAGAGTTTGTGAACCCTCTATATAATGGACTTTCTGTAAGGCTGGAAAATTGTGTATAGTCGAGGCAAGAATTCAAGCGATGCACGTCACAGATCGATTCTATAAATAAGACAATACTTACAATACAATAATAATAATAATAATAATAATAATATTTTTATTTATTTCAGAAACTGTACAGACGTGCAGTTAAGAAATATTGTCGACACAATTACAAAAATTATATACATATAAAGAACTTACAAATAACATTGTGACACTTAACACAAAAAATACATGTAAATAGAAACAAATAAATAAGTTAAGTAAAATATAACATATTACTCACGTGTAATAAAATATACTAGAAACAGTAGAGATTACATGGAAGATACAAATTCGTCAACAGTATAGCAGTTTTTATCCAACAATAAAGATTTTAAAGCCCTTTTAAATTTAAAAATAGTTGTCATTGATCTAACATTTTCTGGTAAGCTGTTAAAAAATTTACAACCCATAAAAAAAAGACCTTTTTGATACAAAGTCGTTCTATGTTCTTCGGGTAGGAGGAGATTTTTTTTTCTAGTGTTATATTGATGATCTGTTCTTATTTCATCGAATTTAGCCTTATTTTTGTAAACAAAACACGATATTTCATATATATATACAGCACTTAAAGTAGGAATATTCAATCTCTTAAAGGCTTCCCTACAAGACACATTGTACCCAAGATTAGCTATTATGCGTATAGCCCGTTTTTGCAAAAGGAAGATTCTATGAGCCTCAGATGATGAACCCCAATGCACAATACCATACTTAATACAAGAATGAAAAGATGCAAAGTATAGTTGTCTTACAATTGATTCACTGCATTGTTTAGATGTTATTGCCAGGGCATAGCAGGTCTTAGACAGTTTACCACACATATCATGAATATGGTTAGACCATTTCAGGTTACAATCAATTCTCAATCCAAGCATTTTGGAATCATTGGCATATTTGACGCTTGTAGTTGGAGATAAAAGAATATCGGACATAAGAGCAATGTTAGACTGTACTGTTCTAAAAATCATGCAAGTTGTTTTACTTTGATTGACACACAATTTGTTTTTTTGAGTCCACAGCATTACTTTATCATAAATTGTTTTTGCACAGTGTTCAGCATCAGCTAGGGTATTAGATTTTATTAAAATGTTTGTATCATCGGCATAAGACGCTGTCAAACATGATGGATGTTGAATAAATTTCAACATATCGTTAATATAAATAATAAAAAGTGTGGGCCCTAGAATAGACCCTTGAGGTACCCCAACGCTGACAGTTTCTAAGCCCGATACAACATTTTCAATACAAACCTGCTGATATCTATTTGACAAATATGACACGAACCGATCATGAGCAACACCCCTTACTCCATACCTCTCAAGTTTCGTTAGCAATATAGAGTGGTTGACACAGTCAAAAGCTCTTGAAAAATCTATAAAGAGTCCTAAAGCTACTTGGCCTTTATCAATTGTACTCATAATACTATTCAAGAAATCGCTTAAAGCGGTGTCTATACTTTTATGTTTAGTAAAGCCATGTTGACTAGTAGAGAGCTTATTATGCAACATTAGAAAACTTATTAGTTGAGAGTTTACAGCAGACTCAAAAACCTTTGACATACTAGGTGATAGACTGATACCCCTATAATTTTCAAACAAGTTAGGATCACCTTTTTTATACAATGGAATAACTTTAGACACTTAATTCCAAAGGATAAATTCCCTGCTCTAGAGAGAGATTTATCAGATAAGTTAAAGGTTTTATGATATGTACAGCAATACGCTTTAATAATATATTTGATATTTCATCATGCCCAGTGGAGTTGGAGTTTTTTAATTTTAATATTAAGTCTAAAACATCTTCTTCAGACAGAGGCCGAAGAAACAATGAGTAACTAGCGCCCTCCAGACAATTATCTATAAACTGAAAATCAATGTGTTGGGGTAAATTAGATGTAACAGTTTTGGGAGCATTTATAAAAAATTTATTAAATTTTTCCGTTAATTCACTGGTAATACTTACAATAATTAATGATTAAAAATTATGTTAGTATTAAAATTTCTTTAATGAGATCACTCATGACGTGCATCGCTTGAATTCTTGCCTCGACTTTAGTGATGAAGTGAGGTACCGTCATCGGTTTAAGCGCTGAGACCTCGATCGGCGAAGTTAAGCAGCGTTGGTCGAGTCCGTCACTTGGATGGGTGAACGGCATCTCATTTTGCCGTCCTGGTTGAGTGGAAGAGTAGCTGTAGCTAAACTCCGCCAGGACGTAAATATAAACAGGCATTAATATAAAAAAATAAATAAATTAAAATGCACTAAGCATGAAAACGATGACCTGGCAGGCAATTTGAAGATTGAAGTTATTATTGTTATAATCATTATTATATTTCAATAAGAGTTATTTCTATTTTATTTTCAGTGCTGTGATGTTAATGTTCATTTTTGGCATAATAGTAGCATTAATAACAATGGTGACATTTGTGCTTGGCGTGGCATCAGATAGGGTTGTTTGTTATCCTTTAAAAAACCCTGAAAATTCCACCATTATAAAAGTGATTGATGAGTACATTCATCAGGAAAATTTGAATATGACTATCGAAGAAATTATAATAAACTGCCGTCAGAACAAAAGTGTTTATGAAGTTTTCAATTTAGTGGAAAAGTTCGATATAGATTCTATCCACCAGAACTTTAATATATCCAGTATATTGGATAATATGAAGTCGTTGTTGGATGATGTCATCAGCAAAGATTTTACCATTTTAAGCCCTGCCAATGAAAAAATTTTGGAAGATTTGAAGACTTTTGAACCCAGCATTAATTTCGACCAATTTAAAGATGAGGTGAGTAACAAATTCTTTAAAATTGTTGCCTAAAAGCTCGATTTGCTTATTTAGTTTTCAATTTCTACGTTTTCGCTACAAGGTGAATTTGAAATATAAGTGAATATTTGAACCTCTAGCTCTTATAACTTAATTTATCTGCAGTGTTTCAAAATTCTATAAATTATGTTTAACAGACCATCTAGCACCAAAGTGACAGTAACTGAGATGGGAACCTCGTATAAGTAATCATTACGTAATTGCGACTAAATTTACGACTTTGATATAAAAATAACTTCATTTGACAATTCTGCAGTCCTTGTCTCGTAGTTTCTACCACTAATGATTACTTTAATAGTTATGCAACATCTACGTAGCTTTCATAGTACATGGGAATGTGGTAGTGTTAAATATTATTTAAGTTTGAATACATATTCTTTATTAGTACACCACTGTACAGACTTTGACTGAAATAGCGCACTTGCGCAAAAAGACAGATCCTAGATGTCGAATAATGTACGTTGAACAACATGTAACGTTCCTGGAGTTGTTATTGAAAATAAGTGTGTTGTGTAACTACAATGTTAGTTTTAGTTCCAAACAAAATAAGTGAAACATAATATACAGTCCACTGCAATCTTAACATAATATTTGTGGTCCTTAGAGCAGGATACTTTGTGAAAAGACGTTGTGTTTTAAAACATTATGCAATTCAAATTGGTATGTGGAAGAACCTAGCACGTGTGTAACAAGCAATTTACTTGTTAACGAAAATCTCAATTTGTGTGTGATTAACAAATAATCCATTTTGTTAATAAAAACCCTGAATTGTGTGTGCATTAATAAGTAAGCTACTTATTAGTAAAACGAGAACTATTTTCTGTGAACTGTGTTAAGAGACGATAGACAAAACTTCAAAACTATCATTTGTGACTATTATTAAACTCAAATAATACAAAATTGTGTGTTTAAACTTTGAGAAATTGAATAAAAACAATCAATCAAACAAAAACGAGTGTGTGGTGCGTAAGAGGGGTTCACGTGGAGACAGACGGCAGAACTTCCAGCAACAAGTGTTTCAAGCTAGGTCCAAGACGCGCAACGCATCGAAACCAAGCAATTCCACCGGCAAGTTACAACGTGGTGCCGGCTACCTAGAGCAGCAGCTTCACAGAATACAGAGCCGACAGTGGCGTAACGTGAGTTCGTTCCTTATTATTTTATTTTGTGTTAGCACTGAATAGTAAATAACTTTAGTTAGTCAAAAATGGCCGATGAGGAATTAAAAATGTTAATCAGAAAACGTGGCAATTATAGAACCCGTCTTACTTTATTTGAAAAATATGTAAACACTCTGTTAAATGAGATTTCTGAGTCTAGTGATAAAAAAGTCAACAGAGCTACTTTAATTGAATTAGAGAGTAGGGTTGACAGACAGGAAACTTTATTATCCGAATTTAATTAAATTCAAAATTCTATAGAAGAGTTACATGAAAATATCGAGGAGCAACTTCTTGAGAGAGAGTCTTTTGAAAAAATCCATTTTAAGTTAGTTTCGGTTGCGAAAAATTTAATTTATGAGCAAACAATTACTGTAAAAAATGAGGGAGAGAGTGAACAATCTCATAATTCGGGGAGGCAACTACCACACATAACTTTACCTCAAATAAAATTACCCATATTCAAAGGTTCATATGAGACGTGGCTTGAGTTTCGGGATACATTTTTGTCTTTAGTGCACAAAAGGCCTGATTTAGATAACGTGGAAAAATTTCATTATGTGCGTTCTCATTTAGATGGGGAGGCCAAGCAGGTTATAAGTTTTATTGAATTTTCTGCCGAAAATTATACAGTGGCGTGGGATCTCTTGTGTGAGAGATACAATAATAAACGATTATTGATTCAGAATCATATTAAATCACTTTTAGACATTCCTTCATTAAGCAAGGAATCCGCAGTAAATTTAAGAAATATGATAGATAACGTTTCCAAACATTTGTGTGCCTTAAATACATTGTCTATAAAAACCGAGGAGTGGGACGTGTTACTAATTTACCTTTTTAGTTCAAAATTGGACAAAAAAAACAGAACGTGAGTGGGAGGAGTTTAAATTAGCGGGTGATTTGCCGACTTTAGAGGAGTTCAAAACGTTCCTTAAGCGAAAGGCAGATATTTTAGAAAAATTAGATATAAATCATGGGGTAGATTCAAGGGTAGATTTGAAACAAGCCAAATTCAAACCAAATAAATCATTTGTTGCCTCAGTACAGAATTCTTGTGGTTATTGTAAGAAAGAACATTACATTACGAATTGCGTTGAATTCCTTAAATTATCAGCATATAATCGAAGCGAACGTGCCAGACATTTGAAACTCTGTCTGAATTGTTTAAGATCGAACCATGTTAGTAAAGATTGTAGGGCGAGTACTTGCAAAAGGTGTAATGGTAAGCATCATACGTTACTACATTTTGAGAGGCAAGCAACTACGACCTCGGAGGCACCTGGTGCAATGAATAACACAAAAAATGAGGTAAGTGAGGGTTCGTCGGGTTCAAATTCAAATGCTTCTACGGCTGTGTCAAGTTGCAATTTAGTTCAAAGTACTAATATTCTGTTGTCTACGGCTTTAGTTCATGTTATGGGATCTTCCGGTGAAAGCCATACATGTCGTGTTTTGTTGGATAACGGTTCACAAAGCAATTTCATCTCGGCGAGTTTGTGTTCACGATTAGGCGTGGAAAAATGTAGTGTTAACATTTCGATTGTGGGTATTAATCGTTTTGTGTCAAATATTAAATATCGTTGTGAAATTCATATACAATCATTGCAAAATGCATTTGAGATATCCATTTCCTGTTTGATTTTACCGAAAATATGTGGAAACATTCCGAGTCCAGGAATATCAGTAGCGGAGTTGAATATTCCGAAACATTTAAGGCTTGCAGATCCTAGTTTTTATGAACCCGGAGAAATCGACATTCTTTTAGGTGCTGATGTATTTTACAATCTTCTATGTAATGGTCAAATTCGTTTGGGTACTAAACAGCCTATTTTACAAAAAACTGTATTTGGTTGGGTTGTCTCAGGGCCAGTTTCGTCTGTTTACCAGAAAACGGAATATTGTAATCTAAGTACAGTTGATGTGCAAACCCAGCTTGCCAAATTTTGGGAGTTGGAAGAAGTTAGTGCTGACAACACTCTGTTGTTGTCAGAGGATGAAAAAGCATGTGAAAATATATTTGCGACTACTACTAGGCGCGACAGCGATGGTAGATTTATTGTAAAGATTCCGTTCAAGGAATCAACATCGAAACTTGGTGACTCAAGGCAATCAGCCTTGAAACGATTCTATGCATTAGAGCACAAATTTCGGAAAAACTCAAAGTTCAAACTGATGTATAGCCAATTCATGGAAGAATACATTGACCTAGGGCATATGTCAAGGGTTAGTGATAGGTCGAGTGGTGGAGCCTCATTCTACTACCTTCCACATCACGGGGTTATGAACGAAGAGAGTACCACTACAAAATTACGTGTGGTGTTTGATGCATCCTGTGTGTCTGACTCAGGTGTATCACTAAATGACATACAGTATTGTTACGTGCTTACACAATTTTCAGTAAACACTCCGTGGATTCGAATAACTTGCAACAAGAATTTTCACAAACCACTGATTTATTTAATCACTAAAATTACACTAGTAAATACTTAAAAATCACACAACTAATAATAACTTAATCTAATATGAATTCACTACTTTTAAAACACTATGTACTTTTTGTCCTAAACTTGACAACTTTATCTAACCTAAAAACTCTGTATTGCCTACTTCACTCAACTGAACTCTTCTTCTACAAACTGTCTCTATAACCAGAACCACAGATTACCCAGAACTGTACTGGATACTAAACTGAACTGTTTATCCTTCACTAAACTGTACTGTACTGTTCCCCTATCTGCTGGCTTCACCTCTTTATATACCCACTTGGAATGTCCAGAATATCATTGTAGAACTTTCCACAAATATACTGGAATTCTCTAGAATTTTCTTAGGCACTACTAAATGGTGGTTCGCCAGTTGGCCCACAGATGGCGCCACCCTTCTGGCCAGGGAGTAATTACAACTCTCCTCTCTGTTAGAGGGCAGCACATAACACTGCCCCCTCCTTAAGCCTGAACGTCCCGGTCAGGCATTTCAGATACCCCAGTATACTTTGCCAACCTGTCCAGGTGCACGATCTTCATCTTGGACTTCTTTCTACGTTGAATCCTATAAACAACGTCGTTGATCCGAGTGATGACAGAATACGGTCCTTCCCAAGGTGAGCGAGGCTTCGAGAATCCTTCTTCACTCCGCTGTGGGTTATACAGCCAAACCGAGTCCCCCACCTTGAATCCTGCTGAACTGGCATTGCGGTCATATCTAGCCTTCATTCGATCACCACTCCCTGTAGGTGACCTCTTGGCAGCCACATTTGCACAAACCTTGCAACTGCGACACCAAGCCTCTACATCCTGACAGCTATTTACCCAGTAAAATCGCTCCCGTACTCTAGCCAAAGTCTTATTTCTGCTAAAGTGCTCTCTGGATATTCCCTCGTGCACTTCCCGAAGTACTTTTGGTACTCGGCACCTGGGTATCAGCAACCGCATGGTAACTTCTTTCCCATCCGGGCTCTCCCATGCTCTCCGTAATAGTCCATCTATAACCTTAAGTGAATCCCATTGCGCCCATAAAGCCTTCAGTCCAACACTTTTACTGGAAACGTCCTTCCATTCCGGGCGGATTCCTTTTTCTTTCGCCTTCAACATTGGTCCAATTTCATCGTCGTTCAGTTGTTCCTCTCTTAGAACTTTCCTTGACCAGTCCTTCGGAACCTCTATCTTAACTGCCTTCACTTCTGCTATATCCTGCTGCTTCTTTACATTCTCGGCATTCACTTCCTTAGGGCTCCTCTGGCGACAGTACCTCTTGACATGCCCCAGTTTGCCACAATTATAACAGCGGATACCTTTTGTCAGACCTCCAGCACTTCGCTGCTGCTTCGGCTCCTGTTTCGGCGGTTGCGGTTCCTGTTTCAGCTCCGGTCGCGAACTTAATTCGTTTAATACTTGTGCGACCATATTCTGTATGTCTGTTAACATAACAATCAATCTCATCTTATCAGAGCGGACTTCCTCTTTCTTTGCAGTGTTTACTTCTCCAGGATTCCGTTCTCGACACTGCCGCATCATATGTCCTGGTTTGCTGCACTGATAACACCGAATCACCTTCCTTGGCTGTCCATCGCTCTGTTCTCTTTCCTGCTTCCTTGGAGCATCTGGTTTTGTCATCAACTGGCTTATCATTTTGTGCATGTCAGCCATCAAAGATTCCATATTTGATTTTTCTAAACGGTCCTCTTCTTCTACCTTCATGGTTCGTACTCTCGGACGTGCAGTCTCTTTGTAAGCGGCTTCAACCTCGAGGGCATGGATCAAGGCTTCACTACCAGTCTTATCTCGAGATAATCTAAGGACTCGCCTGATCTCCTCGTCTCTTATGCCATCAATGAAAGTACCGACTGTTAACTGTTCCTGGAATTCTTTGGGTGCATCCGGGTAAGCCAGGTATGTGAGTCGCTCAACAGCTGCTTCAAAATCTTGTAAACTTTCCCCAGCCTTTTGTGTGCGTGATTTGAGCTGAGTCCGGTATACTTGGGCAAGGTGTTGGTCGCCATATCTTAGATCTAGTGCAGCCTCCAAAACTTTAAAATCCCGTTGCTGCGTCACTGGGATAGTCTGAAGCAACTCTGAGGCTTGACCTCTTAATGCTAGAACCAATGCCATAGCTTTGTCTTCGTTACTCCAATTGTTTGCGTACGCTGCTGCCTCAAATTGTCTTTTATAGGTTGACCAAGAAGTTTGACCATCAAAGGAAGGCGGTTGTAATCGAGGACCTGACGATGATAATACTAGCTGGCCTCCTTGCATTCTTAACTGTCGCTTAAGTTGTTCTACCTCTCCCTTAACTATCTGAAATTTTCCTTCTATATCGGTAACTTTCCCTTCGACGCCAGTAACTTTTTCTTCGACGCCAGTAACTTTTCCTTTGATTTCACTTACTTCAGTCTTTATGTTGCCTATATCCTCTTTAATTTCGCTTTTGAGGTCTTCAGTGGCTGAAAGGATAACATCTTGTTGCCCCTGTATAATTTTCCTTAATTCTTCTTTCTCTTCTAGACGTCGTTTTTCTTGTTCTTCTTTCTCTTCTAGAAGTCGTTTTTCTTGTTCTTCTTTTTCTTTCTGACGTCGTCTTTCTTTTTCTTCTTGACGTCTTTCTTGTTCTTCTTTTTCTTCTTGGCGTCGTTTCTCTTGTTCTTCTTTTTCTGCCTGACGTTTCCTTTCTTTTTCTTCTTCGCGTCTCTCTTGTTCTTCTTTTTGGTCTAGCATCATTTTTCTAAATTGCTCGAACATATCTTGCATTTGTCTTTCAGCAGCCATGCTTCTTGTTTCCATTCAAAAACTAACAAACAACACTAACAAGTCTTATTTAAAGTCTATATCTGGTATAAGTCAAATATGTCCACAAAATCCTCACACTAGCACAAATAAGTCTTGTCCAATATCGATATCACTTTCCAGTTCGACTCACTTCACTATCTCCAGTGGTTTCCAAATAGAACACTATGGAACTTCGTCGAATTCTTCAGAAATTCTGTTGCAATGCCGCTTCCGACACCAATTGTTACGTGCTTACACAATTTTCAGTAAACACTCCGTGGATTCGAATAACTTGCAACAAGAATTTTCACAAACCACTGATTTATTTAATCACTAAAATTACACTAGTAAATACTTAAAAATCACACAACTAATAATAACTTAATCTAATATGAATTCACTACTTTTAAAACACTATGTACTTTTTGTCCTAAACTTGACAACTTTATCTAACCTAAAAACTCTGTATTGCCTACTTCACTCAACTGAACTCTTCTTCTACAAACTGTCTCTATAACCAGAACCACAGATTACCCAGAACTGTACTGGATACTAAACTGAACTGTTTATCCTTCACTAAACTGTACTGTACTGTTCCCCTATCTGCTGGCTTCACCTCTTTATATACCCACTTGGAATGTCCAGAATATCATTGTAGAACTTTCCACAAATATACTGGAATTCTCTAGAATTTTCTTAGGCACTACTAAATGGTGGTTCGCCAGTTGGCCCACAGATGGCGCCACCCTTCTGGCCAGGGAGTAATTACAACTCTCCTCTCTGTTAGAGGGCAGCACATAACAGTATGTTGGGGCAACGATACAAAACGACCTAATGTCGATCATTCTCAGGTTTAGGTTACACCGAGTTGTGGTGTGTGCGGATGTAGCTAAAATGTACCGAATGGTGTTAGTCGATCCAAGTCATAGAGTGTTTCAGCTCATCTTTTGGAGGCCAGATGAAAAGGATGAGTTATCAGTGTATCAGTTGAACACCGTCACATATGGGACAGCTTCTGCCCCATTTCTCGCAGTGCGTTGTCTAAAGCAATTGGCGGATGAGAATGCTGATAGGTTTCCTAAGGCATGCACCTCAATTTCGGATGATTTTTATGTGGATGACTTCATCTCCGGTGCAGAAACTGTTGAGGAAGCAGTTCAACTTTGTGCAGAAGTATCTTCTATCTTAAAATCTGGTTGTTTCACGTTGAGAAAATGGACTTCTAATAGTGTCGATGTGCTCAATTCTATTCAGAGATCTGATGTTTCATCAGGAATTATGCAATTTGGTGATAAAACAAATACCAAGATGTTGGGGTTATATTGGTCCTGCCAATCTGATATTTTGATGTATAAAATCAAGGAAGTGTCACCTTGTAAATCAATAACAAAGCAGTCTATTCTATCAGATAGAGCACAAATCTTTGACCCGTTGGGACTTATAAGCCCATGTATAGTGAAGGCTAAAATTCTTCTGCAAAAACTATGGTCATTAAAGCTTTCATGGGACGAACCCGTTCCGTCAGACTTACACTTCTATTGGAAACAATACAGAGAACAGCTCTCAGAGTTAAATCAGCTAGAAATTCCTCGCCGTGTGGTATGTGAGAATTTTGTCAAGTTAGAAATTCATGGATTTGCAGATGCGAGTCAAGAGTGTTACGGAGCATGCGTATATCTTCGTAGCATGGATGTGAATAACAAAATACAAGTGTCTTTATTGTGTTCGAAATCAAAGGTGGCTCCTTTGAAGTTAGTTACTATTCCTCGTCTGGAATTATGTGCGGCATTAATTTTAGCTCAACTTGTCAGCAAGGTACAGCAATCATTGAAACAAAAAATAGACTCGACTTTTCTGTGGTCAGATTCAACTGTGGCACTTGGTTGGATAAAAACTTCTTCGCATCTATTACAAACATTTGCGGCTAATCGAGTGTCACAAATTCAAACGCTCTCTGACATGAATAATTGGCATTATGTGAATACTAAAAGCAATCCTGCAGATTTGTTGTCTCGTGGTGTAAATCCGGGCATATTAGGGGAATCAATTCTGTGGTGGCGCGGCCCTGAATGGTTGTCTATGATGGAAAATTGTTGGCCGAGGTCTAGGGCTACTATGGTTGATGAACTTCCCGAGATGAAGCGAGAAATTAATTCATTTCCAGTTACTCATGGTGAATCGTTTCCTTTTCAAAATTTTTCAGATCTCGTACGAATGAAGCGTGTTGTTGCATATTGTTTAAGGTTTTTATCAAGGTGCCGGCATAGACCCAGTCAAAGTGGTTCTTTAACCTCACAAGAGTTAGAGACCGCTCTCATGCGTCTTGTGAAATTATCACAAAGTGAATCTTTTCCAAATGAACTCAATGTACTTCGTGACGGGGGAGAGATAAAGTCCAAAGGTGGTCTTCCTAGTCTAAATCCGTTTATTGATCCCAATGGGCTACTTAGAGTGGGTGGTCGACTGGAATTGTCAGACTTCAAATATGACAAGAAACATCCGATTCTTTTATCGTCCAAGCATCCATTGACAAAGCTTTTATTTGTACATGAACATAAAAGGCTTTTTCATGCCGGTCCCAATTTACTCTTAGCATCCGTCCGTGAGAGGTTCTGGCCAATTTCAGGTAGAAATCTTGCCAAGCGTGTAGTTCATGATTGCATTAAGTGCTACCGAGCTAAACCTTCTCAAATACACCCAGTGATGGGAATGTTACCAAAAAATCGCGTGCAGCCTATGCCTCCATTTAATGTAACTGGCATCGATTATGCTGGACCCTTCCTTCTCAAGGACAGAAAGGGTCGTGGTGCTAGACTCTCAAAGTGTTATGTATCTCTATTTATTTGCTTTACGACACGGGCAATTCACCTAGAGTTAGTGTCTGGTTTAACATCGGAATCGTTTATAGCGGCCTTCAGACGATTTGTGGCGCGACAAGCCCGCTCATGTGTATTCAGACAATGGAAAAAACTTTGTGGGGGCCAACTTTGAGTTAAGGGAGTTGGGAAAATTTTTGGAGAACGAGGAAAAATCGTTAACTGATTCTTTGCATAACGAGGGAGTGGATTGGCATTTTATCCCTGTTCACTCACCCCATTTCGGCGGCCTATGGGAGGCCGGCGTGAAGGCAACGAAATTTCATTTAAAGAGAGTGTTAGCCAATGCCTCATTAACATTTGAAGACTTCGGTACAGTGTTGGCTCAAATCGAGGCAATCCTCAATTCCCGTCCTCTCACGCCACTGTCTTCTGACCCAAACGACATGGAGGTATTAACGCCCTCTCATTTTTTAATTGGGAAAAGTTTGACGTCACTACCAGATCCGAACGTTATAGATCTGCCACTAAATAGACTGTCTAGGTTTCAATTCTTGCAAAACCTCCAACAGCATTTTTGGGCCAGGTGGGCTAAAGAATATATTTGTGAACTTCAGAAAAGGGTCAAATGGAAAACTTCTCAAGGAGAACTTACGGCAGGTACAATGGTTCTAATTCGGGATGATAAACTTCCTCCATTAAATTGGAATTTAGGTCGCATCATCGCAGTCCACCCAGGAAAGGATGGTGTTGCACGTGTGGCCACAATAAAGACAAAGTGCGGTGAAATCAAGCGATCTTTCGCAAAAATATGTCCATTACCGATTGATGTGTTAGATGATTGAAGTGTTATAATCATTGATGTATTGTAGTATTTGATAAATTATGTTAATTTTGTTTTGAAAGAGGTCCCTTTACCCTTTCAAGGTGGGGGGCATGTTAAATATTATTTAAGTTTGAATACATATTCTTTATTAGTACACCACTGTACAGACTTTGACTGAAATAGCGCACTTGCGCAAAAAGACAGATCCAAGATGTCGAATAATGTACGTTGAACAACATGTAACGTTCCTGGAGTTGTTATTGAAAATAAATGTGTTGTGTAACTACAATGTTAGTTTTAGTTCCAAACAAAATAAGTGAAACATAATATACAGTCCACTGCAATCTTAACAGGTAGTCATCAGTGGGACCACTTTCGGGTTTTCAGAACTTGAAGGTGGTAAACGATAATAGCAGCGTGTCACTGAAATGTGACTTCAAAGTTGCAATCACTTTCAAGTAGCTTTAATAGTTGCCGCGACGTTTTGGGAACCTTCACTATTCCTTTAAAGTAGTGGAGCTTATAAGTAATATTCATAGATGTTTAGACCTGTGCATGTGCATGTCACCTCTAAAATTTATCATGAAGTCAATTTCACCATCTAGTTCCCAATGTTGACCATAGATAAAGGTAAAGCAACGAACCTAACCTATATATATATTTGCCTAACCTAGATGTGGCAGATTTTAAGATTTTTTGAGAAATCAAATTAACCTTTACCTTCAGTGACTGACTGAGAACCATTTTTATCAGAATATTTTTAATATGCAGATCCAGGAACACCGTTATAAATAGTGACGATTAAATAGGCATGTTAATTGAAGCCACATAGTTAAAAAAAAAACTAACGCTTCCTCTGAATCCGTTTCGATGCATTGTGTTAGCTGTTTCTCAAGTTTCATAGCATCGCTGAAATTAGAGATTCCGGTATATTTGACAACACACGGATAATTTGACCATCCTTCTTCTGGTACACTGGGGAATGGCTTAAATTATCAGGCCATAATAAAATTCCGTTTTTTTCCCACTGATGTGGAACAACAGTAAAATAGAGAGAGAGAAAATATTTATTGAAGCATAAAAATACATTTCAAAGGGCCATCGACCGAAGTCTTTCAGCCATAGAGACATTATTTTTTTTCCCCTTTTTTGAATTTTATGGCAAAGCCAATACAACATTGATATATTTGAATTTCATACAATATGTGTAATGAAGCAAAAAAAAAAATCAAACATTGACATTTATAATATCATGTTCTGGGTATTTTCTTGTGGTTTGTGCTCTTTGTGGTTTTTTATAAAGTAAATTCCGGGGTATTCTTTGGTTTTCCTCTTTTTCTGCGAATTTAGTCATGAGAGATTGTAGACGTGGAGAAATAGGTATTATTTGTGTTATGTTATAAGAGATATTCATTGGAGGGGTTGTGCAATTGGTTATGGGGGTGTCTAATTTTTGTTAGGACTCTTAGACTAGCTCTTTCGGAAACTTCTATGTTGTGTCTTGCCTGATTGTTTAAATTCGAGAAAATCACATGTCCGTACTCCAGCATTGGTCTACATATCATTTTATATATGTTTGTGGAAGTTTCCAGGCTCACTCCCTCCTTTTTATAAGTTAAAGATCGAAAATGTCTACTTTGTGCAATTACTTTTTTCTTCATATTTAAGGTGTGCGTTTTGAAACTAAGTTTATTGTCAAGTTTGACTCTTAGGTATTTAGTATGTTTTTGTGTGGATAGTCTCGTATTCATTATTGTTATGTGCTGCCCTCTAACAAGGAAAGATGTGATTAAGTTCATGTTCAAAGTTTTCCTCAGAAGCTTAGTTACTTCCCTGACTAGTAGGGTGGCGCCGTCTATGAGCCAATTGACGAACAATCATCTATTACATAGTAGAAAATTCTGTAGAATTCCAGAAAATTGTAGAATACTGTGGTACATTTCTATGGGTGTATATAAGGAGATGAATCCAGCAGATGGGGGAACAGTACAGTTTAGTGAAATATAAAGAAGAGTTCAGTTCAGTAAACAAACAGAGAGTTCTTAGGTTAGACAAGAGTTGACTAGTTTAAGGGAAAAAGTAAAGTACATAGTGTTTTAAAAGTTGTGAATTTATATTAGATTAAGTGATTATTAGTTGTGTGATTGTTAAGTATTTACTAGTGTAATTTTAGTGATAAATAAAATAGTGGTTAGTGAAAATTCTTGTTGCAAGTTATTTAAACCCACGGAGTGTTTACTGAAAATTTGTAAGGACGTAACAATTGGTGTCGGAAGCGGAATTGCAACAGAATTTCTGAAGAATTCGACAAAGTTCCATAGTGTTCTATTTGGAAACCACTGGAGATAGTGAAGTGAGTCGAACTGGAAAGTGATATAGACTTTAAATAAGACTTGTTAGTGTTGTTTGTCAATGTTGTTTGTTAGTTTTTGAATGGAAACAAGAAGCATGGCTGCTGAAAAACAAATACAAGACATGTTCCAGCAATTTAGAAAAATGATGCTAGACCAAAAAGAAGAACAAGAGAGACGCGAGGAAGAAAAAGAAAGGAAACGTCAGGCAGAAAAAGAAGAACAAGAAAGACGTCAAGAAGAAAAAGAAAGACGACGTCAGAAAGAAAAAGAAGAACAAGAGAAACGGCGTCTAGAAGAAAAAGAAGAACAAGAGAAACGTGAAGAAGAATTAAGGAAAATTATACAGGGGCAACAAGATGTTATCCTTTCGGCAACTGAAGACCTCAAAAGTGAAATTAAAGAGGATATGGGCAACATAAAGACTGAAATATGTGATGTCAAAAGAAAAGTAAATAAGGTTGAAGAGGAAGTATCTGAAGTCAAAGGAAAAGTTACTGGCGTCGAAGAAAAAGTTACTGGCGTCGAAGAAAAAGTTACTGGCGTCGAAGAAAAAGTTACTGGTGTCGAAGAAAAAGTTACTGGCGTTGAAGGGAAAGTTACCGATATAGAAGGAAAATTTCGTGCAGTTGAAGGAGAGGTAGAGCGACTTAAGCGACTGTTAAGAGAACAAGGAGGCCAGCTGGTATTATCATCGTCAGGTCCTCGATTACAACCGCCTTCCTTTGATGGTCAAACTTCTTGGTCAACCTATAAAAGACAATTTGAGGCAGCGGCGTACGCAAACAATTGGAGTAACGAAGACAAAGCTATGGCATTGGTTCTAGCATTAAGAGGTCAAGCCTCAGAGTTGCTTCAGACTATCCCAGTGACGCAGCAACGGGATTTTAAAGTTTTAGAGGCTGCACTAGATCTAAGATATGGCGACCAACACCTTGCCCAAGTATACCGGACTCAGCTCAAATCACGCACACAAAAGGCTGGGGAAAGTTTACAAGATTTTGAAGCAGCTGTTGAGCGACTCACATACCTGGCTTACCCGGATGCACCCAAAGAATTCCAGGAACAGTTAACAGTCGGTACTTTCATTGATGGCATAAGAGACGAGGAGATCAGGCGAGTCCTTAGATTATCTCGAGATAAGACTGGTAGTGAAGCCTTGATCCATGCCCTCGAGGTTGAAGCCGCTTACAAAGAGACTGCACGTCCGAGAGTACGAACCATGAAGGTAGAAGAAGAGGACCGTTTAGAAAAATCAAATATGGAATCTTTGATGGCTGACATACACAAAATGATAAGCCAGTTGATGACAAAACCAGATGCTCCAAGGAAGCAGGAAAGAGAGCAGAACGATGAACAGCCAAGGAAGGTGATTCGTTGTTATAAGTGCGGCAAACCAGGGCATATTAAGCGAAACTGTCGGCAGCGGAGCCCTGAGCGAGTAAATGCCGCAATGACTGAAGAGCCGCAGGAAAACTAAAAATAGCCAGCACTTTGGGGGCTGTGCTGGCTGGTGAACACGGTGCCCCCAGAGAGATACGGGTTTCCCAGATTAGAAGAGTCCCGAGTAGTCTGCTTTTGGATGGCTATGTAAACAAAAGGAGATGTATCTTCACTATCGACACAGGTGCCACGTCGTCAATAGTGCGGCCCGGATTTTTATCAGGAATAAAAGTTGATAAAAGCCAAAATGGATTGGTCGTTCGAACAGCCACAGGAGACAGGGTAAGGGTTCATGGAGAAGTTGACCTAGATCTGCAGTTTGGACGCCTGTGCTTTAGTCATAGGGTTATTGTGGCTGACATCACGGATGATTTCATTTTGGGGCTGGATGTTATGGGAGTACAAGATCAATTTGTACTTGACGTGGTAGAACGAGTTCTAAAGATTGGAAATGAAGAATTTATTTTGTCAACAGCAAATGACCGATTTCAAAAAGTGAGGCTACTGACGGCTCAGACAATCAAGATTCCTGCCCGTTCAGAACAAATAATCGAGGCCATTCTGGAAGAAAACTCTGGTGGATACCGTGTTGGCCTTGTTGAAAAAGATGATTCAATTAAGACAGAAAACGTAATCTTAGCAAGAACTCTGACCCGGACAAAAGACAAAATTCCAATTAGAGTGGCTAATTTAAATTCCCACTCGGTAACTTTTAAGGAAGGTGAGGCAATAGGATCCTACGAACCAGTCCAGTGGATAGCAAGGTGCGAGGAACAAGGGGAGAAATGTTCGCCAACCAGCGTAGACAGGGAAGTTGTGACTTTGTTGAGTACCCAGTTTGAACACCTATCTGAGGATGAACGTAGAGAGGCAATCAAGTTTTTGGAAAAAGAAAGTACGGTATTTGCCAAAAACACAGACATCCTCACGAAAACTGATATAGTACAGCATCGGATAGACACTGGTGATTCAGCCGCCATCCGCCAACAACCTAGGAGGTTGCCACTAGCTAAACAGGAAGAAGCTGCTGCGATGGTTCAAAAGATGCTACAAGATGGAGTAATTGAGGAATCAACCAGCCCCTGGTCATCACCGGTAGTTTTAGTTGCCAAGAAGGACGGGACTTTGAGATTTTGTGTCGACTACCGGAAGCTGAATGATGTTACAAAGAAAGACAGCTATCCACTACCACGAATTGACGATACATTAAGTACGCTGGCAGGGTCACGATGGTTTTCAACTCTAGACCTTCGAAGTGGGTATTGACAGGTGGGACTTCACCCTGACGACAAGGAAAAGACTGCCTTCTCAACAGGTAGTGGTTTATATCAATTCACCGTGATGCCTTTTGGACTTTGCAATGCGCCAGCTACTTTTGAAAGATTGATGGAATTTGTACTCCGAGGACTAACTTGGAAGACGTGCTTAGTTTATCTTGATGACGTAATGGTTATGGGACGAAACTTCAGGGAACATTTGGAAAATCTTCAAGAAGTATTTGGGAGAATCAGAAATGCACACCTAAAGTTGAATCCAAAGAAGTGTCTACTATTCCAAAAAGAAGTGAAATTCCTTGGACATGTCGTATCTTCGGAGGGAATACAGACAGACCCGGACAAGATCTCTGCCGTGCGTGATTGGCCAAGACCTTCAAATGTACACGAATTACGAAGCTTTCTTGGCCTCTGCACTTATTATAGACGTTTTGTGGAAGGATTTGCGGATATAGCAAAGCCACTACACCAGCTAACGGAGGAGAAAGTTAAATATCAGTGGACACCGGAGTGTGAAACATCATGGAAGAAGCTGAAAGCAGCGTTATGCAGTAGTCCTGTGCTAGCATATCCCCAACAAAAGGGCCTCTATATTCTTGACACGGATGCTAGCAACTCCGCAATTGGATGTGTACTATCTCAAGTCCAAAATGGAGAGGAAAAAGTAATCGAGTATTTCAGTAAGGTACTGTCCAAACCAGAGAGGAATTATTGTGTAACAAGGAAGGAACTATTGGCCATTGTTAAGTCCGTGGACCATTTTCACAAGTACCTCTATGGCCAACATTTCAAAATCAGGACCGACCATGCTGCATTAAAATGGCTACTGCAGCTGAAAACTCCAGAAGGTCAACTGGCTCGCTGGATAGAAAGACTGCAGCAATATGACCTCACAATCGAACACCGACCTGGAAAGTCTCATAAAAATGCAGATGCTCTGTCAAGAAGACCGTGCAAAGATGACTGCAAGCACTGCTATCGGGTTGAAAAAGCACAGGGCACGGTAATAGTAAACACAGTTCAGGTAGATGTTCCAGATGATTGGACAAAGGAAGTTCTAAGACGAGAACAAATGGATGACAGCGTAATTGGTCCTATATTAAGGGCAAAAGAAAAAGGAACGCGACCGGAATGGAAGGATGTTTCGGACAAAAGTGTGGAGCTGAAGGCATTGTGGGCACAATGGGACTCCCTTAAGGTTATAGATGGGCTATTAAAGAGAGCATGGGAAAGTCCAGATGGGAAGGAAGTTACCATGCGTCTGGTGATACCCAGCTGTCGGATCCCAAAAGTACTTCAGGAAATACATGATGGAGTGTCCGGGGGACATTTTGGTATGAATAAGACATTGGCTAAAGTACGGGAACGATTTTATTGGATAAATAGCCGTCAAGATGTGGAAGCTTGGTGCCGCAAATGCAAGGCTTGTGCAGCTACCAAAGGGCCACAGACGAAGAGCAGGGGCCAAATGAAGCAATATAACGTCGGAGCTCCTTTTGAGAGGATTGCTATAGATGTAGCGGGCCCATTCCCAGTGACAGATGATGGGAATAAATACATCCTGGTCGCTATGGACTATTTTAGTAAATGGCCGGAAGCCTATGCCATTCCGAATCAGGAAGCAGTTACTGTTGCTCAAGTTTTGGTGGATAACCTTGTATGCCGATTTGGTGTACCCCTGGAGCTACATTCCGATCAAGGGAGAAACTTTGAGTCGGGGGTATTTCAGAAAATTTGTGAGTTGCTGGGCATTCACAAGACTCGGACAACCCCTCTTCATCCCCAGTCAGATGGAATGGTGGAACGACATAATAAAACCATGAAGGAACATCTTTCTAAGGTAGTTCACAAGAACCAGCGAGATTGGGATCGACATATACCATTTTTCTTAATGGTATACAGGGCTGCCATTCATGAGACGACTAAACAGACACCGGCTCGTGTAATATTTGGGCACGAGATCAGACTGCCATGTGATTTGATGTTTGGTACACCAGATAAGAAGCCATTGTCCGTGGATGACTACGCAGACGAAGTTAGTCAACAGCTGAGGAATGTCCACGAATTGGTTCGAAACCAAGTTAGCATAGCTAGTGACAGAATGAAGGCTCGCTATGACCGGAAGGGAACGTCAGCAGGATTCAAGGAGGGCGATCTGGTTTGGCTATATAACCCACAGCGAAAGAAAGGAAAATCTCCGAAGCTTCACCCACCCTGGGAAGGACCGTATTCAGTCATCACTCGGATCAATGACGTTGTTTACCGAATTCAACGTAGTAAGAAGTCCAAGATGAAGATCGTGCACTTGGATAGGTTGGCGAAGTATGAAGTATGTTGGGGAATCTGAATTGCCTGACCGGGACGTTCAGGCTTAAGGAGGGGGCAGTGTTATGTGCTGCCCTCTAACAAGGAAAGATGTGATTAAGTTCATGTTCAAAGTTTTCCTCAGAAGCTTAGTTACTTCCCTGACTAGTAGGGTGGCGCCGTCTATGAGCCAATTGACGAACAATCATCTATTACATAGTAGAAAATTCTGTAGAATTCCAGAAAATTGTAGAATACTGTGGTACATTTCTATGGGTGTATATAAGGAGATGAATCCAGCAGATGGGGGAACAGTACAGTTTAGTGAAATATAAAGAAGAGTTCAGTTCAGTAAACAAACAGAGAGTTCTTAGGTTAGACAAGAGTTGACTAGTTTAAGGGAAAAAGTAAAGTACATAGTGTTTTAAAAGTTGTGAATTTATATTAGATTAAGTGATTATTAGTTGTGTGATTGTTAAGTATTTACTAGTGTAATTTTAGTGATAAATAAAATAGTGGTTAGTGAAAATTCTTGTTGCAAGTTATTTAAACCCACGGAGTGTTTACTGAAAATTTGTAAGGACGTAACATTATTTTTACTTTTGGTGAGTGGTTGTTGATATTGTGGTTGAATATTATGAGGGAAGACTTCTGTGGATTTATACTTATTCTCCATTTGTTCATCCAAGCTGTCGTATCGTTTAGTCTAGTTTGCAGTTGTTCCATTTTTGAGGGAAGTGTTTTACCGTGTGAGATAATTGCTGTGTCGTCGGCAAATTGTAGGATGGAAGACTTGCTATCGAAGTAGTGCTGGGCATTGTTGTGATTGTATATGTCATGGCAAAATATGTTATATAGTAAGGATGATAAAGGCGACCCTTGCGGCACTCCTTGGGTTTGGGCAAATTCTTCCGACATATAATTTGATATTTTAACTTTCACTTTTCGGTTTGTTAGGAATTCTATGACTTTTCTAATTAGATAGTTTGGACAATTGTTTTTGTATAGTTTGTATATTATTCCTTTATGCCGCACAGAGTCAAATGCTTTTAACATGTCCAAGAACACTGCTGCCGATCTGTGCCCCATTTTATTGTGCATTTGTATATTTGATGTTATTATAGTTAAAGGAAGCATGGTAGAAAATTGGTAGATAGGTATGACATTTATGAGGCTTGTTTCTATTCGATTTTTAATAATCTTTTCTAGTAATTTTCCTAGCACTGGTAGTAGCACGATCGGTCTATAGTTTTTCATTCAGCTATGATCTTGGTTTGATTTTGGCATTGTAATTATTATTGCTTGTTTCCATTCGATTGGAAAGTATTTATTTTGTAAGCAGAAGTTAAGTATATTTATGATGTATTTGTGGACTACCATATCCTTTTTTTTAAGCACCATTCTAGGGATATTATCGTGACCTTGGGAGGTATTCTTTCCAGTTTTCAAGATTCCAAAATATTCGTTATCGTCTATGAGGGGTATTTCTTCGTCATCATTAATGCTTTGTGTGTAGTCTTCGTACCAATTGTTTATGTTTTGCCTATGCTCCTCATGGAAATCGTTATTTTCGGTTTCGGTAAATATTTTCTTGTAAAATCTGGCGAATGCACCTGTCTTTTCTTGATCTATTTTATATACTTGGCCATTTTCCCTAATGTCATGTGATTGCTGAGCTTTTCTGTATTTTGAGAGTTTTTTTATTGATTGCCAATATTTCCTGCCTTTGAGATCGTTAATTTCTTTACATGCTTCTAGCCATTTAGAAGTTTTGTATTGTAGAACTAGCTTGTGGATATCTCGACCTAATTCGTTATACTTAGTTTTCAGTGTAGGTTCGTCATTTTCCTTTATTTCTCTGTATAGTTGTCTCTTTATTTTGATTAGTTTTAATATGAATGGTGGGAGTTGGTATTTGAAGCCAGATAGTGTAAATTTGGGGCAATTATTCTTTACAGAAGTGGAGAACACGTCAATAAATTCTGAAATTTTGTCCTTTGTTATTATTCGGTTGTTATTAATAAATGAAGTAAGTTCCTCATTTACCTTGTTTATGTTACATTTTTTAAAATTAACTCGAACGAAACCCTCATTTTGTAAGACTGACATTTGTATGTTAAGTGTTATTTCTATAGCCAGGTGGTCCGATCCGAGATCTGGGACGAGATCTATTTTTTCTATTAAGTGTTTGAGGTTTGATGTACACAAAATTCTATCGGGTGTGGAGCTAGGGTTATTTGCCATTATAAATGTTGGTTTTGTTTTGATCTTCACGAAATTGGAATTGTTATGTTGAAATCTCCTATGATGATAGCTTTGTCGTATGAAGATGCTTTGACAAATAAGTTTTCTTCTATTGCAGAGTTGGGGTGCATATATGCAAAGAATATATGTATCTTGTCATTTTGGTGAGGAATTGTAAAATGCAGAGTGCTATTTAATGGATTGTTTATTGTTGGTGGATTTTCCTTTCCAATATTGAGCGCCTTTTTTTGCCTGTATTAGACTTCCACCTCTTATGTTCCTGTTAACCACATTGCCATTTTTTTAAATTATCGTCCAGTCTTGATAATTGGTTATAGTGTCTTCTTTAGTTTTGTCTCTACTAACAGTGTGCAATCGATGTTATTATTATGTATGTAGTGATTAATCAGATGTTTTTTGTTCTGGTAGCTATTGATGTTTGCGTATAGCAATTTAATACAAGACATTTTGGACTTGGATTCCTTCTGTTGGTTGTGTTGGTGACTTTGAACTTCGGTTTGTTAGGTCAAACATAAGTATGTATATTCTGTTTCCTGTGAAATGTACCGATGTTTCGATATTAAATTGCTCAATAAACCTGCTTCTGAGTGTTTTAATCAGTTCTTGTCTATCTGTGTATTTAGGTTTGTTAATTTTTGAGAGGTATTTGTTTATTATGTAATCGTGTGGAGTTATTTCACCCGCCAATAGGGAACGTGAGCTGGGTTTAGACCGTCGTGAGACAGGTTATAGGAGTGTGAATTCTGTTATTTCGAGTTATCATGTTGTCTAATTCTTCTGTCTTTTTGTTTATGCATTTTATTTTAGTGTTTGGGATTCCTTCGATTGGTTTCTTGGATCTTTTTGGACATTGTATACAGTAAAACAAATCCCATGTTTTTCCTGCGTCGACACAATTTTAAAAGAATCTGTAATCTCTCAAAATATGGCAACAAAATTTAATATTTCAGCACAGATTTATTATCAAAGTGCTCACACCTACCTTTTCTTCTAGATTATCTATCACGGTAATAAATATATATGGCTTCATACACAGATTAAATAATTAAAGATGCATATGTCACATACAACCATACTAGTAAATTGCGACAGCTGACAGGTTTTTCAATGTGAAGTTAAAATAGTTAAAATTAGGAGCGCGTTCAGTTTAGACTTCAACGCATGGCTAACACGTACCAAGGAATGGGTCCGAATCAACGTCAGGAAAAATGTAACCATGAAGTGACAGCGGCAACTTTGAAGAGGTAATTTGTGGTAGTCACAACTTTGCTACGACTTTAAAGTGCAGTCCCATTCGCAGATTTGTAGTAATAATAAATTTAAAGTTATGTATTTACAGTTTTCGTCACTATAGCCAAGTAGCGATTACTTTCAAGTAGCATTTATTGGTGAAAACGACCTTAAAGTGATATTTTCTGAAGTACGCCATTTTGATGGCCAAAACTTTCGACGCCATTATCATAACACATGAACCATAATTTCACAATTGACTAAAAAATTTAATTTATCACCATTTCTGCACCAAATATAACAGTTTTCTGAAAGTTGCGGCGTCTACGCCACGACGTCGCTGCTCCGGAATCACAATGTCATTGGAATGTAGCCAGACAAGTTCCAGGAACGTGGCTGGAACGTTATCGTCACAAAAAAATATTCCCCATATTGGTCATAAACACGTATTAGGAACGTTCCTACTACATGCCTGTGATTAGTACCAAAACACTTTAAAGTGCATACAATAGTTATTGTTCCCACGACTATTTGTGCTAGTTGGGAAATACCTGATGTCTTAGCGGTCCACCTTGTAACAGTGTTACTGACTGATAAAACTCACATAGGCCATTAAACTCCATTATATATTCTGACTAGTGTATCCAATAGATGTAAGGTATTTTTTTTTTTATTGTCTGCACTTTTAGCTCAGTCACTGTCAGTTAAACCAACCACATTCTCTGCATTAGGATCAGGAAAGTACACTTGAAAAAGTCCATTTTATGAGACATAGTATTAAATTCCGGATTATTATTCAAAACTGTTTGAAATTTTTATTGCACAAGTTTACAGTGGTTCTTGATAACTGGAAAATAAATTGGTATAAATCGTACACAAGATTCACTGTGTCACCTAAACACTACTTGCGCTTACCTTGTACATACAACTGCTGCCAACTCACATGTGTTCAAATATTGTGATATATTACGTAAGGGTGAAGTCCTGTCATATTAGTGGAGTCAAATTAGAACTTGAAAATATGGAATCTGAATTGTCCGGTCACTGCATATTTTTGTTTTGACTTGTTCGGGGGGGTTGTATATTTAAACAACAGAATGTTTTAAAGATACAAACAAAATGGTACTTAATAATATATAATAAAGATCATAATAAATAGTGAACATCATAGTATAGTAAACATCATTCCATTACTAAATTACTAAAAATAATTTTGGTAAGTATATTTAACAACTAAACAAATTGCACATTCCCATTTAGCGTGCTAGGGGTATTCCTTCAACTTCCTCTTGAAGACAAGTAAATTTCCAGCTTGTTTAATCTCCTCTGGTAAACTATTGTAATCTTTACACCATTAAAAACAATGACAAATGAAAATTTTTACTGGCTCTAGTGTAATTTCTTTTTAGCAAATGCCTTTAACCTGATCCAGCTAAATTATTATATACCTTATAAAATGAAAACAAACACTATACAGGCAAAAACACCTTACATTTAACCATTTCAGCGTATTAATAATAATAATAATAATTTATTTGCCAGAATGAGATACAAATATGTACATATGGCACGTCAAATACATTATCAATAAATAAACAAACGTATAATAAATATATATATATATATATATATGTCTGGTCGGGAATTGACAAATGACATTGGCTACCATTCATGATTTGTAAGGTATAATTCAATGCAGGTCGGGGTATTTGCCCGCTGAGTAGTTGTTTCCTGCAAGTCATGTGTAATAACAGTATAGGTTAAATCCACCAAGGGCTGAAGGTCGCCGCTCTCGGTACTTGCAAAATAGCAAGTCGCTATACACCATGGTGACATCTATGATGTCTGGTGTATAGTAGCATTTGACCACAGGAGAGGATTCACTTACCTCTCACCGGTACACCATTTACATCAGTTTGTATAAAACTAGTAGGTTGGCCACTCTCATTTGTCTGTTCCACGACCTATGGCATACTGACGAGAACTAATAAGTTCGAAACCGGTCTATGTCTGGTCGGGGAATTGACAAATGACATTGGCTACCATTCATGATTTGTAATATATATATATATATATATATATATATATACAAACGAACACATAATACAGTGAGTGTACTGAATCATTAGCAATATACCTCCACATAGAGCAAGAAATGTGACAACTTCGCCAGCTTACAACACCATCTCGCACTTCGGCAACTTCTCAGTGTCTCAGTCAGTGTCAGTCTGTCAGTATCTGTTTGTCAGCGTGGAGGGTTGGTTGATTTTTATTTAAACATCACGCGTAGTACGCTCATTGCCAAGACCCTAGTACCTAATTAATGAAAGAATTTATGGTGGTTTTAATGAAACCAAAAGCGTTATTTAACAGAAAATGAACTCTTTATAAAAAAATTAATTAAAGAAACTCTCGATTAAAAATTTAATTAAATGAACTGTCAATTAAAAAATTAAATAAACTGTCATTAAAAAATAAATAAACATCTTCATTATTCTAAAAACAAAAGAAACAACTCTCGATAAGAAAATTAATTAAATAAAATCATTAAAAATAAATAAAAACTCCGTACAAGAAATTTTTTTACAATAACGGTTCAAATAATCCACCTTCCTGTGCTAGGCAATAACTTAACCTGTCATAAAAATTTCTCCTTACATTTGCAAGCATTTCTGGCAAAATCAAGTTACAGGCATTCCTTAAATTTAACTTTTAACTCTTCTAAGTTACTCGCCCTGCCATATTCAGGGCCATAAACAACAGAGGATTTCATATGCCCCCCAAAAAAAAGTTCATTGGAGCTAGATCTGGAGATCTAGCTGGCCATTTAATACCCCTTGTTCCACTTATAATACGGTCGTGGAAAGTATTTCTCAAATACCGTGACACGTCATTTGCATTATGAACGGAACAACCGTCCTGTTGCAGCCACACTGTATTTAAATTTACCCCTTGAAGATTTTCAATGGCGGGAATAACATTGTCTTGTAAAAGAGTGAGATATTTAGCCGTATTTAAATTCCTTTCTATAAAAAATGGACCAACTACATGATGATCGCTTAAAATATCGGTCAAAACGTTCAGTTTTTGAGGACGTTGGGTGCGACACACAATACTTCTGTGCTGGTTTTCTTGAGATCAATATCGAGAAATGGATGAATTGTGTTTACCATGTAAAGAAAATGAAGACTCATTTTTACAGGGGACAGGTCTTTCTTGAAATGTAAGTGAAAAAAGCTCCCCGCACCGTGTTGCTGAATTGCCTGCATAAAACCATTTAATTATTTGTACCTTTTCCTCTGGTGTGTAAACAGACATTATGTACGATGGATTATTTGAACCGAAAATAACGCTCTTGCTTTCACCGCCGCCACTCAAGGAATGAAATAAATAAACAGTGCAATGCAACCCAAGCTGTTCTCCATGCGCCGCGCGCCGGCCTATCGGCCTCGTGCAGAGCTGACATGGGTACAAGACACAAGCGACGTTGCAATTTTCATTCCCTATGGCTAATCGACAAGTAAACGCACTGTATAAATATACACACATAAATGTATGCATAATTTAACTGTCGAGCAAGATAAATCAATATAAAGATAAAACTAAAATAAAATAGTGAATATTTAAAAAGAAAGATCACATGAAACATAAAAGATCACAAATAGTAATTTTTACATAAAAATTCTGTTATAGAGTAAAAACAGTTTGTAGACAAGTGCTCTTTCACTTTTTTTTTAAATGTCATGTACTGCGAGACACTGCGAATCTCCTCAGGAAGAGCATTATACAAATTCATACAATTATAGTAAGGGGAACGCTTAAAGGCACTTGTGCGATGGAAAGGAATACTGAGGAGTTCACCATGTCTCGTTACATAGTTATGAAAGTTTGCTCTCTTTCTAAAATGTTCTATATTAATTTTAGTAAATGTGAGACATTTTAAGATATATATAGATGGAACAGTGAGAATTGATTTGTTTATAAATATACCTCTGCAAGTTTCAGTAACTTTCAGATCAAAGATCAATCAGATAATTTTTTTATGTCCTCTAAAGACCCTCTGTAATTCCATAGTTCTGCCCCATGCTATAATATTAAACGATATGTATATGTATTCTACATGCCTGTAAGGACCACAACTTAAAATAGATGTCATCCGTCGATTCTGCAAAACTTGCAGTCTATTGAGCTCGGTGCTATTGACCATGTGTAATATTGTGAAATAGTAGTTAAAATGTGGGAGTACTGTTGCATTATAAGTCTTTATTTTTAATTCCATGGTTAGAATGTCAGTAGCACGGGTCAAGAAGCCAATTTTAGTATAAATTTTCCTAATCATATAGTTAATATGTTTTTTAAATTTTAGCTGTCTGTCAATAGTAACACCTAGGTACTTATATTCTTCAACCCACTCTAATGGCTCACAATCAATGACAATTTGTTTGTTTTCACGTTTTAACTCTCCATATTCGCTGTCGGAAGATATCACCATTGCTTTTGATTTCTTAATATTTAGCTTCAACTTATTACAGTTTAACTAGCTGGAAATATTCGTAATTCCTGATTTATATTCATTACCAGTTCATTAATATCTTTTCCAGCTGTAACCACCACTGCGTTATCTGCAAACAGTCTAATTTGTGGATATTTTAAAATTCCAGGTAAGTCATTTATATACAGACAAGAAAGAAGTGGTCCCAATATACTGCCTTGTGGAATACCATGCAAAGTCTTCTTTATTCGACAACAGTCCTTGTCACTTAACCATCTGATTTCTGTTATTTATTTATTTATGTATTTAATACAATACAAGCTAATGTTCACAATACAATTTCAAATACAATTAGTATATTGTTTTTTTTTTACTTAGTGCACCTAAGAGACTTAACACCTATATGTGCTTAACTTAATCTCTAATTTAAGTATGCTATTGTACTATTAATGCTTAATATAAAAAGTGGAAATAAATTTGAAAAGAAATCAATGAGTGTGTTGAATAAAATAAAAAAATTTAAAAATTTATAATATAAAGAAAAACAAAAAGAAATACTTAACATACTAAGCTTCTAAACAACTACCGAACTGATGATAATTAATGTGGATATAATCTCAACATAGTTTTGTAAATTGCCGAATAGTTTTTATAAATAATATTTTTTTGGTAATAAATTATAAAAATTTGGACATAAAAATGTAACAAATCTTTGTTTAATATTTTTTTTCCTGGTAGGAATTTGTATGTGTTCATTTGCACTTCTGGTCTTATATTGATTATTAATGTGTACTGTTAATTCATCTTTTTTATATACTTATATGCAAACATTGTGGATATAAGGATCTAATATTAAGAACTTCATTGCTATTATAAAGTAATTTTGTTGGATAATCTCTTTTTCTATTATACACAATTTTTAAAATGGTATTTTGGATGACATTTAACTTTTGTAAAGATGTTGTATAAAGACAAAGACTACCCTAAACCAGTATACCATATCGAAAAAGTGACTCTACAAATGTCTTATAGATCATTATCAGAATATTTTTATTCAAAATATCTCTAAGCTGGTAGAACTTATATATAAATTTTCTTACTCAATTTGTTAAGTAGTTAATATGCTGTGTCCATTTTAAGTGTTTGTCTATAATGATGCCTAAATATTTTATTGTAACTTGATTGACTGTGATGTGATTTTATTAAGTGACTGTATCATCTGCATATGAGACAATTTTGGCATTTTTATTTAGTTATAACAAAGAGTCTGTATAGACAGTGAATAGCATCGATACCAGTACTGTCCCGTGTGGTATTACCATTTTTATAATTCATGAGTCATAATTCTAACATATCACGATCGGTTAAGTAATTTCTAAGGACCTTTAACGCGGGGTCACGAACCGCGTAATGTGCTAGCACATCAAGAAGCTTTTTATGTTTCACCGTGTCGTGTCAAATGCCTTTGCTAGGTCTAAAATATTCCAATATATTTTCTGCTCGTCTAGATTATTTGTGATTTCTTTTATTACCTCATACATTGCATCTGCAGTTCCCATACTCTCAACAAAGCCAAATTGATTATTATGTAATATACTATTAGTTTTAGAAAAATCAGTAAGGTGCTCTCTCAACATTTTTCAAATACCTTGGCAAAGTTATTTATTAGGCTAATAGGTTGATAGTTAGATACAAGAGTTTTGATTCCTGCTTTGTGTATGGGTGTTACAACAGAAACTTTAAATTGATATGGGATATGACCAGTTTCAAAAAATTAGGTTAATAATGTGTTCAAGAGGCTTTAGCATTTGAGGATGAATTAAATTAAATATTTCTGTCATAACTCCATCAATTCCAGGTGTAGTTTTGTTCTTTAAACCATGTATATATTTTATTACTTCATTCCTAGTAAATAGAGTAAGGAACATGGACTGTAATGAGTTGTCTAATGTGAAGTTAAAATTATTTGGTTCAGTAATCTGTTCAAGCATGTTAATTCCTACATTAGCAAAGTAGTCATTACTATGATTAATTTGTTTATAGTCAAGAAAGGCCATGCCATTATCTCAGTGAGTTGAATTTCTGTACTTTTAACCTTATCTTCGTTTGTGACTTCAGATATTCTATTCTATTCTATATATATTTTTAATGTTTTTTTGATTTTCTAATACTTGTTTCTTATAATAGTTATTTTTTGATTTCCTTAAGATCGTATTTAAATGATTTCTATAGTTTTTGTATTCAGTCTCAAGAATGTCGAAGTGATGTTCTAATAGTTTTTTTTTAGTTTATCACTTTTTTTTATAGAATTTACAATGTGTTCTGTAATCCACAGTTTTATTTCGTTCCTTTTTTCTTACATTTTTGGATTGTCCTATTAAATTTGAAAAAGTATCTGTAAATTTGTCAGTTGCTATTCGTGAATCATTGCAATTCAAAATGTCAACCCAACTTTGATTTTCAACTAAGTTTTTTAATTTATGTAGCTTAATTTTTGTAATTCCGTATAAATTTTGAATTGCTTTCACTTCAGCATTTATATTGTAACAATAATTAAGGTTTAAAGCTTGGATGATGGTCAATAATGTTACAATTTAACACGTATGATGAACATTTTTTGTTTTTAATACTTTGTTTTTTCTCACAAAAATATTTAGATAACTAGATGTATGTTTGGTTATACGTGTTGGAATCTGAATATAAGGTTTAAAACCATGTTTTGCCAATATTGACAAATATTTGTTAACTACATATGCGTTTTTATCTAAAATGTCACCTACTATAATCTGAATTTGATAATCTTCCTTCATTTCTTCTAAATATGAGTCAATATAATTTATAAAGGAGTCTTCACTGGTTTCACTTTTGAATTGAGTTATACGGCAATCATTTTGGAAGGCGTATAATTAATTTTGAAATTTGATATGGCAAGTGTAACATCATATCTCATAAGCTTGATCTTTGTAAGCATACAATTAAATTTTTATTTTATTAACATTAATACTCCATCATTCTTATTGTAATCAGCTTCATTATAAAATGTGGCATACCCAGGAAATTGGAAATAATTTGGAGACTCTAATTGAAAGCATTCACTTAAAATAATGATATTAACATTATTAAAATTATAAATTTCAGTAGTTGCCATTAGTTCATCAAAATTTTCTTTGCACTACATATGTTTAAATGTAAAACACTGAGGAATTTTTTATTAGTCTCTACTAACGTTTTTATGTTTATAGCTGCTATAAATTCACCACTAAATAACTTTTGAACCACTCGCTTACCTTGTTTGAAAAACTAGTGCGGCTAGCTTTCTTAGGAGTATACCTCTATCCACTGTTTCAAATCTAGAAAGTCTGCGATGGTACTAACATCCTTATCCCTGTTCTGTTTCCATTCCTGTATAAGAAGCTGCACCACACCTTCAGTGGAATGTTTTCTTCTGAACCTCACTTGTACATTACTAAGTATGTTATTATCTTTAACATATTGGGTTAAACCAACTGCTCAATAACCTTCTCCAAATCTGGCAGCATATGTATAGGTCTCATCTCCACAAGCTTTGTTCAGCCAGTTCAATTTTACAGCTCTCTCTTTACTGGAAAAAGAACACTGCTAAAAATGTAATCACTTCTTGTACTTTGACCATTTTTTCTATTACTGATTACTGGAGATCACTTGATGTTTTAAAATGTTTACATTTTTAACACATCAAATTAATTCATGTAGATAATTTGTGTCGATTTCTTTTCAGTTGAAGCAAAACTTCACCAATTTAAGTTTAAACGAATTATCAAAAAATTTGGAAGAACTTGTGACTAAAATTGAGGATAAGCCAGATTTAAATGAGGCAAAGACGGAGGTGCAACTTAGTATTTTACATATAAACACATACGATGAGAAATTGTTGGTTCCCATGAAAGAGATGGCAAATGAAGTTATCGTGAGTATTAATTAAAAGATTGATACAGACGTTTTAAATACATTTTTCATGATTAGTGGGAAGATTATGATGTTTTGCTCATACTATTCTTAGATCTGTCAAATACAAATCTTTTGTGATAATGTAAGCAAAATGTTTTAATTTATAATATACTCAGTATATGTAGGTAGGTATATAATCTATTTCTTTTAGGTTATCGCTGAACAGCTAGATACAGATCTAAAAATGAATTCTTCTAGTTTCTCAGAAGCAATAAACAAACTTCTGACAGAAATTAAGGAGGCTGAAACTAAATTGCAAAAAGAAGGATCCATCATTTTGCAAAAGGTAAATAAAATTGTTGTACTATGAATTTTCTTCATATAAATGGTAACCCAAATAATAACATATTATCATAAGCTGTCTTTACTGAGTTAATGTGTATATATATTTAACAAGATACACGGAACCAAGTTTAGGCTACTGGCTATTCTTACACTTAACCCCCATGTGTGATAGGTAATAATATCCCAATAAACACATACACGTCTAAAAAATATATAAAAGATGTCAGAAAGACTATCTAAAAATGGTGAATATCATCAGAAATTGGGATGTTTTTATGACATCTAAATGTCCCCCAGATTTACGTCTATTTTGTATACTAATTAAACGTATTTAAGATGTATTTTCGTAGACGTCTTAAAAATATTTTTTTTTATGTCTATAACTAATCTGGACTTTTCATGAAATATAACGAAATATATAGATTACATTTAGATGTCTTTTTTATAATTATAATATTATATCTTAATATTTTGTATTTTTTAAATTATTTTGTAGACGTCTAAATGACGAAATATATATATTGTAACTGTTATGGGGTACCCCGTTTTATTACAAATGAAATCCTGGTAATCATGTCACCAGTAAATTCATTGCTATTTATTTATCTGAAGGATAAACAAATAAGCCATTGCGTGATCGTCTAGTTTTGTTAGTGTAGGACTCAAACTTTGTTGTGTGTGTAGTAACCCTTTTTAATTACCCCAGGTTCTTTAATATAAAGTTTAATATTACTTGTTTCTGTCTGATACGATATACCTTAGAAAATTAATCACTCAATTAATTGAAACACCTGGTAAACTTGCACACACTGTCTATTAATTATATATGTTATTTAGGTAGTATTTTATTACTCAAGATTGCACTGTACATTTATAGTTGAAGTTTGTTTTCTATTTTGCTTTTGAAATTAAAACATTTATTTAGTTTATTACTTATATGACGAAAAGGTAAAGGTGAAAGAATAAGACAATAATTGATGGGAAAAAATAGTAAAAAAAACCCATTTTATTTTATATAAATTGATGCAACAACAGTCGAACATGAAATCAAAATAATCCAAATATTTGAGACAATTGTCTAAATATTATAATAGGAAAATTTGCGCTGCTATAGTAATGACCATACTATAGATATACTGAGTGTTTTGATGCAATAACAAGAACTTATACAAAAGTATGCTGTGCCATTTTAATAGTAATTAGAGTTGTGGCGAATGCCTGAATAAACATATCACATGTCTACATTGAGAACTTAATATAGACAAGAATAAGAGCAGTGACAATAGTCTATGTCCATAATAATTAATAATTAAATTACACATAAATTAGACAACCATTTCCTCCGACGGTGCCAAGGCCGGAGCCGGGATTCGAACCCAGTGGCGCGATACTCGTGTGATTAATAGCGATTGCCACCTCGCATCTCAAACAACACGGCTATCGGCCAGACAATACTTGTTTTGAACAGTTGTGACAATAGTCTGTAAATGATAATAACATGATTAGAGCTGTTAACAATCGCTAGATAGTAATGGTTTATAATTAAATAAAGTTGTTAGCAATCGCTAGATAATAATGATTTGTAATTAAATAAAGTTGTTAGCAATAGCCAAATAATGAATCGAATGCAAAACAAAGGACAAGAATCATGTCATGTTTATACATTATCAAAATTAAGTTGAGGAATGAGCATTGTACATGATCATAGAGTGTTGAGGAAATATCCTTTAATTATACATTGTTTATTGATTGAAATTAGAGTAGGAACAATCGTTCTGATAATCATATTAATCTTGCTGAGGTGAGAATTTACACTCACGTAAAATCTTTTAGAATGCTGCTGGGGAAATCTCCCTATAGTAATTAAATAGAAAAGCAACCAGAAGATTGCCTATGATTGTCAAACATATGAAGCCGCGAATCCGCGAAGGTAAGAAAGTGCGGTTGCATCACCCTTCAATCGAAACAAGTGACCAGACAACTGTCTGAAATATTGACATATCCCTCGTTGTAACTGAACCCTATTGGAGAACAGAACCAGCCAATTGGCCGTAGTCAATGTTTCAAACCTTTGTTAACGCAAAGAACGCCGAATTCATGTAACTATAATATTTTATTGTAGGTAAATGTCCAACAATCAGAAAACCTTGTGGTTACAGTAGGAAAATATTCCTAGTGTACTTTAAATATAAAGCATTCTTGAAAAACCTTACATGAGATGTGATGGAAACGAAAGTCCACTATTTGTTTTATAAAAACTGCAGAATAATGATAGACATGAAGTTTGGCTAGTCTGTGATAAAGTGCCCTGTTATTGCATAGCTCTAAATATATAGTTCTTGAATATAAACTTGTTATTTTGCAAACGCAAATTTCCCTAGTAAAACATTCAGAAAATGAAATTTTATGAATCAAAATCGTGAATAAAATCGTAACTGAATAAACTGTAATATAATATTCTTTATAGTTAAAAATCAAAGCTAATATTTCATAAAAGAAAACTAATATTCTTTTAGTACCACAAATGCGTCAGTTAAACCTTTTTTAAACACCCCGTAACCAGAATATGAATTCAATTGCAAATAATAAAGTAGAGTCTCGAAATAAGAAAGTAATCACCTTTAGAAATTTATGTCAGCTGAATTTCAGGGCGTTCTGAATAGCGTTGTATCGCTTGTGAAAGCTCTCCCCCAGGTTCTATATATTTAACGTCGTCGTAGAGCATGTCGGTGGTTGAGAAGAATTCGTTAAAATAAGATGTAAGTTATAATATTGTTTGGCTAGTAGTTTAGACGGCTGATTTCGTGAAAAATATCCCAAAATAATTTGTTAGGCTCGGCGAGAAACTCGCGACGTAGCTTGGAATGACTTCAAAGGCAAATATAAAGTTCGGCGAAAAATATCGCGACGTAACTTCGAGGTGTTTCCAGTTCAATTTGCAAAGCTCGGCGAAAATATCGCGACGTAGCTTAAAAGGTGTTGTCTTCCGATGCCGTCTAGCTTCTCTTCCTTCTAAATACCGCTCCGTTTTCCTTTTATATGGTTCCTGATGTCACCCTTCTACCCGGATTATGCATCTCCGCTTGTTTCTTGTGGGAATATGTTTATTTTAACGCTATTATAATATTCGACGCTCAACTTTCTATCTTTTTCTATAGCTAAGGTAGAAAAGTGTAGGCGATTTCATACTCTGGGAATAAACGAAGTACTTGACACTTATCTGAATATACGATAAACAAACCCTGTGGCTCGACTCGATTTTATGTAACTTTTTAGTTAAAACTGTAGCTTTTAACTTTGCTTTAAAAGAATATAATTTTAAAATGTATTCTGGTAACTTTACTTTGTTCAAATTTAAATGAATAAATAAATGTAAAAATGAAATGAATTAACTGCAATAATTACTTGAATTTGGAAATATAAATAGGAAAAAACTAAATATATATATGGGGTATATACAGGATGTTTCAATATTGCATTTAGATCTCTTTTTATGATTATAATATTATATCTTAATATTTGTATTTTTTAAATAATTTTGTAAACGTCTAAATGACGAAATATATAGGTTGCATTTAGATGTCTTTTTTATGATTATAATATTATGTCTAATTATTTAGTATTTTTTAAATTATTTTGTAGACGTCTAAATGACGAAATGTATAAATTGCATTTGGATGTCTCTTTTATGACTATATTATATCTTAATATTTTGTTCAACATTATCTTATAGATAATTAGTTTTAGATATCTAATATGAATAGTTTTTTCACGTCTATTATGCATCATTGTCTATTCACCGAACTTTCAGACAAAATTATATATTTTTTGTTGGATAACTTGAAAGGGAAATAAATTATATCAGAAGCAATTTTTTTCATTAATTAATATATACTTGACACTAGTTACTGAAAAGAACTGCTTCTATTATAATATTCTCACTTCCATGTTACCCAACAAAAATATATAATTTTGTCCCAAAGCTCGGTGAACATACGTTATATTGTTAGATATCAACATATCTGACATAAGTATTATTGTCCTTTATAAGGGATTGAAACCATATCATGTGTTGTAAAAATTAATTTAAAAAAAACCTTTTGAATGTTGTACAAAAATTTTATTAACAGAAATATAAAACATCTTCAACTATTTTATTATAGTATAATTTCGACCTTACAGGGTGTGTCATAATGACTATTTCAGAAGCTGTTAAGTGTACAGACACGAAATTATGATGGTCTATGCAAATAAAATATTTAAATTTTTCTGACACTTTCGGTCATATCGGAAGAGGCAACTAACTTCATTATTTTAAATGGAACATCCCATATATTTTTAGATTATGCTGTAAATGTCATTGTAATTTTATGTAGCATACAATGTATCAAAAACTTACAGTTTAGGCGGTATATATTCACTTAGTTTTATTTTTCGATAGATGCAGATCTTTCAAAAATGAATAATAAATATCATCAGACATACGTTATTTATGTCAAATTGCAAAGATACTTCTTCTGCTAGAATGGTTGTGATTCCAATAAATATAAACAGAAGCAAAAATAATTATATGGGGTGGTCAAAAACACCATTAAACGCTTCAAAAATATTAAAACTTTGTTTAATGGCAAACCCCTAAATTAGATTTCAGTTTTTGATTCTTCACAAAAAAAAAATTAAAAACTGTGTTTACTTCCCTATATTAAACGTATACCGCTTCTCGATATATTTACTGTTATGACAAATATATGTACAAACATTTTCTACTTATTTTAGAATTTTATAATAATTATTTTAAACACGTATTTCAATCATGATATTTTAAATATATAAATGATTATATATCAGGAACTAACATAAAAACTAATAATAAAATTATTAAAAAAAAAAATACACCACAGGTAATGACAACCCCCTTTATCCCGGAAGGCTCTAGAAGAGCCTTGTGTGGGAGGGGGCTACACATTTAGAGACAAGGGACACACACCCAATATCCGTGTATAGTGGAAAAATCCCTCTCACAGTATTTTCCACTGCCACGACCGGGGATCGAACCCGGAACTTTTGGGTGAGAGGCAAGTGCGCTCACCTCTCGACCATCAGTCATATCTTTGAATTAAGGGAAGTAAACACAATTTTGCTTTATGTTATAATGAAGAGTCATAAAACGAACAATAATTTAGAAGATGCAATTAAAAAAAAATTAGGTCTGACGTATTCTGGAAACTCAAGTTTAGTATCTTTGACCACCATATATAATTGTTATTGCTTATATTTCATTTTGCTTGAATATCTACTGTCCTAGCAGAAGGTGTCTCATTGTGATTTGATTTAAATGTTTGTCTGTCTGTTATTTATAATTCGATTCTGTAAGATGTGTCAAAAAAAATTAAAAAAAAATGATTATCATCTAAACTGTATAAAATGAAATTAGAATTTGCTGTAGGATCCAAAAATGTAAAAATATAGAGGATGTTCACATACAATAATGAAGTTAGTTGCTCTGTCCGATGTAACCAGAAGTGGCAAAAAAATAAAAATATTTCAGTTGGATACCACAAGGTGACAAAGTGTTTGAATAAAGCAAACTCGAAGTTATTATGGAACCGAGTAGCCCCGAAAAACTACATGTAAAAAAAATCTAGGTGCACTCAACAATTTTGGTAATACAAATAACGTCAATAAGGTCATGGTGATACATCCTGTAGTGTCAAAAATTAGCATTAATCCTTAGTTTAAAAATACTGCTAAAAGTGAAATAAAAATATTTAAAAACTTAAAAATACACTACTGCACAATTTAAGTGGATATTGTCCAAATATGGGCCATATTTGAACTGCTGTTTTTGGAATGAGATGTGTAATCTTGATGCATATTTCTGCGATTTTTAGCGAAATTCTTTGGCTATCGAGTATCGTAAATAGGTTTTTAGAATATGACTTTATTTTATCGACATAGGGTGATTAGCCAGACACACTGTTAAATTTCATCATCCTCTCGAATTCCAAAAAAGTTCTTTGGATTTTTTTAACACTATTATGGTTTGTAAACAATAGTGCCGAAACGGTTTTGGACTTCTTGAATTAGCTCTATTAATAAACGAAATACAATATTTTGTATAAAATCGAATGATTTACAATAGAGGAGGGGAACTCGAATTACAAATTTGATGATATCTAAAAAATCTATGGCAGAGGTGATGTATCGATATAAGTAATACTGGAATAGCTCTTTTTGGACTATTGAGGTACTGAAAATATTTTCTAAAGGGTCGAAAAAATTTCAGTATTGTTTAAAAATCATAATTAAGTGGTAAAAAAATCCAAAACTTTTTTAGGAATTTGGGAAAATGATGAAATTTAACAGTAACGCAAGCATCTGGCTTCCACCACAGTCGTTAGCCAATGAATTTTACTAACAATCCCAAAAAGTCTAATCAATATTAGCCATCTCCTTCCAAAAATGTAACAATTGAAATATGATCCAGACTTTGACAATATCCACTTCAAGTGTGCAGAAGTTTACAACCAATCAGCCCTTATGACTTATTCTTCTTGGAACAATAATCGTAACATTGCTTAGCCAACCAAAGCCAGTCCTGGGTGGCCTTAATAATGTTGTGAAGATTAAGATCTCCTGGTTTTTCGCATGCCAAAGACAAGAATACCGCATCTAAAATGAAATAAAACGAACAGTTAATTGAATGGTAAATAACTTTAAAATCAAGAGAGTTTCATTATAAATTTGTTAGAAATTTTTTTTAAAAATTCTGAATAAACCATGAATCGTACAATCTTAAACTGAAAGACTAATTAAAAGTTGCATCGCCTTAATTCTCTAAACAAAATTATATCTAGTATCTGGTCACGAGTAGTCATTTTCTGCAGAAATAGCAGTGCCTGCAACCCTTATGGCATAAATATATTGTTATCACCTTGGCTCTGAAGAAGTTTCCACAAACACCAATACATTTGAATATAACATTCGATGCGTGTCTGGACAACCGTTGTCATTATCTCAAGATGACTAAAATTGATAGTAATGATAGAGTGTTTGAGGAAACTAGTTCAGAATCAGCGTCACACCGAAAGTTTCAGCCCACTCCAGGAAGGACTATTATTACCTTAGCAATAAAAAACCAGATAAATTCAGATTATCTTGCCGAGTTTCAAATAATGTCAACCAACTGACAATGGTGACACTGTACTAATGTATTATAATTCTTAATGGGGTACTATATACAGAGTGACCCATTTAGAAGAGGAACACCTTGTTAAAATCGTTATATGTGGGCCGATTTAAACGATCTTTTTCTTTATAAGACAAGAGCTTCAAGAACTCTGCTGTGGTACAAAATTTCAAGGCCTTTTTCGATTTTTTTCAAGGCCAAAAATAAAAAACTGTTAGGATATTTTTTTAATCTCAAATCTTGCTACGCTACTGGATTCAAATGGGTGTGACAGAAATTAAAAAAAAACATTAAAGTAAAAAAGTTAAATTTAATTTCAACAATTTTAAAATCTTTTATTATTTATTTAGTTAATTTAAATTATAATTTGTTATTTGATCTAATGAAAGATGTTAATTTTTAAATAAAATAAAAAATATGGGTTTAATTAAATTTTTTTAAATTAATATTTTCTTGTTAAATTTCAGTCACACCCATTTGAGGGTATCCTAATCCCAGTGGAGTAGACATATTTGAGATAAAAAAAATTGCTACCTTTTTTTGATTTTTGGCCTTGAAAAAAAATTGAACCAGGCCTTGAAATTTTGTACCACAGTAGAGTTATTGAAGCTGTATCATATATAAAAAAAATCATTTAAGTCGGGCCCGCAAATAAAAATTTTAGAGAGGTGTTCCCTTTTTAACTGGGCCACTGTATAATAATGCACGGAATATTTCATCACTCTTTTAAAAATTTAAGCTGGTAGTAAATATTATATAAGTTACTACTGAGTTATAAGCTTTATTTATTAAAATCGCAGGTATTGGATAAAATAATATAAGATTGTATATAAAAAAACAATAGCTTACCCTGGATTGCCTCGAAGCATTTAGTATTCTTGAAAGGCTTTTTATTGTTGTTGCCCCCCAATTAAACGATTTTGCTAACTTGTTGGTCATTAGGAATTTTAAAATATTTACAGTAACTTGACGCATGTTGATCCGCCTAAAGCACTGAACCTTTGCTTCTGAAAATAAAAAATAAATATATAATTTTAATTTATTACAAAACTATATTCTGCAACATTTGTCAACAAAAACATTTTGTACATAATGGCTATTCTAAAAATAAACTAGTTAATAACATAATAAACACACTAGTGAGTTATGGGGCTCATAGTGAATTATGAATTGTTATGAACTATTCTAATTAAAAGCACTTATGGAACAAATCTTGTACTGACTATCGAGAAATTTAACCCATATTTTTTAAGCCATAAACAATATGTGTAGTTATTTATTTATGCAATAGGTTAGAAAAAAGAATATTTCTTGCAACTTACTGCATACACACCATTTTCTTGCAATTCTGGAATAAAATCAGGAAATTAAATAATAAATTCTGACATGGCATTTCGACATTTCTGTTTGGGCGAAAAACAAGGTACTTTTTTATTCGATTGCGTATTGAAAAGTGACGTTTTTTGATTCGTATGTTTGGACAAAAAAATCACCTATTTAAATAGATATCACTTGTACTTGTAGTACTTTTTTGAAGTTTTTTACTGAACTTTATAGTTGTTATTATTAAAGTCGAAGTAACACTTTTTCACTGGGCGAAAAAAATATTTTTGGGCAACTGTCCGAAAAATACATGTTTTCCGGCCTTTTTATCCCAGGAATAGTTCATTTCTGGACTAGTCGGGAAAAGTGAGGGTTTTTGTTTGAAAACTATAAATTCTGGCATGTCAAAAATTATTAGAGTAATTGATATGTCTGAATTAATTGAATAATCAAAATGTAGTATTAGTTTGTAGTTTATGTTTAATTTTTTTATTTTGAAACGGTCGCCAAAAAAATAATACCTATTCGATGCGTACCCAGAAAGCGTTTTCTCTGGATTCGCAGACTCTACTCGTCCAGAAAAGTAGCACTTCCCGGACTTATAAAGGAAAATAACTATTTTTTACGACTTAGTGCAATAAAGTAGAGACATTATTTTGTAATAAAAACATTATTACATTTCTAGAAAAGTCAAATATTACATGAAACTCATGCATAAAGTATCTTTTTTTCACTCATGGTGTTGACGCACTTACCTACGGTTAAACTTCCTATTTCTGGAAAAAGTTGCTTTTTTTACTCAAACAGAAATGTTATCGAAATGTCATGTCAGAATTACATATATATTTATAATATTATATATATATTTATAAATACGACCTTAAAAACAAAATTGTCGTTTAAAAGAAATATAAACATTTGTTTAGCTAATCTGCGTATACCTACTTTTTTTTTAGGTATGTTTTTAACGGTTTACAAAATTTAAATTATCGTCTTGTCTAAATAATATACCAAAACCAAGATGCTGATTGAAGACATCTACTTTTGCTTTAACTTGATAAAATGTATACTTTTATCTTGGGGACATTTAGTTGTTGATTATCAATTTACAAAGACCGCCTAGTCGAAAAATTGACATTTAATAGATGGAAGTGCTAATATTTCTAATCTTATAGAAATAAAAAAAAATCACCTAAGCAGAGATAAAAAGGAAAACAAATTTGTTTGATTATCGACTGAATTTTCATTTTTTCCTTTTTGAATTTTTAATAAATACCTAAATGGTCAACTTGATCTATGTTTTTACAAGAACAAAATGGGGGAGAAAGCCATTAAGGTACACAATTTCCTTGTTTAAAATAAAACAGAAATAAATGTTTGTTAGTTTACTTACCTCCGAATAATAACGTTTTTACACAAAAGATAAAGTAACGTCACACCAAAAATTTTATGATTCTTCCTTTAGTGACGCCAAGTCCACACTCTTATTCATCAAAATTCTACAACTAGAACTAGAGTAGACTTGACTTGACGCTTAACTTGGCACGGCCGGCACGGGTCGCGTCTCGCTGCGTCTGCGTAGTAATTAGTAATACCGTTCTACCGTTGTATTATTTTCACCAAATGTAAATTAGGTTCGCCAGGAGTTTGCGCAGTTGCTTTTGACGCGTTCGAATTTATAGTGTATTTCTCTCTTACTTATGTAATTTAACATAGGGAAAGAATAAACAAATATTAAAGCTTGCGTTGAATTTAAATAGAATCTAACATAATATATTGTTTTGTTATCTAATTCATCAATTCATCATTCATCTGCACAACTTTCAAAATGTCGTTCGACTGTACTGAAATTTGGACAGTATAGGTTAGAGTTAGGAAAGGAGGAAATCTATATTGTTTTTGAAAAACCGATCTGTCATAAATATAAAAGTTAACATTTTAACGGAAAAAAAATTAATATACTTGGAGATGAGTGGTTGTGTAATCTAATCTACAAAAATAAAAATACTGCATGCTGCGACGAGACTCTCCAATTAAGATGCCATTATCAAGAGATTATGAAAATTATGTAAATTTTTGTCATATACAGGGTGTCCCGAATTGAGGGAAAGAACTAACTAATGGGCGAGAAAGTTTTATCGAATTGAAACAAGAAAGTTTATAAAACATATATTTTATTTTATTCCCATATTCGTAATATGTTATTTTTAGATCTAAAATAATGTATTTAAAAGGTCACAAATCACTAACATCTTATAACCATGCAAGATTGATACAGATATTTTACTGTCTAAAATAAAGTCTAAATGATGTATATTTCATGTTGTTCTAATATTTGTCATTTTACGACAAACTTATCATCATCTAAAATAATTTATCTAAAATATGTCTAATTTATAATGTCTACTAGATTAACTGAAATGACTAAAATTTAATTTGGTCTAATATAAAATCTAAAATACGTCTATTTTACATGAATCTAAAGACCGTTTTTTATAATATACTTATTTTACATTTTTTTAAAGCTTTAGATGGTTTTAGATGCTTTTTAACGTCTATTCAATGTAATTTAGATGGACCTGTGTTACTTGGGATACAACAAAAAACAAAAATTTATTCATAAACGTAGAAAACATAAATGTAAATATTTGATATAACATTAACTAACTTACAATACTAATTCAATTATATAAGTAAACACACACACATACATAATTGTTGAAAATACTTATTATATATTTTAAAATCAAAGAACAAATATTGCATGAAATAAAAATAAAGGAAAGGGAACAATAATATAGAAGTATATTATATGACGGCGAGAAAGATAAAATAAATTTATTTAAAAAAAATAATAAATGCAATGAAAAGTGCTAATTAAACCCCTGATGTTGAATTAATTTTTTTTTTAATTTATGATTGTAATCCTATTGTTTTTGAAACTATGATCTAGCTAATTAATGCTTAACAGCATTGTACGAGAAGGATTTTTCAAGCATAGTAGCATTATGATGTGATACAGTTATCATATGTGTTTGTCTTACATTAAGTAGATGTAATTTATAAGAGTAGTTTAACTTTAACCATTTTAATTCTTTAATTTTTACACTGATATGATCGAATTTTTTGAGGTGTAAATCAGACGACAACACGTATTCTGTATTTTTGCAACCTATTTTTAGCATTGATGTCTAGACATGGATAGTATATCAGATACAATAAATTAATACAGAAAGCTTAGTACATTCACAAAGTTTTTTCCTGATTCAATAATTGATTATATTTTTATTACAGAAGAGCAGCCTTAAACTTACATATAATTTTTTTATTAATAAGTCGGCATGATGTGTAAATTTAAAATCTTTATTCAATATTAATCCTAAGCTTTTAACGCTCTCTACAAAAGTCATGTCAAAACACAATATTTTTAGTCGCAAACTCCTCTATAAAATCCTTATTTTACTATAAGGAACGTAACCAGACTGCAACCAACAGCTACTCTCCTGGCTATGTCATATGCCTACCTTGCGCTGACGAGAGCCAACAGCTCGAAATTACAGTCATTAGCATTTTGATGGTAATATGCAATTATTACACTAACGCGCCAGGCTTGTAACATGTAATTCAGCGCTCGGCGGGGCACATAGCCCGGACAGTAGTTGTTGGGTTACGTTCCTGATAGTAAAATAAGGATTTTACAGAGGAGTTTGTGACTAAAAATATTATGTTTTAATATTCCGCCCTCTAAAAGCACATTTGAAAAGTGATGTCGTCATTATTAATGTAAATGTGGATATTGTTGATTAAATATTCATAAACATGTTTTCCACAAAAGAACATATAAGAAGATAGTTTTCAAAGTATTTATTTGTAAATCATTTTTCTCACAGTAATTACTTAATATTTGAAGATGTGTATTTACACAGTTAGATACATATTCAACATTTAATGGATGGAAGGTGTATATTAATTGAATGTCATCCGCATATGCGTGCGTTTCCATAAATTTCAAATTAACAGATATGTCCGCTGAATGAAGAAGAAATAATAGGGTACCCAGCACAAAAACTTGAGGGGCTCTCGAAAACTACTAGCTCAGTCGATGAAATTCCTAATTGCGTGTGGACAAATTGAGAACGCCGATCTAAATAACACACGAAAAAAATTTAGAGAAATTTCATCTAGCTCGTAATATTTTAATTTGGCGCAGTAAATCATGATTACTTCATCAAACGCCTTTGAAATATCTAAAAATATTAACATAACCGTGAGTTTTTTATCCGATGCATTAAGAATATTGTCACTAATGTTAATTAGAGCTGTTGTTGTACTATGTCTTGATCTAAAACTGATTGATAACTAGGAATTATTTCATGTCTGTTAATGTATTCTTCTAACTATGAATAACTTTTTCAAGTATTATTCATAATACATCATTAACCTGATCAGTCTTCTTAAATCATTAATTTGATATAGGTTTTTTTATTTTTGGTAAAAGACACACATATTGCAGTTAGTTTCCACGCATAAGGAAAATAATCAGCAGTTTCCAAACAACAATTTACTGTTTTTTTACTATGTTTTCAGTTTGTATAGTATTTGCTTTCACTTGATATGTTTTTATTTGTAACTTTATAAAAACAGCGTAGACTAAAGAAATATTAATAGAAGCTTTTTTTTTTCTTTCTCTTTTTTGTTATTGTATCTTTTCACATTTCAAATCTTTATCTCACTGCTTAAATATATTGAAGAAATACAATATAAAAATACTTGGGCTATATTTTACACTGACATTGAAAACAAACTCTAGGTTAATTGTATTCTTTACTAAAGCTTTTTACTGGACTCACTCATTTCTTTCTTATTATATTTGATATTCTGTTTTAAAATATGTGTCTTTCATCTATTAAAATTGGCAGTATAAATATAAGATCACTTTTACCGTCGTTGAATGAACTAAAGCATTTAATATCATACAATTCATTCGACATTTTTTGTATCTGTGAAACTTGGTTGCACAGTGATATAGATGATACTTTAATTAATATTGATGGGTTTAAACTGTATAGGCATGATCGAGGAACCAGAGGTGGTGGGGTGTGCATATACGCCAATAATTCCCTGAATACATCATTAATTTACAAAAATAATAATATTGAGCAACTCTGGATATCTTTGAAGAAAAAAAGGGAAAACATTGCAATTGGCGTCAGCTATAGGCCACCATCTCAAGATGTCGAATATTTTTTTGTCTCAGTTTGAGGACGCTCTGGGTATTATATCATGTAATGCTACTAATATTATATGTACTGGAGACTTTAATATAAACTTATACAATTTAAATAATGTACATGTTGAAAATTTTTATTCGATTCTAGATGAATTCAGTCTTTCTCAAATAGTCGATTCTCCGACGAGGATTACCAATACGTCCGCTACGCTAATTGACCTTATACTTGTTTTAAATGCAGAAAATATTTTTGAAAGTGGTGTCACGGATAGTGAAGTATCGGATCATCAATTGGTATATTGCAAGGTAAAGGTATATGGTAAACATAATGAGCCCAAAATGGTTACGTACAGAAACTTTAAAAAATTTAACTACAATAATTTTGAACGAGATTTATTTGCTATTCCTTTTTACAGAATTTTTGATTTCAATGATATAGACTCAAAAGTTAACTTCCTTGTAGACAATTTAATGCAATTGTTTGACCATCACGCTCCACTAGTAACATCAAAATGTACAAAACAATATGCACCTTGGCTTACCGATGTACTAAAGATAATGATAAAGTTAAGAGACCGGGCATTAAGTAAATATAAACGTACTAAAAGTAACGAACACTGGTTATTTTACAAACAGTTACGTAATTATACAACTCAAGCAGTACGTAGGGAGAAGAAAGCATATTTCAATTTTAATATTAACAATGTGAACGCCAAACAGTCTTGGAAAATTTTAAAATCAAATAATATTATTCCTGCTTGCAAAAATAGTAACATTCCAGATCACTTAAACGATGCTGGTCAAATTAATAACTTTTTTGTTAACTCTCTACCCGCCACATCAATATCAAACGTTGTTCTAGACAAATATAAAAATGATACATTAATTGATCCCACTTTTAAATTCCAACAAGTAGATGAATTTACTGTACTAAAACTCATTAGTGAAATAAAAACTAATGCTACAGGGTGTGATGGATTAAATATAAAAATGATTAGTCTCTGCTGCCCACATATCATTCCTTACTTAACACACATAGTAAACGTTTGTTTGCTTGATAGCGTTTTCCCGACTGTGTGGAAAAATGCCGTGGTAACCGCATTGCCCAAGAAGCCAAATCCGTTGGAACTAAAAGATCTTCGGGCCATCAGTATACTTCCAACCTTGTCAAAAATTGTTGAAAAGGTTATGGATATTCAAATTAGGGAGTATATTTGTGAAATATCTGTACTGCCTCTAACTCAGTCTGGATTTAGGCCAGGACATAGCTGCACCACGGCACTTCTTCATATCGTCGATGACATCATGAGAGCGACAGATCAAGGTTTATGTACAATCTTGATCTTACTGGACTTTAGTAGGGCTTTCGATACTTTGAATTTTGAAATTTTATTATCAATATTAAAATATATAGGGTTAACAGATAGTGCACTTAAATTAATTCAAAATTATATTGAAAACAGACAACAGAAAGTTGCAATTCAAAATAAAGAATCAAATTATCTAACCTTAAAGTCTGGTGTACCACAGGGTTCCATTCTGGGCCCTCTGTTGTTTACCATATACACCAGCCAATTAATTAAATGCCTTCGTTACTGTATACACCATTTATATGCTGATGACACTCAGCTTTATATTTCATTTAAGTCTGCTGATGTAGATAGAGCTTGCTACCAAATTAATCAAGACCTCAATATGTTTGTTGCTTTAGCCAGGGATCACTGCTTGATCATAAATCCAACTAAAACTAATATTGTTACATTTGGTCCAAAAAATATGCGTCATAATCTAAAGCAACATATCAATATAACTATAGACCAAAATAAAATCCATATAGTAGAAGAAGCAAAAAACCTAGGAGTTGTGATTGATAGTGATCTCAGGTTTAACAGTCACATTAGCAAACTTATGCAAAAATAAAGTTAATTTATGGCAGCAGGCACTATCTCACAAGGCAAACTAAAGTTATGTTATGTGAAAGCTTAGTGTTGTCATTATTAAATTTTGCAGACTCTATATATGGACCTAACTTAACCTCTGTGTTTAAACACAAAATACAAAAAATTCAAAACTCATGCCTGCGTCTAATCTACGGTATTCGTAGGCATGAGAGAATAACTTATAAGCTGACTCACACAGGGTGGTTAAACATGGAGCGTCGGAGAATGTTACACTCAGCGTGTCTATACCATACAATTATTATACGTAAAATACCTCATTATTTATATAATAAGATACAGTTTAGAACAGATGTTCATACTATTAATATAAGATTCAAAGGTTTATTAACACCACCTACTCATCAGCATGAATATTTTAAACGGTCCTTCAGTTACCAAATATGCAATGTTTATAACAAACTTCCAAATTGTTTGAAAGAAATGAGCCTGAGTCAGTTTAAATCAAATTATAAAAAGATTTTATTTAAAGAACAATGTGAACAAAATTAGCCCTTTAATATTTATTTTCATCTATATGATTTTATGTATTCTTCTTAATTTTTTAAGTATACTATTTGAGCACTAAAAAAAAAATTATCAATACTGTAGCATGCGGTGCGATTTAGGTTAAGTGGTAGAACAAATCTATAATTGTATTATAGATATTGAACTTCGCCTTTTATGCCAAATGTATTACATTAATCTGTAAATTTATTGTACAACCAAAGTTGGCTAATAAAGACGTTTATTATTATTATTATTATTATTACGTGAGTTATATAAGTAAGTATCATGGAAGACACGACTTGATCATTTGCGTCGTAACTACTTACATTAGATTTGATGCCCTTATTTATTTTATATATATTATGCTCATTATCAGTTAGAGTAAAAGCAAAATTATTGTTGATATTGTACTTGTTATTATTATAAAAGCTAATATTTTGAAAATTAACATCTATTATTTCGCAAGTCTATTGACTGTTTATGTATACTGCCACAGCTCCTCTACAAACTGCTTGATCTTTCTGAAATATACGATAATTGGGTATAGGCACTAATGTCTTGTGTGAGTCAAGTCTCACTTACAAAAAATATATCAAATGAGCTTTATAATACCAAGTTTGAAAAATCCAGAAAACTAGGTAAGAGTGATCTGGTATTTAAACGATCAACTTTGAACATTATGTACTACTTCCCATTATTAATTTTAGACTTTAGTATGTCAATTTGATGATGATAACATGCACATAAATTGTAATCACTAGCGGAGTGATTAATTGGCAGATTATTATTGCCTCCCCTTTGTTTTTTAAATTGAAATAATCAAAACATTTGTTATTGTCTAAATTATTGCAGTCTCCGGTTTCATGACTTTCAGCACATGTAGAACAAAATTTGCACTCTTTTCCACAATGACCACATCTAGAACACCAAAAACATCTAATTACATTATAATAATCCACCGCTGCACACCTTTGCCACTTGATATAAACAGATTCCTTAAGTAGAATTTTATTTCTAACATTTGGTGATACTTCCAGAACAATACTTTGGGATAACTTGCAATTTAACCTAATTATAACTTTAATTTCCTGGTGACAATCTTCTAATTTGGGATTATTTAATATTATGTCCTCAATAAATTCTTTACCAGAAATAGTTACTTTCTTGTCAACTTTTGTAATTATAATACGAGGGTTAAATTTTGACCTATGGATTAGTATCCTTAACCGCTTCATGGTAATTTTTTTCTTCATAGTGAATTTGTTGACAAAAACCATCTAACTGAAGAAGCCTTTTTGTTCTTGCTTGCTAAAGTGGTGTAACAAGTATAAATAAGTAACAGAGTGTGAAATTACAATTTTGCTTGATTTTCAGGTTGCAACAGAATTCGGAGAAATGGTTAAGAATCAAGTCAACAGTTATTTAGACAGGGTTACTGATATCATTAAAAATGAGTTGGGTAGTTGTGGACCACTGAATGTAGCTCTAAACTCTACTTTAATAGCCAGTTGTGACAAAATCATATTGCCGTGGGTAAGAACTAATAAATTTACTTAGAACCTAAAATTAGTGTTTTCATTACTTTTGCATCCTGCATTTTACAATATATTCAATAAAATAATGTTTTAACTTTTTTAGAATGGATTTTGGTTTAGTTTATTCCTCTCGCTAATTTTGTTTCTACCAACCATCATTGTATCTATCAAATTAGCATCTCTTTACCAGAAGTATAAGCAGTATGGACAATATGTTGAGACGTAAGTATTTTTTTAGTCATTTATATATTTTCCTGCATGATCTTTGTAGACAGCAAAATGAGTTTTGTTTATTTGAGATGTATGAATCAGTTCTGCTTTTGTTTTTTAGTAGAACTGCATATTAATATTATTATTATAACTTTACCTCAATTATGAATATTACATACATTTATTCTAATGTCAAGGATTAACAATGTGTGAATTGATGACTAGCTACCGAATTTGTGATGATATCACATGCCCGTAGTGAAGACGGATAAAGCTGCCAAGAGATGGGATATATCTTTTATTTTTTGGAGTTTTACTTGTTTATTAATTGAATAATTGTTATTGTTGTAAATAGGTAAGTAATGAGCTTTATAAAAATATGTCCTGTTCAGTTTATTGTTAAATTATTATGAATTTATTCAAAATAATTGTGTAAATATAAATAAATAAATAATGATTTGCTTGAAGATTATGTTAAAAATTTTAATTCTTTAATTTATTCTATTTTCAGATTATGGCTTACAAGTGTTGAGAAAATTATGTTAATGGACCCAAAGTCTCCACATTAGTCTTCCCAAGAAATGAATATTTTCAACAGAAATGGATGAAAATTAGATGTAGAGAAAAGTTTTTACCAACTAACTGACAATACAAAAGTTTGTTTAATTGTGTTATATTTGAAACAATTAAGTAGTTTCATATGTTATATTTGAAAGTTTGTTCTACTAAACAACATTTACTTTGTTAGTTACCTTTTATTTTTTTTGTTAGATGCTATACCTAGTCAGTTTCCAAATTCTGTTCAGTATATATTGAGGCCCAATAATATCCATTGAGAAGAACCAGAATCAAAACGACAGCAAGTGGAAAACAATTTTCAAATAACAGATACAGTGTACATTCCACCAGATACATTCCACAGTGTAAATCAATCTATTGGCAAATCAGATACTATGAATGTAGATGACTGGGCTATCTCAGCAAAGAGAGGAAAAGCTTTGGTTCTTTTATATAACAGACAGCTTTAGAACTTAAATGTAGTGATTATTAATTATTTCCACTTATCTGTGTTCGGAGGTGCTAGATAGAACCGTTTTGTGGATTCATAAATACTTTAAATGAATATTGAAAAAGAGGCTGACGCAGGCCTACAAATTGGTAACAGTGAATCCTGCAAATAGACCTCTGAAGATAATTTGAATTCAATTGTTGAAATTATGCAACAGCTACCAGAAAAAATTCAACAACTGTTGATAGAACAAGCCAAACTTAGGGGCACATTCACCAAATTTAAGTTACTACAACCCAATAATAAATTAGTTGTTCTGATGTTGGATAAAATTCACATGTAGTAGACCATCTTTATAATGTTAATGCAGAATTAGCTCTAGTAGCTACAATTTCATGATAACTAACCTGTTATCATCAGATAAAGATATTTCACATATCCTGCCAGTGAAGAAAAGATATTGAAGCTTTTCATACAATTGCAAAGAAAATTATAATCAAGGTGGAAAATATTTAATTTTCAGTGTTTGTCATTGTTTTTAATAATAATTCTATTAACAGGAAGAGGTGATATACCCTAATTTTTAAATTAATATATAAACATCCGAAAGACTTACCAAGAGCATTGTTTTAAGCAGTGGATTGTCCATATTCTGAAGTGCCATAAGGAATAACTAGTTGAATGAAAAACTGTCCATGATATTTCCGGATTTGAAGATGACACTTTGATGGGGTTGGCTTTATTTGATGTGATTTATGAGATCTATTCTGTAGAAAATTAATATTTACTGAAACATGTCTATAATTTAACACTAAAAGCTTTGTATTCTACACCTATTGAATGCTAAAACATAAAATTGGCACCTAGAATACTTTGCTACTGCATTAAGAGTACTCGGTTTTAAAAAAACATTTTGAAAACTATCAAGACAGCATAATTTATAAGGACATCTTATCTGCACGTAACGTTACATTATTCAAGGTCGTTGGTTGGAGGGAAAACAAATGACATATAACCCCATTCTAGTTCCTTACAATAAATATTTTAAAATTGCAATGGCTACCTGACAGTCGGACAGATGGATTAAAAATATTACGAAACCGTCAGACGGGCGGTTAAAAAATATTAGGCGACTGTCGCGCCAAACCAACTCGTATAAAAATCTTGATAGTTTCATATTTAAATAACCACGGAATCTTTTTAAATATAAATCGTCGCCTCTTTTAAGGCTATTATAAAAACGAATAAAAGTTGAATTCGGGCGTTGCCGAGCACGAATTTTTATTTTATTAATATTCTTATGCTGATATACTACAATTTATTAAGTCATAAACTGATTGGAGCCTATAGAAAACGTTTTGCTAGATAACATCGAATTTTAAAACCATGAGCGGTTCAACCAGTTGAACAAAAATTTTGTACACTACTATTGTTTACACATTAAGACACTTCACTTATTGAAGGGGTAAAAATGAGAGTGATAGATGGTGTAAAAAGTATATCCGTATCTCTGAAATCACATTAGTCAGAAACTTGATATTCGTGCAATGTAGATGGTTTTCAAAAAGAGAACCCCGAACTGGGGAATGGGAGATTTTCACTTCGCGTTGTAAAGCTAGCTTTCTCTATAGAGAAGTGAAATTTTACACAAAGATTCTTCTTTTTGAACTAAAGATGAAAAGAAGAAAATTAGATCCAGGAGGGGTCGTAAATATAATTAATGCAGAAGGGTGTGTAAAATAATGAACAAACCTTAGACCATTCAATGTGCTGCTACGCTCTAATTGACTGCCTTATACATTACCGAAAACTATTCTTATGTTATAAGAGATAGAAAATGCCAACTATCTCTGCTCATGTGGAAATAGTATCACATCATAAACTTTGGTCAGTCGCAACCAAATCACGTTGCCGAATTTACGCATATTTCTCAACTGACGGTTAACATTCATATTTTAATGAAATTTGGATAAATAAGCTGCAGCTCCAATGGCACTTTTTTACTGATTTAAAGATTGAAAATAATTGGGATGCTGGAGTTTTGACAATCATTTTAATAATATCCAAATGACATGTTTTTAAAATGTCCCTAAAAGAAACGAAATGTTGTGGCTCTTGACATCAAAGTTATTATAAACTCAATTTAAGCCAAGAAGTCATCATGATACTTTCAACATGTTGGTGTATTTTCTTCTGCATTATAATTTGTTAAGGTCCGCTTTATGACTATATTTGTATGCCTGTTATAAGGCCCTATGAAAATAAAGGTATTAGTGTTTGTAGAAGATTCATGGGACTTGGTACATATAAATGCAGAAGAAATTTAGCATTAATTTTCAAGTGGTTAAAATTTAGTTCATTAAGCTTAATACAAAAAAGCAAATTTTTAACGTTTACATTATTAGCTAATGATCAGCCTTCTAAAAAAAAACACTATATATACATAATAATGTACATTCGCAACAAACAAATTGTGGGTGCCTTATTATCAAAAAAGCTAATAAAATAAAGTACTGTCGGAGGCAGAAAAAAATAGAACAACTTTTTTTTCTAATGTAAACCTGTCTCTATTTGAATATGTAATGAGTAGCCGAAATAAAACAGATATCACTTTTAATTTATTTTAATGCTGTAGTTATTGCTATAGTAAATGATAGATGGTTAATGAGACAATTGCACTGCCTTATAACATTAACAAAAATTTGGTGTGTAACATTTTAAGAAAGTGGAGAATAAACGGTACGATTAGTAGAAATCCTGGATCAAAGGACGAAGGATATGCTACTTAACAAGAAATTGACTATTAATATTTCTTTATTGCATCATTTCTATTTACAACTTCGATAAGTCTGTTTGACATGGAATTAAATAACCTTATACAATAATCATTAGTAATAATATTTTCCCATGCATTATTTACTATTTTCAGTAATTCTTCGGCATTCCGTGGTCTCATATTTTGCTTTTGGATACTTCTTACGAGTAGTCCCCATACTTCTTCCACAGGGTTAAGATCTGGACTATGACTGGGCCAGTTAAGAACATTGATGTTGTTATCTTGAAACCAGTTAGTTACGGTAGCAGTATGAACGGAACAATTGTCTTGTTGAAATATGAATTCATTATTAGGAAGTAATTGTGATACAGAAGGGAGCATAATATATATACGTTTTACTATTAAATCGTTCCTCAATATGCCACAAACACCAGGACCACGTGCCGATATCCAAGCCCACATATTGACGGAAAATCTACCACTTTTATCATTGTTAGATATATCTGTTTTATATTTATATTTAGTTTTAATTGTACATTATTCCGATAGAATGTATATTATTATTTACATTGTATATCTGATGTGTGTAAAACATTCTTGTTACAAGCACAAATAAATTATCTATCTATCTATCTATCTATATTTCTCATCGAATCGAGTATTTGGGAGGGTGGTAAACACGAATACGACCGCTGTGGTTGACTGGAAAGTTTTTTCGTCTGTAAAGATTACATCGTTCCAAAAATGTACATCATGCGCTAAAAATTCAAACGCAAAACCTATTCGAGCTTCTTTTTCTTTATGTTCAGCTTTAAGTAAGTATTTCTGTGCTGGTGCGTGACAGTGTAGCTTCGATTCTCTTACTCGCCGGCAACCAGTACTACTCGATCCAGGAAAATTCGTTTCTTCAACAGCTTGAATAACTGAGCAAAATGGATTTTCTAAAGCATTTACCAATTGCAAATCTTGTTGAGTTGATATTCTTCGTCGCTCTGATCCAGGATTTCTACTAATCGTACCATTTATTCTCCACTTTCTTAAAATGTTACACACCGAATTTTTATCAATATTATAATGCAGTGCAATTTGTCTCATTGACCATCCATCTTCTGCTTTAGCAATAACTCCAGATTTAACTAAATCACTTATATGAGGCATATTAGTTTTTTGCACACTTGCAATAAACTGTGACAACTAACTGACAATGTCACAAAAATTAAAGTTATATATACACAACTAGATTTTAGCAAAATACCGTTATAAGACTTGTCCTAGTTTTTTTTGCTCACAACCGTACTTGGGAGTTATGCTTGACTATCACCTAAGCTGGAATGAGCATGTATCTTCTATTACAAAGAAAATTAGAAAACTTACAGATAAATTCTATATTTTAAAGGACATATTAAATAGAATAAATTTAATGACTATTTGTAAATCCCTAATTGAGTCTATAATTAGGTATTGTATTATTATCTGGGGAGAACTTTACAATAATGTACTAAAAATTGTATAAACCACTCAAAATTCTATTCTAAAGATAATTTTAAAGAAAAAAAACTGTATTCCTCCACACTTATACATAGAGGCAGAAGTTTTAATATAAAAAATCTTTTTCTCTACCAGTGTTTAATACATATGTTTGGCGAAAAGACTCCACCAACCCATCCTAGTTATATAACTAGATTTACTTAAAATATGTCTGTTGCTCTACCATTGGTTAGTAAAAGATACACAAAGATCTGTCTTTTATTGTGGCATAAAACTTTATAACGTTTTACCACTTCACATTAAAAAATAGGAAAATTTAAAAAATACAAAATTGAATTAAGGAAATTTAAATTAAAATCAAAATTGTCTAACTCAATCCTTACATGTTTAATTAATTTTGAAATATATATAAAAATCATATAACAATAAAGTTACAAAAATCAGACTTTCCAACATGGAGAGTTTATTTACATTTACTGCTTTTACTTACAATCAATATATTATGTTAAACATCATATCCTAATTTCTCACCTATTCAAGTAGTTAACATGTTGTGTTTATGTACTGCTGTGTGTTATTGTTTTAAAACCTCACTGTTTCCCTCGTTGTTCCATTTATTATGATATATAATTATTGTTTGTCTCCTTATATGTAATTACTTTTTCATTCTTTTAATTAGTAAACACAACAATTAAATAATCAAGTTAACATGAAATTCACAACACAAGCATTCTATGCTTAGGTGTTTTCATATCAGCTTGGTGCTGTTCATCTGTATATACTTATATATAAAAAAATATATATAACTAATTTCAATTTAATTGTTCTTTCTTTACATTATACTTATACATAAATTATTGTAGATTTTAGTATAGGATGAACTTATGTAAGAATTTTGTATTCTTTTTGATTTAATAAACTTGAAACTTTAATCATCAATCAAATATCCCTCCAAATTTCAGAACCAACTCAGTATGCATTTCTGTGAGAACAAGGAATAATCAATATCGTGTTTTTTGTCTAACATTAAAATAATTTCAGCACATTGAAAGGTATACGAATGAGCAGTCCATTATAGCGAAAGTGGCACATTGAATGGTCTAAGAAAAAAATAATAACTTACTTTTATTTATAATTTGTAAACATCTGAAAGGCATGACAGACACAAAATAATGGTAAACCTACCAATGCCTGCCTACCTACCAATGGTCATAGGTACCCTCTGGATGGGTTAAATTGCTCTCCCCTACTACATTGGTTTCAAAAACTTTTTCTTTTCTTAAAAGATTGCACCTGTTACGCGGCCCTTTGCATTTAATTTAACATGGTATAGTATTTGGTATAAGCATAGGTAACAAAAATAAAAGCAGTCAAGTTTACTTTCTATAAGTAGGTACCTCCTTGGGTTAGCACATCTAGTTTTCTCTCTTCATACCTAGCGAGGTGGATTCCAGCCTCAACTACTGAGAAGTAATTTTTTAATTAAATTATCCCCAGGAAGTGGTTCGGATCCCACTATAAACTGTAGGTTCCCGTCTCCTTCTCTCAGACAAATCTAGATCTCCTAGAAGGGGGTCACTCAGGTGGCCTGGAAGGCAGTTAATAAACATTTATTTATAAACTACTGGGTCCAGCAGAATGGAAGTATTCATTTTCAAAGTTAATCCATGTTTCCTTCAATTATTATGAATTATTATAATTATAATTGTATAATGAATTGCCTGATAACATAAAACTAGTGCTTCAATTTTCAATGGCTTTAAAAAGGTACATACAGAGTATGTTAAAGATGTATGGCCTACTTAAATAGTTTATTGAGGCTTGTATATATTTATTGTGATTTCTGTTTATATTTATTATGCGACTTTGTTCTTATGGTACTGTTCCTTGTGATCAATTATTTAGCTATGTAAGTACACAATTATGTAATTGACAAAATAAATTATGTATCTATCTATAGGATTTCCCTATATTCCTAATAGTGATCCCCATACTGTACAGTGTACGTGCCTCAAACTTAATCAATGTTAATGGATGTCCACAGAAATAGCATTACATCAGCTTGTTAACAAAGCTGAGTTTGCTCTCGAAAACAGAGAGGTGTATTATTATGTGCCTTTTTTGGACATTGAGGGAGCGTTCGATAACAGCTCCCTAAGATCTATCACCAAATCATCGAGGGAGAGCGGAATCGATGAAACAAGCTGCAGATGGATAAACTGTATGTATGGTTAAGGATAGATTAGTATATACGTCCGTAATGGGGGAGAGACTGATGATTTGGGTTGGACGGGGATGTCCACAGGGAGGTGTTTTATCATCTCTTCTGTGGAACCTAGTCATGGATGAGCTATTAAGGTTACTGAACAGGGACAGACACAAAATCCTGGGCTACGCAGATGACCTAGTCATACTAGCTCAGGATAAATTCAACAATACTAAGGACCATATGCAGCAGGCCTTAAATGTTGTAACACAATGGACGTATGAGGAGGGGCTAAGTATCAGTCCTTTCAAGTTAACAGTAATAACGTTCACGAGAAACCACTAACATTCAAAGGTGAACTGTCGGGAGAGGTAAAATATCTAGGAGTAATACTAGATTCTAGATTTACCTGGAACCAACAGCTCCAAGGAACCAAAAAGAGTGCGGATACAGCTCTTATGTTGGCTAGACACACTCATGGAAAAACATGGAGATTATGTTGGCATACCCGTATATTTTATGTATACAAAAACTAATATCCTTAGTAATAAAGTACAGTATTTTATATTTTATAAACATAGCTAAGAGTTGTTTATGTTATCATCTTAGTTCGAGAATGTGCTGACAAACCAAGTTCTTTGTTAAGTGTGATTTTTATATTTCTTATAGTTAGTTGAATACAGACAAGTGTGTGTACAAGACGGCCATTTCAAATTAACAGTTTTGGAACTAAGTATAAAAATATTAATCTTTAAAGGTGTGTTTTATTTCACAGTGCAAGCAAACTAACAGATTAAAGCCAAGCATGATGTACTGGATGTACATCATGGTGCTCAGACCCACGATCATGCATGCATACTTTGTGATAATGGGGGAGGCAAGAATAGGATACTTCAGACTGTAAAAAGAGCCAAGTAAGCATTTATGCAGGATTGGGGCATAACCAATTCAGGAACCGAGTGGGGGTTAATATATCTGATATGAGCACAGACCACATGATTCCAAACACTTTCAACAGAAACTTCCAGCTATATAAAATGAAGAGGAAATGGCAATTATCATAAAAGAACGGGAGAAATAAATTAGTGACTTAAAGAAATATATTGCAGAGCTGAACTAACAAAAACTAGAAAGTGTAAAGATACCAAAAATGTACATTCACAAACAAAAATTCAACGAACTAATAAGAAAAACAATTCAACTCAGACACAAGCAAAAAATAAGAATATATATATATATATATATATATGTATATACAATAAATAATAAATAACACCACAGGTAATTACGACCCCCTTTATCCCGGAAGGCTCTAGAAGAGCCTTGTGTGGGAGGGGGCTACACATTTAGAGACAAGGGACACACACCCAATATCCGTGTATAGTGAAAAAATCCCTCTCACAGTATTTTCCACTGCCACGACCGGAGATCGAACCCGGAACTTTTGGATGAGAGGCAAGTGCGCTCACCTCTCGACCACCAGTCATACATTTTTTTTTTTTTGTTTTTTTTTTCTTATTTTTTTTTTTTTTTTAAATAACACCACAGAAATTAGACAACCCCTAATTCCAGAAGCCAGGGCTTGTGCGGAAGGGGGTTACACATTGAAAAAACGCGGACATACAACCATTTCCTCCGACAGTGCCAGTGCCGGAGCCAGGATTCGAACCCGGTGGTGCGATGTCCGTGTGAAATTAATCGCGATTGCCACCTCGCGCCTTAACCCACTCGGCTATCGACCAGACATATGATACCAGATATGTATATGGTGTAGTGGTGAGAGGTAAGTGAATCCTCTCATGTGGTCTAATGCTAGTATACACCAGACATCACAGATGTCTCCATGGTGTATAGCGACTTGCCATTTTTGCAAGTACCGAGAGCGGCGACCTTCAGCCCTTGGTGGACTTAACCTATATACTGTTATTATACATGATTTGCAGGAAACAACTACTCAGCGGGCAAATACCCCGACCTGCATTGAATTACACCTTACAAATCATGAAAAATTGGTAGCCAATGTCATTTGTCAACTCCCTGACCAGACAGAGAGGTAACTGAATCCTCTCATGTGCCACATGAGAGGATTCACTTACCTCTCACCACTACACCATTTACATTAGTCTGTATAAGACTAGCAGGTTGGCCACTGTCATTTGTCTGCTCCATGACCTATGGCATACTGAGGAGAACTAACAAGTTCGAAACCGGTCTATGTCTGGTCAGGGAGTTGACAAATGACATTGGCTACCAATTTTTCATGATTTGTAAGGTGTAATTCAATGCAGGTCGGGGTATTTGCCCGCTGAGTAGTTGTTTCCTGTAAATCATGTATAATAACAATATATATATATATATATATATATATATATATATATATATATATATATTAGATAACAAAGTAAAAAAAAATGCTAAAGATGTCTACCAAGAAACCCAAATGTTACAAGAGAATGTTAGAGTGTCAATTGATATAATAAATGCTTGAAAAAATAAAGTCAAATATAATTTAACTGCAAAAAGAAAAATCCATACTAATCTGACGAACAGGGAAACAACATAAACTGGTTACTAAGAAAAAAATATAAATCTAAGTAATTACAGCATATTCATAATTATAAAGCCGGGAGCATTGCTACATCAAGTACTTGACCATATAGCAATCTTGACACAACACTTCATTCTCCAGGACTTTGTCATCGTACTCGGAGGTGCAAATGATATTAACAATAAAAAACTCTATCTTGTTGATTTATATCTAATAAATTTAAACTATATTTGCATACAAATGTCCTCTTCACCAGGGCCGGTCTTAGGTCCAGGCAACCCAGGCAGTTGCCTAGGGCGCCACGATTAGAAGGGTGCCAAACGCCAAACAAAACTTGTTTAGACAATTAAAAAACAAAATGTTTTCTGTATCAAGTAATTAGGAAAAAATAAAAAATCTGACAACACTGTTCGGATTGAATTACAGAAGAAGTTATTTTCTTATTTTAGTTCACTTCAAACATATATTTTAAAAACAAAGTGTTTGCCTTGTTTTACTTAAGTTTTACTCTAACGCCTGTTGAATTAATGTGAACGATAACTTACAATTATAACATTGATAGATAACTATTTTTTATTGCCTTGCTCCTTGACCTTTTTTACAAAACGAATTGAAAAGAGAGGGGCGCCAGAATTGAAGTTTACCTAGGCTGAAAATAGTTATTGGACCAGCCCAGCTCTTCACCTCCATCCCATATACTCAATAGAACATCTTGAAAAATAACCACATATCTAAGTACAACTCCAAATTACACGATTTTATGTTAAGATTTGACAGTTTGTCATAAGAAAATTGTATGTATGTTGAGGTAAATAATGAAACATGGAAAATTTAATTGTCGAAGGATTTCTACTACATCAGGAAATACACTAATGTTAGCAGCAAGCTATAGAATTAATAAAAATTTAAAATTCATTAGCATTGACAAAGAAAATACTGTATTGCTGACAGAGAATTCAATATCTCCAATTATTGATGTATCTTCTATGACTGTTACTGATTCTGGAAATAGTGACTGTAGAAATAACAGACGTGAATGTGTACAGCCAGAAAAAATCAACCATAAGCGAAAGTACCTGTTTTGTATACCCAAAACTTTCCCAGGTAACACCTGGAATATAAATTGTGAAACTAAATGTGATCTAAAAATATTGCATATTACCCAATTGAAGAATATCGACATCTTATGTTTAACGGAGCATTGGTTAAGTGTTATAAATATTGGCTTAAGTAATCTGTCTCACATTTTAAGATAGCGTCACTTTTCTCAAGACTGAATCACAATCATGGTGGATCATAATATTAATTAAAAGTTCGTTTAAAAAACACAAGGCGGTTAATAAAATAAATAATTTTCAGTTGAATGTCGTATTGAATTATGTAGCATCAATTTTGACAACACAGCACTTATCTATATATACAGCCCTCCAAATGGAGATATGAATATATTTAGAAATAGTTTAACTGCAGCGCTAAATTTTTCTTTAAAAAAGTGGCCCCTTTTAATAATGTGTGGTGATCTAAATATATATTTTGGAAGGGAATAATAATAATAATTTATTAATTCCGTAGATTGCGATTACACAATATAGAATAAGTCAGTCAATGCAAAAATACATTTATAAAACAATATATGAACAGTACATAAATAAATTTAAAAAACTACGATAAGGTAGGTGGTCAAACATAATCAATAATTGGATAACATAAAGTAAACTATTTTAAAAAAGCGACAATGAAGTACTGAACAAACCAGTAAAATAATACGTCCAACAAAATATGTCAAGAAGTTAAAAAATTGAAAAAAAGGCAAACTGAAGGTGAATCATAATATATCATCTAAATACTCATTAAAGGAGTAATAACATTTATCTTGTATGTTTTTTTCAACTCTTTCTTAAATTGTAATTCATTAAGAGGTGTCAGGCAATTAATTAAAGGCTTTATTTGCAAGGTATTTAGGACATGTTTCATATAAAAAAGTTCAATGCTAAGGTATGTGCAATATGCTATTATTATATGTATTATAAGGATTATCTTGGTTTGGTAGAGGAAAATTTTGTTTCTTAGCATATAACAGTAAATTTAAGATAAGGATAGATGGCAGTGTTAAAATTCCCGAATTTCTAAATAATCTAATCTATTCATAAAAAAATGTGCCATATTTTTGACTCTTTTCATTTGAGAATTGCTACGAATGTACCAACACGTGTATTTAGAAATATCAATGGTAATATAAGCTCTTCAACAATTGACTATGTTGTGACAAATATGTCCAAAGAATCATATCGGTGTAATATTGTAAATCTATGTTCAGCAGATCATTTCGCTTATATTATTAATATATTTTCACAACTGTATTGGTCAATAATGTAAATAAGTTTATACATAATATAAGTATGATTGACTGGTCATTTACACATTATGAATAATATTGATGTGACGTTCTCGACATTCTTATCATTGCTAATGGATGCAAAATAACCTACATTAACTCTCAATAAACAAATAATGATCAAATTAGGTAATTATATTTAACAAAAAAAAAACACTACAAATATAAAATCAAATTAACATAGGCTAAATATTTCAAAGATCAAATAAATTTTTCCTCTAATAAAGCTAAAAAATCTCAGCAGAAAATGTAATACAAATTACAAAATAAAACTTAATAATAATATAGTATAATTGAGTCAAATGTTAAGAACATGACAGAAAATTTTGCCTCATGTTTTAGTACGATATCTAGTATTAAATTAGTTGAACATTTTGGTGAAAACGTATGCCTACCATGTACACTTTCTAATAACGTTCAAAACACTATTGTTATCAACTATATTGGTGAAAATAATATTATGGAAGCTTTAGATTGTATAAAAAATACGAATTCTTCTGGTTTAGGCCGTATTACACTGAAACTGATAAGATCAATTATAAACATAATAATCACTCCATTAACACTATTAATTAATAAATCCATTGAACAAGGTATTTTTCCTGATACTCTAAAAACTGCTAGTGTTTTACCTCTACATAAAAAAATGATTCCACTAATATAGATAATTATCAACAAATATTGTTGAGTATTTTATCAAAATTTATTGAGAGGATTTCTCACAACTTAATCTTATTCTTTTTAGACACTAATAAAATTCTATCATCAGATCAACATGGATTTAGAACAAATAAATCATTAGAATCGGCTTCCTCCCATTTATTAAACTTTTTGTATTCTGAACTTGATCAGGGAAGATATGTAGTATCACTAATGTTTGATTTATCCCGAGCATCCGACACTAGATGTAAAACTACTAATAGAAAAATTGTATAATATTGGTATTCGTGGTAATTTGCTAGACTAGATTGAGTCATATATGACTAACAGGAAGATCATGGTGAAGCTGGAAAGTCATGTATCGCAGTCAAAAGACTTGGGGCTCCTCAAGGGTCAGTGTTCGGCTCACTCTTTACTATGTTTGCTGATGATAACATTATTACAGTTTCTGCTGATACGCCTCAATATGAACTTAATATCTGGTCAGAGAAATCGTCTGATCCTGAATGACGCTAAAACAATTTACTTACACTATCACAAACGCAAGACAATTGATAATATTGATATTCAGTTTTCTTAGACCTCTAAATTTTTAGGACTTTGACTCGATGAAAGATTGTCTTCAAATAAACATGTGGATTATGTCTGTTCAATATAAAATAGTGCTTATTGTGCCATTTTGCAACATAATGGCGTCTAGTAAAGTGACCCTATTGATACAGGCCAGTTAGACCTATATACTAAATCAAATTATAGATGCTGCCCAGCAAGTTATTGCCTTATACCTCAAGAGAAAAACAACAATGCAGCTTTATTTAATTATTTAGCCTCATAAAGCCCCATCATATTTTACTGAATGTTTGCCAGGTGGAAATAGAGCAGTACACATAGAGCTCGTCGTACTGATTGCTCTCACTTAAGGCCCTAAATGTGGCACATGAAGTATGAAAGTACAAATCGAGTACTGTGCACTGTACTTTCTGACCTTTGTTGGTTTTGCTCGATTTATAAGGTATATTCTCTAAGCTACGCTACGCTGATGAGGAGCAATAACTCCGAAACACGTGTCCGTAGCTGCATTGTTGTTTTTCTCTTGAGGTATAAGGCAATAACTTATTTCTTTATTTAGCCTCATAAACCCCCATCATATTTTACTTAAATAATAATAATAATAATCTTTATTTCATATTACGTTACATTTATAATATAAACAAACATAAAATGAAAAGGCGTCAGAGCAAGGTCATCAACTTGGTGTCTACTACCAAAGTAAATAACAAATTTCTTTAAAATATTCACCTTATTCTAGAAATGTACTTAACTATTTAAAAAATCATTTAGACTATAAGGTTCAAGATCAATTAAAAGTTTTCTTATACGTGACTTAAACAGTTTTTGACTTTGTATTATTTTGATATTGTCAATATTGAGCAGAATGTGAATAGCGACCCTAGTAGCTTTTAGAAACTTATAAAAAATAAATCTAATATTCAGCGACTTTGTAATCTTCAAATTTCACTCTGAACATCAGAAAGGGGAATAAGGGTGGTGGAAATAGGAAATACAGGATGTTCTGATATTCAATACACACACACATTAAATAATAAAGTACTATATCGTAAAATAAAACCTATAAGATTAAGTGTAACACACGTGTCGCGATTCTAAGGACTATACAACTGTACCGCTAAAATCCTCTAGTGTCCTCTATTATCAAATTGAAAATTAAAGAATAAATACAAGAGATAATCATACTAAAGGTGAGGCCACACCAGTAGATATACTTGCTCAACCTTTAGTCCGTATTTTTAATGTAGCTATTGAAAATAGAGTATTCCTAGGCCAACCTAAATCTACTGTTAGTACTCCGGCCAGGTAGAACACTAATATTGAACCAATAAAAAATGTGAACATTTTTGTATATAGACTCAATATTGGTTAAGCTATATTCAACAAATATTTAAAAATCATATCATATAATATTTTGTTCCTATATAAATTATTATTTGAAATCATATATTTAATGAAAATTTAGCCTAATGCCCAAAGTTGGTAAAGCTATTTCCTGTAATTTTCATAAAGTACAATATTTGAATAATTATTATTATTTTAAGAACCTCACTAACAAGATCTAGAAGTGATTGTAGTAAAACCTCCAGCTGAAATATACTTGCATACCTGTGTATGGTAGGTACAACTACATCATCTATAAAATTACTAAAGGCATCTTGGGCCTTTGCTAGTACAGATTAGGTGAGCATCACCACAGTGAATTTCTCTTTGTCATTATTGAATCACTTTGCCTGGAGACCCTAAGTCAGAAATTGTACACTAGTACAAGCATATTGCAAGAAGAGCCATTTATGCAACTTATTGCAATCGGCCTAGGCGCAGCATAACTATCCAATATAGATATAAATCGGTTAAACAATATTATTTAAAAGAGAGTTTAACAATATAATCTCAATATGAATATCCCGATATTTTAAAATTAATATTTGTCATCAGTCGATGTTTGTTGTGTAATATTACTAAAAAGTTCAATAACAACATAATAACCTATACACTTTCCAATATTGGAAAATCAATATTTATTGGTATTAGAAAATATTCCCTAAACAATATAATTTTACACATAGTTGACAAATATGAGTTAAATATGAGTTTTCAAATATTTTAGAATCAATATTTATCTTTATCAATCGGTACTTTTTGTACAATATTATCAAAAAATGTAATAACAATATAATGTGAATATAGACTTTTCAATGTTGTAAAATTAATATTAGCAGATATTTATCAATATTGTCTGCGTATATCTGGATTGGAATGCATTAAAAGAATATACTACCAACATTGGCACGTCGATATTTTAATACCAGTGTATAATAATATTAGTTCAATATTTTTGTTACAATTTCAATGTATCTATATTGAACCACGGTCCAGCCAATATTATGTTCTACCTGGGTGGTATATAAGAATGAAAATAACAGCTTTGTTGAGAACTATCGACCAATAAATATATCAAATGCTCTGGCCAAAGTTTTTGAAATTGAATTATTATTCTCTATGATAATATATATAATGATGTTAAAGAATAGATATCTGATAAACAACACAGTTTTGTTAACCTTGTGACTGCTGCTGCCGTATATATGTGTTCTGAGAAATCGTGCTACTGTTGCTACTGACGGAATTGTATGTTTTTCTATTCGGCCGTCAACTGCGTCAAACAAATATAAATGTTTTGTATTAAGGATATCCTGAATATACACGCACAGAGCTACATAGCAGCTAGCATTTACCGAGTAAATTGAGGGCGTGACAGATGTGGTAACTATTTATAAATAATTAAATCGCGGCGTATTAGAAAATGACTGTCATCACCAAAAACGGGTTCTTTTTATTCTGTTGAAGAATTGGAAGAAATTCTAGCACGTAGCGATAGTGAAGATGAATTTTTTATAAAAATTTTATATGTATAGCCGCACTGGTGGAGTACTTTAGTTTATGGATAGCCGCCGTCAAGAGGTTAATGACAAATCCACAGTTACTAATCTATGTATATATTTACAAATATGGCTTCAAAAGCCATAAATGATAAAATGTAGATGGATGTTATCTTTATCGACTGTGCAAATGCATTTGATAAAGTCAGCCAACAGATTCTATTAAACAAACTCGTACATTTTAATTTCTCGAAAAAGGTGTACAAGGAGGTCTTACCTCACTTGCAGGCCTCTGAAAGTTAAAGTCAGGAAAAGTTTATCTAAACCTTTTATTGCTTCATCAGGTGTACTGCAGAGCAGCAATTTAGGACCTCTTCTTTTTATAATGTTTATCAATAGATTGCACCTGAATGTATAAATAAATCAAATTGTCTACTATTTGCAGACGACTTCAAAATCCTTAAAATAATATACTCCAAACAAGACTGTGTTAACTTACAAAATGACCTAGATTCGGTAACAAGATGGCCAACAGAAAATAAAATGTACCTAAACATAGATAAATGTTCAAGTATGACATTTACACATATAACTAATCCTATTCATAATGAATATACTATTAATAACGTGGTTATTGCCAAGAAGGATGAATATAAAGACCTTGATGTACAATTACAATCAAACATGAAATTTACTACACATTATAAAAATATTGTTAATAAAGCCCTATGGTTTCTTGGATTTGTTATCCGAAATAGAAAAATTTTACTAATATGGAAACCATAATAAGATTGTATAACGCGGTAGTCAGACCACATCTAGAATATGCATCTATCATCTGGTCAGCAACTGCTAATGTCCATCTGGAACTGTTCGAGAGTCCAAAAGAGATTCTTAGGATTTTTGTATGTTAGAAAACACAATTGCAATCCTCTTTTAGTTTCTTATAAAAGCATGTTAGAGCTTTAAAATACAAGGTTTAAGTGATAGGAGAAATATAAATTCTATACTATTTATTTATTATGTTATCAATAATATTAAGTACATAGACTGTTTCGTTAATAAATTATATAACCATTAATGTATAATCGAGTTCATCTATTATCAGAACTCAAAAAACGCAACAAAAACTTTACGACATAATTATTATCGCCGCTGGGTCAGGCGGCATCCTCTCATCAAACAAGCCGCTGCACATTAAAAACCTATAAAGGTAAGCGAGTCAATTTACGAACAGATATTATAGAGAGTACCAGTATTTTAATGAGGTCGTAAAGTTTTTGTTGCGTTTTTGAGTGGTGATAATACATGAACTCCACTATACCAAAAATTCACTTAAGAATAAGTAGACAAAATGTTCTATGTAGACCCCTTTACTTCTTCACCTGTCAATAATACCTATGTTACATCAGTGCAATTTACCAAAAATTTGATTTTGATCTTTTCAATACAAATATTCAGGAGATGAGTATGTCTTAACTCATCTAGCATTAGTTCTTTCGTTGTTTTGTTCTGTATATTATATGTTACATGTCTTATTTCTAAGTTGTGACTAATTGTTAGCATAATTGCTCTCTTACTTAATTACCACTTGGTGTCTGTAAGATGTATCAAATAAATAAATAAATAAAATCATCTTTGGATCAGGGCGGTCTATTAAATGTTTATTATTCATTATCATTTAGCCATGTTGCAAATGATATAGTTGGGGAATTGCAACTGATATAGGTAGAATGTTTGTCTGTCAGAAAAGGTTACTACTTTAATATTTAATCTTGAACCCGGGGTATCATGCAGGGACATTTTCAAAAACGATAATTTGCTAATAGTGCCTAGTATTTTTCTCTCAAAGTGTGTTACCTATGCAAAAAGTAATAAACTTAATTTTTTGAGGTTAAATGAAAATCATCAGTATTCAACGTGTCATGGAGATATGCTACAAGTTCCTAGGGATAAAAATACATTCTTTAAGGATTCACCATACTACAACTTCTTAACCATGTACAATAACTTGCCTAGTTACTTGAAAAAAATCAACTCACTAAACATTTTCAAAATTAAAGTAAGAAAAAGTATACTTCAATATGCCTTATATATTATTAGTGATTTTTTAAATGAATAATACTCTAGGCATATTTAGAAAATACCTATGCATATACATTTTCTTTTTTAACAAAATATATAGGCCGATTCAAAGTGGATAAATTATTACAGAAATAATAAATGTATAATAAAGTAAAAATACCTACTATGAAAGTCCAGTATTCCACTGTTTCCTATGACACGAAATCGATTCATTGCTACCAATCAATCAATCTTTTACATTTTTATATTTTATTTATGTATACATTTTTTATATTCTTTGGTTGGTTGTATTTTGACTACAAAATACTGTTTTTTATGATTTACTTAGTATTCACTATTATTTTGACCTAACGTAACATACATTAAATGTATCGCTAAATGGTTAATAAAGATCTATATATCTATCTATCTAAAAATTCTGGATCATAGTGAATGAAAAGAGGACGACTACAGCAAAAGGCCTAGGAAACTTATCTGGTTTACAGACGGCTTAAGGACTGAATAAGGCACTGGAGCTGGCATATATAGTGATATGAGAAACTTGCAGTTTAGCATACCACTTAGACAATATATTTCTGTTTTTCAGGCAGAGATAATATGCAATATTGCATTGTGCAAGAGAAAATAATCTGAGGACCTATAGAAATAGGCGGATCAGCATATTAAGAGAGCCCTGGCAGACCACAATAATATAACTATTGTGGGTTCCAGGACACTGGTATCAAAGGTAACGAGAAAGCTGATGAGCTAGCAAGGAAAGGATCATCAGCTCCATATATTGGCCCAGAACCATCCCTGGGAGTGCCTAAAACCATTATAAGGGGCCAAATAAGGGAATGGGTTAAAAACCAACACAAACAGGGACAAAATAACCGGACACCAACAAATTGGTACAAGGAACAAGAATATTGCAAAGGGGTCATAAATAAATTGGGAGATTAACACGATAAGCCCAACAGTGTTTCTGAAAACATAATTAAACGGCTACCACACACAAAAAAAGTGTAATCAAAACACAAAGTTTTTTTTGAGATGTTAATTTTGTTAAATCATAATCCTCGAATATTTTATTTATGTACGAAATAATTAACGAACTAACTGGGCTTCAGAGCTACTAAAAAAACGTATATTTACAAAATACATTGAAAAAACGCCAATTTGCAAAAAATAAATGTTAAACAAATATGTTCCCGACCAATTTGATTCTACAAAACTTAATTGTGAATTTATATTGGTGCCCTAAACGTGTGGTAAAAATCCAGATCTGCCTAAGACAGTTCCTTATAGTTGGGTCTATTTTGCTTCAATTAATGGACCTGTTTAGTGGTTACGCCAAGACTAGTTAAAAGCGTCTGAATGTATGCAATCACACACTACAGCGAGTCATGAGTGCATATTGGGGTAGAAAATGTAAAAATGTAACAAAATGAATCTTATGACGCATTTAGTTTAGGTTGACTTTAGGACTATAAAATTATAGCTACATATTATTGAAATGCGAACTTACACAAAATAGTTAACTATTTCTAAGTATTACATAATATTGTAAACAGATGTAGAATTCATCATATGTGAGTAAAAATGTTTAAATATTCCATATAAATATTAATTTATATGAAATATGGAAGGACTGCTTATGCGATTTAATTTTGGTCCTTATCTGTAATGCACATAAAGTTCACAATAATACATGACAAATTTTCATTGAACGCGCTATGACTCTATGTACTATAAGATTGTCTACTTTCAGGGACTTTATACGTCACACTAAAATGGTCCATTGCATTGTCCAGAAAAGACAGTATGTCTTGAAGCACAAGGCAAAATACCGCAGTACAATTTTAATTTCTACAAACAATATATACTGAATATCATTATATATACTTAGCACATTGATCTGTAATACACTTCTCTTAGTAACATTTCTTTAAATTTATTCATATCACAATTTCAGCAATTATATTTTTGTCACAGACATATACAGGGTGATTCACATAAACCTACCTCCTCAGGCAGTTTCAGTGCTAATGAAAAGAGATTCAAATTCTGTAAGATCCAGTCATTAGATATTCTTTTGTCTTTCAAATGTTGCCAATGACAGTGGCGTCTGCGATATGACGGGAACGATAGTTTTCGATATAAAGCAAAAAAAATTAATCCCCAAGAAAATATTTAGTAACTAGCACAGAAATTAAAATTCGCCAAAAGGTGACCACTAGTTGTTAAAATAGGTAGCTAAGTAATTCGTAATTTTTTAAATTTCTGTAGAAAGCGGGAACTAAAGTGCAAAATTATTTTTCAATAGCTGGAACATTGACACAGGCATATGCGATAAGTTACACTTCATTTAAAATAGGGAGTACAGCTCTTAGTTTAAATAAATGGCCTTTTTCAGTTATCTAAATTGTTCTCTTGATAGTAAATCATTGAAATTAATTTAATGATGGAAATATAGATGTCAGACAATAATAGTAATTAGGTGTTGATATTGATGTGTTGATAAAAATTTTAAAATGTATCAGAATATTGATTGTTTTATGTTAAGTAATAACTATATAAACAAACGGTCTTATATTTAATAGAAATAAATTTTAAATGTAACATTTTGAATTAAAATTTAAAAAACAAATAAACAGATTACAACATAAATAACAGTAATTAATAATGTAATGATTAGATAACTAATAGAAGTTCAGAAGATTAGATTGGAAAATAGATTGTCTTTAGAATCCTTCTGAAGAAGCTGACAGGATGATCAGCGAAACGTCAAGTCAAGTTCGATGACCACGGCAAGACCCGGAAGAAACTACTTCATTCAACAAATATGTCTATCATTACATGATTGCAAAGCCTTTTCATCAGAAAATTTGACTTTTGACCAAAAGTCTTCATTATTCAAAATATTGTTGAATGCCAAAATGATCCATCCTTCTTCTTTTCTTCCATTAATGTGCATTTATTAGCAGCAGAACTACACGGCAGAATGCTATTTTTAATTCTTCTACAGGCAATAGACCTTGAGGCAAGAAAGTTTGTTTCCAAAACTGCATTAACTGCAGTCTCAAAAGGATTTTCCTTAAGATAATTTATAAGAGCTTCTTTTTCATGTTGCTCTCATTACTTTGTTTAGGCCACCAGATCCATGCTTGTGGGATATTGTTCTTTAATTTTCCCATCTTTTTTTAACTTTCATTACACTGCATTTATTTATGTTATATTCAGGAGCAATTGCACTTATAGACCATCCATTTTTCAATTTGGAAACAATACTAATCTTCTGAATTTCTGTTAGTTGTCTAACCATTACTAACAAATGGCAAAAATTTGAAATTTTCAAAATGATTCCTTAATCACAGCTGCTGGCTTATTAATAAATTTCAAATTGAAAAAAATTGTGACAGTTGACGTTTAGATAGTGAGATCACTATATTTGCAAGTCATGTTTACATTGCTAAAATAAAGTGTATTCATTTTTTTGCAATAAATTGTACCAAACGATATTTTGTAAAAATATTTTTTTTTGCCATTTTCAAATTATCTGATATTTTCCATTTTAAAATTTTTCAAAGTATAGTTTGCATTAATTCCCGCATCTTTTTTTTAAAATTATTTAAACTAGTGGCCATAACTCTATATTGATAATGTAAATTCAAGTAGATTATATAATGATTTATTTTTACTTGTCAACATACAATCAATTTTAAAAGTCTTTTGGATGCATTTGTTAGTTCAAGATAATTGAGGAATGATTGTATACACTAATGAAGACAAATTAAACATTATTTTTATTTATGGAGAATCTAGAAAAAAATCTCAAAAGATTATTCTATTCCAATTACGTTTTCCCAATTTGGTTCAGTCAGATCATAAGACCGTTATTTCTTTAAGTAATAATTTTAAAAATTCTGGAAGTCTTAAAAAGTTAAAGCGCAGTAAGAAGCCAACTGCTACAAATGATGCAAATTCTACTTTAACTGAACAATATTACAAATAATCCGAATTTATCTTTACGGAAATTATTAACTGAAACAAATATTTCCTACTCATTTTGTTAAAGAATTTTAAAGAGAAATAAGTATCATCCCTATAAAGTTCTTTATGTTCATTATCACCTGGTGATTTTGGCAGTTACATAAAGTTTATTGCCAAAAAATTGCCAGTATGATATGAAGAAGAATTATTTGAGAATGTGTTATGACAGCTGCTTCCATATACCATAACACAAAACGCTCGTTATTGGTTTCAAGATAATCCTAGTTAAGAACGAAGTTCTAGTAATCAAATAGTTTTTAAAGTAAATGTCTGAGGTGGAATATTAAACGGATGCATAGTCAGGTCGGAACATTGTATGATATTAGATATCTGATATTCCTGCAAAAGGAGCTGCCAAATTTATTAAGAAACGTTCCTCATGATGGACATAATCTGGTTTCATCAGAACGGGACACTGACACATAATTCAATAACAGTAGTTAGATACATATCCTGGAAGATGGATAGGAACTAATGGAGTAATCAGGTGACCAGCACGATCACCTGACATAACTAGCTCCATTAAATTTCTTCTTATGGGGGGGCATCTAAAAAATTTAGTTTACAGTGAGCCTATGGATGATATGGCAGACCAACAACAAAATATGTGAGAGGTTTGTTACACTAGATAGAAACATCTTATTGAAAGTATCTAGAGAAGCTTTAATTAAACGGTTGAATATGTGTATCCATCAAGGCCGAAACAATTTTGAATATTGAAAATAAATTGTACATATTTTATTATTAGTATTTAGCCAATAGCCGCATGGGTTAAGGCGTGAGATGGCAATCACGATTAACCAAACGGGTATTGCACTACCGGGTTCGAGCACCGGCACTGGCACTGTCAGAGGATATGGTTGTATGTCCGCGTTTTCAAATGTGTAACTCCCTTCTGCACAAGCTTCTTGTTTCTGGAATTGGATGTTGTCTAATTTCTGTGGTGTTTATTCATTATTTATTTAATATATTTATCTGGCCGATAGCCGCATTGGTTAAGGCGCGAGGTGGCAATCGTGATTAATCACATGGGTATCGCGCCACCAGGTTCGAATCCTGGCTGCGGCACCGGGACTGTTGGTGGAAATTTTTGTATGTCCGCGTTTTTTCATTGTGTAACCCTCTTCCGTTCAAGCCTCTGGCTACTGGAATTTGGGGTTGTCTAATTTCTGTGGTGTTTATTTATTATTTAAATGTCAAAATAAATTACTACACAACCTAGCTATTTGACTTTACATTATTAAATTACGTTTAAGGCCATTAGTTTAAATAATTAACAAAAAAAAATACAGGAGTTAATCAAATTATACTTTGAAAAAGTTGAGAAAAGGAAATATTAGATACTTTGAATACTATTGGTTTTACAAAAAAGTGTGTTACAAAATTATATACCACTTGGTACTATCGTGCGAAAAAAAAAACACATGTCTTATAATGAATTTTTGCTAAAATCTAGTTGTGTATATCGAACTTTAATTTTTGTGACATCGTCATTGTCATTTTCAGCTACTCATTACATATTCAAATGGAAACAGATTTACATTAGAAAAAAATAATTGCCCTATTTTATTTTGCCCATGACAGTACCTTATCGCTTATACTATGTTTCAATGTTTCAGCTATCGAAAAATAACTTTTCCTCTTGAACGCCATCTTTGTATAGTGATTTGAAAAATTGTGAATCGCTTAAGTTAAAGCTATATATTGTGTCTAGTGATTAGCGAATTTTAATTTCCTTGCTAGTTAGTTACTAAATATTTGACAGAAATTTCTTTTGTTTTATCTAAAAAACCACTAGATTTAATAGAAAAGTATGCACTGCAAAAAGTAATAATATAATTAAAGAATTAAACATACTTTAATATTATACTTCCAAAGTTCCTGTCATCGAAAAATTTCTTTTTGGCGTCGCGCTGCCGCAGACACTCCTGTCATTACCAACATTTGAAAGGCTAAATAAAGTCAGTAAGAATATCTAATCTCTGGCTTTTACAGAATTTGAATATCTCTTCATTACCATAGAAACTGCCTAGGGAGTTTTATGTCAATCACGCTGTATATTACTTTAGTATTACCTGTTCTTGTTTTGTTTTGTAAGTAAATGACATTGCACGATGTCAAGATATTGTGAATTTTAGTAATTAGTTTGTATTGTGTCATTTTGCAGCGAATATTTGTATGATGCATATGCTGATCGTGGGGATAATATTCCCTTGAACAGGTAAGTTTGGCTATAGGCGTGCATGTTAGCTGCAAAATTTTAGTTTATTTAGTCCTGACCTGAATTCATACATCAAAATGTTGATTGCATATCTATCAGCAGTCTCACAAAGCAAGTACTTCTACTAAGAAAAATGTATTTTTTTGTTATGTCTGAATTAGTTTAAACAACTAGGCTAGCAAAAGCCTTCCAGATTTCATTCCAATAATTCTACGGAGATTGAAAGTTTCAGAGTACCATCTGTATTAGCACATTGAACACCAACTTTATAAAGGGTATCCCAATAGTGCGTCAAAGTCCAATATCGGCCTAATTAGAAGAGTTTAGAAAATTATTTTTTTATGGAAGTGGTATAATGTCAAAAGACGCACATTTTAAAAATATTTTGAAATATACAGGGTGACTCGCCATAGTGGAGCATCTTCGAGATCATTTTTTTTAAATGGAACCCTATATATTTTTACATTTACGAATTCAGCGTAAAATTACCTTTGCAACGACTTCCAGATTTTTGTTTTTTGACGTGGCGTTGCCGAGTTATTTGAAAAAATATGAAAATTTTTGTCAGAACTAACAAATTAATTTGCTGTGTGTGTATTACTATTAATTAAAAAGATTCATTTTGCGATTATGAAGACAAGGGATGTACTGCAACGACACAACCACGAAAAATTGATTATAATTATACAGGTTGTATTTTATACTGTACTAATTCAGGACATTTCAAAGTGAATTTTCTCAATTTTTTTCAAATTGAACAATGTATATTATTGTATTTTTGAATTGGCACATTAATTCTCTATGATTTTTGTGGAAACTATCCTATACCTAAAATTGATATTTCCAGAGATATTTTTGCTTTTTCATTTAAAACCACTGAATTAAAATACTTCTCATTTCAAACTGATCTAGTAGCCATGTTTTTGACAAAGTGAGAATAATTGAAAGTTATCTTATTGACGTTTAATTATTAACTATTCTGACAAAGTATTTACACTTATTGTAAGTTATAAATTAGTTTAAAATTCGCACTTTTTAATAATGAATTTTTTGAGAGAAGAAATGGTCGATATAGTTTATGTTCTGGGTACAAATGATAAAAATTGTTTGCTATCAACTCGAATTTATAAGGAGCGATATCCGGAAAGAAGACAGCCCTCTAAAAAAATTATTTCAGAGATTGATGGAACGATTTGACAATAGGGGGAAAGTGGAATATGAGAAAAAGGAATTAACAAAAATGTAGTAAATGAAGAAAACGGAACAGTCACTTTTGAGCGTGATTGAAGATCCTCATAACAGTGTAAGAGAATTGGCAAGAGAAAACGATATATAAGCTGATCTTCAGTCCATCGAATCCTACAAAAATACAAATGTCATCCCTACCACGTTCAACTAATGCAGGAACTGATTGATAGGGATTATGAAAACCTAATACAATTTTGTCAACGGGCAAAACAAAAAATAGGGCAATGAAGAAATTTTTTTGACTTTGTTTTGTTTGCCGATGAAGCAATGTTTCATGAAAATGGATATGTTAATCGTCATAATTTTCATTATTACGACACAACCAATCCTTACATCTCACGAACAAATAGCCAAACAAGATGGTCGTTGAATGTTTGTGGAAGAATTGTTGGGGATTATGTGATAGGACCACATTTTTTTAATGGATGTGTGTATGGTCAAATTAATTTGGAATTTTTGCAAGACAGCTTGGAAGAATTACTGGAGGATGTCCCTAGGAATATTAGGGAGAGAATGAATGGAACACCTGTGCATCACACTGCAGCTATTCACGAATATTTAAACAACGCTTTTCCAAATAGATTTTTTTCTATGGAGCTATGTTAAGGAGCAAGTGTACAATGCTCCTATAACTACAAAACAAAATATGAAAGAAAGAATAAGGCAAGTTTTTCAGGAAATTGCTGTAGATATTTTAAGAAATGTCGGTGGATCATTCGAAAACCATCTACGGAAATGCATAGATGTACTGGGAGGCCACTTTGAACAGTTCCTTTTACATTAAGTATTATTTATTCATTAAATTAGGTTCAAAATAACTTTGAATTTTTAAAATAGTGCCAATTTTTTTTATTACCTAATACCGCATTTTCTGTTCCTATTATTTCTGTCAACTTTTTTGCAATATTAAACGATTATTTATAAAGTTTTAAGATAGACTCAAATATGATTTAATTAAACTGTGAAAAAATACTACTGAGGCAATCAAGACGCACCCAGAAAAAATTTGAATACTACTTTCAGTTATTCTCACTTTATGTCAACATCATGGTTACTAGATCAGTTCAAAATGAAAGGTATTATAATTTAACGGTTTTTAATGAAAAAGTAATAATATCTCTGGAAATATCGATTTTAGATAGGATATTATTCACAAAAGTCGTAGAGAATTAATGTGCCAATTCAAAAATACAGTAATATTCAGAGTTTTCCACTTTGAAAAAATTGAGAAAATTCACTTTGAAATGTCCTGAATTAGTGCTAGTATAAAATACATCCTGTATAATTAGAATCAATATTTGGTGGTTGTAGTACATCCCGTGTCTACATAATTGCAAAATAATTCTTCTTAATTAATAGTAATACACACACAGCGAATTAATTTGTTAAACTTTATTCCGACCAAAATTTTCATATTTTTTCTAATAACTCGGCAATCTCACGTCAAAAACCAAAAATGTGGAGGTCGTTGGAAGGTAATTTTATGCTGAATTCATAAATGTAAAAACATATAGGGTGTTCCATTTAAAAAAAATGACCTCAAAGATGCTCCGCTGTAGCGAGTCACCCTGTATATTTCGAAATATTTTTAAAATGTGCACCTTTTGACACTATACCACTTCCATAAAAAAATAATTTTCCAAAGTCTTCTAGTAAGACCGATACTGGACTTTGACGCACTATTGGGACACCCTGTATATTAAATATAAGTGAATCGAGAATCTTAATGAATGTTTCATCCAAGATACAAATGAGCAGATATTAATTGGCGAAATTAGTATAAATATTAGAAACTAAAATTATCCCATTGTGGGTTTGTGCCGTATGTTCACTCCTATACCCGTGTAACCCATGAAACAAGCTCATGTATTTATCACATCTTTGCGAAAAAAAATAAAATTAAAATTAATAATTTGAATTATAAATCTTTTGTCATTACCTCTGATGTTATTGATAATAACTCAATAATTTTAAATTTAAGTTAAAGTAATTATGTCCACACAAAAGATAGAATTGAATATTATAAAATTGTAAAAACTAATTATATAAAACTCACAAAATTCATGGAAAAACAAGACTGGAATGTCTTATTAAACTGTAATGATACTGAATTGGCTACAAGTCAAATAGACTTGTAAAAACTCAGAAATTACATTACATAATTTATTTATTTGATTGGTTACCTTTTCTCCTTTTTTTTTCGTTTTTCAATTATTGGTATGGTTAGTGTATTATTATGGAAAACTGTAATTTAGGAATTTATCATTTTTTAATATACAGGGTTACTGGTAATTCGATACATTCCTTTGGAGATGTGATGGGGCATGATCTAAGAAGTAAATTTAGCCCTAACATATATTATGCAAAACTCAATAGTTTTTGAGATATTTAATTTTTTTTGTTTTTCTCAAAAAGTAGATCTTAATGTTCTAAAAGTTAATTTTCGAAAAATCTATTTGACATTTTTAAAATTTTTTTTACTGGATTACTTGTCCAATATTATAGATATCCGTTTGGAATGAAAAATATTTGGAAACATTTCAATCATGTGAACATCTGAAATAAAAACTTAAAAAAATTTTTTTTTTAAATCAGCTATGAAATTTACTTATTAGGTTTTTTCAAAAAAATATTAACATAACACGCGTATAAATTATTATAAAAACTGCCTTATTTCAATAGCTATCTAACAAGGTACAAATGTTCAATGTACCCTTAATAGTTATAAGAAAATACTAGTAAAAATAACACAAGTAGTACGAATTTTATTTTTAGATAAACAGTAAAAAACATTTTAAAAGTAGAGTTTAATTCTTCATTAATTTCAAAGTTGCACTTTATTTTTTATATGTCTTGCTCAAAATTGGAGCCCCTATTCCTTATACAGACACGGCAGCGTCTTCTTATTTCCGTCCTTGTTACTCTGGTTGTCAGATTATGCCTTATGTATTGGGCAGCATCGACTATCCTTTGTCTAAGGTTTTCTATAGTATTGACTGGTGTGGCATAGACCATCTCCTTCATATGACCCCATACGTAATAATCAAGGGGTGTTAAATCAGGGCTTCACGCTGGCCAAGGTATTGGGCCCGCTCCTCCAATCCAATGGTTAGGGAAACGTTGATCAAGTAACTGTCGTACTGTCAGCCGATAATGTGCTGGACAACCGTCGTTCTGAAACATCATTCGCTGTCTGACGGCGAGAGGAACATCTTCTAAAATCACCGCCAGATCATTTCTTAAAAAATTTTCATAGATTTCCCCGTTTAAATTTTGAGGAAGTGTGGCCCTATTAAATAGTGGCCAATGACTCCCATCCACACATTAATAGAAAACTTCATTTGGAAACTAGTTTCACGTGTTAACTTGGGATTTTCCTCTGCCCAATAATGTAGGTTGTGGAAATTTGTTATACCCTCGCGATTAAATTTCGACTCGTCCGTCCATAAAATACTTGTTAAAAAATTTGCACTTTCTGCATCTGAATTTAACATAAAGCGGCAGAATTCCACTCTCCTTCCAGGATCACCTTCCTCCAAGTCTTGGACAGGGGTATAGTGGTAAGGATGACATCCAACTCTACGTATCGTAGACCAAACTTTCCATTGTGACGCTCCGGTTAGTCTTGCGACTTTATTTGTTGAAATAGTTGGGTCTTCCTCAAAATACCTCAATATTTCTTCCTCATCATCTGGTTCATAAACAGGAGGAGCACCAGCGTCACTTCTTCTGCATTTCACGGAGCCAGTTTCAGCGATATTTCGATATGCCTTACTGAATACACGTGCATTTGGTAAGCGGCAGTTAGGGTACCAAAGACCATATTCTCGGCGAGCTTCAGCAGCGTTGCCGCCACAGTATCCATAGACAAACAAGATATCAGCGTATTCTGCTTTGGCGCATACGCGGCCATGGCACAGAAAATACAATAACAACAACTACGAGCAAGATCAAAATCTTTGATAACTAATTTAACAAGACCAACAAACTTAAGGGACACGGAGATAAGAATATCAGTTAATGACATATATGCACAAACGTCAAAGTCAAGGACTGAGTGACTTAAATGAAAATGAACGATTAGTAGTTAAATAAATTCCGCCACCAGCATTATCTTTACTAATTTTTTATTAGAACTATCAAGGGTACATTAAACATTTCTACCTAGTTAGATAGCTATTGAAATAAGGAAGTTTTTATAATAATTTGTATGCGTGCTACATTAATATTTTTTTGAAAAACCTAATAGGTAAATTTTATAACTGATTTTAAAAAAAAAAATTATCGAAATGTTTCCGGATATTTTTCATTCCAAACGGATATCTATAATATTGGACAAGTAATCCAGTAAAAAAAATTTAAAAATGTTAAGTAGATTTTTCGGAAATTAACTTTTAAGACATTAAGATCTACTTTTTTGAGAAAAACAAAAAAATTGAAATATCTCAAAAACTATTGAGTTTTGCATAATATATGTTAGGGCTAGATTACTTCTTAGCTCATGCCCCATCACCTCTCCAAAGAAATGTATCGAATTACCAGTAACCCTGTATAGTAATTTAAATAATTAATTGTACGTAAATTGGCACATATAGGTGTTTAGTCACTTAAATACCCTAACAAATTTATCTATAAACTCTTTCTAAAAATGTTATTTGGTGCTTATTAGTATTATACACATTTTCTCAGCTAGAGCTGGTAATCATTTACCAACAGAATAGGCTTGGACAATGCTGGTGTTTTCTTGTGATATGGGATGCCTGAATAATGACTACCTTCTGAATTATCTTAAGTAGGGCCTTTGAGACCTTGAGAGGTCAGGCCGTTCCAAATACTTCAAAAACTTTTTCATAACAACTCCAGTAGTAGAAATTATTCTGGAAATAGTGCGTCTTCATTAATTCGCCATACGTGTTTGAGTTCAATGGCCAGGTCCTGATATTTAGTGATTTTTTCCATTCAAGTTTTGCACAGGTTGTTGGTTAAAGGGCAGCCAATGTCAACAATGGGGGATTTTTGTTTTTGTTATTGATTATCAGAAGATCTGGATGATTGTGATCTACAGTCCTACCAGTAAGTATGGGCTATCCCAGTATGAAACTATTTCATTGTTCTTCAGAATGAGAACAGAGGAATATTTATAAAATGATGAATTTTGGATTAGACTGCACTTAAAACGATCTCTCTATCTATAATTTTTGCCAGCTCGTTGTGTCTACTCAGGAACATCCCAACACTGGGCAGCCGGCGGTAATGTGCTTAGTGGTTTCCCCAACAGTACTACATTTTGGGCTGATATCTGTGGTTCCACGAGTTCAGATAATGTATTTTTTATAGTTCCTAATTTGGATCACTCGAACTTATATAGATATTATGAAACCTAATTCAAGGTGGAGTTTCCCTCTCTCGACAATAAATGAGAATTCTTAAGGAATATCTGGGTTCTTCAAGGTCATTGGATATTTCGCATGCAGACCTGTCTCTTGTCAAGTTACTAGATTTTCTGTGTCACTACTGAGTTTCATGTTTTGCCGACGATCTTGGAGATTCAACAAGTGAATCCTTGATCATTTAAATGTTCGATCCTAGTGGTAGTTCCCAATTGGAAGATTAGGACTGTCACCCTTGGCAGGTTTGATTTAACTCAGACAGACGAAAATACAAAATTTATGCTTCAATTTTGCTCAAGAGTCTTCCGGCAGTTGATAACAACTGGAACTTTCACTGCACTTACTAATATTACTAAATATTATCTAACATTTCTTAATATTACTTCCTTAAAGTAAGATATTGTATTAGTTAACCCAATAAAAACACAAGAGAAAGAGGACAAATTTTGTGGCAAAAATTAGTATATTGGGTCGGTCTCTATAATAAGATAGATGAATTATAAATAGATAGTAATGCAGCCGTCTGCCGAAATTAAATGGCACCGTTATTATGGGGGGTGGTGTGGAAAACCGGTGTAAATTTATCGTAATCCAAATTACAAGGTACAGAGTTATTCATTATAAATTATCCACCCCTTATCATCGTTATTATTGCCTATATAAAAAAGTTTTAAATAAAAGTTGTGTGGTTATGACTGAATTTTGTTAAAATGCTATCAAAAGTACAATAGCGTGTGGATTTCAGGGGATACAAAACAATCATATATTTTTTAAATGGGATACCCTGTATATCATTAATTTTTGGAACGATCCTTTTACCCTGATTTCAAAAATATACCATATGTATGTTACCCTTACCATTTTTGAGTTATTAAACGTCGAATATCTTAGTTAAACTTGTTACTGTAAATATGGAGAAGTTAACATTATTAAAGTGAGCTATGAAAATGACAACTATTATGTTTGATAAGTCACATTTTTTTAATGAAATAATCAAAATGGTTTACAGTGATGAAGAAAAAGTCCAAATATTTACTTGTTATATACAAAATAACAAAAATAAACGTGCAGCAAAAAGAGCATATAGGGTGTTGTATCCAAATCGTCCAACACCATCAGAAAATATGCTCAATACGAATAGGGAATAATGGAACATTAAATGGCCACCGTACAGTCCAGATTTGACCCCTATGGATTAATTTTTTTAGGGGGATTTCTAAAAGACATTGTCAATAATAATAGTATTCAAGTCATTAGAGACAGGATTCAACTTGAAATAAACAATCTGAATGTAAATAATGAAGCCATTTCGAAGAAGACGTTATCAATTATGCATTGACAATAATGGTATGGACACATCGAACATCTTTTATGAGTTATTTATTTATATTTAAATTTCCTAAATAAATCTTTGTCTATTTTATATAAATATGTAAACCATTTTGATTATTTCATTAAGGCCTCTTCCCCACAGGGAATCTGATCGCGCGATCCGAACGCTTACGATCTCGTTTTATAATTATCACACTTGTACTCAGTATATCCCCTCCAAAAGATTCGAAACTGATCGTGATGATCTCGGTGGAACGAAAACGCAGATTGCGCTCTGTGTGGAGGGGATATACTGAGTACAAATGTGATAACTATAGCACGAGATCGCGCCCTGTGGGAAAGAGGCCTTAAGCAAAGAACACATCTGCGCGATTGCGATCGCGGTAGCGATAGCGGTGGCGATCGCGTTCGAGTTGAAAAGCAAACACATATATGCGATAGCGACCTGCAATCGTCCCTTAAATATTTAAAAGGTATTTAATGCTTAGCCAGTTATAGCGTTAAGTAAATAGAAATGTGTAGTTTACAGCAAAAAGAAGCACTACTCCTTGCAGCATTGTTGGACGATGAAAACCGCAATACACAAATCAAACAATTCTTACCACCACTAATTCCTAATTTCATATCTTTAGCAATTTCATCCCATATTTTGTTTTTAATACGCACATTCTTGTAGTCGAGATGTGACATATCAAATAATGTATTGTGCTTTTTAACATTTACAATTAATTTCTCAGTGAAATTGTCCATATTTACTGTACGCGATCAGCGATTAACGTAACCTGCAGCATCTGAACGCTACACAAAATTATTCTATCGCCAACAAGTCGGAACAGGTATGTGCGGATTCACTTATTTACACTAGACGCGTCCGATCGCCAACGCCATCGCGATCGCGATCGTGGTCGCCATCGCGCAGATGTGTTCTTCGCTTTAAGAAGTATCATTTATCAAACATAATAAATAGTTGTCATTTTCATAGCTCACTTTAATAATGTTAACCTTTCCATATTTACGATATATGGTAGGGGTAACATTTGAAATCAGGAAAAAAGGATCAATTCAAAAATTTAATAATATACAGGGTGTCCCATTTTAAAAATATATATTTTTTTGTATCCCCTAAAATCTGTATGCTAGGGTGGAGTGAAAAATTCAAATTTTGATTTTTGTATCGCCTATATGTTCAGTTATTGCCAAGGAGAAAACTAAAAACATTACAAAAGATTTTTGACTAGAAAAATTTTCTTCGGGTGGAGCATTGTGTTTGAAATTTTCAGTTAAGTCAAAAATTAAATTTTCGAGTTTTGAATCGCCTATATGGTAGTTAGTTGTCAAGGGGAAAACTAAAAAAATTTTCTTCAGGTGGCGCAGTGTATTTAAAGTTTTAAGTTCCAAGTTAAAAATGATAGATAAACAACGAATTCAAGCTATATCCTTCTAGTATTAGGACAGTATCTAACAGAGTTCAACCAATTACCAACATTTGAAGAATAACGAATTGGAAATGATTATACAAACGGGCTGTGTAATGGAGCTTCCCAACTTCCCTGTCATTCTCAAGCAGTCGGGAGACATATTGAGCTGGTAACTGAAGCCTCAGTTACCATTTGTGGTGAAAAAGCTAGAGATGGGTTCATAAGAAGTCGTCTCAAGCCTCGTTGAGATTTGCCCCAATTTGAGTCAAAAAGACATTTTTTCTCGAAATCTTATGTTTCCGCACCACCTGAAGATGATGCATAGAGAAACTGAAACGTCACATATCAATTTTTTAGCTCGCCGGGTTTTATTGTAGATATAGGCGTTAACAAGATAAGAAAAAAAAGCCTTATTTTGTATCTTTAAAGTTTTCAAGTTGACCAATGTGGCGCCACAAGAAGATGTAACTTAATCATGACCAGATTTTGCAGATATGGTTGTCTAGCCAATAGGCAGTTATTGCAATACAGGCGTTAATAAATATTAGAAAAAAAAATGACCTATTTAACTCCACCCTACTGTACGATACTGTACTTTTGTTAGCATTTTAACAAAATTCATAACCAAATAACCACACAACTTTTATTTAAAACTTTTTTTCTATAGGAAATAATAATGATGATGAGGGGTTATAATAAATAACCCTGTACAAGTAATCAAACTACACCATTTGGTAAGGAAAACCATAAATTGAATTGTTTTATAACGACAGACTATTTGATCAGCTTAACTTGGACAGACACAATTGAATTTGACAAAAAACTAACTTTACAAGATATATCAGTACACCAATCGATTCGTTTGTGTACATTTCAAATCTGTCTCGACAGACAAAATATTTGACAGTATAACCCAGACAGACGCTTAACAAGGGAGGGCTAGAGTGAGATAAATAAATATAAATGACTAGCGTGAGAGTGAGAGAGAGAGCTCTAAACATGTAGCGTGAAGTTCAAATGTGCTTTTAGAGGGCGGAATATTAAACATAATATTTTTAGTCGCAAACTCCTCTATAAATCCTTATTTTACTATAAGGAACCTAACCAGACTGCAACCAACAGCTACTGTCCGGGCTATGTGCCCCGCCGAGCGCTGAATTACAAGTTACAAGCCTGGCGCGTTAAGTGTAATAATTGCATATTACCATCAAAACGCTAATGCTTCGATTGCAATAAACACCAGCCGAAAGACTGATCCTACTTAAAGGAGCTCCCTTGCCAGTCGTCACACACCACTTGCAGACTGCAGTTTCGAGCTGTTGGCTCTCGTCAGTGCAAGGTAGGTATGCGATGACCGACATGAGAATCCTTTGACTATAGTACATCCCGGTATTTTTACAATAGCGACATGTAAAACAGCCAGCAGGCGCCATCCAGCGGTGTAGTGTCTGTTGCAATCGAAAAATGAATAGCCTGACTTGGCTTAGCAGAGTTCAAATGTGCTTTTAGAGGGCGGAATATTAAACATAATATTTTTAGTCGCAAACTCTTCTATAAATCCTTATTTTACTATAAGGAACCTAACCAGACTGCAACCAACAGCTACTCTCCGGGCTATGTGCCCCGCCGAGCGCTGAATTACAAGTTACAAACCTGGCGCGTTAAGTGTAATAATTGCATATTACCATCAAAACGCTAATGCTTCGATTGCAACAAACACCAGCCGAAAGACTGATCCTACTTAAAGGAGCTCCCTTGCCAGTCGTCACACAGCACTTGCAGACTGCAGTTTCGAGCTGTTGGCTCTCGTCAGTGCAAGGTAGGTATGCGACGACCGACATGAGAATCCTTTGACTATAGTACATAGACTGCAGTTTCGAGCTGTTGGCTCTCGTCAGTGCAAGGTAGGTATGCGACGACCGACATGAGAATCCTTTGACTATAGTACATAGAGCCAACAGCTCGAAACTGCAGTCTGCAAGTGGTGTGTGACGACTGGCAAGGGAGCTCCTTTAAGTAGGATCAGTCTTTCGGCTGGTGTTTGTTGCAATCGAAGCATTAGCGTTTTGATGGTAATATGCAATTATTACACTTAACGCGCCAGGCTTGTAACTTGTAATTCAGCGCTCGGCGGGGCACATAGCCCGGAGAGTAGCTGTTGGTTGCAGTCTGGTTAGGTTCCTTATAGTAAAATAAGGATTTATAGAGGAGTTTGCGACTAAAAATATTATGTTTAATATTCCGCCCTCTAAAAGCACATTTGAACTATGCTAAGCCAAGTCAGGCTATTTATTTTTCGATTGCAACAGACACTACACCGCTGGATGGCGCCTGCTGGCTGTTTTACATGTCGCTATTGTAAAAATACCGGTATGTACTATAGTCAAAGGATTCTCATGTCGGTCGTCGCATACCTACCTTGCACTGACGAGAGCCAACAGCTCGAAACTGCAGTCTGCAAGTGGTGTGTGACGACTGGCAAGGGAGCTCCTTTAAGTAGGATCAGTCTTTCGGCTGGTGTTTATTGCAATCGAAGCATTAGCGTTTTGATGGTAATATGCAATTATTACACTTAACGCGCCAGGCTTGTAACTTGTAATTCAGCGCTCGGCGGGGCACATAGCCCGGAGAGTAGCTGTTGGTTGCAGTCTGGTTAGGTTCCTTATAGTAAAATAAGGATTTATAGAGGAGTTTGTGACTAAAAATATTATGTTTAATGTAGCGTGAAGTTTTTGGTAACAATTTTTGTTTTTTAAATAAATTTTTAATTACCTGTATCCAAATGTAAGGAAGAAAAGTTATTTGTCAGTTATGTTTTTCTCTAAAACAAAAGTATTATGTACTAGTTATAAGTTGTGTAATGTTGTGCCGATATAAATATAAATCAAATTTATAGATAATATATTTCATATAAGAGCAATCTTAATGTAAATGTTTTCAAAACTGATAGGTATGATATCACAAGTTGCTAAGTTAGAACATTTCACAAATCAGTTTAACAAACGTGCATATTAGAGTGAACCTTTATAAATAAACACCACAGAAACTTGAACCTTTAAACATGATTGTGTTTCTTAATTTTCAATTATTTTATAACAAAGTGAAAATGGTAAGAGTACCAATATTGGACCTATCTAATATTATTACATCTGTTAGGGATATTTGTCTTTAAAAATTACACACTGTAAGATAAGATAATTAATTACATATAGCCCGGAGAGTAGCTGTTGGTAGCGGTCTGGTTACATTCCTTATAGTGAAATAAGGATTTTATAGAGGAGCTTGCGACTGAAATATTATGTTTTAATATTTCTACCCTCTAGAAGCACACTTGAACTATGCTAAGCCCATTCAGGCTATTTATTTTTAGATTGCAACAGACACTGGAACCCTAGATGGCACCTGCTTACTATTTTACGTGTCGCTATCTTAATAATACCGAGATGTACCAAATAGTTAAGGGATCTTCGTGCCGATTGTCACATGCCTACCTTGCACTGACGAGAGCCAACAGCTCGAAACTGCAGTCTGCAAGTGGTATGGGATGACTGGCACGAGAGCTCCTTTAAGTAGGATCAGTCTTTCGGCTGGTGTTTGTTGCAATCGAATCATTAGCGTTTTGTTTGTAATATGCGTTATGTTTGTAATGCGCCAGGCTTGTAAGTTGTAATTCAGCGCGCGGCGGTGCACATAACCCGGAGAGTAGCTGTTGGTTGCAGTCTGGTTCCATTCCTTATAGTGAAATAAGGATTTTATAGAGCTTGCGACTGAAAAATTATGTTTATATATATATATATATATGTATATATATATATATATATATATATATATATAATAAAATTAGCTAAAAATATAGGTAAAAATGATAAAATTATTTTTGAACGCAAAATTAATATAATAAAAACATTCAACATTTTCATCTTGTGTTTAGTGGTATTATCTTCTTGTAAGTCACTATTTAAGAATTCCTGTATAGAGTAAAAAGCATTACATACTTAAACATTGCAGAATACACAGGGGACAGTTAAAATGTTCAAATCAATCAGTTTGGATTTACAGTCATCTCTAAATTTGAGTCCTGCAATTACCCATATTGTTCGTCTCTGCATGGAAAACACACTAGATGCTGAGCTACCATGCCTCCATGCAAGTATAAGATATTACAGGGTGAAAGAGTGTCTGTTGATACCCAATGAGTCAAACTATGAAGTAGATATATATATATATATATATATATATATATATATATATATATGTTAGATAGTGGATTGTTTGAATAACTTTTTAAAAAGAAACTTTATTTGTTACACTGGAGTCAACGTTGACTCGTTAAGAAAATACAATAATAATTTAGATGAGGTTTATTCGAAAGTGAGTATAAGACTGATTACAAAAAGGTTGTTGGTAATATTTATAATGTTTTGAGAACAAAGGAAACAGTGTTGCTGATTCAGCACAATCAGGATTACTTAGAATTGAAATACAATGCTCATGCAGCGTGAGCGGTTATTGAGAAGAGCTGTTACGCAGTATGTAATACGATATGTTTGAGAAGGTTAAGCCTGTCTCGATAATATTATATATCATAGTATATTTCTAATATAACAGCTTCCCCCTTATAAAAAAAGTTGGTGTTTTATGCAGCAACTTTTGAAATGAATATAAAATGTATATAAAAGGTAATGGTACAATTTGGAAAAATATAAAAGATACAAAAATGTTAAATCGTAAGGTTTAAAACACAGAATATAACCTTAGCGTCTAAAATATGAAATGCAAGCACAATAAGCTTGATTCATAAAATAAAATAACATAAAAATGTTAGAGTTAAAATATAGCTTTGGCAAGAAAGCGTAAAATACAAACATACTAGGTTTGAATTGTAAAATAGGATAAAATATTCCTAAGGTTAAAATATAGCTTTACTGTGAAAGCATAAAGTATAAGCATGATGGGTTTGAATGAAAATGACGTAAAAATGTTAATAAAATTGAAATTAACAAATGATAGAAAAATAATGAAATATAATGATTAAACAAATGAAATAAAATTCACTGAAGAGTCCAGCACTGAAAGTCAGTAAAAAGGCACAAAACGGTTTGTCTTTATGTAAGTTCTATGTCTTCGGCTTCGTTGTCTTCTCTTCTTAAGGTAGGTCGTCTTCGTGAAGGAAATAGGTTAGCAAATGTCCTGTAGGGTTTGCTAGGCCTCGGTGGAGATGGGGGTGATGCAGAAACATCGATGGCTAGTCTTCGTCTTTTTGTTCTGCACTTACAAAATAGGTACAGAAATAACAGTCCAATTATTAGCACAATGATAAAATAGGTGAACCAGGATATGTGTTTTGTTATAAAGGGTTCGTTGATCAAATCATCTAAATCTCTGGAGTATTGGTCCAACTTGTGTTTGGCAACTTCGAGGTCTTCCGTATTGAGATTGTTTAATTTTAGTGGTTTAAGATTTGGAGCTCGGATTTTGTCTGGAATATGTTTACAACATTCAAATGGAATTTGGATTGGATGGGTGTCGTCTTTTACATCGGTTACTTCATTGGTACTGGCTTGAATTTTTGTGATGCCTATGAAGGCGTAACAATTTGGTTGTAATTTTACTATTGAATTTTTGTAGATGACTTCAGTTTTTGAATTTCTTTCTGGACAGTTGATGGTTGTTTGTAGAGGTTCTGCGTTAATAACTAACCATGTGTTTTCGTCTATTTTTTGGACGTTGTAGCCTTGGCTGATGATAAATGACGTCTGGCAGTTTTCTGGCAGAGTTTTGAGGTTCTTGAAGAGACGGGCTTCGCATATGGCATTGTTGTCAATAGGGTAGGCAAATAAATTTGGACATAATTTGGTGTTGAAATAAAGTGGTTTGCATTCTTCAAGGTTCGAAATAGGTATGTACATTAATGAATCATCATCTCTCGCGATATATTTTTGAGAAGTTGATAATACATGATATAAACCAGTTCTATTATCCAAAATAGGAATAGGGTATAATTGAAATACTGAATATGTTTGAGGGTCTATTAAAGGTATGTCTAACACAAATATTAGATCCGAATTTGTTTGAAAAGCTTTTAGTTCTATAATGTCTAAGTACTGTGCAACTTTTGATAGTTTGATTGGAAGCGGTAAATTGTTCCTTTGTAGGTTTTGCGAAATTTCCTGTAGAGAATTTACTAAGTCCTTTGGATTTATAATTGACGTGTGAATTATTTTAAGCCTCGCGAAAGTGATGGAATTTAGGATGTCATTTAGGTTATCCTCGATAAATAAATAACTTGCCATAAGTTGTTCGCAGATTTCGATAAATTTCAGTTTTGCATGGACGTTTTCTATGTCTTTAGTCATGTCTAAAATTGAGGTTTCGATTTCTTTAATATCCTTATTGAAAGTTTCTTCGTCAACTTGCAATTTTTGAATAGTTGCGTTGAAATTTTTGATTACTGAAGTTGTAACGGATATTTGGTTTTTAATTAGGTTTTCGAGTTGGTGTTCGTCATTATTCAATTTGTTGATACAATCAGAATAATACTGACCGTCTTCTGCGTCTAAATTCCCGGTTATCGATTTGAAAATCGTTCCGATGCCATTTAGTATTCCTCGTTTGTATCGTTTCGTGTCAAGGTAAATTTCGTCAAATTTTGATTGTATTGATTGGGAAATTTGCGTCAATAAGCTAAGGTGAGTTTTTACATCTCCTGAAAAGACGTTCATGTAATGATATGCTGGGTCGAGTGTGTTGTATAGTGTCTGTAAGATCTTGTCGTTTTTGTCGAAAGCTGTCTTAAAGGTAGATATGTTTTTGTGTACCAGTAAAGTCCATTTCTTGTGAGAAATCACAATGTCCGTGTCTTGGTGATAATATACTCCGATCGTATTGTTAATAGGTGTTATTTTAAATTGAGCAAGTGCTGATCCGATCAGCAGGAGAAACCTGAAAATAAATTTAATCTTCAGTATATGGTTTCATTCGATCAAAATTTACTTTGGTTGTTTGGTTTGTTTCGAGATTTAGTAATGTAGCGGAATTTTGAAAGATTTCTGTAATTTCAAAGGGTCCGTTGAATTTATTTTGCAGTTTATTTTTTATTTGTGATTCTTTGACGTACACTTTGTCGCCAATATTATATGTGTGTCTATTTTCGGGAATGTTCTTGTCGAATCGAACTTTGGCTTTTTGTTTTTGTGCTTCTGTTCGACTTCGCGCAATTTTGTAATAATGGGATATTCGATTATTTAGGTCTCTAACGTATTTGGTGATCAGGTCTTTTTGGTTGTAAAGAGTTTCAGGTGGTCGGTTAGCTGTATGTCCGAAAATAAGCTCGTATGGCGTAAAGCCATGAGTTTTGTTTACCGAGTTATTGTAACATATCACCGCATAGGGTAATATAGTAAAGGGATGTTCGTTGGGATTTTCGGTTTTGTGTATTCTTATCATTTCCAGTGGCGGCTCGTGGTTTTTAGCTCTAGGTGGGCAGGATGGGGGATAGAACCGAATAATAATGACACTTGTCCACAGAAAAACCACGCAAAAAATATTCAATGATGCCTCTGCCCATTTCAATCAACTTGTATGTTTTTAAATTATCTTATCCCTGTTGAATTTCACGAACTTTTACTATTTTTACTGAATAACATGCAAGGCCAGCAATAAAGTTTATTTTTTATTTCACTTCCAGAAAGCCATAAACATTTTTGATACTCTGTGACACAAAATTTTCTATCGGATAAATTTGAATTTACTTTAATGAGATTTCCCATAGGAGCAAGGTCGTTCTAATTTAGTTAAAAATTTTGTCATCGTATGTTACTCTCGCAAAATTATTTTCTAATAAAAAATGTATAATATCAGAATTATCGCTTGCCGTTTGTCTTACGTCGGCCATGGCAAATATTTTAATATTAATAATTTGTCAGTTGTCCACATTTATTCTTTCTGCTAAAGTAGACACTTACTATTTACTAAATACCAACAAAGATCACGGATTACAAACTTAAAAAACATAAAATTGAGAGAATAAAACATTACACAAACCTAACCAAATAACAAAATCTTCCAATTTTAAAACAGCAGCAACAATTTCCAACATCTGAGATTCGCGAATACTGGCTTGACTCCACACGTCCTAAAATGAAACGATTCTCGGCGAAACATCACGACACTGTAAAAGAAAAGGGAAGGGATGAGGGTGGCAGTGTCCACATCCCATCGAGCGCGAAGTCCCATATTTGAATATTATACATTTATTCATTTACATATTATATTAATTTCACATCTAAAACTGCTAAAATAAAATTAAACATTATTTTAGAACTTTTTGGATAATATAGAGGAATATGTGTTCTAATACATTATACCTTAAAATGCAAAGAAAAATAAAATTATAGTTATATAGGTAACTTACTATATGGCACCGCTGATATGTATTTAAATTCTTTTTGTCCCTATTTATCAAATTAGAAATTGCTATCATATTTGATATTCATAGAGGATTGATTAATCAATTTTAACACATTAGTTATTTTTCCTGTTTGATATCTTTTCAATTGTGAACATATTCTATTCAATGTTCATATTGTTTATTACAAGTTTTGTTCAAGGGTGGCATGCCCACTCTAGGTTGTAAATAGCCTAAGCATGCACGACATACGTCTCGTTTTGATATACATTACAGGCGTAAGATCGAAGTGAATAACCAACATGCACGTAGACGTATTATGATTGAATTCACGATTTCTGAGCGATGCTTGCCCACCCTGGCTTGGCGCAAGGATGGTAAACTATTCTTGGGCTTGGCGCATGACACTTTAGATAGTATTACGGCAGAGAACATTACACCCGGTTTCTAAACGGATTCATAAGCGTATATATATGAGGCAGAATAATATGTAGTAAAAATAATATTATAAATAAAACTATTTTTTGAATTTTAATACTACAATTAATTAACCGCAAAATTTTACTTGATAATTTAACAATAAAAATATAAATATACCTTTATAACTAACGCTTATGTAATTGGGTGGGCACTGCCTACCCTGCCATCCCTGACGGGCCGCCACTGATCATTTCTGCTAGGGTGGCATGGAATCGTTCGATAGATCCGTTGGATTGAGGATGTCCTACGCTTGAGTATGTTAGTTTTATGTCGTAAAGGGTGCAAAGGTCTTTTAATAAATTATTATCAAATTCACCGCCATAATCGCAATGAATTCTTAGTGGGGTACCATAATGCTGAAAATAAAGCAACAGGGTATTTACGACTGATTTTGCGCTCTTGTCTGGGACTGCGTAAGCTTGAGTAAATTTGGTTAACTCGTCGCGGATAGTTAATGCATAGTTTCGCGTGGGAAATTCGAATAGATCAATATTAACTCTCTCAAATGGAGTTTTAGGGGTTTCAGTAATCACTAAGGGATTGTTGAGGTTTTTACGACAGACTTTTGTTCTTTGACATGTTTCACAATTTTTTATAAAATTTTCGACGTCTTTTGTTAAGCCTTGCCAATTATATTTATTTTTGATTCTACGTATCGTTTCATTTATTCCACGATGTAAATTATTTTTTCCGGTGTGATGCTGGTCGAGAATGATCGGACGTTGGTCTTCATCGGGAGTTCGTACTAAATTTTGACAAATAATTAGTTTTAAGTCTTTTTCTGCAAAAATAAATGATAGGATTTCGAGAATTGGAAAGTCTAAGTTATTTTCAACATGATAAGTTTTGGAAAGGTCTAATTTGTTTCGATGTTTGTACAGTGTTAGAAATAGGTGTTCTACCACAGACTCTGGGTCGAAGGGTAGAGCGATAATGTAATAGTTTCTTTGTCGGGTTGATTTACTGGAAACGATATTAATTGTGTTGTTATAAAACTCTGGGTTTTCCTCGAAAATATCTTCGATAATTTGATGGTGAAGATCTGTCAAGTTGTTTTGTTGGAAGAACGTTATGATATTTTTATTTTCTCGATCTAATAGTTGTTTATTTGTAATTTGAATTTTGGAATAATCTATTAGAGATTTGGTTTTGTAAAGTCGGGAAAATGTGTCAAATTCTCGGGCGATTTGTTCGTCGGTAATTTCGTCATCGTTGTCTGAAATTTCATCTTCATCTGAGTCTTCGTTCGCGGCTAGAATTTTTGAATAAAGTTTGGAACATTCTGAAAAGTGATTGATTTTTATTCTGGACAACGCGTCCGCGTTTTTATTGATCTTTCCGGGTTTGTATATAATTTCGTAATCGTATTCTTCGAGTTTTAAGCGCCAACGCGCTAGTCTACTACCTGGGTCTTTTATGGAAAATAACCAAGTGAGTGGTCGGTGGTCGGTGACGAGTTTGAACTTCCTTCCGAATAGATATGGCCTAAAATGCTTTACACTCCAAACCAAAGATAAAAGTTCACGCTCAATGGTTGAATACTTAGTTTCCGCGCCGCATAAAGTTCGAGATGCGTATGCGATTGGCAAATCTTTTCCTATACTTCCTTGTGAAAGTACAGAACCTATTGCAAATGCACTAGCGTCTGTAGTTAGGACAAAAGGTTCATCAAAGTTGGGGTAGATCAATATCGGGGTAGTTGTCAAAGTTTGTTTTAGGGTTTCGAATGAATTTGTACAGTCATTGTCGAAATTGAAAGGTATATCTTTTTGTAGCAATTTAGTCAAGGGTTTTGAAATTTTGGAAAAATTAGGAATGAAGCGTCTATAATAGCCTGCTAAACCTAGAAAAGATTTAATTTCTTTCTGATTTTTGGGTTGAGGAAAATTTAGAATTGCTTCGACTTTGGCAGGGTTCGGTTTTACACCATCCTTTGTAATAAGATGTCCTAAATAGGCAACTTCTTTGCGAAGGAATTCGCATTTGTCTGGCTGAATTTTGAGGTTGGCTTTTTGTAAGCGTTTGAAGACTTCTGTTAATCGAGAAATATGTTCATGGATAGTAGGGGAGTAGATAATGATATCGTCCATATAGACGAGACACCTTTCGTTTTGGATTCCTAGTAAAATGTTGTCCATCACCCTTTGAAATGTTGATGGAGCATTTTTGAGTCCAAAAGGCATTCGTACGAATTCAAAATGACCATTTTCGACTGTGAAAGCGGTTTTTTGAATGTCTTTGGGATCGATTTCAATTTGGTGGAAGCCAGAGGCCAAGTCTAAAGTTGTGAAATATTGGCATTTACCTAATTGATCTAAAAGGTCGGAAATGTTAGGTAGAGGATATTTATCACCTATCGTTACTTCGTTTAATTTTCGATAGTCAACTACGACGCGCCATTTCTGTTTACCAGAAGCGTCTAGTTTTTTGGGGACTACCCAAACTGGGGAGGACCAGGGAGAAATTGAAGGCTGGATAATGCCTTGGTCGAGCATTTTTGAAACTTGTGATTTTACCTCTTGTTTATGAATTTGGGGGTAACGATAAGATTTAGTGAAAATTGGTTTGGAATCATTAGTGTCTATTGAATGTTTGATTTCATTGGTAAATGTCAAGTTGTTACCTTCTAAATAGAATATGTCTGAAAAGTCTAAACAGAGTTGAGTAATTAATTCACTCTCCTCGTCGTTCAAGTGGTCTAAGCGTAATTGATTTTTTATTTCGTAGTTTCGGTCTATGTATTGGGAATCCGGATTTTGAAGATTTACGTTAAATATTGATCTAAATTTTTGAACGGGTTCGAGTTTAAGATCCGAGAAATGTATTGTTTTTGGAATCGCGTTTGCGTTTATTATCGTTGTCAAAAATTCACCATTGTTGTCTATTTTGACAATGGCATTCGGTAAACGTACCTTTTCATTTTCCTGGGCTATTAGTATAGCTTCAGTATTTTGTAAATTGCATTTAAGTTTAAAAATCTTTTCTGTGCGTGGTTCGATAGAAATTACATTTTGGTTTTTAACATTTAAATTTGGGTTTGAAATTCTAATACCTGGATTATTGTTTTCGTTACAATTATTGTGGTTCCTGATTGATGTTATTCAGTCACCTCAAATAGTGGTACGGTTTTAAAATTGGTAATAAGTTGATTATTTTCAAAGTCCACATGACACTTATAATATTTTAAAAAGTCTGCACCTAATAGTCCATCGAATTCTATATCTAGGTCGTGAACATAAACCTTGTATGGGTCATTTATATTGAATGGTATTAGTACAGATTCGGTGATATTAATTTTTTCATCTGTTATACCCTGTATAATTACGTTTTCAGGATATCTTTGTTTGTACCTTTCCGCTGTTTTGGTTTTAAATACAGAAATGCCTGCACCTGAGTCGACAAGAATTTTGAAACGATTTGTGAAGTCTTTTATGTAAAATAGATTTTTAGAATTTACGACATTTAGTTTGTAGCGGGGTGTTTTTACATGAATTGGTTTTCCGGGAAGTTCAGGTTTGGGTCGAAACTGTCTTGGAGGTTTATCGCTTGGACTTGATGAGAAATTTGGTCTAGCTCGTCCGTTTGTTGTGTTGGAGTACTCGTGGAATACTCCGGGCCTATGAAAAAATCCGGAGGATTAGCAGTATAATCCTCGTGCTGTTGAGGTTGAGACTTAGCAGTATAATTCTCGTACTGTTGGGGTTGAGAATTAGCAGTATAATTCTCACATTGTTGGGTTCCAAAATCGTAATCATAATTGTTTTCATTAATTTCGAAATTATTTTGGTATTGGTAATTGGGAGAATAACTTGCGGAATAGTCTTCATATTGATTTGAGCTATCGTAAAATTCTTGGTTCAAATGATGCGTTTTTTGTTGATTGAACCTGTTGAAATTTGGGTTTGGCTGAATGGCAGAAGGTTTCTGCTGGTTGAAGTTTGGATTTGGCCTGATAGCTGAGGGCCTGTTCTGTTGAGAATAATTTTGTTGCTGGTTAGAGAAGTTTTGTGGTCTATGATTATATGTACTTTGGAAATGTGGCCTTGGAGGCTGTGCTTGATTAGAATAAGCATTTGGTGTGAAATTGGGAGATGGGGACTGATAATTTTGCCTTGTGCGGCATTCGTTAACATGGTGTCCGTTTCTTTTGCAGAAGGTGCAAAATTGTGGGGAGTTTGGACGTCTTTGTGGGTTTTGAATGGGATTTTTATTTCGAACTCTATTAGAAAATTTTTGTGATTCAAAATAGGATAATTGCAATTCACGTTTAATGCGGTTTATTGCATCTAACATGTCGCCAGGGTTACCAGCCCTAATGATTTGACCTAATTTGGGTTCTAATCCGGTTAATAATGTGGTCAATGTCATATTTTCAATGAGATTACATTGAGCAGTTTTTTCCTCTAGAGTTAGAGTCTGCTTTTGCACTGCTGCGTGCATTTTCGCGTTGTGCGTTTGTAGTCTTGATACGAATATTAGTGCGGTTTCGTTGGGTAACTGACGAATCCTCTGCAGATCCTGAATCAAAGCTGTCAGGTCGCGAGAGTCGCCAAAATGGGCTTCAAGTAAGCTTTTGATTTCTGCCCATGTAGCAGGGTTTCGGGAATTTATTAATTCTGCGGCTTTTCCGCGTAATTTATTTTTTATGTGAAGCGTTAATAAGACGCGCTGATCATCAACAGCGATCCCCTGAGCGGTTATGCAAGCTGAAATAAATGTTTGCAAGAATATGGGGTTGCCGTCAAATTCGGGCACTATGGAAAATATTTCGCTTAACCTATAAGGTTCAATATTTATGGTTTCGTTCGCCGTGATTGAATTGTTTGCATTGGAATTTGTAGCGGTAGCCATTTTATTTATAATATTTAGATAATTAAATAACTTAAAACGCCTCTTTCCAATTTAAGTTAGTACGCTACTGGTGTTTAATAAATTTTTTTATATTAAACGTGCAAGAATTTATTCTGTAATATTTAAAATTTATATTATAAAATAGCTAGATTAATTCGAAAAACGCGTTTGGTTTAAAAAGCGTTTTGAGTTTGGAAATAGTATATCTCTGATAATTTTATATTTTGCACACACGGTATTATAGAACACAAGCTTGTCTTACGGCCTTAACCTTAACCTTTTATGTGGTATGCAATATTATATTACGATAAAAATGCTAAGATAACAATGGTACGTGATTACAGTTAATTAGATAAATTCGCACTTAAAGAGTATATGATATTACCATAAAAATAATGTTACGATAGGAACAGTGTATGATTACGGTTATTCATATAGGTCACACAAATTATAATCAAGATATTTTGTTTCAAGTTTAAATAAAATTACTACCTTAGATATTAGAACTGTATGTAGCAATGCAATGTATTTTGATAAAATAAAATGTAAAATTATGTCGTTGTTTGCAAATAAATGTTTGCGAGATGATTCAAAAATGACTTACCCTAAATTTTTCATTCCTCGTGGTCCAGTTGAATGCGACTTCGTGAGCTTAGCTTCACCAAAGGTCTCTCTCTGCCAGGGGTGTCACTGGGTGTTCCTTCCACAGGGTTGCCTTTGATGCCGAAGACACCAACGATGGGACGGGATGAAATTCTTACTTGCTAATTGTTGAATCGTGTTGATTTGAAATGTTGCTTTGCTTGTATTTCTTGATAATTATTATTGTTTCGCTTCTGTGCGTTTGAGAATAATGTAGGTTCTTCTGAACAAAGGATTGGGATCCACCACTACAGCTAAGAAGTTCTCCTTGTTCCAGAAGCTCTTTTCGTCCGGTTAGGCACCTTTTTCAGATGGACTCCTTGTTCCCTCGGATATGTTTGCTACTGGTTAGGCTCCCGAACTATGTGTTTTTCAGATCCGCCACGACTGCGCCAATGTTAGATAGTGGATTGTTTGAATAACTTTTTAAAAAGAAACTTTATTTGTTACACTGGAGTCAACGTTGACTCGTTAAGAAAATACAATAATAATTTAGATGAGGTTTATTCGAAAGTGAGTATAAGACTGATTACAAAAAGGTTGTTGGTAATATTTATAATGTTTTGAGAACAAAGGAAACAGTGTTGCTGATTCAGCACAATCAGGATTACTTAGAATTGAAATACAATGCTCATGCAGCGTGAGCGGTTATTGAGAAGAGCTGTTACGCAGTATGAAATACGATATGTTTGAGAAGGTTAAGCCTGTCTCGATAATATTATATATCATAGTATATTTCTAATATAACATATATATATATATATATATATATATATATAAATTTTTTAATTTTCTTACAAATATAGTTTGTGATTTTTCCCATGATAGTTTATAGTCTAAAAGCCGAGAAACTTTACTGAATCTGGATTTTCAATTTTGTTCATATTTCTGAGACCATTGTCTCAGTCTTTGAGTTATTAAGATTCAGTGGGTTTGAGAGAAATCAATTTTGTATCTTAGATTCGATTTTCAACATTCCATCCAATAAAGCATCTAAGTTAATATTATATTCAGTAAGATTTGTATCGTCAGCAAATGAGACTATCAATCAAAAGAGGCAAATCATTGATAAATTAGAAAGAGAACTGGTCCCAGGACTGCATATTGTGGGACGTCAGCATTTACACCAAATTTATCAGCTTTGATATTTCTGTAAAGAACATATTGTTGCCTATTACTCAGGTACGATTCAATTAACATGACACTATCTGTGGGGAAGCCGTAAAAATACAATTTGTTAATGAGGAATTGATGTGATACACAATCAAAAGCCTTAGTTAGATGTAAGAATTTGGAGCAAATGAATTGTTCCTGTTCAAAACCTGAGTTAATTTAGTTGTTAATTTGTCTATCGCCAATGTAGTTGATAATTTTGTTCCTAAATCCAAATTGATTTGGATTAAATAGTTTTGATGGTTAACTGAACTTTTAAAATTAACTCATAGATTTTAGCTAAAGATTTGGACAACCTGGCTACCAATGTTAAAAGAAACTCAACATTATCTAGAAGAAAATATCATCAGTTCTATGTTCTGTGTAAGTAGTAAGTATCTATGGAAATAACATAAACAGAATCTTAAAGCTGTGTATTTGACATACACAGCAAAATAAGAGTTCTTACAAAAAACTTTGAAAATGGAAAGAGACTCTCTGAAACGTCAGCAAAATACATTATTTCTGTGTTTATTCCGATTTATATTATTTGTAAAACATAACCTCTGACTGTTCCTTTGACATAAACATCACGGGTGCAGAGGCTTTTTTCCAATAATTCTATTATTTTGTATATTCAGCGATTTGTTTTTGAAGAGGGTAATACATGCGGTAGGAAACCCAAATAACAGGAAAGAATATACGTAGAATGCCACAAATAACTTTCAGACAATAAATAGTCTGTTGTTATAAAACAATGCAATTTAGAGTTTTCCCTACCAATTGGTGTAGTTTGATTGCTTGTACCTTGTAATTCGGGTTAGGATAAATTTATACCGGTTTTCCGCGCAACCCTCACAATAACGCTGCCATTTACTTTTGGCAGACGGGCAGTTTAAGTATTCTTATATATATAGCTTTTCGTAGTTAATGTCAAAGTTTTGTACCTTATAATTCTGGTTGCCTGTCCGCCAACTCACAGTCTACTACTTTCCATGGTATATTGTCATTACTAGGAGCTGAGTTTTTTTGGGCCGATAGAATTTTAAAGTATAGTTCTTCTTCAACATTGATTTCCTCGAGGGTAAATTGATCTTGATCCGGAAGATAATTGTTGGATCAATCTCTCACCAGGTCAAAATGTTCGTGATCAAAATCGCGATGTGGAAGGGGAGAAGTGTGTTGTGAATTTTTCAGGAAACACTTGCCCTTTCTTCAACTGTGTGGTATTCATTGTTATTCTTCTCGATTGTGCGTATTTTATGTATATTCTTATATTTTGATAATTTGATCACTTGTTGATAGAAACTTTTTCCACGTGATTTGTTTATCTCTTCACATGCATCTAACCATTTGTTTGTCCTGTAGTGCAATATCATTTTATGTATATTTTTACGCAGTTCATTAATTCTCGTTTTATCTCCTGGAATGGGATTTTGTTAATATTCACAGTACATTTTTCTCTTGTCTTTAATTAGCTTATAAGGTCATGAGTAATATTTTTTCTTGTAAATAAAGGTGTTTTCTAGGACTACTTTTTTTAATGTGGTATTACACTCTACTATACTCGCTATGTACCTGAGCATTTTATTATTAACTTTTTCCATGTAACATTTGTAAAATTTGTATCTAGCAATGGTTTCTCGGTTAGATTCAATTTTATTTGATAACTGGTCCGATACAATGTCTGGAATTAGTTCAACATCTATGATATCGTTGGAAATATTGGTATATAGTACAATATTGGGGTTGAATCTGGATTATTTGGCATGATAAACGTTGAGGGTGTATCAACTTTTATAAAGTGTGCGTTTTTTAGGGAACTATTAAATTATTTTCCCTTAATTTGATTAATATTAAAGTCTCCCATAATCATAGCATATTTGTATTGTATGGCCATGGTAAATATGCTTTCCTCAATATTTGATGTTGGGTGAATATATGCAGTTTTGTCATCTTGAAATGGCATTTTGAAGTGCAGTGCATTATTAAAGGGGTTGTTTATTTGTCGACCATTTGCTCTTCCCGTTTTTACATTTGAGTGGATCCTGGTCATATTATTAAAATGATATCTTTGCGATACTTTTCTGAGAGTTTCATCTCTCCCTGGGTGGCCTGCTTCTGCTCGCTCATGATAACTTTTTCATCTTTTTTTAGGAACTACTAACGTAAAGTTTGTTCTAGCACTTGGTAATTTTGTTAAAAATTGAGATCCATTTCGGAACGTTGTTGGTTGGTTGTTGGTGGAGTTGATTCCAATGTCGGATCTTATCTTGAATATCCTCGTACTTGGCATGGGTCTGAAGGATTTCATTATGTATTACTGAATGATTAATAGCAGCAATAAGCTCTCTGCATCGATAATTTGGAAGGAACATTCTTCATCTGTGACTCGAAGTTCTAATTCTGAGGATTATGGCTAAGGAAGTCTGCTAGGATATTTTCCTTGCCTGGACATTGCTTAATTTTGAATGCATGCTCTTATAATAGTAAAGACATTTAGTGAATTTGGTTTTTTATCTTTGTGTTTGTTTAACCAAAGTAAAGCTCTATTGTCCGTCTTAACGACAAATGGTTTATCTGTTAAGTACATCTTGCACATTTTAATATAATTCACAACTACCAAGCATTCTAATTCATTAATGTGATACCGTCTCTGCTGGAGACATTGTGTTGCTGAAGTAAGATATTATATATTTTTCACCATTATCGCCCAGTTGATATAAGATGACTAAAAGGCCTTGTAGAGATGGATCAGTTTGTAAAATGAACTGGCGTGAATAATCAGGATGATGGAGTTCCAACTGTCCTGATAAATTTTTTTAAAGTTTTTCAAAAGCTATATTACATTTCTAGTTCCAGTGGAAGCGATAATCCTTCAAAAGAAGTTTTGTAATCATTGCAACGTTGGGTAAACATTGTCGGACTCAACTACATAAACCGAAGAAACTCTGAGTTGCTTATTCGAGGTGGGGACAGGATAATTAATTTTGAATTTGTAGACTAAGTTTTTCCAATGGTTGGGAGGTCCTAATTATGTGGCTTAAATATTGAATTTCGTTTGTGGCTATTACACACTTATCTGGAGAAATTTCGATTAGGTAGACATAGTCTTTCAAAGACTAACCTCAGATGCTCCTTCATTTTTACGCTGTAAACAATTATACCATCTAAGTACACTACAGAAATGGAGAAAGGTACAGGAGCTATCCCTGAAACCGAAAGGCATAATATTGAATCTGTAAGCTACTCCATCGGGAGTGGTAAAAGTAGAAAAGTATCCGCTCTTAGATAACAGTAAAATTTTAGAGCTTCCTAAGTCTTTGATGCTTTCGTGGATTTTTGGTTAGACGGAGGCTTCGTCACCTCATTCAGATGTCTGTAATCTATACAGAATCGGGGTTTTTATTGATTCTCTTAATTATAACTGGAGGAGAACTGTATTGTGTGTTACTGAGTTCAAAGATCTTGGCTTTTAGCATCTCTTTGATTTGGTCATACATTATCTTTTTTGCACCGGTCTGATATTGAAATGAGTTATCCTGTACTATAATTTTGTGTATAACGGTCACTGTGGTGGCTTGAGTTAGTTCTGCAGTGAACAGATCGACAAGCTCTTCAAACAGCGGTCTTAGAAATTCGTCGGTAATAACAATCTCCTCAGGAAGATTTGCCAGCTGTCCTTCTTGCTGTGAAGCATGTTTCCAGAAGACGGTTATACATTCTTCCATGCCAGTATATATGCATTTTCGATCATAGTCAAATACAACCCTATGTTTATATAAAAATTATATAAATTTTTTTTAAAAAACAGCTTTTATTAAATGCTCTAAAAAATAGAAAATAAACTTTTAAGTAAATCAAACCCATCATTTTGTTACATTACATATATTTTTTTATGATATAAAAGTTTTTTGCGAGATTTTCCTGTGTAAACGAGATGGCTCGAGACAAGCATATTATATATTACATCATAAAAAAATTAAATGTAATAAAACGATGGGTTTGATTTACTTAAAAATTTATTTTCTACTTTTTAGAGCATTTAATGAAAGCTTTTAAAAATTTTTTTTAAATATAATTTTCTATTTTTCTTTTTAGTCTTTTGATATGCTGCAATCCCCAGATATCGATTTTGAGACGAATCGGATCATAAACAGTAAAGTCGTCCGCCATCTTGAACTAAATTTTTTACTAGAAATTCGTAATCCGCAACCCCGAAAACTCCCAGATATCGATTTTGATCGATTTGGACCTAAATGATAAAATTCGTCAGCCATATTGATGTCACCATTTTGAATTTCTGAATTTTGACCAAAAATTCATAATCCGCGAGCTAGAAAACCCCCAGATATCGATTTTTAGTTGAATCGGATCTCAAACGGTAAAGTCGTCCGCCATCTTGAACTAAATTTTTTACTAGAAAATCTTAATCCGCGACCCCGAAAACCCCCATATATCGATTTTCATCGATTTGGACCTAAATGATAAAATTCGTCAGCCATATTGATGTCCCCATTTTGAATTTCTGAATTTTGACCAAAAATTCATAATCCGCGACCTAGAAAACCCCCGGATATCGATTTTTAGTTGAATCGGATCTCAAACGGTAAAGTCGTCCGCCTGAACTAAATTTTTTACTAGAAATTCGTAATCCGCGACCCCGAAAACCCCCAGATATCGATTTTGATCGATTTGGACCTAAATGATAAAATTCGTCAGCCATATTGATGTCACCATTTTGAATTTCTGAATTTTGACCAAAAATTCATAATCCGCGACCTAGAAAACCCCCGGATATCGATTTTTAGTTGAATCGGATCTCAAACGGTATAGTCGTCCGCCATCTTGAACTAAATTTTTTACTAGAAATTCGTAATCCGCGACCCCGAAAACCCCCAGATATCGATTTTGATCGATTTGGACATAAATGACAAAAGTCGCCAGCCATATTGGCACCGCCATTTTGAATTTCTGAATTTTTACCAAAAATTCATAATCCGCGACCTAGAAAACCCCCAGATATCGATTTTCAGTTGAGTGGATTTTAAACGGTAAGGTCGTCCGCCATCCGAAACTAATTTTTTTTACTAGAAATTCGTAATCGGCGAACCCGAAAACTCCCAGATACCAATTTTGATCGATTTGGACCATAAATGACAAAATTCGTCCGCCATATTGGCGCCGCCATTTTGAATTTCTAAATTTTGACCAAGAATTAAATAATTGGCGATCTCGAAAACCCCCAGATATCGATTTTGAGTCGAATCGGATCATAAACGGTAAAGTCGTCCGCCATCTTGAAGCCGCCATCTTGTTTTTTTCTAATATGAAAATGTTAATTTACATAACCGGGGAGAATATTGTACATTGTTTATTAAAACTTTTATTCCAGGCAAAAGCAAAGCTTTACTCGTATAATTTATTGTTTCTGTGGGGATTTGCATTGTCTAATGTTAAAATGTTAAAATGTTTATACGTATAAAATAGTATATGTAATATAAATTAACAAAATACAATTTTGAAAGCACACTACACATACAATTGCATTTTAAATTTAATAACTAATAACTGAATAGACTCTATATGTAACTATGTTGTCAGAGAAATACTCATTAACAGAATAATATGTTTTAGAGTTTTTAACTTATCAAATTGATTTTTATGCAGCATTTTTAAAGAATCTGATAATTTATTGTACACTTTAATTAACTGTCCAACAGCACTATTTTGCACAGAAGTAAGGTTTTATTAGATAATAGGTTTTAACATATTTTTATGACGTGTGTCACGTGTGTGTCTCATTTTAATTCTGTCGATCATTATACCCAAGAACTTTGTGGAAAAAGATGAGGTAGTTTTTCCATTATTTGATCGAACATTTATGAACTCTTGCGGGCCAGTAGAAAAGTTGATCATTTTTGTTTTGCCCACATTTAGTTTCAAGTAGTTTTGATCGTAGTAAGATTTCCTAATATCCGTTGTATTTATTATAGATTGCTGGAGATTTTCTCTAGTTGCTTCTTTAATGGAGAGTATTGTCATCTGTATACATGACTACTGTATGTTCAAGATTTTCTGAGAGATTATTAGTGAAAAACGGTAAAGGTCCCAGAACACTACCCTTTGGGACACCTCTCTTCACATACACTTTTATATGTATACACTGTCTTCTGTTTGTAAGATAGCATTTAATTAGCATATCACTAGTGCCACGAAAACCATACTTCGCTAATCTGGTGAGTGAGTGTGATCGATGCTGTCAAAGGCCTTTGATAAGTCTATAAATATTGTTATGTGCTGCCCTCTAACGGGGAGAGATGTGATTAAGTCCCTGGCCAAAGTGAAGGGAAACCTGTATTGTGTTCATGGCCAGTAGGTGGGGTGGCGCCATCTATGAGCCAATTGACGAACAGTCATCTATCACATAGTAGAAAACTCTGTAGAATTCCAGAAAATTGTGGAATACTGTTCTGGTACATTTCTATGGGTGTATATAAGGAGGTGAATCCAGCAGATGGGGGAACAGTACAGTTTAGTGAAGTATAAGGAACAGTTCAGTTTAGTATCCAGTACAGTTCTGGTTACAGAGACAGTTTGTAGGTTAGAAGAGTTCAGTTCAGTGAAGTAAACAGACAGAGAGTTTTTAGGTTAGACAAGAGTTGACAAATTTAGGAAGAAAAGTAAAGTACATAGTGTATTAAAAGTAGTGAATTTATATTAGAGTAAGTTATTATTAGTTGTGTGATTTTTAAGTATTTACTAGTGTAATTTTAGTGATTAAATAAATCAGTGGTTTGTGAAGATTCTTGTTGCAAGTTATTTGAATCCACAAAGTGTTTACTGAAAACTGTAAGCACGTAACAATATCTACTATTTGTTCACCAGAATTCAATGCATTTATAACATCCTCAATGAACTGAAAGACTGCCCTTAAAGTGGATCTTTCCTGTATGTAGCGATTTTGAGCGTTAGACAAAATGTCATATTTTTCTAAATAATCCATTATTCTTTTATACATAATTTTTTCTATTATTTTTGAAATATTTGACTGAAGAGCAATTGGTCTTAAATTGTCTGTTTATTTTTGCATTTTTCAATATAGATATTATAAAAACATCCTCTAAATTATCGGAGAATACTCCAATCTCAAAAATTAAGTTAACAATAAAATGGGTTGTGCTATAACATATAACAATATTTTAATAACAATGAATTTGTAGTAGAATTGAACAATACATAGCATTTTGACTTCGGTCGGGTTGCCGTTGGTGATATGACCTACCTGGTGACAGCCCAATATCCTGGGCTCCTCTGGATGCAACCACCTCGCCAATGGGGTGTGTGGACTGTAATTCTTTCTGTTTGTTGGTCGTTACACAGGAATAGTTTAAGAAGGTTTTTAGAGCGAGAGATTCTAGATTATTGTTTTAGTTTAGAGATTTTAAACTTGAGAAAAACCATGCACACACTTGTATAACTTGCGGTTCTGAACACGCGTCTCTTCGTTCGGCTTTCTTCGTGGTGGGTTGTGACTCCCCTTTTATCTACCAAACTGACTTTGAACTAATGTTACAATACAGGGTGAATCATAATTACATTGATACATAATTTTACTTATACTAACACAAAAAGATAAATATTTATTTATTATTGAGAAAAACGGAACATTTAATAACATGGAAAGAGGTTAAAATAAACAGGAAAAAAATATGGTTACTAAAAAAAAAATGTATACTACGAATCCAAATATTCCACTGTTTCTTATGAAAGGAAATAAATTCATTGCCACCCATCAAGGTGCACAATGTGCGTTTCCAAAACGATTGAAAATAATGTCCTATAGCTTGCGACATACTATGTCTTCAATTGGAAAACGCAAAATAAAATCTGATTGCAATAACCCCCCCCCCCCCCAGCAGGCAGATTAATCCTAAAGAAAGGACTACATGATACAGGGCCATTGTGCATCGCTGTTTGTTAATATTCTAAGAATTTAACTGATATATCTTCAGGTCAGAATTGGTATTTTTGAGGTCATTTACAGTCTGGTATACATCTTCTTCATCAGTTAGGTGGAAAACAGACTGTCCTTACAGGAAGTGGTAGTAAACTCTCGGTCACAATATTTATAAAATATTCATTTAAAAACTGACGAGTTTCTTCTCCATTCCACTTTTTACTTTCCATTACATCTGTTGTAGAAAATTTGCTTCTGTAGTTTGTTTGATTGCTGACCACATCACTTTAGTTTTGTTTGGTGCATTTTTAACAAAATTTGAATAAATGTTCTTTTTGGATTTTTTACTAGTTAGTTTAGTTCCTTACAGCATCATCAATAGAGATCTTTATCTAATTTATTTTTATACATGTTTCTTTTTTGTTGTCATATTTCATCACTTTTGCACATTTATCTGAGATCGAACTTTATGAATTTCTAAGTAAAAAATTGATAAAGCTGTGTTTAAGTTATTGACTTTTAATATTTTGCCATTTATATTTGATTGTTAGTTTATAAACAATATTATACATATAATATTGCATTCTTATAGGAAGTTTTAGCGAAGACAGTCATTTGTTGTGCATAATAATCTGATATTAAATTCAGAACTGTTGCTGTATGATTGATACAGGTGAATCTAGTAACTATTAATGTTGCAGTGTTCCTGGCCACGTGATTAGGTTCTTCAATGGTGCTCTGCAAGTTAAATTCAAAAATTCATGTTTCTAAATGAAAATTGTAATTAAAATAAAATTTAGTTATAGGAATGATTTTGTTCATTTGATATTAAAGATTAGTATAAAGTTAAATTTTGATTTGAAATGATTGTTAATTATCTTTGTATAGTTAATTTTGATACAACCTTAATAATGTTTTATTATTATTATTTTCTTTCTTCGTATTTACAGGCTTCTTTGCTTCTCTTTTCTACAATTTTTATCTCGAGTGTCCAATTCTAAATTTCATTTCAATATCTTCAAATACCTTCTTTTATTTTTTCTTTGGTCTTCTATCTATCTTCAGCTTTCTTCTGATACAATATTATAATATATTATGAATTCAAGTTTTAAAAATATTCAACCTCTAATATCTTTCAAAATTAATGAAATGTTATTTTTTCAATTTACTTCGCTTAATGACCTCTTTATTTTTTTCAAATTTTGATCCAAAATCTTTATTTTTATTTTCTTGACATATTACAGATTACTATTTATCTGATATCATTCTGTCTGCTAGACTTAAACGTCAAATCAAAATGACAAAGAAATATTAATAAACTAAATTAATCAATGAAGTTTAAATCTTGAATTTATATAAAGGAAAGAAACAATTTGACAAACTCTTGTTCTCGAACAGATTTAACAAGGTAAGCAGTCCCTTGAAATAAAATGAAATTACGAATTTACCGACATGCGAATACATAGCAATATATATATTCTTCTTGCCTGTCTATAAGTAAATTAAAATTGATAATTTTCGTTCACTCGGGGATAGAGCTTAAAATGCTTGAATCGCAGCTATTCAAAAATCTCTATTTTTACGTTCAGGTAAGGTGGTTCCCATGTATGCGGTACATGGTAATAAGGATACTTGAACCCGAATCACTGAATAACCATACAAGGGAAATAAGGCACAGCACAGAATATGATAGTTTCCCGCCAAAATCGAATACAAATTTTGAAAATTGACTAAAATCTTTGACGTCCTTGAGAAATCTCCCACCTTGGAGCTTTCTTGAGGGACTACCAAGCCATCCTCATAGACGATATCTGGCATAAGTTGCAATGCTACACAACATTGTATGGAAAATTCATTCTGTAAGTGAGAAATCCTCTTTCGTTGTAGTTTACAAAAACTTTTTAATGCAGCTTCTAAAATAGACGTGGATTCTTGTAGATTGTTTGGCTTCGAACAGCCTTACTTCACTTCGGCCTAAAAGATCTTTTGTGATTTACCCTACATCTAGTTGTTGCCCAGGATTGCAAGGCTTTTTACAAAGCTTGTGATTTTCCCTATGTCTTCCTTATGCGTTAATTCCGCCTGTTCTAGTAATTTTAGCCTAAGTGCGGACTAACACCTTGCATTCACAAAGTATATGTTCCGCAGTTTCAGTTGCAGTATCACAATATCTGCATTTGTTGTCTACTGCCTTGCCCATATTCTTGAGATGATATCTCAAGGGACAGTGGCCAATCAGGAGGCCTGTGATAAGCCTTAATTCGGAGTTTTCAAGTTCGAGAAACCTTGTGGCATTCTTTGTCGAATAAGTTATAAACTTTTTCGCTTGTCTTTGGCCTGGTCCTTTTCCCATTCTTGGATCTCCCCTGCTATGTTTCCCTTGGCCAGGCCACAGAACGGTTCGGGTCCAATGAATGGTGCTTTAGATCCTTTTTTGCAAGGCTGTCAGCAAGTTCATTTCCTTGTACTCCCTCATGCCCTGGCACCCACATCAAGGTAACCTTGTTGTTGTTGGTCAATTGCTTCAGGGATTGTCTACATTCCCAGACAATTTTAGACTCAAAGGTATAGGAGCTTAGAGTTTTTAGTGCTGCCTGGCTATCAGATAATATATAGATCTTTGCTCTTCGGATGCCTTTATTTGGGCATTCCTGGGCACACAGATCTATAGCGTAAATTTCTGCTTGGAAGATGGTTGGGGTGTTACTGAGGGCTTTGGATAGCCTACATTTAGGCCCCGCTACGCCCACTCCTACCCCTTCAGCCATCTTAGATCCATGTGTATACCAGATGAGTGACCCTTGTTCTAATCGCAGTGCCTCTATCTTGTTCGTCTGAAGGCTTTCAATTAGTACGTCAAGCGGGCAGTCAAAGTCTTGTTTGATTGGCATTGAGTCAGTGGGTTTGGTCATGGACTTCAAATGGATTAACTCCAGATCGCCTGGTTTAAATTTATGTGCCTGGTGCAGTCGTAAGGCACTGAGTGCTGCCTCCTTCCTTACATGCAAGTGCAAGGGAATTAGGTCAAGCATAGCCTCCATAGCTGCTGTACAGGCTATACAGGCAAGGCGTTGCAGTTTCTGCAACTTTCCCTGTGCTATTTTTTCTTCTGTTTTTGGCCAACATATGCATGATGCGTAGGTTACCATAGGTCTGACAACCGAAAGATAAGACCAAGGTGTTATTTTCGGTCTTAGACCCCAAGTCTTACCAAACAACCTACGGCACGTCCATATTGCCACTGTTGCTTTAGTAAGAGTCCTTTCCAGATGTGAGTTCCAGGTAAGTTTTTGATCGAGGATTACTCCTAGATACTTGACTGCACTGGAAAAATTTAGTATCGTTCCATTCAGTACAGGAGTTCTAAGATTGAGTTTTCTCGTTTTAGTGAATGGGACAATAGTTGTTTTGCTCAGATTGACATTGAGCCCCTCTGACGAGCACCATTTGCATATTATATTTAAGGCAATTTGCATGAGGTTGTAAATCATGACCTCATTTTTGTCTCTCATAGTGACGACCAGGTCGTCTGTGCATATCCCTGGACGTTGAAGCCTGAATTACTCATTTTATGTAGGAGATCATTGACCACCATTGACCACAGCAAGGGCACTAGGACTCCACCTTGTGGACAACCCCTGACTGCAGTCACCGTAGCCGACTCATCCCCCACACTTGTGATAATAATTCTGCTTCTGAGCATGGATTGTATCCATTTAATTCTAGGAGGCTGTATTCCCCTTTTTTCCGTGGCTTTTTGTATGGATTCATAGGAGGTGTTGTCAAAAACGCCCTCTATATCTATGAAAGCACACATAGCCACTTCTTTTGCTGTAAATGTCTTTTCAATGCCTTGAACCAGGCAATGTAGAGCATTTATTGTTGATTTGTCAGGTTGATAGGCAAATTGTTTTGCATGAAGCAGTGTTCCTGTAAGGATTTCACTTCTAATATATTGATCTAAAAATCTCTCCATTGCTTTTAGGAGAAATGAGGTTAAGCTCATGGGGCGATACAACTTAGGCTCGTCTGGTCGACGTCTGCCTATTTTCGGAATAAACGCCACCTTGACTTCCCTCCAAGCTCGGGGAATATACGTTAAGTATATAGCTTGCTAGAAATATACTTCTCAGGCATGGGATAAGCTCCTCAATTCCATGTTGAAGTAGGGCAGGGAAGATGCCATCTCTGCCCGGTGATTTAAAGGGCTTAAAGGTAGATACCGCCCATTTAATTTTGTTGGGGGTGAATATTTTTCTAGCCAGGCATTTTCCTTCTCTGGTAGAACGATGAGCATCCTCATCCAGATAGTCCTGTGGAAATTCACCCTGAATTATGCGAGAGCCTGGGGAATGAGTACCTAAAAGCACTCTTATGTTTTCCTGCTGACTCTCTGTGTATTCGCCGTCGGGCTTTTTGAGTTCATATATCCCTTCGCAGAACCGTCTCCATGATCTTCTTTTACACTTTATCAATTCTTTGTTGTACTCCGTAAGGGCTTTTTTGTAGTCCTTCCAGTTTCCAGTGTTTTTGGCTCTGTTAAAAGCTGTACTAGTCTCAGCCCTGAGACGGCTGATATCCCTGTTCCACCAGGGCACATCTATTTGGATTGCCCTTTGTTTAATAGGACAGCTTTTTTTACAACATGATGTCACGATATTTTGTAGTTGATATGAGGCTAGTTCCTCTATTGTGTCGATGGAATGCGTTACACCTTTGACCTCCGTCCTCAAGTGTTCTTTATAAACACTCCAGGCTGTCAGTCTAGGTATTCTACATTCTCTGAGGCTTGTTACAGCTGCTTCCAAGTCGAATTGTACGTGTCTATGGTCCGACATGGAAGGCTCATCTGAAACATGCCAAATTTTTATTAAGTCGGTTATGAATGGATCAGCAAGGTTTACGTCAAGAACCTCTTTTCTAATCGCATTCATAAAGGTGGGTTCATTGCCCTTATTGATAATGTCGATATTATTTGCCAACAAATATTCAAACAGGCACTCACCTCTAGTGTTTGTATCAGTACTTCCCCACATATGATGGTGAGCATTAGCGTCGCGACCTATTATGTAGGGTTTTTTTCTCCTCTTGCACCAGCTAATGAGGTTTCTTACCTCTTCTGGAGGTGGATTGCCTTTTTCACCAGGGAAATAGGCGGAGACCACTATGATCTGCCTTTTCCCCCTTTCTGTAGGCACTTCCGCAACTGTGCCACCCAGTCCCTCGTTATGAACTCTGAAAGGAGAACAAAGTTAATATCCTTGTTGAACAACAGAGCTGTTCTAGAATAGTCATGCAAGGTTGAATAAATTAACTTGCATGATTGTGTAGGGAGTCCTTTGATACGTCCTCCAAGTGCCCAGGGCTCTTGGATTAGCCCTATATTTAATTTCCTCCTAATAAATTCCCTGCAGAGCACTGGCTGCTTTTACATGATGGATTCTTATTGCACTTCCAAATATTGTTCTCGATGGCATTTTTCTGGCGGATTTCATTTCAGTTCCGTAAAATATCCCTCTGAAGGAGATTTTCATAGAGTCAGAACGGGTCGGTATTTGGTACATGATAGTAGGTTCTCTAGCATCACACTGAACTACATTTTGTATGAGGGGCCAATTGGAGTTTTGGAGGAAACATCAGGTTTTTTTTCTTGTGATCAGATTTGGCTGTGATTTACACATATTGATAATTTTGGTAAGTTCTCTACCTCTTTGGTCTCTGGCTAGATATAACCTTTCAACTTGGTCGACTGAAAAAGCGACAAAAATGTTTCAAAAATTTTTTTTAAAATACAACCGGATGGGACCTTCACAGAATAATAGATTAGGCCTTTGGCCATCTGAAATGGTCAATTACAACATTTTTTGGGAGGTCCAACTTTTTTTATTATGAAAAATGTCATAAACCTGTCAAAATTAATGTTTCCTACTTTTTCACGCATCCCTCATGATATCTCTGGAACCAATTGAAATAATCAAAATTTTTTTTTAGTCGATAAAGGAAACGTGAGTGGAGGTCCCTGAGTTAATTTAGTCTTAATGGAAAACCTAGTTTTTTGTAAAATTAGGTAAAACTTTAACGTTTATTTTTCTTGCAGCACTTTTTTCAGTAAGCGTAAAACTTTTTTGTTTTAAGGAATTTTGCCATAGTGTATGGTTATGAAATGAAGCTAACACATCAAGGAAGTTTTTGAAAAAAATGCAGTACTCTATGACTTATACGTTTCAAGTTATTGTTATTTGAAGTTAAATTTCTGCGGGCAGGATATTTCATAAAGCCTCGCTTGCCTGGTTCTACTGTTCTTTAATCAGTGTGCTATGCGTGTTGTGGGTGCATACGCAAAATATTATTTTTGATATATCTTTAATATAAATTTTATTTTCATAAGCACTTAGAAGGTTTTACTTATCGTTATTTACGTTGCACATTATTGAAAATCGATATATTTATACATTAAAATTTAATATTGGAATTTAAAAAAAAAACGAGATAATTGTTTATTTTAAAATACCGTGATAAAAATTTTAGGCACTCGTTAGGAACTTGATGTTCAAACTCTCTATGGTTTATATCACCTGGAGTAGGAAAATAACTTCTTGGGGTTTTAAACTCTTTAATTGTTTTCTTTAAGATACCCGCCGCTTTGTATAAAATTAGAATTTCATTCTCTTCAAAAGTCTGGGAATATTCACTTGATTTTATTTTGGTAGAAGGTTCAGAATCAGAGCTGATTGTCTCTTAAATGTTTGTTTTTTAAAATGTTTTCTTAACCGCCTCTCAAGTTACCGAAGTCGTCCTTGAGATCTTCCAGGGGTTGGAAGATCTCAAGGATCTTGTGCTAGGCAAAGAGAGACGAGGCCCTACAGTTTAATGTGGACTCCGAACCACTCTTGGGGCAATTTTTTAATGAAAAATTGTTTCGCCTTGCGGGAATCGAGCCCACTTCGCTAGGCAACTCAGTTTGCTAGCCAGTCGCTTTAACACACTGAGCTACCATTGATTTAATATATCACTTTGGCCTTTTATTGACTGGAAAGTTGTGGTAGCAGCAGACTTATTTTGACAAGCTTTGATATTTCGTTTGCCTATGTACCGACAGTAACAGTTTTTGTGATATTTAGCATCATAGGCAAAGAGGCTAATTTACAAACCATGTCAATATCTTGTCGCTTTTGGGCAGCTTCGATTATTTTAGAGTACGTGTTTTCCCAGTCCCTAAATAAGACTAAAAATTTTAATAATAGGAATAATAAAGGATTTAGTAAATTAGAAGATATCAATGTCTTCAAAAGATGCGCTTTAATTAAAAAAGGATATAAGGCAAACATTTTCTTGCTTAAATAGTGATGAGTGATGCCAAATAATATTATTCAGTATTTTCAGTAAAGAATTCATCATTATAAATATATAAAATACGTAGTCATAGTGAGATTTTTTTTGCAGAAGTAACTCGATTTCTCTCTCTTTTTAAATAAGTCCTATATTTATTAACAAATAAAAACGTCGGCTCCGTGCATATCAAAGGGATTCTGTAGGATAAAAATGCACTGGCCACTTATCAACAATATATCGACTGGACTGATAAATAAGATGGCAAAGAAATAGAGAAATAAATAACGTTTCCAGAGAAAAATCGTACTGTATTACGTGAAATTACCTATTCAAATAAGAGACTAAAATACATTTCAACAACCTAATAAACTAAAAATGTGCATTAATGACTTATAGTCGGGTGGCGTATATTTACTAGACAGTCAAGAAACGCAACAAAAACTTTACGAGCTAATTATTAATGACGGTGAACCATTCGGCATCAAACAAGCCGACGAAAACCTATAAAATCGATTCAATTTGCCGGCGAGGTAGTACAGAGAGTAGCGGTAAGTTTTCGTTGCGTTTTTTGACTGCCCAGTAAATATACACTTGACTATACCTGTCTGCACAGATATTAAAGGCTTTTTGCCTATCTTTTCTAATTTATTACATATTAAGCCCATTGTCCAAATATTGAATTTCTCTTTATTGCATCTTAACAAAGACGATGACGCTTTTTCAATTTCACTGAATTGGAAAACATTTTTAAGATTTTGCAAACTAATATAGGTTTGTCTGCAGGCTATATGAAATTTCACTTTGACTTTTCCACTTAAAATGTTTTCAATAAAAATAAATATTACTCATTCGCATTCACATTACACAAAGAAAAGTTTGTTTCTAATGGGCAATATAAGATTACTTGTATTGAATAGTCCACACACTTGCGTGATGCCGCGATAGGCGCATCTAGGATCGAAAAAATCATCGCTTTAAATAACAAAATTTCGAAAACTATAAGTCGTGCAGAACTGGGTTTTTTAAAAAAACTTCCTTGAGATGTAAGCTTTATTTCATACACCGATGATATGACAAAATTTATTAAAATAAAAAAGTTTTTCGCTTACTGAAAAAAGTGCTGCAGGGATAGTAAGTGTTCAAGTTTTACCTACTTTTACAAAAAAAATAGATTTTCCCTAAAAACGAAATCAAAGCAGTGACCTTAGCTCATGTTTCCTTTATCAATTAAAAAAATGTATATATAATTATCTCAATTGGTTCCAGAGATATCACAAGGGATGTGTGAAACAGTAAGAAAAATTAATTTTGACAAATTTATGGCATTTTTCTAATAAAAAAAATTTGACCTCCCAAAAAATTTTGTAATTGGTCATTACAGATGGCCAAGGACCTAATCTATCATGCTATGAAGGCCCCATGTGGTTGTACCTTAAAAAAATTTTTTGCAAGGAGGAAACTACTTTTTCCCCGTTTTACGGTATACTAACTGCACTTTTTGAATGGTGCATACGGTATTTACTTGCCATTCTATAAATTAACATAGATCTGAGTATTTTACAATTTCGATTAGTGTAGGAATGGCATAGGTATGTATTGACGGCAGTAATCAGATTTTCTGAGTCCAGCTTGGTGTATAAGAGTTTAGTAAGGCATATTATTAAACAGGATATAGTACCATTGTCATAGGAGGTGATTACATGAACTCCAAGTGTACCGCTGAAAGCCATTAGCTAAGTAGATAGGCGATACAAAAAGTGCTACATTTTTGTTAAATTAGAAACAAATCCCAATTTGTTTCATATAACTTATAAAGATATCAGAAAATGGAAAAATATGAACAGAAACAGAGGCAGGTGCTTTCGCTGTTGTCCTTACCAATTTCTAAAAAATGTTTTTCTTTCTTTGTTTCTTTGCCATGGACATCAGGACATGCAAGCGCAAGTACATGCATGCTCCTAATAAACAGTTTTATAGGGCTTTTTCTTTCATCTCTGTATCCTTAAATTATGTAGATATTTTAAAAATCTCTACTTTTAAATGAAAAATAAAAAAAATATGTAACAAGGTATTTTAAACAATTATTTTTGAGAAAGAAAACTTAATTTTCTTTTTCTAAATACTTTGGATCTGAATTTCTTGTGATCTTAATAAGTCTGATGATGTTGATAAACAAAATAGTAATTAGTAGTGATTTAAAGGAGTGGTCCTGTCAAATTTCATCTTCATAAAATATAAATATACAAGAATAAAAATTAATTAATAATTACATTTATTTATTTTTTTACGCAGTCAATATGACTTTGGCGGAGGTTCTAAATGTACCTCTGCCTCATTTTTAATTTCTTTAGTTCATAATTAAGGAGATATTCTTTTGTCATATAAGCTTAAGTATAAATTCTTATTCTTGACCCTGAAGGCAATTGGAACTTTTGATGTGACACTGCCTCCGAAACACTTGAAGACGACTCTCAAATATTTTTATCATTATATAGTCAACATAACTCAAATAAACTTTTCATTACATATGAATTCAGAGTAGGATATAAATTAACTTTTAATTTAATGTTTTCTTTTTATTTATTTATTTATTTCAAACAAAAGGAATTAATTTTTTACTTGTATTATTCAAAGATGTTTATGAAATTGTTAAATTTGGTCATCTTATTTATTACAGCCGTGCAGGTAAACGTGGAAAAAAGAAGGCAACAAAATCCAAGAAATATGAGGACCGTCCACAAAATATAGTGGGTGAAATGGTAACTAGAGAATATGCCACAGGATCTCATCCATCTGACACTAGATATGCTGATATGGCGCCAAAGTAAGTAAGTTAATTGACAGATGTACCTAATTAAAATTTCGAATTTTTTGCCAAGTGTTGTGAAACATTCTGGGTAGCATTCCCACACTTTTGCTATGAAGTAACATTGCATATTTTTTTGAGTAATGTATTAATAATTATTTGTGTATATCTGACCGCTTATTGGAATTCTGGCATCACTTAAAAAACAATTTACTCAGATTCTTAAAATAATCAAATACGTGTAAGTTTTTCATATACTTGCCATATTTTAATTTATTAGGATGTTTGATATTAAATAATGTCTTATCTTAATAATTCTTAACTAGGATATCACTTTCAACATAACTAGATTGTCAAGTTAATTAATATATTAAAATTTTCTTATTACCTCATCCTGGTAAATAACTTTTTATTTCTTTATTTTCACTTTTCAGGTTTGATACAACTAATCACCATCAGACAACATACTTTTAAATAATAACATTCTTCGTAGGTGCTTAAAATATGTCTCTGTGTATTCTTATTTTAATATTGTTTAGTTTATGTAGTATTTTAGTATTAAAATAATTTCTCTTTGTCATAATTTTTGGAAAACTGTAAGCCAGATAGTATTCACTTAAAGGTGGTCTCGTATTTATGCAGAAAGCAAAATATGTTTGAAAAGCCAATGTGTTTAGGTGCGTCTCATCGTAACCTGCTTTGATAATTTCTTATTTATATTTCAGACATGCTACTGATAAGGCTTTGAGTGCAAGGCTGTAAACGTTCCTTTTCCTGGTGAATTATTTATCATCTATAATTTTTGAAAAAAGGAAATTATGTATTTTTTATTGAACTATTTTTTTCTGTTCAGTTTTTATTTAGATGTTAAACTGTGATATTTTTTCTCTGATTGTGTCGGACAAAAATATCGAAGTGGCAGGTCCAAACGTTTTTTTATTAAATCTCCAAATTAATTATAGTGTATACGACCAGAATTGAAACCGTATAAAAACTAAAAGCCGGCAAAATCAGTTGGCATCTCTTTATTGTTTTTCTTATGACAGGCATTTATGTTTACCCCCGCAAGAGATGCCGACTGTTTTTGCCGGCTTTTAATTTTTATATGGTTTCAATTCTGGTCGTATACACTATACCTGAGAATCTTAAAATATATCCTAAGCTGTAAAATCTGAATTGACAATAAGTGATTGGAGGTATTATTTGCGATAAATAAACAACTTAAAATTATTTTGATAACAAAATTAAACATTATTGTTGCTTTTAGGTAACTGCAATTAAAACAATTTTTAAGCAACAACAATAATTTGTAACCGCCCTATTCTGGTGCTTGACAAAAAAGAATAAATTTGAAAAGTTTGTATTTCGGAATGGTCCGTGTTGGTTCATTTGAAAATAAAATTTATAAAATAAGTACATTACATCAGTACAAAAGCGTAGAATGGACAATATTTCTATAATTGCAAGTTAAAGTTGCAATTATATGTAATTGTAAGTTTCAAATTGCAATTATATATAATTGATATAGGATTTTTTTGGAATTGAAAATCAACTTTTGTTAATATATAGTAATAATAATAACAATAATAATTTTATTTCTATTCGACCTGCTAATACAAGGATTGGATGAGTGCTAATATAAATGACAAAGCATACAAGTTGTTATAATAATCACAATATTATTAGTATGTAGGTAAATGAATGTCACAACAGTAATAAAAGTAATTTTAAAATAGTATGTAACAATAAAATCTACAATAATTACTACTATAATGATACCTACTACAGTTTAAGTATAAAATAAACATACAGTCACAAACGGGTAAACATTCTGACATTAATCATTACAGATTTAATATTTTTTTTGTATCACTGTGGCTCATAGTTCTGGTATTCCTCAACTGAATAAAAACAGTTCTAGTAGCAAGAAAATTTGTCACATGAGAATTGAATTTATTTACAGACTTTTATATACAATCCTATAACTATTATATGAAACATTTTTTTATCTCCAATAATAACAGAAATAAAGAGGGTCAAAATATAGTGCATAACCCTGTAACTTAATTTAGAAATAAGCTTTAGTTCCACGCAGGGGTGTTATTAAATGTAGGAATTTAAGGGCCATAACTACAAGTTATATTTCAATTCTGGTTTCAATATTGTTGAATTTGCATTGTATAGGGAACAAGGTTTTTATTTTATGAAGTAAATTGTGATTGGTATTTTGGAAATTAAATCTTATTTTTTTGTGTGGAATTAAATAAATATATGGATGTTGTGTTGGTACGCGCATAGGAACATTACATCAGTCTACTATCAATCCTGGTGAGAGTGTATCATTGTAAAAGAATATCAGATGCGAATTAATAAAAACTATTGTTCACAGTTAGTTTATTATTGTTAACTTTCAAGAATACAACACACATAGCTAACTAATGCTTTTGAAATAAAGGGAAAATCCAAAACCTGTAAAATTTCAATGAGGGTGATATATAGAAATTAAATCATATTTCTCTTACAGAGAATGCTGGAATATTCAGTCTAGTGTACTTATAAATACTTATAATATTTGAAACGTAACATGCAAAATTGTATTTTTACCTTTTGTTCTATTCAACATTTATAAAATGTTTATAAACCAATATTAACTTATAATATTCTGTTTGATGTGTGAAGAATTTTTACATAGTGACATTTTGACATTATTGCTTTGCTCAAAAATTTTTGGTCGTTTCTGCTTAGGCATTGGGAGGAATTTCCAAATGGAGGCCCTCCACAGTACCAAAGAACTCCCACAGAATATGAGAGGCCACCACCCTATTATTATCCGGGCACAGGGTAAGTTCACTTTCAATTATTTTTTATTTATGCAGACTTCATATTATTATGAAACTTGAATATCCTGAAAATGTCATTATTTGAAATTTAAATATAAATTCAGAATTTTTCCAAAAGATTTAATATTTTGCAAAATATCTTATCGTTTTCATGGAATTTTTTGAGAAAAAAAAATAATAAAAACACATTTCAATTCTTTTCCATCTTGTAATGAAGCAGATTTTAGAGTTTCTGGAATGAGAAGAGTTCCTTTTATAATTGAAATCAGCGAGTTAAAATGTTATTTTACATATTTATCAAGTTCATGCTAATTATTTTTAATAATCTCCCCTGACTTTTGATGGTCAAGAAATTAACATATCACTCATTTTACATTTAGTGAGGGGTATGAGGCCTTCAAAAATGAGATCTCATTCCAACAAAGTAAATAATTTTTGAGCACGAATTTTGAAAGAATACCCTCAGGAGCATCAGAAAATGGCTTGTTAAACTTTTGTTGGCTCCTCTTGCACAACTTCTCAAAATGAAAAAGAAGATAGCGGAATGTTATTTAAAAAAATTTGTGTTTTTAAATGTTTACCAAAAAAAAAAATTAATTTTGTATAATAGGTGTTTGTATATTTTAATGTAAAATGTTATGATTTACCATTTATACAAAAATGTACCTAAGCAATGAGATAATAAATCTACCCATATATTTGTCTATAACGTCTTCATAATCCTATGGCAAATGTAAATTTCGTTTTATGCAGACTTTTGTTCTTTGCAAATTTATAAAAATCTAAAGAATAATAATACAATTTCAAGAGATCTTGTGGTCTGGTATTGCAATAACCCAGCTAGCAGTCAGTGTCGCAAGAAACTATAATATTGTTATGTGCTGCCCTCTAACAGAGAGGAGAGGTTGTAATTACTCCCTGGCCAGAAGGGTGGCGCCATCTGTGGGCCAACTGGCGAACCACCATTTAGTAGTGCCTAAGAAAATTATAGAGAATTCCAGTATATTTCTGGAAAGTTCTATAATGATATTCTGGACATTCCAAGTGGGTATATAAAGAGGTGAAGCCAGCAGATGGGGGAACAGTACAGTACAGTTTAGTGAAGGATAAGGAACAGTTCAGTTTAGTATCCAGTACAGTTCTGGGTAATCTGTGGTTCTGGTTACAGAGACAGTTTGTGGAAGAACAGTTCAGTTGAGTGAAGTATTCAGTTTAGTGAAGTAAACAGACAAGAGAGTTTTTAGGTTAGACAAGAGTTGACAAGTTTAGGAAGAAAAGTAAAGTGCTTAGTGTTTTAAAAGTAGTGAAATTATATTAGATTAAGTTATTATTAGTTGTGTGATTTTTAAGTATTTGCTAGTGTAATTTTAGTGATTAAATAAATCAGTGGTTTGTGAAAATTCTTGTTGCAAGTTATTTGGAATCCACAAAGTGTTTACTGAAAATTGTAAGCACGTAACAATATGTTGAACTATTTTTTTTTTATTTTTTCATTCTATGTGATTTGCTTCAAATACAGTATATATAAATTTCAAACATTTAATTTAGGTCTGGTCGATAGCTAAGTGGGTTAAGGCGTGAGGTGGCAATCGCGATTAATCATACGGACATCGCACCACCAGGTTCGAATCCTGGCTCCGGCACTGGCACTGTCGAAGGAAATGGTTGTATGTCCGCGTTTTTTCAATGTGTAACCCCCTTCCACACAAACCCCTGGTTTTAATTGGGGGTTGTCTAATTTCTGTGGTGTTTATTTATTTATAAGGTACCCCTACTCCGAAACTTTCAACACACAAATTTCGTGGTTGCCAATGTAGGATTTGTTTATAAAAGCACTAAGCGATTTTAAAATATTATTAGTATGGATAGAGTCACTCATGATTTTAGTATATAAATATAAAAAATTATACTAATATCTCAAATACTTAAATTCCTCCATATTTTTTTCTTTTAAGAAGTTGTTCAAGAGTCAACAAAAGTCCAACAAGCCATTTTCCATTTCTGATACCACTAAGGATCCTTTTTCGATATGCAAGTTCAAAATTCATTTACCTTGCTGGAATGGGTTATTTCCGTGTAGCATTTTTACATTCTATGCATAGATAGATAGATAGATAGATTTATTGATCTTTTTGACTACAATAATAGTAGACAAGACAAGTCAAAAGTACAATATATTGTACTATATTCAATTGTATATAAAATAGAGGAAATTTTTTTATTTCTAAAAGTATCTCTGCACAAGGTACGAATATCTAGGTTGTAAATCAGTCTAATAATCCGTTTCTGTTATGATGAAAATTCTTGTAGCATGAATATTGACCCCATACTATAATATTATAGCTTAAGGCTGAGTAGCACAAAGCGTAATAAGTCGGTAGTAGGGCATCTGAATTTAATTTATTCTTAAGTTGGCTAATATGGACATGCTTGTTATCCATCCTTCCTTGGGAGAATAGGTATAGTGCAATTGGATCTCAGTGAACACTGTAATATTGAGGGGAATTTGTAACATATTTTTTAGTTGTGGGAAAACCTATAATGAATGCAACATTCTATATAATGATATAATAAATTACAGCACCTTTTAATTTACCACATCTGTTGTCCCTTAACAGAAGAGAAATATTTTTATGTATTTTTGAATTTATCAAAAATACAAATCTAAAGCTTTAAACCTTTTTTCCTCATAAGTTGTTGTATTATGTATGTGTGGATATGTATAGAAATATGGGCGAATATTGTCTATATAACTAGATGGCGACACCTTTGTTTCCATCCTTAATGTTAATTTTCTCTATACTGTGCTATGTCTATTATTCTAAAATGCCTTGATGGGTCCCTAGGCGAGAAGAAATTGTGTCCCTGTACTTATTCCCAAATTCTCCTACATCCTACATTCGTTCTCTTTTAATTGATGCTAGATTAGGATTATTATTTCGTTTTCTTTTTTTTTTTTTTTTTGTAAATAGCGACTGGCTGTATGGAGCGATTCCCAAAGCCATATTCAAGGAAGGAAAAAAAAAGTTGACTAATAGTATATAATATGCTTTGTTTAGTTTATTTGATAAAATGGTAATCTGCGGTTCCCACGTTAACTGATTGTCAACCATTGTTTCAAGGAATTTAGTTTAGTCTTTGCGGTTAGGGCTTCCTCCGCTGTTTCCTTTAGTAGTCTAATGGCACTGACCGTCGGTCGTCCTTTCCGGAAACCAAATTGGCTTTCAGATAGGCCCCCCTTCTCAGCCATCTCATTTTCTATCTCTCAAGTATCAAGTACTCGAGAAGTTTGCCCACTTAATTTAATAAACATAGTGGTCGGTCGGCGGCTTACTTCCTTTCTGGATCAGGACGACCCTAGCCTTCCTTCAGCTGCTCGGGAAATCCCTCCTCTCTAGTCACAGTTTATTACCCTTAGGATCTCTCCCAGATACTCTTCCATAACCAGCTTAACTATTTCAGGGGGATCTCATCTAAGCTTGCTGCCTTCCCACTTTTGAGCCTGGCACGTGCTGCCTCGAGTTCTTCTGCCGTAAACGGGGGGACCACAGTCACCTCTACCACCCCCCACCTAACTATGTCCCTTTCTGGGAACAAAGTGCTCACCACTTTAGTCATCTTTTCCTCTGGCAGAGCCAGAGGGGGATTTCTCATTTGTCGGGTAGCAATCTTATAGCCGTCTCCCCAGACATCCCTATCCACACTCTCACATAGTTCTCTCCACCTCTCTCTCTTTGATCTTTTAATAGCCTCTCTCAAGTTTCTTCTGGCATTTCGATACTCCTCAAGATTTGGGTTCTCTTCAGGCGCTTCTGCTCTCCTATTCTGCCTTGTACCCTACCCACGGATTGCGATGCACTTTCTTCTGAGAGCTGCGATCTCCCCCTTCCACCAATAGACCTCCTTCCTCAATTTTCTGATTCCCCTCCTGGGCATTGCTGCATTGCAAGCCTTAGTAACCGCATCGGTGAGGGTTTCCTCCGTTTTCATTCACAGTTTCTCCGAAGGACTCTGCCAAACTCCTTTTGAATGCTTTCTTGTTTAACTTGCCTCTGTCTTTCACCACCTGAGTGACTCGATTCTGCCCTATATTGTAAATAATATAGATATGATCACTTAATGTCACTTCCGCTGTTAAAACTCTCCATCCAGTAATTCTCCTGGGGGTTCCTTCCGAGCCTAGAGTCAGGTCTAGAATGGAACCAGTATCTCCTCTTACGGAGGTATAGGTCGTGCCCTCATTTAGTATAGGCAGGTCTTCTCTGGCTATCCATTCGCTAATTACTATTCCTCTCTCGTTAGTCCTGTCCATGCCCCATTCTGTTAAAATCACCAGCCACTATTACATCTCTCCTCCCTTTCCTGTTCGCTTTCATGGCCCTTCCAAGCTCCTTCAATGAGTTACCAGTTCTGCTACGCCGGTGTTGGGTGAGAAGTAGCAGCTGAACATAATCACTTCATCCAGTTCCACCCAGACGAATTCGTGTCCACTCCCGCTCCTGTGTACACAAATTTCTTGGTTTAGGATCGCTATGGCAGCATCCCTGTTAACATTGACCTACTATCCGGATCTGTTTTTGCCAACCATTGCCTTATTAGGTTTGCTGACTACAAGGACCCCCACTCTCTTCTGTTTTGCAGCCGCGCAAAGAAGATCTTGCGCAGCCCGACACCTATTTAGGTTTATCTGCTTCACGTTGAACGCAAAGCACTTTTCCCACCCCCTTCTTGCTTAATATCCCCCAGAGCTTTCCGAAACCAGGGACACGTTCTTGAGTCTGCCCTATGTCCCCCTTAACCTGGTGGTTTTCTTCCGCGCACCTGAGACAGATCTTCGAGCAGTTAGTGCCAGTACAGTTGTCCCTTTTGTCCATACCCCCAGCATCTGTAGCACTTCTTATCCGCCCCTGCATCAATTATCCTCTCCGCTATTCTGCACTTCACCCATCCTATTCTCATTCTTTTCTTTTCTACCAATTCCATAGCCTCCTTCGTGGGTAGCCTTACCGTGGCAGTCTGATTTTCCCCAAAGGATGGTCTGGGCCTTTCCACGACCACCTCCTCCTCCATGACCTTCATCTCCTCTGCTATACTCTACCAGACTTCATCATTGGTGATAGCAGCATCGAGGTCTTTCACAATGACCACCTTGCCAGCTCCCTTAGACTTTATCTAGATCCCTAGCTTCTCGATCTCATTCTGTAACAGCAAGACAGCTTCTTTCCCACCTTTGACCTCGATGAACATCTCACCTCTTCTAGTCTTCCTTAGTACTATAATCTCCATCCCCAGTGTTTTAATATCAACCTTCTTAATTTTGGTAAGAAGGTCCCTGTATTCCACCCAATGTCTAGTCTTCCTTAGTACTGTAATCTCCATCCCCAGGGTTTTAATATCAACCTTCTTAATTTTGGTAAGAAGGTCCCTGTATTCCACCCCCTCCTGTTTAACGAACAACACCTGTCTGTCCTTACTCCCCCTAGTCTGCACTCTTTACTTTCTCAGGAATACCGACTTTCTTGCGTGTGGTCTCTTCCTCATGCTTCTCCCTCCTTTTCTCTGGCGGGTAATAGCTGATTACTTTAATGACCGTGCCAGACGTTACAAACTCAATCATCTTTTTGATCCTCATCCAATTGCACTCTGTGCGGGGTAGAGTTACCCTTGTCCAGCCGTTATCCACCAGGCTCTGCTTCCATTTAATTATGTTAACAAAGGTTTTTTCTTCGCTACTATCCATAATTATCCTGAATAGGAAACGCTCCTTGACCTGGTTTTCTGTTGCCGTATGATCCAGCATGAACCAGGACTTTTCCCTTAAGTCAGGGGGAGTCCTCTTCAAAGATTTTCTCCTTGCAAAGGGAGAGTCTTCTTTACGCTGAATGGAAACCGTTGCTACTCCCTCACCGACTTTTAGTTTTTTTCCACTAATCAGCTTCAAAGTTAATAACACAGACTTGCTGAAGTCAGTTGTGCCCCTAATGGTACCATCTTTCTTTTCTTCCGTTTCCTTTTCACCTTTTTGGTTCTCTGTTTTCTTTGGTTTATCCATAATTCATCCCACGAGTTGGGTCATTCTACACGGGTCAATGCGGTGCCAGTTTTTCTTCCCACATTGGTCGTTGAAGTGTGGGCCAGGGTTACAGTATTAAGCGAGTGAGTGGCACAGCTCACTGGTAGCTCAGATTGCCTCCGGGTGCGCTAATTCCCGTAGCCACACAGATCCTGAGGTTGAGCTGTCCTTAGTTTTCACCGCTCTCCTTCAACCTTTCAACTCCCGCCGGCATAGCTCTCAGGATCATCAAGCGCCAAGGTCGCACAGCTCCTTGGAGAGTTATCATTTATCTGAAATTAAGCGCAAGCTATTTTTGTTGCGTCATGAAATCAAGAAAGACAAGAAAGTCGTAAAAATAGGCTACTATTTACCAGGGCCGGTCCAATACTATTTTCAGCCTAGGCAAAGTTCAATTCTGGCGTCCCCCTCTTTTCAAATCGCTTTGTAAAAAGGTCAAAGAGTAAGACAATAAATAATAGTTACCTATCAAGGTTATAATTTTAAGTTATCGTTCACATTGATTCAACAGGCAGTAGAGTAAAACAAGGCAAACACTTTGTTTTTAAAATATATGTTTGAAATGAACTAAAATGACAAAATAACTTCTTCTGTAATGGGGAGCAATTCAAGCCAGTTCCTAATATATCCAATAGATGACGCCATACGCCATGCATATTCGGTTTAATGTCATTCCCAATTTGTATCATATAATAATAATAATGCTCTTTATTGATTATTAATAAGAATATGAGAATATAACTTTATTTGAAATAGACATTCTAATATACAAAAAAAACTAAGAATACATGCAATTAAATATTGAAAGTATAAACAATATATAAGAAACATACAATCTACAAATCAATTGTGTAAAAGGTTTAAAATAACATAGTAAGAAAAAAGATTAGTCTATATATAAATAGTATCACATTTTTAATATTGTCAACTTAATTTTTAGACCATATTTTTAATATATTTAATTAGTTCACGTTTAAACGCAGCAACAGATGACTTCATTTTAATTTGATTTGGTAACTTATTAAACTGATCAAAACCTTTAATCAAAGAGCAATTGACCGAGGTCCTTCAGCCCGTTACATAAATCATACATAGTATAAGCTTATATAAATGTATATAATTACAGAATTATTTTGTGTATATTAATAAACACCACAGAAATTAGACAACCCCCAATTCCAGAAGCCAAGGCTTGTGCAGAAGGGGGTTACATATTGAAAAAACGCGGACATACAACCATTTCCTCCGACAGTGCCAGTGCTAGAGCCAGGATTCGAACCCGGTGGTACGATGTCCATGTGATTAATCGCGATTGCCACCACGCGCCTTAACCCACTCGGCTATCGAGCAGACTACTAGATATTCATTTACAAATAAAAAAATGACTCAATTTAACTTAAACTATATGAAATTGCTTCAATATGTTTGACTTTTTTCCCAGATAGTATATTCTGGATACTTGTATCTGTCTATGTGTGTAGTTTCATATAGTAGATTATTTGGAGGGTAGTGAATGGGATTATTAGGGTGGCGGATTTGTGTGATGGAATGTAAAAAACTAGTTTCAGCTACTTTCAAATTTTGTAAAGCAGAATTTTTCAGATTAAGAAGTATTAGAAGTATAAAACGAAGCTTCAGCCACTGGCGGTTATACAAAATTCAATTTTAAAAATCATGTTAAAAAAAGATAGATTATATCCTACCAGTTTGCTTTACAATGAAGACATCTGTAATATAAATACCTTGTATATACAAACAGTATGTTCTTATACACATAAGACAGAAAAACTCAAAAACTTTATTAGTCATCAACATCTAACTAGAGGCAAAGTCAATAAGCACATAATAATACCAATAAATCGAAGAACAATTAATTTAAAGTTTGTGTATTACTTGGCCCCGAAGTTTTACAATCTACTATCAAATGATATAAAACAAATAAGAAGTAAGAAATATTTCAACAAAAAAAGTAAACTTTTCATTATCAAAAATTACAAAAAATTTTGTAGGCTTATGTTATAGTTTTAAAAGTGAAGTAGATGATGAAAGTTCTTTTAGTAAATTTTAGTAATTTTTATTTTGTATAGTAAACAAAACTTTTTCTTTTTTTATTTTGTATATTGCAATATTTGTAAAGAGAGTTTTGGTTCGCTTTGAACATCTGTGGACGGGTGAGATGGATGGTGTCTGTGTGGATTCCCAGTGTGGTGTGAGGGACTGATGAGCGTCTTCGCTTATCAATCATTGGCTTTCCTATTTGCAGCTGTTTGGATAGAAACAATCCTCTCGATTTATCTACTTTTTCCGTGGGCACATACAGATGGTACATTAATCTAGGTGCCCAGTAAACAATTTTATTAAATTCTATAAAACTCGTTCTGTATGAAGAAGAAGGTTAATTGTAAACATTGTTTTATGTTAATAAATAATAAATAATAATTATATGTCCATACTCTATGATGGGTCTACAAATCAATTTTTAGATCTTACACTTCGTTTCAGATTTATATCATAGCTTTTCCACAAAAGACATTTAAAATGTTTAGCTCTTGATATTATGCTTTTTTAAATATTTTTCGTATGGTAATTGAAATTGATTTTATAGTCGATACTTATCCCAAGATACCTAACACAGGTTTCAGATTTAATAATATGATTATACATCCTTAGCGTTGGTGAAGTTTCAGATGGTGTGTGGAAAAATATTGTTAAATGCGACTTCTCAGGGTTTGGTTTAAGTCTCTATTTGTTGAACCATGAGATTGTCTTATTTGTAAGATCTTGGAGTTTCTCGATTGTATTAACGAAAGTTTTTCCATGGCATATTAGTGCAGTATCATCTGCATACTGTAACATGTAATTATCTTGTGAGAAGTACTCAAAATCGTCGTTATAGATATCAGAGCAAATAGTTTATATAGAAGCGGCGATAGTGGGGACCCCTGCAGTAGTCCTTGCTCTGTGGTAAATTCTTCAGAATACGATGTTTGAATTTTAACTTTTAATTTAAGGTTTTGCAGTAGGTTGTTGATGAGTAGTATTAGATATTTAGGGCGTCCTTTTTGATGTAATTTAAAAATTAGTCCCCTATGCCACAAGCTGTTAAATGCCTTATTAATATCTATAAAAAATGCAGCTGTTTTATTGTTAGTTTGGAGGTTTCCACATTGTTGGTAAGTATCGCCAATGGATGTGTCGTTGAACATTTGGATCTGAAACCAAACTGGTAGTTGGGTATAGTGTGTGTGTTATGTTATAACTTTTAAATTGTTTAAATTTCCCGATTTCTGATAACTTCCTAATCTCTTATTCATAGAAATGAGCCAAATTGATAATAAGAATGAGGAACAATCCAAGCCAGTTCCTAATATATCCAATAGATGACGCCATGCGTACTTGGTTTAATTTCATTCTCATAGTTTCATTTTCATCAAAAATATTGATTTTTATTTTTTATTTTTTTAAATATTGCAAGTCAGAAAAATTCGAGGTTTGGGTTAGTTTAGGCATTTTGATGTAAAAATTGACAACTATGGTGTTTACAATAATGTAAGTAGATTGATATTCATAGCAATTTGGATGCTCTAAACTAACCCAAACATCGAATTTTTCTGACTTGCAATATTTCAACAAAAAAAAAAAAAAAAATTTAAAATCAAACTTCATATTTGAATTTACTTAATTTTTCTGAACGACTTTTCCAAATACATTTTTCCTCTATCTCAATCGCTAATGTTACTTTTGCAAAATTCCCATTTTAAAAACATCACAGTTGGCTTTGTAATAGAGATTGGGTAACAGTTCTACCTTCCAAAGGTAGTTCATTATGGGTATTATGTGCTGTAAAAAATATATACAAATCCAAATACAAATAACCAAGTTATAGGGTTGGCTTAGTAAGAAGTGGGACACACTGTATATGCATATGAAGTGTTATTGTACTTCCGGGTATTCTCCCGCGTCGATGGTCGACTCCTCCAGGAGTCACGGTTGTTTAAACGATGTTTCGACGGAATCTCATCTACCATCTTCAGGTTCTCACTGAAAGCTGCCTACTGCTGCTCCTCACTTCGAGCAACGATTAGCAGCAATGTATGTTGTATAAACAGACACTACCACATAAAATATGAGAAGTCTCTACTCTACTGTACTCTAGTATTTGATTGTATAATCTGTTATAAAAAGACTTATAATGCTTACCATCATCTACCTTTAAAAAAACCTTAAAAGAAGATCTAAGTTCAAGTTTATTTCTATATCATTAACGAGTTCATTCAGACCATTACCCAAGTAGCACAAATTGCTTTTTAAAAACTCTATGACTATCTACTCCACCTTTTTATAAAGCTTCATACTTTATAATTAAGAGTTAACAACAATAGTCCAGTATTAATGAAGAATCTATATACCCAAAATAGGCACAGTTTATACAGCCTCGGTAAACTCTGTAAAAGGTACATAAATGCTTAAAGTAACATTATGGCAACCTCTTTGTTTCACCTTACCAGCTGTTAAAAATCATGTTATATGACTGCTAAGAAGTTGTTATATAATTGTTGCAAGTAAGTTCTTATACAGTAAAAATTCCTCTTAATGTTAGTTACTATTTGCAGTTATAAAGCATCGATATCACAGTGTCTCTGGCAATTTCAATGTAATAACTTTCCTATGACAAATTATTAGGAAAGTGAATGAATATTGCCTGCGAATTAGTGTATGCTGTGGTTGGTAGAAAATAAAATTTGTCATGGGAAGAAAATTTTTCTGTTGAAATATGCTATTCTACTTTGAAATAAATGCGCCTCCAAAATTTCTTGAATTTGATAAGTTGAAAATTATTTAAAAAAATATATTTTTTAATTTTTTTCCATAGAATTGGTTTAAAATGATAAACCACCTATTTTAAACACCCCATAAACGATTGCTGTGAATATTTTGCAATGTTTTCCTTTTCAAGTGATAAAAAGTTAATTATACCTCAATCCGGTAACAATGGCCGTCCTGTCATATTTACTTTTAGAAAATACAATATGGTTCCCTATAAGTATCCAAAGAAGGTCACTACAGAAGCAGTTACAAATTCTTAAACCAGCACTTTGACTGTGTAAAAGTAGTAGTTAAAGACAAAATCCTCGCACAGGTGAATTTACTTTGATAGAAATCCACATTTTGTGTAATAATTGAATTCATGACAACATCATTTTGTTTTTGAGGGATATGATATTATCACTTTTGTTTGAATTTCAGACCTAACTTTTTATTGATTTTGGTGGATTTTTGTAGTTTGTAGTGAGAAAATGGCTGCATAATTTTTTTTAATAATAATAATAACACCACATGTAATTACGATCCCCTTTATCCCGGAAGGCTCTAGAAGAGCCTTGTGTGGGAGAAGGCTATACATTTAGAGACAAAACACACACCCAATATCCGAGTATAGTGAAAAAATCTCTCTCACAGTATTTTCGACTGCCACGACCGGGAATCGAAACCGGAACTTTTGGGTGAGAGGCAAGTGCGCTTACTTCTCTACCATCAGTCATACATAACAAGAAAAATTCGAAAGCAAATCAAATAATATTGGAGGTTATGAAATGGAGTAAGTTTAACTGTATAAGAGTTCTATAAAGGCGGAAAATTGCAGCTACATAGCTCCAAAACAGAGTTTCAGCTGAATAAATGCTTTATAAAATACTCCTTCTACTATACGTAAAAAGCATTTATGAATAATCTATATTAGGGCTGACGTAAATGGTATTTGGCTTAAATAACTACATTGCTGTATAATTTTGCTTTATAAACCTTTAGAACTCAGTGTTATAAAACCGTTATAGAGAAATTGCTAAGCTGTAAAACGGATGTATAAATGTTATATAGGGGTTTATACACCTGTTATAAATATACATGGTGTGTATCTGTATAATAGAGCTTACTAAGCCTCTTATAAATTTTTAAAAAACTGTATAAGATGCTTTAATACAGAAGCTTTATATTTATACTGTGAAAGCATTTTACCAGCAATCTTATTCCACTGAGTTACTTTATAAGCAGTTTAGTGTTGAATAAAGCTTCAATATAACCAATTTTCTGTACAAGCTGCCATAATGTATTATTTATAAAGCTTTAAGTGTAATAAAAGAATGACATGTGTTACTTGGGTAGTTAGTTTATATTCATATTTCGATATGTAATATAAAGCAACGTTAGGCGTGGTTAATACTTGGATAGGTCATCGTTTCAAGTAAACTCTTCTAGTGGTTTGTATATCAGTGTATGCACAGAAGTTATGCAATCTTAAACGAGGAGTAGTGGATATACCTTTCTGATGTAATGCTGTCAGTTCCTTGCCTATTAAATGTTAGGCAAGTAAAAGATTCCTACTCTTTGACAGAGAAGATGTTCAGCAAATAAATTTATGACTAAGAATGCTAAAATTACATAGATAAATTAATTTTTATCATATCAATATTATTAGAAAGAGTTTCTGAAATGAAGTACCTTGGTGTTATATTAGATGAGAACCTTAATTTTAAAAAACATGCCAATTATATTATGAATAAAATGTCAAAAAAAGTTAATTTCCTTAAAAGAATTAGTTCTTCAGTTAGTTTATACACAAAAATTTTACTATATAAAAGTTTAATTGCACCTCACTTAGAATTTTGTTCTACAGTATTATTTAATCTAGACCAAGGGCACATGCAACAATTTCAAAAATAGTGCAGTCATTGAAGCTTTATACCTCAGAAATATTTTACTATGAACCGATTTACATGAAATTTTGGAATTAGGCTTATCTTACCCTTAACTTCAAAAGTGATATTGACCCGACCTCCGTTCTTACCCTTTTTTTGGTCAAACCATATATCCATATATGGCATATATATCGGAAACATACGCACGAATACATACAAACGTTCATATATGTATATCCAATAAAATCCAATCCAATAAAAACTGCAGATCCACCTGCACCGCAAGATTTACTTAAAATGATTTTTTGCAACTGCAAAAAAGGTTGCGGAGCCACTTGCGGATGCCGAAGAGTCGGGCTGTTTTGCAATGTAACTTGTGGAACATGCAGTGGAGATAACTGCCAGAATAGCCCTCCAATTGACCCAGAAGATCTTGATTACGACAGCAACTCCAATATTGAGTCATGAACGATTGGTGTAATAGTTTTTTTATGTATTGTAATGCTCTTGTTGCAGAATTTTTTATAATTAATTACTAATTTAATCTAGTACATTTCCAGATAACTTGTAAGTTTATATTTTATTCAATAAAAAGTGTCTGATTACTTACTCTATAATTAAATTATTTTTAATTGTATAAACATATATTTTCAATGTTTTAATTTAGGGGTAGTTTTAAGGGTTGAAAAGCTAAACATATGATAGTCATTTTAGAGAACATGGAACAACATTTAAATCATTTTGAGTTCATCAAAAGAAATTTTTTTATACAATTTTTAATTGAGGGGTTGTTTTTAAGAGTTGAAAAGGGGTTAAAAATATGATAATTAAGGTAGAGAACGTAAAACAATATTTACTCTATATTTAAATCTTTTTAAGTTATACAAAAGTATTTTTTGTAATTTTTTTCAATTTAGGGGTCGTTTGCAGGGGTTGTAAAGTTTTTTAGGGTTTGAAAATGGGTTAAACATGATATAATTGTGTTAGAGAACACTTTACGATTTCACTCCTTATTATTAAATACGTTTTCTAGCGATAAAATGGCTCAATGTCAATTTTTTCATTAAGGGGTCGTTTTCACCCCTTAAAAATAAAAAACGGAGGTCGGGTCAATATCACTTTTGAAGTTAAGGGTAAGATAAGCCTAATTCCAAAATTTCATGTAAATCGGTTCATAGTAAAATATTTCGGAGGTAAGACCCTATTTTTCGCTTCAATGACTGCACTAAAAATACAAAATAGAGCAATGCGAGTAATCCTTAAGTGTAATAGATATACACGTATTAAAATGATGCTCGAAGTCTTAAATTTTATGAATGTAAACCAACGAATAATATACAAAACAATGATATTTATATTTAAAATTAAAATGAAAATGCTACCGTCATATCTCTATGACAATCTAAGATATGCTAATGACATACACATATACTTCACCCGAAATAACAATAACTTTTATATTGACACTTACCATAGAAATTGTATGGAAAGATCAATTTTCTCTAAAGGATTGAAGATGTTTAATCAGCTACCTAGCACACTTAAAGATTGTAAAGTTTTAACTGATTTTAGAAATAAGTTATGTGAATATATTGTCAGTCATTTTTAATTTGTATTAGTAATATAAGTTATGTTTTGTGAAATGTAAAAAATAGCAGATTGCTAAATAAACGATTATTATTATTATTATAATATTGTGTAGAATGTTAAATATTGTATTATTACACAGCTATTAAAACTTATATGTGATACACATTCAAAGATCTAAATGGCAATCTATAACACACATACAACATAGTTTACATAACAGTGCATGTTATTGCAATTGTAAATAAAGAAGTAGCATCACTTCATTGAGTACTAATGAATACTGACTATTTATCCTCTTGATCAGATGATCTGGGCACAATAATATTGGGTAGGATATTTATGCGTCCATAAAAAGGAATAAAGTTTAAGAGAGATATAGCTCATTTTGTCATTATTTGATAGTAGAAAGTAATTTTGATGAACGTATTTAGGTAGATGTAAATAATAAGAGGTATAAAGTAAGGTATATTAAAAATTACAAATAAATAAATACATAATCTGTTACAATAACATTGTTCAAGGAGGGCACTTCCTACATACCCTTTATCACAGATTCCCCCGCTGATATATTTTCCATTTCCATTTTTTTTCAGTTGGATGTTATTACATAATCCTGAATTTCTTTTTTAGAGATCAATAATCTGCTGGAAGTAGACTGAACTGAGATTCGAGGAAATGTATAGACTGATTACAACTGTGTGGCTCTATAGGATCATATAAAATTTAAAATAGAACAACTAGAAGTTAGTAAAAGTGAAGTATTCGCTCAATCTTTAGAGAAGCTGATGTATAACATCATAAGACATTTCATTTTTTGCTCAAATTTTAGCAAAAAATTTTGAAATGTAAAACAAAACAATCAAATATTAACTTTCTTCTATTAATTTATTTTGAAAATAGTTATTCTTATATTTTGAAAGTATTTCGTTTTGTTTAGTTTTGCAATATTATTTAAGATATTTTTCTTTAATGAACAAAATATCCTAACCAAGATTTGCTACAAGCATTTCTTAGTTAGTTCATTCTTTTTTAGTTGCGGGAAATTGGAAAAAGATTGAAACTAAGCATCCATAATTAAACAGATTTTGGTGGGCATCTTAATTTTGATCTCATTTCTTCCATATTATTGCTTTTGTTAATTAGACAGTTTGACAGTTTCAACATAAAATACAAAAAACGAAACAATTAAAATGTGGACAGGTTTGTCAGTAGTTTTTAATACTTTGTATAGGGTATGCAATTCACTTTCAGTCCCCCCACTTTTTTTAATTAATTCTGAAAATATGTTCTATTTGTAATAAGCTACCTTATGGCATATTTTAATAATGCTAATGTGATAATACATATAAGTATCTACTTACTAACAAGAGATTTACCTAGGTACTTGTTTTAGTTTTTGAGTTAAACATATTTTTTGTTTTATTAAAATTATATTTGCTTAGTTTCTTTTTGGTACTATTGAAAATAGAACTGAAATAAGTATATTTTTCTAAGTATTTCAATCTCATAGTTTTATAATATTCATTTCCTTAAATAACAATATTAAAAACAAATTAATTTAAATAATATAAAATAAAATAAAACTATTTATATATAGTCGAGGCAAGAATTCAAGCGATGCACGTCACAGATCGATTCTATAAATAAGACAATATTGCTAAGAATCATGAAACTCCATTAAACTGTACCTATTTCTGAAAAAAGCTTAATAACTGGATGTCAAGAATTACTCTTTTTAACGTAATTAATGATTAAAAATTGTTAGTATTAAAATTTCTTTAATGAGATCACTCGTGACGTGCATCGTTTGAATTCTTGCCTCGACTTTAGATAAGGTATCTCAAAGGTTGTACTCCTGAAGACTGCTAGGATGATTTGAGGGTTCTGAAAAGTAATCTAAAAGGGACTTCAGGTTATATCTTCATTGAAGCCAATTTTAAAAGCTACAGCTAACCTCTAGGGCTTTTTTGGATCTCCTTGTGAGGGCCAACCAAGAAATTGTCATTTCTCGGTAGGCTAGCACTCACCGGCCTGAAGAAATGTACCCATTGTGAATTACACTTTTGGCTTAATAAAATAAATAATTTTTAGTGATGCCTGTTATTTTAGAGGATGTACAAAATACACTGGGCATCACTTCAAAATATATACTACACCAGTCAATATTAAAAGTTACTAAATCGGCGGATATTCAAATTCAAATAACTTCTATGCTGCTCCTCAATTTCAACTTATAAAATTTTAAATTGGTATATCGACAGGAGATTAATTTTAGTAATTTTTAGATTGTCCCTGTGGCCAGTAAATTTTTCTTTATACAACTAAATTGAACCCTTACCTTTTGTGTAACTTTCAACACAATACATTTTTATTCTATTCTATTCTATTCTAAATGCATCTGATTTGTTTTTGTCGGTTATAGGTATATAGTTTACTTGTAACAACCATTTTGCTACTATATCTTTTATGAAATGCTCTTAGTGTCTATGTGTTCTTCCGTTTTGTGTTTTCATAATTATTGTTTATCATTGATAACGCACTTTGGTTGTTAACATGTATATTGTATATAGTTATTTTGACATTACTTTCAAGAAATGCACCTAATGTCTCTGTTTTCTTCATTCTGCGTTTTCATAATTGTTTATTATTGGTAAGGCACTTTGATTGTCAACATGTAGAGTTGCTTTGATGTTGTATTGGGAAAAAAAATCTGAAAAATTTGACAAGGAGAATGTAGTGATTTATAGTGTCAAACGCTCATGACAAATCAAAGAAGATTCCACCAGATTTTAATGTATTGTCGATTGAGTATTTTGGTATAAAAGGTTAGGATAGCATCTTGCGTTGACCTGTTTTTTGCGAAACTGTATTGTCTAGACAATATAGATGTTGTCTTGCTAAGAAATATGTTAAATGGAAACAAAAAGTTTTCTAGATTATATTTGAAAATGCAGATAAGAGTACTATGGTTAGTTAAGTCTACTGGATTGATTTGTGTGAAAAAAGGATAATAAAGCAAGTTTTAATTCACCAGGAAAATAGTCATTATCAAAGGATGCATTTATTAAGAAAGTTGGTGGAAAAAGATATTGCTGAGTTTATTTCTCAGCAATATCTTCATGTTCACGTAAAAACTTCTTTTGTTGAAAGATGTGATAGATACATAAAGTTGACGGGGAAGCTTTTTTGCCTTCTTTGATATTTATGTTTTGGCCAATTACCTTCCATGTCGCTTTTGTTTTATTTTCGGCACTATTTATAAAGTTATAGTAGGTTGTCTTTCTAGTAGAAATATTTTTTCTTGTCTTTTTTTAATATCTTATATCTAGTCTGTAACTCAGGATCGTTATAAACTTTATTGAGTAGGTAAATTTTCTTCAATAAGAGTCGCGACTCTTCGATTAACTCTGGTGGGATTCAGTTTTTCGATTTTAAGTTAGTTTTAATTTACACCGATTTGATTGGAAACGCTAAGTTGAATAGTGTTGAAAATTTAATAAAGAAATTTGCAACTTTGCAACAATAAAGATTTAAGATAATTTATATTATCCTGGTTAAAATTCTGTTTCGTATAATATTGTAATTTATGTCTTCTTTTTACCACTTGACAACAGTGATCTGATAGTCCAGATAATATGAACAGGCAACTTTAATGTCAAATTCAGCATAAGCAGAGCATAAGAATGCCAAATTATTGCTGAAATTCTAGCAATCATGGTTTTAAATCTTAGGCCAATGGAAACACCGGCTGAAATAATTTTCTTAATATCTTTTTAAATTTCAGTGTGTCTTGTACATATCTATAGTTAAAATCAATCTCTTTGAGTATCATGTTCTTTCATTAGAGCTATCAGACCATAATAGTCCAGTAAAGAGGAGTTCTAATGGTTTATTCGCAATCCATGCCCGAATTTTTGACCAAAAATTAGTTTTAAGATGAACATCAAGCATCTGTAATCAAAAATAAAAAATTAGATTGCAGGGGTTGTAAAAACATTAATTATGGGTTGAAAGCACGATATCTTAGAAACGGAAAAGTTTTTGATAAAAGTTTTAGACAAAAGATGTAGAGAAAAAAATTCTATATAAAAAAATTACTTAACTTTTTATTCTATAAGTATTCGGCGAGCCGTGGAATTCGATTAAAGTTTTTCAATGATTTAAACAGTCGAATACACTACTGGCGCGTATGCCCTCTCTTCACCGTCAGAGAGAGAAGCATACAGAATGTGTATAGAGTGAGAACGACAAATGTCATAAAGCAAAAAATGAATTATATTTTGTGCTATTTACTATTTTAACATTTTTTTTGTTTTCCAAGTATCGATTGAACAGTTAAACTTATTCTACTAATCCATTTGAATCCTGTAAATACGTTTTCAAAATTTATTGTATGTTAGCACTTCCTTATACAGTCGTTTATCACGCACTAATGCGTGCAAAAATGCAAAAATAAATGAAGGAAAGCTTTAACAAAGCAATTCAGTGTATGCTTATAACACAAAATTTTAAGCAATTCTATAAAATAGCCTCTTGAAACTAGGAAATATTTTTAAAATAAAGAAAAAAGTGGAGTGGTTGTTTTATGCTTGGTTCTGTTACAAAAACATTTGTATGCAGAGGCGGATCAAGAGTATATTGTGCCCCATGCTGAACCAAAATTTGTTTGTCCCCCATATCCCCCCCCCCCCCCTTAATTGTCTTTTTTTAACATGAAATGAAAAACAAAACAATTAAACGAAAATAAAATGTTTTCAAATAATTCAAATTTTTATTCCATTCCATAACTTAAAAAAACGGAATACGAAATTTAAACAATCAAACAAAATGAAAACAATCAAAATTTGACTTTTAGTCTAAAAAACATTAGTTTTTTTTTTGTTGCTGACTTCCTTTCACCCTGCAACCTTTTTTGAAATTTTTACTATGTCATGAAATATGATCAAATAATTTTAAACCAAATAATTCAAAAATAATTGCGGGAAATTTTGTGTCCCTCAAATTTTGGCGCCCAAAACGCTAGCACCCTTTCCAAGTTGGTTAATTCTCCTCTGTTTGTATGATACATGTATATTACATCCTTAAGGATTTTAGAATGTTGTTAAAACTGAAAATGTCCATCAAATTTGTTTTGATTGATTATTTTCATAACAGTGTGATAAGTCAATGAAGTTCATAAATACCAGAAATTATTATTACAGATACCAAAGTATATACAATATCAATAAAATGAAATAAATTCATGGCAATTAACTATTATAAACTTTCAGAGTACTGCCTTTTAAAGGTTTATCATGTATGTCCTGAAAATCATATGGGTAGAAACTGTAAGTCTCAAATATGTTATCTGACAAGGATGCTCATTTCTGCAAAAATCTTCAAACTTTGTGATATTCGTATAACCCAATTTCCCTCAACTACATTTATAGTGAGAGTATATTTTTGCTTAGATGTTGGAATTGACATACTTTAAGTGTAAGTATGTTGAGAGATGATATATTCATATTGTTTGCCCTTTGTTTAAGAATATTTTAAATTTTGAATATGGTTAGAGTATGCTCAATTTCTTAAACAAGTAATTATTTTTCTAATATAATATAATATAATGAAAATTATTACTCTCCTGTAATGATGTTTATTGTAATTTGGCTTTTTCTAAATCTTGTAAAATAATTATATCAAATGTAAACTCAATGCAACTTTCATGTTTATTAAATTAAGTGTTTGCCAATTGTTTCCTTAACAACCTTTTGGTATTTTTATTGTAGATATAGATATTGTGAATATAGAGTGTATGCTCGAATGCACATAGTGTTTCCTCTATGTCTTAATCAAATTTTTCTCTTACAGTCTTTTATCTAGTTATAGATAATTGCTTTCCTATTACTTGTTTACTCATTACTCCATAAAGAATCATAGTAATTGACATTGTTACTGCTGCGCCTTTTTCTCAATTATTTTTATGTTGTCTTAAAATGTTGAATATTGTATAACAATTGGGATTACGAAAAGAGCTTTAAAAAATGTTTGCGTTGTATTATACGATTTCATTTTAAAAATAAAATTAAGGTAGTTATTATTTTTTTAAAGTATTTGTGACATTACATACTCCTTATTTACATATGGCAACAGCAGACATATTTCAGGGTGGTCCATTTTATGGAAAACTGAAAAATAAGCAAATTTTAATTTGGTGAGGGAAATCAAGTAATTTGTCTGATTTGAACATAAAATCCAAGTCAAGGAAAATATGTATTTATATTATTGCTTGCAACTAAAAATTTCTTATTCATTGCGATTTTTACAAGAGCCAAAGTTATTTTTCATGAAAAATTACAGCATTACGGATCGTTGTCTTCTATTCTGCGATAAATTGCATCACTTGGCAATATTGGCTGGCATAGAGCAGTTAAAGTTTGTTTCTACAGGCAGCAGTAAGAAACTGTTTCCAACCATCAAGCGTTTGCACACCGTGGTTTTCAAAGTACTAAAGTGATTGTGAGCCAACCTCTTGGAAACTGCTACAGAAACAAACCTATAGACAAATTAACGCGTCCAGGAAAACTAAAGTTTATCAGTCAGAGAATTTGAAAAACAGCTTTAAGTGGCCACTTTATAATTTTCAATTAATTTGAGTGAAACAGACAGAAAGCCTTTTAATAATTATGGAAGAAATAAATTTCACGTCATATTTTGCTTATTACTTGTTTTTATTCTAGCATTTTTAACATGTCATTATTTAAAATTTACCATAGTGGAATCTGGATATGAGATAACCTGTTATGGCTGAGATACTGTATGTACTGTATTTACAGGGAAACAAAAGAATCTTATTTGAAAATACAAGAGAATTAAGATGAAAAAGACCATATAAACAAATTGTTTAATTGGTAGTACACACAACAGTTAATCCCCACACTATATCGCAAAAATGTTTTATATGACAATGTTAATTACAGTGAAAACCAACTTTATTCATTTAAAAGCAGTTGCAGAAAACTCAATTCAATTAGTGGCAACTTACTATGCTGTACTAAATAGTCGTGCTAACAACCGATTGGAATAATAATCGTAAAACCAAATGAAATTATCTTCCAGCTATGGATTATGGATGGTTTTTAGTTTTTGCACATATTGAAATTATGGGCTCTAAAAAATTGTTTGACCTTATTACACTTTTACACAACCCTTATTACATATTTTTTAAAACCTTCATAAAACTACATTTCTAAATTCGTGTTTTCTGGATGCAGGTATGTAGATTTTTATAGGGGTGACACCATTACTTTCAATGTAAGGTACCAATAACTTTTCACTTCTGTGCAATGAAATTCCATACATTTGAAAAATAAAGTAATCCATTTTAAATTTTTTATTATCATATAGGTTATAAAAAACTGACATTGATTGCGAAACGTCATTAGTAAGGTATTTGAATAATTTTAATCCAGAAGAAGAACATACGTATTTTTGTGGTTTTTACACCATTCGATGGGAATGATTTCGATTTGTAACAAATATAAAAATTGATGGTAAAAAATTCACAGATACGACTGCACTTAACTGCGATTATATTTATTGTGTAAATAATGTAACCTAATATTATGTCATGGTCCGTTTCCTTCCAAGACGTGATTAAATCTTGTTGACATAGAAATAATTAGTCTACGGCAATAGTTTTTTTTTCTCTTAGCTCCTCCCATCAATTTTCAATGACTGACCACAATTATTCTTCATTTCGTGGTCATAAGTTTTGTCCATACATTTTTTTCACTAGTTAACCCCAGACGTTCTCAATTGGGTTTATGTCGGGACTGTGTGAGGGCCACGGTAATAATTTAATATTATTCTTCCTAAAGCATTGAGTAATTATCCTGGAAGTATGAATAGGGCAGTTGTCTTGTTGATAAATGAAGTGTTGTTTGGATATAATTGCTTCACCAAAGGAAGCATAACGTTCTCCAAAATATCCGTACAAATCTGTTATTACCCGTAATACACCATGCTATACGAGGGGCATGCATGCTTATCTATGCCCAAATATTAACAGAAAATCGCCTTGACCTGTTCCCCACAGACACGTAACGTTCATGAAACCTGGTATTTGCAGGACTGTACACCCGAATATTTCTGTTATTACAAGACTGAAAAACTTTTTCATTGGTAACCACAACATTGTTTCAAAACTCCAATGCGCAATAGACATAATTTAAACAAAACAGAATGCGGGCTTACTTCTGTTCTTCTGTTAATATGGTCTTCTTGGCACTTGTACAATTTTTTTCCCTCAAATAACTAAGGCGCGCTTCATCTTGAACGAGATTTGAACTTCTCGATCGGCCTGAACCGTCTTTTCTCTTTACGCTACCTTCCTGATCCCACCTTTTCATCACACTCATAACAGTACTTTTGTCCAATTGATAATAGTTAGCAACTGCTCTGATAGACCATCCCTCTTCAATTGTAGAGAGAAGTAAAATTTTTCATGTTCAGTTACTTTTGGCATTGCGGAAATAAGACAGATAAATAAAGATTGATTTAATATAGCGAAAAATAGGTGTAAGGGATTTCATTGCAAAGAAGTGTACATTTACATAAATTAAAAAGAGAAAATGATGAGATATTAAAGTGAATGGTTATGTTGACATTTATTTGCATCTACAGATCTATGGATTTGCATCTATCAAATACAAATAAAAGTTTGCTTTATTGCCAGATTGATATATAGAGTATGTGATGTAATATTATTTTAAAAACTAATTCCTAATTATCAAAGCATTTTGAACAAAATACTGAAGTACACCTTTAATATATATATATATATTTTTAAGTTCTATTTTATAAAACAAAAACCCGAATTGAATGGCACTCCCCATTAGGCTTTGAATCATCCTCAGTGAAGCTTTTCTCATTACTGTTGCCAACTGATAGGAATTTACAACTCCATATACATTCGAACAGCATTCTACATACTCACTAGATATTTTCATGTGTTGAATATTTAATTTTTTTTAATGAAAATAGGTAAAAGGCATAGCCGTGAATAAGCATGTGAAAATCTGTCCTTAAACCAAAACCTAATTCTCATAGACTTTTCAAAAGAACTTGGTCTGAAAATGTTTTTCTTAACATGCTGACCCTCTAGCCGCCATATTAAAGTCGGGTGAGGCGTTTCTCGAGTGTTTTTCATTTTTTAAGAAAATAGTTTGTCGGAAATATCCTTAACATTTCACAGGCGTTTTTGGCATCAAGACGCATCACGTATTTTTTGCAGAATTTTTTGGTGGCAATTTTGCATTCAAAAAAATTGCGAAAATTTTAGCACGTAATTTTGCAACACTTTTCAGAGGTCTACAAAGTAAATTTTTTTACTGTAAATCAGTAAGTAACTTATTGTTGTTCTCAAATTTTTTCAAATTTTTAAACAGAAAAATTAGAAATAGCTAAAACTGTAAGAACCGTCATTTTCCATTATATTAGCGGCCATCAATGGTGTCAAACTACTAAATCACAACTAATTTAGAAACTTTCCAATATTTCCAATGATTAAAAAAGCAATTTGATCATTTCTGCTATTTTTTACTTTACAAATAATATAGCTGTAAATATTGCAAATTATCAAATATACCTCAAGTAGATACAATCTCTACTCTCATATAGATTCTATCCACAGTACTTAGCACTGCCCTACCTGTTATGACGATTATGTTGTGAAATAGACCATTATCACATATCTTTGAGAGTTTTTGTTCTTTATATAAATGTAAATATGTGAATAAAACTACTTGTAAAGACCTACCTGCATGTTTTTTGCGAAAAATCACGCTATCCAATGCATTTTATTGCAGAAAATAATATTTGTATATATAAATGAAAAACAAAACACCCCACCACCCCAGGGTTAAAATTTTGGAAAAAACCTTTTCAGACCAATTCCTTTAGAAAAGTTTATAAGGTTTTGTTTGGGGGCAGATTTCGTATGCTTATCTGACTATGCCCTTTCAATTATGGGTGTTAGTTAGAAAGTTGTACCTTCCCGCAAACCTTTGAAATTTTGGTTGGGCACAAAACATGGTGTCTATTAAGAATGTATAATGTAAATATATTCCAAATATCATATTCCACTATATGTGTAAAAAAATTCTGTGTTCATTTTCTATTTGTGCTCAATTTTTATTGTAATATCAATTGGAGCCAAATTTTTGCCATATATTTTAATACTAGTAAATGTATTTATTATTATTATTATTAGTGTTAAAGAGATATTAATTCCAATGTTTATAATAAAAATTCAAAGGACCATTTGTGTTTCAATTAATATAGTCGCTCATATCATCGATATAAACAGAAAAGTTATTGACTTATTCAATTAATTTTCCAACCATCAGCATTACAGTGGTGTACATTTAGAGGTTTTAATGCTTTAAACATTGGACATTTTTGGAACCTACATATAGGTTATGAGTGTTTTACATCCTGTATATGAATATTTAATATTTTATTTTAATATTTACATTGTTTAAAAAGTTTACTTTTAGAAGTTTGGTATTAATGTTAACTGTATTACCTTGTATGTAGATAGCTAACAATGTTGAACTATATTTTTGAAATAGAGTTATCTAAGAAATATTCTTCTATTGTATAGTGAGCCTATTTTTATTAGTATTTGCTTTAATTCTCGTTTCAGTTTATTTGGATGTAGATTTTTCCGTTCTGGAAGTAGCTTTGTAATAAAAAATTCAACATTTTTTTTGAATATATGAAAAATTAATTTTGTTAGTGGATATATATTTTTTTATACCTTGTATTGTGCTCATATTCTAAAATCTTGAAAAGCAAGATGTTTTCTTTAACAAAAATTATAGCTTCATAGATGTATAGACAAATTATGTTAATACTTTTTTTTCACGAAATATATTTCTTCAGCTATCTTAGTTTTTTATCAAGTATGTGCAAAAGGCATATTTTTTGTAAATTAAGTATTCTGTTTATCACTCGCGTTTGCCCAAAATATCGGACCCGAGACTGAATATAGGCATGATATGCAAAAAAAGTTTTTTCAACGTTAACAAAACGTGCCACTACCACTAGGATGCATAGCAATACTGGACCATGTTCTGTGCCAGGCTGTCGATATCAATCAAATTTCCAGTCTAGCCTGGAATCCAAATTTATTCCTAGAAACTATACAGTGTTGCTACTTTTTATATTCAACCTATCGTATGTAAGTATAGTTTCATCTTGGGGTAAGTAAGAAAACTTTATCATTTTTGTTTTATCTACATTAAGTTGCAGATTGTTATCCCTAAACCATTGCTTCAATAAGTTTAATGCATCTATTATTTCTTTTTTGATGTCCTTCTCGGGAATTTCACTGAATAGTATGGAGGTATCGTCAGGAAATTGTACAATTTGTTGATCCACAATATCGGGTAGCTTATTTGTATAAACAATGTATAGTAGCGGTCCTAGGATAGATCCTTGAGGAACTCCCCATTTTATAATTTTCTTATCAGATTTTATAATAATCCCTTGTTTGTCTCTTTCAACTACACATTGTCTTCTGTATTTTAGGTAGGATTGAATTAATTTCAGAGCTACTCCCCTTATACCATACAACGATAATTTTTTTATCAAAAAATTATGTTCAACACTGTCAAAAAGCCTTGGATAAATCAAAACATACTGCCATTGTTTATTTATTGTTTAAGAATTCTAGTATGCAGCTCGAAGCTTCTTATATTGCAATTACTGTTGATTGACCTTTCCTAAATCCATTTTATGAATCAGAAATTAGTGTATTTTTTTCCTTAAAGTCCATCGAGTATAGATTATTTTTTCAAATATTTTGCTTACGTTGGACGATAGTTTTTCCTGTCCGACGTTTCCCCTTTTTTGTAAATAGCTTTAATTTGTGCTATTTTTAGTTGTTCTGGTAAAATTTCTGTATGTAACATTAGGTTGATAATATGAGCAAGTGGTTCAGATATAACATCTGCAACACAGATTTTTTATTTCTTAAACTAGTTATAAAAGCCGCTTTACACTTTGTAATTTATTGCAGCCACAATGCAATGAAAATTAGGTCCGGTTCTAATTTCTGCAATGCAAGGAACATTGCCACAGCTGATCAAAAGATGTAGTAGTGTGCAAACTCGCATGAGAATTTTATTACCAGCAATAAATTGTAAACTGTAAAGCAGCTTTTACATTAATTATACAGTTCCTCAGGATCGGCTGGTTCTAAAAATAAAGATTGATGTATGCAAATGTTTTTTTGTTTCTATTATACTATATGGTGTGGATATTTTTGGACATTGGTTCATGAACTTATTATTTAGTATTTCCTTTGAATTTTTATTATGTTGTATGTTTTTGAGAATTTGTTCAGAGTTTTTAGTTTTACCCGTAGTGCTCCTAAGAATATCCCAAACATCCTTACCTTTATTATGAGCGAAATCTATATAACGTTTGTATGCTAATTTTTTAGCCATTTTGGTTACATACTTTCATGTATTTGTTATAAAAGTACTAGGAGACGGAACCTGATAGCATTTGTGTGTAAAGGATGTGTTTCTTGGAGTTTTTAATACCAATGGTTATCCAGTTTTTTACGCCACTGTTTGGACATAATCTTTTGTCGAGTTATTGTACTATGGATTGTATTTTCGTTAAGAATACTCCTAACTTGCATTTTTTATTTCAATTTTGAATTGTTGTAATTTATGTTCTGAAAATATTCTTGCTTTATAAGTAACATTTTGACTTTCTAGATATATTTCTTGCTCAATCTGTAAAATTTGCCCTCCGTGGTTAGACAAGGCAGATGCCATGACTTTGCCCTCTCGACTGTTATGTTGGCAACACCTTGTTAAAACCGCACATGCGGAGAAGACCGGCAATGACGTAATGGAAAGAAGTATCCGGTAGCCATATTGTCAAGTAGACAACTTCCAGTCCACGTTTGAGTCGTATGTTAAGTCCACGTATAATTTGTACCTCTGACGAAAACAATAAAACACTATATAAAAGTAAGGTGCATTAGTTATTTGTTAGCACCAAAACAATTTACAAGTACACAACATTGACTGTGTGCACAATTCATAAATATGTTGCCAATCAGCATGGCTGATTTTTTATTTATTCATGTGGGTGTGAAAATTGTTTGGAACATATTAAAGCTTAGTAACCGTTTCAAAATTTTCTGATTATATTTTTTTGTCAAAGATTTATATTAAAATCTCCACTAAGTACGATATTATATTTTGGATAATTTTTTTAACAATCATATAAGACTTAAGGTTTCAAAAATCAAGTCAATATATTGTTATGTGCTGCCCTCTAACGGAGAAAGACGTGATTAAATTCCTGGCTGGTCAAAGTGAAGAAAACTTGTTATTCTGTTACTCCCTGACTAGTAGGGTGGCGCCATCTATGAGGTATGTTGGGGAATCTGAATTGCCTGACCGGGACATTCAGGCTTAAGGAGGGGGCAGTGTTATGTGCTGCCCTCTAACGGAGAAAGATGTGATTAAATTCCTGGCTGGTCAAAGTGAAGGAAACTTGTTATTCTGTTACTCCAATTGTTTGCGTATGCCGCTGCCTCAAATTGTCTTTTATAGGTTGACCAAGAAGTTTGACCATCAAAGGAAGGCGGTTGTAATCGAGGACCTGACGATGATAATACCAGCTGGCCTCCTTGTTCTCTTAACAGTCGTTTAAGTCGCTCAACCTCTCCTTCAACTGCACGAAATTTTCCTTCTATATCGGTAACTTTCCCTTCGACGCCAGTAACTTTTTCTTCAACGCCAGTAACTTTTCCTTTGACTTCAGTTACTTCCTCTTCAACCTTATTTACTTTTCCTTTGACATCGCTTACTCCTTCTTCGAGTGTAGTCACTTTTCCTTCGACGCCAGTCACTTTTTGTTCAACTTTATCTACTTTTTCCTTGACTTCATTAGTGGCTGACAGGATAGCATCTTGTTGCACCTGTATAATTTTTCTCAATTCTTCTTGACGTCTTCTTTCTTTTTCTTCTTCACGTCTCTCCTGTTCTTCTTTTTCTTCCTGACGTCGTCTTTCTTTTTCTTCTTGACGTCTCTCTTGTTCTTCTTTCTCTTCTTGGCGTCGTTTCTCTTGCTCTTCTTTTTCTTCTTGACGTCGTTTTTCTTGTTCTTCTTTCTCTTCTAGCATCATTTTTCTAAATGCGGCGAACATGTCTTGTATTTGTTTTTCAGCAGCCATGCTTCTTGTTTCCATTCAAAAACTAACAAACAACACTACAAGTCTTTGCCAGGTACAAGTCAAATTTTATTTAAAGTCTATATCACTTCTCAGTTGAAAGCACTTAAATAAAACTACACTAATTTCTAAACAGAATGTTGCAGAAATTTCTTCACAGTAGCACAAATAAGTCTCGTCTAATGTCTATATCACTTTCCAGTTCGACTCACTTCACTATCTCCAGTGGTTTCCAAATAGAACACTATGGAACTTCGTCGAATTCTTCAGAAATTCTGTTGCAATTCCGCTTCTGACACCAATTGTTACGTGCTTACAATTTTCAGTAAACACTTTGTGGATTCCAAATAACTTGCAACAAGAATTTTCACAAACCACTGATTTATTTAATCACTAAAATTACACTAGTAAATACTTAAAACTCACACAACTAATAATAACTTAATCTAATATAAATTCACTACTTTTAACACTATGTACTTTACTTTTCTTCTTAAACTTGTCAACTCTTGTCTAACCTAAAAATTCTCTCAACTGTTTACTTCACTTTGATCTGAACTCTTCCTTATACTTCACTAAACTGTACTGTTCCCCCATCTGCTGGATTCACCTCTTTATATACACACTTGGAATTTCCAGAATTCTATATTCTAGAATTCTCCATAGTTTTCTACTATGTACTAGATGATTGTTCGTCAATTGGCTCATAGATGGCGCCACCCTACTAGTCAGGGAGTAACAGAATAACAAGTTTCCTTCACTTTGACCAGCCAGGAATTTAATCACATCTTTCTCCGTTAGAGGGCAGCACATAACAATATTCTCTAATGGAGGTCTACAGATGCAAATAACTAATAGTTTTTTGGACTTACTAACAATAGCAGAACATTCTGATCCTTCTATTCATTACTAAATCTCCTGTCTTATAGATGATGGGGGTGACGGCCTCTTAGGGCGCGTATTTTTATTTTTCGTATGTTGACTTCGACAGACCCTTTCGAATCTGTGAACTGTTTGCTGCTTAGCTCTTTCTAGCCTGCATGCAATATATCTCATTCACCTTTTCTGGTTGGTTCTTATCCTAACACTATCATGCTGGGCGTTTGACCTGTAGCGACATTCCTACGGTTTCTTAAGATATATGCCATTTGATGCACATAATGATCCCATATGGCATTTGACTTTTTATATAACAACGTGCTCAGAATCTTTTTACATTCTTGGACCTGTCGTCACGGGGTTGGATTGCTGATAATAAGCTGGGATGTGATATATCTCAATGCCATTTCACTCGCAGTAAGTAACATACCACCCAGAGTTAAAATGACATCCATTATCAGAAATGATGACTCGAGGGACTCCAAATTTCGCAACTATCTTTCAAGGGCTGATCTTGCCTTGAATATCCTTAGACTTGATTTGAGTTGACAATTTTATCGTATATTTCTGAATGAGATAACAGAAATATGTTCTGGATACTTATAATTTGGAAAGAACATTCTTTCCTCTTTATCGTCTGTCTTGACGTATTGGCCATATGGATTATGGCTGAGGAAGTCGGCTGGGATGTTTTCTTTCCCTGGACAGTGTTCAATTTTGAATGCATATTTTTGCAATAACAATGACCATTGGGTCAATTTGATTTTGTCGTCTTTATGTTTATTCAACCAATGTAGAGCCTTGTTGTCCATCTTGACCACAAACGGTTTGTGTATAGCTTGAACTTTTTTATGTAATAGACGACTTCCAAGCATTCCAGCTCTTTTATATGATAACATCTCTCTGCTGAAGATAGGGTATTACAGGAATACGATATGATATGTTTTTCACCATTGTCACCCAATTGATACAAGGCAGTCCAAAATTGTCTCCTGATATTTCTGCGGCTGATAGCACATCCAAAACGTCTTTTATAAAAATAAATAATAAATTTCAGTTTTTCTACAATATCTTCCGACTCCTATAATATCAAATTCATATTTTAAACTTGGCCATCCAGACACTAGTTTACATGGTATCAGTCAAACTTTCTCTTCTGCTTAAGGGGTAGTTTTAGGGGGGGACTGTCAGTATTTGCCTCGTGACCTTTTCTTTTCATGTTCCTAAAAATTATTATAAAAAGCTAATTTTAAGTTCATTAGATATAAAAAAGGTGTATTGCATTTCGATAAGCCAAGCTGTTCTCGCTGTTAATTTAGTTTAAAAAAACAACGTGCATTTACATTTTATTAATAAATTCTTTTACGCATAAAGAATACTTTGAAATATTACGTCAACATTTCTGTTATTTGTTAGACTTTGATTCTTTTTTTTTTTTAAATATAATTCCACTTTAATTGCTAATATTATTTAAACATGGGTGAGTACACATTCTTTGAATTAACAGACGTATTGTTGACTTTGGGAGAATGTTTTGGTAATACTGCTGCAGCTGTGAAATGTTATAAAGATAAATTCCCGAACAGAAATATTCCTGATGACAAAATGGTTTTAAGTACAGAGCGGCGACTTAGGGAAACAGCAAGCCTTCAAGTGAAAAACAGGGATGCTGGCCTTCCAAGAAACGCAAGAACTGTTGACGTTGAAGAAGAAACATTAGATATTTTAATGGAAGATCTTACTATAAGTACTAGAAAATAAGGCTTAAGAATGGATAGTCTCACCAAAGCGCTTTAAAAGTACTACAATTGCACCCATTCCATTACCGAAAAACTCAAGAATTATTACCTGCATGAGGATATGCCAATAAGAGTTGATTTTTCAGGATTGTTGCTTGAACGAGCGGAAAATGATCCAGATTTTTTAAGTAAAATACTATTTACTGACGAGTTTACATTCACACGACAAGGCATGTTTAATTCTTGGAGTATGCATTTCTGGGCTGAGGAAAATCCTAATGCAACAATACAAACCCATTTTCAACACACCTTCAAAATAAATGTATGGGCAGCAACCCTAGGGAATCAGCCAATTAGATACATATATTACCTGGAAATTTAAATGGCGATATAGGTATTATGATTTTTTGGAAAACACCTTGCATGAAATATTAGGTAATACTACATTGTGAAGGAGAAGACATATGTTTTTATGCATGGTGACGCAACACTGCATTATGTAGAATATGGTTACACAATCACTATCCTAATAGATGGATTGGCCGGGGTGCAGATGCACCGATCAGTGGGTGGGATGCCACCCTCACCTGCATTATTTCAAACGGGTATTTGTCATTTGTTTGTATCTACCTGTTTCAACAATATAAATTAAATCAGTGAAGCATGCGAGTCTTATTTTTAAGTTTTAATTTTTTTTATCCGCTTTTTTGGAATTAATTTTAAATGTTATTCATCATAACTAGCTATTTTTATTTCAAAGCATTCTTTATGTGCAAAATAATTTATTAATAAAATGTTGCAAGTGCACGTTTCTTATACATAACTTACTCGAATGCAATAATACAGAATACCTTTCTTATTTCTAATGATCTGAAGATTAGTTTTTTTTATAATAATTTTTAGAAATATAAAGAAATTTAAAAGTTATGAGGAAAATACTGAGTTACCCCTAGAACTACCCCTTAAACAGAAGATAGGGTTTGACTGATACCATTAAACTAATATTCGGATGGCCTATGACTAAGTTTAAAATATGAATTTGATATTTTAAGGAAGTCGGAAGATATTGCAGAAAAACTGAAATTTATTATCGCCTTTTTAGAGGGTATATATCTCTCTTATTTTCGGAAATAATTTTACATAAAAGACTATCATTAATTTTGGATAGTACAATTGTATTCGATTCAGTGTACTATCAGCCTCAGAAATATTGGGAAATAATTTTGGACCACCTTGTATAATACGATGGAAAGGCATCGGTTTTTAAAATGAACTGAAGTGAAAAAAAATCAGAACGATGGAGTTCCAACGATCCTGATAATATATCTTTAAGTTTTTGAAATATTGCATCGTATGCCTGGTTTCAGTGGAAGCGAATGATTTTTGACAAAAGTTTCATCAACAGCTGAGTGATTGTCGCAATATTGGGAAAATGTTCTCGAATCCAATTACATACGCCGAGGAAATACTGAAGCTGCTACTTCGTGGTGGGCACAGGATAGTTCTGTATTTGCAGGATATGTTTTTCTAATGGTCGAGAGGTATCAATTCTAATTGTGTAGCCTAAATATTGAATTTCTTTTGTGGCTATTACCCACTTTTCTGGAGAAACTTTTAGATTGTGTAGATATAGTCTTTCAAAGACTAACCTCAAGTGGGACGTTGTAAACAATTATATCATCTAGCGACTTGCCATTTTGTAAGTACCGGTGACCTTCAGCCCTTGGTGGACTTAACCTATATACTGTTATAGTCTAGTATACTTTAACTTGGCGTGTGTATGTATGAGTTAATATTTCCGTATGATTTCATTTTCTCCCATATTGTACACAAAGTTAAAGCAATAGTCCAGAAACATTGTCTACGTGGACAATATTTCTGGATCTTTGTATACAAGAGAAAATGAAATCGTACAGAAATATTAACTCGTACATACACACGCCAAGTTAAAGTATACTAGACTATATTATACATGATTTGCAGGAAACAACTTCTCAGCGGGCAAATACCCCGACCTGCAATGAATTATACCTTACAAATCATGAAAGATTGGTAGCCAATGTCAATGTTTGTAAGGTATAATTCAATGCAGGTCGGGGTATTTGCCCGCTGAGTAGTTGTTTCCTGCAAATCATAATATATAACGATAAGTATATAACAGTATATAGGTTAAGTCCAGCAAAGGCTGAAGGTCACTGCTCTTGGTACTTGCAAAATGGCAAGTCGCTATATACCATGGAGACATCTGTGATGTCTGGTGTATAGTAGCATTAGACCACATGACCACTATACCATTACCTCTCACCACTATACCATTTACATTAGTCTGTATAAGACTAGCACGTTGGCCAGTCATTTGTATGTTCCATGACCTATATGGCATACTGATGAGAACTAATAAGTTCGAAACCTGTCAATGTCTGGTCAGGGAATTGACAAATTACATCTGTTACCAATCTTTCATGATTTGTAAAAATCGGAGCTGGAGCTATAACGACAGTCATAACGTCAGCGGTTCATGGGATATCCAAGTTTTTAGAGTGAATATTCTGTTTCATTTGCCGCACTTTGTGACATTTTAAAATTGGCAACAGTGTTACTTTCAGTAGGTAGATTGATGTGTCTTGTTCTCTATTTGCAGGTAAGTAAGAAATAGTAAAACTAATATTTAGAGTAAAACATTACTGCAGGGAAAAGTTGATGTATGATATGGTTTGTATTTCCTTTTAATGGTATATGTGGCTGCAACAGTAATAATTATTTATTTCAAAATAGAAGATACGCTATATAACAACAAATAAAAATATGTAAACAAAAGCTTGTTTCTACAAGTCACCAACGTTTTTCACTGTTAGGAATTTGCGCAAAACGATTTTACAGCAACCAAAATCATTATGCGCAAACTACTGAAATGCCGAAATCTTAGCATAGCTTTTTCTCGGCTGCTTATGAAAAAAGAAAAAAATATTTGTACGAAGATAAACAGAACAATAATTTATACATCTATAGATTTATTTTTCCTTTTTATAATTACGTAAATTATAAACACTGAAAAACAAAAAGTAAAACGAACTAGAGGTCTATTATTCAGATTTATTAAGATATATATATAAGATATATTTCTACATAAAATTAATTGCCCGAAAAATCAAATTTTCAAAGCGGATTTCCTAAACTGCTGCAGGTTTGGGAAATCTGAGAACTTTGAAAATTACAAATCCATTGTCATTCGGCAGTTTATGAACAGTAAGACAAGTTGTTTGGTACTGAAGCACCCTGTATATACCCCATATATATGTTTAGTTTTTCTTATTTATTTTCCAAATTCAAGTAATTATTGCAGTTAATTCATTTCATTTTTACATTTAATTACTCATTTAATGTTGGAAACAATAAAGTTACGAGAATGCATTTTAAAATTACATTCTTTTAAAGCAGATCAAGTTAAACGCAGCCGTCTCACACTTTTATCGTGGATTTCGACACCACGGATTTCGCTCCAGATTCACAATAAACACCCTGTAGAAAATACCTAAACCAGCTGGAAGTCTACCTACCTGAAGAAAATACATGTGTCCGAAGAAAATGAACTTAATGCAGTAAAAAAAATTGCTACTAAAAGATGCAGAGTAGGTACCTACTGGACAGCGATGTACAAAATTACTTGAGAATTTGCGTAAACTTTTAAACGACGCACAGCTGATTTTAAAACAAGGGTAGTGACCCAGAAAACACATTTGTTTCGTTCATACAAAGGATGGCAAGGGCTCTTAACATTCTACTACCTGCAGACACAAATAAATAACCGATACTATGAAATCTTTCTGGGAATACTTCAACCATGTGGCTATAGAAATATATCTGCCAACAGTCCCATTGAGGAATGTTTGCAACGGCACTAGTTTATTTTCACATCATACACGTCAACAACAAATACCTAATCACCTTACAGGATGTTTAATTCCAAACAGATGATTACTGTGATATAGGGACGAGAGGCGCAGAGAAAATATCGACGAAAATATGCACCTAAGTACACTCACATAAAGGCAGGGGCTACCACGAATAAAATTCTACGAGGTATATCAAAGTCAGTGACGTACCACACCGATGTATATTGAGATGGACAATTATTGTACAAGTACATTTTACAGTTTATGGAAACTGGAATGGAAATTGAATTTGGTCAACGAGGCGAGATGTACGGGGGAATCAAGATTGCGGTAGAGGACGACATCGATCCTGGATGGGTGTATATATCATGGAGATGGTCAGCGTGGAATACTGGGTGTCTCTCATTCCGGGGGAGACTTATGTTGATCCAAAGAGGAATCCATGCACGTAGACGAGCCAGACAGCAATGAGGACCGGGGAAGGGACGAGGGGAAATGGGGGGTGGATTATTTTTTTATCTCAATTGAATTTTTATCTCAATTTAATTTTTATATCAATTTAATTTTTATCTCAATTTAATTTTTTTATATCAATTTAATTTTTATTGCAATTTAATTTTATTTTTTTTTCCATTATTTTACTTTCATAACTGAGTAAGCCTAGGATAAATTCATTCAAATTAACTTCAGTTAGGGGAAAGTTGTTTCTTTTATTCAATCATTTTATTAAATTTTTAACTTTATTGATAGGATAAATTTAATTGAAACTTCATACAGTTAAGGTTAGGGAGAAACTGTAAATCTTTGGTACCACAGGTCCGTGAGGTTGCGTACGTGTTTTGCAAATAATGACTACGCAATTATTATACAAAAAACATGGGGGAGAGTGAAGCACCCTGTATATACCCCATATATATGTTTAGTTTTTCTTATTTATTTTCCAAATTCAAGTAATTATTACAGTTAATCCATTTCATTTTTATATTTAATTACTCATTTAATATTGGACACAATAAAGTAATCAGAATGCATTTTAAAATTACATTCTTTTAAAGCAAAGTTAAACGCTACAGTTTTAACTAAAAAGTTACAGAAAATCGAGTCTAGTCACAGCATTTGTTTACAATGGACACGATAAGCGTCAAGTACTTCTGTTACTTCTCACAGGGTGAAATCGCCTGCCATTTTCTATCTTAAGTCATGCAAAGGATGGACTCTGCAAACTACGACGCATGTAGGCATTGAAATTTATAATGTAAACATTTTCCAATCGTGAGACCACAAATCCAAAGCTTTCATGTAACTGTGACGTCATTTTTACCATATAAAAGGAAGACGGCGTGGTATTTAAAATAGGAGAAGATAGACGACATCGGAAGACAGAACATTTTAAGCTACGTCGCGAGTTTCGCCGAGCTTAATAAATTATTTTGTGGATATTTTCACGAAATAAGCCAACTACTAGCCAAACAATATTATAACTTCATCTTATTTTAACGAATTCTTCTCAAACCACCGACATGCTCGACGAGGACGTTCAACATGTAGAACCTGGGGGAGAGCATTCACGGGCGTTATAACTCTATACAGAGCGCACAGGAATTCAGCAGGCATATATTTTTAAAGGTAATCGCTTGCTTATTTCGAAACTCTATTTTACTATTTGCAATTGGCAATTGCATTCATATTCTGGTTTCGACGGGATGTAATAGGGGAAATTAAAGGCATTTGTGGTACTAAAAGAATATTAGATTTTGTTTTATGAAGTTTTGATTTTTAACAAGGAAACAGGATAAGGTTATATTACAGTTTACTTAGTTATGAATTCATTCACGAGTTTAATTCATAAAATTTTACTTTCTGAATATTTTACTACGGAGATTTGCGTTTGCCAAATAACAAGTTTATATTCAAGAACTATATATTTAGAACTATGCAATAACAAGGTACTTTATCACAGATTAGTCAAACTTCATGTCTATCATTATTCTGCAGTTTTTATAAAACAAATACACTAAATCCCAATTTAATTTTCTATTCCTTTTAATAATAGGGTGGGGGTGACAATAGGGCTGGTGGAGGGACCTACCTACCCCTAACGCAAAAAATTTTTTTTGAGATGTTTCCTTATATACACTAAATCACATTTTAATTTTTTTTTGCTCCCTTTCATAATAGTGCGGCGATGGTATAGGGGGTGATTGTGGGAGGGGGGGGGGGGGGCTGATGCCAAAAAAAATTTTGAGAACTTGAGTTTTTGTACATGCCCCAAAATTGCAATTTTATGGACTCTCTTACCTGCTTGCTTTGCCTATTTACTCTTATTTACCTCAGAACCCTTCAACGGAATTAGATCAAAATATAATCTAGTTCCAGATCTCGTTACAATACATAAGTATACCAAATTTTAAGTCAATATCATAAACGGTTCCAGAGTAAACGTGCGCACAAAAAAGTTAAAGACAGACAGGACATTTTTTCCGCTCAAATTTAAAATCTCGACGTTTCATGACATTTTAAGCCTATTTCAACAATAAAAACATTTTAATTTTTTTTGCGTTACTATACTTCCACTGGACGTGGAAGTAAAATTAGATGTTGGCGTAATCAAAATATGCATCTCATTCAATTATATAATTACCCAAAATTTGAAATTCATATATTTTTCTACCAGAAAGCTGGCTAGCAATATCGTAGGCGCCCGGTATAATGTTATTATGTATATCAAGTAATTTATTTATTTAAAATAAATAGAATTACAAATAACAACATATAATACATGAATCATAAAGCGAAATTAAACTAACCCTTAATCCTAACTCGAAACTACTTTATATCTGGTTAACAAGGTTAGAGCTTTTTCAAACGTCAATTGGTTTTTAAATTAATTGAATGCACATGAGAAGAGACTTGGTCCTAAAAGGCTAGTGCACAGTTTCTTTCTATCATTATTTGCCTCACAAAATAGGCAACACTGTAATGATGTAACAAGATACGTTGATTTTTTACGGATGTTACAAGAAGCGTTAAGTAAAAATGTATATTGAATATACACTGGATGTCAAAGAGATTGGATGAATATTTTTTTTTGTGTATGGTTTTTTTTTATGTAACAACATCGTCTTGCCAAATTCGGAAAGTCATATTTTTGTCTTGTCCCTATCTGCCTTGTTTAGGGTGGATGTCAAAACGTAACATTTCTTACTGGATGATATATATATATATATATATATGTATGTATATGTTAGATAATGGATTGTAGAAATCACTTTTTAAAAACTTTATTTACTTGGGAGTCAAGCTTGACTCTGGGTACAATAATGAACAATAGTCGAAAATGAGTATATGACTGAAGGTACAAATGTCTATTGGTTGTATTTATAACATAAGAGAACAAAGAACATTAAATTGGCAATTCAGCATGATAAGGGATTACCAAGAAAGAAACATTAAGCTCAGCCAACGTGAGCGGTTATTAGAGAAGAGCTGTTACGCAATCTGTAACATGATATGTTTGAGAAGGTTAAGCCTGTCTCGGTGATATTATATATCATAGTATATTTCTAATATAACAGCTTCCCCCTTATAAAAAAAGTTGGTGTTTTATGCAGCAACTTTTGAAATGAATATAAAATGTATATAAAAGGTAATGGTACAATTTGGAAAAATATAAAGAGTACAAAAATGTTAAGTCGTAAAGTTTAAAATACAGAGTATAACCTTAGTGTCTGAAATATGAAATGCAAGCACAATAAGCTTGATTCATAAAATAAAATAACATAAAAATGTTAGAGTTAAAATATAGCTTTAATATAAAAGCATAAAATATGAGTATGATAAGTTTAAATGAAAATGACGTAAAAATGTTAATAAAATTGAAATTAACAAAGGATAGAAAAATAATGAAATATAATGATTAAACAAATGAAATGAAATTCACTGAAGAGTCTAGCACTAAAAGTCAGTAAAAAGGCACAAAACAGTTTGTCTTTAGTTAAGTTCTATGTCTTCGGCTTCGTTGTCTTCTCTTCTTAAGGTAGGTCGTCTTCGTTGATGAAACAGGCTAGTGATTGTCCTGAGGGGTTCACTAGGCCTTGGTGGAGATGGAGGAGTCGTGGAAACGTTGATGTCTAGTCTTCGTCTTCTTGCTTTACACCTACAGGATAGATACAAGAATAAGAGTCCGAAAATTAGCACAATGGTAAGATAGGTAAACCAAGAAATGTGTCTCGTGATGAAAGGTTCCGTGATTAGGTCGTCTAAGTCTTTTGAATATTGGTCTAATTGGTGTCTGGCGATATCGAGGTCTTCGGTGTTCAGATCACTTAGTTTTAGTGGTTTCAGGTTGGGCACTCGAACTTTGTCCGGAACCTGGTTGCAACACTCGAACGGGATTTGTATAGGGTGAGCGTCGTTCTTCACGTCTGTCGTTTCGCCTGAGCTGGCTTGGATCTTCGTGATACCTATGAAGGCGTAGCAATTTGGTTGTAATTTAATTATACAGTTTTTGAGGATGGTGTCGGTTTTTGGGGTCTCTTTCGGGCAATTGATAGTCATTTTTAGTGGCTCTGTATTGATGATCATCCACACGTTTTCGTCTAGTTTTTGGATGTTGTATCCTTGGCCGATGATAGAATCATCATCTCTCGCGATATATTTTTGAGAAGTTGACAAAATATGATACAGACCAGTTCTACTATCTAAGATAGGAATGGGGTATAATTGGAAAACAGAGTACGTTTGAGGGTCTACAAGGGGTATATCTAATACAAATACTAATTCTGAGTTCATTTGGAAAGCTTTTAATTGAATAATATCTAAATACTGTGCAATTTTTGAAAGTTTAATTGGGAGTGGCAAATTGTTCTTTTGTAGGTTTTGTGAAATTTCCTGCAATGAGTTTACCAAATCTTGGGGATTAATGATAGACGTATGAATTACTTTGAGTCTCGCGAAAGTGATCGAATTTAAAATATCGTTGAGGTTGTCCTCTATAAATAGGTAGCTCGCCATGAGTTGTTCACAAATTTCCAAGAATTTTAATTTTGTTTCAACTGCTCGTACGTTATACGTAATGTCTAAGATTGCGTATTCGATTTCTTTTATGTCTTTGTTGAATGTCTCCTCGTCTATTAGTAGTTTTTGAATTGTCGTGTTAAAATTTTTAATAACTGAATTTGTAACTGATATTTGATTTTTCATCAAATTTTCTATCTGACGTTCGTCTTGGTTCAGTTTATTGATACAGTCAGAGTAGTATTTACGTCTTCTGCGTCTAAATTTCCGGTAATTGCTTTGAATATTGAACCAATTCCGTTTATGATTCCGCGTTTGTAGCGTTTCGTGTCGAGATGTATTTCGTCAAATTTAGTTTGTATGGATTTTGAGATTTGTCCTAGGAGGCTTAAATGCGTTTTAACTTCACTCGCGAATTCGTTCATGTTTTTGTATGCTGGGTCAAGGGTGGTAAGGATTGTCTGTAAAATTTTGTCGTTTCTGTCAAGAGCTGTCTTAAAGGTCGATATATTTTTATGTACGAGTAACGTCCATTTCTTGTGTGAGATGACAATGTCCGTGTCTTTGTGATAGTAAACACCGAGAGTATTGTTTATTGGTGTTATTTCGTATTGAGAAAATGCTGATCCGAACAGCAGTAGAAACCTGAAAATAAATTTTAATCTTCAGTATATGGTTTCATTCTATCAAAATTTACTTTACTTGTTTGATTTGTCTCGGGATTTAACAAAGTGGCAGAATTTTGGAAAATTTCTTTGATCTCGAAAGGGCCGTTGAATTTATTTTGTGACTTACTTTTGATTTGGGATTCCTTTACATATACTTCGTCTCCAACGTTATACGTGGGGCGATTTTCTGGGATATTTCTGTCGAATCTGACTTTAGCTTTTTGTTTTTGCGCTTCAGTCCGACTGCGTGCAATTTGGTAATAGTGGGATATCCTATTATTTAAGTCCCTAACATATTTAGTTATTAGGTCTTTTTGGTTGTACAGGGTCTCTGGTGGTCTATTAGCTGTGTGTCCAAAGATCAGTTCGTATGGCGTAAAACCGTGCGTTTTATTAACCGAATTATTATAGCATATTACTGCATACGGCAATATGGTAAAAGGATGTTCATTTGGGTTTTCAGTTTTGTGAATTCTGATCATTTCGGCTAAGGTAGCATGAAAGCGTTCTATAGAACCGTTAGATTGGGGATGTCCTACGCTAGAATATGTCAGTTTTATATCGTAGAGGGTACAGAGGTCTTTTAGTAAGTTGTTGTCGAATTCACCGCCGTAATCACAGTGAATCCTCAGTGAGGTACCGTAATGTTGAAAATATAACAATAGGGTATTTACCACAGATTTTGCGCTTTTATCCGGTACTGCATAGGCTTGTGTGAATTTTGTAAGTTCGTCGCGGATAGTTAGAGCGTAATTTCGTGTAGGGAATTCGAATAGGTCGATGTTAATTCTTTCGAAAGGCGTTCTCGGAGTTTCAGTGATTACTAGAGGGTTGTTAAGATTTTTTCGGCAAACTTTAGTCCGTTGACAAATTTCGCAATTTTTTATGAAATTTTCAACATCTTTGGTTAGTCCTTGCCAATTGTATTTATTTTTGATCCTACGCATAGTCTCGTTTATTCCGCGATGTAGGTTGTTTTTGCCGGTATGGTTTTGGTCAAGAATTATCGGTCTTTGGTCTTCGTCAGGTGTTTGTACTAGGTTTTGACAGATAATGAGTTTTAGGTCCTTTTCTGCGAAGATAAATGACAGAATTTCGAGTATGGGGAGGTCTAAGTTATTTTCGACATGATAAGTATTAGAAAGATCTAATTCATTTTGATTTTTGTATATTGCTAAGAACAAATGTTCTACTACAGATTCAGGGTCAAAGGGTAGAGGAATGATATAGTATTTCCTATGTCTAACCGATCTACTGGAGAGGATATTTATTTTGTCGTCGTAAAATTCGGGGTTTTCCTCGAAAATGTCATCAATAATTTGGTGATGAAGATCTCTTAGGTTATTTTGTTGAAAGAAAGTTATGATGTGTTTGTTTTCTCGGTCCAAGAGTTGTTTATTTGAAGTTTGAATTTTAGAGTAGTCAATTAAAGATTTGGTCTTGTATAGTCGGGAGAAAGTATTAAATTCTTGAATTAGTTGTTCGTTTGTGATTTCATCGTCATTGTCTGGATTTCCGTCATCGTCTGTGTCCTCGTTCGCGGCTAAAATTTTGGAATGGAATTTAGAACATTGGGAAAAATGGTTTATTTTGATTCTAGAGAGGGCATCGGCATTTTTATTGATTTTTCCGGGCTTGTAAACGATTTCGTAGTCGTATTCCTCCAGTTTAAGTCGCCAGCGGGCAAGTCTACTTCCTGGGTCTTTTATTGAGAATAACCAGGTAAGTGGTCGGTGGTCGGTGACTAGTTTGAATTTTCTACCGAATAAATATGGTCTAAAGTGTTTTACTGACCATACTATGGCCAATAATTCCCTTTCAATGGTGGAATACTTTGTTTCCGCACCGCATAAAGTTCGGGAAGCGTATGCAATTGGTAGATCTTTGCCTATATTTCCCTGAGAGAGTACCGATCCGATGGCGAATGCGCTCGCGTCGGTAGTTAGGATGAAAGGCTCATCAAAATTAGGATATATTAATATCGGAGTTGTCGTCAGTGTTTGCTTTAAGTTGTCGAACGAATTCATACAATCATTGTCAAAATTAAAGGGGGTGTGTCTTTTTGTAGTAGCTTGGTCAGGGGTTTTGAAATCTTAGAGAAATTTGGAATAAAGCGTCTATAATAGCCCGCTAAACCTAAGAAAGATTTAATGTCCTTTTGATTTTTGGGATGAGGAAAGTTTAAAATGGCTTCTACTTCACTGGGATTTGGCTTGACACCGTCTTTTGTTATAAGATGTCCTAGATAAGCGACTTCTTTGCGTAGAAACTCGCACTTGTCGGGTTGAATTTTGAGGTTAGCTTTCCTTAAGCGTTTGAATACTTCTGTCAGTCGGGAAATATGATCGTGAATAGTAGGGGAGTAAATGATAATGTCGTCCATGTAAACAAGGCAGCGTTCATTCTGGATTCCTAACAAGATATTATCCATCACTCTTTGAAACGTTGATGGAGCATTCTTTAAACCGAATGGCATTCTAACGAATTCGAAATGACCGTTTTCGACTGTGAAAGCAGTCTTTTGAATGTCTTTCGCGTCAATTTCTATTTGGTGGAATTCGGAAGCTAAGTCTAGTGTGGTAAAATATTGGCATTTGCCTAGTTGGTCTAAAAGGTCAGAAATATTTGGGAGAGGGTATTTATCGTCAATAGTCAGTTCGTTTAATTTTCTGTAATCTACTACGACTCGCCATTTTTGTTTGCCAGAGGCATCGAGTTTTTTGGGTACAACCCAAACGGGAGATGACCAGGGAGAAATTGAAGGTCTGATTATGCCTTGGTCCAGCATTTTAGAAACCTGTGTTTTGACTTCTTGTTTATGGCATTGAGGGTAGCGATACGATTTTGTAAATACAGGTTTAGAATTGTTAGTGTCGATTGAATGTTTAATCTCGTTAGTGAAAGTCAAGTTATCTCCTTCCAGGTAAAATATTTCAGAAAAGTCTAGGCAAAGTTGCGTAATTAGTTCACTTTCCTCGTAGTTTAGATGATCTAAACGTAACTGATTAATAATTTCAGATGATCGGTCGGTCTGTATGTGTGAGTCGGAATTTTGAACATTTAAATTAAAAATCGATTTAAATTTTTGTAATGGTTCTAGTTTTAGATTAGAAAAATTTATAATTTCCGGAATGGCGTTTGCGTTAATTACGGTTGTCAAAAATTCTCCGTTTTCGTTTACCCTAACAAGAGCATTAGGCAAACGAACTTTTTCGTTTTCCTGCGCTGACAGTACAGCGTCAGTGTTTCTAAGATTGCACTTTAGTTTGTAAACCTTTTCCGTGCGACCGTCAATTTGGATAGTATTTTGGCTAGAATTATAATTTTGTCGGATTTTGTTGATTTCGGGTGTTGGAGAATCGTCGGTTACTTTGAAGATGGGCAATGTTTTAAAATTTGTAATTAGTTGCCTGGTTTTGAAATTTATTCTACATTCGTAGTGTTCCATGAAGTCGGCACCTAATAATCCGTCAAAGTCTATGTCCAAATCGTGAATATAGACTCTGTGCGGGTCGCGTGCGTTAAATGGTATAAGAACAGATTCGCTAATTTTAATTTTTTCGTCGGTTATGCCTTGTATAATCGCGTTTTCTGGAGATCTATTTTTAAAATTTTTCGCCGTCTTATGCTTAAAAATCGAAATACCTGCGCCAGTATCAATTAAGAGTTTAAATTTGTTCGAAATTTCATTTATGAAATAAAGATTACTAGAATTCACGGTCAATAGTGTGTGTGTAGGCCAATTTAAGCGAAGTTCTGGTCTGAGAAATTCAGTAGGGGGTTGTAATTGTCGTTCGGTTTAATGTTTGGATTTGGTTGGACATTTGGTCCACTTCGAAATTTATTTCTTGGGTTGGAGTATTTATGGAATACTCCGGGCCTAATGGAAAATCCTGAGGATTAGCAGTATAATCCTGCGACATCTGAGAATTAGCTGTATAATTCTCATTTTGGTATGGCATGTTATCGTCGTTATTTTGCGGGAAATGGGGGTAATCGTCATAATTTACTTGTGGCATGTTTGCCATATTATCGAGGCTAGAATTAGTTTGATAGTTTCCGAAGTTATGGAATTGCGGGTCACTGAAATTATCAGTTTCATGGTAAAAATTAGTATCATAATTTTGAGAGTCGAAATGATTGTCAAAATTAACGTGATGTGTTCTCTGCGGGTTTTGTCTGTTAAAGTTAGGATTGAAATTTGAATTTTGTTGATTTGGGGATCTCTGAAAGTTCGGATTAGGTCTTATTACGGAAGGCCTATTCTATTGAAAATCTTGTTGCGGCGTGAAATTTCTTTGATATTGCTGGTTGGGAGAATTTTGGAAATTCGGTCTAGAAAATTGTGGAGGACTGGCAAAATTGTTTTGTCTAAAGTTCTGATTTTGTTGTGAGAATTGTAGTCTTGTACGGCACTCATTAAAATTGTGCCCGTTACGTTTGCAAAAATTACAGAATTGTTGGGAGTTGGGACGCCTCTGTTGATTCTGGATGTGGTTTTTGATGATATTTTGTTTTGGGAATTTTTGTGACTCGAAGTAGGACAGTTGGAGTTCGCGTTTGATTCTATTAATTGCTTCTAGCATGTCGCTGGGATTTCCGGCACGGATTATTTGTCCAAGTTTGGGTTCTAGTCCGGTAAGTAGTGTTGTTAAAGTCATGGTTTCAATTAGGGATGATTGGGCTGTCTTTTCTTCCAACGTCAAAGTCTGTTTTTGCACAGCAGCGTGCATTTTGGCATTATGTGTTTGTAAACGAGATACGAATGTCAGGGCAGTTTCATTAGGTAGTTGGTGAATCCGTTGTAAGTCTTGTATAAGGGCTGTTAAGTCGCGTGAATCACCGAAATGCGCCTCAAGTAGGCTTTTAATTTCTGCCCAAGTGGCAGGGTTCCTTGAATTTATTAATTCGGCAGCTTTTCCCCGAAGTTTATTTTTAATGTGTAGAGTAAGTAAAATACGCTGGTCTTCTACTGACATTCCGTTCGCGAAAACACGCGGAAATAAAGGTTTGTAGGAAAATGGGGTTCCCGTCGAACTGTGGAACTATTGAGAAAATCTCACTTAACCTGTAGGGTTCTATGGTAAGGGTTTCATCAGCGTTATTGGTATTATTTGCTGTAGTATTATTTACTGTAGTATTTGGTTGGTTCGCCATTTTGTATTATTAGGATTCGTATATAAATTTCAGATAAACAAACAAAAATTAATTTGGTACACACAAAAAATAATAAAATTAATTGTAAAAGGTGCAAGAGTACGCCACTGGCAATAATAATGAATGAAAGGAAACGAAATTGTATTCTTTTCCTTATAAAGTATGTAACAAATTATTTTTGTGATGGTATTTGCACTTATTCAGATATTATAGTCATATGGTATAAACAATACGTTAACCTTTATTAGTAGTAGTAGTAGTAGTATTAAATTGCAATAAAAACGTTACAAGATGAAGATTAAACTTGATATGGAACTAAACTTTATATAGAAGTTAACTTGACCTATATTGAGTTGCAATGAAAATATTTATGTGTTAAAATAAAATAAAATATCGGTTAAAGTAATACGATATTTAGATAATATATTCAACTAAATTAGATTGCAGAACTGTCGTGGGTTTAATGCAAATGTGAATGCAATGTACGAATGATAAAATATAAATGTTTAGTGCAGTTTGAAATAGAAAATAAATCGAGATGATTCTTAAATTACTTACATTACTATCTTCATGCCTGGGGTCCAGATGGAAGGTCGAATGCGGTTTCGTAAGCGTTGCTACACTGGGATGTACCGTCAGGGGTATCACTAGGTGTTCCTATCCACGGCGACGTGTTCCAAGTGCCGAAGACACCGACTTTCAGGGGCCAGGAATGTTTCTTACTTGCTAATTATTGTTTCTCGATGTGTTTCTTTGTATATGATGCTTCTTGTGAGCTTGTTGAAACGTTGCTTGTCTGCTTAAAATTGTATTTTTCTTGCTTCTTGTAGATTCTTTTCTGATTGAAGGATTGAAATCCACCACCTCTGGGTTACAGGATGTTTTTCAGATCCGTACGACTGCGCCAATGTTAGATAATGGATTGTAGAAATCACTTTTTAAAAACTTTATTTACTTTGGAGTCAAGCTTGACTCTGGGTACAATAATGAACAATAATAAATTTAGAATGTATTAGGTCGAAAATGAGTATATGACTGAAGGTACAAATGTCTATTGGTTGTATTTATAACATAAGAGAACAAAGAACATTAAATTGGCAATTCAGCATGATAAGGGATTACCAAGAAAGAAACATTAAGCTCAGCCAACGTGAGCGGTTATTAGAGAAGAGCTGTTACGCAATCTGTAACATAATATGTTTGAGAAGGTTAAGCCTGTCTCGGTGATATTATATATCATAGTATATTTCTAATATAACATATATACATCCCGCAGCAATATTGCGTCCTTTCAAAATGAAGTTATTTTGCGTCCCCGGGAAGCGACGTATTTAGAGTAAATATTAATGCGTATATTGAATCTCCTAAGAATTTTATGAACAACAATGTACTTTTTTTGTCTGAATCGTTTAAAAATATGTATACGATTATTACACTTTCAGGGTATTTTACATCTTTTCATGTCGCTATCTATGTTGAGTCCATTAGTATATTTTTATTTACCTATCTACTACTATTTTACGTCCATATGTGTAGGTATATAATTTTTATCTTACTATCTACTTTTCGCCCAGCTATGTTGCCAAGTGGGCATATGATTCTAAATAAGATTTTATGGAGGAGAACGGCTTAATAGTGCCTGTATCTACCGATGGTTCTGCGTAGCACCGTTTCTACCCCCAGAAAAACAAAATTCAATAATAACTATTTTATATTATATTTTCCATATAATTATACTTGAGTAATGAAATTTAAATCTTATTTTCGTCTTTTGTAGGTTTTCTACCATATGTATCTTCTGATCAGAAATTCTAGCGCCTATAATGATGTTTATGTCAGAAGCTTTTTTATGTCAACTAATACAAATTATAACAAAAGTAAGAGTAAAGTATATATGTTAAATACACTGCTTTAAGATATTTAACATACACAGCAAATAAGAACTTTAAGAAATCAAACAAATTTTGTTTCCGAAACGCCAGAGAAATACATTATCTTGTTTTTGTTATAATCTTTATTAGTTGAAAAAAAACTGTGCCTTTGACATAAACATCACATGCTTAAATGTTGTTTTTCTAATATACTTAGTGGTTAATTTTCCCCAGATATCGATTTTGATTCGAATCGGATCATAAACGATAAAGTCGTCCGCCATCTTGAAATCGCCATCCTGGACTAAATTTTTAACTAGAAATTCGTAATTGGCGAATCCGAAAGCCCCCAGATATCAATTTTGATCGATTTGAACCATAAATGACAAAAGTTGTCCGCCATATTGGCGCCGCCATTTTGAATTTCTAAATTTTGACCAAGAGTTCATAATTGGCGATCTCGAAAACCCCCAGATATCGATTTTGAGTCGAATCGGATCATAAACGATAAAGTTGTCCGCCATCTTGAAGCCGCCATCTTGTTATTTTCTTATATGAAACTGTTAAAGTGTATTGTCATCGGACTTATAGACGTGCAAAATTTCAAAGCTCTAGCTTAATTAGAACTAATCGAAATTTGCCTTAAACAAACAAACTAACTAACTAACTAACTGAGTAACAAACAAACATTGCAAGTTTAATAAAAGCTTTTAAAAAAACAGACAAACTACATAAAAAAGTTTATAACTGGAAATTCTTTTAGAATATACAGAGCTAACCAATACGATTGTACCAGGACCAAGTACTATTTTTTGAAATGGAATGCTAGTAAGTACATTTTTAGAAGTCTCTTTCTAGATTTCTTTCAGTCCTATATTATTATTGACTATCCCCCAACCATTTGGATTATGGATTTTAACCAAAAAAATTGTAGATGCCAGTTACGAGACATCTGTGTGATGATATTGAGTCATCTTCTCTTCAGTCAGCTTGTCGCGAGATTTTCCTGTATAAACCAGATTGCTCGCGACCAGCTTTTATATCATAAAAAAATTATGTAATGTAACAAAATGATGGGTTTAATTTACTTCAAAGTTTATTTTCTACTTTTTAGAGCATTTTTTAAATAAAAGCTTTTTTTAAAAATATTTTTGTACATAATTTTATTTTTTACATTTTAATCTTTTGATATGCTGTAATTCTCAGATATCGATTTTGAGATGATCGGATCATAAACGGTAAAGTCATCCGCCATCTTAAACTAAATTTTTGACTAGAAACTCGTAATCCGCGACCCCAAAACCCCCCAGATATCGATTTGGATCTAAATGACAAAAGTCGTCAGCCATATTGGCGCCGGCATTTTGAATTTCTGAATTTTGACCAAGAATTCATAATTGGCGATCTCGAAAACTCCCAGATATCGATTTTTAGTCGAATCGGATCATAAACGATAAAGTCGTCTGCCATCTTGAAGTCGCCATCTTGACTTAAATTTTTTATTAGAAATTGGTAATCGGCGAATCCGAAAACCCCCAGGGGCCCAATTCTCGATTTTATTCCAATGGGAAAAACAGAACTTTCCCATGGGAATTTATATTTTGCATTCTCGATGCAACTTATAGGAATATTTTTCAACGAAAAGTGTGAGAATATATTCACATGATGAAAGGCTGGGGAATTCATATTTCCAATGGGAATAATTTAACAGATTATTCGCACTCCGCGAGTATAGAGTGAAACACAGCGTGCATAGAAGCGGTATTCTATAAGCTGTGATAGAACGGTAATAATATAAGCTGTATTATATTAATCGTAGTTTCTTTATTGTTTTATATTTGTAATATTTAATATTGATTAATCTTTAAGTTCTTGCAATGAATGAAATAATTCTCCTAAACCAATTGAAAGTGGTCGAAGCTGCCGAAGAATTGGCTAATAATCCGAGATTTGATGTGTATAGTTATTTGTAAATTTTGCTGCATGCAATTCCTCATCATTCTCCACCCAATAAGCTTTTCTTTTACCTCTGTAGCATGGCAGCTTTTTCTCTTTTTAGTCTCATCTGTCATAATAAGGGAATATTTTAATTTGTGTACTACTAAAACTACCCAACAAAAACTGTTTATGTTTTATTCATTTTATTGGTTAGGTTATTCGGAGGTTAGGCATCAATCCTTTTCACTGTTCTCAACATTACAATTTGAAAAACCACCAGAATCTTTAATGCCATTGGTCTATTTATGAAATGAATCCAGTTAATATCAGACATACGTATAATCACGGTTCCCATGGGAAATTACATTCCAAGTTCACTCGAGAATACCAAATAATGATATCATGGGAATATAGCCATGGGAATATTTTCTCATGGGAACGTTTCCCAACGAAGTCGAGAATTGAGCCCCAGATATCTATTTTGATCGATTTGGACCATAAATGACAAAAGTCGTCAGCCATATTGACGCCGCCATTTTGAATGTCTGAATTTCGACCAAGAATTCATAATTGGCGATCACGAAAACCCCCAGATGTCGATTTTGATTCGAATCGGATCATAAACGATAAAGTCATCCGCCATGGTGAACCAAATTTTTGACTAGAAATCCGTAATCGGCGAACTCGAAAATCCCCAGATATCGATTTTGATCGATTTGGAACATAAATGACAAAAGTCGTTCGCCATATCGGCGCCACCATTTTGAATTTATAAATTTTGACCAGGAATTCATAATTGGCGATCTCGAAAACCCCGAGATATCGATCTTGAGTCGAATAGGATTATAAAGGATAAAGTCGTCTGCCATCTTGAAGTCACCATCTTAAGCTAAATTTTTGACTAGAAATTCGTAATCGGCGAAGCTAAAAATCCCCAGATATCTATTTTGATTGATTTGGACCATAAATGGCAAGAGTCGTCAGCCATATTGGCGCCGCCATTTTGAATTTCTGAATTTCGATGAAGAGTTGATAATTGGCGATCTCGAAAATCCCCAGATATCGATTTTGAGTCGAATCGGATCATAAACGATAAAGCCGTACGCCATCTTGAACCAAATTTTTTACTAGAAATTCGTAATCGGAGAACCCGAAAACCCCCAGATATCGATTTTGATCGATTTGGACTATAAATGACAAATGTCGTCCGCCATATTGAATTTATAAATTTTGACCAGGATTCATCATTGGTGATCTCGAAAACCTCCAGATGTCGATTTTGAGTCGAATCGGATCATAAATGGCCCATATTGGCGCCGCTATTTTTGAATTTATAAATATTGACCAGGAATTCATAATTTGCGATCTCGAAAACCCCCAGATATTGATTTTGAGTCGAATCGGATCATAAACGATAAAGTCGTCCGCCATTGAAGTCGCCATACTGATCTAAATTTTTTACTAGAAATTCGTGATCGGAGAACCCGAAAATCCCCAGATATCGATTTTGGTCGATTTGGACCATAAATGAAAAATGTCGTCCGCCATATTGGTGCTGCCATTTTGAATTTCTAAATTTCGACCAAGAATTCATAATTGGCGATCTCGAAAACCCCCAGATATCGATTTTGAATTTAATTGGATCATAAACGATAAAGTCGTCCGCCATCCTGAAAATTTTTCTTTACTAGAAATTCGTAATCGGAGAACCCGAAAACCCCCAGATATCGATTTTGATCGATTTGAACCATAAATGAAAAAAGTTGTCCGCCATATTGGCGCCGCCATTTTGAATCTCTAAATTTCGACCAAGAATTGGTGGACCATTGGTGATCTCGAAAACCCCCAGATATCGATTTTGAGTCGAATCGGATCATAAACGATAAAGTCGTCCGCCATCTTGAAGTCGCCATCCTGATCTAAATTTTTTACTAGAAATTCGTAATCGGAGAACCCGAAAATCCCCAGATATCGATTTTGATCGATTTGGACCATAAATGAAAAAAGTCGTCCGTCATATTGGTGCTGCCATTTTGAATTTCTAAATTTAGACCAAGAATTCATAATTGGTGTTCTCGAAAACCCCCAGATATCGATTTTGAATCGAATCGGATCATAAACGATAAAGTCGTCATCTTGAAGTCGCCATTCTGATAATTTTTTTTACTAGAAATTCGTAATCGGAGAACCCGAAAACCCCCGGATATCGATTTTGATAGAACTAATCAAAATTTAGATTGCAAGATTTGCCCTAAACCAACTGACAAACATACATTGCAAGTTAAATAAAAGCTTTTAAAAATAATCATGATATTTACGTTAGGATACACGATACAGTGTTGCCAAACCATTTCCCAAATGGAAATCAAAATAATGCGCGAAATGAACTGGAAATATATATTGTGTATATTAATTCGCGCCTCTAACGTATTTGCCTTGAACTAAATTAGAATTATACAGTTCATAATTGGCACTAAATTGCGTCCATTCAATTTGTCATTACGGACATCTGGTGATGAGTACAAAGAAAAGAAAAATTACTGCAGAACCACAAACATAACACCAATTAAAGTCTGTAAAAATGATGAGCTTCTATGCTTTTATAGTACATTTATTAATGAAAACTATTTTACGTCCGGTATACGGACGCAAAATGTAATGTGCCGGGTCAATAGATGGGCGCAAAATAGTGCTACATATATATATATATATATATGTTGTTTTTTAGGTTTTCGCGGGTGTTATATGAAGTGTTGTTGTACTTCCGGGTGCTCTCCCGCGTCGATGATCGACTCCTTCAGGAGTCACGGTTGTCTAAACGACGTTTCGGCAGAATCTCATCTGCCATCTTCAGGTTCTCACTGAAAGCTGCCTACTGCTGCTTCTCGTTGCTAGAACTGAACTGACGTTCCCCGCGTTGTGCGGCTCCTTATATATGCTCCAGTCTAGGGCGCGCCTGCGCGTTTAGCTACGTGTTACCGGTCCCCCACCACCTGTGGTAGGCGTAGCGGGCGCCTGAGCCAACCCGACAAGTGGCCTCGCTGAAACGTCACGCTCCACGTGACTTCTCGCCGGTGGTCGGGCATCCTCGTGTCCAATCGGTGCCGCAGAATGCCGTGGTTCTCCTTGATTGGTCCGCGCTAGGCTCTGACTCCTCGTGATAGGTCCATCTCGGGCAGGTTGTTGTGCTTATTCACTATTTGTCAATACTTGAACATGCCTCCTCGTGATTGGTTCGTCCACGGTGGATCGTCGTGTGTCTTCGGTTACGTATTTTCCCACAAGAGCGGGCTTCCAGGAACTGGGCAATCTCTGCGTATCATCTCGTTTATTAAGATTTTTTGGTCTTTTTTCGATCTCTATGGCCTCTCTAGTATCCTTGACCTATAATGCTCGATATTAGCTACTGTTCTGGCGTTGTCGAAGTCTATTTTGTGTCCTGTGGATTTTACATGCTGTGCTAGGGACGATGTTTTCTCCTCTTTTCGTACTGCATTCATATGTTCTTCCTTTCTTACACTAATACGTCTGTTGGTCTGTCCTATGTATGATTTGTTGCAATCTTGGGATTTCGTATACTCCTTGGTTTTCTAGGGTAGTTTTTGATTTTGGATTACGGAGGACTGCACTGATTTTTGGGTCTGTTTTAAATATTGTTTCTATGTTATGTTTACGTAGAAGTTTGCCAATTTTATCTGTCGTCCTTTTCACGTAAGGTAGATATGCCTTTGCTACTGGTTTCTCGGTTTCCTCCTGGGTTTTTTTGTCTGTATGGCCCCAGCGACTTTTGTATTGTGTACCTCGAAAATCCATTTTTCATTAGTGCTTTCTGAAGTGAAGACATCTCTTCGTTGATATGGTCGACGTCTGCCAACCTCAGAGAACGTGTCACTAGAGTCTTTACTACTGAATTTAATTGTGCTGGATGGTGATGTGTCCAACCTGATGATATTCTAGTGAGCTTCGATGTAGTGTCACTATTCACTAACGTACCAATAGAGGAGTCACTTGAATTGATCAAGCGAAAGTATCATCCAGAGGAGCATATTCTTAGCCTAACTAAACACTGTTTAAGCAACACATACTTTATATACAATGACCAGCGCTACAAGCAAACGGAAGGAGCACCGATGGATTCACCGTTATCTCCAGTCATCGCTAATCTCTTCATGGAGGACCTAGAATTTCGTGCAATACAAACGGCACCACTCAAACCAAAACTTTGGTTGAGATATGTGGACGACACATTCGTAATCTGGACTCATGGAAGAGAACGACTAAATAGTTTCTTAGACTACCTGAATAGCATTCACGACAAGATCAAATTTACCATGGAGGTAGAAACAGAAGGCAAGCTTCCATTTTTAGACGTATTAGTGAAAAAGAAACCAGATAGGTCACACAGTATACAGAAAACCCACTCACACGGACAGATATCTAAATACGGCATCACATCACGGCACCTATTGGACACGAGGATGCCGGACCACCGGCGAGGAGTCACGTGGAGCGTGACGTTTCAGCGAGGCCACTTGTCGGGTTGGCTCAGGCGCCCGCTACGCCTACCACAGGTGGTGGGGACCGGTGACACGTAGCCAAACGCGCAGGCGCGCCCTAGACTGGAGCATATATAAGGAGCCGTATAACGCGGGGAACGTCAGTTCAGTTCGAGCAACGAGAAGCAGCAGTAGGCAGCTTTCAGTGAGAACCTGAAGATGGCAGATGAGATTCTGCCGAAACGTCGTTTAGACATCCGTGACTCCTGGAGGAGTCATCGACGCGGGAGAGCACCCGGAAGTACAACACACACACACACACACACACACACACACACACATATATATATATATATATATATATATATATAATGCTGTGTATTCGCATATTGGACGATTACGAGGATTGCATGTTTGTGTTATTTGCTGAATTTGTTTGTTTCCTTTAGATGGTTTTCAAAATTTATTTAAATTAGCTAAAGATCCGAAAGGTATGTGTTTTAGAATGTTAATACTTGTTTAGAGTTGTTTTAATAGTTTTTAAGTTTTTATTTGATGTCAACAGTAAGTTTGATACTGCCATTCTATGTTAGTGGTTATTAAGTTGTAGTTGAAATAATTTCTGGCATTTAAGTCATTATGACATTTCTTTTAAGTAGGAAATTTTATTTTTATAGTTGGTAAATGTTTTCCTGGAGAAAGACAAGGAGGTTTAAGTTAGGTTATGTTTGGAATGAAATTAATCAAAATTCATATGGTGTTTTGTTTTGTTTATTTTGGGTACTTTGATATTTAGTGATATAGAAGAAAAGAGAGATAGAGATAAAAGAGAGGTTGTAAAATGGGAAAAGCAAATTTAAGAAAAAGAAACAAATAATAAAAAAGAAATAAATAATTTGAAATTAAATAAAAAGTCAGAAATTGTGGAGATCAGCGAAGAAGAGTAAAAATAGACTGCATATAAGATGGAAGAGTTATTATTGTGGATAGGAATTGCAGAGGAGATAAGGACGAGATAAGGTGAAGAATTAATAAAAGGAGAATTGTTGGATTTGGAAAGAGAAGAGTGTAGCTACGAAGAAGGAAGGTTTTGTGTGTTTAATTTTGGACAAGGTTGTATATTAAAATTTAAATAGTGTATTAGACTTTCGAACCTATTATAAAACTGCTAAATTATCTAAACATCAAGGAAAATAAATTACTTATATCAGATTAAAAATTTTACTTTAATAAAATTTCATTTTAAAACAGGAACTGAATTTGAACCTGCTCCTGAAGGAAAAGATAAGCTAGCCGGCCCATTAAATAAATTTGACATACTTTCGGATCAAAAGGTAAGAGATTTTAAGTTTAAGTTTTTGGGTTTATCTATTGGAAATAAACAAGTTAAAGTTTGATTAGTATTGCAAATTATTAAGTTCAATAATAGTAAAACAGTACAATATATATATAATGATTATGATAATATGATGATAATATTATTCTTTGTCTATGGATATACGGCACATTATAGTGAATGATACATTATCGCGCGTAAATGGTCTTTCTTTAATCCAACCCCATTCTGTTTTTACTGCTATACCTTTATTTCCTCTGTAAATTTAGATCGTTTCAATTTACAGCTTTTAAAAGATGCCTAATCAAACGATTGCGAACTTTCATTTTTAATTAAAAACCAATCCGATCCGATAGTAAAGCCACCTCTAAATGCCGACCTTTCGTATCAAAGTCTTTACGAGGTACAGTATTTGACGTCTTTCATAATATAACACCACAAGGTTATTCGTGCCACTAGAAAACTCGTAACTTCTAACTATTTCTGCTCCAAAATAAGTTCAGATTGGACTTTATGGTCAAAAAATCTATTTAAATTGCCAAACTTTCAAAATTACTAGGCGCACCAAAACTACAGACCAGTTCGAATCATATTTATTTCGCGAATTTTCCAAATACTTAGGCAAGGCGCCCATCTATCAGACCACAACAAGACACAGACGCGACAAATACGCAGCACAGTCATGAAATAGACAAGCAGAAAACATTTGATGGCATATCAAAGCGTTTCACAAAAAACAACATTTTACTAGTAAAACAACATTTTATATTTTCGTTGTTTTTTGTGAAACGCTTTAATATGCCATCAAAAGTTTTCTGCTTGTCAAACATTTTCCTAGTAAAAACAACATTCTACTAGTAACTTTACTAAAAACAACATTTTACTAATAACTTTCCTAAATACAACATTTTACTAGTAAAATGTTGTTTTTTGTGAAACGCTTTGATATGCCATCAAAAGTTTTCTGCTTGTCTAACAACATTATCCTAGTAAAAACAACATTTTACTAGTAACTTTACTAGTAAAAAACATTTTACTAGTAAAACTAGTAGTGAAACGCTTTGATATGCCATTAAAAGTTTTCACGTGGCTGAAGTTGCATTTAAATTTAGATTTAAAATTTAACTTTTTACAGCGGACCAGATAAATGTTGCATATACTCTTAAGATGCAGATATTTATGGTAGTTAAACCCAAAATATGTATGTTTTGGTGTCTTACAATTAAGAACATCACCTCGCGGAAGGGAGGGGTATACCGTCACGCGAAACCGGAAGAAGGGGCGAAATAATAACTACCTAGATGCCCTATTTAAACAGTATTTTAAAAAATTAATAATTTATTTGATCTGTTATTGAAACGTTATATAGGGAATACGAAAATAACACGAATTGTCCGATTCACTAAAAATATGACTGAGGGTGAGAAAGCGTATGCCCCTATTTTAAATAGTAAAAAATCATAAAAAAATAACGCTGTCGTACATTATTTTGCGATATGAATCAGAGTGATCATTTCTTCTAAGAAGTGAACTGAATGGATCCGGTTTCTTTTATAAAAATGTGAGAGTGCGAAACAGCCCTAAACTTAAAATAAAAAAATATATCGTAGAGAATAACCCCGACGCTATATAATATTGTGCGTCATGAAATAGTCATAAACTGTATTCTAGGAAAGCAGCCGAACTGATCTTGTTAATTGAATAAGAGCTGAGGGTGAGAAACACCCCTATATTTGAAATAATAAAAACGTATTTTAAAAAATGACTCCGACGTTGTCCATTTAAATCCGGCGGAAACTGTCAAGTAGGATATCCTAGAAGAACAACTGAATGGGTCTAATTCCTTAAATAAGAGTCTGAGGGTGAGAAACACCCCTATATTTGAAATAATGAAAACGTATTTTAAAAAATGACTCCGACGTTGTCCATTTAAATCAGTGTGGAAACTGTCAAGTAGGATATCCTAGAAGAACAACTGAATGGGTCTAATTCCTTAAATAAGAGTCTGAGGGTGAGAAACACCCCTATATTTGAAATAATGAAAACGTATTTTAAAAAATGACTCCGACGTTGTCCATTTAAATCCGTGTGGAAACTGTCAAGTAGGATATCCTAGAAGAACAACTGAATGGGTCTAATTCCTTAAATAAGAGTCTGAGGGTGAGAAACACCCCTATATTTGAAATAAAAAAAACGTATTTTAAAAAAATAACTCCGACGTTGTCCATTTAAATCCGTGTGGAAACTGTCAAGTAGGATATCCTAGAAGAACAACTGAATGGGTCTAATTTCCTAAATAAGAGTCTGAGGGTGAGAAACACCCCTATATTTGAAATAATAAAAACGTATTTTAAAAAAATAACTCCGACGTTGTCCATTTAAATCCGTCTGGAAACTGTCAAGTAGGATATCTTAGAAAAGCAACTGAATGGGTCCAATTCCTTAAATAAGAGTCTGAGGGTGAGAAACACCCCTATATTTGAAATAATAAAAACGTATTATAAAAAAATAACTCCGACGTTGTCCATTTAAATCCGTCTGGAAACTGTCACGTGGGATATCTTAGAAAAGCAACTGAATGGGTCCAATTCCTTAAATAAGAGTCTGAGGGTGAGAAAAACCCCTATATTTGAAATAATAAAAACGTATTTTAAAAAAATAACTCCGACGTTGTCCATTTAAATCCGTGTGGAAACTGTCAAGTAGGATATCCTAGAAGAACAACTGAATGGGTCCAATTCCTTAAATAAGAGTCTGAGGGTGAGAAACACCCTTATATTTGAAATAATAAAAACGTATTTTAAAAAATGACTCCGACGTTGTCCATTTAAATCCGGCGGAAACTGTCAAGTAGGATATCCTAGAAGAACAACTGAATGGGTCTAATTCCTTAAATAAGAGTCTGAGGGTGAGAAACACCCCTATATTTGAAATAATGAAAACGTATTTGAAAAAACTAACTCCGACGTTGTCCATTTAAATCCGTCTGGAAACTGTCAAGTGGGATATCTTAGAAAAGCAACTGAATGGGTCCAATTCCTTAAATAAGAGTCTGAGGGTGAGAAAAACCCCTATATTTGAAATAATAAAAACGTATTATAAAAAAATAACTCCGACGTTGTCCATTTAAATCTGTGTAGAAACTGTCAAGTAGGATATCCTAGAAAAACAACTGAATGGGTCTAATTTCTTAAATAAGAGTCTGAGGGTGAGAAACACCCCTATATTTGAAATAATAAAAACGTATTTTAAAAAATGACTCCGACGTTGTCCATTTAAATCCGTGTAGAAACTGTCAAGTAGGATATCATAGAAGAACAACTGAATGGGTCTAATTCCTTAAATAAGAGTCTGAGGGTGAGAAACACCCCTATATTTGAAATAATAAAAACGTATTTTAAAAAATGACTCCGACGTTGTCCATTTAAATCCGGCGGAAAGGATATCCTAGAAGAACAACTGAATGGGTCTAATTCCTTAAATAAGAGTCTGAGGGTGAGAAACACCCCTATATTTGAAATAATAAAAACGTATTTTAAAAAATGACTCCGACGTTGTCCATTTAAATCCGTGCGGAAACTGTCAAGTAGAATATCCTAGAAGAACAACTGAATGGGTCCAATTCCTTAAATAGGAGTCTGAGGGTGAGAAACACCCCTATATTTGAAATAATAAAACCGTATTTTAAAAAATAACCCCTACGTTGTAGATTTAAATCCGTCTCGAAATTGTCAAATAGGATATCCTAGACAAGCAACTGAATGGGGGAAATCCGTCCATTTCTAGTTACATGTCAAAATTCATCAAATTATTAAAGGATTGCACTGAACATATCCCATGGGAGATTTTCACTTATGTCATTATGTTGCTATGCAACGAGAAATTATTGACAGTTTTATAATTTCTTTAAAATGTCAGATTCACGATTTGACATGTTATTAGAATTTCAAAAAATTATCTCACCACGTGCACTGATAAATCCTTATAGTTTTTTTCTAATAATGACCCTCAAGCTTGTTGCTTTAAGTAGTTACTGAGCAGCAAGCTTTCGGTTCATTACTGGAAAACATTATCGTGTGATTATCTGTGCCCTGAACACCTACGAGCCTCCTTTTGTTTGGAAAAATAATAAATGTTTCAGAGAAACTTGAAGTTGAGACTCCTGAAGCGGTGGATGCACAAAATTTTTATTGAATTTTGAAATTCGGGGAGGGGGGTTGCTTCAAGGTTTGCTGGACAGGGTCAAAGCTACACTCTGTATATGACCAGAATGTTTGTTTCACTTTTGTTTAATTTAATTTATTTAAATTGAATTCTTTATTGATTTAGTTGATTTAAAAAAGTCATTGGCAGGGTTGAGAGTAACACCTTGTATATTGTTCTTTTATAATTAAAATACCGTATTTTTTAAGCGAACGAACGAAATTATTTATTTTCTTGAACAGAGTTGAAAATTAAAAAAGGTATTTTTATTTAACAAATTTTCTTGTAGAAATATAACTAATCGACAATAGAATTTTTTTCTGAAACTTCTGTAAAATATTTTTAATTGCAAGGGTAAATAAATTGTAGTTTGAGAAAATTCACTTAAAAGATTAGCCGTGAAGGCGGAAAAATAAAGGGGCCACTTAAGGCGAAAATATGTTATTTAAAATGAAATTGGGACTTAAAACTAACTCTTTTTAACCAGGTTTCGGCCTGGGAAGCTAGATTGGAACAGCTGGTCACGAAAAGTATGCAGGGCTAGGGGACAAGAAAGTCTAACTAGACGGGTAGTAATTATTAACCGAACCGTAGCACTAGCAAATTAGGTCATTACACCAAAATCACATTTTGATAACTTTTCCACTTTTAACCACGTCACGAATACTAATATCGGAGTCACTGCCAAAACTGAACTTGCCTCGGGTAGTCTATGCTTGGGTATTTATACCTTCTAAGAAGTTGCGTTTTTCACGCCCCATCGAGTCTCGCGTCCCGTTTTAAAAGGTCTGGAAAGGCTGGAAATCGCTCCGCGCGGGCGAGGATGAGTAATCGATTGCGTAACATTGCGCAATACTGAAAATTGAAGAATTCGAAAATGAAGGTTATATCGAAAAATCGGCAACGAAAAGGGGAAATTTTTGAAATAGGAACTAAGTTTGAATCGATGTTGGTTTCAGAGTTATTAAGGTTTGAATGGTCGAAATTTGAAATGACCCCGTAAAGTAGTAACGAAGGTCCCATGTTTACGAGTTGAGAAGATATGAAAATGTTAGATATTGTATGTAACATTACGAGGAGTGATCAAAAAGTGATGGAATTTAGAATAGCAATCGGTTGCAAGGAATTGGTGAGACTAATTAGAATATTAAGATTTGAGGTACGGAATATGGTGTAATGTATACGGGGGATTGTTAGAAAGTAAAAAGAATTTAAATGCGACGTGGGTACAAGATATTGTTGAAACTATATAGAATATGATTTTATAAAGTAGTTTAACATATACGAGGGGTGGTCAGAAAGTAGTAAGTTTTTTGAATGTGGAATTGTCTACAGAAAGTTAACGAGATGAAGTAAAGTGTTGAGAATTTGGATATTCATGGTGATTTTGGTCTTATTGAAGAATATATGGGGGCTGTATTTTTAAAGTGTGTTTTTTGTAACGATTTGTTTGTGAAATGACTATTTTGAATAATTTAAGTTAGGTATTGGTGAATTTAGGTTATTTTTGAATTATCGAGTGCATGTGAATTTTCTCAGATTTTTGTGAGTTTGACTGTAGTTTTTTTATGTAAATGATGTCTGGTTGACTTTCTTAATCCCACTTTAAATGTGTTATTGGATCTAGTGTTTCTCTATATCGTCGAGCTTCTTCATTTGTGTCTTTGTCACTTATTACTTGACTTATCAAAGACTTGTGTTTTAAAATAAATTGTTCTAAAACTAGTTCGTTCAGAAAAATTTGTCTTACTACCATTTGTAAATAAAACAATTATTTTTAAATACTACGGAATTCCAGAAAACGGAACTACCGATATGGTCGAATTATATAAGAAAATAAATCAAATTGAGAGCTCTACATTCGATTATCCTTCACCATATACATTAGATTCAATACTAAATGCGATAAAATAAACTAATTGCTTATGCTGGACGAATATAAAATTAGATACACTTAGTCCATTTTTTTTATAGGATGTACTGTTTTACTATTTCTCGTCTTACAACACGGACGGAACTATTTTTTACCATATATTTTTATTATTTGAACTTTACTGGTGTTTCTCACTCTCAGACTATTATCAGCTGTAATTTACCGAGGGCTGTTGTAGGGTATCTGTCCTACAAGTCAATAATAAAAAACGAAAAATTTTAAAATTAACTAATTCACATCAATCCATGCACCATGTCAAACTACATAAAAAAAGTCAACCAGACATTATTTACATAAAAAAACTACAGTCAAACTCACAAAAATCTGAGAAAATTCACATGCACTCGATAATTCAAAAATAACCTAAATTCACCAATACCTAACTTAAATTATTCAAAATAGTCATTTCACAAACAAATCGTTACAAAAAACACACTTTAAAAATACAGCCCCCATATATTCTTCAATAAGACCAAAATCACCATGAATATCCAAATTCTCAACACTTTACTTCATCTCGTTAACTTTCTGTAGACAATTCCACATTCAAAAAACTTACTACTTTCTGACCACCCCTCGTATATGTTAAACTACTTTATAAAATCATATTCTATATAGTTTCAACAATATCTTGTACCCACGTCGCATTTAAATTCTTTTTACTTTTGACAATCCCCCGTATACATTACACCATATTCCGTACCTCAAATCTTAATATTCTAATTAGTCTCACCAATTCCTTGCAACCGATTGCTATTCTAAATTCCATCACTTTTTGATCACTCCTCGTAATGTTACATACAATATCTAACATTTTCATATCTTCTCAACTCGCAAACATGGGACCTTCGTTACTACTTTACGGGGCCATTTCAAATTTCGACCATTCAAACCTTAATAACTCTGAAACCAACATCGATTCAAACTTAGTTCCTATTTCAAAAATTTCCCCTTTTCGTTGCCGATTTTTCGATATAACCTTCATTTTCGAATTCTTCAATTTTCAGTATTGCGCAATGTTACGCAATCGATGACTCATCCTCGCCCGCGCGGAGCGATTTCCAGCCTTTCCAGACCTTTTAAAACGGGACGCGAGACTCGATGGGGCGTGAAAAACGCAACTTCTTAGAAGGTATAAATACCCAAGCATAGCCTACCCGAGGCAAGTTCAGTTTTGGCAGTGACTCCGATATTAGTATTCGTGACGTGGTTAAAAGTGGAAAAGTTATCAAAAAGTGATTTTGGTGTAATGACCTAATTTGCTAGTGCTACGGTTCGGTTAATAATTACTACCCGTCTAGTTAGACTTTCTTGTCCCCTAGCCCTGCATACTTTTCGTGACCAGCTGTTCCAATCTAGCTTCCCAGGCCGAAACCTGGTTAAAAAGAGTTAGTTTTAAGTCCCAATTTCATTTTAAATAACATATTTTCGCCTTAAGTGGCCCCTTTATTTTTCCGCCTTCACGGCTAATCTTTTAAGTGAATTTTCTCAAACTACAATTTATTTACCCTTGCAATTAAAAATATTTTACAGAAGTTTCAGAAAAAAATTCTATTGTCGATTAGTTATATTTCTACAAGAAAATTTGTTAAATAAAAATACCTTTTTTAATTTTCAACTCTGTTCAAGAAAATAAATAATTTCGTTCGTTCGCTTAAAAAATACGGTATTTTAATTATAAAAGAACAATATACAGGGTGTTATTCTCAACCCTGCCAATGACTTTTTTAAATCAACTAAATCAATAAAGAATTCAATTTAAATAAATTAAATTAAACAAAAGTGAAACAAACATTCTGGTCATATACAGAGTGTAGCTTTGACCCTGTCCAGCAAACCTTGAAGCAACCCCCCCCCCCCCCCGAATTTCAAAATTCAATAAAAGCTTCAGGAGTCTCAACTTCAAGTTTCTCTGAAACATTTATTATTTTTCCAAACAAAAGGAGGCTCGTAGGTGTTCAGGGCACAGATAATCACGCGATAATGTTTTCCAGTAATGAACCGAAAGCTTGCTGCTCAGTAACTACTTAAAGCAACAAGCTTGAGGGTCATTATTAGAAAAAAACTATAAGGATTTATCAGTGCACGTGGTGAGATAATTTTTTGAAATTCTAATAACATGTCAAATCGTGAATCTGACATTTCAAAGAAATTATAAAACTGTCAATAATTTCTCGTTGCATAGCAACATAATGACAAAAGTGAAAATCTCCCATGGGATATGTTCAGTGTAATCCTTTAATAATTGGATGAACTTTGACATGTAACTAGAAATGGACGGATTTCCCCCATTCAGTTGCTTGTCTAGGATATCCTATTTGACAATTTCGAGACGGATTTAAATCTACAACGTAGGGGTTATTTTTTAAAACACGTCTTTATTCTATCAAATATATGGGGTGTTTCTCAGCCTCAGACTCTTATTTAAGGAATTGGACCCATTCAGTTGCTTTTCTAAGATATCCTACTTGACAGTTTCCACACGGATTTAAATGGACAACGTCGGAGTTATTTTTTTATAATACGTTTTTATTATTTCAAATATAGGGGTGTTTCTCACCCTCAGACTCTTATTTAAGGAATTGGACCCATTCAGTTGTTCTTCTAGGATATCCTACTTGACAGTTTCCACACGGATTTAAATGGACAACGTCGGAGTCATTTTTTAAAATACGTTTTTATTATTTCAAATATAGGGGTGTTTCTCACCCTCAGACTCTTATTTAAGGAATTAGACCCATTCAGTTGTTCTTCTAGGATATCCTACTTGACAGTTTCCACACGGATTTAAATGGACAACGTCGGAGTCATTTTTTAAAATACGTTTTTATTATTTCAAATATAGGAGTGTTTCTCACCCTCAGACTCTTATTTAAGGAATTGGACCCATTCAGTTGTTCCTCTAGGATATCCTACTTGACAGTTTCCACACGGATTTAAATGGACAACGTCGGAGTCATTTTTTATAATACGTTTTTATTATTTCAAATATAGGGGTGTTTCTCACCCTCAGACTCTTATTTAAGGAATTAAACCCATTCAGTTGTTCTTCTAGGATATCCTACTTGACAGTTTCCACACGGATTTAAATGGACAACGTCGGAGTCATTTTTTAAAATATGTTTTTATTATTTCAAATATAGGGGTGTTTCTCACCTTCAGACTCTTATTTAAGGAATTAGACCCATTCAGTTGTTTTTCTAGGATATCCGACTTGACAGTTTCCACACGGATTTAAATGGACAACGTCGGAGTCATTTTTTAAAATACGTTTTCATTATTTCAAATATAGGGGTGTTTCTCACCCTCAGACTCTTATTTAAGGAATTAGACCCATTCAGTTGTTCTTCTAGGGTATCCTACTTGACAGTTTCCACACTTATTTAAATGGACAACGTCGGAGTCATTTTTTATAATACGTTTTTATTATTTCAAATATAGGGGTGTTTCTCACCCTCAGACTCTTATTTAAGGAATTGGACCCATTCAGTTGTTCTTCTAGGATATCCTACTTGACAGTTTCCACACGGATTTAAATGGACAACGTCGGAGTCATTTTTTATAATACGTTTTTATTATTTCAAATATAGGGGTGTTTCTCACCCTCAGACCCTTATTTAAGGAATTGGACCCATTCAGTTGTTCTTCTAGGATATCCTACTTGACAGTTTCCACACGGATTTAAATGGACAACGTCGGAGTCATTTTTTATAATACGTTTTTATTATTTCAAATATAGGGGTGTTTCTCACCCTCAGACTCTTATTTAAGGAATTGGACCCATTCAGTTGCTTTTCTAAGATATCCTACTTGACAGTTTCCAGACGGATTTAAATGGACAACGTCGGAGTTATTTTTTTAAAATACGTTTTTATTATTTCAAATATAGGGGTGTTTCTCACTTTCAGACCCTTATTTAAGGAATTAGACCCATTCAGTTGTTCTTCTAGGATATCCTACTTGACAGTTTCTACACGGATTTAAATGGACAACGTCGGAGTCATTTTTTAAAATACGTTTTTATTATTTCAAATATAGGGGTGTTTCTCACCCTCAGACTCTTATTTAAGGAATTAGACCCATTCAGTTGTTCTTCTAGGATATCCTACTTGACAGTTTCCACACGGATTTAAATGGACAACGTCGGAGTCATTTTTTAAAATACGTTTTCATTATTTCAAATATAGGGGTGTTTCTCACCCTCAGACTATTATTTAAGGAATTAGACCCATTCAGTTGTTCTTCTAGGATATCCTACTTGACAGTTTCCGCCGGATTTAAATGGACAACGTCGGAGTCATTTTTTAAAATACGTTTTTATTATTTCAAATATAGGGGTGTTTCTCACCCTCAGCTCTTATTCAATTAACAAGATCAGTTCGGCTGCTTTCCTAGAATACAGTTTATACAGTCATGACGCACAATATTATATAGCGTCGGGGTTATTCTCTACGATATATTTTTTTATTTTAAGTTTAGGGCTGTTTCGCACTCTCACATTTTTATAAAAGAAACCGGATCCATTCAGTTCACTTCTTAGAAGAAATGATCACTCTGATTCATATCGCAAAATAATGTACGACTGCGTTATTTTTTTATGATTTTTTACTATTTAAAATAGGGGCATACGCTTTCTCACCCTCAGTCATATTTTTAGTGAATCGGACAATTCGTGTTATTTTCGTTATTCCCTATATAACGTTTCAATAACAGATCAAATAAATTATTAATTTTTTAAAATACTGTTTAAATAGGGCATCTAGGTAGTTATTATTTCGCCCCTTCTTCCGGTTTTGCGTGACGGTATACCCCTCCCTTCCGCAAGGTGATGTTCTTAATTGTAAGACTCCAAAACATACATATTTTGGGTTTAACTACCATAAATATCTGCATCTTAAGAGTATATGCAACATTTATCTGGTCCGCTGTAAAAAGTTAAATTTTAAATCTAAATTTAAATGCAACTTCAGCCACGTGCGCTTTGTCTAAGTATTTGGAAAATACGCGAAATAAATTTGATCCGAACTGGTCTGTAGTTTTGGTGCGCCTATTAATTTTGAAAGTTTGGCAATTTAAATAGATTTTTTGTCCATAAAGTGCAATCTGAATTTGAACTGACAAAGGTCAGTAGTAATCATGTCATCATCGGAGAATGAAAATACGTTTGCTTATTACAAGTTGTGAATATTAATCATTATTAATATATATATATATATATATATATATATATATATATATATATATATATATATATATATATATATATATATATACATATATATATATTAATATTGGATGCATCCTATGTGGAAACGAAGACGCAACAAAAGAGGTACTTTTAAAAATATGAAGGAATCGGAAATGTGTATACCTTCACAAGTTCCAGTCATTTCATCGAATGGTCAAAAGGTTGTTTTTTCGCTTATAGATCAAATTAGACATCACATTTCAAAACATCATACTAAGTTAGGTTTCCAATCTGTGCCGAGGAAAGATTGTGCTCATTTTAACCCGAGCGATTTTCAATAGGCGCAGGCATACCTGATCCTGTCGTGTCGCACTAATATGCGCAGCTTTATTTAAAAGCAATGTAAGTCACTGAACAGTTTGTTCTAAGTTTTTGTCGCGTCTGTATCTTGTTGTCTGACAGATCGGCGCTCTGCCTTATCGTTTTATAGGATTCACACGACCAACATATCATTCTCAAAGCAATGGTATAGTTGAGAGATTTCATAGAACCTTGAAGGGCTATGCAATTCACGGATATGACGAATTGCTAATTATTTTATTGGGTTTACGCGCCATGCCTAAAGATGACTTACTTTGTTCATCTGCAGAGCTTGTTACGGCCAGACATTGCGTCTCCCTGGCGATTATTTTATCAAATCACATACCAACACTCGGATCTCGCTCTTCATCATTAAATTACAAACTCCGATAATTTATATTTTAGATCCCCTAAACCAAATTTCGCTCACAAAACTTTCGTCAGTCCTGACATATCATTTTGTAAATATATATTCATACGCAAGGATAGACTGAAACCATCTTTCGCCCCTCTATACGAATTACTCTTTTTCGTAGTTTATTCGCGTACCGACAAAATTATTACGGTCCTTAAACGTGGGAAGCACTTCACTGTCGATTTTGACGGAGTCAAGCCTGCATACTTGCTAGATACTATTGTTGAACTTTCTGTCAGACCTGATATCAAAAAGCCGTTATAATATTGGTTTTTTGGCAGGATGAGTTTTTCTTTTGCATATGTGACATATTTACCTAGCCACTTACTGGCCTTCCAAAATTATATTTCTGTGTGGTAACCTATGGATATAATAATAACAAAAACACATAACAATGATTTTTAATTCTGATAGATATACAGAGATTGAATAACTAAAATATTATGATTCCTAATATCTATTATTTTATAGTTTTATTACTATACATACCTAGCGAAGTGGATTCAAGCCCCACCTACTGCGATTTCAAATATAAATTATCCCCAAGAAGTGGTTGGGATCCCACTAGGGCCTGTCTACTTTATTCAGGCAAATCTAGATCTAGACTTACGAGGGTTATTCAGGTGACTTAAAAGAGGCGGTTAAAAACCATTTATTTATTTGGTCAATTGCTACTATACATCATAGATGTCTCCATGGTGTATAGCGACTGCAAGTACAGAGAGCGGCGACCTATTAGCCCTAGGTGGACGTAACCTACTGTTGTAATATAAGATTTGCAGGAAACAACTAGTCATCGGGCAAATACTCCGACCTGCATTGAGTTATACCTTACAAATCATGAAAGATTGGTAGCCAATGTCATTTGTCAACTCTCTGACCAGACATAGGCCGGTTTCGAACTTATTAGGTCTCATCAGTATGTCATAAGGTCATGGAACAGACACATGACATTGGCTACCAATCTTTTATGAATTGTAAGGTACAATTCAATGCAGGTCGGGATATTTGCCCGCTGAGTAGTTGTTTCCTGCAAACATTACAACAGTAGGTTACGTCTACCTATGAGTAAAAGGCCGCCGCTCTCGGTACTTGCATTATAGCAAGTCACTATACACCATGGAGACATCTATGATGTATAGTAGCAATTGACCACATGAGAAGATTCACTTATCTCTGACCACTATTCCATTTACTATAGTTTGTATAAAACTAGCAGGTTGGCCACTGTCGTTTGTCTGTTGCATGACCTATGGCATACTGATGAGAACTAATAAGAATCTTAATAGTCTGCTTCACATACGTTCATATCAATAGTCATACAAATTCAAAGATTCCTTTTCAATATAATGGAAAATAAAAAAAAAATTGTACAAAAAATGTCATAGAAACTATTGTAGTAGAGGAAATGAATGCAAAAAAGGGTAAAAGTTCTTAATCGTTACTACTTCAATGTAAAGATTTGGACCCTTTTGTATTATGTTAAGTTTCGGCACCATATGAAACGTATAGGTACTTTCTAAAATTAGTGCACTCACCCTGGGGGGTTGTAGCATCCATTTTACACCCCCAATTCAATAACGCTGCAAGTTTTCAACGCAATCCGCTAAAATTCTTATCTTGGGTGTTTTTGGGGCATACATTTTTACTACAAACTTATGGGGGAAAATATGGAAATATTACAAATAGTGTCTATTTTTATCAAATTATCAGTTATAATAGATATTCACCGTTAAAAAATAGTTTAAATCGTATTTAATGGGCGGCGAAGCGCACAATTCCGTTTAAAAAAATTTTTTTGTCTACCAAAGGGGTGAAAATAATTTTTATTAGTTTATATGTAATTTCTGTATTGCTGTTGAACATGTGTCAGGGAAGTTTCAACATTTTATTTCATTTTTGGCCAATTTTGTGGAAGGATTAAATATGTCTTCATAAAAAAAATATGATAATTAAAAAATGTTTAGAACACGTTTTTGCATAAGAATACATAATTTTAAAAATATTAGTCCTTAACCCTTTCGTTCTGTCCTAGTTAATCATGGTAGAGTTAAGAAATTACATTTTCAAAACGTGAATATCTCCGTGATTTTTACCCCATACACAAGATGAAAAGAAATGATTAGAATGCCATTTTGTATCAGAATACAAGTTTTGGAACTACCATCAATTAATCTTTTCGTTTTATCGTCTTGAATTATTTCTTTCGTTTTTAAGGATTCATATAAAAACTCGATTTGCGCCATTTTTATTGATTTTAATTGAAAATGCCTAGAATAAAAAAGTGTTTAGAATGCGATTTTGTATAAAGAGAAAAGATTTTCCCCCATCATCAGTTTGTAGTAAAAATTTAGGAAAAATCGTATTTTTTGGGAGGTTCACCCCCAGTAAAGGGTTGAAACGATTAGGGTTAATTCTTTTTGTTATTTCAACTTTATTAGTCTAATATTATCAAACTATAATAAAATATTAAGAAAAAGTTTTTATCCCAATTTTTACAAAAGAAAAGGTCAGGCGGATTTCCACGAGAGAGAAGCGAAAGGGTGTAATGTGGTTACCGAATCTCATGTAAAATGGCATTTAAAACACTTTTTTATTCTACATATTTTTCAGTAAAATCAATAGAAACGACGTAAATCAGGAATTAATGCTTAAAGTCCGCCATTTTGAATTTTCCAATTTCGTAATCAGCGACCCCAAAAACCCCCATGATATAAATTTTAGCCGATTTTGTTGAAAACTTTGCGAGTTATTGAATTAAGGGTGTAAAAGGGGCTGTAACCCTCCCGGGGTGAGTGTACTAATTTTCAAAGGTATACATTTCATATGTTGCCGAAACTTAACATAATGCAAAAGATTTCAAATCATTCATACATTGAAGTAGTAACGATTACGACCTAAATGCATTCATTTCCTCTACTATTAAATCTGTTGTTACCTTGCTCATAAGATCCTCGTGATGCTCATAGAGAAGTATATAGTTGAAATCACGAATGTTTTCGTTCACGTCAACAGTTTATAGACTTATCAACGACATGCGATTTTTCTATCTTTGCAAATACAAAGCGCATGGGATGTCAATAACAGAAGGTCACGTCTACTGAGGCTACGACAGCAGTTCCGATCATAACGATTCGTTTTACAAATGAATATTACAAGCGTTAGTCGTAGCCGCAATCAACGTTCAGCATTTTGTCAATATAGCGTGCAGTGTATAAGCAGTAGCCAAAGACATGTTAGTAAAATTAAGTGAGCACTTTAATCAGGAAAAACGTAACGGATGTTCCCTTTTACCTTTGCAAGAAATTCATAAATTATATGCGGCAACGGATGTTAAAATTCATTGTACCTATTGCATGCTATTATTGTCCATATATTTTGATAACAAAATAATTCAGTTTTGCAAACCTTGATGCGCCCATGGGTGCCATTCTGTGTGACCTTGAGATGATTTGATTCGGAAATTAAAGGATGATGACGTAATGGGAAACATTCATGATTTCAACTATACATGTTGAATTATTTTCAATGCGTCTCTATGTAATTTTTGGCAGGGTCCAAAATAAAATAAAAAAAAATTACTATTCAATTAAAACTACATTTACTATATAACAAACATATATTATTCTATTATATAACATATATAGGTATATATATATTTATCACTATACTATATTTTTGATTTTTCATAATTTATTTAAGAAAAATATACATCATTATAACAGATTTTCGGTAATTTATTTCAACACCTGATGAGGTGGTTGCTCATTTACAGACTCATGATTTCTATCTCTTTCTTGATGCAAGACCGATTAATCAATAAATTATCTATTTCTTCCTCGTTGTAAAACACTATAAAGTCTTTTGGGGAAAGCCCCTCAAAAACAGAGCACACTGAAGGCTTGAGGTTATAGAAGAGCAAAGGCTGGTCTCTAGCAGCGAAGTCTTGAGTTAAAATATCGATAACAGTGGCGGCAGTATAGTCGGCCCCGTAAATGTGCGTACAATCAATGACAACAGGTATTGCTTGACGAATACTATGTTTAGTGACTAAATTTCGGACATAGTCTACCGAGGGGAAAATCAAGCAGCGGTCTGGGGTAAGCAGCAGGTATTCTGTACCGCCGTTCGACTGAAAAAAAAAAAAAGAATTTTATGAGTCAATAAAATGAAGGGAATTGAACAGACATTCTTTTAACACTCCTATAAAGATTCTTATAAAACTATTAACATGAGAAAACAGGTATCTCAAAATGGAGATACGGAAGTTTAAAAATGGCGGCCGAACCTTATTTATAAGATGTAGGTATAAAGATTAAATGTTAAATATATCAAAGCTTTTTATACCATGTATGTAAGCATTTTTTATTGTGTATCATTTATGCAAGAAACTCACATAGATTGTAGTATAGTTAATGTTGGATTATACAATTACATTATGTATTATGCTTGTACTGTCGTGCAAAAAAAACAGGCGCGGATCCAGACCCAAATAAAGGAGGGGGGCCATACAAAATATTGAGAGAAACATACAATTAGAATACACTAAAAATGAAACAAAAGCCTTATTAAAACAATTTTTAGGAAGACTAACATAATATGCATTTTTATTATGCTTCATAAAATATAATATAATTTTATCTTACTAAAAGAAAATGAGAAAAAAAATTGGTCATATGCCTACACCAAACATAAACTAATACTAAAGAAACAAAAATATAGATTATAATTAGTATAGGTATTATAACAAATTAATTTCAATAGGTACCTGCCTAAGCAATTTAAAGGACAAATTCTATTCTCCGCATCTTTTTGTTTATAAATCGTTTAATTACATTGGTAATTTCAATGTCATCAAATGCAGCTCGGTGAATGTGCATCAAAGTCAATCAACAGTGGCGGTCCCAGAATTTCGACATGGGGGGGGGGGCATCGAAGATTCTAGGGCAAAAATATGCATCGCAGGCGAAAATTTCAGAGTTTTCAAGGTCAAATGGTCCTAAATTAAAAGTTTTATTTAAAATAATATTGTCTTCGAAATGTAGAAGGTATCGTGGGCGCAAGGCTTAAAAATATAAAACACCAAATATATTTGTGTCCATGGTTGGGGGGGGTGGGGTGGGGATATGGCCCCCCCGTAGGACCGCCACTGCCAATCTCAACGATCTTTAGACATTCTAGATTTGATCCACGTTTTTAATCACTTTAGAGTCGAAAAACTCCTTTCTGAACTAGTAACGTTTATAGGTAGCGTAGATACAAATAGTTTTAAAAAATTTACAAATTACGCGGAATATGGTTTATCGCACAGTTGTGTTTCCAAACCGTCAGCAGGTAAATCTTTTTTATGGAGTTTGAGCAAGCACTCCATTTCAACTTCCAAATATCAAATTCTCCTTTAAATTTGTCCAAAACTATTTTCGGATCTTCTTTTCCAAAAATAACTGTGTACATATCTGTCAGCATCTTCCCAGCTGTCATAATTTCTGTTTCAGTTGGTTTCATTGCATTTGTTGGCAAACAAATATTTACGCGAAATATATTGAGTGTTTCCATTGGAAATCCACTTTCTAGATCATTTATAACATAATTCAGGAGTGGGATAAATAGGAAAATTCTATAATAGTCTTCAGGAGAATTTGAGAATAAGTTTAGGGTTGAGTCGATTTCTCATTTTGTTGGTAAGTCTAGATAGAGTTACTTCAACATCAAGTTATTTCAACAATTTTGAGTTTCCGTCAATATAGCATTGAAACATTCCGAAGCAGTTTCTCTTTTATTTTTAAGGGCCGAAAGAGTACAAGATATCATTTCGTACTCTGTTTATCGTATGTGAGCTTACCCAATTAGTCGTTTAAAATCATATGTGCGACGCCGGGCGTCGGAAAAATCGGTGATTTTAATGTTGATTTTTTATTTTTTTTTGCGGTCTAGGGGGGCCATGGCCCCTCCGTGGATTCACGCCTGAAAAAAAATGGGACAAGTCTTATAACGTATTTTTTCTAAAATCTAGTTGTGTACATCTAACTTTAATTTTTGTGACATTGTCATTGTTATTTTCGGCTATTCATTACATATTCAAATAGAGACAGATTTACATCAGAAAAAAATAGTTGTCCTATTTTTTTTTGCTCGCGACAGTACTAAAGTAGATTCCAGAAAACAATGACCCAAAATAGATTCTAAAAAATAACATACTTCCCTAACATTTAATAGACAAAGGACCGACGGCTTTACATGTTCTCCGAAGGATGGTATATTCCCTGCACAATCCTCGCCTAAGATTGCATACTTGCATAGTTTCCGCGCTTACACTGATATGCAAGCCGTTAGCAGATGTGAGGCGAGGACGCAGTTTTCCTTGTGAACACGAGGAAGCCTCCGCTGATTAAAAAAAAAATAAAAGATTGGGCTTGAGAACTTTGGTCCACGTGTACTTTGTTTTGAATGACAGAAGCCTTGGAGATTGTTTTTTGGAGTTGTGGTTTGGGCCAATTGCTACACCTTGTACTCATACATGTTTTCTGGAATTTGGTATGCACTTTGTTTAATTGTATGACTTTAATTAACACATTTAACGTTTTTTATTGTTTGTCAGGGTCTAAACCTACACCCTGTATATATCTTTCTTGAAATAAAATCACTTGAATTAAACGAAAGTGAAAGATATTTATTTAAGATAATTAAGCAGAGTTTTGAAATTCTTTACATTAATATTTGATTTAACAACGATAGGGAATAGGTAACTATTCGGCAGCAGAAATTCAGTCGTGTCTGAATTTTGGGGAAAAATAAAATGTTCGTGATATTGAATGAGTATTAAAATACTGAAAAAATTAACCTAGCGAATTTTGCGCCTCTGCGATAGATTTCAGGAGCATTTCACGGCTCAACAAGGAAGCAATCGCGGCAGCTTAGTTACAGGGAATTAGGCAGAGGCGAAAGCTAACTAGAGAGTCGGTACTAAAATCTTAGTTAATTAAAAACCAGACAGAGGCACTAGTATAATATAGGGCAATTATAGTATAATATTATATTTAAAAACACTTTAAAAAACTACTAATGATTCCGCTCGCGAAAATATATAACTTGTTGACGTGCTAACTGGCTGGATTAGAATTTGATTCAGATAAGCTGAGATCTTCCTTAAATAGGTGCTGTATCGTTTCGTTTAGACGGGGCCTGATCTCGCCGGGACGTTTTCTCCATTTATTATGGTATCTGGAAATGTCCCCCGACATTCATTTCGGCTCGATTGTGATTTATTGCGCAATAACCTAGAAAATGTAAGATTTCGGGATATATTTATGGTAATTTCGGCATGGAAAGGAGTATTTTTTGATATGCAATTGAAGCTTGAATCGAATCGGGTTTGGAAGTTATCGGCAATAACTATCGGAATAACTTGTTAAATATTGAACCGGTTCCGTAAAGTATTTTAAGCTATGTTGATATCATATGAGAATGTTCCTATAGGTCTGCAATGTCTGCATTGAAACGAAGTGGAGAAAAGTTTTGATGCCATTAGTGCTGGCATCTTTTGGAAGTAAGTTTTGATAGTGGTGATGCTAGCACTTTGGAAGTAAATTTTGATAATCGTCGAGGGCTGGCGGTGTTGGGACACCAAAAAAGAATAGTCAAAGATAGGGTTTGGTATGTTCTTTGACCATCACGCTAAAAAAACAGCAAAAAATCTCATCAGAAAAATTTTACGCAACTATAACGAAATCCGGAAATATTATGCATGAACCACGTGCGACATGTAAAAACATCGTCGGAAGATATTTTGGAAGTACCATGAAAAAGGAAGGAAAACTTTTAGTTCGCAAAAATATTTTATTTTGCGTAACTGTATCGAAAATCAAATTTTGCAAACTATTACGAAAATCAATTCCACGAACGTAATTATTGTAACTACAATGAAAAATGATCCATGCATATTTGATTTTCGTATTTGTAACGAAATTTTTAAATTTTCGAACCTATAAGTCCTTTGCATATTCAGCGTTTAGAAAAACCATCTGAAAAATCACGGTTAATTAAGGTGGTGCTGAATAATAGCTATGTTACTAAAATATCTTGAAATCAAAAAATGCATTAGCCGGCACTCGTTTTAAAAATGTTAGAATTCAAGATGACAAAACAAATTGAATACTTAAACACGGTGAGAGCAGAATTGAAAGAAAGGTTGGACGGCAATGAAACAGATTTAACAATTATATACAAAAATGGTATCCCTACAGTCGAGACTCAAACAAATAACTGTATCCTTTGTACTCAAATTGGTCTACAATTTACATTAATATATGTTCACTTAATGCTAAACTAAATGATTTCACTGCACTTGTCAATATTTCTTCTCCCGATTGTATTTTTTATCTGAAACCTGGTTATCTGATTCTATACCAGACTCCTCAGTTGCTCTACCTGGATATTCTATATTTCGGCAGGACCGCAATATACGCAGAGGAGGGGGAGTTTGCATGTATTTACGAGACGCTACCTTCAGACAGTATATGATTTCACCCATCACTCTGCCTTTTGCTGGTTCTGAATGTTTAGCTCTTCTTATCCAAAATCATAATGTCTCTCTAGTTCTCTGTTGTTTGTATAGACCACCGAGCACGTCATCGGTCGATGACAGAGTTACCTTTGATAGTCGGGTCAACATTGCTGCTTCCTATACAAACTTAATAATTATGGGAGATTTTAACATGCCCGAGATAACCTGGCTTGTTTCTCTGGGCTCACATGTAACTGAATCATCTCAATTACTGATTGATTTTTTATCAAATTCACATGTCTCAGATTGTATCTGAACCAACCAGATTTCGTCAAAACCAGAGACCCTCCCTCTTAGATTTAATTATCACCTCTAATAGAAACTTACTAGGTGACCTCACGTATCTTTCACCAATTGGGAATTCCGATCATGTTGTCCTGGGGTTGAACACGATCAAGCCCTCTGCGTTGGAAAATAAAAAAATTGCAGCAGTGGTGAGTTAGAGCTGAGACCCTAAAGGGCGTTGGTGCACTTAATTTTGATGTAAGAAGCCTTCGGCTTCGAATTCTGGTAGTGGTAGTTAGGGTCAATTACTACAGCCTGTATAACGTGGTCTGGAACTATTGTAGCTCTTTGTTTTAGAATTTTATTTTATTTAGCACTGATTAGTCTTTTTAGTTCTGGCAGGGTCTCGAAAAAAAAAAAAACACTTGGTTTAAAACGGAACGAACAAAATATTTATTTAAGAATTTAACTGAACAGAGTTTAAAACGAATGGTATTTTTATTTAACAAATTTTTCTTTTAGTGGGTAACTAACTATTCGACGGCATAAATTCAGTCTGTGGAATTTAGCAAAAATGTTTATTAAATTGTCCGTTTTTATTCTTCTGAAAAAATTCGCTTTTTAATTAAAACTGCGTGGGCCGCGAAGGCGAAATGAAAAATGAAATGGAGCCACTTAAGGCGAAAGGATTTACTTAATATCAAAAAGGGGCCACTTAAGGCGAGGATTTAAAACTAACTCTTTTTAACTAGGTTTCGGCCTGGGAAACTAGTATTGAACAGCTGGTCACTAAAAGTATGCAGGGTTTGAAAATAAGAATGCCTAATTAGACGGTGGGTAGCTACAACTTGAGTTAAATAGGAATCGGACCGGAAGCACTAGTAAATCAGCTTATTACACTTAACATCACTTTTAAATAGTTAAACTTCAGAAACCACTTGTAAAGGAAATACCCTACAACAAGGTCTAGCTAGCTTCAAATTCGCGTTGAAAACAAATCTCGAAAAGAGTCTGTAAAAAGGAAATACACAAATTTTGCATCTCTTAATAGCGATAGCGCCTTATTAGCAGTTGATTGGGATACGCTTTTAAATGTGGACGATGTCGAACTTTGTTAGAATATTTTTAAACAGAACTTCTTTAACGCTCCCAATAAGAATTCCCATTACAAAACTGTTGTAACTGTTCCATCAAAACCCTGGATTAATGAGGATATCACGACAATGATTAGGCATAAAAGAGCACTATGGCAAAGATTTAGGCGCAGCAGAAGTGACGAGGACTTCCATGCTCACAGACTGTTTTCAAATCATCTGTCGCTATGCTTATCCGTGCCAGGAATGAATTTGAACAAGGGTTGGCAGTTAGCAATGATCCCAAGAGACTGTACCAGTATGTTCGCTGTCAACTAGACTCGACAGTTGCTATGCCTCAGCTCAGAAGGGCGGATGAATCCATTTGCAATAATCACAGCACAGTGGCTAATTTGTTTACCAAAACTTTCTCTCAGGCCTATACAGTGGAATCTTCTGATGCTTTGCCAAACATTCATCATCTTCCTCGCATGCTCGCTGATCTGACAAATATTGATTTCCAAATTCGTGCTGCACCTGGGATGGATGAAATATCTACCATGTTACTTAAAGCTTGCATTAATTCTATCTGCAAACCACTCAGTATAATAATGAAACTGTTCTTCGCTCCTGGGATATTACCTTCCGAGTGGAAACAAGCATGTGTTAAGGTCATTTTTAAGAAAAGGGATAAGTTCTGCTCTGACAATTTTCATCCAATTAGTCTTACTTCCGTTGTTGTCAAGATGATGGAATCAATCATTGTGGACAGTATGCGACCTTTTCTCCTTGCACATCAAATTATCCCTGCCGAATAACACGGGTTCATCCCAGGTCGCTCAGTTAACACTAACTTGCTGTGTTGTATATCAGACTGGTCTCTCAGGTTATATCGTGGTGAATGCATTGACATCATATACCTAGATTTCCGCAAAGCCAAACCGCTTGTTACAGAAACTGGAACAGTTTGGCATACGTGGGAGTTTGCATATGTGGATTCAAGATTTCCTTACCGATCGGATTTTTTCTGTTAAAGTTGGTACTGCAGTGAGTGACAGCAGAAACGTGTTCAGTGGGGTCCCCAGGGATCTGTCTTAGGACCCCTGCTGTTTATCGCATACACATCCGATCTGCGGCAATGTATCAAATCCCAGTGTTCTTTCTACAGACGACACAAAAATTGACTGCAACCCACTAGCGGATACGTACAGAAGATCTAGATCTCATTCAGAAGTGGAGTGAAACATGATTACTTCCATTAAACATCGATAAGTGTGCAGTATTCCATTTAAGAAAACACAATCCGCGCTTGGGGTAAAATATTAACAGCAAACAACTGAGTTCAACCGACTCTCATGACGATCTGAGAGTCATCATTACACACAATCTTTTCTGGTCCAACCATATTGCCCGACAAATTAAAAAAGCCAACACCAAAGTATATCTTCTGAATAAAACGTTCGTCCACTTGAATCCCACCACTTTATCCAAATTTTATAAAACATATGTTCGTCCAGTACTCGAATTCGCAAACAGTGTATGGTTTCCTACCTTGGTACGTGATTCAAACCTTTTAGAGAACGTTCAACGCCGCGTAACCCGGATACCATTTGGACGCATCCGCCCAGGTTACGAAGATCGGTTTGCACAGTTTAAACTTACGTCACTGGTTGCGAGAAGACGCCGGAGCGACCTTATCACTACCTTCAAAGGGATACGAAATGAATTATCTCCAATTCATAACTTATTTACTCTCTCTAATGACAACAGGTTATGTGGACATCCATTTAAGATCACCAGGGACCCCTTCAGAACCTCTGTTCGCGAATGCTTCCTTTCAGTGCGCACATTCGACGCGTGGAACACTCTCTCATCTTGTGTTGTGTCCGCACCCAGTGTAAATTCGTTTAAATGTAGATACGATAGACATGTATCGAACTGATTTATTTTTGATCACTTATTTTGTACTTTTTTTCTTGTAATTTAATGTATTGCTATTCTTTCCTATTATTTGGGTTTTCTACCACATGCATTATTATCCCCTTCAAAACAAATCACCGAATCTACAAAATAATAGAATTATTGGAAAAAAGCCTCTGCGCCCGTGACGTTTACGCCAAAGGAAAAATCAAAGGTTATGTTTTGCAAATAATATAAATCGGAATAAACACAGAAATAATGTATTTAGCTGACGTTTCGGAAAGTAATCTCTTTCCGTTTTCAAAGCTTTTTTTTGGAAGAACTTTTATTTTGCTGTGTATGTCAAATACACAGCTTTAAGATTGTGTTTATGTTATTTCCATAGATACTTACTACTTACACAGAACATAGAACTGATGACATTTTCTTTTATATAATGTTGAGTTTGTTAAGTTCTTCTTTTAACATTGGTAGCCAGGTTGTACAAATATCTACAGAACAATTCGATACGCACTTATCTCCATTCAATAAGGTTATTGCTGATTCTTTAATTTTTCTTTTTTTGGTATCTGTTTCTTTTGTTAAAATTTTTGCCGAGTCCCAGTTTATTCTATGTCCGTTTTCCCAAGCATGTTCACAAATCTTTGATTTCTGAATTTCATTCTTTCTAATGTAATTCTTGTGCTCATCCAACCTCACACTGAAAGGTCTGGATGACTCACCCACATAACATTTATCACATTCGCACGGGATATTGTAAATACAGTTTTTTGAATTCTGCTCCCTGTTTATCGGTTTTGTTTTTGTTAAAATAGATCTTGAAGTGTTCCCCGTTAGAAATACCGTCCTAACATCAAATTTGTCACCTATACGGCGTAGCTTTTCCGATAGTCCGTATACATAAGGAATTATTGCTGTATAATGACGTTCAGGTTTTTGTCGTACCTGATTGTCCCTATTTTCAACATTTATGAAAACTCTATCAACAAAGGCTTCAGGATATTGATTTTGTAATAGAACCTCTTTGATAAATTTTTTCTCGTTATTTAATATTTCTATTGCTGTTTGAACTTATGTCTTTTGTTGTTAAGCATAATGGATATATTTCACCTGCTCTTATTTCTGTATAATAAATAAATAAAATAAATAATAAAAAATTTATATTCAGGCTTTCGGTGGTTTTGAGGTTTGGGAGTGGAAGTGGTTGGTTCCTTGGGATTCGGCTGCTTTGGTTTGGGTTGCCAGGGGCTGTTTTCTTCTCGGCGTATCTCCTGGATGATCTGTTGAATGTAAGGCATTCCTCAATTTAGCAAGCTAGGTCTGAAAGTTCGTCGGGTGTCGTAAAATCTTTCTATCGAATATGAACTGGAATTTCTGGTAATAGCTGGGATAGATGCAGCATGCCTAGTCTATGAGAGTTCTGAGTAGATCAATTCGTGAATAGGCACGATAAATAGAGCTGCTGGTTCATGCCACGCCTGCATAAGTTGTATTCAGCTTGAGCTCTTTTTGCGGGTGAATCGAATGTTTCTTAATCTGGATCTGAAATAATCGTAGTAGTTCATTTAGTTTTTTATAGGGCTGGTACCACTCCTGAGCCTTTCCTCTCAATTGACCCATGGTAATAATTTGTCTGCGTCGTCTGTAATTCGGCTTTTGGCAAAATTCTCCATACAGAGTATGAACGTATTGGCATTTACATGTTCTTCTCCAAAGAACATGTGAATGATAGAGTACTGTAGTTCGATTGTTGGATTGTTCCTGGGGGTTTTCTTTGCGACATTGGCAGTGGCTACGTACTGTAGTGCCTGCTTGAAAACGTCTGCTACGCATCTGACTAATTGGTCGACGTCGATCTGCGTATATAGTTGGTCAAGTCGGGTTTGTCGTGGAACTTGTTGAGGTGGTCAGACCTGTCCCAGGACGTTTTGGTCATTTGCATTCGCATTACTCCTAAACGTTGAATGTGGGACCGCTTCCCTCTGCGAGAGATGCGAGATTGTTTCGTTGGCTGTCCATTACATCTTGGTATCTATTTCTGAATGAAATGTTGGAATCCATGTGTCTGATTATATTTCTGACGAATGCGCCGGTATCAATAAGTTAAAATTGAACTTTATTCAAAAATTTCCAAAAATCTGCTACTAACCCGTCACTGCCTTCGTAGCCCCTATCTTGTTCAGAACTACTCAGATAATCTTTGGTATTCTTCTATTCTCTGTGGCTTTATACCGGTTGCTAAACTGCAGTTTAACATTAGACAAATTCGCTTATCTGGGGTACGGCATTAGAATTACTTGCCCAAATCGGCTCTCGGAAATTGTATTAATCTCTCAAAAAATAAAAAATCTACTTACAGTTATTATAGTCGTTGTGTTCTGTCGTCCGGTATTCGTTTTCAAAACGATTTGGCTTTGGAAAACGCAGTCAATACGTTTCGTATACGTCGGTGAAAGGATTCTCAATGGCATCGGGGCGCAACATTTTAAAGTGCTTTTTTTAAAGCCCCTTAGTTGGCTTAGTTGGGCACTAACAACACAAAACAACGGACGTGGGTGGGTCTTTTAAAATTAATTAAATTCGACAATTTTAGAAAAATCGCAGATTTTCAGTTTTGCTGCTCGTGCACTTGTGTACTGCTTTTGGGGTTTTTCCGGGATGGTTTTTGAACCCCCCAGCAATTTTATCATTTAAGAATGAGAATAGAAAGTAATAATAAATATCATCATAAAAAAATCATACCACTTTAAAGAAAATTTAATTCATTGGGCGCCCCCCCTGACTTTGGCGCCCTGAAACAGTCGCTTCTTTTGCTTACTGTATAAATCTGGGCCTGTGCACTATTTGTAATTCAAATGAAGTTCAGCATACTACAAATGAAGAAGTTGTTACAAGTATAAATGATAAGTATAAACCCTCATATATACTTACATGCAGTTTCTCAATGCTAAGTTTCGGCCTAGCGGCGTGATACAGTATGAATAATAAATTGATTCCAATTCCAACCAGTATACCAATTTCCAAAGGTAACACCAAGCAAGCTACAAAAGTTACAAAACACACCACCAAGCAACTTTCTGAAAACAAAAGGTTTCTATATTAGAAATCTATAAATTCATAATTATCTCAATGATATCTGTCTGATTATTTTCCAGGAGAATAGACATAATTTTGTGCGAAACACGCATATACTAATAATAATGATGATGATGATAATGATGAAGATGATGATGACGATTATGATGATGACAATGCCGCTGACAATGATGTTAACGATGAGTTATACAGTAATAGAACTAAATCTACGACAAAGAAAAGGATACCTGCATGCAAAATTCGACTCCAAAAGTAAATAGACATACTGAGGACCGACGCCAACTTAATACGCGAATTAACAACAACCGAACAACAGCAACCCAAAAGTCAGAATAAAAATACAGCACATTTGTCGGAGAACGCACTTACATATGATAGACCCAGAACTAGTTGAAAAGCTGGCAATTTACTACGACGAAACTAGACAGAAATGCAAAGTAAAAGATGCCAGACTAAGGCGGTATAAAGAGACGACTACGTGTAAGTAAGTAAGTGTAAGAATTATCTCTTCTGTAACAAGCAAAAGATGTTCTACCACAATCTGGAAAACTAAAGCCAACTTGACAAGGACCGTGTCCAAGTTGATCGAAAACACTTAGAAAAATACAGGCAGAACATATGGATGAACCCTATAGTATTTAATCAAAATGCTCTATGGCTTGAAAAGGTGAAGGAATGCGCAAGGTCAATTTCTAAAATGCCAGATGTTAGCTTTAAAGCTTTAAAAATGTGGATATAGAGTGTATAGTATAAGAAAGTGTTCGACTCAGTCACTCATGTTGGCTTTTGAAAGTTCTAAAGATTTATAATATCATTCCTAATATCATCAACCACCTGTTAAAGTACCTATAGGACTTAGGAAACCCAGATTTGGGTGGAAGGTAAATTAGGGTCAAATATCAAAATCAGAAGAAAAATCTATCAAGGCGACACTCTGAGTCCATCATGGTTCTGTTTGACACTGAATCCTCTTTAAGCATTATTAAATAAGCTGACCCACGAATACCGACTAGACCCCAAAGGCAGAACTTCAAAACTTTTATTTTTGGACGACATCAAAATCTAGGCTGAAAACCCAATATAACTGAAGTCACTCAACGCGATCATTAAAGCCTTTAGTGGCGATATTCAAACGTTCAGACGTCGACAAATGTGCAGAAACTTGTAATCATCATAATATATGTAATAATGTTTTGTTTTTTGTTGCCCTAAGGATTTTGCTAGGTAATATAAATGTTTAAAAAATCTGTTAATATGTATTTGAAAGTATTAATTTTAAATACTAATGATTTGTAAATAAACTATTAGCTGGATACATTTTTCTAGGTGTCAGCGATGGAAAAGTATTTTAGGTTTTATTGGAGGGCATAAATATGCCTATAATCGAATAAGAATATGTAGTACATATTTCGATGACCAGTAGTTCACGGTTTAAAATATTTTGATGTTGATAATGAAGATAGCAATTGTTTGTAAGATGCTAGTGACATTTCATTTGCCATAATACCGGATTTACTTAAAAAAAAGTGAATTTCTCAACAAAAAAAAACATGAAAACATTATCTCCATTTTGAAAATACATACAAGTGATTTTAGAAGTTTAATAACAGAGGAAGACTTGTCTATGTTGGTGGATACTTTTTACGCAAATGTCTTGCAAAACATTCATGTGACATTTGTTTAGATTATTGCAATATAATCCATTCAGACAAATCCACAATATTTTGTGAGTTAAAAGCTTACGAAGGCAGTCACGGATCATTTGGTCCATTTGATTGACAGTCCCTCCAAATTTTTTTATTGAATATCTAATATCTTTAGAAAATGTTTTTATGTCACATTTTAATAGTATTTGTATTCAGGATGGCGTAGGAAATAACATGATGAAAGAACTTTATAAGGTTACATTATTTACATACCCATGTCCAAATTTTCCATATAAATATTTGATCTTATATACGTTAGAATTTATTATACGTCAAAATTTGCAAATAGAGAAATTCTTGTAAAAAAGAAAATCCAAAATTAAAAATTTATATGGTTGTACTTTTATACATTTTATTGAAATAAAAGATGTTTTTTTTATTACTGTTATCTAAATACTTAAATTTATAATGTAGATATCGAATAAGTTGATATTGTATTCAATTTCTAATTATAACTGTTTAATAAAAAATGCCAATACAAATGTATGTTTTGGTTCAAATGTGCTTTTAGAGGGCGGAATATTAAACATAACATTTTAGTCGCAAACTCCTCTATAAATCCTTATTTTACTATAAGGAAAGTAACCAGACTGCAACCAAAGTTACAAATCTGGCGCGTTAAGTGTAATAATTGCATATTACTATCAAAACGCTAATGCTTCGATTGCAACAAACACCAGCCGAAAGACTGATCCTACTTAAAGCAGCTCCCTTGCCAGTCGTCACACACCACTTGCAGACTGCAGTTTCGAGCTGTTGGCTCTCGTCAGTGCAAGGTAGGTATGCGACGACCGACATGAGAATCCTTTGAATATAGTACATCCCGGTATTTTCACAATAGCGACATGTAAAACAGCCAGCAGGCGCCATCTAGCGGTCCAGTGTCTGTTGCAATCGAAAAATAAATAGCCTGACTTGGCTTAGCATAGTTCAAATGTGCTTTTAGAGGGCGGAATATTAAACATAATATTTTAGTCGCAAACTCCTCTATAAATCCTTATTTTACTATAAGGAAAGTAACCAGACTGCAACCAAAGTTACAAATCTGGCGCGTTAAGTGTAATAATTGCATATTACCATCAAAACGCTAATGCTTCGATTGCAACAAACACCAGCCGAGGATAAGTAGGATCAGTCTTTCGGCTGGTGTTTGCGACTAAAATATTATGTTTAAATGTATGTTTTGCCCAGCAATCTTAATGATCGATCCTCGTAGAAGCACCACTATTAATCGTTATAATTTGACCTTCGTATGCAGAAATTCAGCGCGTGTTGATATTAATTTACGACCGGCTGCAAAAAACGCCGGCATTTCCAGCGAGATGAAAGAAAGTGAGTCGACTTAATATATTTTTAGACTAAGACGTAGAGATCTGTCATAAACTATCGACGGCTGCTGCGACTACGTAAATGCCACGAGTGTTGGCGAGCGGTGGGGACTATAGGAGAACATAGTCGACCTATCGGAGAACAGCACGATCACGTGCTATAATAATTTATCACTGAAAGTAGCGTTCACTCAATTAATTTTCAAAATGACAATGATAGGAAATCATAGAGTTATTCACAGCCAAACACGTGACGTAATATTTAATGTGTACTGTAAGAACTGAAGAACTAATAATAAATGTATTTTAATTGATGCTTTATTTCGTGCTAATTAACGCTAAATGAGGCACATATATATTTTTTAATACAATATTGTCCCTCCGCTCGCCAACACTCGTGCCGTTTACTGTACCTACTACTTGGCGACGGCGTACTACACTCGATAATAATCGATAACTATTTCCAATATTCAAAATTTATTTTCTTACTTATTTTTTGGTTTTTGGATAAATATGGCGATTGATCAATTTGAATATATACCTGTATTTCAAAAACACTCTGTATACTGTATCTCCAATTCTGATTGCGCTAGTGGACTTTCATTGCATGGAAGAATATTTATTTTGTCATGTTTCAAAATTAAGAAAATAATTGAATATGTATCTATAAGAGAGCTCTTATATGTATTTTTTCATCAATTATATCAACAGTATGTGTATAGTGTTTTCTTGTCTTTTCATATCAGATATTAGATATTGAGTATATGAATGTTAAACATCGTTTTTCAGTAATATTGTTAGAGCAGTGATAAGAGATGTTATTTTTAAAAGTCATTTCAATGTCAATGTTACATCAAGGCATCTTTCAGAACTATTAGAAAACACTTACTTTTGGACTTCCACATCGGTTTCACCACTTTGATTTCTACCATAAAAATAACTGCTGCAATGATGATAGCGGCCAGCGCCGCTTTCGGGATATAATAAAAGTATGGGGTAAATACGAGTAGAGAAGCAATAACTAATATCCCCGAGTATAGCCCACCTAAAGTAGTTCTTACACCGCTGGCATTATTTACGGCACTCCTGGCTAAGGCACCTGTTCCTGGGAATCCCTGGACAAAGGAATTGGCGATGTTACTGAGACCTATAGCGAACAGTTCCTGGGTGGCGTCCACTGGTTTTCCATTCGCTGTAATACACACACAATACACGGTGAGGACTATATAGCTACAAATATATGCCATACTTTGTTCAAATAATATTCGAAATTATTCTGTTCATAAAATATTCTTGGATTATCCATTCTAAACATTTTGGTAATTTCGGAATATCATTTAAATATGCATAACATTTTGAGAATACACGTGAAAATCTTCAAATGAAATAAAATGATTTTATTCCCAAGAAACATGAAAAATATTTTGCAAATAATTTTCGTTATTCATAGAATACTGATATATTAACTAAACTGTTACAATAAATCTGTTAAGTTAACCTCAGAATACAAAACGATTAATGTTTTCTTATGTCAGTAATAACATAAACATATTTGAAGAACAATTCTTTATTATTCCCGCTCAGATTTTCATATGAGCATTCAACCCGAATGGTTTGTTAAGGTTATTAATAAAGATAACGAATAGCAAGCCGACACCACCTATCGCTCTGAATAAGGGGTAAGTAGAGTTATACGTATTTCGCTTGAAAATAATACAAAATGGGCACATTGTACATTGTTAAAAAATAATAATTACAGTGTACGTTATCTCTACAGACGAAATATGCGACGAATTTTTTGTATATTTCTATCGTATATAATTTAAAATAATAATGCGTAAGTCGCACTCATATGCCGTCGTCTTTATAACGTTACCAATGTAGTAAACACGTGAGGTATGGATACCACACGATTTATAGAAGAAGACGTTGACTGAGCAGACACGCACGAGATAACAATAGTTTATAAATATATGCTTGTAAAACAAACGCGCTCAGTCCCAGGGGGAGGGCACAGAGGTACGATAAACCACAATGCGATTTTTATAGCCATCTTTAGTAAAGACACGATATTATTTCTTTAAGTTCCTTTTTGGTCAACAGATGACGCAATCTTACCCTCAAAAAAAGTAAGAAGTGGCACTTATCGCCGTTAGGTTAGTATTAGTTGTTTATTTGTCTATGCTCAGTCCAATTGTAACATTATTCACATACATATGTATGTTTTTATAGAAATTATGTATGTCTGTACAAGAATTGTATTTTTTATTAGGTTGTGCCTATTTAAATAAAGATTATTACAGATTTACAATAAACTCACTGCTATTATTTCGTGAAAGTTAGATTAAATTCAAAAACATATTTTCTATAAACTTAAACCACTTTCGGAAATATCGGAAACTCGTCGATAGTGCTTTCGACTAACCAAGGAAGACCTACAAATGTCTACCATGCCGTCCCATACACACCACAATACCACAATATGCGTTAACTCTCTGGAAAAACCAACGGACTGAGAGGGGGGGCTTTAGGGGCTGGAGCCCAAATATTGAGGGGCCCCAGATGCTGAAAACGGACTCAAAAACCGAACGTGACTATGGCTGAAAGTGGGGCGGGGCGCTAGTGATCTCAGTTTTCGCCTGATATAAATATATTTCATGCGATGACAGCATTTTTATTTATCCTCCCGCGGTCGAAAGTTTCTTTTTATTGACTTTTGTTGTTTCTTATTTTCATTTTCTTTTGTTTTTTCTTATAAAAAAGTATACTTGAACATCTTTTATTTTTCTTTGCCTGACTACCTGACTAAAACGAGATTCTTTGAGGTGAGAGGGGCCTCAGACTTTTGTAGCGCAGGGCCCCGCCGGCGGTTAATCCGCCGCTGACTGGGGAGAACTGGTCTTTGTAATTAATAATGTAATGAGGGTTTTACGTAGCCTAGTACCCCTGCAGGTCTGAGAACTACCATCCTATTGATGGTGAATGTTGCGTCATCCGTAAACATGATTTCTTAAAGAAAACTCCTGTCGCTTAAAAAATTATCTTGTGCCCGGTAGCAATAATTTAGCTTTTTACTTTCGCCACATCCTCTTAAACTACTAAAACAATTTGGTTTATAAGGCTTTATTTTATGACGAATGAAACCGCCAAGTTCAATTGCAGAGCCTAATCTTGCAGACTTAATCGAGGTTTGGGATGATGCGCTACTAAGATATTATCATTGGCATACCTCCCATTTCAACGCAGAGAAGCATTTGTGGGTGTACTTGATACACTTCAGGTTTGGCTGAAAAGTATATTAATGGCGGCTATGTGAAATATAATAAATAATAGGATTTCGCAGCGGATGTCTTCTGCTAAATTCTTCGGCAACTGCTCTACTGGTTCGAGTTCTATCATCATCATGTGATTATCTCGATTTTTTTCGCTTAAAGCTAAATGAATTTTCTTGGGATTTGATGCAAAAAATTGAAGCTGACCTTTAGTGCTAGTTTATTTCCATGGAAAACTACTCAAAATTGAAAATCAAAAGTAAAACTGTGTGCAAACTTGGTCCGACTTGGCAAAAAGTTAAAAATACGATTTTGCGGTGGAATTCGGTAAGTAGGATTTATATTAGATTGTTAACAACTTTTTATAATAACTTCTACCGGTATCTCCGCGAAATAAAGTGCCGATAATTAACCCTATCCATGACGTCGCAGTAGGCTAAGTTTGCAAGTGATATTTGATTTGAACACTTCAAAAGATGTATTTCATGAGGTTCTAGGAATATGCAAAACTGAACATTACATACATTCGTCTTATATTAGTTATTAGCTGTCTACTCGTATCCGAGCATACAATCAGTCACGTATACATAGTTTAATATTTATATTAAATAAGATTATATTATAATATAATGTAATGTGATGTGATGTAACGGAATGCAATGCAATGATATGCAATGTAATGCAATACAATATAATATAATAGTGGTGCTAGATGTGGACATGGAAGTCGCAGAATCATCTCTGATGTACTAATGCGCCGACCTTTACCCAAATATTCTATCTTTTCATTGTGTTTTACTGAGTCAAATCAATCAAATTTCCCTTTCAGGTTAATAAAGAAAGTGTTATTTTATAAGGAGTGGCAGCTTTAAGACAGTGTAACGACGTCCAATCAATACCATTTAGTAGTGCCAGCAGTTAAGCTAAACTAAAGGGTAAGTATAAATTTTGTATTTTACGTCTGAATCAGTCGCATCGAATCCTTCAGGTGAACATCTTAGTATCCATTTTAGAAACAGTAACAAAACGTCCCTCAGACGTCCATAGCATGGATTGCTCACATTCCCACTGTTCGTCAGAGTCAGACACACGAATTGATTGCAGGTTCTCCTTATAACGTTTGCGCTGTCCTCCGTGCTCTCTTCTGTCGCCTAATATTTCTCCGTAGAATACGCTCTTGGGAAGACGCTTGCTTATCTTCCATACGCAGAACGTATCCAGCCCAACGAAGTCTGGCTCTTGATATAATCACTTCGATGGATACGCCTTTTGTTTTCGTAAGGATCTCTTGGTTTGAGACGTAATGGACTCCTCTAATTCTTATATTGCGTTTGAGGTATCTCTGTTGGGTGCATTCTAAGACTTTAACATGACGGCTGTATGTGACCTAGCTCTCTCATCCATACAGCAGAGTTGGAACGACAACAGTTCTATAAACAGCCAGTTTCGTTGTAAAAGAAGTCGTGGTTATCGAATACTCTCTCTTGCCGTTTCCAGAAAGCTCTTGCATTTACTCTACTATATCTCTCAGTCCAGATTAGCCTTGTCATTGACAATACTCCCCATTTAAGTGAACTGTTGCACCACTGCAAGAGGTTTGGCGTTGAGCTTGATGATTGTTTCATTAACTGCTCTTGAGGTGGACATACCTTAGTTTTCCCAATATTGATTAAAGGCCCAGAGATTCATAGGTCCATGCATATACATCAAGAATGTATTGCAGTTACTCAGGGGTGTATGCTAAGAGTACACAATATCAGCATACTGTAAGTCGCAGATATGCCGTGTTCGAGTTTTTGTAAAGGCTCTGAGCTTCCCCAAGAACAATCCTCCGTCGATTCGGTACCTCAGGCCGATCTCCCTCACAGTTTGTTTTCTGTCTATTATCATTGTAAGAGCAGTTGTAAACAGGTTGTATAGCGGATGTGCTAGAACACACCCCTAATGAATTCCAGTGCGCGTTGCAAAATATAGAGTACCCTGGCATTATTGTTTGTGTGGAGGCTATAGCACATCTTTACAAGGCTTCCTCATCCAATTGTCTCAGTGTAAAATGGCGTCAGATGTTCTACGGTTTGGCCTAAAATCACTCTACGCTTCAGGAAAGACTTTCCAATACAGGTGTTAATCTGTTAGCTATGGGTTTGGTGAACACTTTTCCACCGACACTTAGGAGAGCTATGCCTCTGTAATTCCCACAATCGGAGGTGCTTCCTTTGTTCTTATATAAATTAACCAGGACTGCATCACGAAAGTCCTGCGGAACTGTGCCGGTTTCCTATAATCTGTCGAAAAGATTTTTGACGTGGATACAAACATCGTATGACTGCTTCATTCTCCTTGAACCAGTCCTCCTGTTCTCTACCCTGTTCAGAACCAAGAATTTCTTCGCTTGCAGTTTTAATAATACTTTTGATGTGAACCCAACTGGATGTCACATCTGCTATCTCGTTCTGGTTATGTACAGCAAGTTCCTCTTGGACCTTATTCGCAGTGGTTTAGAAGACTGTGGATTCTGTAAGTTATCGATACAAAGCCGGGTGCGCATCATCTTTTTGGGTTATCGAGAATTAGAACGCAGGTGCTTGTTCATTTTTGAAATTACTAAAGTAATAGTAGTAGGCTGAGTGTGTCTGGGATATCCTGTACATATAATTAATATAAATGTTTAAACTTAGTTTGCAAAACAATATAATAGTGGTAGGAATAATGATAGGTGGGATAGGTAACAGAGTATTTGCAAGATTTAAAATTAAGTACATAATCAATGTATAAACATGTATTAATTAAATAAAAGTATTAATAACTAAGCAGCCACTTCATTACTAAATACCAAATATTACAATCGGTTAAACACTCACTATATATGCGTGCTTTAGTAATTCTGACCTCTTTAAGATCTCTCTTTCGAACGAACTAAGGTACCAATGCCCTGATCTAGGGTGCCGTCAAGTGCATTTGAATTTATTCTTCTGGCGGAAAATTCTGTTTGTTACAACTAGATCGTGTTCAGCGCATTTGGACAGCAGAAGTTGCCTTTTTCATTCATGTTGCCAATGCCATTTTTGCCTATGACTCCAGGTCAGATATCTGAATCCTTTCCCATTCTGGAAGTCACAGAGGATAATAAGTCGCTCAGCTTTCGAGACTTTGCGAATACATTCTTCCAGTTTTTGATAGAACACTTCTTTCATTTCGTGAGCTGAGACTAGTGTTGGAGCTTATACACTGATTAAGTTAACTGATATTCCATCGGATAACGAAGCAGCATTAAGCGCTCTGATATCCCCTGCGGAATTTGCCCAAGTTTATATACAAGGGTGTTCCGAATGGCAAAATCAACATCATGAATTTTATTTGAGTTGGCTGGGCGTCCTTTAAAGTAAAACGTATAGTGAGATTCGGTAAGACCTCTAGTCGACGCGGCTCACTAAGGGCTGCAATGTCTACATTGAGTCTGAAGAGTTCCTTATCGATGAGTGTTGCTCTTTTCTTTTCGGGCGATTGGAACGTTGGGAATCGAGCAGTGTTTGCACATTCCAGCCTCCTTTGACGGAGACTATGGTTGATTATTTATTGATAGGTGAGGCACCCCGGTAGGCACTCTCCCCCGGAGATCCGAACGGGAGGGTATTTTAACTTCAGATGATTTTGTCCCAACGGAGTGCTCCATCGTACCACGTATACGTGACTACATTAGAATTAGAGTCCACGGTGTTAAAAGTTTGACTGAATTTCACTGCATGTGAATTTTCCTGGATCAGTTATGCAGCTGACCAGTTTAGCTGCAGAGTCAGTTGGTGGGATCCTATGGCACAGAGGAGGTCTGCGTCGACGGAACAACCATATCGCTCCTGTAGCAGCCAGGTTATTTTGCTATCAGCACTTTACATGAGCAGGAATGGACGTGCTCACATTTTTAGGGTTATACCGCCCATATTCGGTTATCAGAGCCTATTTAGCGGTCACAGGGCACACCGAGTTCTTTAGGAACGGTAGGCGATGTTGACATTTGAGTAAGGAAGGCTGTAACTTGCTGTATATGCGACGCACTGTATAAGCATTGAACATAACGAAGAGAAAAATAATGAAATAATATCACAGCCACACACATTCACACACTTTAGTGGTTTATGCATCTTCAAATGCATCACGTTACGAAAACGTGATTCTAAAATAGGTATGTATGTATGTATGTTATTTTGTATGAAGTCACTACCTCACATTTTGCAGCTACACAAGTATTACGGTATTAAAAATGTGCACTCAAACCGCTTCTACTACAATTACTTGGGCACTTGAAATTAACATTTTAAAAAGTTGATATTTAGAAGAAATCAAATGTCATCTTGGTGGAGTAAATTTCGGTTCGAAGTGTTTTTTTTTATTAACGTAGAACCAGGTTAAACCGATATATTTTTGTTAAATGGCATTAACTACGCAAAATGGCTATTTACGATTTTTTTATTGATAAAAAGATGAAAATTAGGGATTATAAGAAAAATGTTTTTTTTTTTGTATCCACTTAATATCTCTAAAACTATAGCGGTATAGATTTGATTTTTTTAAAATTGAAACCTGATATATAAGCGCTTCTAATAACGTATTTTCAATTCTACGAAATTTATAATATTTTCGCAAGAAAAATTAGAATATGACCCACTTCTGTTGCATGTACTGAAATTTTCACTAATCGTAGAAAAAATGTTTATTATACGATTTTTTGCGTACATCCACCGATGGTTGGTAAGATACATTTGATTAAGCAGCATTTAATGTTTTATTAAAGAATATTGCAATCTTAAAAGAATTTCTCAAATCTTCCGTCGCTATCTGAAAAGGGGAGGTTGGTCATTAGTAAATAATAATTATTAAACAATTGATATAGAAATACACGTACCCTGAATGAGTTGAGCGTACAAATGACCACTAAACCCAATCAAACAGTAGCAGAGCTTCCTCCCACTGACAATGCATTTCAATAACACTTTCCTTAACCTCCTGGTTTGAATGGTTTTATATTATTTATCTTTAATTGTAATAACAATATATGCTAACATTTTAGATATCTGCACCAGTTAGAAATCTACTATTCAAGTTACATTGCAAATGTTGATGTTGAAAGTCCAAGTAAACACGGAAAACGAATATTGGGAACCAGTACTTGTTTACAAGACCCAATACCTGAGTCAGTAACGGAAGAATTTTAATTTTTTTTGTAACCACAATAGTAAAAAATGCAATAGCATAAAAGAAAGGTTGAAATGCTCTACTGCTGCTGTACTGCTGTACAGATTGCTACAACACTATACCATCGGATGTTATTGATTTTAATACAGAATCTGAGGAAGATTATTGTCTAATAATCTATTTTTTAATCTGTTTTTAATATAGGTATATTTTACTTCCACGTTTAGTGGTTTAGTATAGTAACGCAAAAAAAATAATTTTTTTTCTGTTGAAATAGGCTTAAAATGTCATGAAACGTTTGATCTAATTCCGCTGAAGGGTTTGGGGGTAAATGGGATAAATAAGGGTAAATAGGCAAAGCAAGCAGGTAAGAGTCCATAAAATTGCAATTTAGGGCATGTACGGAGAGTCAAGGTCTCAAAATTTTTTTGGCATCAGCACCCCCCCCTCCCCAATGTCTTAATGTTTTCTTTACCGCCTCTCAAGTTACCTAAGTAACCCCCTGTGCTAGGTAAAGAGAGATAAGGCCCTACAGTTTAATGTGGACTCCGAACCACTCTTGGGGCAATTTTTTTAATGAAAAATTGTTTCGCCGTGCGGGAATCGAACCCACTTCGCTAGACAACTCAGTTTGCTAGCCAGACGCTTTAACACACTGAGCTACCGTCCCCATATTCACTCCCAATACCACACCCACACTATTATGAAAGGGAGTAAAAAAAATTAAAATGTGATTTAGTGTGTGTACAAGAACGAAACGTCTCAAAAATTTTTTTTTGCATCAGCCACTTCCTCTACCACCCCCATTGCCATCCCCACCACAAGGGAATAAAAAATTAAATTGGGATTTAGTGGGTATACGAGAATCAAGGGCTTCTAATTTTTTTTTTAATTTGCCACCCCCTCCATCACCCCCATTCTATTATTAAAGGAAATAAAATATTACATTGGGATCCAGTATGTATAAGACTTGGCTATAAAATCTGGATGTGGAAGTAGTGATTTCTTGGGTAGTGGTTTTTTAGTTGAAAATAGTAAATATACAATTCGATGAGAAGAAAATATCTTTTTCCACGACCGGGAGTAGACATCGATTTCTATGGCATCAAAATTGTGACAGAAGTAAAGCATTTACTCCCTAGGGACGAAATAAGACAATAATTTTCCTAGGGGAGGAAACTATTGGGCATGAAATAAAAACTCCCCTAGGGAAATTATTGTCTTATTTCGTATCTAGGGAGTAAATGCTTTACTTCTGTCACAGATTCGCTTCAATTTATTATAATTCTTTATTTATGAAATAAATGTTTCTACTCTTTCTCGATATATTTGTTGCCCTCGAGCTTCGCCCTTGGGCCTCAAATTACACCTCAGGAAAAGTAAGACGTTTCTCTTCTTTAGTGTATAATATACTATTTTCTTCGTGCGTGATTATTCACGGACCACATTAGTGAGTTGTGCCGCATTCTAGCAAAATGATAATAAAATAAATATCAAAAAAACTTTCTCAATAAAAAAAGTGTTAGCAAAAGTAATTTAAAAAGAATTTAATTCCAAAAATCTGGAAAGGGTAAACGTTATAGGTATCTTTCCCTATAGCAATTTTGTATATATATATATATATATATATATATATATATATATATATATATATACAAACATATAATAACAGTATATGGGTTAAGTCCACCAAGAGCTAAAGGTCACCGCTCTCGGTACTTGCAAAATAGCAAGTCGCTATACACCATGGAGACATCTATGATGTCTGGTGTATAGTAGCATTTGACCACATGAGGGTATTCACTTACCTCTCACCGGTACACCATTTACTTAAGTTTGTATAAAACTAACAGGTTGGCCACTGTCATTTGTCTGTTCCATGACCTATGGCATACTGATGAGAACTAATAAGTTCGAAACCGGTCTATGTCTGGTCGGGGAATTGACAAATGACATTGGCTACCAATCTTTCATGATTTGTAAGGTATAATTCAATGCAGGTCGGGGTATTTGCCCGCTGAGTAGTTGTTTCCTGCAAATCATGTATAATAACAATATATATATATATATATATATATATATATATATATATATATATATATACATAGTGCTCGTGCCACTGATCCATCTAATATCTAATACATGCACACACATTTTCAAAATTGTAAGAACTATAAAGCAATTATGTTTCAGGTCTATGTGTTATCAATGTATCAACATTGACGTTAAACATTTATAAGATGACCATATCAGACTACTTGTTAATATTCTAGTCTAAAGCGATTAATTTAATTTAAGAATATATCATTTCTTGCAGCTCTACCTAGACTCTAATAAATACTCATTTTGCCCTTGTTGCAAATTTAGTTATAAACTTGCTGTATAAATGAAAATTAACTTACCGAATGCTTTGCAAATAGCGATATTTTCCAGTAACCCAATCAAAGGGACAACAATAATTCCACTTCCCAGATTACCTAACATGTCAAAAAACGAATAATTCACCGTGGTTCCATTAACATGTTCCTCAAAACCAAACGGGGGCACTTTGAAGGAAGGCAAACCTGGAGGAACTGGCCCTATTACTTGGAATGGTGGCGGACCTCTTAAGCAAAACAAATAGCCAATGACACCGCACACTATAACCAAAATGGCATTTCTTGCAGTCCCCATGAGCCAAATAGTTTTATTGAATATAATTCGACATTTGCTTGGTTTTAGGTCAACCCCTTTAGGTCCCATCTGTTTGGCACCAAGAAACTGAAAAGTTCATTAGTCATTAATGGCGTATCTACTACCATTACTAGTTAGTTATTTATTTTAATTATTTTTATATTAAGAAAGATACCTCTGGTATCTAGGTCCGCTGCTATTGTTATCTATGACAGAAGAATAATATTTCAAGATTGATATACATACATAATTATATATATACAGGGTGTCTCACCCGGAACTGCATCGATCGATATAGAGGAAAATACGCACCAGAAAATTTTAAAATTTACGGAGCTACCAATGGCAGAGCGGCCAATCCAACTAAAATAATTACATGTATCTGGTACTCCGGAAGTCGATACCAACTTGCTTGTTTTAAATGGAACGCCCTATATATTGCCGTGTACACCCCTGTGCAATCTGAAATGCAAATTACACCTGTACAACCCTTTCAAAAAAAAAAACAAACCCCTTTACTAATGTGCTGGAATTAAATTCCCACTCTAAATTATTATTAACAAAAATACTCCTAATGCTCAGAGCATGAATTCTGATCTTCAAATTTGACACTCGACATATACACAAAGAAACAAATTCGAATTCAAATCTAATAATATATTGTATTTTATAAAATGTACAATATAAAACACCAATATTAACTTAATCTGCCTGATCTAATTTAAAATATAAAATATAAAAATGACAACAAATGGATAAAAGTTCAGTATTAAAATTAATAAAACTCACTAATGTTTTAAAAGGATATTAGATTTCAAAATAAATTCCAAACGTCTATGTACTCTCTCCTGGCTTTCCAAAATTATTAATTAAAAAAAAACTCCAATTCTATTTCGTTTCCACTCCAATATTAAATTTCTATGATACCAATTTCAAAATGTTTGGACTTTTCTTCAAAATTATATTTTTGACAACTTTTGTCAAATCTCCAATTTTCAGGTTTTTTCAGCTATTGCAGCTCTTTATATACGGTCGGTTTGACGTTCAATATTGCCAAAGCACAGCTTAGATCCTCTTTGTGCCAAAATTCGCACTCACGCACAAATTAATTTACAAATTTAAAAGTAATAGAACAATAAAAATGCAATAAACAATTAGAGATGGTTTAGAAGTAGAATTATGATCACTGACGATGATTTTGAGTAATCTCAGTTTTATGACTGTCTGATACAGATACCCAGATGTATAAAAACTATTCATATCATAATTCAACTCTTCTTAAACAGTTTATATAATCTCTAATTGCTTATATTGGCTAAATTAAGAAATTGTATGGAAAATAAGAAATTATTTGACTTATGTCAAAACCAAATATTAAAATTTGGTTTAAAATAGCAATAAAACCCAATAACTATCCATACAGATTCCCTAATTAAAATGGTTTGCATCACAAACACAAAATACTATAGAATTTATTCGAATTCATTCCATTGCTTATAAAATATGAATTTGTCCCTTTCTCTTTATCTATATCAGTCCCTCTTGCTATCTACCATAATAAAACCCAAACAAAGCTATCCCACCACGCAGAGGTGGTGGGATAGCTTTGTTCCATAGAGACCACATAAATGTAAATAAATTTAATATTGAAAATAGGATCAATGCATCTTTAGAACAACTTTGGGTGAGTTTCAAAATTAATAATATTACTTTTGCTCTTGGGGGAATTTACAGACCCCCGGGTACGAATGTTTCTGATGGTATTAATGAATTAGAAAATTCTCTATCTTATCTGACTCCCGTAGTGGATGAAATTGTGTTAACTGGGGATATAAACATTAATTTACTAAACACCGTCAATAATAATAGTATTAAATTTACAGAATTTCTGGAAACATATGGTCTCTCATTGGTTAATCATGAGCCTACTCGAGTTAATGCACACAATAATTCTCTAATCGACGTAATTTCTATTAGTAATCATGAGCTTATTCGGACCTGTAACACTCTAGAAACTTATGATATATCTGATCATTGTTTAGTGTATTGCGAATTATCTATCGAAACAGTCAAACCGAAACAATTTTATAGAACTTTCAGGGATTTTAGATATTTTAATTTTGATAATTTCGATGCCGACCTTAGATCCTTACCCTGGCATAATCTATACTCGCTAAATGATTGTAATGAAATAGTAGAAATATTCACAGATTATCTGACTAATTTATTTAATACTCATGCACCTCTTAAGACCGTCAGAATTAACAAACCAAAGGCTCCATGGCTCACTGACGTAGTTAAGCTAATGATTAAAACCAGAAAAAATGCCATGGCTAAATTTAAAAGAACACGTGATGCTGGTGATTGGGAACAGTATAAAAATATACGTAATATGGTTACAGCTGCCATACGAAATGAAAAAAAAAAGCTATATTGAATTTGTTCAAAATCAGTATGATAACAAGAAACTATGGGATACTCTTAGATTATTTGACATAGTAAAAAAAAGGGTGCAAATAATTTACCAGATCACCTAAATGATCCGAATGAGATCAATAACTACTTTACTGCGTCAGTTAGCCAATTAATCACCCCCCCTCCTGATTACACAATCGATTATTATTGTACACATTTATTTCATCCTACAGATAATTTTTCATTTAACACTATCACAGATGTCGAGGTTGAAAACTACATAAGAAATATGGATATGCAATGGGATCCGATGGGAGCACACTAAAAATGTTACAAATTTGTATATCGTTTCTCACTCCTATAGTCACCTTTATAGTAAATAAATGTATCATAGATGGTATATTCCCAAGGAGCTGGAAATCTTCACTGATTATACCACTCAGTAAAATTAGTGAAGCAAATACTTTTGCTGATCTAAGGCCCATAAATATTTTACCAGTAACCTCAAAAATTTTGGAACGAGCTTTGTATGACCAAATCTATATATACAGCTTAACTAAGTCAATTATTCCTGATAACCAATTTGGTTTCAGGAAAAATCATAGCACGACAAGCGCGCTCCTAAAAATCACTGATGATATTATTAGCAGTCGGGACAAGGGCAACGTAACCTTATTAGTATCATTAGACTATAGTAAAGCCTTTGACACTATGAATCACCAACTCTTATGCGCGAAGCTTAAATATTTCGGCTTTAATTGTTCTGCATACTCATTAATTAAATGTTATTTAACTGATAGAAATCAGCGCGTAATCAGTGACGGTAAAATGTCAAATACCAATAATATAACCCACGGAGCCCCACAGGGATCTATTTTGGCACCATTACTTTTTATAATCTACATTTCTGACTTCAAACAAGTCTTGCAAAATTTCAACTCTCATTTTTATGCTGATGATACAAACTTATATTTCTCCTCAAGCATCGAACAATTTCTCCACATGGAAAATTATCTTAACGACGACATTAAATCATTAGTAAGAATATCAAAAAATCACTGTCTCAATATTAACAGTACAAAGTCATCAGTTATTCTATTTGGCAATTTCAAAGATAGAGAGAGGGCCATAAACAATGTTTCTATACAGGTAGATGGACAAAAGTTGAACTATCAAGATAAAATAAAATGTTTAGGGTTAAAAATAGATATCCAACTTAGATTCATTGACCATGTGAATACTCTTGTTAAAAAATCTTATTATTTACTAAAAAATTTATACGCCAACCGTCATTGCCTTACTCGTAATATTAAAATTAGATTATGTGACACGTTGATACTGTCAATTTTTAATTACTGTGATATTGTTTATGGCCCCTGTCTAGATGCTCATACCGCCATGCGAATACAAAAAGTGCAAAACTCATGTGTACGTTTCGTCTTTGGATTGCAATACAGAGACCATACAACTCCCTATATCAATGACATCAAATGGCTTAAAATGTTAAATCGTAGAAATCTCCATTTGGCCTACTTCACTCACAAAATTCTAGCAACCTCTTGTCCCAATTATCTGTCAAGTAAATTACTCCCGAGAACTTACATCCATAATAGAAACTTGAGGTATACTAATCAACTTACCGCACCCCAACATATGACTGCCTTATTCCAACGATCTTTCTCCTATCAAGCAGTAACCACTTACAATTCTTTACCAAAGGACTTAAAGTCACTGTCGATGTATTCTTTTAAAAATAAAGTAAAAAAGCTGTATCTAGATAAACAATGACCTAATTTAATTTAATTTAATTTTTATTCTAATTCACTTTACCAGTCATTTTTCCGCTTTTCTTTGTTAATTTCTGTGAATGGCTATATTTTTGTTATTTTTATTATCTTTTGTGATTTTTTTTTGTTCTTGTACTATATAATATTTTCTATTGTTAATATTTATTGTATGAATTGTCTTGGTTGAGTGGTAGAGCAGCTAGACTGAACTCCGCCAAGACTGAAATCTAAATAAAGGCGATTTATTATTATTACAATATCCCATCAAAGGTAAGTTAAATATAATAGATAACATGCAATAAGTATAAATACTTTAAATTAAAATACTGATAAAGATAAGTTTTTTAAAATTAAAAACCCCCATTGAAAGTATAAACTGAAAACACTTTTCAGTGTATTGCGATCTACAGACTCGAATTCCTACAAAGAATATCAAGAGTACTCAAAGATAATAATAACTTGTGTATAATACAGAGTATTCATCTAATTCCACACACTAGAAAACATATTCCTCATGTTTGTAATTAAGTATAAGTGAATATCATAGCAATATTTTAGGGTTTTCGAAAACATTGGAAATGCATGAAAATATTCCAGAATTGCTATTTCTACGTTTTCATCAACAATAGGTTTCCGCTTCGAATTCTTGCCTTGACAGAGCCGTAGTTTTTAAAATTATCCAGTAAGCGTTTTACAGTGTTTGGTGACGGTTTCCGTTTTTGTGGTTATTTAGTAACAAGTGTACTACAACTTCTTGATATTACTTTATCACATTCTCCATAAATAATAAACAAGTTCAAAAAGTCTTTGTGGGTGTATTTTAAACGTCCTGGCATTTTTTGACATAAGAGAATGATTGACATGATTGTTTCTAATCATGGCTAATTTGATAAAATTTTTATTAACAATTCTTGAATTTCAAAAAAATCGCAAATATTTCAAAAGTTTGTAACTTAAACCCCCACAATCCTGGTATAGAAAAAGGGAAATTACTTTTACATAACTTATATAACGTAAAAAATATAGGGTGTTCCATTTGATCTAAACAAGTTTTCGCGGTTTGAAGTTTACAAAATGTAACGTGAAAAATGGAACACTTGGTATACTATTTATTGTATGTAATTCAATTGTAGAAAGCAGCTCTTCTTGTATTGTTTCTACATGCCAAAAAACAAATGAGTATCTTTTACACGAAGAAAATTATAAAAGTTATTGTAAACCATTGGACCGGTTAAATTGTTTTGAAAATGTCAAATATCTCTGAAACGGCTGGGTATAGGCATAGAGTATTCTACATATTATTGACTCAGAATTTTATGCTCTTTTCGAAAACTATAAAATATATAGAGTGTTCCATTTAAATTAAGCAAGTTGGTATCGACTTATCGCATAACCGAAAGTGCCAGATGATTGTAATTATTTTAGCTGGATTATCCACACTGCCATTAGTAGCTCCCTAAATTTTCAAAATTCTCTGGTGCGTACTTTTCCCTATATCGTTCGATGCAGATCCTGGCGAGGATCTACCCTGTATATGGTACTTATTTGAATACAGTAAACTATAAGTATTGTGGCGCATCTACTACTATTATTAGTTAGTTATTTATTGTTATTATTTTTACATTAAGAGAAAGTCATTCCCTAACAATATATTTAGATTATTCATTTCTGGCATTTCTGGTTTTTAAAACGTATCTTTTTAATTCAGTGGCATTTTTCTCAAAAATTTCATTACTTATTAGGTTAACTTCCACTCCGGTATCAATTAGTGCAATAATTTTTATATTATTACATGGAATGTGTATAAAAGGTAATTTCTTATTTAGTACAGTTTCCGCATTTGGTTCAAATGTTATGAATTCTTTTGGGTGCATATAGTTAGAATTCATATTATAAAATTGGCTGCAACTTGTTAAAAATTTTGCTCTTGTGGATGTACTTCCACAATTGCCTTTGTAATCTCATTTATTCGTTTCCATTCAGTATTTTCATTCTCTTGTTTGTCTTATTGATTTGGTTTCCTGGTATATTCTCTTGCTTATTTTTATTCATTCTATTTTTGTTCTTGATATTTATTCCTGTTCTCATTGTCATTAGAACTTCTTCGATTTTCATTCTAATTTCTATTGTTATTGTTTCCATTCCGTGCTACCTGTTTCTGTTGTAATTTTCTTCGTTATAATTTCTATTTTTATACCCATTGTCGTTTCTTCTATATATACGCACACGATTCATTTGTGATCTCCAGTATGCGGATGACTGTGCACTTTTAGCCTCTACGCCGGAAGAGCTTCAAGAACTTTTAGATGTGTATGCCCAGAGCTATGATTCCTTGGGACTTAAAATCAACATTGGAAAGACTAAGATTATGTCAACTCCTCATCAAGTGAACCAAATAGACATTACACTTAACGGAAATTCTCTTGAAGTGGTGGATCAGTTCAATTAATTAGGCAACGTTGTTAATGACAAAGCAAACATGGACAGCGAGATTCGCAATAGAATTAACGCTGCATCTAGAGCACTCTGGGGACTTAGAGAGAGAGTATTTGACAACCACGACCTTGCTTTGTCAACGAAAATGGCTGTCTACAGAGCAGTTGTCATTCCAGCACTGCTATATGGATGTGAAAGCTGGGTCACTTACCGTCGTCATGTGAAAGAATTAGAACGTTTTCAGCAAAGACACCTCAGAAGTATGATGAAAATCCGTTGGTTCCATCACATATCAAACGTGGAAGTACTCAGGAGAGCAAACAGCCTTCCAATTGAGGTGCTTATTTCAAGAGCACGCCTAAGATGGGCAGGTCATGTTCATCGTATGCATGATAACCGCCTTCCTAAATGTACACTTTATGGTGAATTGCTAAGCGGTAGAAGAAGGCGTGGCGGTCAACGAAAGAGGTTCAAAGACGCTCTCCATGAAAATCTAAAATCCTGCGGTATTGCAGACGAGCAATGGGAACAACTTGCAGCGGACAGAACCGAATGGCGAGGGGTTGTGGCCAGCTATCAAGGAAATGTTGCTGCAAGAAGGCCGAATCCAAGACCTAACCAGGTCTATGTTTGTCCTGACTGAGGTCGACATGTGCTCTCCCGAATTGGTCTCTATAGCCATAGTCGTGTGCACCATAGATGAATGGGAATTACAATAGACTACACCTTTTACTTGTTTTTTATTGTACACAATTTATCGACTGTAACATTTTTATACTCGGACTCGAGTAACGGCTAATAATAATAATAATAATAATATTCATATTGCCGATATTTGTTTCCCTGTTCTTTATTTGTGTAATATTTGTTGTCGTTTTGGCTATTTTCGCTCCCTTGCTTGCCTTCTGTGAACTGTCCGTTCCTGTAATTTTTATAGTTGTAACTCTTCCATTTCTGTTTTTTTGTGTTTGTAAGCCCTGGTATCTTCTGGATGATCCCACATCATCTATTCTCCTTACATACTGCAATAGTTTTCCAATCGTATCTATACTCTGGATGAGTATAACATCCGGCATTATCGGTTCTAGATATCTGATATTATTATATTTCCTCAAAATATATCTTTCCCTACTATCTGCCATGTTGTTCCTATATCTTCCTTTGAATTAATTCTCCCGTACTTTTGATTGTTGAGCTTTCCCCAGAAATTTGACAAAAAACGCTTTAACGTTTCATACTTACCCTCTATTATCGCATACCAGATTTCTGCATCGCCCTTTAAATGATTTCTGATAATTGTTTTCAAGCATCTACTGTCTGTTATATTTCCGATTAATTCTCTTAAATTTTTAATAAAAGTCTTAGGGTTGAAATTTAGGTTATTGTCTTCCCATGGATAAGGCCTATTATAAATACCCTGTCTATAATTATTTGTCTGTATTGTACCAATTTGCTCTCTTATATTCTTTGTCTCACATGCAACTTTCTTGTTCAATTCCTATTTTTTTGTCATTTTGAACCTGAGTCTCTGAAATAGTTTTCTCAATACTTAAAACTTTATCGTTCACCGTTTCACTTATCTTCTTTTGAACCTCATTTATGTGTCCCTCTACTACGGTATTTACTATTCTAATTACTTCTTCAAAATTTGCCGTTATTTTATCTATTACTTTGTTCAACTCTAAATTAATTGTCTCTACTCTTGGATTTAAAATTACATTACTTTCTTCTAACTTACTTAACTTTATTAACGTTATTAACGTAAGATTTTGATTATTTATTTCTTAATTTTTAGTTAATTGCATTTTCCTCCTTTAAACTCTGAATGTTTCCATTTGTCCTTTGACTATTTTTTTCTAAATTTTCATTAATTAATTGTATTTCCCTTTTAAACTTTGACTGTTTTCATCTGTCCTTTGACTATTCTGATCTGCTTTTTGACTAGTTTGATAAATTTTTTGATTAGTTTGATCCATTTTTTAACTATTTTTTTCTATTGTTTCTTTTATACTTTCAGAGAACTGTCGGAAAAGCTGCATGAAAAAGCTCGTGTCTGTCAAAGGAGTTGGATTGACATTGACATCTTGTACCTGTTCTGACTGACTTTCACTCCCAGATGATTCACTGTTGTGTGCCATTTCGGATTTATTTACTGTTGTACCTTGTAATAAATAAATTTGTGAAATATTGTGCTTTGATTGTAAAGTTTACGATACTTAAATTTATGACCCACGTTGGGCGCCAAATAATATGAAATTTAGGTGTTGGAAATTTATAATTGTAATTACTTGAATATAATTGATAATTAATAATTTGGTTTAATTTATCTCATATGTGGTGTTCGTTATTGGGCGATTTTCATAATTGCTTTCAGTACACCGCTTTTATAGAAAAGGTATATTGTATTGTATATCCTTCAGGAAAATTTTGTTTACGAGATATATTTACTCCTTTACTAGTATGTAACTTTGTTTATGAAATGAAAAGATTAAATCTTTTGAAATGAACAAAATTGATATTTTATTTCATTGAAATACTATTTAAATGGTAAATTATTGCAGAACAGATGCAATTCTTATATCTGTCATATTTCCCTACAATAGCTACCTTAGGTAAGTTTTATTTATTTAATAGCTTTAATCGCTTTTTGAAATACCATTTGTTTACGGTATGTCACCGTAATGTCATATTATTATTGTGTCAAATGCACAACTTTTGAGTTTAAATTCGATTTTCAAAGTCGTTATGGTTACGTATCAACAAAAATTCACGGCTTCTGATGTAAAATTTGACGTCTTTTTTATAGGTTTTTTTATAGTTACCATGAGAACCAAATTTGCCATGTCTTGTCAATTTGCAAAGTTTCTAAATTTTCTTAGTTCCTGTCTCTACGTGTAATTTTACTTTCTATTCTTTATCCTTGGCTTTTCCTGGGTTTTTTGCTACCACTTTTGAGCCTCTACATGTCCTATTAACATTTTTACCTTTCCGTTGTATTCCACATGATTCTTTTACACACTGTACTTTATTTACACGTTTCACTGTTTGTTTTTAGTTCCAGGTTTATTAGGAATGTTTAAATTCACTTTGTCCACTTTTTATATTATTACTGACTTAAATTTAATACATGAATTTGAATGTTTTTGTTGAAATGTCAAAGTTGTTCATTATTGCCCCTTTTTTAAATCATTATTTGCCCCCGTTTTGATTTTAGTTAATGACTTATTAACAAATTTTATCTATAAATAGTGGGATCGATCTGACACGAAAAAAGTCCCGAAACGACAGTGTTTTTTCGATTTTTTGTGTATATTATGTAGTCGGACTTCCTCTATCATCTGGTCATGTTTGCGGGTGCGAGGAGGGTGGTGGAGGGGGGAAAATTTACATGTAAAGATAGGGAAAATCAGTTTTTCGGACATAATTGGCTTAGTTTGATTTGGATCGAAAAAGCGTAAAATAGACAAAATGAAGGGCTCGCGATAGCGCGTAAATCGGTCCAGCGGTTCTCAAGATATTACGATTTGAAGGTATGGATTTGTATTAGGATTTTTCGCTGCGGCGGGAACGTACCGAGAGCCGTTTTCGCGTTTATTTCGGTGAAGAAAGTGACTTGCCGACTTTTTTTCTTCCCCCGATGTCTATCTGAGTGTCTATTCAGGACCAAAGTATTGTGTCCAACTTTCAAGTCGCTAGGTTGATTAGGGGGGAGTTGGAAAGTGTAAACGTAAATGAAATTAAAATTGCTGTAACTTCCGCAATATTTTCCGCAAATCGCGTAGCAAAAGTGAGATTGTGTAATAATGTGCCTACTTTGAGTTCCGCTCATGGATTTTCAATTTTCGCCAAAAATAAACAAATGGTTGCGAAATAACCAATTTATTGTTGTTATTGTTTTTAGAAAAAGCCATTTTTCACCAGGAAGGAACGGGCTAGGGGAGATTTTTTTTCGCCATCGAATGTGGAATTTTTTTCTCTTTGATTTGAGCCCGATCAGATTGCGATCGGATGATTAGGAGGAGAGAGGGGGGCCTGCAAAGTTTTTGCTCTGTAAAAGAGCAAGGGAAAGGGTTAAGGACTTTGGGCCGGGCTCATTTTCAAGGGCAATCAATTCTCTTTCAAGATTTTTTTATCCCGAAGCTCTAACTTCATTAGGGCCTGCACGCGCGAGTGATACATTTACAAAAACGGACGAGCGGAGTGGGACGTGTATTTGTGAGAGAGAAGGGAGAGAACTGGTAACGCTAGACTCCTCCCCGGCATCTCGCTGCACGGCTGCTGAATTACTCTGCTCGTTTTTATAAATGTATCACTGAATACAATAAATTATATCAAATATTCTTATGAATAATTCTTTTATTGTGGTTACATCCACAATTAAATTATTGGGTATTGATTTCTTAAGAGATTAAGTGTAAGTGGCTATTCCATTCGTAATATTTATAACAATGTTAACAATGCTAAATCGCCATAGAAACAATGCTTATTAGTGGGTATTTGGACGCGTAGAGATACCATCGGCAATTACACTAGTGGTCGAAGTGAGTATTTTATTCAAAAAATTAATTAAAAGTATATTCGGCAATTTCACATTCTTATTTGTAAGCAAACATTTTTTAACTAGTTTTCATAACAGAACACAATTTATTTCCCTATTATTCGTCAAAGAGAATGCAAGTAATGGTTATTAAATTTGATTTTTCAAATTGATAAATGTTTGTTTACTTATTTCCATGAAAACTACGTGACTTATTACTCGATTCACCGAAAACTAATTTGAAAAATGGTTTAACTCTTGGAATAGTCTTTCGAATACCATTCGTAGTCAAGGTTTGCAGATAATTTTTGTGGTGGTATCACTCATGTTTTCTTGCGCTTGTAAATAGAACCACAAAACTAATCGGTAAACTATGACTACTCGTGGTATTATATATGACAAGGTGATTGATATTTCTATATTTGTACAAAACCTAAATTCGCTTTAATATTGATAGAACAAGCCAAAATTAATAGATTTTCAATCAGGCCCACTTCATGCCAGTTCCCCTCAAGACCGCTGAGAGCCAGCCCGAGTTCCGGATGCAAGGACTATTCGCGGGCCCTCCATGCTAGTGAATCTAACAAACTTACACACTATTTTATTTATTAGAAAATTACCCACTTTCTGTATAATCGAGTACAATTTTGTTATGCAAATAAAAAACGTAATAAAAACTTTACAAACTCGTTAAAATACCATTACTCTCTGTGCTACTCGACCGCAAATTCAATTACTTTCCTTTATAAGTTTTTAATACGTCGGCTTGTTTGATGACACCATACCGACTGGTTCGCCGGCATTAATAATGTGCTCGTAAAGTTTTTGTTGCGTTTTTTATTTGAAAATTGCATTCGACTATATATTGTTGCCCTAATCTGGGCACGGTAATTAATATACTAGTCAGGTAAGTACTTTAAAACACTCATTATTGGAGAATCAATCAAAACAACTACTCTTCTAGCTAATACTGACGAAGTATTGAATTACATGATAGGATTCCTAGCATTATAAAGCAAAGCATATTGAAAGTACTTAAATCATTTATTTAAATTCAATCACTCGCACTTATTTATTTAATATGAAATTATTAATTTAATTTCTGTATATTGGTACCTTAATCTGGTCACGCTAATATATTAAGGAAAATATATTAAAACATTTATCACTGGAGTACCAATAATAAATAAAAAATGCGTAAGTTGTGATTTGCTTAATACCTAAATAATATTTTCTAATTATGATGAAAGCAAATAAATAAAAAATAATTATTAGTAAAAATGACCCAGTCAGTTTTTTCGCGCCATACGGGCCTCTCGGACATGCTGCTGAACACAAACGCTGTCCTCTGTTTGGATAAAATGAAAATATTTGTATGAATTGAGACTCTTTTGAGACCGGTTCGGGGTTCGCATCGTGCTCAAATTGGTAGACGGTTGCAGTTGCTTTGATTTTCAGGACACAGTTAGTATATTTTTTCAGGTTTTTCAGGATTCAATGGAAAAATTTAAAACGAGAAAATAGATTGTTTATTTAGCCCTGGTTCACATAGTTCAAAAATAAAATTTTAAAATTTAATTTGATTTTAGAAAAATGTTCACAATAAAATAATTTAAAAAATGGTACGGCAGCAGAAATTCGTGGAATATTTGATTTAAAATTGAGAGAAATTAAAGGCCGATAAAATTAAAATTCACTTTTTCTTTTAAAATTTCATGGAGAAAGTCACTTTTATTTGACACTGTTTTTTTTTTCGAAGAAAGACATACGTAGAGATCAAGCAAGTGACTGACTTCTTAGTCGCGCCAATATCCTTGGTCGTGATGATGGTCTAAGATGACTGAGGTTGAGCAGGACTATTGCTCTGTACCCCAGATCATCGATGTAGACCTGGATCGGCCTTGTGAGGGGTGCACCTGCATTTTCGTCAAGCTTGCTCACAAATGTGGTGTGGGTGATGTCGGTAGACCTCCACTAGTCTCCCTGTCGGCGTGAGCCTCAGCCTTGGCCTGGTGTGCATAGACCAGCCCATTTTCTCAGTGAATCGAAAGCATGCATTTTCGCCTATTTCGTAGAACCCGTTGGGTGGGTCCACGTGCTCTTGTTCTAAGGGTCTAGCGATACCAAATGATGCTGCCATCTATCCTGGCGTTGTTCTCGTAGAACGGCATTCACTCTTCAGTTAAGACCTCTTTGTCTGCCGGAAGCGTTTGACGCTGTACACGCTTTTTTAGTTGCCTTCTGCCTGTCCGTGATGAGTTATATGGTGTCCTCCGGAAATCTCACATCGGCGATCCTAGTTGGGATAATATCCCCTGTTTTCTTATAAAATTATCGTCTAGCTAGACAGCTTGTTGTTGTATACCTGGGAATATTTAATGACTGTCTGGCTACTGGTCAATTTTCTTCTACTTGGAAAAGGGACTTCTAGTAATTATTCTAAAATTACCAGATAAGAACCTTGCAGGTCCTAAGATCTTTAGGGCTTTAACACTTCTATCAGTATTGGACAAATTGTTCGAGCGTAATTTAATTATACTTATACACAAGCTGCTAGGACCTAATATTCTAAGCCATAACCAATTTGGTTTCAGAAAAGGTCTTTCAACAACGAACCCCTTGACTGAAGTCACAACCACAGTCGGCAGAAACACGACAACGTACATTATAGTCATATTTTTAGACGCCGCAGACGCTTTTGACAACTTATAATGACCCCCTATTATCTTAGTAATGGCAAGTAAAAACTTCCCTTTCAATATCTTCGAAGTAATTTCAAGTTACCTATCGGTCCGTGTTGTTAGTTACTCGTCGGAACACTACTCCGTGGAGAAGTGACTCACCAAAGGACGACCACAGGGCTCCGCCCTGAGCCTCTTCCTATGAAACCTTGTTCTTGATGGCTTCCTTGTTTCTGACCGTACCGTCCGTCACTCATGCCGATAGCCTCCTTCCAGACGTGTTTTAGAGGCCAACGCTGCAACCTGTATGCGCACATTTTTTGATAGCTAGTAATCGCCTTGCATACTGGCCGCCACCCTGTACAAAACCAAATACATGGTAAACATGGTACATACATGGTAAAGGCCTGCAGGATCAACCGATCTCTAAGGTTGAAACTATGAAATACATTGGCATTGTACCTGATGATGGACTGAGCTTGCTAAAGCACCTAGAGTACCTATATAGTCGATAAAGTTAAGAAATTACTTCTTAATCTACGCGGGCCCATCTAGCAGACGTGGGCTTACCCACCCTTCGAATAATAATAATAATAAACGTGCTGTCTTTCCTATACTTAGTTACGCTTTACGTATCTGGGCCAACCGCCTCCAACATTTCCGAATGGTACAAAAGCTCAGACAGATTCGGGGCAAATGCTTACAGTGTATAGGAAAAGCCTGCAGGATGTTGCCTGGTAGAAGCGTTATGGATATTAGTTGGGATTCCTCCTAGCCAGATTGCATGAAATCGCGAAACTGCAGAAAAACAGCACAGTGTACGCTCCTTGACACTGAGATCATGAATTTTAATTTTATGTTAGAAGTGCATCGGCATATAACCGATCTCCCTCTAACACGTTGGCAACTTGAATGGAATGAATCCACTAAGGCAAGGCATTTCTTTAGGCTGGAATTGGACGTTGGTGCTTGGTTGGCCTTTGAAGAGTTCGCTTTGGTGTCTAGGTCTGTGGTACTCTTTACTGGGCACGGCGAATTTCCGGTACATCTGCTGAAAATAGGCAAGTCCCCTACAGACAATTTTGAACACTGCCCCCCATTGCAACATTTTCCGCCTACTTTAAGTCGTTTCCGGTCAGAAGTTAAATCACTATATGCGCCCGGCGCTTAGGCGTTACCTTTGGAACGCCCCTTTTAGTCCCTTCTAAATTCCTTTGACACCATGTAGTTTTACTATACTATAGCATAGACATTTCAGCCTATTATTACTTCGTGCTACGTTCATTGCAAGGTAAGAGGAGGTTGTTCAAAATAAACTATACTTCAAGCGTGTTCCATTCTGGGGATTTGGCGTTGAAATCTCCCAAGACGACGGTTTGTCTTCCCTCCGTAAGGAGTGCATCCAGGTCAGCATCTAGGAGTGGTCGGTTATGTAGTTGGTAGTACGAGGTCACGGTAAGATATTCGTTTCGTGCTGTGGATACTAATAAGGAGGTGGCCTCGATGTTTTCCAGCTCCAGCGTCGCAGTGGGGTGGTGATCCAAGGTGTTTTTGACAAGCATCGCAACTCCTCCTGCTCATGCGTGCCCGTTGTTGCTGTAGATCGTGTAACCTGGCAAGTTGACTTTCAGGGCCGGTTTCCTGCAGTGCCATTAAATATGAACGAGTCTTCGATTTGAAAAAATAAAATTGAAATATGAGACTCGTTCCAGGCTCGTCCGTACCCAGTGATGTGAGTCGGGAATTTTCCTACTGGGTGGGTAAATATGAATCGGGAAAATATGGGGAATTTTCCCAGATGATATTTTCCTATTTTTCCACTCGCTAAACAAAACTGACACTGAAATCTTACTTAACCTAACCTGACCAAAATATTAATATGTAGCATTATTTTTTATTAACGTTTATTTTTTTTTGTTAATTGTTTATTTGTTAATTTACATAACATAGAATATTATGTACCTTTTTTATTCTTGTAATAAAACATTTAAAATTAAATGTTATTATTAAAAATATCTTTATTAATACATTTACTTTAATAACATATAATACGTTAAAAATACATTTAGGACCAATAAAATTAGCATTAAGTATTATTATTATTTATTCAGGGAAAATATGCGGGAAAATATTCGGGAATTTTCCCTCAAAAATAAATTCCGGGAATTTTACATTACTGTCCGTACCTAAACTGGGTTATTTTTTTTGAAAATGGTTCAAGTTTCAGTCAACACTTAGTATAGTATAATATTTAAGAACTGATTTAAAACGCAGAACTTAAAATATGTATTATTCATTAGTTACCAAATAATTTAACGTAAATTCTGAATTAAATGATTTATAAAAATTTCATTTCATTTAAAAAAATTTACGGCAGCAGAAATTGGTATGTAGAAATCTATTTTAAGAATTTTTAGATTGAAGATAATAGTCTGAAAAAATTAAATTCACTTTTTGTTTAAACATTTGACTGAAAAATTCTCTTTTGATTTAGAAAAATGTACCAACATGATTTAAAAATGTTTTATTTGAAACTGTTTTTTTGCCGAGAGAACGTAACATATAGAGTTCAAGGGAACAACTAACTTCTCGATTCAACCTTTCTCCAGTATATGTAGTAAACGTTTTTTTTCGAAATTTCGATCGTTGCGTTAGTGGCCCCGATAGTCCGGCCGAATAAGCATATTTCGAGTAAAAGTTCTATTATTATTATTTTGTATATTTTCTTGTTAAATTTTAATGAGTTTGCAATTTCTGAAATGTTAAACCCGACTCAATTGCGACTGGCGGGAACTTAAACTGTTAATCTTCAAAGCTTTGACATTAAGGCAGTGATAGCCAGCTGGCAGTGGGAGTCTTTTAGTACGGTAACTTTAGCAAATTTTAATAGGATCTAACGGCAACAAAGTTGAATAAGTGAAACTAAGAAATTACATAATTTTACAGATTTCAAAGAAATTTTGAATTTATGGAATTTTTTAGAAATCTTTGTAAAATTACGAATTTTGGAATGGAAATGGAAGATTAACGCAGCGAGAGGGGCACAAAGTTTTATAATTCAGAAAATTTGCAAGGTTTGAATTGTTGTTTATGGTTTTAAGAGGGAAATAAATATAGGGTGTTCCTTAATGCCGTGCGAATATTCCGGGTGTGATTCCTTGGGTCATTTTATGAAGAAAAGTTCATACGAACATATGACCGCAACGACTTAAATTTTTTGCTGCAGGATGTTGATTTTTTAAGAAGTCGTTATTTTTAATATCTCAGAAAGTACTTTGGATATTATTTTTAATTTTGGCATGTGTTAATAGGATATAAAACCATATATTTTAGTTAGAAAAACTATTTTATCGCTCCACTAGTGACGTCCCTGCAAACACCATTTTTATCAACGCCACTGATATTTTTCCATGTGGATATTTTTTCTTATTAGCCTGATCAATTCTACATGATAATGGTCTCTTGCGCTTTCCTCGACAAACGCACAGTTCTTGATTAAAACAATTAAATTCAAATCGAAACTAATTATTATTACCATTTTGCATCGAATTGCGTACTCGTTCAAATATTTCCGACGTATTCCGTATTGTTTTACACGAGGCAACTATTCGCCCTCTTAAATCTTCTTAAGTGTTAATTGGACTTTTATACGCCAGGGTTTTAAGATGACCTTTTGAAAAGAAATCAAAACTATTGAGACCGGGAATCTTGCTGGCCATTTCTGAGGTCCTCCGCGACTATAAAATGATTAGGATAAACCATATGTAAATGGTCGCGAACAATTACACTGAAATGAATAGGAGCTGCATCGTGTATGTACCTCATTTCATTCCTTTTTGGTACATCTTCAAGAAACACAGGTAGTTCTTCGAGAATATGCAGGTAAGATTCTCCATTAAGGCGTCTTGGCAGAAAAGAAGGGGCTTTAAGATTATTACCAATAATTCCTATACATACATTAAAATTGCTCATGGAAATTGGTTTCGGTTATGGCATGGAGGTTTTCGTCCACCCACACACGATTATTATGGAAATTTTGAATAGCATTCTTGAAAACATTTGCAGATTTTGTATCCAAGCCTTATACACACTAAATCCCAATTTAATTTTTTACTACCTTTAATAATCGGGTGGGGGTGGCAATGGTATACAAGAACGAAACGTCTCAAAAAATTTTTTTGCGTTAGCCACCTGCTCTACCACCCCCACCCCATTATTAAAGGGAGTAAAAAATTAAATTGCAATTTAGTGTGTATACGAGAATCAGAAATTTTTTTTGACATTAGCCACCCCTCTACCACCCCCATTGCCACCCCCACCCTATTATTAAAGGGAGTAAAATATTATATTGGGATTTAGTGTATATAAGACTTGGATACAAAATCTGGATGTGCAAGTAGTGATTCCTTGGGCAGCGGTTTTTAATATGTCTAAGGTCGCGCTTTAAAAATAAATCTTGTTCTTGCAAAGTGCTGCCAATAATGTCTTAATATTTGTTCTGACAAAAAGTTACTAATGTTTAAAATGGGATTTTTAAGGGGCTATAAAAACGGTTATGTTTTACAAGAATCCAATTGACTGTGACTCTGCTTAGAATCATCATAGAAAAATATTATTGCAATTGTTTTGTAAATCGCATTATTTGTGGCGTTAAACAATATGAAAAAATTTCCCTGAAACACTGAAAATTCTGAAAATAGACCCACATTGAATATCAATTTCCCCGAATTCAAGACAAATAAAAAAATGGAATTACCGGCATCCGGTAGTACTTTATGGAAACATATTGCATTTATTTTTACTTTTAATTTATTATTATTTTTATGGCAATTATGAAAAAAAAGTTAGTATTTTAGCGCAGTATACATGTATTTGTGTCCATAAAATGAGTTAAAATCAAAATATATTAATGTTCTTGAGCTCGATTGAATTGTGTTTAATTGAAATTTACTAAAAATATATATATGTTTAAATACTGTTTTAAAAAAATGTAAAAAATATCCATTTTACCTAAAATTTTCAATTTTAACTATACACAACGTGTGCTTCGCCAACTAAGTAGTCAATGACTGAAGATGATAACTAAAACTGAAATTTTTTTAATCTGATTCAGATACTGCCGCCAACTTAGCTCAAGAATTGATATAGAGTTTAGTGTTTAGTTGATTGTAAAAACTATTAATTGAGTGCGAAATCAAAGATTTCGACCTCCTTCAGGATAGTGCCAATGACAAAATCAGTTCAAAATCGCTAATCTTTAATTCGAAAATAACTTACCCTCATTGTTAGTAGTATAATGATACATGATACTCCCATAACGGCATCCCATGGTTGTGTATTATGTATATCATTGATAATACTATGCCAAGTCCTTACGAAAGTATTTCCGGAAGCCGTGATACCCAAAATATCTCTGATTTGTGAGGTAACAATAATCAGAGCCACTGCAGAGGTAAATCCTGACGAGACCGGCCCTGATACGAAGTCTATTAGAAATCCTGGAAAAATTAAAATCATTCAAAAAACGGCGGACGTCAATCAGATAGCACAAGATATTTTCAGAATAATGTGGCAATAAACTTCCTAATGTATAACATTTTTCGGTTAATTATAAATATTTTCTTTAAATTATTTTCAAAATAACCAAAATAATAATTTATATTATTTTTAGGATAACATTTAATAAAAATAATATAATAATCCAATAACATATGTATAAAGTATATTTTAAAATATTTTTTATAGATAATAACCTTTGGATTATTATTATGATAATATTCAATAAAAAATTTGATATATTTTTTTAAATTTATATGTTTAAATTAATATTACGAAAGCGCCTAAGGGTCACAAAATTATAATAAAACTATTTTATTCAATATATTGAAAAAAAATTGGAAATATTGGAATTGGAAATAAATTTGATATATTGGAAATAAATTTAATATATTGAAAAAAATTAACGTATTACTTTCGATGTATCCAGAATGAACTTATTGTGACATAGGCTACAGTTAGAGTGATATGTTACAAGAACTGGATCCAGAAAGTGTAGAATATAGAACACATAAAAGACTACGTCGACGTAAATATGCGTCAAAAGTTATGTATGGCATATGGATGCATATGATAAACTAAAACCTTAAGGAATAGCTACTAGTGGATGCATTGATGGTTTTTCGAGACGAATAATATGACCGAGAGCAGGCAAGATACCACGTAATTCAAAAGTTATTGGAGGATATGACATAGCTGCCGTTAGACATTGGTGGATGCCCAAGACACGAGTACGCTTTAATTGTGGTACTGAAAATGTGTTATAAATAAATAAATAAACATCACAGAAATTAGACAATCCCCAATTCCAGAAGCCAAGGCTTGTGCGGAATGGGGTTACACATTGAAAAACGCGGACATACAACCATTTCCTCCGACAGTGCCAGTGCCGGAGCCAGGATTCGAACCCGGTGGTGTGATGTCCGTGTGATTAATCGCGATTGCCACATCGCGCCTTTACTGATTCGGCTATCGACCAGATAGAAAATAGCCAACAAATATTCAGAGAAGCACCTATTGATAACTTCGATAAAATTTTTGGAGATTGAAGTTTTATGTACCGAACTAGATAAAACAACCAGCATATTGAAGCATGGCGATCTATATTGAGAAAACATTCTGTTCAGTTCTGGATGAATTTCTTCCAAGAATTAAAAGAAAATTATCACTTTTCGGGTTCAGACTTAGACAAATCCTTAATACAGTTTTGTTTTCGAAGAATTTTATGCAGGTAATTTGGTTGTTTTTATTAAATATGAATTTAAGATCCCTTACAGATGATTCTTTTAGGGGATCTTCTAGAGCAATTTGTTTATGAATGGAATACTCTAAATATTAATGGATCACGAAACGCAGTGTTACCACGAGAACGTCCTGCGATAATGTTCGAATTGCCACAAATATACAATACCATAAATTTTGTGTGCAATATTGATGAATATCGAGTAAAAGCATGTGAGAGTCAATGTGTTTTTTTCCAAATGTCATGTGAAACCGATATCTATGAACTGTATACAATTATATGAAATGAAGAAAATATAGAAATGCCACAAGATCTATATTTAGCAGCAGAACTGTATATTCAGTTAAGAACAACTTTTAACTTAGAATGTAATATTCACTAACACTTACAAATATATGCACCTACCAAACTATTTTTTTTGCAAATCTATTACCTGTCAATAATGATTCCAGGAACTCAAAACTAAAGCATATGCTGAAATTAGTACTTCAATATATACTATAACATACATTTCAGAATTTTATTACACGCCTATCTTATAAGAATATTAATAAAAAAGAACATAGAAAAACATAAACAAAATACCACAACGGAAAGGAAACAATATAACATTCTAAACATGACAAGGTATAACATAACAAAAAAAATGCAAGTAATGTAGGTGGAACAAAAAACACAATATTAATATTATTAATATTAGCCTTTACTCGAGTCCGAGTATAAAAAAATGTTACAGTCGATAGATTGTGTGTAATAAAAAACAAGTAAAAGGTGTAGTCTATTGTAATTCCCATTCATCTACGGTGCACACGACTATGGCTATAGAGGCCAATTCGGGAGAGCACATGTCGACCGCAGTCAGGACAAACATAGACCTGGTTAGGTCTGGGATTCGGCCTTTTTGCAGCAACATTTCCTTGATAGCTGGCCACAACCCCTCGCCATTCGGTTCTGTCCGTTGCAAGTTGTTCCCATTGCTCGTCTGGAATACCGCAAGATTTTAGATTTTCATGGAGAACGTCTTTGAACCTCTTTCGTTGACCGCCACGCCTTCTTCTACCGCTTAGCGATTCACCATAAAGTGTACATTTAGGAAGGCGGTTATCATGCATACGATGAACGTGACCTGCCCCTCTTAGGCGTGCTCTTGAAATAAGCACCTCAATTGGAAGGCTGTTTGCTCTCCTGAGTACTTCCACGTTTGATATGTGATGGAACCAACGGATTTTCATCATACTTCTGAGGTGTCTTTGCTGAAAACGTTCTAATTCTTTCACATGACGACGGTAAGTGACCCAGCTGTCCATGTTTGCTTTGTCATTAACAACGTTGCCTAAGTAATTGAACTGATCCACCACTTCAAGAGAATTTCCGTTAAGTGTAATGTCTATTTGGTTCACTTGATGAGGAGTTGACATAATCTTAGTCTTTCCAATGTTGATTTAAAGTCCCAAGGAATCATAGCTCTGGGCATACACATCTAAAAGTTCTTGAAGCTCTTCCGGCGTAGAGGCTAAAAGTGCACAGTCATCCGCATACTGGAGATCACAAATGAATCGTGTGCGTGTCTTCGTGAAAGCTCTAAAGCGCCCTATGTTAAAGAGACCGCCATCAGAACGGTATTTGAGACCTATTCCTCTGACTGTCAGTCAGATTGTCAACAATAATTGTTAGAGCAGTGGTAAACAAATTAAAAAGTAGGGGTGCCAGAACACATCCCTGCCTAACTCCAGTGAGGGTTTGGAAAGGTTCGGTTGCCTCATTATTATACATAACCTGGGCGTTGTTGTTTGTATGTAGACTGCGACATACTTCCACAAATTTTCTAGGGATACCTAAGCGGAGCATAATTTTCCAGAGCACTTCCCTGTCCACCGAGTCAAACGCCTTGGTTAAATCAATGAAGGCCATGTGAATTTCTCCTTGATGTTCGAGTGCTTTTTCTTGAAGCTGTTTAAGTGTGAAGATTAGATCCGATGTACCTCGGTTTGGTCTAAAGCCACTCTGTGTTTCAGGAAGTAACTTTTCCATAACAGGTGTTAGCCTATTTGCTTTAGTGAGTATCTTACCTCTAACAGCCAGGAGAGCTATACCCCTGTAATTTCCACAGTCCGCAGCGCTCCCTTTGTTTTTGAAGAGGTTGATTAAAAGTGTATCACGAAACTCCTGCGGAGCTTGACCACTTTCCCACACGACATCAAACAGTTTTTTGAGGTAGGGTATGAGCTCTGACGACACAGCTTTAAAGATCTCAGCTGGGAGTGAGTCGGCGCCGGGAGATTTGTTATTTTTTAGCTGCCCAATGGCGGTTAAGATCTCTTCCGTTGTTAGTGGTTTATCTAAGTCTTCGAAGGTGTCATATTGAGGGATAAGATTTATAATATCGTGATCGGCTTGACTTTGCTGGTTAAGAATGTTAGAGTAGAAACACAATAAGCTAACATTGTCAACGGCTGAGTAGGTATTATCATAAGTAAGTTTAGCTGTAAATTATCCAATTAATTCCTTTATACCATGTCTTTCTGTTGGATTGTGATTAAAATATCTCTGCACAATGGGCTGAAAAAGTGGTGGGAGAACACTAATATTTGGACTTTTTTCACAGCTTCAGTGAAATCTTCTGCTACATCTGTCCATACATCTTCTTCAGAATACTTCTCTAAGATTATACATACTAACGACCACTTATCCTGGCAGTTCCTGTACACAACAGAATTTCCGGGGCCATGTAAGCGACAGTTTACTTTATTGAATCGACAACCATCTGAAACTGTGTCGCCATATTTTTCAGATTTGCTAGTCCTAGATCGCATAATTTCACAACTAAATGTTTGGTTACCAAGGTATTATCTGGTTTTACGTCTTGATGAAAACCGGGTTCGTTTATCCATTTGTTTTAGTTAATCATTTGACAAAAATTTAGTTGTCTTTTCATTGTTGAAACTATACTTATCCCTCTTTTCTTCGTCGAAGATGATATCACCTAGATTATCACCTTTCACTGGTTCGAAAATTAGATGGCTTTGTCTGTCTTCTAGACAAATGACCCTTTTTTGTAGGATATGCTGGTGTCTGATTCTTGCGAGGAGTTTAATTTCTCTTAATTCTATTTCCGTCAGTGTTCCAGTCTTAAAACTTGTTATTGCAACTTGCGTTCCCAGTCAATTGCCTTCTCGCACTGTACCCTGTGACCCAACGCTGAGAATTTTCTCAGAGAATTTGATTGAAAGTGTCAGATAAACTAGCAGCTGATGAATTAGTAGCGATAGGTATGTTAACTGATGAATTTGGTGTACCCAGTTGTAAAAATTTAGATTCAAAGCTCAGCGGAGCTACCCTATTTCCTTCAATTCTGGCAACTGGTTAATTGAAATTTATAGTATCAAAATGCTTGTATTTTATATTAAGGAGGTCCTTGAATGCTGCATATCTTGTCAAAGATTTATCTTTGTCTTTAAAAGATACTGATGTCACTCCATTATACTTTGATACAATTGTGTCTGCATATAGAACTGTAACAATTTGTTCATTGGTTGTTATTGATAAAACAGGGACAGAATTTCCATTTTGATGTGCAAGTTGTTGTTCAACAACATTATTATTTATCGGCTTACACTTCTTCAGTTTGTAGATAGATTCTGGAAATTTTTAGGGAATTATCTGCAAGCAATTCCAAAACAGTTTTGTCAGAAGCAATAAGCTTATTGGATAAATCTATCAACCGAAGGGGAATTGGCTTTGTGTACACTTGGATGAGTTTTCGTTTGGAAAGTAAAGCTTTTTCCCTATTTCTATAACTCCAGATTACTGATAGTCCTTGGTCATGGATAAGAGCTTGTTGCCACCCCTTTCTTTTCAGTCACTTGGCATCCTTCTTGGTGTTTTCAGCTTAGATATAATAATTGTCTAATGGATTTTGTATTTGGTTCTACACCTGTTGTATTTTTATTCTTTCGTTCCTTTTCTGATAACTTGCCAATTATGCGTTTGCTGCGTATGGCAGCTAGTCGTTCCCTTACATTGTTATTAAATGTTCCTTTTGTTGCCCAGATGTAATTTCTGTCTTGACAAAATTCCTCACTAGAGTATGATCCCCTGACTTTTGAGAAACCAAGCAAGTTATTCGTTGAACATTAACGAAAAGACATTAGACTCGATCTGTGGTAATAAAAAATTATAAATTATCATCTTAATATAGTTGCGAAAAAATCTTAAAATACCTTTTCGTCTTTTAGACGTAAAATATAGCTTCGCTAACATTCAAATTTCGCAGGTAACTCTCTAAATCAATTACATTTACTACCGAGATCTGAAAAGAAATCAGTGTGTTGGTAATTACAAAAGACATGTATGTGTCAATATCGGTTCATTGATTTATATGACCTTGGACCACAAAATGTCAAAATTTGTAACCGTTTTTTTAAATCTCGATATCGACATCTAAAGTATGAAACTTCATTATATTAAAAAGTAACGATTTTTCAAATCTTATTATTAACAATAGGTCTTAATGGGGCTCCTTCCTTATGGATCTTGGGTAGGCCATATAATCTGGGACATCTTGAAGATTTCTCTCTCTGTATAATCTGATTTTTCATTTGATCGTCGATAGGGCTGGCTTTAATTTTGGATTTGGTGGCCTTCTCCAGGTACGTAGTGGGATACCGTAATCGCTTGGTATGCGGTCTCTTCCAGTAGTGTTTCTATTTTACTGTGGTAGTCCTTGCTATTCATTACTACAGTGGTGTTGCCTTTATGTGCTGGCTTTGTCGTAATGCTTTCAATGCCCTTAATTCGTCACGTGATAAATTTCTCTTTGGTGTCCTTGCCGCTCTCAGTATATGTGATGCATCTTGGCATACAGTTTCAGCTATGTTGTTATCCATATTATAAATTGCTGATTCTACTCCACAAATTATATCTTCTACTGGAACACGAGCCGATGCGATTACGAAATTAAACCCTATGGCTAGGACATATAAAGCGGCCTCATCAAGAGGATATTTGGACAAGTTATGGACCACACTTGTGAGTTCCAGCGGTTCGACTTTCTTAACTGGTTTCTGTTGGAGTTGGAGGCGATCAAATTTCCTCTTCTGTTTCTTCATACATAAGGTAACGTCATTTTCGGCTCGAAACTCTGCAAGTTGGTCGATAATAGTTCATAATGTAGGATGGAGGATGCTACTCAAATATAGGTGCACATCTAGTAGCTGTTTATTAATCCTATGAAAGTATCACCCAGAGGATCATATTCTTAGCCTAACTAAAAACTGTTTAAACAACACGTACTTTATATACAATGACCAGTGCTACAAGCAAACGGAAGGAGCACCGATGGGTTCATCGTTATCTCCAATCTCTTCATGGAGGACCTAGAAGTTCGTACAATATAAACGGCACCACTCAAAGCAAACGTTTGGTTGAGATATGTGGATGACACATTCGTAATCTGGATTCATGGAAGAGAATAACTAAATAGTTTCTTAGACCACCTGAATAGCATTCACGATAAGATCAAATTCACCATGGAGGTAGAAACAGAAGACAAGCTTCCATTTTTAGAAGTATTAGTGAAAAAGAAATAAGAGAAGAAATTAGTCCCACAGTATACAGAAAACCCACTCATACGGACAGATATCTAAATGCGGCATCACATCATCATCCAGCACAATTAAATTCAGTAGTAAAGACTCTAGTGACACGTTCTCAGAGGTTGGCATACGTCGACCATATCAGCGAAGAGATGTCGTCACTTCAGAAAGCACTAATGAAACATGGATTTTCGAGGTACACAATACAGAAATCGCAGGGGCCTAGAGACAAAGAACCCAGGAGGAATCCGAGAAACCAGTGGCAAAAGCATATCTACCTTACGTGAAAGGGACGCCAGATTGAATTGAATTGAATTGAAAATCATCATATTTGCGCAGCATATTTTTACCAATTTGAACAGCTCTCTCATCTAACCCATTTGAAGGGGGTAATGAGGGCTTGAGGTGTTAAATTTAAAATTCCATTCCTTACTAAAATCTTGGCATTCCTTGGAACCAAAAGGCATATTATCTGAAACGACCTCTAGAGGTATACCATGCGTGGCAAATACTGACTTCATTGCTTTAATAATAATTGTGAAGTTTTTATTTTCAGCAAGATGACTTCTAGCCATTTTGAAAAATAATCTATAATAACGAGGTATGAACATCCTGCAAAGTCAAATATATACCAATATTTTAAAACGTAACATAGGTAACTCTCTAAGTATAATAGGTTCCTTTGTGTTGTTCTTATAGTATTTTTCACAATTAGCACATTTCCGAACAAGTATTTCAATATCTTGGTGTATTTGAGGCCAGTGTTTAGTTCTCTGCTGGGTTTTAGTGATACCACAATGATTTTTATGTAAAAGTCTTAACATCTCTGATCATAAGGACTTCGGTACTACTATATTCTGTCATTAAAAAATAATAAATTGTCAAATACATGCAACTCATTATTAAAAATTAGAAAAAATCGTATTAGATAGTACTTTTTTACTTCTTCAGGTATTTTAGCGATATCATTTGGCCACCCTTTTATGCAGAAATTTATTGCCTTTTGTAGCTCGCCATCACTTTTTGTTTCCTTTATGAATTCTTCTTTCTTGCCATAGGTCACATTGATAAAACATACAACTTCAGTAATAAATTTGTCATCATCATGTGTAATTTTTAAGTAATTTCGAGAAAAGAGATCTGCGATGTGCATGTCCTTACCTGGTTTGTAGGTTACAGTAAGATTGTATTTTAACAGTTTAACTTTAATTCTCTGTAGTCGAGGTGATTGAACTTCTGCCACTCCTTATCACATTAAAGCCTCTAAAGGTTTATGGTCTGACTACATTTGTACATGCCTCCCATAAATAAAGTTATGAAATTTTGTACAAGCCCACAGAATAACAATATATTCCTTTTCAATTTGGCTGAACCTAACCTCAGTCTCAGTTAACGCACGAGATGCAAAAGCAACAGTCTTACCGTCTTGTAATAAACAACACCTGATCCCATATTGGCTAGTATTGGTTTGGATAACCACCTGCCTTTCATCATCAAAATTAGCTGAAACAGGTGGGGAACTAATTAAATATTTAATTCTATTTAAAGCATTTGTTTGCCGTTCTGTCCATAACCAATCAGATTTATTTTTTAACAGTTCTCTAAGTGGGGCCGATACTTCTGCCAAATTGGGAATAAAGGTTCTTAAATAATTAATCATACCTAAGATTCTTTGCAATTCTTTTTTATTTTTTGGCTCTTCTAACTCTGTGATTGATTTAACTTTACATTCATCTGGCTTCATTCTCTCTTTGTTAAAAATATTGCCCAAATACTTAACCTGACTCACTCTGTATTGAATTGTCTTACAATTAAACTTAATATTCAGCTCTCTAGCTCTTTTAATTACCATGTCTAAAATTTTATCATGTTGTTGTAATGAGTCCCCATGAATCAAGAGATCATCAAAGTACACTATGTAATCTGGTATGTTCTCAAAATTTTCGCTATTTAATTTTTGAAAATATTCCGGAGCATAATTCAGCCCAAATAGTAAACGATTGAATTTATAGACACCGAACATGGTTCCAAACATGCATAGCCTACTTGAGTCCTCATCAAGTTCAACTTGGTAAAAACCTTCCTTAAAATCTAACACGGTACAATAAGATTGATTCAAGAGTAGGTATAACACAATATTCACGCTCTAAGAAGTTATTTAAATCACGTGGGTCTAAGTAAATGCGTAATGTATTATCTGATTTCTCAATAATAACAAGATTGTTTAATCATTCCGTAGGGCCATCATGCTTTGAAATAATATCTCTTTTTCCAAGGTCGTCAAGTTAATTTTTCAACCGTTCTTTAATAGCCAGATGTATTCTACGGAGTGGTCTCGCAACAGGTACTGCATTTTTGGTTTTAATTTTAATTTACGTTTTTTTTCAAATCTTCCTAATCCACTAAAAATGTCTTCATTATTTTCTATAAAGCCTTCTTTTGTTTGCTTATTTATAGTATCTACTTTAGTTATAACATTTAAATTAACACATGAAGAAAGTCCTAACATAGGCATCGAGTCTTCTTTAACAATTACAAATTTAATGTTATATTTATTATTTTTATACATGCAATCAAGAATCACTACACCTAATGGTATTAGTTTAAAACCTCCATATGTTTCTAGTACAATTTTAGATTTTTTTATAGGGCTATTAATTTTTGTTTTTTCCAAAACGCTTTTTGGCAATATATTCGCCTGTGACTCTGTGTCTACCTTAAAAGCAGTATTTTCATTACTTATAAATCTTTGTTTCTATCCGTACTTCATTAATACCTATTATTGTAGAAACCATGAACTCCTCTTCTGAGCCTTCACCATCATCGTACTCTAACTGAATTTTTCTTACGTGCTTACTTCTACAGACTTTCTCAAAATGGCCAAATTTTGAACATTTACGGCATTTTCATCATACGCTGGACACTGCCGAGACCCATGATGTCTACCACAACTTCTGCAATCAAAACCTTCTTCTTTTTGTTCAACTTTTTTCTTAGTATAACTCTTGTTGCTGACCGACATGCTCTGATCCTGCTGTTTTTTGACAACTGCTTCTACTTTCACTTCCTTACCTGCCTGGACACTCCTTATCTGCTCCCTTGCAATTTCATTTGCCCTACATACTTCAATGGCTTTGCTTAAATTTAGTTCGTCCATATGTAATATTTTTTCTTGCATGTCTTTGCCTCTTATATTATATCTCTTATCATTGACTCTGTTTGATCACCAAACTCACAATTTTTACACAATTTTTTCAAGTGTAAGGAAATGATCGAAGGGTTCACCTTCTTCCTGGTCCTGGTTACGAACATAAAAAGAAATCTCTCATAAACAATATTTTTCTTTGGTGTACCGTATTTTTCTATTTCACTTAACACAACATCAAAGTTATTCTTTTGTTCATTAGTCAGCCTCAATGTATAAAATATTTCAATACCTTCCTCCCCTATCAGGTTTAAAAGAATGGCCACTTTAATTTTACTTTCTTTTTTATCTTTGCCACTTGCTATGAGACAAATCTCAAAATTTTGCTTGAATCTCTTAAAATTTTCAGCTACATTACCATCAAAAGACATCGGCGGTGGTAACCGAACTTCTGCCATTTTATGATTTTACTTTAATATTGAAAGGAGGCACAGGCTGAGGTTAACGAGCGTCCCTCTTAGCTTTTTACCAAGTTAGTCACCAAAAAAATCACATCATTTTAGACTGTTGTGGTTCCACTAGACTGCGTAATATTACTGTCTATAATAATTATACGAATTTGAATCACTGCTATATTAACTTTATTAACATTTTCTTTTAATAAGTACTGACATTTTACATCTAGGAAAAACATTAAGAACTAGGTATTAACTTATACTTATACTAATTTAACTATGAGATCCAAACCAGCAGCACTCAACCATATTATGACATTGTTTCATTCACCAAAAGGAGAAAACTAAATTTGCCAGCTCCTGTGTTGAATGGAACAATGCTGAATCTTTCCACCAAGGTTAACTATCTAGGAGTAAAGTAATCCTTGATCAAAAACGTGGTAGAACTTGAACTTTCATTTGGAAAGGACACTTACCAAAGCAACAGCGGCTATTTGAACATGCCGTAGGCTGTTTGGTAAGACTTGGAGTCTGAAGCTGAAAATGACACATTGGTCCTATCTTTCAGTTGACAGACCCATGGTAAACTACGCATCATGAGTAAGGTGGCCAAAATCAGAAGAACAAGTAACCCAAATAAAGTTGCAGAAATTGCAGCGCTTTGCCTGCCTAGAGACTACATGAGCAATGCTCTCCTGTCCCACACAAGCTCTGGAGGTAATGCTCGACCTATGTCTTCTGCAGTTGCATGTCAAGAGAGAGGCATCACTTAGTGCCCTAAGACTGCATTAGTCACTTAAATTTAATCCAGGCGATCTAGTTGGTCCCTTACGGATTTTGGAGTTTATTCATTTTAAATCCATGATCAAACCCACTGACCCAATGCTAGTTAAGAGGGACTTTGGCTGCCCGTGTGATGTGCTGATTGAAAGCCGTCAAATGAGTAGGATCAAAGCACTGAGGTTGGAGAAAGTGTCAATTTTGATATACAGATGAACCTAAGATGGCTGAAAGTGTAGGCGCGTGTGTAGCAGAGCCTAATTGCAAGCTATCCGGAGCCCTTGGAAACACCCCAACCATCTTCCAGGCAGACATTTATGCTATAGATTTGTGTCCACAAAGGCATTTGAAGGGCAAAGATCTATATACTTTCAAATAGCCAGACAGTATTAAAGGCTCTAAGGTCTCATACCTTCGAGTCTGAAATTGCATGGGAATGTGTAGACTATCTCTGAAGTAACTGACAAATAACAAGGTTGCCTTGATATGGGTGCCAGGGCATGAGGAAACAGAAAGAAATGAATTAGCTGATAGCCTTGCGAAAAAAGGAGCTGAAGCGCCATTCTTCGGACCCGAACCGTTTTGTGGCTTATCCAAGGAGCATATAATAGAGGAAATCCAAAAAAAGACAAGCGGAAAAGTTTACAACTTATTCGGCAAAGAATGCCACAATTTTCTCAAACTCGAAAAGTCCGAATAAGGGCTGATTACAGGCTTTCTAACAGGCCACTGAACGTTGAGATATCATCTCAGGAACATGGAAAAAGCAGTAGATGATAATTGTAGATACTCTGTAACGCTGCAACTGTGACTGCGAAAGTGTATGACTTTGTGAATGCAAGGTTAATACCTTGAATTAATATCTATATTAGGTTAAAATACCTGGAAGAGGCGGAATTAACGCCTGAAGATATAGGTATCTAGCTCTCAGGAAATTGACAAGCTTTGTAAAAGTCTTGGGATCTGGGGATTCAATTTTAAGGTATTTCACAAAATATCTTTTAGGTCGAAGTGAAATAAGGCTAACTGAGACAAGTGGTTCCTTAAACAATCTACAATTCACAATCTACAATCTGTAATATACAATCCACAATATACAATTGTAATTACATTTTTTTAGAATGAGGAATTGAACAAAAAAGATATCTAAAATCATAGTAACGTTTACTGAGATATGTGATTTTTAAGAATGCAGGTCTAGCGGGATTTTTTGGAACATTTATGTGCTTAAACATAATATTTTTAGTCGCAAACTCCTCTATAAATCTTTATTTTACTATAAGGAAAGTAACCAGACTGCAACCAAAGTTACAAATCTGGCTCGTTAAGTGTAATAATTGCATATTACCATCAAAACGCTAATGCTTCGATTGCAACAAACACCAGCCGAAAGACTGATCCTACTTAAAGGAGCTCCCTTGCCAGTCGTCACACACCACTTGCAGACTGCAGTTTCGAGCTGTTGGCTCTCGTCAGTGCAAGGTAGGTATGCGACGACCGACATGAGAATCCTTTGACTATAGTACATCCCGGTACTTTCACAATAGCGACATGTAAAACAGCCAGCAGGCGCCATCCAGCGGTCCAGTGTCTGTTGCAATCGAAAAATAAATAGCCTGACTTGGCTTAGCATAGTTCGAATGTGCTTTTAGAGGGCGGAATATCAAACATAATATTTTTAGTCGCAAACTCCTCTATAAATCCTTATTTTACTATAAGGAAAGTACCCAGACTGCAACCAAAGTTACAAATCTGGCGCGTTAAGTGTAATAATTGCATATTACCATCAAAACGCTAATGTTTCGATTGCAACAAACACCAGCCGAAAGACTGATCCTACTTAACTTATTTATGTGCTTGTCCTACATTAATAAAGTTACCTATTGCGGTAAACAAATAACTGTCCCAAAAAACTTCATGAAAACTCCATTTTGCGCTAAGAAAAGTGAAAGATAATTTTAGAGGGAGGAGGGGAAGACGTTTGAATATATGGTTGCTCTCGACGGCATAAGAATTTTTATGGTTGTCTTAGATTACGTTATTAATTTGGCTCAAAGCCCTATAATTTGAACTAATTTGAACAATTAACATTGAAAGTTCGTGTATTCGGTCGAGAATTTCGTTTATTAATTACTATTCTATTTACATGTTTATGTAAATAGATTTAAATTGAAATTTTCTAAAAAACGTGATGCTCTTCCAGTGTGACCGCTGTTAAAATGATAAATAATCACAAATAGAGTAATAGATTATAAATCAGTAATAGAGGATATCTTACAGTTAATAGTTTAGGCAGGGAACAATAAATGACAGTTATTTGTCTTGAATATGGAATTTTATTGGAACTATTTAGAGTTCCCCCAACTTAAATAATAGACCACCTCGTACAGATGAATTTTTCTGTAGATTCATACTTCATTAATAGTAAAACATTTTAAAAAATTGTAGTAATTATTATGAAATTGTAAAAAATGTCATTATTTTTTGCGGACGTATTCAGACTTACTACACTAGACTTTGGCTGTTATATCCTTCTTCGTAGGAAATCTTAAATAAATCACTTATATGAATTCTATTGCCATAATTTTTTGCATTGTAAATACCCGAAATATTGATACATCAACTGGTTTAGACATTTTCAATCATGTAATTCAAGGTTAGGTACTTATTCATAGTGTTGCTAAAAATTGCTCATTATAGTGGAACCACATTTCTCTGTTTTTATGACGCAGTTTTGTAGATGACATTTGCGGTTATCAGATTTTATTTGAAATTATTATCATAGTGGTCAACCACTATGATAATAGTTTCAATTTGTAATGATTTTAGGTGTGATTATTCCTTACACATTTTATGGTTTTACGTAAAGTTATTGAATTCTTATGCCTATATTTATTTTAACAATTTTAGCACGCGTCGAGTATTTTTTTTTTCATTAAAACATTACTTATATAACCCATAATAATTATCTATGTAACCTACGTTAAAAGCGCATTGTTTTTATATTTTGGGAAAGAAACGTACCTACATGGTTTAATAGCTATTATTTTTGACCCCACATAGTTCGAGAACTATTTAAGATATTAGTGCAATAAATCTAGACCAATTTTTCACATCTTTTGGAATTTACCTCTCAGGGGATAATTTTATGATCAATCGATGGAGGAAAATGTCAGTAATAACATATTAAATTGTTTAAGACTTGGGTGTCGTAGTAATTTTGTAAATAAATAAAAATTATCAACAAATTGGCCCTGATCGACTTTAACGCGGCATGACGGCCATAAAATACTTCTAATAATTAAAAAATATATTTCATGTTGTAGAGAAAGAAATTCTGTATAATTTTGATACGGGAAATACCCCCTACGATGTTTAATTTTGTTTAAATCAATTTTTTTAGATTTTTTTGTTAAGTTGTTTTCGTTTGGTCAGCTGACCTTTTTCCTCACGCCCCTTTGCGACATGGCAGAACGGCGCGCGCAGCACGCAGCTGACCAAACGTAGGGACATAGGTGCACTGAAACATCTGTAAATCTTCTCACTGCTGTGTATTATTTTGGTTATAACATGAAACTTCATATTTTCTGGTATAGTTGGATGTTTATAAATAGTATTTTAATGTGGCGCAAAAACCCCATAATATCAAATCTGGAAAATGTGTTGAAAATATTATGGTATGTTTTCTATCAACAACTGCTTGCTCGTATGTACAAATCAAACCACGATAGAAAATAACCATTAAGTCTTGACTAACATGTGTATAAACACATTGATAATAATAAGTCGAGAAAAAATAGTAATAGGAAACCGACAGGATGAGTAACCTGCGACAAACGAAACTAGCGGAAGTGAACACCGAGGTGCAGCATCCCAAGAACTATAGAGGTCAATCATGTGCCTACCTGTCGTTTACAAAATTCTTACTTCCATTCTAGCATTCTAGCATTCTAGAAAATAAGTGTTCACGATGTGTTAGCTCTGGAGTAAAACGGAAGTAGAAAGGATTTTCAAGGCAGTAGAAAATGGTTTACTATCGATAACAAAACATTCTGCCAAATAACACCGAAATATATCGGTAGCGTGGATCGATTATCGACTCTGTATCCTACTCATGGATCCAACAACTAGGTAGGTATTGAAAATATACAAAATATACCCACAAGTTACAGAATTCATAACATCTATGATGGCAACTTGGAGAACCTTTTTCAACGTTTACATCTATTCAGTGGATTACAGCACGTCTAATATCAGTATTGCAAGGGGTATCTACCAAGGAGACAGTCTTAGCCCAATTTTATCCTGTATGGCCCTTAATCCACCCAGCTTCATGCTCGATTCCAGTGGATACGGTTATACCCTTACAAATCGTCCAAAAACTAAAATTTGCCACTAAATCTAAATGGACGATATAAAACTGTATGCGGCAAATAAACGAGAACTGTGAACTAGAGTTAGTAGAGATATACAAATAGAGTTTGGGATAGATAAGTGTGCCTTTATTAACGTAAGAAAAAGAAAAATAGAGGAAAGTGGGAATATGATCCTAATGGATGACTCGCAATTCTGCCCCTTGCCTATCGGCGGGAGATACACTACCACACAAATAAGGAGTGTAAAGGAGTGCGTGGAGGAGAAATTCTTGGAAAGACGAGTTTGGAAACGGAATTTTATGCCAATGCTCAAATAACAGCAATCAACACTCGGGCAATCCGTATATTGTCCCACACATTTGGCATCCTACTACGGACCCGCACAGACTTGGAACCTTTAGACACTAAAATATGAACTTAAGAAATTACGAAATTAAGCGCAGAAGACATCATCCGAACTTGTTATGTATTAGACTCTACATACCTCGAAAAAAGGGCGGATGAGGGCTGATGAATCTGGAAATGATGCATGACAATCAGGTCAAAATTTTTAAAATTTATTTTAAGGATGTGAAAAATCCTATCTATGATGCAATAGTACTCTTCTTACACCTTCTATTTATAACTGCTTGCTGAATATTTGTTAGCTCCTATTCAATGTACTTCCTTTTGGTACAAAATATTATAAACTTCTATTTGGTTTACTTCCTTCTGGTTATTTTGGTTTGGGACTTTCTTATCTAACTTCTCTTCTCTTGGTTCAATTGATAATTTGTAATTTCTATTTCATTTATTTCTTCTGATGATTTTCTAGGTTATGTTTGAATAATTATTAACAGTTCGGGTATGGTTTATCGATCTCTATTATTGTCATAAATTAGTCCTATGTTGGATCATTCAATGGTACTGTTTGGTTCACTTATTAAATTTAATTTACAGGTATTCTTATTTGCCAAAACCCTGAAATAGTGCCTTTCAATAATTATAGATCTTAAACCTCTTGATCTGATTTCTCAAAAATAAAATTTAGATAGGTACTTCAATATGCGATATTGAGAAAGGTTTTATTTAAAATTTTCAATAATTTTCAGAATCAGAATGTGAATACCCCACCCCAATTTGGCTCAACTAATTTATCTAATTATTTCTAGACAATAACAACATAATAATATATAATATATACTTACCTAGTCCAAAAAGTCCCATAAGTACTTGCATGAGCCCAGTCAAAAAACAAAGCAGAATCGCATATTCTGGCCCTCGGCCATTAACAGCTTGAAAAGTTAGAAGAGCTGCGATAGCAGTCGGCCCTATAGCGACGTCTTTACAGCTACCAAATAATATGTAAACGAAACATCCCAGAAATGACCCGTAAAGTCCATACTGTGTGGGCAATCCAGCTATGCCAGAATAAGCCAGAGCCTGTGGTATCAGAGTAAGGCCCACTGTTAGTCCTGCCACAAAGTCACCAATTGCGAACGATTTGTTATAGGTTGGTAACCAGGCGAGAATAGGTAGTCTTTTGTAAAGCATTTTTTTCGTGCAAACATTTCGTAATCTTTTTGTTGTCCACGGTCCTATCGATTGTATCGCTTCTTTGGTAGATGATTTTTTTGAGGGTGAGGTGTCGTCTATCACTGAAAAAAAGCGTACAAAAATAAACAATACAATAAATAACAATTATGCTTCGTAAATATTATATATTTTATATCAACTGATAACACAATATCATGTAATTGAAAGAAATTATTATCGCATTTTTCTCAAAAATAATCCAATATTAGACAATTTAAAATAATTTACTGCATTTAGTTTCATGATTTTCGACCGTGATCGTGGAATGACTCCTTGCAATTGGCCTCGGAAAGAGGTCGAAGACTGTAGGGCCGACGATGACATGGCAATGAATGATGGACACTTTAAGTGGACGATGGAGCTCCGTGATGTTGTAGAGGACACATGGCGCGATTACACAAAATTGTGGTGCGATATGCACCCAGATTATTGCACCTTCTCCCAACAACACCTAAGGGATCAAGTATCCTTTCTACGCCGAACAGGCTGCAGGAGCAAGTGTCAGATTAGGCTTAACACCAAAGCTACCCAAAGCCACATGACCTGACAAGAATTCGTCGATCGATGACAAATTTCCAAAAGATCCCAATATATGGTAACTTAACAGTGCCGTGTACGCTAACGTAGGGCAATTCGTCTCCGAACAGCGCCTGGCAAGCATGCGTACAAAAAATCCAGGCAAAAGTTAAATTGTCGAGAAAACACGCATATTGAATCCAGCGTGTGGTAGAATATATAACGGCAGCTACAAGGCGTATAGTTGCCGGGCTTAGGGTACTCAGCGGGTCTCGACAGAGTTGGTAACATCTAGGAGAGAAGTTTTTTAGGGCGACTACCTAAGTTCTCTCCTATTCTGCATCTCCCTGCTGCCGTTATCTGTTGCATCGCACCAATCCCGGACACCAATGCTGGCCATCCAGCAATCGGAGGTATATGATCACCCTTTTATTTTATATGAATGATTTAAAACTTTTTGCCCCGGAGAGAGCGAACTCCAGAATTCTCGCAGGGCGATCCAAACGGACACGTGGGCTATTAGTACCGAATTCGGGTTGGACAAGTGTGCATTAGTCCATCTCAAGAGAGGACATAGCGAGATATTCCCTGAAGATGCGCAGCTCACAGACGGAAACATCCTATGACATCTGGATGCCAGAGAGACCTATACGTAACTGGGTGTACAACACCACGTCCAGGACGAGATACAAATTAAGGTCATTCTCCGGGGCAAGTACAGACACCGGCTCCTAAAGATTTGGTCTTTCCAACTTTCGGGGAACAACAAGATGTTTGCCACTATTATGCTTGCCGTTCCAGTTCTCTTTAGGGGTAGTCAAATGGACACTAGATGAGCTGCGCCAATTGGATAGGGATACCCGTAAGACGATGCGTATCAATAGGAGAATCTGTCCTAGATCGTTCGTTCCTCGAATATACCTCCCACGACAACGGGGAGTTGAGGACTTCAGCCCATATTAAAGCTGGTTAAAGTCGCGTTATTGGTGTAGAGGTCTCTGACACCAACTGCAGCACCTGTCGTCAGGCGCCGGAGTCGCTCAGGCATGTCTGATTTATGCGACTTTGGCCTACATCCATCGATTTACTACTATATTATGACCAACAGCACTTGTATGAGTTAGGCCAAGCACCAGTTCTGCCTTATGTTCCCGGACAGAGGTGCAAGATATACTAGAACTATTAGTTTTCGTCCGTCATGCCAGTCTAATTCAAGCCACCAAGCCTGACATACTACACTGAGAAAAACGTTACAAGTAAACAGTAATTCTGACGCAATTTTCATAAAGACAAGTATCTAGTTTGTTTTCTAATAATGTTGCATAGCAGTTGTAATAAGTAAAAGAGAAATTTCGACACGAGGAGGTAAATAGTTACTCATAACTAGGTAAATAGCACCAATATAAAACGAATACTTGTGTTAATAGTTTACTTGTCAATATTCCTCAGTTGTTTTACCGTGGGCATTGATATTTTTCTATTAATTAACGGAGTGCATTTTACTTTTTTTACTAGTAGCAAGTGTACAAACATTTTCTGTTAGTGGGCAGTTTATTGGCATTTAACATTCAAGTCGCTTAAACCTTTATTTTCGCGAAGACTCAAGCCACCTGCTTCGTGAGCTTGGCATCCTTGGTGCACGTTCACTGATATATTTTTCATTTCAGTTGTCTTGTTTATGGAGTATGTTGTTTCTTAGATGGTATTTTTCTGTTCATCTTAAGTTTGTGTGTATACTATATTCATGTAATGGATTATACAAAATTATTAAGCCAGTGTGCGCTGGAAGATCATATAGATGCGTTTAATGGTAGATATAACTAAAATTGATTGCATATTTATAAGTTCATTCTATACAAAATCATTATAGAAGCACTGTTCACAGATTACTAATTTGTGCTATTGTATTTGATATATGTATGTATCTATAATATATATTTTATTTTGATATTTATTTTTAACAAGCAACTTTGTACTTGACAGTGGTTTTTCCAGAGTGGGTTTGTTTCTTATAGTCGAAAGTATGTTATTCTTTTTCTACCTTATGTAGTTGTGAAAGACATTAGTGCATAATGTTGATTAGTTTTTTTTAATGCCTTGTTTATATTTACGTCCTGGCGGTCTTTAGCTACAGCTACTCTTCCACTCAACAGGACGGCGAAATGAGATGCCGTTCACCCACCCAAGGACGGACTCGACCAGTCTTGTGTTATGTTGTTGAATATCACAGTTTTTAAGTAGTTTTAATTCTGTTTGTATTAGCCCAGTTGTTATTTTGTAAACTAATTTTATACGGTCAGGTTTTACAATTCATTTCTTTCATTAAAGATATTTAATTATTATTTGTATGTCTCTTTTATATCCTGCACATTCATTTATTTGCAATATTTTCACATTTTTTAATTAAATTTAAAAAAATTAGACTAATCCCTTGTTCTAAGTAAATCTTATTTTTGAAAGTCTTCATGCAGATAGCAATATAAGATATAGCTGAGATTTCATATCTTCGAGTATAAATTTTAATTCGATTTTTAGTTTGCCGCCATCAAATTTTATCAAAAATCAATTTTTCTGAGAAATGGTTAAATTGTTTAACATATACATAGTACTTGTTAGTGTGATCACAAGCTGTACATACGGCATGCCCTACTTTTAATGCCCCCTCTCCTTTTATCTTCAGTTATTAGTCATTCGATTTCAACAAGATTTGAATCAGTATCAAAAACCTATCTATTATGACTTTTGAGCAAACTGATTAATAATAATGTTAGTATTTCAGTAAGAAAATGCCTAATATGATTTCTTGAAAAATAGACCTTTTATTCTTATATAACCAGTCGACGCCATATTATTATAATGATTGAATGAAAAAGTTATGTTTTATTCAAAAAAGTCATAGTAAAGGTCTTTGATATCGATCCAAATTTGACGGAAATGGATGACAATAATAACTGAGATACAGAGGAGTGGCCATTAAAATTGGTACACACTGTATATACAGTATCCATTCATATTAATAAGATTGTTTAATAATATCTAGATTAAACATTGATTAAGACAAGTTAACTGTTCATTAATGAATAGTAGCTAGTTCACTAGCTAGAAATCTTCAGAAAACTTAGAGCAAGTGACTTTTTTAAGGTAGGTAAGTTATATAAATAGTCTATTTGACATAAATATTCAGTTTCTTTGTTAGAACTACACCGTTTACTAACAATAGAAACATACTTTATTAAGTATAAATACACTCCTGTATTTATCATAAGTACAATCGGTTACTAATGGAAATTAGTAGTTTTCTTTGTAAGAACTAACCAAACTAATGATGATAAATACACAGTTCATTAAAGGTAGAGACATACCTTCTTAAATATAAATACACTACTATATTTATTTATAAGTACGGGGTTTACTAATGGGAATAAGTCGATTTAGCTTGAAAACTGTTTAATTCCTCTTAGCAACTTGTGTCAGGATTCCTATTTTACTTACAGCAAAGAAGCGGTGGAGTAGTCCCATATACCAGATGAACTTTATACTTACCAATATTAAAATTTTAATTGTAGCTACAATAACATTTTTTCTCAGTGTACTCCTGGATCACCAGAAAAATGCGATGTACAGGTCAACTAACGTACCTTTGCCTCTCAAATTTGAATGAGCCGTGGACAAGTCTCCTCCCACCGGCACAACTCGGTGGGAGCTCATTTACGACAGTGTATTCATGCTGTCTATCCTCGTTGCACAACAATGATCTCTGTTCATCTTGGGCGCATCTCAGAGGCAAAGCTACGTTAGTTGAGTAGTACATTATCGAGTTTTCAGCACCTGCTGAAACAGACTTTGTCTTGAAAGAGGAGGAATAACGGACTGAATTTCGCGATATGCGGTACAAGCTCTTATTGTGCTGTATCCAGGCTACACGGTCAGGATAGTAGTCCTTATAATCGGTGTATTTGGAGGTATGCATTCCACACTGCTCTAGTAATTACGAACAATACCGGCCTGTCAATACTCGGCCGAATGGCTAGCAGGCCAGGTGTAGAAATCGGTTAAAAAAAAATAATAATATGACAATGATACACTTGAGCTAATATATCATAAAGTACACTGCTCAGCTGTGGCAGTTAGTGAATCATTGAATATTCCTCTGATAGAAAATCAATCTAGTAAATCAGCCATACGAAGGAAATGTAATGCAGTAGCGCTATGGAAAAAAGTCTGGAAGGAAAATCAACAAAATTAGGAAAGACATCGGAAAAATACATACTTACCTGAAGAACAATGTCCGTAGTATCATAATCCGTGCCAAAAAAAAACCATCCGATCCGGAGTTTCACTCCAAGCTTCTAACACCTTGATTCCGTAAAACAAAAAGTCGCGGCGATACAATGAAAGGGTGAAAAGATACAAATAGAACAAGCTTTTTAAACAAAATTTTCAAAAGTTTTATAGGGAACTTTCCACCTCAAACCCTGAAACATACGGCAATCCACCGCCAAAGAATGAAATGGAGGAATTTTGGAAGAACATCTGGTTTATGCCACAACAGTACCGAGATGAAGCCTCCGTTATTTACTCGTTATGGAGCTAGTATTAATACTTGAAGAATATGGCAAACAAGCTATATCCAAACTCAAAAATTGAAAAGCTCCTCGTATTGATAAGATCCAGGCGTACTGATGGAAAAACCTTGATTGCAAATACAAAACTTTAGCAATACAAATTAGTGAAGCCATCCGAGATCCGAATAGACTTCCTGAATTCTTTCCAGAGAGAATCACAACAATGACTCCCAAAAACAACCAAATTCAACAACTCAAAAACTACCGGCCAATTACCTGTCTGCCAGTGATTAATAAAATCATAACTAGTATATTAGAAAATAAAACCACAAAATATCTAAAGAAAAAATATACTCGCAAAGGAGCAAAATGGATGAGGGAAGGGAAGCAAAGGAAGCAGTGAATGGCATCGACCCACTCTCACTTATATTGAGAAGGATACCATTGTTTATTTTGATAATTTGTTGACCACCATAATTAATTTCAACAAATGAATATTTTGGGATGATACGTGGTAATTCGTAAATTCCTTATTTGGCGACCGTTCACCTACGACTTCCACTCCAAATACATTTGCTACTGCAGCGGTGGCAGCGGATCGAGCTCGACCAGCTATCATACCTATGCCCACCATCTATTTCATATCATCTCGTAATTCTAACAAACATTCACATGTATAGGATTCCCCTATGAGACTAGTCGCCTTCACCGTACTGTATATGGACGACCTAAAGCTCTACGTTGCAAACTCCCGCTGCAAATCAACTCGAGCTTGTTAGAGCATTCTGTACAGATATTAGAATGAAATTTGGAATGGAAAATGTGCATTTACATACGCAAAAAGAGATGTCATACAAAAATCGGAGAATATTCAACTAATGGGCGAAACAGAATTTAATGCCTTTCCTAAGACATAACACTACAAAAAACATTGGCGTCAGGCAATGCTTTACTATCGGACAGACTCCATCAAAAAGACTGGCACAAGATAACCTCATGAAACGGGTGAAGACCCTATCGAAGACGCAGCTATATGCAGGTAATCTTATTGCATCAATTAACGCTTGGGCCGTTCCCGTCATAATGCATACATTTGGTGTATTAAAATGGACCCAAACGAATCTAAAATGGATCGACAGGCAGATACGAACAACAGTGACTAAGTATAGAAACCACTATCCAAGATCGTCGACCAGTCGACTCTATCTGCCTAGAAAAAGGGGAAGAAGAAGGCTGACTCCTAAACTTAGAAGTCCTGCATGCCAACAAAACTAAAAAGTTGAATATATATATATATATATATATATATACTTCACAAACACCAATGAAGAGCTTCAAAGCGCTATTTCAATGGCTGACGTCAACTTTTCCCATTGAATTTGGCTGCCCGGGAACAACCTGAAACACAGAAGACCATTAATTAAAGCATTAGGGGAGGATTCGAAGAATAAGGCTATGCATGGAAGATACGCTACCGCAGTATATAACCATGATGTTGATCTACAAATGCCAACTAGTTACCTCAGACACAGCTTCCTAATGCCCGAGACAGAAGGATTAGGTCTTGCTTACAAGAAATCATCGTAAGTATATTTTAAAGCAAGACATAGCAGACGATAAATGTAGGCTTTGTGGATTTACTGCGGAGACAATTCAACATCTGATGTCCGCATGTACTTATCTTGCACCAAAGGGTTAGCTAGACCGACACAACAAGGTAGTTGGAATAATACACCAAGAAATCTGAAAAAACAAAAATTTTATTAATGATATTATGTCGTACTACAACTACGTGCCGGAACGCTTCCTTCTGACGAAGAAACAAAAATATATTGGGAATCGTGAATTGTGACTGATAAGGAAATCAGGAATAATAAACCTGACGTCTTAATTGTAAATAAAAAGGAAATATATGTACACATTGAAGACGTTACGATTGCCCTCGATGAAAACATACGAAAAGCAAGAAATGAAAAGATCAGTAAGTATCAAGACCTAGCAAATGAGCTGAAAGCTATCTACTGACTAGAGAAAGTTTCCGCAGTTCCCATAGTAATACCGGCAAATGGGCTGGCAGTGTTATAGTACATCTCACGTACTATAAAGAAATTTAACTTTAAAAAATCCTAAAAATCACTTTTCCATCTAATCTTTCATCCCAGACAGTCAAACTATGAAAAACAAGTAATATTCAATTTTATTTTGTCCAAAAACCACATTTTTCTAAAATAAATTTTGAAAAAATTCACAGTTACTCGATAATTCTTAAATAATTATAATCCGTCACCAAATTCATAAAAAGTTTCAAACATAAATTTCACAGCCCCGACGTTATAAAATAATCACCTAAAAAATACCGCCTCTGTATACTCTAAGTTCACCTTCAATATACTCTCCAAATAACCGGTCAGAATATTTTTAGTTCCCTCCAAAGATTTTTTACTTTCTCGTCGCCCCCGTATATAACATTCGCAGCCTTTCTCAATTCTTAGTTAAATTTTATTATCCCTACTTTCTCATCGCCTGTTGTATACAACATCTGTAACCTTTCTCTATTCTTAAAACATAGTTTCCGTTCGCTTCGTTCACCCAGCCGGCACCGGCACTCGAATTGTATCCACTTTAATAGTACGTGCGTGGCTTTAACGCTGCATTACGGGATAATCCGAAATGTCCTAAATTTATCGATTTAAAAACCTTCAATAACTTTTTAATCCAAATCGATTCAAACATAAATCTTATATCCAAAAATTTGTCTGTTTATGCCCAACACGTTCATATGGGTGTCCTTTCAAATTTTCAACTTTTTACAGTATTGCACAATATTGCGCAATATTACGCAACGATGAGCAATGATCCTCGCCCGCACGGAACGATATCCAGACCTAAAACGGGGGTAAAAACGTTCGTGCGAGACTCGGAGGGCGCAAAAACGCAGCATATCCTAATCATATAAAAGTCCCCTCGCTGCAAGCGAATGCAAGTTCTGTTCCGGAAGTAATTCAAGTGTTGTGAAGTATCGCAAGTGAAATAGTTTCCTTATAAACTAAATAATGTTTAAAATTGTAATTAGTGATCATACTAGAATCCCTGGATATATCTAAAATAACTTTTTTCGGTCTTCGACGGTCTTCCTATTTTTCGCGCTTTATTTTATTGCCAGAAAAACTCCGAACAGCTTTCTTGGCTCAACCGAGTAAAAAAAGTCATAATTTTAATTTCTAACTCAACTCTGCCATCGCGCATTAATCTAAGTATAACTTTTTTAAATTTGCCTTCGCGCAACAAAATCAAGTGAATTTTCTGATTTTTAAACAAAACCTGCCTCAGCGCATCTAATCTAACAGTAAACTAAAAACCTGCCTTCGCACAGTAATTTTAAGTGATTTTTAAACCAACCTCCCTCTCAATTAAAGTTTTCAAAACCCAGAATTCTTACTGTTGAAGAGTTACCATTTTAGTAACTCTAACAGAAATCGAAATTTGTTAAAAAATAATTCGTCGAAAGTTTTTCATTAATTTTAATCAAAAAAGTCATTTCATTAAAACCAAGTGCTATTCAACAAATCACCATATACAGGGTGATCAAGAAGTATCTACAAAAACAAAAAAATTTCCAAATTTCCAAATAAATTAATCAGAAACCAGTCTTGACATTCAAAAACAGTTCTACTAAAAAAACCATATACAAGGTGTTGTAATTTCACCTGACAAAAAACTCAAAATTAAACCAAAGTGATTTTTGACTTTCCAATCAAACTTTAAAGTATTTAAAGCACCAAATGCTTAATACACAGGGTGTTGGTTTCCACCCGGACACATTTTAATAATAGTGATTAATCAAAACTTTTAAAATTAGAGTCAGTGCAACTAAATTACCGAATCTAAATATACAAAGCGTAGCCTTTAGCCCCATCAAACATCTTCAAATGTAACCCCGCCTTCTCAAATCTACAAATTAAGTACATCTTCGGCCTCAGGACCCTTAAGCTAAAGTGTCTAAACAAAAATCTGTTATTTTTACCCACAAAAGGGGCTCGAAGGTGTTCAGTAGATAGAGAGCTGCTTAAGATATTAGAACAACATATCTGAACATCAGAGAGTGATAGGATTTGTCCAAAAAGCTACCTGTAGCACTGTTAGAAGGGTGCTGGCCCATGAACATAGCGTTGGTCGTTTAGACCCCGATTGACATGATACCAAGAAATCCAACGCACCATTGTGGTGAAAATAATAATAATAATAATAATAATGAAAGAAATATGCATGCTCTGTGGTGTGAGAGGCTACCAGAGCATAGCGCCTTCACGCCACAAAATCTGCGTGACTATGTATCCCACCTTCGTAGTAGGGGCTACGTGAGGGCTGCTCCTGGACCGGTGAATGAGGTGGCCGAAGAGCCGCCACAATCACCGGTTGAGGACGTAGCACTCCTCGTTCCGCCAATACCAGAGGGCCTCAGTACCAGAAGGGGGTTACACCATCTGAAAACCCCCGGGCCACAAGACCTGGCCAGAGTGGACGCTGAACTTCGTACAGCGCTACCAGAAGAGGCTGACATCTGGCACATAAATTGTGCCGTGTATGCCGCTGCTCAACGCTCTTCTCAGGTGGAGAGGCGAAATACCTCTTCCCCACAGGAGAGAGCGCAGCGGCGCATACAAAAGATGGAAGCCAAGATCCGGTCGGCGAGGCAACACGCATCCCGTATCCAATGTGTGATGGACTATATGGCGGCCAACAGGCCGTTCACGCCTAAAGTGCGTCGATTAGCCGCCAACCTAAGACGCGTCCATCACACACTCAATGAGGCAGTGCTGCGAACCACCAAACAGCACTGTCTCGACAGGATACGGATGCTAGTGACTTGTAAAAAATCACTAGTGAGGCGGGCGAGAGGGCTTGCGGAAAATAAACTGTTCCGCGAGAAGCCCTCGCGCCTTTTCCAACCGCCTCCGCGTGTTGTAGACAATCCGCCGACTGCAGATCAGGTGGAGAACTTCTGGAAAACGCTGTACGAGGAGAGGCTTCCACTCAACCGAGATTCTCCTGCCCTTGCACACTTTGAAGCCTTTTGTCAAAGGCTTCAGCAACCACAGGAAGTGTGCGAACCAATAACCCCAGAAGAGGTTCGTAGGGCTCTTGAGGGCTCTAAGAACTTTGCTGCTCCAGGTCCCGATGGGATAAATAACTTTTGGTGGAAAAAGTTATCGAGCACCCACCACCATTTGGCCAGAATTTTTAATTCCTGGTTAAATGGGGAGCAGCAAATCCCTTCTTGGGTTGTTGAGGGGCGGACAGTGCTGATCCCCAAGAACGGAGATTTGTCCAACCCAAAGAACTACAGACCGATAACCTGTCTAAACGCATGCTACAAGGTGTTTACACGCATTTTGTACATGCGGGTGCTCCACGCAGTTGAACCGGTTTACGAACGGATATATGAGCAACGAGGGTCGAAGAGAGGTGTCGCTGGCTGCAAGGAAAACCTGCTGATCGACAGATGTGTCACGCAGGACTCCATGCAGTATAAGCGGAACCTCTCTATGGCCTGGATCGACTACCGCAAGGCATTTGACATGACATCGCATGAGCTCATTGTTCACTTGCTCCGATGTCTTGTGGTACCAGGCCCCGTAGTGAGATGTATTGAAGAACTGATGCCGCTCTGGAGGACTCGTTTTACCATAACATCGGGTAACGATAGAGTCCAAACAGAGTCGGTAACATTCAGAAGAGGAATATTTCAGGGAGATTCCCTCAGCCCCCTTCTCTTTTGCATCTCACTACTGCCATTATCCGTCTCGCTCCGGAAAACCCGTGGCTACAACTGCGGTACCCCCGGCGACAGGAGGCATAAGGTCACCCATCTATTTTATATGGATGACCTTAAACTTTATGCCTCTGGAGAGAGGGATCTCCAGCAGTCCCTTAGGGTGGTACAGGAGTACACGCAGGCTGTCGGTATGCAGTTCGGGTTGGACAAATGCGCACTGATCCATCTCAAGAGAGGACGATGCGGTGACTACGGAGAGGACGCGCAGCTCGTGGACGGAAGCATCTTACACCATCTAGATGCCGGAGAGTCGTACACTTACTTGGGTGTCGAGCAACGCTCCACCCAAGAAGTGAGTGTAGTGAAAAACGCTCTCCGCGGCAAGTATCAGCACCTACTCCGACAGATCTGGTCTTCAGAACTGTCGGGGAAGAACAAGGTGTCTGCTACAAATATGCTTGCCGTTCCGATCCTTCTCTACTCTTTCGGAGTAGTGAAGTGGACTAGAGAAGAGCTGCGTCAACTCGATGTAGTAACCCGCAAGAAGATGCATCTCAATAGGAGCTTGCATCCTAAATCGTCCGTTCCACGGTTATATCTCCCACGACATCGGGGAGGCCGTGGACTCTTGAGCTTGGAGAGTCTCCATAGCAGGATGGTTCTGGATGGAGCATGTAAGGTCATCAGGAGTTCGGATCCCCTCCTCTGCATGGTCCGAGACCATGAAAATGCAGAGGTAGGAGCTTTTCTCTTTAAGGCAGCACGCAGAGCAGCCGATGAACTTGGTCTCATCTTCGACGTCGAGCGGGTAAACCCCGACTCTGTCACCGAGTTGGAACCCGTTCGACTAAAAGCCCACATTAGAGCTGCAGAACACAACATCCTTCTGCAGCTCCATAAGGATAAGCCATTGCACGGGATCTTCTATAAAAATATAGAAGACCTCGGCTTATCCGAAAGGCTGACCTTCGCCTTCTTAAGGTCAGCTGGGCTGAAGTCTGAGACCGAGGGATTCATAATGGCTTGCCAGGATGGTGTATTTAACACTCTCGTCTATCGACGTCGTGTCATGGGTATGGAGGTCCCTGATGTCAGCTGCAGGGCCTGCCGCAGGGCGCCGGAGACTGTAATGCACTTACTGTCGGCTTGCCCGACTTACGCAGTCTCGGCCTATATTCATAGACACAACGCAGCATTACGAGTGCTTTACTATCATCTAAGGCACTCGTATGGGATAGACGAAACACCAGTGCTGCCTTACGTTCCGGGGGATATTGAGTCCGTTGTGGGGAATGAGAAGTGCCTAATTTATTGGAACTACTCGTTTCCCACCGTCAGGCAAATACAAGCCAACAAGCCTGACATAGTACTCCTCGACCACCAACTCAAGACAATGTATGTCGTGGAATTCTCAGCTCCCGCTGAGAGCAACATTGTCTTGAAAGAGGAGGAAAAACGGACAAAATATCGAGATTTGCTCTTCGAACTCCGCAGGCTTTATCCAGGCCATTCTGTTAAAATAGTGGTACTGATTATAGGAGCCCTCGGTGGAATGAGACAGACGCTGCTTTCAGAACTAAAGATCATACCGGCATGCCGGGATTCGGCAGAGATCTTAGCCGGCAGAATGCAGAAGGCTGTCATCCTCGGTTCATTACGTCTACTCAGGGCACACGATTCGCGGACCCGGTAGTCACTCACCCCACGGGCGTGGGGAGTGGCTGTTGGTATTACCAGCTCCCCTCTGTGAGGGTCGGAGCCACAGAGTAGGGTGACTGGTTTTTTGTAAAAAAAAAAAAAAAAAAAAAAAAAAAAAAAAAAAAAAAAATGAAAGAAATATAATATATAAATTCAAATGTTATAAATGAAGAATATGCGGCTCACTTGGGGAAACTATAGAGGATATCACTGCAGGATACTTGTTCTAACATATACAGACTATCTCTATAGGCGTAACAAGGTTGCTAAAATTGTACATTCCTGTCTAGCCGTCAAATATATAGCTTGAGCTCCAATCCAGACCCATATTACTAATATTCCCCAACGGCAGGGTTAGAATCAAATCAAACAGTGCTTATTGAGATCGACCAATTATCGCCTACAAGACGGTGGATTTTAACTGCCCCGATATTCTGTTAATAAAGAAGGATAATAAAAAAGCATGGCTAATTGACATCGGTGTTCCCTTCATTAATAATTTAGAAAAGGCCCAACGTGAAAAGTACAGAAAATATTAGAATTTAGGAATGGAAGTCAAACGCTTATGGAAACTGAACGAAGAATCGTATCTGTAGATGGAGTTTTTACGAAATAGATGTCTAATGACATGCTTGGAGCACGAGCGGGAACGCAGTTCGATTCTTGATCATGATCAGTGATCAGATACCCCCCCCGTATTTAGAGTGGTGGAAGGTAATTAGAGTAGTCGGGGGTAATTAGAGTGGTGGGAAGTAATTAGAGTAGTCGTTAGGGGCGGGGCATGAGAGTGGTAGGTTGTAATTATAGTAGTGGAACGTAATTAGTGAGGTGGGGGCAAAGGTCCCGATCAAAGTGTTAAGTGGTGGGAGGTCAAAGGGTCAAGGTCAAGTGGTGGCAGTGAATTTATGATCCGTCCACCTGTTCGTCCATCTGTCCGATCATTCATCAGTCTGTCCATCTGTTCGTCTAACCGCCCGCCCGTCTGCCCGTTTGTATACTACGAGTATACAAGCAGTGAAATAATTACTATATTGTCGTACTGCACAATTATAGTATCTTTATATTTTTTATTATGATGAGATAGCAAACATCAACATAATATATTCATTTTATTACCTATTCTTGATTATATACTAAAAGCTTTTGCTTCCAATTTACATTTGCGATAAGAATTATTTTACCTGCCTGTGTTATCTCCCGAAATTTATATCACTGAATTTATGGTTTTTAGTTTATGCCTGCTATGATGTTGAAGAAATTGGATGCATTGAAAAAGATGATGATGAAGTAGAAGTACCTATAGCAAAAGCTGGGGTTCCAGTGCGCGATGCTGACTCGCGCAACTTTTTCACGACAATCACTCGCAAAGCGGCTGACTCGTGGTAACCATTTCCACGATGAGAAACGTTTCACAACATAGAGGCGAAGCAAAGTGAGCCACCAGTTTGTGCGAGACAAGCACGCCGTTCGTATATACAATGACTGCAGCATCAGCGTTTGCCATCATAGCGATACTTTATATTAAAAATAAAAAGAAAAAACGAAGAAAACTCCGGTGGTGGTCCAAAGAATTATTTCGTCGGCGATTGCAATATGGAAACCAGCTTCTGAGATATATAGTAGTAGAACCCATCAATGATACTATAACTTTAGCCAGATGACTTCACAAAACTTTGAGTATCTCTTGTCACAGATTGATCCCATAATGAGAAGAATGGATACTAATATGAGAGAAGCAGTAACAGAGTCACTGGATCAGGTATTCAGGTTATTTTAAAAAATAAAACAACCTACATACCTGATCCAGTAACTCTGCTTTTCTTCTCCCTTGATTTTCTCGAGACAAGTATGCGTTTACACGGAGCGAAAAAAACAACGCGAAACACTTTGAGGTACAGTCAAAAACCCACTACCGGTCCGCTCACCTCGAAATGTCCTCGCTCAAAAAGTTTCGGGGTGGGGACTAGGTATCCACAACGCGAATATAGTTTCGCGAAACAGTTGCGCGAGTCAGTTTCGCGTAATGGAACCCCAGCTTAAGAAATTTATTGAAAAATATCAATTCGACCAGTCCGATAATAGTGATACCGACATTATGTTGTATTTAATATTAGATATTGCCCTGCTGCACAATTATTATATCTTTGTACTTTTTATTTGTTTCCCAAGCCATGGCAGTCTACCAAGGTCTAATTTTAAGGATAGCCAATGATAATTTTTGTAAAAAATAAGGATAGGTAAGGGTAATTAAGAGTAATTTAGGTAAAAATTTAGGAAAAATAAAGATAACTGAGGAGTAATTTAGATAAGAAATCGGGACAATTAAGGGTAATTAAGGATACTAAGTGTCGGGATATCCTTATTTATTACTCTTAAGTGTGTTTAATTACCCTTATTTATTACCCTTAATTATCCTTATTTTTACCTAAATTATCATGATCATGAATCGATCCGCGCTCCCGCTCCTGCTCCTATCCTTTGTCATTAGACATCTACTGTCTTAAGGCCAACCTTTATATGATAGGATTATTTCAAGGAATTTTTTCAATCATGCAGAAAACATCTCTCCTGCAGACATGCCTTCATGTCTGTAAATTTCTAGGTTTATAAAATCTGCTGGATGAAGTGAATTATTCCTCAGTTGATTCAATTATCCGACTCTAAAAGTCGAGTATGTAATAACAATAGTAATCGTAATGGTAATAATTATATTAATTATTATTAATATATATATATATATATATATATATAAATCGCGACAAGTACAGATCCTTTTTAGAAGTATTCCGAATGAGCTGAGATCCATCTAGAAAGGTGAGATCCGATTTTGGATCTCGTTTTGTTTTACGTGTTAAACGTCATCATTTTAATCAGTGACGTGTAAAAACTTGTTTATAAATTTTTTTCTTGGAGCTCCTTTTTACTCATTTTTATGAATGTTATACATTTGTAGTTCTTCCAAGTCCTCGCTAGGTGGCGTATCTGCTGATCATGTACACTATACATAATTAGCATTAAATGAGATCCGTTAGTATGGCAACATTGTGGATCTCATGATGCGGTTATAATGTAATTGTGCTTATAATTGGATTTGGATGTTTATTTTAAATGAAAATAAATATTTCTTTAACTTAATCTGATATAAGCCTGACTCATAAAACCAATAAAAAATTAAATCATTTGGAATATTATTAGTTATTACTAGTGTATGTCAAATAAAATAACAAAAATCTTTTATAATAGTGAAATGAATGTATGGTTTAAATTATTACATAAGTTTTTTTTATACATAGGTATTTAAAAAGCCTAGTAATTAATAATAAAGAACCTGTTAATAAATAAATAATATAAGTTAGCCCTAACTTTTTTAAAACTATTTACTCAGATCGGTGAGAGATTAAAAAGCATAACATACAGCATGTTCCCGAATGGTCTAACTATACTTGTAATTTTCAAATGACGAGATCTTATGTCAGCAAAAAGCTTTATTTTAAAAATACAACAGTGAATTATTTTAAAAATGGAAAAGTTTACTTCTACTTATAGTATATAGCTACCTACTATGTTCGTATCTTTCTAATAAATAAATACCTACCCCATTTGACTAATATCAAATAGGTACCTATACTTAAGTAGATAGCACCTACATATTATATATTATTTCAGTTTGATATAATGATTAATTACTGATTATGTATTAAATTATACGTCCTATTTAAAAATATTGTTGTGCAGAATATTTCAAAAGTTTTTTTGGAGATCTTAAGTATGAATATCAAGAAAGTACATTTAACAATGTGTTTGGTCCACATATCCAGGGTGCCAGGACTTGTCGCGCATAAAATTCACTGTCGCGTTCCTGACCTTAAAATAATATAAAAAGTTCATATACACATGTCGAAACCCTATCGTTTCCGAGATACATACAAAGTTTAATTTTTTTTAAAGATTTTCTGTAATATCTTTCACATAAAAAAATGTGTTCAAATTTGGTATAACATGGTTTCAAAACAATATCTCGTTTTATCTGTAAGGTATCACAGAAAATCTTTTAAAAAATTAAAACTTTATCACCCTGTGTCTCGATTGATAGCGTCTCGGACATAAGTTTATATCAACTTTTTATGTTATTTTAAGGTCAGGAATGCACCAGTGAATTTAATGCGCGACGAGTTCTGACACCTTGTATAGTGGAAATGCGGCTTGCATGATAATAATATGCCTCCTCCTCTCCCGCACAAGTCTTTCTTGACTTCTGGGCTAATCATTGTGATTAGAATAAGACTATGCAGAGAAACATTTGACCTTAAATAGCCAAATTGGGTTTAGTTCTTATGCGAGTACACTAAAGCTAACAGGCAGGCTGTGCTAACAGTTGGGTTGTTACATTTTGATTGTTGACACTTCAAGCAAACTTAGCATACCACAACCATGGTGAAAAAGTTGAAATGTTCCTTGGGAAAGAAAAATAACATGATGTTGTATCCAGATCAACGCACCCCTTGTTCATACTCTGTTGTAGAACATGTAAAAAAACACTATTCTTAATTTTTGCTTTTTCTCCTAGGTGCACCATAAGCGAGATCAACCTTAATATGGGCCACCATAAATCACTTTTCTTTGGCATAATTTTCTAAATACCCTGTATACAGTGTGTCTCCGGATGGACCTAATTATACTTGTAATTTTCCTTACTTCGCATTTTAAAGGAAAAAGTTATTCTTCATAAAAAGTTTTGCTTATCGTGAAGTCATTAGCCATACTCAGACTTTCAAAATAACATACAGGGTGGTTAGCAAATAAGGAAACGTGAATTTGTGCCAATAAGAGTAAAGTATTAGTTTTTTGAGAGGAATATAAAAATGTTACTGAAAGAAGTTGTTTCTAGTGTTAATAAATAGTCCAGATATGAAATTTGAACGTCGTATCATTTTATTCAATAAATTATGTACTTTCGTTGAATTTATAAAATTATATTAATCATAATTTTCGCAAAAATATCAACTTTGAGATACGACGTTCAAGTTTCATATCTGGACTACTATTAACATTAGAAACAACTTTCAGTAACATTTTTATATTCCTCGCAAAAAACTAATACTTTACACTTGACACAAATTTACGTTTCCTTATTTGCTAACTACCCTGTACGTTATTTTAAACGTCTGAATATGGCTAATGACACTCATGACTTTTCACGATAAACAAAACTTTTTATGAAGAATGACTTTTTCCTTTAAAATGCCAAATAAGGAAAATCACAAGTATAGTTAAGTCCATCTGGGCACATTGTATACCTAATTAAAATTTTGAAGTTTTGTATTTGCTGTGAAACAAAAGTATAGAATACTTCTATAGAGAATTTTTCTTATTGTAACAGGATATCACATGCCAGAACCAGACCACTATCGAATGACATAGAGAAAATTAAAGACAAGATCTTTTAGGGCATGGAATATTTGCCTTTATTATATTCTATAAAAAAAAGAAAATGTTCTTTCAAACTATTTCTAATTTTTTAGCCTAGCAGCACCATATTTTTTTTCTTGAAGAAGTGTAAATAATTAAAATTTGACAACCTATTATAGTTATTTGTGTAATCAAAAAGGAATAGTCATTTTGAACATTTAATAACACTATAGTGATGAAGCTCCACCTGTAAAAATTATGTCAATTTTATATCACGTGATAGACATATTATGTAGTTGTATTTTTTTATAACATTTTAAAAAAATTCATATAAGATACCTACAACTTTTATAAGAAACATTTTTTATTTTCAACATTAATAAAAGGGTGCTCAAAACATAATGAATTGCCATGAATATTTTACACAAAAATTTAAATTATATAGGTATTTGGTAATATAATATCCGGAAGAAACCGAAAGATAAAATATATTTAAGAACAGCTGTGTAAGCGTATATACTGTAAAAATACCGGCAACATAGGTTGATCTCTCGTTAACCTATATTTTCTTTATATACAAGGTCGGATCCCATCTTACAAATATTTACGAATGATGTCATCATGGTACATATATATCATGTATATAAAAAAAGTAATTTTCATTACCCCTCTGGTGTTACCATAAAAGTTATAAATTTTTTATAGTATGTTTAACAATTAAAACAAAAACAAAATTGTTGCATGAACTGGATCTCAGGTAGTCCAGAATATTTTCGGATCTCTACTTGATGAAAAAATGTGTATATATATATATATATATATATATATGAAAAATACTAGGTTCTCGGGTTGAACTACGTCTGAGATTGTTAATGTCTCGACGTTTCGGATCTCGTTTTGGAGCCATTTTCAAGAGAAAATGTCAAGTAAAAATTGTCAAAGAAAATAATGCTAGGAGTTCGTGGAACTGGTTCGATTCCGGGGTCTCAATCTGCCTACTCCCCAGATCTCACCACAATCCGTCTCTAAGGCCTCAATCTGCCTACTCCTTAGAGCGAACTCGAGTTCGCTCTAAGGAGGGAGTCTTCACTGACTAGTTAAGGTACAAACATAAAATTTATTGAGGTTGCAGTCAGTGATAAGGTATTTTGGCCAATAAAAAGAAAACTCTTTGTTACTGTCAAGCTTTCGGTAATGTTTATTAGCTTTCTCGAGACATCTACAACAATACAAAAGGCGTCAGCGAACAAAATCAGTTAAAACAATTTATTTTTTATACTTACTAACTTGAGGTTAATTTGATAAAACTGCGTCGAAACACATGGCAGGAAAATTACTTAATACGTTACTAGTGGTCGATCCCACACACATACCTACACTGCTGTTATTATTAATAAAACATTTAACTTAAGTTTAATTACACATATATATTAGTAGGTTAATAATAAGAAAGCCGCGTACCCCCCTCCATACCTCCATGTATACCCCCCACTCCTCCTCCCACCCCGAACGTGATTGGTCGATGGGAGGGGATAGGCTCCGCCCACCTAAGCGGATTGGTTGAGTGGAGGGGATAAACCACACCCCTCATAATATGATTGGTCGATTGGTGGGAGGTGAATATCAACCCACTTATTGTGATTGGTCGAGATAAACCCCACCCATGTATTGTAATTGGTCGATGGTAGGGGATAAGCTCCGCCCACCTAAGCGGATTGGTTGAGTGGAGGGGATAAACCACACCCCCTCATATGATTGGTGGATTGGTGGGAGGTGCGCAAAATGGTGGTGATATTATGGTATTCTCTTACAGACAGATATCAACTGTTCTGATCTGAAAACATAACTAGAGAGTTCAAATACCTCCCAATGAAATTATCTTTTGATATATAAATTCCTTAGACACGGACAATATTGTGTACTAATATTTGTGTCACAAAGGTATTTCAAGAAACTTCTAAATTTCAACTATTCAAGATGAACGAATACAGCAGTGTATTGCCTGAGCTGAAGTTTGACTTATTTAATAATTTACCTCCAGCTCCGCAGAATAAAAACGATTTAGTGATACTAGGTGAAAGAAGACATAAGTTAAATAAATCGAGGAGCAAGTATGTGTCAACGGGGTTATCAAGTGACTTGTGTTATAATCCGTGTGTAAAGCTGTGTGGAAATAAAACTGATGCAATAATATTTGACGAAACGGATTGGAATCATTTTCTCACTTTTCAAGGATATATTACCAATTATATACATACCAACGATAACATTCAACCAATAAATGCTGATAATTTTTCCATCCAATTTGAGCAATTTTCCAATTCTACAGTTATAAAAATTATAAAGAATAACTCGTATGTGTACTTGGGTTATGAATCAATCTGCAAGTTGTGGGAAGTGTTACCACTTGTTAAGTATGGCATTGACATGTTAAAAAGATAAAAGTTTATAAATTATTTCAAGAACGTCAAGAGAGAACTACAACGTCAAGGAGGAAATATATTTGAAAATGCTCTAAACGTTATTCAACACAACAAGAGTTGCAGTGATGAAAATGCTTATATTCTCATGGAACTTGTTTATATTTATCCAGATTTATTCAAAGCCGAATGTTTAATTTAAGAGACATTAAAATTATTGGTTTTGTAAGTTAATATATGTGTAAGTCATTTACGAATTCATTATTTTATAAAATATATGAAATAATGTATAAAAATATGTACAAAATATATAAATAAAAAACATGTATTACTTATACATTTGTTTTATTAAGATAAATTATAGAATATTATTATACAATTTGATTTTTCGAAATCCATGAATTATATTTTTTGTCTAATCCAAGCCATTTAACATAGAGTTTGGTCCCCTTTTTTCTTATAATCTTCTCCACAAGATATACATCTGGATATTTTACTTTCTGAAGTTCATGCTCATAAAAACCTCCTTGAATTTCATCACCATTTTGGTCTTCCAATAGAAATGTTCTAGGATTACTTTTGTTAATTTTTCTGATTTGGAAAATTTCGTTCGACCAGTTAGGAGTGTAACCTTTTGAAAAAGCTTCTCGATATTTACTAATTCTCACATAATCATTGACTTTAAATTTTCGTTTCCTTGGATCAATTGTTTTCAGGTGACTATAGGCAGTTTGTAATAAATATTTTTCATTTTTCTTTTTAACATTTTTTGGTTCCATTCCAATAGTCCTGTGTTTGGTGCTATTATATTCGGCAACAATATCTGGTAAGATATATAACCATTTGTAGTTTCCTTGTAAGCTGAACTGCTTCCACATTTTATTTTTTAAAGTTCTATTCACTCTTTCTACAACACTTGCTTTAAGATGTGTGTAAGAACTATAGTGGTTAATTTTCAATTTATCTGTTAATTTTTTAAATTTTTTATTGTAAAATTCTTTACCCATATCCGTCTGTAAATTCTTGGGTGGTGTGCTCATCTGTGACAGGATTTTGTTCATTGCTTCTACAACTGCTTTTCCACTTTTATTTTTGACAGGTTCACACCAAACAAATTTTGAAAATACGTTAATAACCACTAAAATATATCTATAGCCTTTGTTTATTTTAGCATATCGACCCATTTCAACAAGATCTGCTTGAATAAGGTCATTAAGGCCTTTAACAATTACTCTCCTTCTTTTAAAGTACTTTCTGGCAGGCTTATGAATTTCGTTGACTATTTCCTGTTTAACGTTAATCATTTTTAGCTATTGGACACTGTAGTACAATTTGGACGTACAGAGGATCTTTATTTTTTGCGTAAAACGTAAACTTATCTTCCAAATTTACAATTTTCCCCACAAATTCTTCTGCTGTAACTGCAACTGTATTCAAGAAAATTTGGGTACTAGCAGGTAAAATCTCTATATTTTCAATTTTACCAGATATAGGGCATTTGTATTCTGTTGTATTGTTCTCTAATGTATAAAAAAGTACACTTTGAGATTTCTGTAAACGGCCTCGAATATTTATAATACATTTGCTATGATGTGAAGAAGGCTCACAAATGTAAAATGGTGATGTTCTTGGGGGTGATGTTAATAGGGGGGATGGGGGAATTGGCGATGAATAAGAAATTACTTCATTCTTTAACATATGACTTCCAAATTTATTAATTGGCATGGTGACAGTCTCAAAGTCTTATACTGAATGATATCTCAACATTTCACGTAAACTATTTATCTTATTATTTTACCCTCTCTCAATTGTTCTATTATTGAGGTTATCTCATTATTATGCCCAGTATTTCCTGCTAATTGTGATGCTACCAATAGTCTTAAACGATCTACAAGTTCATTGTAATCATCAAAATGCCGATATTCAATCTTCTTATTATTGAATTCCATCGTTTTTAGATTTCCACCTCTCTTATTTTGGCTTCTTGTTTTTATTGCTTGCGTCCTAGGAAGTGAACTAGATCTCGATATTTGTGTAGCTGTGGGTAATGCTAATGCTGATTTTCTTGGGATAATGTTTTTTTTATTGTTTGTTTCTTGAGCCATCGAATGTAAATTAGTAACTCGTGGTTTAATAATATCTATAAATTTAGATGCACGTGACGTCGATAAACCTTTCCCGGGATTGTACCCTAGGTAATGAGCATTGGTCCTTTTAATTATATCAATATATTGATCTAAATCAGTTGGTCGATAACCCGCTGGATGCTTTTTAAACATCAGCTCATACAATCCTGGTGTATCCATATATTTAAACTCGCCATTAATAATAAAGTCAGCGCCATCAAAATCAATAGTTGCATCACCAATCGCATATTTTTTGGCAAAAGGGTCGAAGTAAACACCGAAAGTATCATCATATTCATTTTTTACATCTTCGATTTTTCCTTCTATGTATGCTCGCGGTAGAGGTTTCTTAAATTGCTGTAAATATTTTTCATGTTCTGCAGCTGTCGATGTTTCTGCTATCGTTGGCGGAGAAGTTTCATCAAAAAAACTTTCACTGAACTCGGGCCTTACTTGAGTCGGGTCATACTGAAAAGTTTCGTCTTCCAAATGAACAGGTGTAGAAGTGTGATAATACTCAAGAGGAGTTTGGCCAATTGATCGAGTATTAAGACTATCACGGCTTATTTCTTCTTTTAATTCTTTTTTCAAATATGGTTTTTTCGAAGCACTTTCTGTTTTAATAAGAGTTGACACCAAATCTTTAAGAGGTTCAGTTATCGGTTTGTAAGTTTTCTCTAACTGTGATTGTGATTTGTCGATATCTCTTTTCAAACTTCTGTATTTTTGTTTCAGCGCCTCTCTTGTTTTTAAAAGCTGTACTGCCACTCGACTATCCATGATTACTGACTGAGGAGGGGGGGGCTCAGTGTTGAAACCTTATATTTGAACGAATTTATCGAATCCCTTCCGATATCTTCCAGAGTTAATAGCGCAATCTTTATCTATTACCACAAACCCATATTTATCTTTCCAACAAAATGCACAGAGCTCTCTGAAATCTTGAAAACACATATCCACGTTTACATGATCATCATAAATATGTTTCAGATTGGTCATATCTTGAGGGAATATCACAATAAGGTTAGCATTATCTCTACATAGTTGTTTGGGAATGGCGCTGTATGTCTGACATAGGTAAAAACAATCAGTGTTTTTATGACGTCCAAAACAAAAATAGCTTTTAATGATATTTTGATTACAAGAAGCTAAGTCATCAAATATTATCACAGAATTCGGTTTTATTTCTTCTGGAGGTATTACTGCATCCCCATCATTATATTCGAAATATCCAATTTCATTTATAGGTTTCATAAGCATTCTCAAGTACTCATATTTCGGTTGATATAGGGACTTAGAATATAAGTAAATATTTTCAAACCGTAACCCATTGGGATGTTCTAATAAACTGAGCATCACATTTGTTTTTCCGCACCCTGAGCTTCCTACCAAAAGTCCCCGTTTCGATTGTCCACCAAATAAAATGTCGTGCTTTTGAATGGTGCTGGTCTTGGAAACGTCATCATGATCTGCTATCGGTAAAACTGTTTCTTGCTGATGAATCCGCATTTCAGGCAGCTACTAATTAGTACATATATCTAGAAATTATTTTGAAGTGGATTTTCATTACAATGAGAACTAGGGTAAACTGAATAGACATCACATCCTGCAGGTATATATACGGCTACTTTACAAAACATGTTTTATTGTTTATGCCAGTTGTATTATAATGGTTCGCAAAAAGTCTTCTCCACCTAGTAGTATTGGAAGTGCTAAGAAGAGAGGACGTGGTCTGCTTAATAAAATCATTGATAAACTTCCAGTGGAGTTACATTTGCCTACTTATAATTATTGTGGACCTGGAACAAAACTTTCAAAGAGGTTACAAAGAGGGGATAAAGGAATTAATCCGTTGGATGAGGCATGCAAAGAGCACGATATAGCGTATTCTAAATTTCAAGACGTCGAGCGACGAAATCAAGCTGACAGAGAATTAGCTGAAGTCGCATTTAAACGTGTAAAAGCATCCGACTCAGGTTTCGGTGAAAAAATCGCCGCATTGGGAGTCGGTGGGGTGATGAAATTAAAGAATAAGTTGGGAATGGGCCTCAAACGCCGAGGAAGTCGTTCCTCAAAGAAGAAAGGTGGAGAAATAAATGTTAAGCTTGGTATAAAGAGAAAATCAAAGTCAAAGGAGCGGAGGAGAAGAATTATAGCTACCCCAAAAACAGGTGGATTTCTCCCATTCCTTTTACCTCTTTTGGGAGCATTAGGAGCTCTCGGAGGAGGTGTAGCCGGCATTACAAAAGCAGTCAATGACGCTAAATCAAATCGGGAACAGGCCGCTGAACAAAAGAGACATAATTTAGCAATGGAGCAAGCTTCAAAAGGGAAAGGATTATATCTAGGTCCTTACAAAAAAGGCTCTGGATTATATTTGAAAACATATCCAAAAAACTCCCAATAAAGCTGCCTCACCGACCACTGACTAATTTAGATCTAATGAAATATTCAAAAATGCTTAAAATTCCTCATTTTCGCGGTATTTTTATGAGAGATACGCTTCCAAAAATAATAAATAAAAATGAGACCGGCATAATAAATCTAGATACTGATGATGGTGAGGGAACTCACTGGGTAGCGTACACCAAGAAAAACAAGGAAATAATTTATTTTGACAGTTATGGAAATTTAAGACCTCCAAAAGAGTTAATAAAATATTTTTTAAGTGACGGCAGCTTGAATACAATTAGATATAATTATGATTCTTTGCAAAACTATAATTCATATATCTGTGGACATTTATGTCTCTCATTTTTGTATAATCAATATAAACAACAGATTTTTTAATGGTGGGAGGTGAACCCCACCTGATGTCAACATAGATCATTAATTTATAAGAGAAAATAATTGGATAGCCATCTAAAAGGCATTTCTTAATGTGTGGTGAAGAGTGTAGATTGGAAAAATCAATTATGCAGACATTTTGTGCATGCATGGGAGACTCTTCAGTTGTACCAAATAATACAGGACTGTATCAGTCATTCGATAAACGTTTACTGTCGTTTAAAAGATGGAATGGCGCTGTGGATCCTGCGGACCTCGCCCTGGCCGGATTTTATTACAGCGGCTGCCATGATGTAGCCAGTTGCTTTTGTTGTGGCGTCGAAGTATATAGATGGGAGGCAAGCGACATACCTATCACTGAACATTTGAAATTTTCAGCAAATTGTTCCTACGCAAAATTAATGAAGAACCTATTGCTGCGAAATATAAAGGAGGGGCACACGTGTATTACAAAAAGCCATACGATTAATTGTAAAGGTGGATTCAAGTGGCTTGTGATAATAACCTTTCATCTAATAAGCATCTGCCTGTTTATTATACTTAGCATATGTTTTTATAATTAATACAAGAAAATAAATTATACATCTGTAATAATACATTGAAAATAATGCCCGTCTGTATATGGATTTGTCTAAGATGCAAAAGTGTTTTAGAAGAATGTAGTGCACCCAAGGATACTAAAATATATACTGTTTGTGCTAATTGTGATGTAAATTGTAGAAAGGCGAGTGCTGCCTAATATGTTTGTTTTTAAGTAGTTTCCAAAATGTTATCTATGTATACAATAATCATCTGTATATTTAAGAATGTAACTTAGATTGTGGTTTATAATAAATATCTTTATAATAAGTAATTTGTTTCAATTTATATACCTTTCCTCAAGTTCAGTACTATGTTCTAGTAATGATTATATTATTTATTTTTTAATTTGAGATATATTGTTTAAAGTTATGATAAAAAAAATATTACGATTTGAAATATACTTACTATTTTTTCAACATCAATTTCATTCTACCACTTTTTCAAAGCACACATTAACTTCATAAATTTACTACATTTTTTATGAAGTCAAATTTAACCAGAGTATAAAAATATTTCACTGTTCAAAACACATTGAGTGTTGAAAATATTTTTTTGTTTATAATTTTTTCAGTGAATTTGTTTCACTTTTCATACTTTTAGTCTTGTTACTAAAATTGTTACTGTCTGCTTTTAAGCATTTGTATTTTTTGAAACTTAGAAACCTAAAGTAAAATAATAAATAAGAGAAAATAATAATTTTAAAATATTTTATTAAAGAAAAATTACAAAGTTTACTACTCATCTTCACCTATTGGCATATGTTTAACAAAATTTTTACATTTTCTTAGCTCCGTGTCCACTACACCGATCTTCGCCTCCAGCATATCGGCGTCCTGTGCTATGACTTGCTGCCGGTGGCGAAGTCGGTGTAGATGTTGTAGCATCTTTGTTTTTCCCAGCTTGAGGTTCTGGGCGTACCGGGCCGTGTTGTTGACAAGGAAGGCTCTTGTGTCTTGCTCGTAGCGCTTCTTGCTACGAGCAATTTTCTCCTCCTGTTTTCGGACGTCCCCTCGAATTATATTGAGCCATCCGTCCAGCTCAAATTGGAGGAGCGCCTCATCTTCTGCCCTCCGGTACGCCGCCTCCCTCCGGGACTGTGTGGACGTTGGTGTTGCCGCCCGCAGCACCTCATCTTCGGCCCTGCTATACATCGCCGCTCTCCGGGACTGGGTGGATCTCGACGGTCCTGGCGTTGCCGCATCCGCCCGCTCTGTTATTTCCGCTGTGGTTACTGCAAAGAAAAAGCAAATTAGATGTGCAATTATTTAACCGAAAAAATAAAAAATGCTTTACCTGGTTGTTCTAACTCCATCGAAATTGGCCTCAAATCGGTAAAGGACCCCTCCAGTACCTGGATGCCGGACCCGATGGTAGACGGGGCCGCCTGGTTGTCCAGGTACTTCGAAATTTCCTCCTCCAACGTGGTGTTTGAAAATATGTCCGCATCTCTAGCGGTTGCGGCGGTTGCGGCGGTTGCGGCGTTAGCTTGATACTTGTACATTTTTCAGGAAAAAAAATGAATAAGGAACAGGAAACAGGAACAAGGAATCGCGTAGACACGAAGATTAAAAAAAACTTAAAAAATAATTAATACTAAAAAATAAAATGACTTAAACTCGGACTTTATATCTATATACACTTAAAATAATTAACACTAAAAAAATGACTTAAACACGAACTTAAAAACCTTAAAAAACTTTAAATTAAACCGAACACTAAATTAAATGATAATTAACTAACACCGAAAACTATTTAAAAAAACTAACACCGAAAACTATAAAAAACTAAGTAAGATTGTATATAAAAAAACTAAGTAAACGTATGGTGGAGGAAGCGTATTAACAGGTAGAACTGTGGATACAGAATGAACTGTAACGCTCGTCATAGATTAAATAATGCACAGTCCCCTCTCGTACCAATTGCGGTGGGGCGATTGAAAAGCAGTAAGTGCGAGTGAAATAAACTGCATTATATGAAATTGATTAAACTGCATTTAATGAATGTCAGCGAGGTTGGTCACCTATATGGCGTGATCGTACATTTTCCGGTGTTATATTACGTTGCACGTATACCGACTTGTGATTTAACATAATGTTCAAGTTATGACAAATAATTTAAAAAATATATATTATTCACTGTAACAAATATCACATTTTATATACTAAGACAATGTTTTTTGGTAATTTCACCGTTAGTGCCGAATTTCATGACCCTCTAGAATTTTTTAGGTTAAAAATCGATTACATACAATGTCTCATTGCGCCTGTACAGAACCAGATCAGATTTTTTTTAAATATTCTTGTAAATACAAGAACTTTAGTTACTCAAATTTTTATTTCAAATTTTATATATATGTAAAAAATAATGTGGTAGAATATTTCTTATTAAAATGGGACATTATTAACAATACATATTAATTACTATAAGCATAGCAAGTGTTATATTTTTAATATATTTAATTTAGGCATAATATTTAGACTCAATTATTATACGAGGTGAATTTTTCAAATCGTCTCTATAAATGTAGGAATATTATGCGCCCTCAACTAAGCTGGTCGAGCTTGAAAAATGTGACCTTGAAAACGTTTTTTTTTGGGTGTCAAATTACAGCCAGAATATGACTGTTTGGGTGTCAAATTACAGCCAAAATAATTTTTTATTAGTAATTCGACCTTGACCGAAATTTTGCGTATAAGAATACCGCCGAAAGCAAATTTGACTTTGACCTTGTCTCTCAAAATTAAATATATTCGTAAATATTTGACCTTGTCTTAATTTTCGGCTGTCAGAATCTGCCGAAACCAAATTTTTGTGTGAATATTTAACCTCGTATTCATTTTTGGGTGCGAAAATAATGCCTAAACGAAGTTTCTGTTTAAAGCTTTAAACATGACTACATTTTAGGGTGTCAAAATACTACCGAAATTAAATTTGTTCGTAAATATTTGACCTTGTCTTTATTTTCGGCTGTCAGAATCTGCCGAAACCAAATTTTTGTGTGAATATTTAACCGCGCATTCATTTTTGAGTGCGAAAATACTGCCTAAACGAAGTTTCTGTTTAAAGCTTTGAACATGACTACATTTTAGGGTGCCAAAATACTCCCGAAATTAAATTTGTTCGTAAATATGTGACCTTATCTTCATTTCGGCTGTCAGAATCTGCCGAAACCAAATTTTTATCTAAAATTTTGAACTTGTCCGGTGATCAAATTACTACCGCAACGACATTTTTTGTCTAAAAATTGATTTTATTTGCATTTTTCTAGAAGATCAACTTACCACCTAGTTAATTAAGTGGTGGGAGAGGGGGAGGTATATAAAAATGAATGTGAAATCGATTAACGCATTAATATCAGACTTTTCCTTAAATACAGTTATTTGGTGTCGAATTTAAATACAGTTATTTGGTGTCGAATTTAAATACAGTTATTTGGTGTCGAATATAGTTCCTTGTCAAAACTATAATTTACAATGCAGTGCCCCCAGTGCAAAAAACAGTTTTCATCAAAAAGCAGTTTGTCACGTCATCGTCGTGAAAGCTGTGCCTATAGAGAAATAGGTGCACATAGTGCCCCGAAAAAAATCAAACTAAGCAATTGCAATAACGAATTTGAAAATCTACCCGGACCTTCTGGCATGCAGAATCATACAAAATCTCAAGAAATTATTATTCGTTGCCCGCAATGCTATGAAAAAATGCCTAAAAATAAATTAATGGGACATTTGAAAAGTTTTTCTCATAAGAAAGTCATCAATATTGTGGAAGATGGAGTAGAAAAACTTCAGAGCGCATTCAAGAGCCGAATTTCGAGTTACCGTTTTTCCACAAAAAAGCAGTACACAGATATCTCTCAGTTTTTGGAAGAAGTAAAAGTGAAAGTCATCTCAGTTATTGAGAAGTATATTAAAATATTCTTCAGCATAAAAATTAATATGGAATTATTTGGACTTTATGTTATTGAGGAGAAAGAATTGTCAGATATTAAATCATTTAACACTAAAAATAAAATTGTGACACATTCATTGGATTTATCAAATTTGTATAACGAGTTCAAAGAAGAGATCATAGAGAAAGCATCAACTTTTCAGGAGCGAGATTCAGGTATGTTTAAAAAATTTGTATTAATCACAGTTTATGTATAATATCCATATTTTCATTTTTTTTCAAACATATTAAATATTTTTTAGGATGGGCTCTGAAGCACGTTAGTTTTCTCGAAGTCAACTTGAACAAATTCAACCCGCTATTCGCATCATCATACATCAAGTTACCTAAATCTATTGAAAATAAGAGAGCTGTTTTGAATATTCAAAATAATGATAACAAGTGTTTTGCTTATGCTATCAACGCTGCAATCTTCCCAGCGGATGGACCTCCTCATGAAGTGGCATCATATCCTCATTACTCAACATTGCTCAATTTTGAAGGTATTGATTTTCCTGTCAAATTACATGATATTCAGAAATTTGAAATTTTAAATAATATATCTATAAATGTATTTGGGATAAATAATCAATACGAAAATGGTAAAATGGTTAGCGAAATTGTGGGCCCCCTACATTTCACAAATAAAAAACAAAATACACACGTAAACTTATTGCTCGTTACTGATATTGACGGTAATAGTCATTACACACTTATTAAAGACTTGTCACGATTAGTCTCTAGCCAGAGATCTAAGCATCACGGTAGAAATTATATTTGCGACGGTTGTCTCTTGTTTTTTAATTCTCCTGAGAAATTGCATGCTCATGAAAGAAATGACTGTAATCATTTGTGTACTGTACTACCAGACCCAGAACCTAAAATCAATAAATGTGGGGAACTAATTGCAGGAAATATCTTGAAATTTGTTAATGTCGAGAAACAATTACCGGTTCCTTTCGTGATATATGCAGATTTTGAAAGTTTGTTAAAACCAATTCATTACAGTGAACCATCTGACAGTAAATCTTTCTCCGTTAAAATTTATCAACACGAGCCGTACTCATTTTGCTTCTACCTAAAGTGTAATTTTGATGATAATCTTTCCAAACTTGAATATTATCGAGGTATTGATGTTGTGGAAGTTTTCGTTAAAAGACTGGATGAGCTTGTTTTACAATTATATCAGAATCACTTAAAAAATATAGTTGAAATGAAACCATTATCTCAGAATCAACAAGATATTTTCAATAATAGCCAAATTTGTCATATATGTGATAAACCTTTTGAGGATGGTGATGAAAAGGTCCGCGATCACTGCCATCTTACTGGTGATTTTCGTGGACCTGCACATTCGCATTGTAATTTGAATTTTAAGATACCTAAATTTATACCAGTATTCTTTCATAATTTAACTAATTACGATTCCCATTTATTTATTAAAAAATTAGCTTTAAAGCAAGAAAGTATACAAGTTCTTGCGCAAAATAAAGAAAAATATATTACATTTTCTAAACAAATTCTTGTAGATACATTCTTCTATGATAGAAAACCGAAGAAAGTTTTTATAAAATTAAGATTTGTCGATTCTTTTCGCTTTTTACCAGCTTCCTTGGATAAACTAAGCCAAACGCTAGAAACACATCAATGCCTCGAAATAAGAAAATTTTATACCGATGACCAACAATTCAATTTATTAAGACGTAAAGGTGTCTTTCCATATTCTTACGTAGATTCACTGGAGAAATTTGATGGTACCGAATTGCCATCAAAGGATGAGTTTTTTAATATCTTGAGTGGCGAATCAATTTCTCAGGAAGATTATGATCGGGATTGTAATGTGTGGAATACATTTAATTGTCAAACTCTTGGCGAATATTCGGACATTTATTTAATATCAGATGTGTTGCTTCTTGCCGGTGTTTTTGAGAATTTTCGACAGATATGTCTACGGACATACAAATTAGATCCTGCACAATATTTAACAGCGCCATCATTAAGCTGGGATGCTATGTTGCGAAAAACTGGTATCGAACTTGAGCTTCTAACTGGTATCGATATGCTTCACTTCTTTAGGAAAGGAATACGTGGCGGTGTTAGCCAATGTAGTAACAGAAAAGCTGTCGCTAATAATTCATTCATTTCCAATTATGATCCATCAAAACCAACGTCATATATATTATATCTAGATTCTACCAACTTATACGGAAGCTCAATGAGCCAGAGTTTGCCAACGGGCGATTTTAGATGGTTGAAAGACTATGAAATTGAAAACTTTGATTGCACTAATCTCGATAATAATTCTCCAAAAGGTTATATACTGGAAGTAGATTTAGAATACCCACAGCATTTACACGACAAACACAATGATCTACCGTTTTGTCCGGAGACCTTTGTACCCCCTGACTCAAAAAATTCAAAATTAATATTAAATTTACATGATAAACATAAATATATTACCCATTACAGAAATTTGAAACAATGCTTAGAACATGGATTAATACTTAAAAAAATACATAGAATTATAGAATTCTCACAATCTGCTTGGTTAAAAACATACATAGATTTGAATACTGAACTTAGAAACTCTTCTAAAAATCCGTTTGAGAGAGATCTTTATAAATTCTTAATAAATTCAATATTCGGAAAGACAATGGAAAATGTAGATAATAGGGTTGATGTGAAGTTAGTATCACATTGGAGAAATAGTATAGGTAGTATAGGTGCTGAAGGACTTATTGCAAAGCCTAATTTTAAATCCTGTAGTGTATTTTCAGAAAATTTAGTCGCAATTCAAATGTCACTATTAAAAATATTTTATGATAAACCGCTCTACATAGGCTTCACCATTTTAGATATATCAAAAACTATAATATATGACTTTTTTTATAACTTTATAAAGAAAAACTATGAGGATAAAGCTGTTCTTTGTTACACGGATACCGATTCATTAATTTTACCAATTCACACCGAAAATGTTTACGATGATATTAAAACAAATATAGAACTCTTCGATACATCTAATTTTTCAATTCCAAACGTGCACAACATTCCGAAAACGAGGTCAACTCCAGGGAAAATGAAAGACGAATATGCCGGTACACCGATAGAAAGCTTTTTCGGTACTGGGGCGAAAGCTTACTGTGTTAAAACAAATGATAATGTTATGAAAAAAGCCAAAGCGGTATCAAAAAGTGTTATTAAAAATCAGTTACATTCAGTGGATTATAAACAAATTGTAGAAGACGGCGGCCTCATATACCGAAAAATGTATGTTTTTTCTTCACATCTGCATACGATATATACTGAGTTGAGAAATAAAGTTGCGCTTTCCGCACAGGATGACAAGCGTTATGTTATACCGGGAAGCACAAAAACTCTTGCTTGGGGGCATTACTCCATTCCTAATTTCCTCAATAACGCTAACCATAATACTAATGATGATGCTTTAACGATTCTTTTAAGGGCATTTGATGAGATTATTGAACAGGAAAATCATGATACCGACTTTGATTTAGGTTTATTGTAAGTTTTTTGTTTTAGTGTAAAAAATGTTTTGTACTTATTTCAATCCTCAAAAATTTGCTTTTTTTAATACCAGTATCCATTTTTGTTTTACTGTAAAAATGTTTATAATTTCAATATTCAAAAATTAGCTTTTGAAATTATTGACTTGGAATCTGGCGTGAGAAATTTAAGTCAGAAATTTTCAAATCTTCAATTCGATGCAGAGCATGAGGCAGTATATGGAATGGGAAGATTTTACTCTGAAGATGAATGTAATGAACTAGCTTAAAAAATATGAAGTGGGCTATGAAGTTTGTCGAAAATTTTTGGAAAAGAGAATATGCGAGAGATGTCTCGTCCAGGATCTGATCAAATTGTGGTTAGGCGGATTTTTGCATCGAATAAAACAATATTTGGAGCCGGAACTTGCAAGCAGAGTATTTCAAGAGGATAACTGAATTATTTAAATATTTTATATTGTATTGTATTCAAAAATTAGCATTTTTATATAAATATCCATTTTTGTTTGTAAATGTTACGAAATAACTACACAAAAGTTTGTAATTTCAATCTTCAACAATTGTTATTCTTTTATTATCATTATCCACTTTTGTTTGTAAAGTTATACCAAATAACTGTATTTTAGGAAAAGTCTGATATTAATCAAATAAATTATTAATTTAAAAAAATATTTTTATTTCAAATCCTATGCATTATTGTAATAATAGATATATTTATTCTTTTTTTCAAATACTTCACTATATAATATATAATTTGGAGTGACTAATGAACTTCTATCTTCGCAAGTTGAATAGAATTACAGGATGTGAAAGTACAATGAACTGCTGATGTTGCATGTTAAATAATACCGGATATGTCAGTATAATGAACTGCTAACTTTGCAAGTTGAATGAACTGCTGACATTGCAAGTTAAGTAATACCGGATGTATCAGTACAATGAACTGCTGACATAAGCTGCATAAAATGCCGGATGTCAGTATAATGAACTGCTAACTTTACAAGTTGAATGAACTGCTGACATTGCAAGTTAAGTAATACCGGATGTATCAGTACAATGTACTGCTGACATAATCTGAATAAAATGCCGGATGTGTTACAATAAACTTGTAAATTGAATAAATTATGGTATGCCTAAGTACAATAAATTGCTGACTTCACAAGTTAAATGGACTGCTGACTCCACAAATGTAGTCAAATAGGCATGTCTAAAATAATGTGGGGGGTATGATCGTTCACTATAAATCTGGAATATTAGTAGAACTCGTCAGTTAACAGTTTTTTACTTCATCCGAAATAAAGTCAATATCGAAAGATGTGGATGTGCTACGTCAAAGAAGTTGAGATTACGGACTTAGAAAGTGGTGTTCGCCATTTAAGTCAAAAATTTTCAAATCTTCAATTCGACGCAGAGCATGAGGCTGTATATGGAATGGGAAGATTTTACTCTGAAGATGAATGTAATGAACTAACTAAAAAATATGAAGAGGGCCATGGCAAATTTTTAGAAAAGAGAATATGTGAGGGATGTCTTGTCCAGGAGCTGATCAAATTGGGGTTAGGCGGATTTTTGCATCGAATAAAACAATATTTGGAGCCAGAACTTGCAAACAGGGTACATGTTCAAGAGGATAATTGAATTATTTAAATATTTTATATTGTATTGTATATTGTACTGTATTTTGTGTTATTTGCAGATATTAAAAAAAAAAAAAAAACAAAATTCTGTTTAGTATTATTTATTATAAAATCAAGAAATAAAATTTTCATACAAATAATAGACATTAGACAGTGCACACATACATTTATTATTTGAATGGTAAAAACATTTTGGGATCGACTTCTTTAAAGTTGGTCGCTCGTCAAGTTCTAATACAGGTTGGGTGATAAAGTGTCTGATGTAGTTTGCTTTTTCGTTTCCTTTTATATAAACGCAATCTGCCGCTGAAGTCAAATCCTGAATAATTTGACCGAACATATGCAATGGTGTAAATCCATCAGCCCATTTGATGCCGTGATGATTTCTTGTTAGCCATGTAACTTGATGTTCTATCTCTGGTGAGAGTAAGTTAAATGGGTATGGTGGTTTAAAAATATAGTGGCACATTTTTACACCGTCATAGCCTGCGAGCTCTTTAACAATAAATTCGTTGTTTTCTATTTTAAATCCTTGAATGTCCACAACCAGCTTCATAGTTTTAGATTATGCAATTTTTTTAAAACTTTTTTCTTCATGCAATAAAATTCCACTATTTTTCTTAAGTATTTCAGTTTTTTTCTGTGTTCCTTCAATAGTCGCACATATTCTGATCTCCTTATCATACTAACTGACTTCTTTGAACTACTTTTTGTTTATGCCAGCAAAGAGAAACATGTAGTGCGCATGTCAATGTTGACGTACAATTTTAGTTAAAGGATTATAAGTGAAATGTTTCTCATGTAATATAAGACAATATGCAGTAATATCCGAAGTAGTGGGGATATCCGTCTCAAACTCTATTCTCATGACCACTGACCCCGTTTGTATAACTTCTTTTTGACGTGAACAGTCGATATGCGTTATTGGTGCATAATCCTTAAATTCTCTTGGATTAAGAATAGGCTGATTTATTTTGTGATGATAGTAGGATTCCTGAAAATTTGCAAACATGTCATAGAGGGTTGCGTATTTATTGCTTTTAAAGTCTAAGTATAAATCGTTATATGGATATCTTTCAGAATTCAAGAAGACTCTTATGTTTCTAAGTCCACAGTCATCGAATTTGCTCATATCAGTTGTAATTTTCCCTTTTCTATCTTTCTGAAATGCTATTATTACATGTCTAGGAGTTTCTACCTTAGTAGACGTCTTAACAGGCCATGTATGTCTGCTCGACGGAGGTAGAGATGGATATTCAATTAATTCCCAGCTTCTAAATTTTATAGGGAGATCTACATTACGACTTATAAGTTTATTCAACCTAAGCTGTTCTGACATATTAACAGTGACATGAGGGACCCTCCAAAATAGTTTACTAATAGTAATTTTAGGTTTTTCAGCTTCATCGCTACTTGTAATGCTGTCTAGATCATTACTGTTACGTATTAATACTAATTCTTGTCTCATATTAATGACAATTTTTCGAAAATCTTCAAAAAATCCAACTAGTAGTTTTAATGGAATGCAAACATTGAAATTTCCTTTTACATCGGCTATAATTTTTTCACCCACGCTTGTTTTCTTTTTTGGAAACCATCCAGCATTTTGCATGGAAATACTTTCATTTACATTGTATGATATATAATTCTTTAAAGTTGAAACTAATCCAACATTTCTCGCTCCATCTATTACAATTCCATTCATTTCATATCTAATTTCACGAAACAAAAACGCAATACCATTATTAATAAACTCCAGTGCAACAGTCTCAGTTCCATCCTCTTTACTACCGCAACGACATTTTTTGTCTAAAAATTGATTTTATTTGCATTTTTCTAGAAGATCAACTTACCACCTAGTTAATTAAGTGGTGGGAGAGGGGGAGGTATATAAAAATGAATGTGAAATCGATTAACGCATTAATATCAGACTTTTCCTTAAATACAGTTATTTGGTGTCGAATTTAAATACAGTTATTTGGTGTCGAATTTAAATACAGTTATTTGGTGTCGAATATAGTTCCTTGTCAAAACTATAATTTACAATGCAGTGCCCCCAGTGCAAAAAACAGTTTTCATCAAAAAGCAGTTTGTCACGTCATCGTCGTGAAAGCTGTGCCTATAGAGAAATAGGTGCACATAGTGCCCCGAAAAAAATCAAACTAAGCAATTGCAATAACGAATTTGAAAATCTACCCGGACCTTCTGGCATGCAGAATCATACAAAATCTCAAGAAATTATTATTCGTTGCCCGCAATGCTATGAAAAAATGCCTAAAAATAAATTAATGGGACATTTGAAAAGTTTTTCTCATAAGAAAGTCATCAATATTGTGGAAGATGGAGTAGAAAAACTTCAGAGCGCATTCAAGAGCCGAATTTCGAGTTACCGTTTTTCCACAAAAAAGCAGTACACAGATATCTCTCAGTTTTTGGAAGAAGTAAAAGTGAAAGTCATCTCAGTTATTGAGAAGTATATTAAAATATTCTTCAGCATAAAAATTAATATGGAATTATTTGGACTTTATGTTATTGAGGAGAAAGAATTGTCAGATATTAAATCATTTAACACTAAAAATAAAATTGTGACACATTCATTGGATTTATCAAATTTGTATAACGAGTTCAAAGAAGAGATCATAGAGAAAGCATCAACTTTTCAGGAGCGAGATTCAGGTATGTTTAAAAAATTTGTATTAATCACAGTTTATGTATAATATCCATATTTTCATTTTTTTTCAAACATATTAAATATTTTTTAGGATGGGCTCTGAAGCACGTTAGTTTTCTCGAAGTCAACTTGAACAAATTCAACCCGCTATTCGCATCATCATACATCAAGTTACCTAAATCTATTGAAAATAAGAGAGCTGTTTTGAATATTCAAAATAATGATAACAAGTGTTTTGCTTATGCTATCAACGCTGCAATCTTCCCAGCGGATGGACCTCCTCATGAAGTGGCATCATATCCTCATTACTCAACATTGCTCAATTTTGAAGGTATTGATTTTCCTGTCAAATTACATGATATTCAGAAATTTGAAATTTTAAATAATATATCTATAAATGTATTTGGGATAAATAATCAATACGAAAATGGTAAAATGGTTAGCGAAATTGTGGGCCCCCTACATTTCACAAATAAAAAACAAAATACACACGTAAACTTATTGCTCGTTACTGATATTGACGGTAATAGTCATTACACACTTATTAAAGACTTGTCACGATTAGTCTCTAGCCAGAGATCTAAGCATCACGGTAGAAATTATATTTGCGACGGTTGTCTCTTGTTTTTTAATTCTCCTGAGAAATTGCATGCTCATGAAAGAAATGACTGTAATCATTTGTGTACTGTACTACCAGACCCAGAACCTAAAATCAATAAATGTGGGGAACTAATTGCAGGAAATATCTTGAAATTTGTTAATGTCGAGAAACAATTACCGGTTCCTTTCGTGATATATGCAGATTTTGAAAGTTTGTTAAAACCAATTCATTACAGTGAACCATCTGACAGTAAATCTTTCTCCGTTAAAATTTATCAACACGAGCCGTACTCATTTTGCTTCTACCTAAAGTGTAATTTTGATGATAATCTTTCCAAACTTGAATATTATCGAGGTATTGATGTTGTGGAAGTTTTCGTTAAAAGACTGGATGAGCTTGTTTTACAATTATATCAGAATCACTTAAAAAATATAGTTGAAATGAAACCATTATCTCAGAATCAACAAGATATTTTCAATAATAGCCAAATTTGTCATATATGTGATAAACCTTTTGAGGATGGTGATGAAAAGGTCCGCGATCACTGCCATCTTACTGGTGATTTTCGTGGACCTGCACATTCGCATTGTAATTTGAATTTTAAGATACCTAAATTTATACCAGTATTCTTTCATAATTTAACTAATTACGATTCCCATTTATTTATTAAAAAATTAGCTTTAAAGCAAGAAAGTATACAAGTTCTTGCGCAAAATAAAGAAAAATATATTACATTTTCTAAACAAATTCTTGTAGATACATTCTTCTATGATAGAAAACCGAAGAAAGTTTTTATAAAATTAAGATTTGTCGATTCTTTTCGCTTTTTACCAGCTTCCTTGGATAAACTAAGCCAAACGCTAGAAACACATCAATGCCTCGAAATAAGAAAATTTTATACCGATGACCAACAATTCAATTTATTAAGACGTAAAGGTGTCTTTCCATATTCTTACGTAGATTCACTGGAGAAATTTGATGGTACCGAATTGCCATCAAAGGATGAGTTTTTTAATATCTTGAGTGGCGAATCAATTTCTCAGGAAGATTATGATCGGGATTGTAATGTGTGGAATACATTTAATTGTCAAACTCTTGGCGAATATTCGGACATTTATTTAATATCAGATGTGTTGCTTCTTGCCGGTGTTTTTGAGAATTTTCGACAGATATGTCTACGGACATACAAATTAGATCCTGCACAATATTTAACAGCGCCATCATTAAGCTGGGATGCTATGTTGCGAAAAACTGGTATCGAACTTGAGCTTCTAACTGGTATCGATATGCTTCACTTCTTTAGGAAAGGAATACGTGGCGGTGTTAGCCAATGTAGTAACAGAAAAGCTGTCGCTAATAATTCATTCATTTCCAATTATGATCCATCAAAACCAACGTCATATATATTATATCTAGATTCTACCAACTTATACGGAAGCTCAATGAGCCAGAGTTTGCCAACGGGCGATTTTAGATGGTTGAAAGACTATGAAATTGAAAACTTTGATTGCACTAATCTCGATAATAATTCTCCAAAAGGTTATATACTGGAAGTAGATTTAGAATACCCACAGCATTTACACGACAAACACAATGATCTACCGTTTTGTCCGGAGACCTTTGTACCCCCTGACTCAAAAAATTCAAAATTAATATTAAATTTACATGATAAACATAAATATATTACCCATTACAGAAATTTGAAACAATGCTTAGAACATGGATTAATACTTAAAAAAATACATAGAATTATAGAATTCTCACAATCTGCTTGGTTAAAAACATACATAGATTTGAATACTGAACTTAGAAACTCTTCTAAAAATCCGTTTGAGAGAGATCTTTATAAATTCTTAATAAATTCAATATTCGGAAAGACAATGGAAAATGTAGATAATAGGGTTGATGTGAAGTTAGTATCACATTGGAGAAATAGTATAGGTAGTATAGGTGCTGAAGGACTTATTGCAAAGCCTAATTTTAAATCCTGTAGTGTATTTTCAGAAAATTTAGTCGCAATTCAAATGTCACTATTAAAAATATTTTATGATAAACCGCTCTACATAGGCTTCACCATTTTAGATATATCAAAAACTATAATATATGACTTTTTTTATAACTTTATAAAGAAAAACTATGAGGATAAAGCTGTTCTTTGTTACACGGATACCGATTCATTAATTTTACCAATTCACACCGAAAATGTTTACGATGATATTAAAACAAATATAGAACTCTTCGATACATCTAATTTTTCAATTCCAAACGTGCACAACATTCCGAAAACGAGGTCAACTCCAGGGAAAATGAAAGACGAATATGCCGGTACACCGATAGAAAGCTTTTTCGGTACTGGGGCGAAAGCTTACTGTGTTAAAACAAATGATAATGTTATGAAAAAAGCCAAAGCGGTATCAAAAAGTGTTATTAAAAATCAGTTACATTCAGTGGATTATAAACAAATTGTAGAAGACGGCGGCCTCATATACCGAAAAATGTATGTTTTTTCTTCACATCTGCATACGATATATACTGAGTTGAGAAATAAAGTTGCGCTTTCCGCACAGGATGACAAGCGTTATGTTATACCGGGAAGCACAAAAACTCTTGCTTGGGGGCATTACTCCATTCCTAATTTCCTCAATAACGCTAACCATAATACTAATGATGATGCTTTAACGATTCTTTTAAGGGCATTTGATGAGATTATTGAACAGGAAAATCATGATACCGACTTTGATTTAGGTTTATTGTAAGTTTTTTGTTTTAGTGTAAAAAATGTTTTGTACTTATTTCAATCCTCAAAAATTTGCTTTTTTTAATACCAGTATCCATTTTTGTTTTACTGTAAAAATGTTTATAATTTCAATATTCAAAAATTAGCTTTTGAAATTATTGACTTGGAATCTGGCGTGAGAAATTTAAGTCAGAAATTTTCAAATCTTCAATTCGATGCAGAGCATGAGGCAGTATATGGAATGGGAAGATTTTACTCTGAAGATGAATGTAATGAACTAGCTTAAAAAATATGAAGTGGGCTATGAAGTTTGTCGAAAATTTTTGGAAAAGAGAATATGCGAGAGATGTCTCGTCCAGGATCTGATCAAATTGTGGTTAGGCGGATTTTTGCATCGAATAAAACAATATTTGGAGCCGGAACTTGCAAGCAGAGTATTTCAAGAGGATAACTGAATTATTTAAATATTTTATATTGTATTGTATTCAAAAATTAGCATTTTTATATAAATATCCATTTTTGTTTGTAAATGTTACGAAATAACTACACAAAAGTTTGTAATTTCAATCTTCAACAATTGTTATTCTTTTATTATCATTATCCACTTTTGTTTGTAAAGTTATACCAAATAACTGTATTTTAGGAAAAGTCTGATATTAATCAAATAAATTATTAATTTAAAAAAATATTTTTATTTCAAATCCTATGCATTATTGTAATAATAGATATATTTATTCTTTTTTTCAAATACTTCACTATATAATATATAATTTGGAGTGACTAATGAACTTCTATCTTCGCAAGTTGAATAGAATTACAGGATGTGAAAGTACAATGAACTGCTGATGTTGCATGTTAAATAATACCGGATATGTCAGTATAATGAACTGCTAACTTTGCAAGTTGAATGAACTGCTGACATTGCAAGTTAAGTAATACCGGATGTATCAGTACAATGAACTGCTGACATAAGCTGCATAAAATGCCGGATGTCAGTATAATGAACTGCTAACTTTACAAGTTGAATGAACTGCTGACATTGCAAGTTAAGTAATACCGGATGTATCAGTACAATGTACTGCTGACATAATCTGAATAAAATGCCGGATGTGTTACAATAAACTTGTAAATTGAATAAATTATGGTATGCCTAAGTACAATAAATTGCTGACTTCACAAGTTAAATGGACTGCTGACTCCACAAATGTAGTCAAATAGGCATGTCTAAAATAATGTGGGGGGTATGATCGTTCACTATAAATCTGGAATATTAGTAGAACTCGTCAGTTAACAGTTTTTTACTTCATCCGAAATAAAGTCAATATCGAAAGATGTGGATGTGCTACGTCAAAGAAGTTGAGATTACGGACTTAGAAAGTGGTGTTCGCCATTTAAGTCAAAAATTTTCAAATCTTCAATTCGACGCAGAGCATGAGGCTGTATATGGAATGGGAAGATTTTACTCTGAAGATGAATGTAATGAACTAACTAAAAAATATGAAGAGGGCCATGGCAAATTTTTAGAAAAGAGAATATGTGAGGGATGTCTTGTCCAGGAGCTGATCAAATTGGGGTTAGGCGGATTTTTGCATCGAATAAAACAATATTTGGAGCCAGAACTTGCAAACAGGGTACATGTTCAAGAGGATAATTGAATTATTTAAATATTTTATATTGTATTGTATATTGTACTGTATTTTGTGTTATTTGCAGATATTAAAAAAAAAAAAAAAACAAAATTCTGTTTAGTATTATTTATTATAAAATCAAGAAATAAAATTTTCATACAAATAATAGACATTAGACAGTGCACACATACATTTATTATTTGAATGGTAAAAACATTTTGGGATCGACTTCTTTAAAGTTGGTCGCTCGTCAAGTTCTAATACAGGTTGGGTGATAAAGTGTCTGATGTAGTTTGCTTTTTCGTTTCCTTTTATATAAACGCAATCTGCCGCTGAAGTCAAATCCTGAATAATTTGACCGAACATATGCAATGGTGTAAATCCATCAGCCCATTTGATGCCGTGATGATTTCTTGTTAGCCATGTAACTTGATGTTCTATCTCTGGTGAGAGTAAGTTAAATGGGTATGGTGGTTTAAAAATATAGTGGCACATTTTTACACCGTCATAGCCTGCGAGCTCTTTAACAATAAATTCGTTGTTTTCTATTTTAAATCCTTGAATGTCCACAACCAGCTTCATAGTTTTAGATTATGCAATTTTTTTAAAACTTTTTTCTTCATGCAATAAAATTCCACTATTTTTCTTAAGTATTTCAGTTTTTTTCTGTGTTCCTTCAATAGTCGCACATATTCTGATCTCCTTATCATACTAACTGACTTCTTCGAACTACTTTTTGTTTATGCCAGCAAAGAGAAACATGTAGTGCGCATGTCAATGTTGACGTACAATTTTAGTTAAAGGATTATAAGTGAAATGTTTCTCATGTAATATAAGACAATATGCAGTAATATCCGAAGTAGTGGGGATATCCGTCTCAAACTCTATTCTCATGACCACTGACCCCGTTTGTATAACTTCTTTTTGACGTGAACAGTCGATATGCGTTATTGGTGCATAATCCTTAAATTCTCTTGGATTAAGAATAGGCTGATTTATTTTGTGATGATAGTAGGATTCCTGAAAATTTGCAAACATGTCATAGAGGGTTGCGTATTTATTGCTTTTAAAGTCTAAGTATAAATCGTTATATGGATATCTTTCAGAATTCAAGAAGACTCTTATGTTTCTAAGTCCACAGTCATCGAATTTGCTCATATCAGTTGTAATTTTCCCTTTTCTATCTTTCTGAAATGCTATTATTACATGTCTAGGAGTTTCTACCTTAGTAGACGTCTTAACAGGCCATGTATGTCTGCTCGACGGAGGTAGAGATGGATATTCAATTAATTCCCAGCTTCTAAATTTTATAGGGAGATCTACATTACGACTTATAAGTTTATTCAACCTAAGCTGTTCTGACATATTAACAGTGACATGAGGGACCCTCCAAAATAGTTTACTAATAGTAATTTTAGGTTTTTCAGCTTCATCGCTACTTGTAATGCTGTCTAGATCATTACTGTTACGTATTAATACTAATTCTTGTCTCATATTAATGACAATTTTTCGAAAATCTTCAAAAAATCCAACTAGTAGTTTTAATGGAATGCAAACATTGAAATTTCCTTTTACATCGGCTATAATTTTTTCACCCACGCTTGTTTTCTTTTTTGGAAACCATCCAGCATTTTGCATGGAAATACTTTCATTTACATTGTATGATATATAATTCTTTAAAGTTGAAACTAATCCAACATTTCTCGCTCCATCTATTACAATTCCATTCATTTCATATCTAATTTCACGAAACAAAAACGCAATACCATTATTAATAAACTCCAGTGCAACAGTCTCAGTTCCATCCTCTTTCATTAATTTTCCTTCGATGTACAAATAACTATTGCACGGTGCAGTATAAGCATCTAAATCTTGAATAGGGATTCTTATTTCATCATTGTAATCCAAAGTTCCGGATATATTGGATTGATATGTATGGAACTGGTACTCCGCAACAGAGTTGTCGCTAAAGGGCTGATCAGTAATATTCAGTAAATCCATTATACTAAAACTTCCAATCCAACTGATTTTAAATATTGACGATTTTTTAATGTTAATGGTTCGATATTTCTTTTAATACTGTTGATTTCCTTCTTTCTAGCTCTTTTATAGTATGGCTGATGCTTGTAAACGGATGGCGTTGAATTATATATCAGCACCATTTAATTATTTAATTGATTTTCTAAGATGGAGTCTAACAGTTAAAGTCTCTTTTTGAAAATTAATAAGTTGCCCTGCTTGGTCTACTATTTTGACAGTGATGTTGCTAATAGTTTTAACGCACACTGGGAAATAAATAATGTTTAAAGGTGACTCCACTATTTTATACCCAACAGGCACTGTTGGAAAAAACTGATGAATAATATGTACAGGTTGTCCATTAGAAAAAGAACCTACTGCAATGCTGCAATCGACACAGATAGCATTCACTTTAGATATCTTTACGGTATTATCGGAAGTATTGCTATCATTAACCTTTAACTCTCTCTTCTCGAAACCTAATACTGGACCTATCGAATCTTTCACGTTGAAATTAATTCTCGTATTTGCACGTATAGTGACTTTAGAAGTATTAATATCTGTGGTAATTCTGATAACTGCTTCATCATCTTCTTCGTTTATTTTGTTTACTATGAATTTTATAATGTCATCAATTTCATAACATCCCTCAGGAATTTCAGTTATATGTTCATAATTTCCCCCCCATGCAAATTTATTATTACTGTTGTCAATATTTGGAATAATATTATAAGTATCAAAATTTACTAATCCAATTTCATAATCTACTTCATCATCTAAATATATTGGTGGATTGAAACTGTAGTTTAATACGGAAGACTCTGCACTAAGAGTGAAAGTAAACGACATATTTACACATTAACGGCTTATAATGAAATGATCCTAAGATGCATGCATACGAGGGTTCACCTCCCACCAATCCACCAATGATATGAGGGGGTGTGGTTTATCCCCTCCACTCAACCAATCCGCTTAGGTGGGCGGAGCTTATCCCCTCCCATCGACCAATTACAATACATGGGTGGGGTTTATCTCGACCAATCACAATAAGTGGGTTGATATTCACCTCCCACCAATCGACCAATCATATTACGAGGGGTGTGGTTTATCCCCTCCACTCAACCAATCCGCTTAGGTGGGCGGAGCCTATCCCCTCCCATCGACCAATCACGTTCGGGGTGGGAGGAGGAGTGGGGGGTATACATGGAGGTATGGAGGGGGGTACGCGGCTTTCTTATTATTAACCTACTTATATTGATAAAATCTTATTAAAATTTAATTTAAAATAATTTACAAAAGATGCCCCTGAAGCCCCGAGATAAGAGGAAATGTTTTTTATTTCGAGTAAAAACTCATTTTAAATTTAATAGAAATGGGAATACTTAGTGATATTAATGATACCAACCATGTTGCCAACTTAATTTTCGCGGTTATTTTGAAAAATTTTATAATTATCATGTTCTAATTTTAAAATGTAGGTATAAATTTTACTTAAATTGTTGATGTCTGATTTTTTGTTTAAGCTGTTAACTTCATTATTAATTTGAACCATTTCAAGGAAAATTCTTTTTTGATAGTTGTTCTCTACTGCCAAAACTTTTACATTTTCATAATCCATTTTGTGACCAGTTGTAATGACATGTTCTGCTAAGGCGCAAGATTTTGCCATTATATTGCAATCACTTTTGTGAGACGTTATTCTACCTTGAAGTGCTCTTGACGACTGCCCAATGTACGCTCGACTACAATTGAAGCATTCGATACGATAAACGATATTAGATTTTTCTTTATTTCTTAAGGGAGCCTTCGTAATAATATGTAATTGTGAAACAGTTTTTAGATTTTTATTAGCTATTTTAATATTAGAGCCTTAAAAAAAACATTTCCTCTTATCTCGGGGCTTCAGCATAGTTTCAACTAACTAAACTAAAATTAACCCGTTTTACATTAAAGATTCATTCCCTTTCAGTGAATTTATTAATAATTATGAGCTTCCACCATCTTATGTTGTAGTGAGTTTCGATGTTGTCTCTTTATTCACTAACCTACCTTTACAATTGATAATTGACAGCTTAGAAAATAATTGGAACGTTATATCTGATCATTGCAGCCTAGATTGTGACACATTGATTGATATACTTAACTTCATTTTTGAATCAAATTGCTGCCTGTTTAATGGTATGTATTACAAACAGATTTTTGGTACTCCAATGGGATCTAAAATATCCCCTATCCTAGTAAATTTTGTACTGGATGACTTGGTGAAGAGTTGCTTAACTAAGATTCTTTTCAACGTTCCTTTTATAAAAAGATATGTGTATGACATATTACTCTCAGTGCCACATGATGAAATAAATGATGTGTTACACACATTTAACAATTATAAACCAGATATACAGTTCACAGTGGAGAAAGAAACAGATAACTGCATACCTTTCTTAGATACGATAGTTATCAGGGACGATAACAATACATTACGTACCAAATGGTATCGTAAACCTATAAGCAGTGGTAGATACATAAACTACTTCTCTTACCATCATCCACGGATGAAAATGAATCTTATATTTGCACTGAAAAATAGAGTTACCAAAGCCACACACCCCCAGTTTAAAATGGAATCGTTACATGAATTGAAGGGTCTATTAGTTGAGAATTCCTATCCAAGAAATATAGTTAACAAACTCTTATTTAACACCGAACAAAATCGTAATAACTTTACCCGTGGCCTTAATAGTGTCAATCATAATGATTCAATTAACAATGGCAATGTTCAAGTTTCAATAAATGTTGTTGAAGAGAACATTAACGAGGCTGATGGTAACATAAATAGTGGTAACGACACAGAAAATAGAATAATTTATAAATCTTTACCTTATGTAGAAAATTTGACGTCTAGGTTAATAAACCTTTTTAAAGACTCTAATATTAAAATAGCTAATAAACATCTAAAAACTGTTTCACAATTACATAGTATTACGAAGGCTCCCTTAAGGAATAAAGAAAAATCTAATATCGTTTATCGTATCGAATGTTTCAATTGAAGTCGAGCGTACATTGGGCAGTCGTCAAGAGCACTTCATGGTAGAATAACGTCTCACAAAAGTGATTGCAATAGAATGGTAAAATCTTGCGCCTTAGCAGAACATGTCATTACAACTGGTCACAAAATGGATTATGAGAATGTAAAAGTTTTGGCAGTAGAGAACAATTATCAAAAAAGAATTTTCCTTAAAATGGTTCATATTAATAATGAAGTTAACAGCTTAAACAAAAAATCAGACATCAACAAATTTAAGTAAAATTTATACTTATGTTTTAAAATTAGAACATGATAATTATAGAATTTTTCAAAATAATCGCGAAAATTAAGTTTGCAACATAGTTGGTATAATCAATATCACTAAGTATTCCCATTCCTATTAAATTTAAAATGAGTTTCTACTCGAAATAAAAAACATTTCCTCTTATCTCGGGGCTTCAGCATAGTTTCAACTAACTGAGTCCATTTTGCAAATTATTTTAAATGAAATTTTAATCAGATTTTATCAATATGTAAGTAAGTAAATGTTTTATTAATAACAATAGCAGCGTAGCTATGTTACCACTAGTAACGTATTCAATAATTTTCTTGCCATGTGTTTCGACGCAGTTTTATCAAATTAACCTCAAGTTAGTAAGTATAAAAAATAAATTGTTTTAATTGATTTTGTTCACTGGCACCTTCTGTATTTTTGTAGATGTCTTGTGAAAGCTAATAAACATTAGCGAAAACTTGACAATAACAAAGAGTTTTCTTTTTATTGGCCAAAATACCTTATCACTGACTGCAACCCCAATAAATTATATATATATATATATATATATATATATATATATATATATATATATAGGATTCACTTACCTCTCACCACTACACCATTTACATTAGTCTGTATAAGACTAGCAGGTTGGCCACTGTCATTTGTCTGCTCCATGACCTATGGCATACTGAGGAGAATTAATAAGTTCGAAACCGGTCTATGTCTGGTCAGGGAGTAGACAAATGACATTGGCTACCAATTTTTCATGATTTGTAAGGTGTAATTCAATGCAGGTCGGGGTATTTGCCCGCTGAGTAGTTGTTTCCTGCAAATCATATATAATAACAAAATATATATATATATATATATATATATATAGATATATAGATGTTAAAATGCACAAAGGCACGTTTCGTCGTATTCCTCTTAAAACCTAATATTTTTATTACGATGTGTGCTCTGAATGGTATTTTAGTTGCCAATTACTAGAAACGCAATAAAGTGTTTATAGCAGATACCGGTGAAGATGCCCATTATTAAATCAGAGGAATTCCGCAGCATCGGCAATGTCCAGAGTCATCTGCAGACCGGTTTCGAGCTTTTGGCTCTCATCAGTGCAGAGCAGACCCAGACACTGACCATGCTTCTGATGTTATATACATTGCAAGTAACACCATAACGGCGACTTACAAATAGTATAAATAGGTCCCTCCAATGGCATCTGCCGAAAACACTTTAAGAAGCCTCGACTAAGGCAAATGACAAATAAAGTCAACTAGAGGAATGATAGATGTTAAAATGCACAAAGGCACGTTTCGTCGTATTCCTCTTAAAACCTAATATTTTTGTTAGGATGTGCGCTCTGAATGGTATTTTCAATGACTTCAGAATAGGATAGACAAAGCATGTCCTATACATTAACACATGAGTTGTTGTGTTTCCCTACTGTCTCATACATACTATTATTAAAAAAGGATGGAGATAGTTTTGTTTATGTTTTGGAACTCGTTGCCAGTGGCGTATATGTTAAAGAGGGTGATGATTTCCTATAATTAAAGGAGAACGGAAACCTCGAATTTTTGCGTGATTTTTTCAGGATACCCTATTCTGGGGTCGTAGAACACGAATCTGAAATTAGTTTTGCGTGTATACGAACCGTTTGTCCAAAAAAAAATTTTGAAAATTTTTCTTATAACGCACTTTTTCATGCACCTATTTATTACACCAACAGCACTTGTATATCGTCTTTTCCTTATTAAGATCACACTATGGCCTTAATAGAACAATAAACCCTTCACTTATGGCAGAAAACTTATTTTCCTTTAATAAAAAAAAACAGATAGTTTGTAAAACATCATAAAACAGCTACTGAAAACTGTACAACTGTCAACCCGATGCGCATGCATTTACAAATTTATGTCTAAAGTACCGACGCTGACCAATATCATGAGGCGATTTTTCACGTTTTCAATGTTAAATTAATATTCCTTTTGAAACCGGTATGGGTCATTCTATAGAACAGCCCCTATTCTGTCGAAAAAACAGAAATACTAAACGACGCAGATTTCGAAACGTCGACCGGCCGCGAACGTGTCTTGATTTATGTTTATAAATAATACTTTAACGCCGTCTGTCCCACATTTAATAAGGTTCAAGACACGTTCGCGCCCATCGACGCTTCGAAATTCCCGCGCGCGTATTTCGTAGCGTCGACGGGCGCGAACGTGTCTTGAAGGGCAAGGGATATATATATATGTTTATAAATAATACTTAACGCCGTCTGTCCCAGATTTAATAAGGTGCTAAGTACTATTACATATCCCTTGCCCTTCAAGACACGTTCGCGCCCGTCGACGCTTCGAAATCCCTTGCTAAGCGTCGACCGGTCGCGAATGTGTTTGGAAAAATGACGTCGCATAACCAGACCCGTCGCGCCTTTAGACACCAATCCTTAATATTGCACACATGCGCAAATAACGCATGCAAATATATGTTATTATTAGCCTTTACTCGAGTCCGAATGTAAAAAAATGTTACAGTCGATATATTGTGTGTAATAAAAAACAAGTAAAAGGTGTAGTCGATTGTAATTCCCATTCATCTACGGTGCACACGACTATGGCTATAGAGGCCAATTCGGGAGAGCACATGTCGACCGCAGTCAGGACAAACATAGGCCTGGTTAGGTCTTGGATTCGGCCTTCTTGCAGCAACATTTCCTTGATAGCTGGCCACAACCCCTCGCCATTCGGTTCTGTCCGCTGCAAGTTGTTCCCATTGCTCGTCTGGAATACCGCAGGATTTTAGGTTTTCATGGAGAACGTCTTTGAACCTCTTTCGTTGACCGCCACGCCTTCTTCTACCGCTTAGCAATTCACCATAAAGTGTACATTTAGGAAGGCGGTTATCATGCATACGATGAACGTGACCTGCCCATCTTAGGCGTGCTCTTAAAATAAGCACCTCAATTGGAAGGCTGTTTGCTCTCCTGAGTACTTCCACGTTTGATATGTGATGGAACCAACGGATTTTCATCATACTTCTGAGGTGTCTTTGCTGAAAACGTTCTAATTCTTTCACATGACGACGGTAAGTGACCCAGCTTTCACATCCATATAGCAGTGTTGGAATGACAACTGCTCTGTAGACAGCCATTTTCGTTCACAAAGCAAGGTCGTGGTTGTCAAATACTCTCTCCTCTAAGTCCCCAGAGTGCTCTAGATGCAGCGTTAATTCTATTGCGAATCTCGCTGTTCATGTTTGCTTTGTCATTAACAACGTTGCCTAAGTAATTGAACTGATCCACCACTTCAAGAGAATTTCCGTTAAGTGTAATGTCTATTTGGTTCACTTGATGAGGAGTTGACATAATCTTAGTCTTTCCAATGTTGATTTTAAGTCCCAAGGAATCATAGCTCTGGGCATACACATCTAAAAGTTCTTGAAGCTCTTCCGGCGTAGAGGCTAAAAGTGCACAGTCATCCGCATACTGGAGATCACAAATGAATCATGTGCGTGTCTTCGTGAAAGCTCTAAAGCGCCCTATGTTAAAGAGACCGCCATCAAAACGGTATCTGAGACCTATTCCTCTGACTGTTGTTGTCAACAATAATTGTTAGAGCAGTGGTAAACAAATTAAAAAGTAGGGGTGCCAGGACACATCCCTGCCTAACTCCAGTGAGGGTTTGGAAAGGTTCGGTTGCCTCATTATTATACATAACCTGGGCGTTGTTGTTTGTATGTAGACTGCGACATACTTCCACAAATTTTCTAGGGATACCTAAGCGGAGCATAATTTTCCAGAGCACTTCCCTGTCCACCGAGTCAAACGCCTTGGTTAAATCAATGAAGGCCATGTGAATTTCTCCTTGATGTTCGAGTGCTTTTTCTTGAAACTGTTTAAGTGTGAAGATTAGATCCGATGTGCCTCGGTTTGGTTTAAAGCCACTCTGTGTTTCAGGAAGTAACTTTTCCATAACAGGTGTTAGCCTATTTGCCATCGCTTTAGTGAGTATCTTCCCTCCAACAGCCAGGAGAGCTATACCCCTGTAATTTCCACAGTCCGCAGCGCTCCCTTTGTTTTTGAAGAGGTTGATTAAAAGTGTATCACGAAACTCCTGCGGAGCTTGACCACTTTCCCACACGACATCAAACAGTTTTTTTGAGGTAGGGTATAAGCTCTGACGACAGAGCTTTAAAGATCTCAGCTGGGAGTGAGTCGGCGCCGGGAGATTTATTATTTTTTAGCTGCCCAATGGCGGTTAAGATCTCTTCCGTTGTTAGTGGTTTATCTAAGTCTTCGAAGGTGTCATATTGAGGGATAAGATTTATAATATGGTGATCGGCTTGACTTTGCTGGTTAAGAATGTTAGAGTAGTGTTCTTTCCATCGGGTTCTTATTTCCTGGTCTTCTTTGAGGAGATTTCCATTTAAATCTTTAATAGGGCACATATTTTTCCGACTGGGGCCGTACACTGCTTTTACTCCTTGAAAGAAATTCCTGTAGTCGTGTGAATCGGCGTACCTTTGAATTTCTCTGGCATTGCTTGCCCACCACTCGTTCTTTATTCTTCTGATTTCGCGTTGCGTTTCATACTTAGATTGGGTAAAAGCTTCTGCTTTTGATGAGTCGTTGGGGTGGTTGATAACGTTTTGGAAGGCAATATGTTTGCGGTCAAGAAGTTCTTGTATAAAAGCTTCATTATCATTGAACCAGTCCTCCTGTTTTTTACTTGCTGCAGTGCCAAGAATTTCCTCACTCGCACTTTTTAAACTGTCTTTAATTTGTGTCCAGGTAGTAGCGACATCTACAGAATTGGTTTCTTCTAGTGCACTCAAATTCTCTTGAACTTTTTGCTTTAGCTGTTCGACGGTTTGTTGGTCACGCAATTTACTAATACAGAGACGGGGTCTACGTTTTACTTGAGTTCTTCGGTGTTTGGGTCTCATAACAATTTTCATTTTAGAGACAACAGGACGATGGTCGGTCCAAAATTCGCTATCAATGCGCGCCTTTGTAATTTGGACGTCTTTCAGATGCTTCCTACGTACGATAACATAGTCCAGTAGATGCCAGTGACCTGATCTAGGGTGACGCCAGGTGCCTTTAAATTTATCCTTTTGTTGGAAAATGGTGTTTGTTATAACTAGATCATGTTCGACGCATTTAGTTAGGAGTAGTTGACCGTTAGCGTTCATGTTGCCCAAACCGTTCCAAACCAAATATATATAATCAAATGACAGAAGAAGGTTCATCTAATATAATTTCAGTCAATAAAATTCTGATTTTTATGCAAAAGAAAGTGAGTTTTCTGCTGTAACTGAAGGGTTTATTGTTCTATAAAGGCCATAGTGTGATGTTAATAAGGAAAAAGGCGATATACAAGTGCCGTTGGTGTATAAGTAGGTGCATGAAAAAATGCGCGTCATAAGAAAAATTTTCAAAAATTTTTTTGGACAAACGGTTCGTATGCACGCAATACTAATTTCAGATTCGTGTTCTACGACCCCAAAATAGAGTATCCTGAAAAAATCGCGCAAAAATTCGAGGTTTTCGTTCTCCTTTTGAATTACCAAAAACATTTTCTATAGGTACTTCCAATATTATTGCACTGAACATTTACAATTTTGCTTATTTGTCGTTCCAACCCGAGGTTACGCTTATGAGATAATTTCACCTACCTGTGAAAAGATCGATTAACTCCAATTTTAAAGAACCATCTACATACAACACAATATTTCCCATTGGTTATTCACAATAACAAATTCCGTCTTCAAAAACACTACAAAACCACTGTAATTACAACGTTTAACTTCGGTTTATCACAAACACTTTAATGGCGGCCAACGCTGCAACCGAATTGTAAACAAAACGTGTTGAGAGGGACTGCGTGCGCATATACTCACGTGCCTTTAGCCAATAGACTGACGAGTACCAGTATTTATTTTTAAAGCAATGTAAATAAATAAATGATACACAACAAATCAAGAGGATGCTTTGTATATCCTATTCTGAGGTCATTGGATATTTTAGTTACCAATTACTGTTATTATTATTACTAGAAAAGCAATAAAGTGTTTATAGCAGATACCGGTGAAGGTACCCATTATTAAATCAGAGGAGTTCCGCAGCATCGGTAATGTCCAGAGTAATTTGCAGACCGGTTTCGAGCTTTTGGCTCTCATCAGTGCAGAGCAGACTCAGACACTGACTATGCTGCGGTTTGTGGCAAATGCCGCTGGAGGGACCTATTTATACTATTTGTAAGTCACCGTTATGGTGTTACTTGCAATGTATATAACATCAGGAGACCGCAGCATGGTCAGTGTCTGGGTCTGCTCTGCACTGATGAGAGCCAAAAGCTCGAAACCGGTCTGCAGATGACTCTGGACATTGCCGATGCTGCGGAACTCCTCTGATTTAATAATGGGAACCTTCACCGGTATCTGGTATAAACACTTTATTGCGCTTCTAATAATTGGTAACTAAAATACCATTCAGAGCCACATCCTAATGACCATTCCAACGGAAACCGTGTCCTCGCCTCACACATCTTCCAGCGGCTTGTATATCAGTGTATGCGCGGAAGCTATACAACCTTAGGCGAGGGTTGTATAGGAGATATACCATCCTTCGGAGGGGATGTAAAGCCGTCGGTCCCTTGTCTATTAAATGTTAGGCAAGTAAAAGATCCCTACTCTTCTTAAGGGAAGAGGTTCGGCAAAATTCCTGGTTGGGGGTAGCTCGTCTACAGGCGTCGGTGTTAGGCCTCAGTAGCGGAAATAGGCCGACGTTAAATAAATGTATAAAAAAAAAGACGAAACGTGCCTTTGTGCATTTTAACACACACATATATATATATATATATATATATATATATATGTACGGAAGGTACTTTGCCACCTCCAAAACAGATACTGGCTATACGTTGTCACCTCATATATAACGTTGCCACCTCCGTTTTCGGAGGTGGCAACGTTTTGCACAGTTTTCAATTTTACAAGCATTTAGATGACATTAGAAACCTATGTTTAAATTTTCGTGTGGAGGTGAAAAGACACCTTTTATATCCACAAATTAAATTTTTAGTTCAACTGTATATCAATGGCGCTGCTGTCGTTTTCATTTGTACAACAGCCAATACGATGTCACCTCCGGCTATATATGTTGCTCTTTAGATCACAGAGGGTACGATATCACCTCCAAATATCGGCAACATCGCGATGAATGTCGGGATAAATTCAACACAACAGAAATATACCTGCGTAGCGTTGTGCCGGAATGGGCATTATTAAAATATCCTATAGAAATGTATCAGGTTTAAAAAATTACAGTATACCGGGTTGGGGACTGCCCATAATGCCTACCTCATAATACAAATAAAATTTCGTCTACATCAAGCATGATTCATTTCCTCTATACTACGAAAGGCTAGTTTTTTGGTTCATTGACAAAAATTATGCGGTTGAACAGGAATTACGCTACTAGTACTTGGAATGTTTACCAGAGAACAAATATGAGCAAAAAAATGCGTTTTTTTAAATTGCTTCTTATAAGCATATTTGAGTATCCATAAAATACGTTATATTTCAACTTAAATGTAGTTTTAGTTTTTTACGTCCGGTATTTGCGATTAAATAATTTAGCAAAATTCAATTATTATATTATTTTATGAATTTTTATTTGCAATATAGAAAGTTTCCCAAGAAAAAAGCTAAAATGTAATATTTCATAGTATATTTTCTTAGCTTTAAGACAACGCAGTTTATTTTGTTCTTGTTTAGGTAAATTACTGTCTTTGGGCCCTTAAATTTCTTGATCGTGAATTTCCAAATCGCAAAACATGTAAGAACTTGGGAACTTTTCTTTTATATGAAACAATGAATACCCATTCAATACATAAAAATATAGGAAATCTGTTCACATTGATGTTATTATTACACAGGTAAGTTTCAATAAAACTCAGCGGCTTCTATCAGAAAATTTCCGTAATCACGATTTATAATATTTTATGAAAGTAAAACTATAGAAAAATATTATTCCTTTAATATGGAACTAACAGGTTATAGAATCGTTTAAAAAATGTAAATAATACATAATAATATAGGCCACGACAGCTTCAAAGTCCTTTATAAATGATTTCTGTTTGCACTTCGACATTAACAGCTAAAACCTATTTCAAATGATCCCTTAGCTTCTAAAACATCAAAATCTGAAGGTTGTCAACATGTCGTCCTGTACGAGGTGCAACGGGAACATTAGAAAAAAATATTATACAATTCCCAAAGCCTGGAGTTAAATGGACGACGTTTACGTTTAAAGTGCGCTGGTGAAAAGCATCTTATTGCATAGGCAACGTTTTCTTTTACCACCGCCCTAGCTACTTTATTCTTAACGTGATCAAAAATACTCATTAATAACGTTATAAATTGGAGTTTCAGGATGCTAAGCCTTTTTTTACTTTTTTGTTCCGATCGCTCTAATTTTTCAATAATTTTTTTAAGAGCGCCCGCACAAGATCTTTTAAGGATGACTGTCATTTGTATTTGAGCTGCACGAGGTATTTTAAGGCACAGTATCATCGCCTGTTCTCGCAATAAATAGTTGTTCATTTGACTGTTATGTGAATAATAGAAACTGAGCTTGTATAAACACACATAATGTTATGTAGTTTGTTTGAACAAATCATTACAATTATTACATTTTATTATACGTTTCGAGTTTTCGCAGAGGAGTATAATGCATTTGATCGGCATTTCTAAAATTGTATATATCACTCGTGGAGAAAAAAAAATTCATATCATTGTGTTAGTGATCAAATTAAGCAACTTTTGAAGTGTCTGTCTGTCCGTCCCTGACGTTTCTTGTAAGCATGATAACTTGAGAAGGACACGTCTGATTTGAACAAAGTTTTAACAGTTAGTTAGTGCTGCTAGTGAAGGTACCCTATTGTTTAAAAAAAATTGCTCAGTAAACATAAAAAATATGAAATATTTTATGAAAATAACTATACACAATGTGGAGTATTGTAACATTTGATAAGATTCTACAGACTCGAAAATAATATATAATATAGGTACTGACGAACGTATCGCCAATCAAGACAGTATCATTAGGAGATAATTAAAATTGGAAATATAGCAAATAGCAATTATACCTAAAAAATAACATAAACAATGTGAAAATTATATTATGGACTGTTGAACAAATATATAAAAAATTCAAATAATATGTTTGCTAAAGTTATATTATACTTGTTCAATCTGAATCCGAGAACTCTTAAACTATTTCGGAAGTAAAACGAGTTTCCTTAGTGTTGGGGTTTTTATAACATGGTTTTTGTCCCATACACTTGTAGGATCCGATGCATGGTAATGTCTTCTACATACAGGAGCATTGCAGATTACCACAACCTATAAAATTTTGCTGAAATAGTTTAGGTGTTTCGAAATATAATAATCAATAAATCTTGTCTACAGTTACATGTAGATAAAAAAATGTGATTTAATCAGCATTGATGATTTGGTACTGAGAACAGGGGTAATTTTATTATCAATAATTTTCCATCCTATATGAACTAGTACTACTAGGTGAGAATGTCCAAGAGAGAAAGGTCCGATAGGGAAATATTTACTGTTTTTGATCATAACTTTTTATTCTAACACATATATTGCAAACAAACTATAAGACTACCTAAGTAGAGTTATAACAAAAGTAGTGTTGTAAATTTTCACTGAATAATTACAGTTGTTTGCGAAATAGTTAGATTTAATTTTAAAAATCATGTCAATTTCCGTATTTCCTAAATTTAAATCTAACTATTTCGCATATGTTTGAAATTATTGAGTGAAAATTTCTAACACTACTCTTGTTATAGTTCTACTTAGTAGTCTTATACTTTGTTTGCAATATGCGTTTTAGAATATGAAGTTATGGCCAAAAACAATAAATATTTCCCAATCGGACCACTCTCTCTCTTTCTCTTGGATATTCTCACCTTAAAGCATCTATATCCATATGTCCATTGTCCATATTTTCTAAAACACGAATGATGAAAAATTTTGAAAGTTGTTAAAGTTCACACACTACCTTAGATCTTAATAAGTAGTAAAATAGAGCAGCAAATTTAAAATAATTACTCCACCGGCCATAAAAGATTTTAAATTATTTCAATACCAACAAACACTAAGACAATGCCCAGGCAGGAATAAATTTGTCTCAGATTACAAAAATATCCGCGTATATGCAATAATATATGAATATATCAAATAATACATCAATACTGTGTGATCGTACAGGCGATACTAGACTTTAAAAGACCACGTGCAATGAGGAAACAAATAAAAGTCGACCTTAAAAGATCTTGTGCGGGCGCTCTGACAAAAAATATTAAAAAATTACAGAGCGATCGGAACAAAAAAGTAAAAAGGGCTTAGCATTCTGAAATTCCAAAAATCAACATTTATTTTCAAAGTTTTAACTTAGTACTTTCTTCATAAAAAAATCATTGTTGAAATTACACTCACGCGTTAAATGAGAATGTGTAAAAAAATGTAGGTACGTAATTAAATGTTCTACAACATTATGTAGGAATTTTTTTTATTTTTCCAACCGCTTTTTCGCATTAAATGAAAAACTAACATATGTACATCCAAAAATTGTATAAAAATCACTTATCAAGAAAACTATACATTTTCTCGAAAAATCACAAAGAGCAAAAATGCTTAGATGTTTTCAATAAACAGATAAAACAAAAATCAGTCATATTTCAAGCATTATCACGCAAAAACGAATATTACATAAATTAAAAATCAATGGTATTTCGAAAACTAAGCAATTTATCAAAATACGCCAAAGAAGGAAAAGTGTTTAAATCAACATTTTCTACAATAAGGTAAAGAAACATTCATAAATTTTCCACTTACTTTCCGCGATTGTACCGGAAAAGCACGTGAAATTTTATAAATCTCATCATGAAAATTGGGCATTTTTGAAGAATAATGGGGAACAAAAAGTGTTTAGATAGATGTTTTCTACGAGAAAACAACGGAAAAACTGATACATTTTAAATACCGTTATTCCAGAAAAGCGCGTGAAAATGTCTTGAAAATGTTGTACTCTTTCGATAAATATCAAAGAATGAAAAGTATGTAGTTTGATGCTTTGCAGTAGAAAAACAATTAAAAATATTCAGTTTTGAAGTATTTTTATGCAGTTACATTAAAATGATATATATGGTCAAATCCATTTAACTTTGAAATTTGTAGTAAAAAATAATAAAAAATCGATTTTTAATTTTTTTATTAAGCATTTTTTGAACCGTAATTGACGTTATTCTTAGTCATTGTGCACTATAGTCAAACATGATAGAAGCAATTTTACAGTTTTTAGAAACACGTGTTGCATTTTCTTCAGAACTTAAATCAATAATTATTTTTTTAGCTGTTCTTCTCTATATCAATAGCTTCAATTTAAAATAAATCTCTATCATTCTGGTTAATATTGTTTTTAACCTTTAAATGAGGTATTTTTCAAATTTTCATTCCTGAAAAGCGCGTGGAAATTGTCGCGGTTTTTCAGTTGCTTTCTTATAGAAAGCGTCGATTTATATAAAACAAGACAGTTTTGATGCAATTTTCACTAAATTTTTATTTTCACAGAACTTATTAAAACCTTATTAACATTTTGCTCTAATATTCTAACAAAATATTGATTATGTAAAACAACAGTACATGTCTGTTTTTACATGTGTTTTAAATCTTTCTGTCTCTATTGTGAACTTGTGTGTGTGATTTTTTTGAAATATGTCTACCAGGAAAGATAAAATAATGCACCTAATAAAAAAAGCTAACTGTAAATATCTCATGTTGTATTTAGCTGTAATTAAATATATTTCTTTGTTTTTCAGTGAAGTGTAGTATAATTTAAAACTGATTGTGACTGGTAAATTAAATCCAGTAGATTTAAATCAACAAATAGTGATGGAAACTTATATTTTTAGCCTTTTTAATTTCAAATTTAGTTGCGTAGAGGCTTGTATTTTTATTTTCCTGGTATGACAAGTACAACCGGAGATATTCTTTTAAAAAAATTAAAGAAAACCGTGCTTCAACAGATAAATTGTTCAAAAAAACATGTTCCGCATTTTCCAAAAATTTCATTTAATTTGTAATTTGAAATATTAGGCTTTAAGGCTTTAATAGTACTATCGACAAGAAATCTGTATGAAAACAAATACTTTGATAAAGAATATATAGCGACAGGCTATAGGAATCTGATAACTGAAATATTTAATGTTGACTAAAGTTTATTAAGTGCAATATGTTTACGTAATTATCAATAATCAAGAAAAAGGACAAAAGTACAAGTTCGACATTGTACAATACTCCGTCAAAATTGCATGCAGAAAACCATTTAATGCCGATATGGTTACGATGAAAAGCTTATTTTTTATATTATTTTCGTCTGGTTTACTTGACTGCTATGATATCTACTTGATATCGATTTATTTACATTTTTGTAGCAAGAACAATTAATGACAATGAGAATTAAAATCCCGCTAATTCTGCGGAAATTAATTCAAATTGTGCAAAGAAGAATTTAGGCACTTTATTATATTCGTACAGACTATATTATGCATTACTTCTCTCTTATCACAACCAGATGTTAGTACCTGCTTTTCTATTGCGGTCCTTTTGTAGCAAACACTGACGACCCTTTTAAACACTCGTTGAGAGAAATAATACAGAACTTTTAAATGCGCTGACAGTATTCTGTTTGTTAATTGATAATTTTTAATTGTTTATGGACATAGATTTTTTTGATATTTCACTATAATTTCGGGATAGTTTCTATGTACGCTCCATTTTGGCTTCGCCTCACTTATTCAAGTTATATGCTGGGTTTTTCTAGATTTGTATATGTGCGACGCTAAACTCGACTACATTCAACCAATTCATTTAAAACTTATCAATATAATAATAATTAATGTAAAAAGCATTTGAACAACATTGACTTGATTATTAGATTAATTTCTAATTTGATTCCCGGAGCATATTGAGATGAGAAGTGGGCCACATTGAGTAAATATATTTGTTTGTCATAATGTTACAAGTATTTTGATATTGATAACATCACGAAAAGTAGTAGGGATACCAGCATTGAGGTTTTAAGTGACGACAGTACTGAAGTGAGAAATTTGGAAGTTGCAATAGCTATCACTATAAAAATAAAAAGCAAGCCGCGCTCTGAACAAATTAGAGTCAGTTTTCCTTGAAGTTAAGTCTTTTGATAAAGTTGTTAAATATTATTAATTTAATATAAACAGTAATAAAATGGCCTTAATAACACGTTTAAAATTTTGTAGGAAAAGCGAAAGCAGAGTAAAAAAAAGGTCTCGTTGCAGATTCTGTAATGAAGAGGTAATTTCGAAAAATTATTTGATACATCTGCAAGGACATCATGATTCAGAAAACGAAGTACATAATATATTACAGTGTCCTACAAATAGTTAGGAAAGGCGTCGCGCTTTTATGATTGAGAAAGTAAACTTCGATTTCTATATAGCTGGTACAGCAGTACGACCAAGTCGAAGCATCAGTAGTAAAAATGCGGGAGATTATTATCCATGTGCATACTGCAAAGGGATGTTTTTAAAAACGTACGTGAAACGCCATGCAAATGTATGCGTTTAAAAAAAATCAAATTGCACAGCATCAAGTAGCAACCATATCTCGATTATTTATCATTATTCTCAATTATTTTCTACTTGTCACTTTTTTAACCTTTCCTCTAAGTTTTTAGTCCATTAATTTTTAAATTCTAGACTGAAGTATGGCAGTTCTAACCACTACTTACTTTGATATTAATACCCAATTTGTTTAAATACTTATTTTTATATATGACTACTCTTAACTATGAATGTGTAGTCCAAGTAAGGACTTCTCTGCACTCAAAAACGCAACAAAAACTTTACGACATAATTATATCGCCGCGGGCCATGCGCCATGCCTGTCATCAAACGACCAGACGCACATTAAAAACCTATAAAGGTAAGCGAGTCAATTTGCGAACAGCAGTATAGTTGAAGTAATCAGTTCCCGACAAATAAAAAACGCAACAAAAACTTTACGACCTCATTAAAATACCGGTACTCTTTGTACTGCTGTTCGCATATTGACTCGCTTACCTTCATAGGTTTCTAATGTACGTCTAGTCGTTTCATGACAGACATGGCGCCACGGCCCGCAGCTATATAAATATGTCGTGAAGTTCTTGTTGCGTTTATTGAGTGCAGGGAAGTCCTTACTTGAACTGTACAAAGAGTATCGGTATTTTAATGAGGTCGTAAAGTTTTTGTTGCGTTTTTCATTTGCCGGGAACTGATTACTTCAACTTTCTTTTCTTTAATCATTCGTTAGATCTGGATATGGTGACAAACATGTGAAAATGTCTATTATCTAATATGATTGACTTTATTTTCTTTTTATTTGGTTTATGCTTGTACAATGTACGTAATATATATGCATGCAATTTTCATTGTGCCAGCATCTTGCTCTATTTTACTGTAAATTTAATACTGCATACTATGATTCACACATATTTTGTTATTTTATATGTTTTTATATGGTTATAACCTATAACTACTTGTTTGTTTTATAAAACATTATATATAATTTGACTTTCATATATATATTTTTGTAGCTTATTGGTGAATAAAGTATTATTAATATTATTATCATTATTATAATATGTTATAGGTAGAGTATAACTTTCATTTTTACTTTTCCATATACATAGTATATAACGAAAGTATGTTGATCGTGCAAAAATTCGAGTTTGAGTTTTTGATGGATTTACGCGTTTTCAAGTCTCTTGAACCAATAAAAGTGGTTTTTAAAAAATGTCTGTCTGCCGTCTGTCACCCCACCTAGAGGCCAAATTGCTGCATCGAGTTTTACCTGTGTATTCAAGACGGCCACACCTCGAGGCGAGATCGCAAAATCGAGTCTAGCTCAAATATGGGGGGAGTGAACCCCTAAAAACAGGGAAAAAATAGAAAATAATTTGTTTCTCTAAAACTGCTCTAAAGATTTTGATTAAATTTGGTACATGGACACTTCCCTACTACCGATATGAAATGACATGACCAGTTACTCTTAGAAAATACCAGGAAGGAAGCTGTGGGGGGAGAGTTGAGTTTTAAATAATTTCATAATTTTTTTTTTAAAGGGATCTAACAATTTTAATCAAATTTAGCACATCAATACTGACTTAGTAGTAGCATAAGGTAACATGACCGGTTGTACCTAAGAAATGTAGAAAGGGAGTTGGGGGAGGGCAAGGAGAAATTAAATAATTTTTCTTCTAAAGCGGTTCTAACGATTTTGATTAAATTTGGCATATGGACACTCCCCTGATACCGCTTTGAAATGACATGACTAGTTGCTCCTAGAAAATACAGGGAGAGAAGCTGTGGGGCGATCTACTCCTAAATGGGAAAGTTTGTCCGAGTTGTCGCGGACTGATTTTTAAACTATAAAACATATTTTGATTGATTGATTGGTTGATAAATAATATTTAAAACACCCATTATGTTTATTCAAAGAATACAATTCCTAGGTTTACATTCAAATTCTCTATAATAAGTTAATAAGCGGATAAAATAGTCCCTATTAGTGATACACTTGAAATTCTAGTGCTTGCTTTCAATAGTAAATTGGTCTATTTGGTAGCTCATTAGTGCAAGGAAGTTTAAAATCTTTGCTATTATAAGGAATATAAAAAAAAAATTTAAGTAAAAGTTATAGAACATACTTTGTTGCCTATTTTTAAAATACGTGAAATATACAGTGGGTTTATTTAAAGTGAGACAGCTTGAATGACGACTTTAAAATAACATACCCGGTTTACACCACTTATTTCAGCGTAAAATTTTACGTTTGGTATTAATTTTTGTTTTGAGAAATTTATAAGATTGTCAAAAATATGAAAATTTACACAAAAACAATGCATCACAAATGTCACTAAAATACCTTGTTAATAATAGCTAAGAGGAACTATTTAGTAAATGCAAACATAGGGGTGAACTGAAATATCTGAGTAAAGCAAAAGTTTATTTTTATGTACAGGAGATTTTATACAGGGGCATTAACTTGCCAACCTCCATATTATATCTAATGCTTCATTTTTTCCAAAGGAACACCTTGTATATTTTTCGCCATTTTGCACAACTATTTTGTTTCTTTAATAATAATTAGTTAATATGATATTTCTCTAAAACTGATAGTTTTTGAAATATTTTCATTTTAATTGATTAACTTAAAAATAATTGCGCCTATTCCACTAGTAAGTTATGGCTTTGCCGTCATTTAGTAATTGTAATAATTTAAATAATTACAGTATATAAAAATAATAACGGTAGCTAGAAAAAAATGTATAAATAATTTCTTAAATGACGAATGTTCCAAATGTATTATGTATTTTTCCTAGTTACCGTTGCTCTTATATTTGAATATTTTAATTATTTAAATTATTTTCCAGCTTTAAAATCGAATTAAAAAATATAATTCAGAATCATTTTCATTTGGTTTTCATTTTCAGTACTAAAATCTTCATTTACTATAATACAATAAAGCCATAGCTTTCTTGTGAACAAAGAAAAACACAATTATTTTTAAATTATCCGTTAAACTGAAAATGTCTCAAAAACTATTAGTTTTGGAGACTAATATCATAAAGGACAATATATTCGTGCATAGTGGGATAATGTACTTGTTGTTCTATTTGTAAAAACGATATTCTAGATATTTGTAAGTTTCCAAATTAACGCCCCCGTATAAAATTCCTTGTAGATCCATCCAGTCCACTACATTTCAACTATCCCTTATCTTTGCCCTTACCAAATATTTTCTCTTAACTGTTGTTAGCAAAGTTCATTTTGTAGCATTTGTGATCCATTGTTGTTCTGTAAATTTTCATACCTTTTGCAATAACTTGGCGACACCACAGCATTTTCAAAACGAAAATTAATGCTGAACGTAATTTTACGCTGAAATGGTGTAAAAATATACAAGATATCGTCTAAATATTAACTGTGGTGTTCTGTTTATATTCTTTTCTCTTTTTTAGAGTTTTTACCATATAGATCTTCTAAAAAAATATCACATCAGAATTTACAGAAACGCAATTATTCAGTATAATGAAAAAATAGCCTCTGCGTCTATGATGTTTATGTCAAAGGAATAGCCAGTAGCTACTTCTTGCCAACTAATATAAATTATAACGAGAAAAATAAATGTAATATACCTATATCGCTGACGTTTAGGACACTAAATCTTTTTCGAAACAGATTAGAGGAAATTCTTATGGGCTGTGTATGTTAAACATAGCCCCTAAGATTTTATTTATGTTATATCCATAGCTACTTATTATTTACACAGAACTGTTGATATTTTATTTTAAACATCAAACAACCTTAATAGCATTTAAAATCAGTTACATTATATTTCAAATATTATTAGATGAAAAAAAATCTCACTACGTAAGAGTTTAATATTTTCTGGAATATTGATTGATCAGAAGAGTAATTCTTTATTTTCACCCAATTTCATTCCAAAATTCGAAAAAAAATTTTTTAAAGGCCTTCCAAACCAACTGAATGAGTTTTTTAAATCTTAGATATCTAGAAAGATTTCTCTGAGTGAAAGACTAGGGGACATAGATTCAGACTTTAATTTAGTTTTAATAATAAAATATTTGCCAAAAGCTGTGTTCAAAATGTACATTTCCTACCTACTAAGAAGTTATAAAATTATGACCATCGTTTTCCAGAAACTTACAAATTCAAATGTGGGTTCGATAATGTTTATATATATTAACAACTACAGATAATGGCATTACGTATTGACCTCCGAAAATTTGGCAACATTGCTAGAGGTATTAACGATGCTTCAGTTTCTACTCATATATATGTATTGGAGGTGAGTTCGTATCTCTTGTATCCTGTATATATGATTACAAAAAAAATTATAAATCTTTTCCCCTCTTTTGAGATTCGTATTCTGGGGGTCCCCCTAATCACAAATATATAAAATTTATAGCAATATATGCACGGGATAACATGGAGGTCAGGTCGTCCTTTCTATGTGCCGGAGGTGACAACTTAACTAGCATCAATATATATATATATATATATATATATATATATATACGGTAAAAAAACACATTCAGGTCAACTTGAGTTATGTATTGCGAATAAAATGCATTTTATATTAATCTGAGTAAAGAGTTGCATGTATGTTTTCTATTTTCGTTTATTTGTTCTGTTTTGAAAATACCAAAGTATTTTATAAAATACAGATATTTTCAATAGTTACGTGCAGTTTTTATATTTCAGCTATTAAAAACATTTAGAGATATTTATAACATAATTTAATGGTAATTAGAATCAGTTATTTCATTTAAATATACTTAGTTATTGTTATACTAATTATCAAAATATATATAACATTTCGAACTGTTTAAGCATTTAATATGTTCATGTAATTATAAGATTTTTGATTTAATTTTTGCTGGAAAGTGATAAAACTGGAAAAAGCTTAATACCACGTGATAAGAACCATTTCGTTTTATCAAGTTGATGTCAAGAAAGATTAAAGTTGCTATCGGTGATTTTGTTTATTGGGTAAGGTCTCGCAAAAAGGTAAACACAAGTTACGTGAGCGTATATCATATGTCTCCTTTGTCATAATAAATGCATACATCAAGTCTACGATAAGACCGAGGTTATAAATACTTGTTAACATGTGTATAAACTTCACTTCATAAGCTTACCGTTAATAGGGTTTTCCCACTAATTTTATTTTAACAATTTGTGTCGTGAAAATGATATAATAAAACATTTTAATAATTTACTTTTCTAATAAGAATTATTTCTAAGAAAATATCGTTAAAACAACTTGCTGATAATTTCACTGCTTTTTAAAACGGGCATTTTTACGCGCCAGAATTACGTATCTAGCCGGAAAACCAATGAGATTATGGATATAATTAGTTTGTAATAGATTCTAACTGTGTGTTAAAGAAAGCTTTCCTCCAAAAATTCTCAGAATTTCAATTTGTAATGCTTGTACTGTGATTGGTCTAAAGCAGTGGACGTGTAAATATTGGCCAATCAGAATCCAGATAAATGCCGCACAAGTTATTCGTGAAAGCGTCGGACGTTAATATTTTGTACTGTAGTTTAGGTTTAACCTTCACTGACATTACACATCAGATGACTAACCTAAAACGTCAAATTTATATTTTTATGTTTGTATTGTTTGGAGCGAAAATATTATTTTATCAGTTTCTGGTTTATGTTTTATTAATTCTACAATCAAAGTGGAATCAAGTGGAAGAGGGATATGTTAAAGGTGCCGCTGATATTTTACCTAAAGTAGAAAAGTGCTGAGTGCTGTCAATAAGTAGAGGTTATGTTATGTTAACGGAGACCAAGATTAATAAACAATCTTGAATAGAGACAACCTCTGTGATTGGATTTCAGGCTGTTGACGTCACAACGCGCCAATTTATGGCTGTTTAAAATGAACCCAATATTTTTCAAACTTCAAGTTTTTTTTTTTTTGTTACTATTAGTAAAATTAATAAGATAATAAATATGCCATAAATCATTTTTTTACGTGAGTTAAGTATTTCAGCAATAATTTTTTTTTTCTGGGAAAACCCTATTGTAATTACTGTATTTTTCTGGTGCAATAAATTTTCAATTCCTTTTTAAAAATTCGTTTTTCGGTCCAACGACCTAAACTGGCGCTGTCGGAACGGATTTGTAATAAAAGATCAATCGCTGATTCTTTTTGGATTTCAATCCTTAAATTACTAAACGAATCTACGAGGGGAGAAGAAACTAACCAATCCGGTGGATCCAGTAGCCGAATGAGAAGACAGGAAGACCAGAAGGAAGTCTATGTAAGTCACCTATAATTACCAATTATTATCGCTGTTATTATTGGGCAATCACGCCAGGTAATTATAAAAAATCGATCATCGTGATCAAGTCACAGAAGAGGGAAATTTGTCCAGGATATCTAGTATCGCCTAGACTCTTCGCAGACATCTTAAGAATAAGTTAGACTTAAGAAAAAAGCCAGGTCAAGGAGCCGATTTTCAAGATATAAGTAGATACATTTTAATGTAGCCGTAAGAAACTTATTTAAAGAATTAACCTCCTAATGTTCAGTTAGTTCAGTTAGTGATTAGATTGAGAAACCCCAATTCCCTCGTGCAAGCCATGAGCTTTGTACAAGAGGAAGAAAATTTTGAACAATTTTGATTTCATGCCAAAACCTGTACACAAACCAACTTCAAGTAATTCTCCAATGAATTATCCATCGATAAATCTTCCATCTATAAGTTTTCAAACATACCCACATAATCAAAATTATCAGAACCCACCCTACAGATTTAATCAACCGAATTTCGCTAACAATTTTCAAAACTTCCCTAGAAATCAGAATATACATCAAAATTTCAATATGCCAAATTTCATTAATAATAATTCTCAACATTTTCCTAGAGGTCCAATACAATTACACCCAAGCCAAATTTCAATCAACATTTTCCCACTCATAGAAGTATTTGGAAAGCCCCAAAATGTTTGAAAACCCGGATATGTCCACTCTAATTATAGACCCACTCCTATGAATGTTAATACTAGGAACACTAATAATTTTCAAAATAATCGTAAACCCAATATATTATTAGGTTTGGGAGAATTTAATTTTCGAGAATCCATTCGAACAGCAAATAACCGAAAATAATTATAATAATCAACATAATGATTATACTGCTAATCATTTCGAATGCGACTATAATCCGAATGATTTTTATTCATTACATTCTACTTATAACAATGACAACCATTTATACCCACATATTGATTATACTGCTAATCAATCTAATATTAACTAAAACGAACTTTATGACCAAAACCAGATAGACAATAATGAACAACAATCACACCAGGATTTTTACCAGACTATCAAAACACAAAATTCTGTTACAAATTATAGCGAATATAGATTTAAAAAATTATAAACTAATTACGCCCAATGCCATATTACCAATATACTCAACTCTTTAAAAAATTTCTAATACAAACTAACTACAAAAATTTGTACCTTATCACATAACAATCCCCGGAAGAATACAACAAGTAATAAAAATTCCAACAATACAGAATGGAGGCATAGGAATATTACATTACATGAAAACCCTAAATACGGAAATTCCCCGATCATTGGTTAAAATTCAAAATAATGAAACCATAACAACCATACTAAATTTAAGCGAGAAAGACGTTAGTCTAACAATTTCGAAACCTTTCAATATTGAATTAATTAATGAAACCCAAGTAAATTTTTTTAAAGAACCACCACCTTACGAAAATATTAAATGCCCACATTCTGTAATCTCTGTTATCACACCTACAGGAGTAAAACCCCATTCTGATAAAATTTCGGTTATCAAAAATTACCCCATTCCAAAAACCCCAAAGGAAATAAAATCTTTCCTGGGCCTTGCCGGTTATTACCGCAAAAGACCAACGCGGATGCCTTATCGCGCATCCAATTAAACATGAATGAAACCGAGTCTATAATAAATAACCAAGGCGATACAGACCAAATATATTAGATTTTCTGAGAGAACTAGCTGAAAATCCAATTCAAACATCAGACACTCCTAATGATACTCAAAATGAAAACTCAAACTTAGAAACCCCTACCGAAAACCAGACTATAAACAACCAACAAAAAATTACTGTCATAAGACGGGACATAAGAATTAATGACCAAGACGAAACAACCCATACAAATAGTAACGACACCGAAAACAACGGAATGCCTATACTAGATGAAATTATTAATAATAAACTAATTTAAATCATAATTGACAAAAATTCTCACCCAGGTATCGACATGGTTCAAACGGATATCGACGACAGCAATAGTCCAATTAAAATTCCATTAAATGACCCGCAATCTGTAATTGAGACTTTAAAAAATTACGTCGACCCAAACAGACGGACGTACATATATTTTAGACGCAAACAATTATTACCATTATTTACCCAAACATACCTGTAAAATTTCAAACCACTAAAACTATTTCAATGCACTAAATTAGTTAATAATATTACCGAAAAAGGTGAACAGATTATTTTAATCAAACAGCAACATGAAGGTAAAACGAACCTCAGAGGTATTAACGAATCTAATGACAGACTAAAAATTAATTACTATTGGAAAAATATGAAAAATGACACAGCAGACTATATTAGTCAATATGAAATTTGCCAAACAGCCAAATACTCTCGACAAAACCCCTATGTACCTTTAGTTCTAACCGAAACACCTAGCAAACCTTTACAAATGTTACATATGGATCTTTTCTTTTTCGATAAACAATCGTTTTTAACTATTATAGACAAATTTACAAAATTAGGCCAAGCATTTCCATGTAATAGAGACGCCATATCGATACAAGAAAAACTAATCTTCTATTTTTCAATCTACGGCATCCCAGAGACAATAGTCGTGGACAGCGGCACTTAATTCAAAAATGAAACAATTACAGAACTTTTAAAACCACAAAAAATTAAAGTCCATTTCACTACTCCAAAACATCAGGAATCTAAATCACCAGTAGAAAGGTTCCACTAGACACTAATCGAACATTTACGAATTTTAAAACAAACACTTAAAGATTTTACATCGACAACATTAATGCCCTACGCGCAATTCTGGAACAAATCAATCAACTAAAGCCAAAATCAATAAAACAAAAAAGAGGAATAATAAATGACCTGGGATCTATCATTAAATTCTTAATAGGAAACTTAGATAACGAAGGTGCCGAAAAATTCAATTTTAAAATAAATCAACATCAAACTAATCAAAATAAATTCAAAGTTATTTTAAAAAACCAAATTTTTTTGCCAAACTCGTCAATAACTAATTTTAATAATCTAGCTCGAAACTTGTCACATAATCAGTCAATGTTACAATCTCGTATTCGGCAAATCGAATATGCAATAAAAAACATGTCTATTAATATAATATCTGCCAACTATCATTGTTTCATGACGCAAATGGTCTTAAACCAAATTACAGTTATTTATCAAACGATCTACAGTATTTTCGATAAAGTAGAAATAGCTATATCCTTTGCAAAATTAAACATTTGCATAGTTCTGTTAGACCTATTAGCTTATTTTCTGAAATACAATTAACAGGAAAATACTTAACAGAAGTTAAATTACTGTTAGAACCCACTTTAGATAATATTTTAGGATTCGAAAATATTGTAAATATTAAAAGTTATTCCAAAAATTATGAAATAATTTTCATACTCGAAATTCCACTAGTTGAACCTAATAGTTATCAATATTATAAATTATATCCTATACCGATGCAATATGATAAGTCTTACCAAATGATTTTACCTAAAAATACTTATTTAGCTTTAAGTGATAGTAATTTTATACTTTCTAATGATAAGCGTAAAGAAATATCAACAGAGGGAATATCTTTGTAATAATATGAACTCAGCTAAAATTAATCACAACGCACCTTGCGAAGTTAGTTTATTAAAATTCTCAAAAAATACAGATAATTGTTATCCAATACCTGTCAATATTAATGAACTACAAATTCAGAAGATAATTAACGAAAAATCGATTGTTATTGTATCACAACCGTTAGTCGCTGTACAACAATGTAAAAAATTATAGACACTATACCGCTTTTTGGTAGTTACATTATAGACTTAGACACAACGTGTACTATTAACATAGAAAACCATATTTTAAAAACATACTCAAATTCTAAAGTCAATTTTAAAAATATCGATCTTCCCAAACTTAATTTAGAAACAAAAACAAGTGATAAACTAACAAGCTATAATCCCGGAATATTTGATCTTAATTTAATTAATACCCACCATTAAAAACCCAGAGGGACTTAGAATCCCAAAAACAAGAATTAAGTAATATAAATAACTGTTTATATTTCTAAACCATCTATTTTTTTACAATATTAACATGTGTATGAACGTCATTTCATAAGCTTACCACTAATTATAATTACTGTTTTTTTGGTGCAAGAAAGTTTCAATTCCTTTTTAAAAATTTGTTTTTCGGTCCAACGACCAAAACTCGGATGAGGTTTGGATATCTACGAGGTTAACATCTAGCATGAGATTAGCATCTTTGTAAATTTATAACTAATATATCTTACAATTATCTTCAATTCTATTCAGAAAGGCAATTATAAATTATATTATTTATTGTAGGTATCTGTTTTCGGTAATAAATTCACTGATCTATATTATATACTGGATAGCGCATACGCCCGAAACGGCTGTGCGCTGATCGCGCTATATTATTTTGACAGTTTGGTGCCAGTTTCCCGAAATCTCGGTGTTAAAATATAGGTAAATTTGTATCAAAGTAAACGTAAGCAGTGACCCGTATTCAAATATGTAGTACACAGGAGGGCGACACTGTTGTGTAACAAAAGGAACAAGGGAAGCACTATTATGGCGGTTGCAGTCTCTCATACATGGATGTAAGTATAATTTTTCTGTTTTGTAATATTGAAATCATTGTTAATATAATAATGTTAAGTATGTGTGTTATGTCTTATTTTATTAATTAAAACAAGAGTGATTAAAGAATAACTTAAAAGTTTATTTTCAAGGTCAAAACATGTCATATGCAGCAACACTGTTGGTACTGCTACTCTTAACACTACCAACCTCAACATCTTCCATCTTAGAAAACTAATTAATCTAATTATTAATTAACACTGTTATAGTACAAGTACATAGTCTTTATATCTATCTGGGATACGAATCACCCTACAACTGCGAGTTCTCTGAGACATTGGCTCAGGTACATTTTTAGGTTTGTTATCCGTGGACTGATCCCCATCATTAATGTTGGGAGTAGAAATCTCAAATTTTGTACACGTTGGTTTTACATATTTCTTCTGAACATTACCACGTTCATTCATAATTATGTACGACCTTGGAGCCTCATGCTTATTAACACTTTGTTCCATACCTTTCCTTTCTGAACAAGAACGGTATCACCCGGTATATAATTGCAAGTATCATTTTTTGCTAGTTTGTCATGATTGCGTTTAGAACGTTCTTGTTGAGTTACAAGTTTTGTATGAGCATCTTGAGGTATGGCCGATTTAAGCAGTTCACTGTGTATAGGAAGTTTGGTTCTAGTAAGCTTATTCATTAACATTTGATTAGGAGATATACCTATTCCAGAAACTGGTGTATTTCTAAATTTTAACAGAGCAAGGTGAATGTCAGTCTTATCAAGAGAGCATTTTAAAAAAAAATTTTGCAGTTTGTACTGCACGTTGCCTTGCCTGTTACTTCTGGGATACCTAGGCGAGCTATTGTGAACCTTTTACACTCAAGTAAATAAAAAGGTATATTATCACATATAACAAATTTTGGTATTCCAAAGGGAGAGAACAGTTTCTTAAAGTGACTAATAACCTCAGATGATGTTTTAGTTTTAATAAAATTATTTCAAGCCATTTTGAAAATAATGCTATACCACAAGATAACTATGTCCCCCATAATCCATAATGTCACAAGCTATTGTAAAAAATGGTAAATTGGGAATTTCATGAGAAATTAGTTCATTTTTTTGCTTACTATTTTGATGTTTCTCACAAATATTACAAGATATGACTATATTTTCTATGTCGCTTGTCATTCCCGTCCAAAAAATGACTTACCTAGCGCTTTGCTTAGTTTTATTAACTCCAAAATGGGGTTCATGAAGTAATTTGAGTACATAAGTTCTAAATTTAAACGGTACTACCAGGCGGTGATTAAAAAACACAAGACCATCTTCGGTATGAAGTTCTGTTTGAAATTTCGAGTAGTACTTAATCAATGCATTTTTAATATTGCAAATTCTGGCCACCCATTCAAAATATACGATATTACTTTACTTAAAACTGGATCTTCAGCTATAGCATTATGAAATTCAGTTCGTTTTATATCAGATATATTTAAATTTTTGCACAAAATGTGCAACGTTTCAGAGATCCATTTGTCATCACATTCATTATCCGGTACATTAATATATGACCGTGAAAGCAAATCTGCAATAAACATATATTTTCCGGGTAAATATTTTAATGTCCATTTATACTTAAGTAATTGAATTCTCATTCTCTGTAAACGTGATGAAGTTATATCACTAATTTTCTTATTTGCTAATGTTACAAGAGGCTTATGATCAGTATTAATAATTACGTCACGAGCATAAGTAGATAAAATTATGAAAATGTTTTACTGAGAAACGAATGGCCAGCAATTTTTTTCAATTTCTGAATAGTTCTTTTCGCTACTGCTGAGAGCGAGATTTAAAAGAAACAGGTTTATTGTCCTGAAGCAAACAACATCCAATACCACTTTGTGAGGCATCGGCTTGTATTACAATTGATTTCGATGAATCAAAATTGGCTAAAACAGGTGCACTTGCAATTTTCTCTTTAATTTTATTTAAGGCTTCAGAATGTGGTGGTAACCACTTAAACTCTGTTTTATTTTTTAGCAGTTCATGTAAAGGAACCATTAACTCTGCCAAATTTGGTATAAATTGACGTTTATCATTCCTAACACAATTTGTAACTCCTTAACATTATTAGAGTTTTTTATTTCTTTGATTGCATTTACTCTGTTTTCATCAATTTGCATACCTTCAGTCGAAAAAACATGATCTAAATACTTAACCGATGACACTTTGAATTGTGCTTTGTTCGGAGCCGGAGCAGTATTCAGTTTAGGGGTGAGGGATAATGAGAGTGGTGGGAGGTAATTAGGGGGCGGAACGTTAGAGGGCTGGGCCTAGCAGTGGTGGTGGGGGACAATTGTCATAGAGGGAGGTAATTGAAGTGGTGGGTGGTAATTAGCGTGGTGGGTGGTAATTAGAGAGACAGTTGATAATTAGAGTGGTGGGGGTCAATTTAAGTATATTTAAGTATACTCAACTCATCCCTTTAACGGATTTACGTATCCCTTTATGGATCTGAAAACTATATAAAGGCATCTTGACATCATAAGTGGAATAGATGTAAAATGCTGCTCCTACTGTTATGTTGCGGGTTCTTTAGCTTGGTGTTAATTAATATTTTGTCTATTTTTTCTAGATAGCTGCAGTGCTTAAGACTACCCTGTGTTGTAACATATGCAGCAATACCGACTTCAGCCTTCGTGAGAGGATCACATACTTCTTGTATATCTCAATGTGGGCAATGATAGCATTATCCTTAACATCTAGGACCACTATTAATTAATATTGCCTGGTTAGTAAAGATATTAAAGAATTCTTTAGGACGTTGTAAGAGGATGTTATGATTGACGCGACAAAAGACCTTTTTTATATTGGTATATATTGTATGTAATGAAATAAATATGTGGTAAATAAAACTGGGAGGAGGTATACCTAATTTACTATACAGGACGATATTTATTATTTATTATATTTTATTATATTATTATCATAAAAAACAGGCTACTCTCATAATACAAATCAAACCCTTGAAGTAAATAATCTGCAACCATAGGATAAAATTCTGCACTAAGAACGCTTGAATGACTCGATAATGTAAAAGTGTGCTACATAATTGACGTTATTTGGACATTGTTGCGTAAATTTATTGACTCCTCCTGAAGGGTGACGGTCATCTTTATTATGGTACAGACAATACAAAACATCCTTACCGCATCTTATAATGTAAATCAAATCATAAGATACCCTTGACGGAGTCAAGATGCTTCTGTACCTAAAGCCGTTAAAGAGGGAGTACTTAAAAATGCATTGCAGATAAGACAGGCACAAAAGGTTCATCAGCGTAAGATGCCCTAAAGATAAGGCAGGTAGAATAATTGTTGATCGGCATAAAGATAAGGCAGGTAGGTCGCAATTGAATATATTTCAAACCCTTGAAGTGCAATCATAAGGCAAATAATGAAAATACATTGTAGATGCAGAAGATAGGTCGGCACAAAAGGTTAATCAGCGTAAGATGTCCCTAAAGATAAGGCAGGTAAAATAATTGTTGATCAGCATAAAGATAAGGCAGGTAGGTCGCAATTGTTCAACTCATAAATCAGTACAAAGATAAGGCAGGTAAAATAATTTTGTAACTAGGTATTTAATCAAGAATAAATGTTTGTTATGACATTGTAAAAAGAAATACAAAGTGCAATAGGACAATGCAATGAGCAAGTGGGCAGACAGTCGAACAGGTGGCAAACGGACAGACGGATGGGCGGACATAATTGATTTAATCACCATTATTTTTATTGCAATTACCTTTATTGTTACAGCAATTACCCGTATTGTTACCGCAATTATCCCCATTGTTACTGCAATTACCCCCATTGTTACTGTAATTACCCCCATTGTCACTGAAATTACCCTTAATTGTTCTTATTTTTGCTGCATTTATCCCCACTGTCACTGCATTTACCCCCATTGTTATTGCAATTATCTTTAGTTTTAATGCAATTACCCCTATTGTTACTGCATTTACCTTTATTTTTACTGTAATCGCCTTTATTTTTGCTGCATTTACCCCCACTGTTACTGCAATTACCCTCATTGTTACTGTAATTGCAGTTAATTATACTTAAATTGCCCCCGCCATTTAATTACCAACTGTCACTCTAATTAGCCCCCACCACGCTAATTATCACCCACCACTTCAATTACCTCCCACTACGACAATTGTCCCCACCATCTCTGCTAGACCCAGCCCTCTAACATCCCGCCCCCTAATTACCCCCTACCCCTAAACTGAACACTGCTCAGACTCCGGCTCCTGTTCCTGCTCCGAGGTTATGTCATTTCCATACTACTTACAGTATTTAGTATTTTATCATGCTCCTCTTCCATATCAGCAGCAATTAATAAGTCATCAATATACCTTGCACGCCCTTCATGTTATCAGAGTTATTTTGATTTACAACTTGAACATATTCTGGGGCCATGTTCAAACCGAAAGGCAATCTATTAAATTTATAACATCCGAAGTGTGTTGCAAACGTATATAATTCACTCGATTTTCCAGTCAGTTCCACATGCCAAAATCCATCTTTAAGATCCAGTACCGTAAAATATTTTTTACCTTTCAGTTTCTCAATAATTATGTCTTCAAGTGTAGGTATTAGTACATGAGCTGGTCTTTTTATTTCTAAATTTAATTCTCGCGGATCTAGACATATACGCAGTGAGCCATCATTCTTTTCAACTATGAATTCTCCTGGGCGGGTTAACAACTGGTATGGCTTCCTATTAATTTGAATTTCACACTTATCTCGAAATGTTCCCAATCCGTCAAATAAATCAGCATTTTCGCTAATAAATTCATCCTTCGTATTAAACTTTATCAATTCATTTTGCAATTCATTTATATTTTTATTACGCGAAATAAGATTTACTTTCATGCATGAGTCAAGTCCTAAAATAGGTGAAACATTTTTATTAACAATAATAAACTTAGCTGTAATGTTAATAATACTATTGCACTGAATTTGGAGCATCACAGCACCAATGGGTTTTAATATATTTCCACCATATGCCTCTAATATTATATTAGTGCTCTGTACTTCCCTTTCTAACCCACCAATGTCAGTAAAAACTCTTCGTGATATTACGTCTACATCAGCACCAGTGTCCAACTTAAATTTAATAGGTACTAAATTCTTACCATTATTAACATTTTGGAATTAAGAATTAATAGAAAAAATTTGATTATTTTGATTTACATTTATCACAAACTACTCGGATTCTTCTTCTTGTGGTTGATTTTCATCTATCACTCTCACATTTTTTAATTTACATGGCACTGCAAAATGATTTAACTTTCCACACTTGCTGCAATTTTTCCCATAGGCGACACTCTCTAGGACCATGCCACCTATTACATCTTTTACACTTAAATTTATCTTGATCCGATGCCGTTGCCGTTGCATTCCCTTCAGAATTTTTCGAGCTATTTTGACTGACTCTAGACACAAATTACCTTTGGTTGACAGCTTCTACTTCTGTTGACATTTCTTGCAGATTATTACTTTACAGGTTTTTTATTTGGAGACCTCAGCAACTCGACAAACATTTATAGCTTTCTCCAAAGTCAGATCATTTATTTGTAGTAACCTTTCTTGCACTAATTTATCAAGAATCTCCAATAATATCTTATCACAAATCATCTCATCTATCAATGTTTTAAATTCACACGACATTGATAGCTTTCTTACTTCGATTAAAAATTCATCAAAAGTCTCACCTTCCTGTTGAGTTCGACTGTAAAATTTAAATCTCTCAAAAACCACATTCTTTTTGGAACTGTAATGGCCTTCAAATGCTTTTACTACTGATTTATAAGACTTTTTTCAGCATCGTTTAATATAAGTGTTGTAATCCTCCATGGCTTCCTCACCAATTTATTCAAAAGAATTGCCACTTTCATTTCGTCCTCATCTTTTAACATACTTTTTCCCGATGCTTTCAAGTATATTTCAAAATTTTGTATAAGTTTGCGCCAATTTTCGCTTATATTTCCTTGAAACGACAAACTTGACGGTGATTTGAACTCCCTATTTTTAGATTAAGTTCTCGCCACAGACACTACTATTTTTTGCACAGATTGTTTTTTAAATTTTCGACTTTTCACCTCGACTGCGCCATGTTATGTCTTATTTTATTAATTAAACCAAGAGTCATTAAAGAATAACTTAAAAATTTATTTTCAAGATCAAAACATGACAATGTGTGTATTTATTTCTATCCCGAACCTCTGTAATGAGTAGTACAATGTATTATTAAACATGGTAGCAAGTGCCGCGGTTTGGGTTGAGGAAAAGAGATTGTCACGTGCAAATGAATGAAGACTGGAAATGTTGCTACTTGTGAAAGTGACTTAAGAAGGAAAAATTTGATAAAAGTTTACAAGAGTATTATAACGGAAGTATTTGTTTTGAAAATGTACATTTTTGCGGAAAGTTACAAGAATAAATTTAAAAAGAAGCCAAAATATGGCGGATGAAACTAGAATTCCTGTTTTTGACGGCAAGGACTATGAGTGCTGGAAAAAGAGAATTACATACAATGATATTCTAAAATTGAAAAAATGTGATAAGGTAGCGACAAGAGAAAAAGCGACGACAGATAGCCCGAGAGGAGTGAAAATGATTTGAAGGCAATAACGTGTTTTATAGGGGAATTTCAAACGACCAGTTACAGTTTATAAAAGACAAAGAGACGGCGTATGGAATTATGAAAAAGTTCGACGAAATGTACTTAAAGGAATCAACTGCACTGCAAATTTGTATAACGTTAAAAGACTTTGAAAATTCAAGTGCCTTTTTCACGGAGTTTGAAAAATTAGTGAACGAACTAAAAAGTGCAGGAGCAAATGTAAGTAAAAAGAAAAACTAAGTTATATGATTAAAATGCTTCCAAATTCGTTAAGCTATGTTGGAGATTTAAATGATGTACTGAAAGAACCAGATCAAACTGTTGAATACGTGAAAAGTAAAATTAAAACAATTGAGTTAAAAGAAAATGAAGACGAAAGCAGAAACAGTTCAAGTGCATTTAAGACTGAAAGGAAAAAGGACTAAGCGGCAAGCATGGACAATTCAAGGCGCAGTGTACGAGCACAAAGCCAAGCAAAAATTCGTGGAAGTCCAGGGGCGGCGCGTAGCAGCAAAGAGGCGGGCGCCAGCACTGTTGCTGTGATGTTGTCATCACTGGCAGTGTTAAAGAACACGCCAAAACCCTCGATGAACTTTTCGAAACTGTAACAAAAAATCCGACCGGTAACATTTCACATGAAAAGCGTGTAATTTTAGAAAGTATTAAATGTCGCGGCACAGGGACGTAATGTCGGGGCTCAAGCACTGCAACTCATGCGTTGTGTTAAATATGAGGACAAGTTAATCCAGTCTCTAGTCAAAGTATTTCGAGAGTTTTAGCGAAAATAGCCCTTAGCATCGAGGGTGCCGTATCGTTTTCTAGCAGTCGATTTTGACGGGAAAATGATGGATTTTAACGGTATTTGCCCTAAATCGGTTCCTCAGTGATTCGGTGTCAAAAAAGTATAGTTACCATGTACTCAGAACGTGCATGGGACTACCTTGCCTGAACGTATGAATCTATAATTGCAGAAAATAATTTGTTGCGAATCAAGCACTTTTAAGCTCCGAGGAGCGACCAAAATTAATATTGAACTAAAAATAAGTCAATAGACAGGAAAGCAAAAGCCCACCAAAAAATTATAAACATTGAACTTTTTACTGAATCTTTTTGTGTAATCGTTAGCAAAAATCTAAACATTGGATAGTAGTTGGTACATTATGAGTCGTTCCGTTCCTCACTATGTGTTGTACACGGGCCAGACTACAGTTTATCAATACATTTTTCTTTAACGTTTTGTAAAAACATATTCTTAGCCTAACTAAACACTGTTTAAACAACACATACTTTATATACAATGACCAGCGCTACAGGCAAACGGAAGGAGCACCGATGGGTTCACCGTTATCTCCAGTCATCGGTAATCTCTTCATGGAGGCCCTAGAAGTTCGTGCAATACAAACGGCACCACTCAAACCAAAACTTTGGTTGAGATATGTGGACGACACATTCGTAATCTGGACTCATGGAAGAGAACAACTAAATAGTTTCTTAGACCACCTGAATAGCATTCACGACAAGATCAAATTTACCAAGGAGGTAGAAACAGAAGGCAAGCTTCCATTTTTAGACGTATTAGTGAAAAAGAAACCAGATAGGATACTAGGTCACACAGTATACAGAAAACCCACTCACATGGACAGATATCTAAATGCGGCATCACATCACCATCCAGAACAATCAAATTCAGTAGTAAAGACTCTAATGACACGTTCTCAGTGGTTGGCAGACGTCGACCATATCAACGAAGAGATGCCTTCACTTCAGAAAGCACTAATGAAAAATGGATTTTCGAGGTACACAATACAGAAATCGCTGGGGCCATACAGACAAAAAACCCAGGTGGAAACCGAGAAACCAGTAGCAAAGGCATATCTACCTTACGTGAAAGGGACGACAGATAAAATTGGCAAACTTCTGCGTAAACATAATATAGAAACAATACTTAAAACAGACCGAAAAATCAGTGCAGTCCTCCGTAATCCAAAATCAAAAACTACCCTAGAAAACCAATGAGTATACGAAATCCCATGCCAAGATTGCAACAAGTCATACATAGGACAGACCAACAGACGTATTAGTGTAAGAAAGGAAGAGCATATGAATGCAGTACGAAAAGAGGAGAAAATATCGTCCCTAGCATGGCATGTAAAATCCACAGGACACAAAATAGACTTCGACAACACCAGAACAGTAGCTAATATCGAGCATTATAGGTCAAGGATTACCAGAGAGGCCATAGAGATCGAAAAAAGACCACAAAATCTTAATAAACGAGATGATACGCAGAGATTGCCTAGTTCTGGGAAGCCCGCTCTTGTGGGAAAATACCTAACCGAAGACACACGACGATCCACCGTGGATGAACCAATCACGAGGAGGCATGTTCAAGATATTGACAAATAGTGAAGAAGAACATCAACCTGCCCAAAATGGACCTATCACGAGGAGTCAGAGCCGAGCGCGGACCAATCAAGGAGAACCACAGCATTTTGCGGCACCGATTGGACACGAGGATGCCCGACCACTGGCGAGAAGTCACGTGAAGCGTGACGTTTCAGCGAGGCCACTTGTCGGGTTGGCTCAGGCACCCGCTACGCCTACCACAGGTGGTGGGGGACCGGTAACACATAGCCAAACGCGCAGGCGCGCCCTAGACTGGAGCATATATAAGGAGCCGCACAACGCGGGGAACGTCAGTTCAGTTCGAGCAACGAGAAGCAGCGGCAGCAGCAGCAAAATTTTAAATTCGAAAATTCAACGATTTTTGGAATTGTTTTTTCAGGAGACACAAATGGATTTTGTCGGTACATTTTCCTGATTGTGTGGGGTGTATAGATTTTTCTATTGTTTTGATTACGCAGGATTGTATGCGTGTTCCTTGAATTATTCTTTACCTTGTTTGTCTTTCGAATTTTAAATAATGTTTGCGAAATAGACATTTTTCTGTTTAATGCTTTTGGTTTTACTTGTTTCGAATTATTTTTTGAAATGTTTAAAAAATTTAACTTTACCAATTTAGATTTATCTATACGGCATGATTTTGTTTTCGAAAGGCTTACTTTTTGTGGGTTAACGTTAGGGGTTACATTTGAAGTTTTTTCTGTTTCTTGTACTTTGCTTTTAAATTTTTTTTTGATACGTGATTCGGTAAAAATAGAATTTTGATTTTTGTTTTCACAGGACATGTCTAAGAGTTTAGAATTTTTGTCTATTTGACTGGAGTCTGAATTTTGATAGTTTTCATCAGACGTTGTCTCGAAAAATTCGTTTTGTATGCAAAGGTGTTAGGTAAGTGTATTTTTTCTTGTTCCTGAGCTAACGGTATAGCGTCAGTATCACAATAAAATTCAAATATTTCTTTAGTGTCTGGTTCAGAGAAAATAGGATTTTGATTAATGGTATCTGAAATGTGATTGTTAATATTTTTGTTTGCTAAATGTGAAATAGTTTTTAAGATTAGATTAAAGAGGCGTGTTAGCAAATTTGTATCACAGTAAACGTAAGCAGTGACCCGTATTCAAATATGTAGTACGCGGAAGGGCGACACTGTATAAGTATGTGTAACAAGGAAGCATTATTATGGCGGTTGCAGTCTCTCATACATGGATGTATAGTTTTTCTGTTTTGTAAATATGAAATTGTTAATAAATTAATGTTAAGTGTAGTGTTTATGTGTCTATTTATTTCCATCCCATCAGTAAGGTAGAGTTACTTCATTTACATAATTATAATAATATATGCGGTAAATGAATAAAATAATAACAAAATTAAAGAACTGTCACAGAAAATGCACTTATATATTTTATTTTATACATTTGTTTAACGTCGGTCTACTTCCGCTACTGAGGCCTAACACCGACGCCTGTAGACGAGCTACGCTCAACCAGAAATTTTGCCGAACCTCTTCCCTTAAGAAGAGTAGGGATCTTTTACTTGCCTAACATTTAATAGACAAGGGACCGACGGCTTTACATCCTCTCCGAAGGATGGTATACCACCTACACAACTCACGCCTAAGGTTGCATAGCTTCCGCGCATACACTCATATACAAGCCGCTGGAAGATATGTGAGGCGAGGACACGGTCTTCTTTGAAAAGATCGCCCATCCAAGTACTAATCGCGCCTAACGTTGCTTTACATCGCATATCGAAGTATGTACATAGTAAAGACGCATCTACGCTTGCCCTGCACTTATATTTAAAAAGTAAATAATATATATCTGCAGCTTTTAGATTTTGTAAATAGCGGGCCTCTATTTTACCGATAACCTGGAATTTTGGCACCAACAGCACGGAACAACATGGCTGCTCACCCCACAGCTGAAAGTACGGCGGAGGGAGCCTATGCACTATCTAGTATATAATACAGATCAGTGAATAAATCCAATGGAACCGAAACCCCGCATTTGATTAATTTTGTATAAAGGTTACTCCACTCGTTTGAACACTGGTTAAACATTAGACGATCCAAGTTACCTTTGGTACTACAATATTCATGGAATATATTAACAAAAATGTCAGGAAACTGACAAAGTGTTTCTATACTGCTCATATTTATTATTTAAATCTAAGCATGTATATTGAAACATAAGAAACACACCGCGTATTGTAGACTACCCCCAAGTTCTAAGCCCAAAGCTGTCTGGAAGTTCGGACAAGCTAATTGCGTTATTCTCTTTTGTTTACATTAAAATCGACAAGTGTATGCCCGTCTAACACATGTTCCCCAGCGGCCACCTTCAAATTTATAATATGTATAACCTTCAAATATGTAGCAATTTTCTTTCTATGACAAACTTCTTCTATTAATCAAATATAAACATCCACCACCACCCACCTAGGTAGCTTTTTCGCCACTATCGACAATAACCAGTAATAATTTATCTACTTTAACAAGCGTTCTCAGTACCTAGCCAGATTATCTTTCCACCGTCTTAGTTATTATCTCATATTATCTAAGATTTTCACGTAAGTCTAAGAAATCCAGATCACCCTCCCACTTTCCCAATCCGAGAATTTATAGGTTTTGAATTCTAGAACCACTTCCGACCACGCCTAGTGGTTCTCCGAGTTGTGACGTTATTTTACTTTGAATTAGGTTTATTCTCTCTTAGTGGAGTACGGTAATCGAATTGTTATACAATTTTTCGTAGAGATTCCAAACTTTGGGTAGATATTAGTTGTTTTAAAGGTAAGATATTGCTAGAATATCTACCTCCTGCAAATGTTGTTTTAAACTCGAAAAAGGGGTAAATTAACCCTCTTTTGGAGCAATTTTCGATTTTAAATTTTTTTTGGACCACTTAAACTGTAAATTAAACGAAAATGTGGTCGTATTCTTCGCTATTTTCGGTTTACCATAACTGTCTGCTAGGGAGATTTTGCGAAGGACTGTATGATTATGTTTTTAATAAACACTCGAAGAAAAATTATGAAGTAAAAATGGACGAATATGAAACGCAGATTTGAAGGCATGTTGCCACTCACCTTGAATTTGTAGCCTTCTTGGACTTGGGCTGGATTGGAGAGCTCTCCGTGTGTCTGGCGGTAAATCTATGTATTCTCTCTCAATGGTTTAAAATTCACAGAAAAGATTTAACAATTTTGTTTGGATGAATAATAGCAATTAATTTCACTAACATTGGACCAGCCGGCCATTATACTGGAATTGTAACAACACTTCCTGTTGTGTATGACATACCTGTGACGGTCCATTGGTAGGCGATGCAAACAACGTGCGCTATGCCGCTTAAAAGTTAAAACAAAAATTTTGAATTCCGAGAAACGAAGTCATACAGTGCTTGCAAATAAAGAAATAATATTGTAAATAGATTTTATTGACAAGTCAATAAATATACGGGGAAATATACCGTCACCGACGCTCTCCTTATATAACTACTAATCTACGAATAAAAGTAAACAAACAGACTGCAAAAAAAGGAAAACTGATTTTTTTACAATAAGTATATCAAAAACTGAAAAGTAATTTTTGAAAATATATTTCAAACGGTCATAAGGCATTTCAAAACTTTCGGCATTTAACCGTCTTCTTATCTTCAGCAGTAACCAAAATTCCAATGGTGACGATGAAATACTTAAGTGACTCAAGAGAAACGTCTCTAGCTTTTTAAAGCTAAAATTATGTAAGGGTCCAAGTTAGATTGTCAAAAAACACGTTTTTCAGCTTCCTTTTCACATGGCTTAATCAATAAGTAAGCGTCCATAATTTACTCCTGCTAGGTTATTTGAACTATTTGAAGTCTAAAGTACACTCACAAATGTTAAGGTAATAAACATAATATTACAGAAAGCAATTCAGAAATTGATCTGGAATTATTGCTTGCTTACTGGTATGAGTAATGCAGTTTTAGCGATGAGCTGCAAAAATGTATATACTACAGTTCAATCAAACCCATCATCACCTGTTGCCGTACCCTGTATAGTCAAAATAAAAATTTTGTATGTTTGACCTTACCGATAAAGTTGCTGCTCTCTAAAAGTTCAGTGTTAGGTTTGTGCAGATGGTTGATGCTGTTTGATGAGACGTTTAATGCGGGATTTTCGTACGTAAGTGTTTGAGCACTATCCTCATCTTCCGGCCCATCTCTCTCTGTTCTGTTGTTTATACTAAAAAAAAAATAGCGTGTAAACATTTTTGTTAATGATCGTATATGTTTGAGTCTAACAATGCGATATATCTAAAACTCAAAATTTTAGAAGGGTCTTTTAGCAAGGGATTAAATAATGTATGGTAATTACGATGTTGATTACAAAAGCACTTCAATGTCTACAATTGTGAATCAGCTCAGACGCAATGTTGCCTGGACCTCATAAACATACACTAGTTTAATCTGAAATATTTTCCAACGTTAGTTTGATGTTGGAAAGTGACCTAATTAGGTATGTTGTGTCTTTAAGTTATTACCTAATGTTGGTTTAGGCATTGGTAACTGACTAAATAGGACTGATAAAATTTTAGGTAATCTGCCAACATTGGTTGGACGTTGGTAACTAATTGAATAAGGTGGGCATGTTTTCGAATATTTACCAACGTTTGTGGCACATTGGTAAGCAACTAAACAGATTTATTGTGGCAATCATGAGCAAACTTTGATTAATTGTTGGTGATTAATTAAGTAATAGTTAATTTTTGTGAAATCTATGTATCCACCTGCAATAAATCATTTCGTTTCGTTAGCTAATTTTATCCATATAGCTGCTGGATCTATCACTAGATTGTACGCCCTCTCTCTGTTTGTGAGTTCGTCAAATTGATCCAAATCTGATTTCATTTTTCACTCGCACAACCATAGTATTCCTCCACCGTGTTCTGTATTTAGGATTTAGAGGCCAAATACCGGTCAATAATACAGTGATTATTACTGTAGGTTATATTAATCGTGCATTGCGGACAATTATTGTAAAGATTTTTGTATAAATGGCAACTACGAGGGAGGAATAATAAGTAACGTTCATGTTAGGTTAGTATGAATTTCTGCACCTAAGCCTATTTATAGTCGACGCAGTGGGAATTTTCTCAACTTAACGTAGCTGTTGGTAAGAATAATTGCACTTACCACAACCATAAGTCGGAGCTAACGTATTTATTTGGAATTTTTACGACCAGTTGTCAGACTAAAAACATAAATTGGAATTGTTAAAGAACACGATAAAACCCTCAATATACTTTTCGAAACTGTAACAAAATCCGAGTAAAAATTTCAATAACTCATCAAGGAGCGTAATTTTTGAAAGTGTAGTAAATGTCGCTGCTCAGGGACGTAATGTCGTCCCGGCCACCAAAATTTAGAAATAGTAACAAAATTTGACTTTAATTTCGGAAATTTCAAAATTAAAAACTCTTTTACGAATCCACGTTGTTAAGCACTGCAACTCATGCGTTGAGTTAAATATGAGGACAAGTTAATCCAGTCTCTATTCAAAGTATATAGAGAGTTTTGGCGAAAATAGCCTTTAGCGACAAGGGACCCCCATCATTTCCTAGCAGTCGTTTTTGATGGGAAAATGATGGGTATTAACGGGATTTGCCCTAAACCAGTTCCTCAGTGATTCGGTATCAGAAAAGTATAGTTACCATGTACTCATATGTGCATGGGACCACCTTGCCTGAACGTATGAAATTGTAATTGCAAAATATAATTCAAAATCGTTGCGATTCAAGCATTTTTAAGCTCTGAGGAGCGATCAAAATTGATATTGAACTGTAAATACGTAAATAGACAGGCAAGCAAAAGCCCACGAAAATTTATAAACATTGAACTTTTCTTGAATCCTTTTGTGTAATCGTTAGCTCAAAAACCGCATATTGGATGGTAGTTGGTACATTATAAGTCGTCCGTTCCTCACCATGTGTTGTACATGGGCCAGACTATAGTTTGTTAAAAACATTTTCCTTGAAGTTGTATAACATGATTTTTTAAAGAGATTTAATATATATTTTTGATCTTTATATTGCCTTTTTCTTGTGTTTTCAAAATTCCTTTTCAGGTATAATTTTAAGAACATGGCGCCCGAGCAGGGACAATGCCGTCCTCGAATCCAACAAATCCATTTTCTTTTATGGTGGAAGACTCCGAGGAGTCGACCCCAAGAGATTTTTACGAGCGGGCCACAGTACCTCTTGTCGATGACAGTTCTAGAGAGGTAGAACCACAAAGTCTGTTTTCAGAGGTTAATGATCGAAATTTATCTGCTTCACAGCCACAAAATTTAAATTCAATGGAAAGTATGTTCATGAAAATGGCAGAGGGCTTCGTGCAGGCGATACAGAACGTGTCGACCTGTACGCCCCATGAGAGACAAAGATGTCCGAACGTGACGTTTCATGGGCTCAATCATGAAAATCCTGAAGTATTTATAAAAATTATGGAGGAATATTTTGACAGAGCTCGCATAAGCCACGACTATGATCGCCTCCATAATGTGACTGGCCAACTCAAGGGCGAAGCCCAACGATGGTCCGAACAGTTTCGGACGTTAACGACATCGTATACATTATTTAAAGAAAGATTTTTCAGAAGATTCAACTCACCAGGCATCCAGTCATGAGATATTGCTCAACTGTATGCACCAAACAAACCTCTTTAGACGACACGGCAGTGTTTATCACAAAGAAAACATGCCTTTTTAACCGCATAGACCCTTTCAAATCCGAAGCCATCTGAGCTCGGATAATCATGGACCAACTGAATCCAGAAATTAGGTCACGCTTGAGAAGCAACCTAATCTCATCCACAGAGGTGTTAGTAGCCGCGGCCACTAACGTCGAACGGGATTCAGCCGACGAACAGACGTCGCTAATCCAACTCATCGATCAACACCTGTCCCGCGCGTCTTACTATCAAGAGCCGGGACCCTCTAGTCGACAAAATTCAAGTATAAGGAACAATGGAAGCCCAACTCCAACAGCACCTAGGGTGCATTTCCGAGAGGATGTCTCTCGTCAGGACGGTTCAGGTAGAGCACCTGGCCGTCCTATTTTTATGAACAAGTTTTCATGCGGATCAGCGAATTTCAGAGTACCTGACCGCAGACCAAACAATGTTAATGGCGGATCGGGGAATTTCCGAGTACCCGACTGATCGGCAACTCCGTGTCGATACTGTACAGACACAGTGCAGTGGCACTTCCATAGTCAATGTCCCAATAATCCTCATCTCAACAGGGAACCGGGAAACTTTCAAGGGGCCAGAGACCAAGGCCAAGGTCCATCTGCGAGATCCCCAACTCAACGCCTGAACCAAGGCAGAAGCAACTCACGTTAAACGATGTTCCTAACGAATAATTTTTTTATTTTATGCCATGTATATTGATCAGAAGTGGAATATGATTACAAAGATCCATGTCAGTGATTTGCGATCAGCTCTACACAAACAACTAAACGTTGAATTCCAAATCATCTAATGAAGAGTATAGTCCAGACGACACATTCCTCGACGACACTGCCTCTTCATCATAGCAAGAACTCGCGGGAGTCCCGCAGCCCAATAATTGAATTCATCTGAGGAAGAGGGAAGAGGAGGACAGTCCAGACGACACATTCCTCGACGACACTACCTCTCAATCAGGTCAAGAATTCGCGAGGGTCCCGCAGTCCGAGCAGACAGGAGCACAATTCATGTGCCTGCCGACGGACCACAATCAGGTGAAAGCCGCTCATGTGCCTGCCGACGGACCACAATAAGGTGAAAGCCGCTCATGGGCCTACTGACGGACCACGATAAGGTGAAAGCAGTTCATATACCTGCCGACGAGCCCCATTTAGGCGAAAGCAGTTCAAAAGGTCCAAAATATTCCTACTTCTGATTCCATTATATTCCCATATCAACTTTTTGTCACATCAGGCAAAAGTTGGTATTTTTTATGCATGTAAGTTATTTCATATTGAGGAGATTGTATCGACCATACAAATCTTCCAAATTCACTGCAGCAACTCTGACGGTGTCAGGTAGAGTTGGTATTTTTTATAATTTTTCTAAGTCCTCATATGTCATCAAACATATACATCTGTAAGCAGAGTCCGACCCAAAGGGTCTAAACAAATGTTCCATTGGCACGGCATGGAAAGACGACAACTCTGACGCAGATTATTTTCGAAGTCCACATGGCACTTATAATATTTTAGAAAGTCTGCACCTAATAGTCCGTCGAATTCTATATCTAGGTCGTAAACATAAACCTTGTATGGGTCATTTGAATTGAATGGTATGGTTATACCCTGTATAATTATGTTTTCAGGATATCTTTGTTTGTACCTTTCCGCTGTTTTGGTTTTAAATACAGAAGTACCTGCACCTGAGTCGATAAGAATTTTGAAACGATTTGTGAAGTCTTTTATATAAAATAGATTTTTTGAATTTACAATATTTAGTTTATAGTGAGGTATTTTTACATGAAATGATGTTCTGGGAAGTTCAGGTTTGGATCAAGACTGTCTTTGAGGTTCATTGCTTGAACTTGGTGAGAAATTTGGTCTAGTTGGTGTGTTTGTGTTGGAGTATTCGTGGAATACTCCGGGCCTGTGTAAAAATCCGGAGGGTTAATAGTATAATTCTCGTATTGCTGAGGCTGATAATTAGCAGTATAATTCTCATGTTGTTGAGGCTGAGAATTAACAGCATAATTCTCATATTGTTGGGATTGAGAATCGTTGGTATAATTGTCAAAGTAGGTTTGGTTGGTTCTGAAATTATAATCGTAATTATTTTGGTTATGATAATTGGGAGAATAGCTTGCAGAGTAGTTTACAGGATAATTTTCATATTGGTTTGGGCTATTAGTGTAGTTATCGTAAGGTTCTTGGTTTAAGTGTTTTTTGTTGATTGAATCTATTAAAATTCGAGTTTGGTTGTATGGTAGAAGGTCTCTGTTGGTTAAAATTGGGATTCGGCCTGATAGCTGTGGGCATGTAAGGCATGTTCTGTTGTTGCTGATTAGGGAAATTTCGGAAATTTTGTGGTCTATGATAAGATGCACTCTGAAAATGTTGCCTAGGGATTTGTGCCTGGTTAGAGTAGGCGTTTACAAAACTGTGGGGCACTGGGGCGGGGCGGCGTCTTTGTTGATTTTGAACGGGAGTTTTGTTTAAAGTTCTATTTGCAAATTTTTGGGATTCGAAATACGATAATTGTAATTCTCGTTTGATGCGATTTATTGCATTTAGCATATTGCCGGGGTTACCAGCTCTAATAATTTGACATAATTTTGGTTCGAGTTCAGTGAGTAGAGTAGTTAACGTCATATTTTCTATTAAAGTGGATTGAGCTGTTTTCTCCTCTAAAGTTAGAGTTTGTTTTTGTATTGCCGCGTGCATTTTTGCATTATGCGTTTGTAACCTGGACACAAATATTATAGCTGTTTCGTTAGGCAATTGACGAATTGTTCGTTAGTCTTGTATCAAGGCTGTTAAGTCACGAGAGTCGCCAAAATGTGATTCGACCATATTTTCTATTTCCGCCCAAGTGATGGGGTTCAGTGAATTTATCAATTCTGCGGCTTTCCCGCGTAATTTATTTTTAATGTGTAATGTCAAAAGGATTCTCTGGTCGTCTACTGACATTCCTACAGCATGGAGGCAAGCACTTATAAATGTTTGCAAAAATATCGGATTTCCATTGAATTCCGGGACTATCGAAAAAATTTCACTTAACCCATAAGGTTCAACATTTATAGCTTCGTTTTCAGTGATTGAGTTGTTGGCATTGGAATTGCTTGTGTTTGTAGTGGTTGCCATCTTGTATATTTATATTATAAAATGTACACTATAAAAACGATTGGATTACCTTAAAACACTTTTTTTCAATTTGAGCCAGTACGCTACTGACAGTTGGTAATTTTATATGATATGTAAAGGAATGTGCTGTTTATTTTATAATATTTCGAAATTTATATTATAAAGATAATTGGATTAATTTAAAAAAAGTGTTTTGAGTTGGAAATAATGTCACTGAAATTTTATATATTAATGTAAAGAATTTGCACTTTAAACAGTATAGAATTCGTAGGTTTTATTTTGTTTCACAGTCAAGTAGAGCATAAACTTAACTTTTATGTGATATATGATATTATGATAAAAGTAATGTTAAGATAAAAATGGTATGTGATTATGATTATTTATATAGGTCACATAAATAATACTTGAGATATTATGTTACGAGTTTTAATTACGTTAAATAAAATAACTACTTTAGATAGTAGAACTGTATGTAGCAATGCAATGTATTTCAATAAAATAAAATATGAAATTATATCGTTGTTCGAATTAAATAAAATAAAATTTGCGAGATGATTAAAAAATGACTTACCCTAAAATTTCCATTCCACAAGTCTAGATTGAAGTTGAATGCTAATTTGTGAACCTTGATACAGTGCGGTCTTCTCTGCCAGGGGCTTCACCAGGTGTTCCTTCCACAGAGGTCTTCTTGACTGGAATGAATTCTTACTTGCTAATTGTTGAATTGTTGCTTTGAAACGTTGTTTGTACTTCTTGATCATTATTATTGTTTCGCTTCTTTGCATTTGAGAATGTTCTTCTGAACAAAGGATTGGGATCCATCACCACAGCTAAGAAGCTCTTTTCGTCCGGTTAGGCACCATTTGCAGATGGACTCCTTGTTCCCTCGGATATGTTTACTACTGGTTAGGCTCCCGAACTGTGCGTGTTTTTCAAATCCGCCACGACTGCGCCAATGTTAGATTTTGGATTGTAGATATCACTTCTTAAAAACTTTATTTACTTATTAATGGAGTCAACGTTGACTCTTTATAAATTGGAACAATAATAATTTTGACTTGTTTATTCGAACAAGAGTTTAAGACTGACGTTTACAATGACTGGGTAATATTTATAATATCTGGAGAACAAAGATCATTGGATTGGCAATTCAGCATGATAACAGATTACTGAGAAAGAAACATTAATATCAGCTAGCGTGAGCGGTTATTAGAGATGACCTGTTACGCAGTTTGTAATATGATATGTTTGAGAAGGCCAAGCTTGTCTCAGTGATATCATATATCATAGTATATTTCTAATATAACATATATGTAAATTTTGGTATTTTTTATAAGTGGACTGTATTTAATTTTTATAGCTAATTCTTTTATACCGGGTTTTTAGAACTCCTGTCTACACATTTGCAAATTTTATAATGTATAATCAATACAAATGAATAATGAATGGTCTTGCACTTACCAAATTTATAGGGGAAGACCGGAAAGTATCCAGGCGTGTCGCAGTCCTTTTAGTAATATTATGTGTAAATTCCAGTGGCACGAAGTAACCACCGGCCGGGGTAATTAATATACAAAATAGATGTAATGCACTAAGTAGCAGAAAGTAGTAAGTAAAGAAATTGTAACTTCTAGAATCAGTCTCTGCACTCGTCACTAGCTTTCTCATCGACTTCTCTCTCTCTGGTTTTATTGGGACACAAAAAAAAAGGGGGGAGTGGGTGGACAAAAAGTACAAGACCACAATGTAACAAAAAAATAATAAATTTAAGAAATGAATAAATAGTAATCAAATGGTACATTAATGTTATATATAATATAGAAAAATAATATTTGATACGAAATTAACTTATAAATAATTAAAAAATTTATTAAATTATATATATATTAAAAAAAATGAGAATCGAAAATTCCCACCTACCTAAAAATGACAATAAGGTATTTTTAGATTAATTATTTGAAGGAAGGGGGCATAATTTAACCAAAGGGCGTTTAAAAATTCCTTTGGCGGTTTTGACAGTGGCGACCCGTACAACCATCTATACCAGGGTGCAATTCAATTATGCGGCCTAAAGGCCAGTTTAATGGCGGGGAAAGTTCATTTACATCTCTGTTGAAGAGTATGTAAATGTTCCTGGTGCCACCGGTTCCAAAAATCCCTGTTCAGTTTTTGCAAAAGCTGCCACCGCGTAAGCCTATTTACGTTAATCTGAGTAACATCAGGGTCAGGTATAGCAGTCAGAAGCTCTAGAGTTAAAAAATGCCCGGGAGTTAATGGTAATAAATTATTTGGATCTGTGCTGATAGGAGATAAAGGTCGTGAATTTAAGACAGCCTCGATTTGTACTAAAACAGTACTCAATTCTTCATAGGTAAGAACTTGGTCTCCTACCACTCGTACAAGATGCGTTTTCACAGATTTAATGCCTGCCTCCCAGAGTCCATCAAAATGAGGCGCAGAGGACGGATTAAAGTGCCATTGGATGGCTTCTGTGCTAGCAATATCAAGAAAAATCTGCTTTAAATAATTATCAGCGCCTACAAAATTTGTTCGCAATCGGAGTAAACATCAGTACAGCGGCCACGCCTAGCCATGAACCGTCGGAAGGCGGCTAAAAAACATCCCGTAGATAAGTCTGAGGCAAGCTCTAGATCTAGTCTTCAGCTTTTGTAACACAACAGACAAATAGACACACATATGATTTAGTAGTTTTAGAGCCGCGTAATTTTCCTAAAGTAATGGTAAACGGACCTCCAAAATCAACCGCTACTTTACAAAAAGGCTTAGGTGCAGATACACGAAATTCTGGCAAATTCCCCATCGAAGGTTGATATGGTTTTGGATTTGTTTTCCAGCACTTGTGGCATTGAAATAGAACCCTTTTAGTAGCCTTTTTTGCCGACAAAATTCAAAAATTTTGATATAATAGAAAATATGTTTTTTATACTCCTGTATGTAGAAATGTTTTGTGAACTTCAGAAATGAGCAAAGTAGTAAAGTGACTATTACTGGGTAATAATATAGGATATTTTTTAGCATAGCTTAATTTAGAATGATAAAGTCTACCACCTACTCTTAAAATATTGTTTGTCTAAAAAGGATTTAATTTGCGAAGTACCTTTGAAGGAGGAGTTTTGATAATTATTAGTAGAGTTTCATATAAATCAGCAATTGTAAGAAATTTTGTAAGCATTTTATTACTGGGGTTTTTAAAATTATATATAAATCTTAAAACGTAAGCAATTATTCTCTTAATTTTAGAAAGACAAGAAACTTGTTCGAGGAGAGTATCAATAACATCTAACGATAAAAAAAGAAGAGAAAGTAATTTTCCTTTCTTCTTTCGCAGTAACTAAATTATTTAATGTGTTAAATTTAGGCAAATTCCATGAATTTTGAGGTTTACAGAGAAATTCCGGACCCACCCACCAAAGGGAACAATCTACAAGCTCAGAGGCAAAGAAACCCCGAGAACCACAATCAGCAGGATTTAATTTAGACGGTATGTAATGCCAATAGCTGAGTGCAAGTCTATCTTGTACATATGTCACTCTGTTGCTTATAAATGTTTTCCAGCGGTGGGGAGAGGATTTCACCCAACTTAGAGCAACACTGGAATCTGACCACGCGAAAATTATGTAAAGTAATATTATTTGAAAGTATGTTTAATACAAAAGTCATTAATTTAGCCAATAACACCGCAGCACACAGTTCTACTCGAGGAATGGATATTCGTTTTAAAGGTGCAACCTTAGACTGAGCACAAACTAGAAATGCTTTAATTTCAGACGAATTATATAATACTCTTAAATACAGAGACGCACAATAGCCCACCTCTGAACCATCACAAAAACCGTGTAATTCACATGAAGAAAAATTTGTAATATTTATATGACGTATGATGTGAAAAGTTGACAGTAAATTCAGTTCACTTTTAGACCTTTGCCATTTGTTAATTACATTTAAAGGAGGCGTTTGATCCCACTCAAGATCTAAACTCCATAAATGCTGTATTAATAATTTGGCTAAAATAGTGAGAGGAGTTAAAAATCCCAATGGATCAAAAATACGAGCTAATTGTGATAAAATAGTTCGCTTAGTACAATTTGTTTCAGATGAATCAAAAGAATAAAAAAATGTGTCTAACGTGGGATTCCAATGAAGTTCCATTTTTAAAGTATTAGTGTCTTCAAAATCACAGGACAACGATTGTTTGCGTAAATGAGAATCTGGCAACTCACAAAATAATTTAGGTTCATTACTTGCCAATTTTCGAAGTTCAAAACCCGCCTTATATAACAAATCAATTAATTGTCTTTGCATCAATTTTGCATTTTCAATTGACTGACTTCCAGAAACTACGTCATCCATATAAGTATCTGTATTTAAAATTTTTGAAGCTAATGGAAACTCTTTTTCATCCTGTGTCAATTGTAAAAGTGTACGTATTGCTAAATATGGTGCTGAGGCAACACCATAAGTGACGGTATTTAATTGATAATCTGAAACAGACTGGGAGGGCGAGAAGCGCCATAAAATTCTTTGAAAATTTCTATGAGTAGTTGTAATTACGATTTGTCTATACATTTGTTTTATATCAGCGGTAAAGGCAAACCGATATATGCGAAAATTTAATAAAATTGCAACAAGGTCACATTGCAATTTGGGGCGTGTGTGCAATACGTCATTGAGTGGCGGCATTTCTGGAGCATGACTTCATGCATCCCTTAATGGTGTAGAATTAGATTCTGTTTTTATAATGCAATGATGCGGTATGTAATAAATATTAGGAGGTGTAACAGTATACGGGACATGTTCCATGTGTCCATTATTTAATTATTCATATAAAAATCTGAATAGGCATTATATAACGTATGATTATTTAATAAGCGACGTTCAAGAGAGTAGAAACATGGCAGAGCAATTGAGCGTCTGTCACCAAAATTTTGCAATTCATTTTTAAAAGGTTATGAAACTATATATCTCCCTTCGGAGTTTCTCGTAGTAGTTTCAGAAAAAATACTTTTCGCAGAAAGTGTCTTCAGGTGAAGTAACCGTAACATCAGGTACCTCCTCAATTTGCCAAAATCGATAGTGAGAGGAGTTAAAAATCCCAATGGATCAAAAATACGAGCTAATTGTGATAAAATAGTTCGCTTAGTACAATTTGTTTCAGATGAATCAAAAGAATAAAAAAATGTGTCTAACGTGGGATTCCAATGAAGTTCCATTTTTAAAGTATTAGTGTCTTCAAAATCACAGGACAACGATTGTTTGCGTAAATGAGAATCTGGCAACTCACAAAATAATTTAGGTTCATTACTTGCCAATTTTCGAAGTTCAAAACCCGCCTTATATAACAAATCAATTAATTGTCTTTGCATCAATTTTGCATTTTCAATTGACTGACTTCCAGAAACTACGTCATCCATATAAGTATCTGTATTTAAAATTTTTGAAGCTAATGGAAACTCTTTTTCATCCTGTGTCAATTGTAAAAGTGTACGTATTGCTAAATATGGTGCTGAGGCAACACCATAAGTGACGGTATTTAATTGATAATCTGAAACAGACTGGGAGGGCGAGAAGCGCCATAAAATTCTTTGAAAATTTCTATGAGTAGTTGTAATTACGATTTGTCTATACATTTGTTTTATATCAGCGGTAAAGGCAAACCGATATATGCGAAAATTTAATAAAATTGCAACAAGGTCACATTGCAATTTGGGGCGTGTGTGCAATACGTCATTGAGTGGCGGCATTTCTGGAGCATGACTTCATGCATCCCTTAATGGTGTAGAATTAGATTCTGTTTTTATAATGCAATGATGCGGTATGTAATAAATATTAGGAGGTGTAACAGTATACGGGACATGTTCCATGTGTCCATTATTTAATTATTCATATAAAAATCTGAATAGGCATTATATAACGTATGATTATTTAATAAGCGACGTTCAAGAGAGTAGAAACATGGCAGAGCAATTGAGCGTCTGTCACCAAAATTTTGCAATTCATTTTTAAAAGGTTATGAAACTATATATCTCCCTTCGGAGTTTCTCGTAGTAGTTTCAGAAAAAATACTTTTCGCAGAAAGTGTCTTCAGGTGAAGTAACCGTAACATCAGGTACCTCCTCAATTTGCCAAAATCGATAGTGAGAGGAGTTAAAAATCCCAATGGATCAAAAATACGAGCTAATTGTGATAAAATAGTTCGCTTAGTACAATTTGTTTCAGATGAATCAAAAGAATAAAAAAATGTGTCTAACGTGGGATTCCAATGAAGTTCCATTTTTAAAGTATTAGTGTCTTCAAAATCACAGGACAACGATTGTTTGCGTAAATGAGAATCTGGCAACTCACAAAATAATTTAGGTTCATTACTTGCCAATTTTCGAAGTTCAAAACCCGCCTTATATAACAAATCAATTAATTGTCTTTGCATCAATTTTGCATTTTCAATTGACTGACTTCCAGAAACTACGTCATCCATATAAGTATCTGTATTTAAAATTTTTGAAGCTAATGGAAACTCTTTTTCATCCTGTGTCAATTGTAAAAGTGTACGTATTGCTAAATATGGTGCTGAGGCAACACCATAAGTGACGGTATTTAATTGATAATCTGAAACAGACTGGGAGGGCGAGAAGCGCCATAAAATTCTTTGAAAATTTCTATGAGTAGTTGTAATTACGATTTGTCTATACATTTGTTTTATATCAGCGGTAAAGGCAAACCGATATATGCGAAAATTTAATAAAATTGCAACAAGGTCACATTGCAATTTGGGGCGTGTGTGCAATACGTCATTGAGTGGCGGCATTTCTGGAGCATGACTTCATGCATCCCTTAATGGTGTAGAATTAGATTCTGTTTTTATAATGCAATGATGCGGTATGTAATAAATATTAGGAGGTGTAACAGTATACGGGACATGTTCCATGTGTCCATTATTTAATTATTCATATAAAAATCTGAATAGGCATTATATAACGTATGATTATTTAATAAGCGACGTTCAAGAGAGTAGAAACATGGCAGAGCAATTGAGCGTCTGTCACCAAAATTTTGCAATTCATTTTTAAAAGGTTATGAAACTATATATCTCCCTTCGGAGTTTCTCGTAGTAGTTTCAGAAAAAATACTTTTCGCAGAAAGTGTCTTCAGGTGAAGTAACCGTAACATCAGGTACCTCCTCAATTTGCCAAAATCGATTTAAAGTATAGTCTAAGTTTTCATTATTGCCAAAAGAAGCAAAAAATGAATTCACTTTCATCATACAAGCTGACGGTTTTTGCCAAGTAATGTCCAGCCAAAAATAGTATTTATAGCAACAGGTTCATTTGGATTTCCTAAAAGTCGGCCATTTTCTAAAATATTTGGAAAAACATCCGCGCCTAATAATAAATCTATTTTGCCATGTTTATTAAAATAGGGATCTGCTAATTTTAAATTTGAAATAATATGTGCCCATTTATCTACCACATTAGTAGCTGTTGGAATATTATCGCAAATTTTGTCCAAAATAACAACGTCCACATTAACAGTAAGAAAATCTTTATCGACAGGACATATTCTACAGTGAACACCTGATTTAGCAGGCGTACACATTTTCTCTATGGAAAGAGCAATATTAAATTTAGAAAGACCTAATTTATTAGCACAAGTTTCCGTGATAAAACTAGCTGTGAACCTGAATCAAGTATAGCGCGAACTGTGTGAAACTGTCCAAAGACATCCTGTATATTTAGTAAGTAAAACAGTTGAAAGTAAAATATTATGGAAATCTGGCAACATACCTGTCAAAGTTTTTATAGGCGAGTCGGTATTATAATTTTGTGAGTCTAACCGAGACGGCCCTGGGCTAGGCACCTGATTATAATTTGTTACTAAGGCACTATCGCAATTTTGTTGTGTACTTTCATTAGAGTCAAAATGTAATAAAGTGTGATGATTTTTTTGACATTTACGGCATCTCTTTAGAGAACTACATTTATTTAATATATGTAAAGTAGCAATTGACACAGTATTTGTGCCGTTTTATAGTTTCAAGAATTATACAGTGTTTTAATAAAAATTGTCTTAATTCTTTATATTTAGGTATTGATGTAGAAGAATTATGCATTTCAAATGCAGTCAAACTATTTTGATCCAAACGATCTAAAAGCATATTAAATAAGATGAAATCCCAATTATCCGGTTCAAATTCCAAAGTATCTAATGCTGACAAATTTTCATGAAAAGTATCTAGCAGATTACGTAAAGATTTTGCATTTTCATTTAGTAAAGGAGGACTATTGGCAATTTCTTTCCAATAGGCTGTAGCCAATCTTCTTTTGTCAGAATATCTGTTGGTTAAAGAATTGTAAGCAGTCATGTAATTTGTACCTATCATAGGTGTACATTTGACCAGTGAAAGAGGGGGTCCTTCTAAAGTTGAAATTAAGTAATTAAATTTAGCAATGTCAGAAAGACTAGTATTATTATGTACTAAAGCATTATACATATGAATATAGGTAGGAAAATTTTTGACATCCCCTGTAAATTTAACTAAACTTATTTGTGGCAGAGAAATATGATTAACTTGGTTCGAAGTGGCATCTACAGTTTGAGTTTTATCTTTTTTATTTTCAAACAAATCATAATAAATTGTTTCTACATTATGATACTTTGTCATGAAATCTTTAGAAATTAGTTCCTCCGCTTCCAAGTCAGGCTCTTCCATTACCGCAATAGCATTAACAATGCCTAAGTGTTGTTTTTAAAAATCTTGTAGTAGACTTTGCAAATCTCTACATCTGACTTTAAAATTAGAGTGCATATTTGGATCGTTACGAGCCCCTTGGGCAATTTCTTCTAGTTCCGTGATGCGCGTGATATATAGTCGGCGTGTTGCCTTTAAAGGTTTCACCTTGACTTGTGCACTGGCCATTATTAAAAGTTTTAAGTATTTAGATTAATTGTTTAATGACAATCAAGCAATTATTACAATAAAAAATATCCAGAACTGATATATGGTATTGAACCTTTTTTGTTAAAGTATTTATCATTAATTTCCAATATACCAAAAAAACCCAAACTGCAAAAAATGCAAAAATGTACGTTTACTCAGAGCAACGAAAATAATGATATAAAACCTGATAAAGAAAATAGCACAAAAAATATATTCTGTGATAGTAAATAATTTGTACTACTGAAGTTAATCGAATATTAGAATTATAGAGATTATAATTTTTACACTCCTGGCAAATGCAACAATTAATATAAAACACCAATGTACCATGAAAAAACTTGAGATAATTGTAATTAATTTTACTCTGTTTAAAGAATGCTAATATGCAATACAGGAACTTTCCAGAAACCAAAGTATCCTTGGCGAAGAAGGACCATGTAAATTTTGGTATTTTTTATAAGTGGACTGTATTTAATTTTTATAGCTAATTCTTTTATACCAGGTTTCTTAGAACTCCTGTTTACAGATTTGCAAATTTTATAATGTGTAATCAATACAAATGAATAATGAATGGTTTTGCACTTACCAAATTTATAGGGGAAGACCGGGAAGTATCCAAGCGTGTCGCAGTCCTTTTAGTAATATTATGTGTAAATTATAGTGGCACGAAGTAACCACCGGCCGGGGTAATTAATATACAAAATAGATGTAATGCACTAAGTAGCAGAAAGTAATAAGTAAAAAAATTGTAACTTCTAGAATCAGTCTCTGCATTCGTCACTAGCTTCTCATCGACTCTTCCCTCTCTAGTTTTATTGGGACACAAAAAAAAAGGAGGAGTGGGGAGGAAATGGACAAAAAGTACAAGACCACAATATAGCAAAAAAATAATAAATTTAAGAAATGAGATAAATAGTAATCAAATGGTACATTAATGTTATACATAATATAGAAAAATAATATTTGATACGAAATTAACTTATAAATAATTAAAAAATAGAAAAAATGAGAATCGAACAGGAGAGAACTAAGAGAATCTCCCTGGAAAGCTCCTCTCCTAAAAGCCCCACCTGCTTTGTCGAAACTCGCTGCGCACCTGATGGTGAAGTGGGTTCTCCAGAGTGACATCAGTTGTTCTGTGCATCTATTGGAACAAGTGTAACAGTAGCCTGTGAGATTTTGTATCGTATGCCTTTAGTCCATCCAGGCCATCGATAGATTCTGCTTGTGTTAACAGAGTCCTGCATTATAAACTGGACTATCAGCAGGCTGTTGTTGTAACCTGCAATGTCCTTCTTGGCACCACGTTGGTCGTAGATCTGCTGAAAGACCGGATCTGCCTGCCGCAGTGTCCTAGCATACAAACTACATGTAGCTGGAGTTCAAACAGGTGATTGGCCTGTAATTCCTTGGGTCTGCCAGATCCCCTTTTTGGGGATAAGCACAGTACGTTCCTCGACCATCCAGTCCGGAATTTGCTGCACTTCATTCATCCATGAGATGAGAATTCGGGCCAGACAGTTGTGAGTGGAAAGAAATTTCTTCCACCACCAGTTGTTTGTGCCGTCTGGACCCGGAGCAGGGAAGTTCCTGGTTCCAACAAGTGTTTGCTGGACTTCCCTCAGTATTAATTGCCAGACACACTTCCTCTGCCTCTCCTAAGGTTCCGTGGTACAGCGCTTGAATCCTATCTAAGCAGTGGTGCTTGATTGTAAGTAACACCGTTAGATTTAAAGTGTGGTATGGCGTTTTACTCCGGTCGCTATAAGCCGGACTTTCGGTGTGAATGCTTTCTTTGATGTTAAGTATCCCACCACACTCTAAATTCGAGAGGCGCGCTGACTGGTCGACTAAACACAGTCGGCTTTTTGTACACGTCGCTTAGCTCTTGATTCCGCTTGAGACAGTAGCTGGTAACTTGAGATACACCGAAACTGACTTAGCCTGAGCTCGTCATGCTCGGCTATTTATATGGTTCGACATGTCCCCCGACAGCCTATCGGGCTCGAAGTTATGAAATCTTGTGCAATAGTATTGAAATATTAAAATTCAAGACTGAAAAATGTATGATAAATACTGCAGTGAAAAACAAAATTTTTTGGGTATAATTGCAACTTGAATCTAAATTTGTTTTTTAAATATGAGTGGTAACTGTCTGAATAACTTGCTGAAATCGAATTGGTTCCGTAAAGTAGTTTTGGAAGTCGTAATTTAAGCCATATTAATATCTATATTAATGCCATATTGATAATGTTCCATCACTGGCGTTGAAACGAAGTGGAAGTAAGTTTTGATGACTGTGGTGAAAACAGCCGCTTGCTGGCAACGTGTATGGCGCATATGGATTGGAAATAAGTTTTGATATCCACATATCGGGAAGAAAGTTTTGATGATTGCGACAATGGCTTGTTGGAAATATGAATGAAGCGTATTTTAATGTACGAATGAAAGATTAAATTAGAAATTGATTTGAAGAGGAACACAGTTTATAGAAAATTTACGAAAGTGAATTAAAATATTTGGAGAGTGGTTTTGATATGAATCGAGGTAATGAGGAAGCGGTATCTTTTAGGGCAGTCGTTTGTAATGTTTTGACTATAAATCGATTAATTTGGATACTTGAACGATTTTATTGATAAATTTAGACTATTTGTAAATTATCGATGTGGTATGAACTTTCTCAGTATTATTTGTGAAAAATGATGGTTTTTGATGATTTTGGATGCCTGAAGGACTTTTTTATTGTGTTTTGTCTTGGTGTCCCTGAAGATCGAATTATTTAGCAAATCATAATACTTCGAACTTGATTATATCGTTGATATTTGAAACGTACTATAACATTGCCCGAGGTGCACTGCGGGGAGGTTGCGGGTCCATTTTCCGCCCCCTTATTATTTTCATTTTGATTTCACACGTCCTTCGACGGGCAATATGGAAGGTAAAGTAGAGTTAATCTATTGTCATCACTCAAAAAACGCAGCAAAAACTTTACGACATAATTATTATCGCCGTTGGGTCAGTTGGTCCTCTCATCAAACGAGCTGACGCACTTTAAAAACCTATAGAGGTAAAGTATAAACGAATTTAATTGAAACCGTATAAGAACTAAAAGCCGGCAAAAACCGTCGGCATCTCTTTATTGTACATGGGCGGAGGTAAATAGAAATGCTTGTCATAAGAAAATGATAAGATTTTCGGGCGTTATTATATTATCCTCTATTTCAAATGGTCTCCAGAAAGCCATGATAAATTAGTAAATAATTAGAATATTTTACCTTTTATATAGTAGTAATTATTTATAAATATGAACAATAACTAACTAAACTCCTACGCTTGATATTATAACAGGTATTTACGTACTGCACTGTCACAAACAGCACATCTCTAAGTCCGCCGTTGAAACGATTTACGAGTTTTTTTATGCTAGTAGGCCTGTTCGTTTTATTATCTTTAAACCAGTGCAGTCATAGATGGTTCATTCAGACTGATTACATTGCCAGTCTCGGACTCGCCTGCACAGTTTCAACTACCATTCGAATCTCGATACCATTGCTAAATATATAGGACAAAATATCAAGTTCAGTGCTCACGGACCTGTGCTTTAACACTGACCAGTTTCAATTATCCTCGTTTAAAGTATAAGCCAGTCAATTTACGAACAAATAGTACAGAGAGTACTGGAATTTTAATGAGGTTGTAAGTTTTTGTTGCGCTTTTTGAGTGCTGATGAACTCGACTATACAGTTTTTCCAAACAAGTAACTATCAATTTATTCTATTAGGGAATATTATCATCGTTATTATTACTATTATTATTACTGTTGTTGTTATTCTGTATATTATTCCTGTAAAACCTTATTACTGTCCAAAATAACTTTCAGTACAACGAACAAAAATCTTACAATCAACTTGACCACAAAAGCTTCAAGTAGAATTTATTGTCACCTCATTACACAAATGAATCAAATATGGATTCATGGTCATCACATTATTGCCTGGCAGTGGGTGCAAATAAGCAGATAATATCTTTGTAGTAAAATAATTTTCAATTATTTCCGTAGTTTTTGTTTCAGAATCTTTGTTTAAAATCCAATTAATTTTCCGCCTCAGTGATTATGTGTTAAATTAATTTTTTAAACAAATAATATAAAATCTTCTTTAATATCTGTAGTATTACTTAAAAATCCCTATATGAAAGAATGTTGATGACTGATTAATTAAGATGTCGAAAACAGAACAACAGGCCCTAGTGGCAAATATCGTGAGTGAAGATGTACTTATTAAAATATGCAAACAACAATCTGATATGATATGTAAACAGATAGACGAAAAACTAAATAAAATAGAAGTATAACAATGAAATCAATAGGGGGCGAGCGTAGGTGCGTCTTTACTATGTATACATATTTCGATATGCGATGTAAAGCAACGTTAGGCGCAGTTAGTAGTTGGATGGGTGACCGTCCCAACGAAGACCGCGTCCTCGCCTCACACATCTTCCAGCGGCTTGTATATCAGTGTATGCGCGGAAGCTATACAACTTTAGGCGAGGGTTGTATAGGGGATATACCATCCTTCGGAGGAGATGTAAAGCCGTCGGTCTCTTCTCTATTAAATGTTAGGCAAGTAAAAGATCCCTACTCTTCTTAAGGGAAGAGGTTCGGCAAAATTCCTGGTTGGGGGTAGCTCGTCTACAGGCGTCGGTGTTAGGCCTCAGTAGCGGAAATAGGCCGACGTTAAATAAATGTATACAAAAAAATGAAATCAATAGTTAGCGAAGTTCAAGCCAATACCGAGAAAATAAAACACCTATAAGAATAAACGCTTTACAATGGAACGTAAGGCACATTATACGAAATTTTTTTTTTTAATCATTTACTTAGCGTCGGCCTATTTCCGCTACCAAGGCCAATCACCGACTCCAGGGGATAAGCTCATCTGTGTCTGTGTAGGCACTGGGACCCCTAACCTGGAAATTTTGTCGAACCCCCACAGTTTGTCGTGGGGTAGGGATTTTTAACGTGCTTACATCGTAGATACACGGAACCCACAATGTTACATTTCTTCCGAAAGATGGTGACGCGAGCAGATCCGCGCATCCACTATATCTTATCGACTTGCTGTGACCCGGTTTTGAACCCGGGCCATCTGAGTGGAAGAACGCGCCACTGTCCATCCCACCACCAAGCCGACTACGAAACGTTAATAAATATCTAATTTCCATAACGCTCTTTAGTCGACATGGTTATACTTTCTATATTTTACAGTGTTTTCGGTTAGATATCTGATATCTTTGTTTTTTGTTTTATACTCTGTTTTGTGCTCATTTAATACAATGCAAAATAAAAAAATAAAAATTTTGTTTAAATATAATAATCATCTATTTATCTCTTTCTAAATAGGGTAAAATATGCTAAATACTTTTGATATAATTTTTTAATAGTAACAAAAATACTGTTCTTAATTTTCTTTTTCTATTTTTGGGATCTGGTACATAAAGGTTTTTTTGTAATCTGAACTATTTATAAGAATACGATATTTTTGCTGACAACGATGAAAAGAGTGTACAGAATCTTATTATTATACATTTTAATATACGATTCTTAACAAATATATATTTGAAATTTTAAAAGAACATATTTTATCTAACAATTATGATATATTTTTATTTTATCTGAAACTTGGTTATCAGAAGATATCGAAGATTATGTAGTAAATATTCCAGGTTATACTTTTTTTTAGGTAAGATAGAGAAAGCAAAGGTGGAGGTGTGTGTCTCATATTAAACAAGTTAATTACAAAATGTACCGTAGATAATATTGACACTGTGTAAGTATTGGATATATTTATATTCCAACAAATGCAAATTAGTCATAAAACATTGGAAAAACTCGAAAACATATTAACAGATTGTGCAGTATTGAGCGATTTAATTGTTTGTTTGGGAGATTTTAATATAGATTATCTTATTATAAATAGTCAAGAATATAATTTTTTAAATTGTTAAAATCTTTTGGGGTTAGGTCCAAGTATTAAAAAAACTACTTTATTAATTTGCCGACGTTTCGATATTTTTTAATATCATCCTCAGGGCACTGAAAGATATAAAATCACCTAATAGTACATATACAACCATTCAATATAACAAACAAACATAAATATATATTAAGAAAAATAAAAAGTAACATATATTGAAATTTAAAAAATTATTACTTGTTTTAAGGTCACTATCTAAAAATAATCACAAAATATAGTTATTAAATAAATGAAATATATATTATAAAATTGTTTATGTAAGTATATATATATATATATATAATAATTAATTAAAATTATATAAGCATACGAAATTATTCAACATAATAAACATTAAGGTAATACTTACATTATTATTTAGTTTTCCGTGTGTAGTATAAAAATAAATAAATAATATACTGGAACATCACAGATACACAGGGTTTAATAAACATACCGTATCTTCTTGCGTGGATAGCAGTGATACGAATGTTGTTATTACTTTAAACCGTCAGTATAAAACAGGGAAGGTACGAAAAACATTGTATGATAAAAAGGAATAGTGATAAAAAACGAAAACAAATACAGTACTTCAAAAACTGAGAAATGCATTTATGGCTATATCGTCCTAGACAATTATATATCACAGATTGTTTATTCTATTAATTAGATTAAAATAACAAGAGTTTAAATTCTCAATTTCTTTCCTCGAATTTACCGACTTTGATTTTTTTATATTGATCATTTCTTGAAATTTTCTTTTTCCTAAATTATTTTGTCTACCTATTAGTTTAGTCGCCTCGAAATTAAATTCATGGTCACAATCTTTGCAATGTTACACTAGAGACGTGATATTCATTTTGTTTTTATTCTTAACATCCCTAATGTGTTCTTTTTTTCTAGTATTTAAGTATCTACTAGTTTGACCTACATACCTTTTATCACAACTCTTACACGATATTTGATAGATTACGTTAGACTGCAGATCTATAGGTGCTTTTGATTTTAATTTTGTTAAAAAAATTTTTTAGTTGTGTTTTTAAAAGCAGATGTTCTCAGATGTTAGTGTTTTTTTAATTTCCTCGGAAAGGTGTCTCACATACGGAATTTTATAATAATAAGTTTGCTCAGACCTTAGTGGCCTAGCAGGTAGGCTATTATTATTATTAATGTGAAATACTCTATATTAATTAGCGAAATTGGGTAATTATTTTTGTTGAGATATTTTTTTATAAGTTGTAAGTTTTTTTCTTTAAGTTCTGGATTAAATAACTGCATCGCTCTGTATTTTAAGTTATTAATTATGTTTAATTTCGTTTTCATAGAGTGATGTGAGTTATATATATATATATATATATATATATATATATATATATATATATATATATATATATATATATATCATATTTGTAGCATAAATGTACATCTGCAGACTGTTTCTTTATAATTATTTGTTATATAAGTTGATCAATGAATAAACTAAACAGCGGTCTTTATGATATTCTGGAAAATTTACAGCCCCATAATGTATTACTACGTTTGGTTGATTTATAGTCGAGGTCAGGAATTGGGATTTTTTGGGGGTTTTGCTGTTTTTGCCAGAGCGCTAATCTAGAGAACCCTGGTCACCTGCCATCTGCCTCACAGAAACACCTCCTGTAAAATATCAATTTTTTTCAACAAAAAAATAACAATTTTTCAACCCCCTAGAAGGGTGAAAGCCTGGTGTAGAAGTGGCTGAGGTCAAATCCCTCGAGGGATCTTCCGTTCTTTCCACTGCCACGACCGGGGATCGAACCGGGAACTTTTGGGTGAGAGGCAGGTTACCAGTTAACAGTTAAAAGATTCTTTATTTTATTTTAAATACATTTCATTTTATTTAATTGATTTGTCCCTAGTCTAGTTTTTTACAATCCTGCACAAGTGCATACAAAGACTGGTTTCCCTGCTCTAATATAGGTGTATCCCAATAGCTGCAGGTTGGCTGGTGGAAGCCGAAATCAATATGCTCATAAATTTAAATTATTACGATTTAGTTTGTTATTTCTTAAAAATTTTATAACATTTATGTGTGTGACCATCTGCGTACAGTCATTGTGTCTGCGTCTGTTGGTCAGGTCCCTTGTTAACTCCGATCGCTGTATTTTATGTTCAAAGATTTTCTGAGCTGATTTTGTAATATAATCTCTCATGAGGGGTATATTAGCCCTCTCATGCAGCTCCGCTATCGGAGTGTATCTGTCAGTATTGAGTAAGAGTCTGAGTAGTTTATTTTGTGTTATTTGTAGTATCATGCACTGTGCGTCTGAAATGGAGTTCCAGGCTGCACAGGCATATGTCAGTAGAGGTCTGAAAATTACTTTGTAAAGTGTCAATTTGTTGTCAGTCGAAAGTCTGCTTCTTCTGTTCACCAATGGATACAGCTTATTTAATGCGGCGTAAGTTCGCTGCTCACCTCTCGACCATCAGTCACATTAATGAGAATAATTCTTTTGTGAATACTTGTTTTAAGGTTCTTTTAAAATTCCACACACAATCAACACATTCAACACAATTTTTTGAATATCGAAATAAATTTTACATATTAATATAAATAATATAAATAAATAACACCACAGGTAATTACGACCCCCTTTATCCCGGAAGGCTCTAGAAGAGCCTTGTGTGGGAGGGGGCTACACATTTAAAGACAAGGGACACACACCCAATATCCGTGTATAGTGGAAAAATCCCTCTCACAGTATTTTCCACTGCCACGACCGGGGATCGAACCCGGAACTTTTGGGTGAGAGGCAAGTGCGCTCACCTCTCGACCACCAGTCATACATTATATTGGAAGGTAAAATAAATTAAATACTCTTTACATTTAACAAAACAGATAATCTTACAATCTGTACAACAGAACATTTTTCTAGAATTTGATACCAGTCAAAACAACTATTATAAAAAATATTAAGTGTTAAAAAAAGGAAACAAATACTCAAAATACAGAAATTAAATAGAGAACAAAAAAATGTAAACAATAACTATCTATAATACTGAAGATAAGTGGTTTGTTAATTATAGTAATATAGAAATTCCACATAATATACAATATCTATTAAGCTTAGGTGGCAAATTCAATTTGTCATGCACAAATAAAGACTTTCCTTTAGAAGACATTTTAATTGGTACTGAATACATCATTAATAAATACGAAATAGAGGAAGAGCGTAATGAAAAAAGAAATAAAATAATTAATATTGTAATTAATTTTACAAATAAGAATTCTCTCTCAAACATGAACAAAACTAACAACAAACAACTAATGAAAGATATAAAAGATACCAAAACTTTTCTTAAAAATAATAAAGATAATATTATTGTTACAAAAGCAGATAAGGGTAACACGACAGTTATTTTAGAAAAAAAAGATTACCTTAATTACCTTACCTTAAGATTACCTTAATAAAGAAGAAGAGAAGAAGAAAAGGGTAAAAACTGAAATACTATAGAATGCCAATTTATTTTTTAGCACTCTATTTTGTATTCTTTTACATTCCTGCTTAAAATTTTATAGACTGCAATAATTAATAAATTTAATTAAGCTGATCAATTTTTTTTAGGGTTCGAAGTAAGGGTGAAGATCTAGGGAAAGTAGATATAGGACCTCTACGGAAATTGAAATTCGTTTTATTTTAGTTTACCGCCAAAAAACGACTACTAAGTTTGTAAAATGGATTTGGAAAATTTCGACGTCCTGGGGAATCTTCCTTCTTGGACTTAGTAATCCGTCCTCATAGGCTATACCTTGCACAAGTTTTTTAGTTTGCAGTTCTACACAACATCGGATCGTAGAAGAAGATTTATATTTGGTACAAGTACAAGTCTCGTCCTATGAAATTTCATTGCAGTTAAAAAAAATGAGGCTTTGTAATCACGCCCCGAGAACTTTCATTGTATTTCCAAAATATCCGCAAAATCTCATCAAGGGAGACTTTCTCTGACATATTGTCCTACTCTAAGCCAGGGAAAATCTCCTTCGATACCTCCACCAAATGGCGCATGTAGGAAATTCTTTAACTCTCCCTTCTTTTGGTGAATCTTTTAGTGCAGTGGAATTGCTATGTTTTGCCATAGCATTCAATTTTTTGATGGATGTGTGGTAAGTTATCAGGCTGACTTATCTGGAACATAAGTATTACAAATCTAAGTTATTTTTTTATAACAAGGATCAATGCTGAGCATTGATTATCAAAACTTTGAACATTAAATCCAAAAATTGGATAAAAAAAATTTTCGACGCACTGAAATTCATGTCTTTCCTCATTCTGGTTTGCGTCTGTTCCTCTTGGAGAATCTGGACATGTTGACCACGCTCGGTGTTGAACTGCCTTTTGGGTCGGGTTAGGTGGCGGTCCTTGGACTGCGTCTTTTGGACTGATTTGGCTCTGACTTGGCTCGTAGTTACTAGTGTTGACTTGGCATTGCTCAGTATTATGAAACAACATGAATGTTGTTAACTTATACAGGTTAAATATGCAAGAGAGTTTTCCCGCCTTTGTTAAAGACGATGTTTTCTCCTTCGTCCCTAGTACAGCATGTAAAAACCACAGGACACAAAATAGACTTCGACAACACCAGAACAGTAGCTAATATCGAGCATTATAAGTCAAGGATTACCAGAGAGGCCATAGAGATTGAAAAAAGACCACAAAATCTTAATAAACGAGATGATACGCAGAGATTGCCCATATCCTGGAAGCCCGCTCTTGTGGGAAAATACGTAACCGGAAACACACGATGATCCACCATGGACGAACCAATCACGAGGAGGCAGGTTCAAGGATTGATAAATAGTGAAGAATTACAGCAACCTGCCCGAAATGGACCTATCACGAGGAGTCAGAGCCGAGCGCGGACCAATCAAGGAGAACCGCGGCATTCTGCGGCACCGATTGGACACGGGGATGCCCGACCACCGGCGAGAAGTCACGTGGAGCGTGACGTTTCAGCGAGGCCACTTGTCGGGTTGGCTCAGGCGCCCGGTACGCCTACCACAGGTGGTGGGAAACCGGTAACACGTAGCTAAATGCGCAGGCGCGTCCTAGACTGGAGTATATATAAGGAGCCGCACAACGCGGGGAACGTCAGTTCAGTTCAACGAGGAGCAGCAGTAGGCAGCTTACAGCCAGAACCTGAAGATGGCAGATGAGATTCTGCCGAAACATCGTTTAGACAACCGTGGCTCCTGGAGGAGTTGACATCGACGCGGGAGAGCACCCGGAAGTACAACAACACTTCATTTAACACCCGCGAAAGCCTAAAAAACAACATATGTCTCTACGGGGAGGAGACATTCCGCCAGACCAGAACCTTTGAAAAATTGAGGTCAAAAAGAGGGAAACTTCTTTGCAACCTTATATTCCCACAACGCTGCGGAGATAAAAACATCCTTCCAAAATGTATGCAGCTGACGTTCCATAGAAATGACCATCACACTAAAAGGATTCTCAGAAGAACCAGCTTCACATTACTTAGGGTATCCATTCATGATACGAGACGCACATTGGATAGGATTAATAGACAGCTACTAGATGTGCACCTATATTTGAGTAGTATCATCCATCCTACATTATGGACTATTATCGACCAACTTGCAGAGTTTCCAGCCGAGAATGACGTTATCTTATGTACGGAGAAACAGAAGAGGAAATTTGATCGCCTCCAACTCCAACAGAAGTCAGTTAAGAAAGTCGAGCCGCTGGAACCCACAAGTGTGGTCCACAACTTGTCCAACTATCCTCTTGATGAGGCCGCTTTAAATGTCCTAGCCAAAGGGTTTAATTTCGCAATCACACCAGCTCGTGTTTCAGTAGAAGATACAATTTGTGGAATAGAATCAGCAATTTATAACATGGATAACAACGTAGCTGAAACTATACGCCAAGATGCATTACGTATACTGAGAGCAGCAAGGGCACCAAAGAAAAATAAATATATCACGTGGCGAATTAAGGGCATGGAAAGCATTACGACAAAACCAGGACATCCTAATCTTGCCAGCAAGTAAAGGCAATGCCACTGTAGTAATGAATAGCAAGGACTACCACAGTAAAATAGAAAAACTACTGGAAGACACTGCATACCAAGCGATTACGACAGATCACACTACGTACCTGGAGAAGACCACCAAATCCTAAATTAAAGCCAGCCCTATCGACGATCAAGTGAAAAATCAGATTATACCGAGAGAGAAATCTTCAAGGTGTCCCAAATTATATGGCCTACCCAAGATCCATAAGGAAGGAGCCCCATTAAGACCTATTGTTAGCTCTGTAGGGTCACCGTTACAGGAGTTAGCGAAATGTCTGGCTAGACAGATGCAGCCACTAGCGGAAAAAGCAACGCCTTATGTGAAAAACGCACAACATTTTATCGAGTTGCTAAACAACGAAACTGTCCAACCTGAAGATATTCTAGTGAGCTTCGATGTAGTGTCACTATTCACTAACGTACCAATAGAGGAGTCACACGAATTGATCAAACGAAAGTATCATCCAGAGGAGCATATTCTTAGCCTAACTAAACACTGTTTAAACAACACATACTTTATATACAATGACCAGCGCTACAAGCAAACGGAGGAAGCACCGATGGGTTCACCGTTATCTCGAATCATCGCTAATCTCTTCATGGAGGACCTAGAAGTTCGTGCAATACAAACGGCACTACTCAAACCAAAATTTTGGTTGAGATATGTGGACGACGATTCGTAATCTGGACTCATGGAAGAGAACAACTAAATGGTTTCTTAGACCACCTGAATAGCATTCACAACAAGATCAAATTTATCATGGAGGTAGAAACAGGAGGCAAGCTTCCATTTTTAGACGTATTAGTGAAAAAGAAACAAGATAGGACACTAGATCACATAGTATATAGAAAACCCACTCACACGGACAGATATCTAAATGCGGCATCACATCACCATCCAGAACAATTAAATTCAGAAGTAAAGACTCTAGTGACACGTTCTTAGAGGTTGGCAGACGTCGACCATATCAACGAAGAGATGTTTTCGCTTCAGAAAGCACTAATGAAAAATGGATTTTCGAGGTACACAATACAGAAGTGGGAGGGGCCATGCAGAAAAAAAACCCAGGAGGAAACCGAGAGACCAGTAGCAAAGACATATCTACCTTACGTGAAAGGGACGACAGATGAAATTGGCAAACTTCTACGTAAACATAACATAGAAACAATATTTAAAACAGACCGAAAAATCAGTGCAGTCCTCCGTAATCCAAAATCAAAAACTACCCTAGAAAACCAAGGAGTATACGAAATCCCGTGCCAAGATTGCAACAAATCATACATAAGACAGACCAACAGACGTATTAGTGTAAGAAAGGAAGAACATATGAATGCAGGACACAAAATAGACTTCGACAACACCAAAACAGTAGCTAATATCGAGCATTATAGGTCAAGAAGAGGTCATAGAGGTCGAAAAAAGACCACAAAATCTTAATAAACGAGATGATACGCAGAGATTGCCCAGTTCCTGGAAGCCCGCTCTTGTGGGAAAATACGTAACTGAAAACACACCACGATCCACCGTGGGCGAACCAATCACAAGGAGGCAGGTTCAAGTATTGACAAATAGTGAAGAGGCACAGCAACCTACCCGAAATGGACCTATCACGAGGAGTCATAGTCGAGCGCGGGCCAATCAAGGAGAACCACGGCATTCTGCGGCACCGATTGGACACGAGGATGCCCGACCACCGGCGAGAAGTCACGTGGAGCGTGACGTTTCAACGAGGCCATTTGTCGGGTTGGCTCAGGCGCCCGCTACGCCTACCACAGGTGGTGGGGGACCGGTAACACGTAACCAAACGCGCAGGCGTGCCCTAGACTGGAGCATATATAAGGAGCCGCACAACGCAGGCAACGTCACTTCAGTTCGTGCAACGAAGAGTAGTAGTAGGCAGCTTTCAGCGAGAACCTGAAGATGGCAGATGAAATTCTGCCGAAACGTCGTTTAGACAACCGTGACTCCTGGAGGAGTCGACCATCGACGCGGGAGAGCACCCGGATGTACAACAACACTTCATATATATATAAATTTGTTTTGACCCATATTTATTTATTAATATTACCAATAAAATATAGCTTCAATTAAACGCCAAATTAATTTCCTGCCGCGCTAATATTTTTTATTGCTTGGTATTTCAAAACCCTACCTCGGTTCCCAGGGAAAAACGCCGCGGCCAGGCAGGAATCAGTTCGCTATTAAGGATTTATGCATATATTCGTGTTGTTCGCTCTAAGCTCTCTCTCGCTCTATTATTCAATTATTAAACATTATTTGCATTCGCTGCACCTTGTGCATATTGCGCTTTGTGAATTTTCCAAATTTTGTGTTCGGTTACCAACCTACAGTTCACTTTAGATCAAGATCCAAGAAATCCCGAGGCCACCAATATTGGACCATCAGGTAGGAATTGTCTTACCAAGCTATTTTGTTTCATTTTAAAAGTTTAATACCGAACATAAAATTTGGTCCTTCGAGCCGGATGCTTAGATTTTCACTATGAATTATATATATATATATATACAGGGTGTTGCATCATGAGAGGGACATAGCTTAATAGGAGGTAGAGAACATCAGTGGTAACCGGAACCTCCCATAGAAATGTCTCATTGGGCCTTCATTACGAGGTTGCTGGGTGTTCAATAATTTTTTGGCCAAACCTGTTTTTTGTCATAACTTTGACAGGGAATGAAATAACGGATTCATATTTGGTACGGCTAATGTACTAATGAGCCCCAAGAGGTACATGTATAAAAAAAATATATATCCAGGTCCGGACTCACTATAATTTATGTTTCTTCTTTGCATCAATAAAACATCACCCTGTATATATTTTTTTGAAATTTCGATACGATATTCGAAAAGAGCAAGAAAAAACAAACAAAATGGCCTATTTCATTTTTTTGTTACACCTTCGTGGTTATTTAAATACGTTGTTAAATATGCAAGAAAATGGATTACAGAACCCTATTAAATGAGAGGCACGTGAAATAAATAGTTTTATAACTAAAATTTGCAAAAATTCTATTGAGCCTAGGTGGTCCGGGTGAATCCTAATTCCGGCACGTTTTAAAGGTCCATTTTGGTAAAAAACTGTGGTCCTAATAAGTAATCGGGTATGAAATAACAAAATTTTTAATCAATCACAGTAGGCTTGTTCAAAGTGACAGATAATAAAAAGAAATCTCCTAAACAGTTGAATAATTGTTTGTTAGTAATTTAATGTGTCAATAATCCGCATTTAGTTAGTGAAAACTTGTGAAAATATTTTAACTATGCCAGTAAAATTTACAAACGTGGAATATGCTGACATAATATTCATCTATGGTTTCTGTAATGGAAATGGTAGGTCGGCGGAAAGAGAATATCGGCTGCGTTTTCCTGGTCGTCGATGCCCTAATCATAAAACCTTTACTACGATGTTCCAGTATGCAAGACAACACGGAAAGTTTCCTAATTCTGCAGTTGTGGAGCGTGTTTTACAACAAGGTGTGCAGGAACAAAACAATATTATAAACGTAGTTCAAGAAAACCCAAATATGAGCACTAGACGAATCAGTTTGGCAACTGGTATTCCTCATTGGCGCGTATGGAGAACCCTAAAAAGAGAACGTTACCATCCATATTATATCCAGCAGGTACAGCGTCTTCAACAAGGCGACGATATCCCCCGCCTGGCATTTTGTCATTGGTTGTCTAACCATCGCCGCCCAGTCATTTACAGAACCTTATTTACGGATGAGGCACAATTTACAAGGGATGGAGTAAACAATTCACGAAATAATCATAAATGGGCACAGGAAAACCCACATGCGGTACGCCAACGCCGTTCGCAATACAGGTTTTCTGTGAATGTTTGGGTCGGACTTGTGAATAGCCATTTGATAGGGCCACATTTTTTTGAAGAAAGATTGAATGGTGAAATTTACTTTGATTTTCTTCAAAACATTTTACCGAATATGTTAGAAAATATCGGTATAAGAGGCATGTTGTTTCAGCATGATGGGGCCCCACAACATTTTAACCTTCAAGTAAGAGAACACTTAAACAATGTGTATCCTAATAGATGGATTGGACGCGGGGGTTCACATGAATGGCCACCAAGATCTCCTGATTGTAACCCTTGTGATTGCTTTTTATGGGGCCATTTAAAAAACGAGGTTTATAGCATTGAAATTGAAAGTAGACAACATTTAATCCAGCGCATCGTTACAACCTGCGACGAAATACGGAATAATCCAGAAATGATACGTCGAGCAATTGGTGACCTTTCTAAACGCGCAAGAAAATGCACAGAATGTGGGGGAGGACATTTTGAAAATTTACTTTAGTGTCAATTACGTTTTATTTTTAAACACATTTAGTTATTGCAGGCCCGCGCCTAGCACTTTTGGCGCCCTTGTGCAAATTTAAAATAACGCCCCAAATTTGTATTACGTTCATATGTGAGTACAGATACGGGTTAAGTTAGGTATTATTATCCACTACTGAAAAATAATTTTAAAAAGTATTTTCATAAATTTATTTTCATTTTTATATTTTACAAGTACAAGCCATACAAAAGTATTTTCTCATTGAGGTACATAACATAATTATAAACTTATAAAAAACAGAAATATCTTCTAACAGTATTACAACTCAAAATTTTTGTATTTTAGTTTCCAATAGCCTTATTTTTTTATCTCAGCAGAGCTTTTGATACCGTTGATCATGGTTTACTTTTAGATAAACTCTTTAGATTTGGAATACACGTGGTGTGGCCCACGAATGGATCACTTCTTATTTAAACAACAGAAAGCAGGCTGTAGTCATAGGCTCCTACAAATCGGATGTTAGGGACGTTGCTACTGGTGTGCCTCAAGGCTCTATTCTAGGTCCCCTATTGTTTTTAATTTTTGTAAACGACATGCCCAATTCTTGTACCTCACCGAATGCTGCAATTGTATATGCAGATGACACAAATTTTGTAATATCTAGTAACACCTTGGAGTTGACAACCAGTAGAGCCAATAAATCAGTAGGTGAATTTTCTGATTGGTGTTTGAGCAATGGTTTGGTTCTAAATGCTGGCAAAACAGTTTGTATGTCATTTTTGCCCAAAAATGTTGGTCACAATTCAAGTGTTTTAGTTAAGGCTGGTCATCAGTCAATTGTACAAACAGATGAAATAAAATTCATGGGACTAAGGATAGATCACAAAATGACATGGGAGAAACAAACTGATGATTTATCAGAGAAATTAAGTAAATACTGCTTCATTATTAGATATCTAAAATCCACTGTATCATTTAATATGCTGAAGCTAGCTTATTTTGGTCTGGTTCAGTCTAAGATATCTTATGGATTGATGTTCTGGGGAAACTCTCCACATGCTTCCAAAGTTTTTGTAGCGCCAAAGAAAATTATAGTGTATGCTCGGTTTACCTGATCAGACTCACTGTAAAGAGGCATTTATAGCACTATCAATTTTAACGTTACCATCTCTGTACATATTCTTAATTACAACAAATACAAAAAAAAGGAAAATATCTTTTTAAAAAATAGTAATGTTCACAGCTATGTTACTCTCAGCAACAATCAGCTTCGGGTGCCTTTCTCGAGACTAAGTGTGGGCCAAAATTCTCACATCTTTCAAGGTATTAATTGTTATAATAAATTTACCCAACTGTTTGGCCAATTCGATAATTTTAATTTATTTAGAAATGCCCTGCTAAAATTTTTAATGAGTAGAGCTTTTTATTCTGTAGATGACTATTTACACTCTTAGTTTTATATTTAATTTTAAAGTGTAATATATTGTACTTAATATGTTTCAGTACTGTATGTCATATTGTTGTTATACTTGTATATTTTATTATTGTTATTATTGTCTGTTTTTTTACCTTTATTTATTATTTACCACTGACTTGTCTAATAAGTTATACCATATGTGTAATTTGATATGATGAATAAAATACATTATTATTATTTATTATTATAAATGTAATATATGATACAAAAGCTTGTTCGCTCATTGCAAGCCAAATTTCAAACTCAAACATGAATAAAATCAGATTTGTTTGAGTTTACACAATTCATGTTACCATGTTACGTATTCGATCGAATAAATGCTATTATTGCGTACTCTCATTTGGAAAATATATTATTTTCGAGAAGTAATTCGGTTCCCTCGTCTCAAAGAGTAAAAATAAAAAAATAAACAAATAAAAAACGATGTAATAGCTAGCAATTCCTTACTGGCTTTTTTATCATTATAAATTTTGTTTTGACAATTTTATTTGTTGCTTTATCTTTTTTTTACTTTTCAGTTTTTCGGCGCCTTCGGCGCCTCGGCGCCGTCGTGCACCACACGACTTTGCCCTTATATACGGCGCGGGCCTGAGTTATTGTTTTGTTATTTATTGTTAATTGAATGGAAAATATTTTATTTATTTAGATTTTAGTTTGTTCTCTTTTCCAATTTTTATTAAGTATAAAATGTTGATGATTTTCTTGATCAAAGTAACTGGTTGCTTAGGCCTAAATGGTTTAAATTATCTGTCACTTTTATTCTTTGAACAAGCCTACTGTGATTGATTAAAAATTTTGTTATTTCATACCCGATTACTTATTAGGACCACAGTTTTTTACCAAAATGGACCTTTAAAACGTGCCGGAATTAGGATTCACCCAGACCACCTAGACTCAATAGAATTTTTGCAAATTTTAGTTATAAAACTATTTATTTCACGTGCCTCTCATTTAATAGGGTTCTGTAATCCATTTTCTTGCACATTTAACAACGTATTTAAATAACCACGAAGGTGTAACAAAAAAATGAAATAGGCCATTTTGTTTGTTTTTTCTTGCTCTTTTCGAATATCGTATCGAAATTTCAAAAAAATATATACAGGGTGATGTTTTATTGATGCACCTGATGTACCTCTTGGGGCTCGTTAGTACATTAGCCGTATCAAATATGAATCCGTTATTTCATTCCCTGTCAAAGTTATGACAAAAAACAGGTTTGGCCAAAAATTATTTAACACCCAGCAACCTCGTAATGAAGGCCCAATGAGACATTTCTATGGGAGGTTCCGGTTACCACTGATGTTCTCTACCTCCTATTAAGCTATGTCCCTCTCATGATGCAACACCCTGTATATACAGCGTGTCGCATCTTTCATGGAGTCACTCTTATGTCTCAGAAACTGCTCGTGCAATTTTTTTGAAATTTGGGTGATTGATCACTGCCCGCAATTAGAACTTAAATCATTGGCGTACCTATACAGAGGCTTACGTAAGGGGTGATTTTTCGAGAACTTATATTAGCGATTTTTTAAGATAAAATCTAGTTGAATATTCTTAATCAGCACCTTAGAAAACCCCTTTGTACCAAATTTCGTTATAATAGGTTCAAAGGTGGTTGAGATATAGGCCGCAAAAAAAACTTTTTCAAAGAAAAATTTTTTTATTTGCATAACGGTTACCCAAATGTGAAAAAAATATTCATCATTTTTTGTTCAAAACACGCAATGCGTATATTTTACTAGTGTGATTTGGATTTGAACGATAATTCCAAATTTTTTAATAATGTGAAAATTCTATTATTAACACATTGTTGGACACCCAGGCTATGGAAGTTAGCTGTAAACTGAGACATCATTGTTTTTTGACGCAACTGTAATTTTTATTTTTTTAACCTTATCGGAATATCTAAATATTCAATGTACAAATATGACACAGTCGAGTTGTTTGAGAGGTATGCTGTGAAACAAAGTATTCTCCTTCATAGTATTCAATGGATATGTAGACAGTCACAGCCGCCGTGTCCCAATGAAAGATACTCTTGCTGACGTCCATACCCGTCGTGTCATATTTTAACTTTTAAATCACGACGGCTATAGCCTAGGTGTCCAACAATGTGTTAACAAATACAAACCCAAGTAGGCAATGAAAACAAAAGTTATGACGTGTCAATTTATTATTGAAAGTACATCAATTTGTAAATCTATATTTGTACGTGAGTGTATTTCAAATAAGTGCTTAAATTGAGTAAATTTTTGTATTATCAAAAAAATGGTGCGAGGTATAACGATTGAGGAAAAAGTGAGTTGGTTCTATTGGTTGGAGATAATGCCAGGTCCTATAGAGAAGCTGCTGCTGAATTTAACGCACGGCATCCTGAGCAGTCCTTTCCTGATCGACATAAATTGGTGGCAAACATTATGAATAACTTTAAAAACACAGCAAACGTACGCAAATTAAGACAAAAGAAATATGATTTAGAAAATAGACAATATCCAGACGAAGAACGTATTTTACAATATTTTAGAGAAGACCCAGAATCTAGTGTATGACAAGCAGCAGTAGATCTTAATGTAAGTAAAGACCGAGTTTGGCGTTGTTTAAAAAAAAATAGGCAAAGAGCTTTCAAGCCAACTTTACATACTTTAGAGGATGGGGATACACAGAGAAGATTAGATTTTTGTTTTTGGGCACAGGGCGAATTTTTAAATAACACGAATTTTTTGAAAAATATAATTTTTACTGATGAGGCTACCTTTACCACAAATGGGGTAATATCCTCCCAGAATTGTCGCTTTTGGGCTAGCGAAAATCCCAAATGGGTTAGCAATACCAAACGGCAATATATTTCCAAAGTCAATGTTTGGTGTGGCATATGGAATGACCGGATCATTGGGCCATTCTTCATCCCAAGATTAAATGGGGAGGCCTTTTTAAATTTGTTGCGGGATGAAATTATCCCATTTCTAAACCATCTGCCACAAGATGCTAGAGAAAACGTATACTATCAACTTGATGGTGCTCCAGCTCATAACGTTGGAAGAGTATTTTTAAAAACAAATTTTCCGGGCAGATGGATAGGTCATAGAAGTCCAATTCAGGAGTTTCCCCCGAGGTCCCCCGATCTCACACCTCTTGACTTCTATTTGTGGGGTCATTTAAAAAATAAAGTTTACAAGAACAGACCCCGTAGCCAAGAAGAATTAGAGGACAGAGTCAGGCAGGTAATTTTATTATAAAGATAGGCTGGTGATTTGGTTTTCAGAATTTTATGGAAAAGGCAGGCAGCATGGATGTATCTACGATTTTTCATATATTTTTTTTTAATTATTATTAGCCGTTACTCGAGTCCGAGTATAAAAATGTCGATAGTCGATAGATTGTGTACAATAAAAAACAAGTAAAAGGTGTAGTCTATTGTAATTCCCATTCATCTACGGTGCACACGACTATGGCTATAGAGGCCAATTCGGGAGAGCACATGTCGACCGCAGTCAGGACAAACATAGACCTGGTTAGGTCTTGGATTCGGCCTTCTTGCAGCAACATTTCCTTGATAGCTGGCCACAACCCCTCGCCATTCGGTTCTGTCCGCTGCAAGTTGTTCCCATTGCTCGTCTGCAATACCGCAGGATTTTAGATTTTCATGGAGAGCGTCTTTGAACCTCTTTCGTTGACCGCCACGCCTTCTTCTACCGCTTAGCAATTCACCATAAAGTGCGCATTTAGGAAGGCGGTTATCATGCATACGATGAACGTGACCTGCCCATCTTAGGCGTGCTCTTGAAATAAGCACCTCAATTGGAAGGCTGTTTGCTCTCCTGAGTACTTCCACGTTTGATATGTGATGGAACCAACGGATTTTCATCATACTTCTGAGGTGTCTTTGCTGAAAACGTTCTAATTCTTTCACATGACGACGGTAAGTGACCCAGCTTTCACATCCATATAGCAGTGTTGGAATGACAACTGCTCTGTAGACAGCCATTTTTGTTGACAAAGCAAGGTCGTGGTTGTCAAATACTCTCTCTCTAAGTCCCCAGAGTGCTCTAGATGCAGCGTTAATTCTATTGCGAATCTCGCTGTCCATGTTTGCTTTGTCATTAACAACGTTGCCTAAGTAATTGAACTGATCCACCACTTCAAGAGAATTTCCGTTAAGTGTAATGTCTACTTGGTTCACTTGATGAGGAGTTGACATAATCTTAGTCTTTCCAATGTTGATTTTAAGTCCCAAGGAATCATAGCTCTGGGCATACACATCTAAAAGTTCTTGAAGCTCTTCCGGCGTAGAGGCTAAAAGTGCACAGTCATCCGCATACTGGAGATCACAAATGAATCGTGTGCGTGTCTTCGTGAAAGCTCTAAAGCGCCCTATGTTAAAGAGACCGCCATCAAAACGGTATCTGAGACCTATTCCTCTGACTGTCAGTTTGTTGTCAACAATAATTGTTAGAGCAGTAGTAAACAAATTAAAGAGTAGAGGTGCCAGGACACATCCCTGCCTAACTCCAGTGAGAGTTTGGAAAGGTTCGGTTGCCTCATTATTATACATAACCTGGGCGTTGTTGTTTGTATGTAGACTGCGACATATTTCCACAAATTTTCTAGGGATACCTAAGCGGAACATAATTTTCCAGAGCACTTCCCTATCCACCGAGTCAAACGCCTTGGTTAAATCAATGTAGGCCATGTGAATTTCTCCTTGATGTTCGAGTGCTTTTTCTTGAAGCTGTTTAAGTGTGAAGATTAAATCCGATGTGTCTCGGTTTGGCCTAAAGCCACTCTGTGTTTCAGGAAGTAACTTTTCCATAACAGGTGTTAGCCTATTTGCCATCGCTTTAGTGAGTATCTTCCCTCCAACAGCCAGGAGAGCTATACCCCTGTAATTTCCACAGTCCGCAGCGCTCCCTTTGTTTTTGAAGAGGTTGATCAAAAGTGCATCACGAAACTCCTGCGGAGCTTGACCACTTTCCCACACGACATCAAACAGTTTTTTGAGGTAGGGTATGAGCTCTGACGACACAGCTTTAAGATCTCTTCTGTTGTTAGTGGTTTATCTAAGTCTTCGAAGGTGTCATATTGAGGGATAAGATTTATAATATCGTGATCGGCTTGACTTTGCTGGTTAAGAATGTTAGAGTAGTGTTCTTTCCATCGGGTTCTTATTTCCTGGTCTTCTTTGAGGAGATTTCCATTTATTTCTTTAATAGGGCACATATTTTTCCGACTGGGGCCGTACACTGCTTTTACTCTTTGAAAGAAATTCCTGTAGTCGTGTGAATCGGCGTAACTTTGAATTTCTCTGGCCTTGCTTGCCCACCACTCGTTCTTTATTCTTCTGATTTCGCGTTGCGTTTCATACTTACATTGGGTAAAAGCTTCTGCTTTTGATGAGTCGTTGGGGTGGTTGATAGCGTTTTGGAAGGCAATATGTTTGCGGTCAAGAAATTCTTGTATAATAGCTTCATTATCATTGAACCAGTCCTCCTGTTTCTTACTTGCTGCAGTGCCGAGAATTTCCTCACTCGCACTTTTTAAACTGTCTTTAATTTGTGTCCAGGTAGCAGCGACATCTACAGAATTGGTTTCTTCTAGTGCACTCAAATTCTCTTGAACTTTTTGCTTTAGCTGTTCGACGGTTTGTCGGTCACGCAATTTACTAATACAGAGGCGGAGTCTACGTTTTACTTGAGTTCTTCGGTGTTTGGGTCTCATAACAATTTTCATTTTAGAGACAACAGGACGATGATCGGTCCAACATTCGCTATCAATGCGCGCCTTTGTAATTTGGACGTCCTTGAGATGCTTCCTATGTACGATAACATAGTCCAGTAGATGCCAGTGACCTGATCTGGGGTGACGCCAGGTGCCTTTAAATTTATCCTTTTGTCGGAAAATGGTGTTTGTTATAACTAGATCATGTTCGGCGCATTTAGTTAGGAGTAGTTGACCGTTAGCGTTCATGTTGCCCAAACCGTTCTTGCCTATGATGCCTGGCCAGGTGTCTGCATCTCTCCCTACTCTAGCGTTAAAATCGCCAAGTAACGAGTCGTTCCGTTTTAGGTATTCTGCAGAGGGTTTCTTCCAGCTGTTGATAGAAGCTTTCCTTGGTTTCGTGACTTGCATCCAGAGTGGGAGCGTAGGCGCTTATTAGATTTACCGCGTTGCCATCTGATAGCTCATAGCGTAGCAGCATTAGACGCTCGGATAGGCCTTGTGGTACTTGTGTTAAGTTGGATACAAGTTGATTCCGAACGGCAAATCCTACTCCATGTTGTCTTCTTGAATTGGTGGGAAGACCTTTCCAATAGAAGGTGTAGTACTTTTCTGTGAGAGAGCCTTCCTCCAAAAATCGAGTTTCGCTGAGAGCGGCATAGTCAACATTGAGTCGGTGTAGTTCTCTATCTATTAGAGCAGTTCTTCTTTCAGGCCGATCGGTGCGAGTGCTGTCGTTCAAAGTACGAACATTCCAAGCGCCGTAGATGAAAGAATTAATTTTCTTGGATGTAACTTGTCGGGGTTTTTTCGACATTCGATGAGGTGTCCCTGTGGGCACCCTCCCCCGGAGATCCGATCGGGAGGGTATTTTACCTCCGGATGATTTTGTCCCACTTGAACGCTCCATCATTTTTTTTTTTTAAAGCCTTAATCGACTGAAAACGAAGCTGCATTTGAAGTTTTAGCTGGAGCAGGTATGCAACTGACCAGCTCGGTTGCGGAAGGCGAGTGGTGTGGTCCCATGGCACAGAAGGAGACTGCGACGATGGGGTAACCAAACGATTCCAAAAGCAACCTTTGTGTGCGGTGGGTTATTTTTACCGCACTCTTCGTGAGAAGGTGGATGTGCTCACGGCAAAAGGTAAGGGTTATTCCGCCCTTACTCGGTCGTTAGAGCCTCGTTAGTGAAAACAGGGTGCACCAAGTTCAAATTGAACTCATCGCGAAGGTGAGGTTAACAATTGAGTAGGAGAGGCTATAACTTGCGCTTCACTACCCCATTACATATTTAGCCACTTACTGTTTATAAAGATGACAATAATTTAGTTTCAGTGTCCAAAATATGCATGTTTCGATATATAACTTTTAAATTGATGTATGCTTTTGCAAACTGTTACTTATATGATCAGAAAATCTTAAATTCTTGTCAATCCATAGTCCTAGATTTTTTATTTTTTCTGAAAACTTTAATACAAAATCATTCATTTTTATTTCTTTTGAGTAGTTTACCAGAAAATGTTCTCTTATCTTATTTTTTCCAAAAATTATCATATTAGTTTTAGCTGATTTAAATTTAAGCAATGATTTTTGGAGAAGGCTCCTAGATTATTTAGATCGTAATTTAATGCAGAAACAGCCTGCTCACATTAGTCTGGATTAAAAGAGAGATATAATTGGGTGTCATCGACGTAACAGTGTTGTGAGCATGAGGTAAAAGCAGTTGGAAAACTAGAAGTATATATATACTAAATAATAGAGGCCCCAGAATGAATTATTAAAAATATTGAAATATTACCTTGATACTTCACAGCTTGAAATCTGTCAGTGAGATAAGCAGAAAATAAGTTTAAAGCTGATTCACTAAGCCCAATGAAATGTAAAATTGATATTAAGAGTTCATGGTTAAGAGTATCGAAAGCCTTCGAGTAATCCAGTAATATTAATATAGTTAGTTTACCTTTATCACAAGCCTCTATTATATCATCTGTAATTTTTAACAAAACAGTAGTGCAACTATGACTTGACCTAAAGCCTGATTGAGTTGATTGGATACCATTATTGTGTTTGAGATGTTTTTGCAGCTGTTTTTCAATGACTTTTTCTAACACTTTGGACAAGTTTGGTAAAATGCTTATCGGTCATAAGACCGATATAAATCGTTTAAATTTAAAGGATATGAATTTTTAGGTAAAGGAATTACATGAGTTTTTTTCCAGCTACTTGGGAAGACTGAGTTTTTTAAACAAAAATTAATTATATGGATTAGGTACGGTAATAAACAAGGCAAGCAGAGATTTAATGTTAAAATATTAATATTGTGAGCACTAGTAGCCTTGCTTTTTATTATATGCTTATGATTTTAAGCGTATCAATTTCATTTATTGGCTCAAAAGTAAGTTGGGATCTAATGGACGACTTAATATTATTTTTATAAAATAAATTAGTATCAGTATTTGCTCTAATATTGGAAACAGAATATTGTATTTGTATATATGTATATGTATATGTATATGTATATGTATATGTATATGTATATGTATATGTATATGTATATGTATATGTATATGTATATGTATATGTATATGTATATGTATATGTATATGTATATGTATATGTATATGTATATGTATATGTATATGTATATGTATATGTATATGTATATGTATATGTATATGTATATGTATATGTATATGTATATGTATATGTATATATAGAGCAATGGTATGATTCTGAACCAGAAATAGTAATTTGTAAGCACAATCCTGAACCAGCCGGACGGACCTGAACCATATATGTGGTTCAGGTTCGTTTTCCTTTCTTTTTTATTTAGTGGTATCTCACGTAGATAACTGAAACGTTCGTTGACAAACTTAGGATCGGATTCTTTCTTAAGATATATATTTGGCGGGAAAAAATGCGCGGGAGAATTAGTTACAGACTAATTAATGGTGGTTCAGGTTAGTTAGGAAGATGTGTTTTTTAGTTCAGTGTTTGGCTGCATTAGCGGGTGGCGCTGTTTTATATACAGTATATTGCCATTCATGTCTTCCTTACTAACCTGAACCAAGAGGTTTGGCAATAGTGTATTAATATCTTTGTACTTATAACAATGTTTTGGTATCTTTAAACCTATACTAGGATGCAATACGTTGAGAAATTTTATTTATAGTTTTACCATGCGTATCTATGTAACCTGTTGGAATATTTTTATAGGATATGAGACAAAATAAAAATCCAAAGCATTATATTATTTTTATTTGTAGCATTTCGATGATTTGGGATTTATTGGAACTTGCGACATTTAATGTAATTAATTTAATTCAATGCAATGTAATCCTAAAAAATTATAAATCTGTTACGAGACCAAATAAAAATTATTTTAAACTTCCTAAAAGATCAGACGACATAAAAAATACAAAATAAAAAGCTTTATAAATTTCTATTTGATCAAGAATTGAGTTACTGAGATTATACGACACAAATATATTCATCCGTTTGAAAAAATTCATAAACTACAACCTTATGTTATCCTGATAATCTCAGAATTATTTTTCTCAGTCCAAGAATGATTTAAGTAAATAATTATAATAATTATTAGTCTTATTTCCGTAAGGTATATAGGTGTGAAGTTTTCTTCTTTTATATCCATCAATTCTTTAAAAATAATTTATACCCAAAATTGAAATACTAGAGATCTTTACATTTTTATAAGGTCTAATATAAGGCCAACAACGGAAAATGGTCCAGTTGATAATTTAGCAATATATTAATGGGTTTTTCATATTCATTTTCATATTTTCTACGAAATTTGGCTTCTATAATTTTCTAAATGTATATGTATTTTAAGATATTAATTATTGTGAAAAATATGCTTTACTATTATGAGATGTTTGGCATTTGTTACTTTTGAATAGTTTACCACAAATTTGTGTGCTATGTAATATGACGTTAAATTGACTTAAGTATACAGGGTGATTCACATAAAACTCCCCAGGCAGTTTCCATAATAACGAAAAAAGGTATTAAATTTCTGTAAAGGCCAGTCGTTACATATTTTTGGTGGCTTTATTTTGTCGTTCAAATGTTGCCAATGACAGTGGCGTCCGCTACGTCGCGACGCGATGCCGGAAAGAAAATTTTCGATGAGTGGGACTTTGAAAGTATAATATTAAAGTTTCTTTAATACTAAGTACTTTTTGTAGCATACACTTTTCTGTTAAAATCAGTGATTTTCGAGATAAATCGACATAATATAAAGTCAAATAAGTTTTTTTAATAATTTGTTTTGACTTTTCAATAAAATATGTACATATGTATGTATTTACTTTTAAAGTAAATGTTTAAAACTGTTTCTTCTTTTATGGATACACATGTTAAACCATTGCTTTCAATAACGATCTACTGTAATAACACTCGCATATATATTTTGTTGTATGGGTCTGCCATATCATCGATTGGTTCGGTGCAAACTAAATTTTTTAGATGTCTCCATAAGAAAATATCTAATGCAGTTAAGTCACGTGATCGTATTGGCCACCTGATTACTCCATTAGTTCCTATCCATCTTCTAGGATATGTTCGTTGTAAGTGTCTAAATGTTATTCTTAAATTATGTGCCGGTGCCCCGTCTTGATAAAACCAGATTATGTGCCCATCATGAGGAATGTTTCTTAATAAATTTGGCAGCTCCTCTTGCAAGAACCTCCGATATCTACCACAATTTAACGTTTCACGAAATAGATAAGGTCTGACTATGTATCTGTTCAATACTCCACACCATAAATTTACTTTAAAAAGTGTTTAATTTTTGGTTCTTCGTATCTATCTCGGATTATTTTGAGACCAATTCCGAGTGGTCTGTATAGTCACAAGCCCATTACTATGGAAGCGGCTCTCATCGCTCCACGACACATTTTTCAAATAATTTGGATTTTTATTATGTAATACTGACAATTCAGCAATAAAATTCATGAAACGCTGAAAATCACCAGGACATAAATGATGAACATAATGAACTTTATACGGACGGTACTTATTTTTCTTTAAAATTATTTGACAAGTGGAGTAGGAAATATTTGTTTCAGACGATAATTTCCGTAAAGATATATTTGGATTATTTACAATATTGTCAATTACTAAAGCAGTATTTGCAGCATTTGTAGCCGTCAACTGTTTATTATACTTTAACTTTTTAGAACTTCCGTAATTTTTCAAATTATTGGTTAAAGAAATAAAGATTTTATGGTCTGGCTTAGGCAAATTGGGAAAATGCAAATGGAGTAACCTTTCCGCTTCATGGGAATTTTTTCTACATTCTCCGTAGATCAAAATCATGATTAATTTGTCTTCGTTGATGTACACAACCATTTCTGAATTATCTTGTAATAACAAACGCATTCAAAAACTTAAAAATTGATTATATGTGAACAAACCTCAAAATAAATTACTACGCAACAAGTATGTTGTTAATAATATACAGTCAAGTACTGTATATTATTAAATTAGACTTAGGACTACTAGTTTATAGAATTAAGAAAACAATACAGGTGGTAATGAAAATTATACTTTAAAAAATAAAAAAATAGGAAATATTAGATAATTTGAAAGACATTGGTCTTTTTAAAAAACGTCATTATAAAATTATATATATATTATTTGGTTCTTTATCGTGTGTACTGTTTCAATGTTCCAGCTATCGGAAAATAATTTTGCACTTCAACGCCATCTTTGTATAATCATTTAAAAGATGGCGAATCACTTTAAACTAAGTACTTATTGTATGTAGCGCCCGCTCTTGAGTGAATTTAAATTTTTTTGCTTGTTAAAAAATATTGAACTGAATAATTTTTTTTGATTTATCTCCAAAACCACTGGTTTTAATAGAAAGTGTATACTGCAAAAAGTACTTAGAATTAAACAAACTTTAATATTATACTTTCAAAGTTCCAGTCATCAAGAATTTTCTTTTCGTCGCGGACGCCACTGCCATTGACAACATTTTAATACGGAAACTGCCTGGGGAGTTTTATGTGAATCAACCTGTATAGAGGCAATTAATAACGTGAAAATTGCTTATATAAATATCTTTCTCCTAATTTCAAATTAAATTGTCCTCATTATACTAAAAATTCATATTTAATAAAATACATTTTCTGAATTTAGAGACCCGTAACAATTAATATTGTTTCATTGCTCTATAACAATGTACAATGCCCAATATGTATCGAAGAATACTTATGTTGCTGTGTTTAAACAGAAGTTTTATGATATAAAATCACGTAGATCAATTAGTAAATGCTTTAAGTACTAACTTTTTGTAATTTTCCGCCTTGCATATATTTTATTTCCTGGTCGAAGAAATATATCTGGTGTTTATATGATATGTTATACGTAAATAATCCTAATGTTAGCTATTCTTCTAACATACTGTATACCTAATATAAAATAATTTTAAAAAGTGCTAGCTTACAGCAATGCGCGAGAGGTTATGATCTCATTTTTCCAATATTGAAAGAATTATTTATAGTTTATGTTTTAAATAAAGGTAACTTATCAAATTATATAATATTAAATAAATAAACTCAGTGACATTATTGTTTTTGCATGTGCCCGGTCAAGAACCTAGGAACCACTAAATACACTAATAAATGAGTGCTTGATACTAACCACTTTAAAAGAAAAATATTTTAACACTAGTTGAATTTTTATAATTAGCATATTATTACGCACAATACTATTTTATCTAAGCATATAATTTATACATACCAAGAATCACGTATGACTGCTCGCTTAAAAGAATATTTATCAATAACTGAAATATTTTTCGTATTCAAGCTTCTACAAGGAGCTTTCCACAAAAAGACTTCTGTTCTGTACTGTGTTAATAAATTGAGATAAATTATTATTAGTACCTATATTGTGTTAAAATTTGCATCCTGTTTCATATATATTCTCTAATCCTGCCAAATCAAGGATATAAACAGTGCAATTATACTTTTTCATACAGATACATTTTACTGTTATAACAACTTCCATTTTAAACCTTAATGCCATGCGAAGAAAAAATTACCACTTCCTAAATATACTGAATTTTGTAAAAGCAATAAATAATTGTTATTTTGGTTAATATTATTTACGTATTAGTTTATGCCAAAAATACCAAAAAGAATTATATTTCAGCATCAATTCCGAAAATATTTTTTTAAGACTTACGGTCATGTTTCAATACACACGCTGTATACTAAATATTAGAAAAGCGGTAAATAATTATATATATTTTTATTAATACTATTTACGCATCAGTTTACGCCAAAAATACCAAAACCATAAGATAAATATTAAGAGTTGTTAAATATCGGTTTAATCCAATGTAATTTAAAATAAAATCGAAACACCGATATAAAATTTTTTATTAAGTACAAGTGACTGGAATGCTCAAAATACAATGAATGATTTTTAAATCAACAATAGTAAATTAATGTAAGTCTTCTACTAACCGTTGGTTCATTTGTTATATAAATAAAACTAGATCATACAAATATTACAATATATGGGTGTCTCAGATTTGGCGCCGGACTCTAGTGGACCACACAGTGTTATATATTGTGTCCCTTTAATATTTAAATACCCTAATTTTGTTTTGTTTATGGGTAACATGTGTAACAAAGAACAGCACTTTAACCATTGACTTTTGTTTTATCTTATCGTCTTACTCTATTCTACTATGAAACTATAACAGCTACCATTTGAAACCTTAATGCCGAACGAAACAAAAAATTTTACCACTTCTTAAATATTAAATATTGTAAGAGCGGTAAATAAATGCCATTTTTATTAATGTTATTTGTGCATTAGTATATGCTCAAAGTAGAATAAAGTCTTTTAAATTCACAATAATAAATTAAAGTCAAGTCTTCGCTGTCGGCCGCTCGACCACCCAGGCTCTTTAAAATTTAAATACCTAAATGGTCTATGGGAAACATGTGCGGCACTTGACATTTGTTTCACCCTCTTTCCAAAAATGTTATCATATACAAATTATAACATAACTATCCTACGTGTAAAATTTTATTTATATTTAACATATATTTGTAATCTAATTCAATTTGTGATTGAAATTTTGTAATTGTAAAAATATCGTTAATAAATAAAGAAAAAGGAGGAAAAACGTGATTCAAGAAATAAATTGTTGCTAGCTATCGTTAAACTTATATTGAAATGTAATATGGTGAGGGTATTTATTTAGAGTTTTACAGTGCGCATCTTTGTATTATAACCGGTTGGAATATTTTGATGGTATGAGACGAAATAAAAAGACAAATTTATACTTTTCTATTTCTAGTTTTTACACATTTTAGGATTTATTTGCCACAATTAATGTATAATCAATTTAATTTCATCCAATATACATGAAAAAGTTAGGCATCTGTTACGCAACCAAATAAAAATGATTTTATACTTCCTGAAATAGTAGTTGTAGACTTACTGAAAATATATAACACAAGTATATTTGTTCTTTTGAGAAAGTGAATTAGTGAACTATGTTATGTTATTGTTTCATGGTCTCAGTATGGTTTTTCTCAGTCCAGAAACGACTTATGTAAATAGTTGTAATGATCATTACCTACCCTTACTTCTAAGAGGCGTCTTGGAATGAAAGGATAAACAGTGAGAAATTAGGTAGGATTCAAACGGTAAACCCGTGTACAGGTTACTTTTCACTTTTTTTTATTCTTCCCGTATCTATACATTTTAAATAAATGCTGGAGATTCCAGTATTATTTTAGTCAAATAATTTGAAATGTAGGTAAAGTAAGTACAGGTAACAAACATTGTTGCAAAGAAGTATGTGAAGGCTAAATTTGACCCGTATATTTGTTTTAAAAAAACTTGGATAAAATTAGGGTTAAAACTAGAGAATTTGTATTTCGTTTTTCGGACCCAAATGCATAGAACAATGTTTCCGTTGCTATTTTAACAGAATATGTGTGATTGTTAAAAATAAGAGAACTTTCTGTAATTTTTTGCTTTGTATGTAGAAATATAATATTGTCTGGTGTTTATGTAATATGTTATATGTAAATATTCCTAGTGATAGCTATTTTTGTAACATACTGTATATCTATAAAGAGTAATTTATTAGCGTGCAAATATTAAAAAAATAAATTGTGCTAAGCTAACAGCATCCCATTCTTTGAATATTGAAAGAATTATTTATAGTTTAAGTTTTTCAAAATGAAGATAACTCCTCAAATTAAAAATTAATTTAGTAAGCTCGGCGATACTATTTTTGCACCTGGACGGACGATAACCTATCCGTTTTATGTTCTAGCTAAAATATATTTTAAAGAATAATTTAATGCGGGATACTTCACAGATACACTATCAAACAAAAATAATCTTTTAATACTGCCTTAAAATGTATTTGATTTTCATAATCGGTATATTTTTAGGCACAATGTAAGTTTTTAGGTATATTACTTAAAATTAAGAATTAAATATTTCATTTCTCATTGCTCACTTAAAAGAATATTTATGAATATTTGGGACTTGTTTCATATATTCTCTAATCCCCCTACAATGCAAAAAGGCTTTAAATAATGCTATACCATTTTTCTTTCTGACAAATTTTAATGTGAATTTATAGCAAGGATTGAGGCTAAAAGTAAGAAATACACAACTAAATAAATTGACATTTTGACCTAAAATTTCAATAGTCTACTTTTTAGACGCTGACTGTTTTACATGTCGCTATTGTAAAAATACCGGGATGTTACCAAATAGTCAAAGGATCCTCGTGTCAGTCGTCACATGCCTACCTTGCACTGACGAGAGCCAACAGCTCGAAACTGCAGTCTGCAAGTGGTGTGTGACGGCTGGCAAGAGAGCTCCTTTAAATAGGATCAGTCTTTCGGCTGGTGTTTGTTGCAATCGAAGCATTAGCGTTTTGATGGTAATATGCAATTATTACACTTAACGCACCAGACTTGTAACTTGTGATTCAGCGCTCGGCGGGGCACATAGCCCGGAGAGTAGCTGTTGGTTGCAGTATGGTTACGTTCCTTATAGTAAAATAAGGATTTTATAGAAGAGTTTGCGACTAAAAATATTATATTTAATTTTGTTTATGCTTAACATGTATTTTTATTCCAATTCATTCGTGATTGTGATATTCCTCTCTTCATCCTATAACCGAGCACTGCCCCTGTCGGATATCGCAATTAAATAAATGAATAAATAAAAAGAATAAAACATGATTCAAAAAATAAATTATTTAAAAAAATATGTTCCTTAGGTTGGGCATTGTATGTTATTCTACAACTTGTATCTATCTGAACTATTTTTTCAACTTTCCAGACAATACCACAATTCCACATACAGCAATAATTTGGATATATCCACTCCATTATATCCGTTTTCAAAATATTGACGTTTAAAATTTGACTCTTTAATTTTTTTTATCATTGTTTGGTTCTCTCTAAAAAAGTCAACCTTAGGCATAATCAAAAGTCATTCAGAAGTGAAACTTCCTTTTAAACCAGAACGGAAAATAATACAGTTAAATATAGAATGAAAAATTAAGATAGAAATATTAAGGGAATTGTTACAAAAAAGTGATGATTATTAGGGGAACCTCCCATATATCTGAAAACAACTTCTAATGCATACTCTTTAAACTTTTTAAAAGTAAATGTATATATACATATACAGGATGTTTGGAAATAACATGCAAAAAATTTAACTGTAGATTCTCTGTCGAAAATTAAGACGGGTTCTCCGTATAAAATAACTCTTTTCTGTCCAGCAACAATACCTTAAAGGAGCGTGCCATAAACGGTTTTTAATTTCTATCTCAAAATAGCGTAATCGGAAAAAAAGATGAATTTAGACAGTAAAAAAATTTAAACATGAAGACAACGATTGTTGTTTTTAGATATTAAAGCATTTGTTCAAAATGACGAC